>CM063184.1:89676666-90947023 GCA_031835075.1 Saguinus oedipus | reverse complement strand
CATGAGGACGGTTTTCCCTATACTGTTCTTGTGGTAGTGAATAAGTCTCACAAGATCTGATGCTTTTCTAAGGAGTTTCACCTTTTGTTTAGCTCTCAATCTCTTTCTTGCCTGCCGCCATGTAAGGCGTGCCTTTCACCTTGTGCTATGAATGTGAGGCCTCCTCAGCCACGTGGAATGGTGAGTCCACTATTATGCCTCTTTTTCTTCATAAGTTACCCAGTCTTGAGTATGTCTTTATCAGCAGCATGAGAACAGAACAATACAATGGCAATCTACAAGCCAAAAAGAGAGGTCTGAGGACCAACCCTTCCAGCCCCTTGATCTTGCGCTTCCAGACTTCAGAATAAGTTTCAGTTGTCTGCGCCACCCAGTCTGTGATCCTTGGTTATGGCAGCCCTAGCAAACTGGTAGGGCTTGTCTTCTTACCGTCCCTTCTCAGCTCACATTTCATGGTCAAAAGAATAACACTGCTTTTCTACACCTCTTATTTATTTTCTAGCCCCTTATTTCTCTGTTGTATGTTATAACTATTGTCTGGCAAAACTTCCACCAAGAGTGTATCCAACTCTCCTCTTAGATAAAGCCTATGGCCAAGCAGCTAAGCATGGCTAAAAGAGAACAACCCCTGTGCAGTCCATGCTGGACCATCTCATTTTCAACCTTAGTCCTTTCCTCTCCTTTTCTCTGAGAAGGCTGGTTTAGACTATCTTCTTGGTCCTCAGACTTCCAATCCCCTCTAATTTCTCAGCTGATGATCTGCTTCTTTCTTCTAGGCCAAAATAGGAGGAATCAAAAAAGATTGCATGATTCTCTCATCACCAAATCTACTAACTGCCCTCCTTTTGAACTCTCATACTCTGACATCTTGTCTGCAAAATTAATGATGAATCACTCACATGTCCAGCCAAGGCAGGCTGTTTGCTTGTGCTCTGGATTGCCTACTCAAGCAAATTGCTCCTGCAATTGTGTCCCTGACCATCAATGACCTCCCACTTTCTGCAGAACCTTTTCTATCAGCATACCCATATACCTCAATACTTCACGAGAACAGGCTTTTTTTGGTCATTGTTTGGAGGTATAATCCCATCTCCAAATCTTAATGTATGTAGTAATGATTTATTTCCTGCTCATACAACATCACATGTGTTCCAGATGACTCTCCAGGGCCACCATCTTTGTGAGAGTGATGTGAGGATTCTGGATCCTCCAATGTGTGAGGCCACTGTCTCAACATGTGGCTCCCAGTGTCCCTATGGCAGAGGAAAAGAGAGGGGAAGATGGCATGCACATAGTTGGGGAATGAGAAAAACATAAAAAATTTTTTTTTTTGTCCAGGGACAAGCTGCTTTAGAAATAAATAATTAAAAATCCATGATATTTTAATTTTAATTGTGCCGTGAGATCCATTATGTGAGAGGTCACAAACCACTGACAAATAGATGAGGATGATGATCTCCTTTGTATGCTACCGACATAGTAGTTATACAGTTTTCTTTCATTTCACTTGTGTGTGTGTGTGCATGCATGCATGTATGTACACGTGTGTGTGCACACACATGTGTGCGTCACCTCCATAGAATTCACAGAATCCCATTCTTCTTACCTTTGGGAGAACAAGGATGATTCCATTCAATAAGTCTGTAATGGGAGAGACAATTGCTTCCTCTGGGTTTGGTTTTCTCTTTCATACTCTATAGAATATGGTGCAAAATGATCTGGATTTATAAATGAAAGGAAACTATTTGCTGTCCATTCATGTCATGGTGAGAGCAAGTGAATTTGTTTATGTCTGTGCGTATCTGCTTGGGGTTTTCTGTAAGCATTTGTATTGCTGCAAATAATCTTTCATTAATGTGTGAATGAAGTGGGAGAGAGAGGGTTATTAGAGGGATGACAGGTAGCTGCAACAAGAAAGACCATCTAGTGGTCCAGTTCAGAAGGCAGTTGCTAATCTTCAGTTTTAAGAATCCAGTGGCATCCGCTTTGGGAGACCAATGTGGGTGGATGATCTGAGCTCAGGAGTTCAAGACCATCCTAGGCAACATGGTAAAACCTCACCTCTACCAAAAATACAAAACATTAGCTGAGGTTAGTGGCACGTGCCTGTGGTCTCAGCTATTCAGGAGGCTGAGGTAGGAGGATTGCTTGAGCCTGGGAGGTGGAGGTTACAGTGAGCTGAGGTCATGTCACAGCCCTCCAATCTCAAAAAACAAACAAAAAACTGAACTAAACTAAACAAAAGAATCCAGAAGCATCTTTGTATTTACAAATATGTCCTTCAAAACTGATAGAACTAACCTAAGAATAAGGTATATAGTTGATTTTTGTTACATAACAAACCACATAATAATTTAGTAGCTTAAAACACTTCTTGAGCTCATGATTCTGTGGGTCAGTGCCGCTACTGGTTTCACTAGTCTGAAGTCAGCTGCTTATTAGCTATGCGGTTCTGCTTCTGTAGGTTGGCTGGCTGTAGGCTGGGGTGAAGATAGAGATGCCTGGGCCACGTCTCTTATCCACCTTCAAGATATGGAAGCTACCTTCACATGGAAGCTGGGCAGGATCCCAAGAAAAAGAGTGGAGGAGTACAAGGGTCTCGGGCCCAGGGTTTGGTGCTGGCATACTTGTAGTTCTGCCAGTCAGACAAGGACAGACACGGCACAATGGCAGCCCATATATATATACATTTTTTTGAGATGGAGTTTTGCTCTTGTTACCCAGGCTGGAGCGCAATGCGCAATCTCAGCTCACCGCAATCTCCGCCTCCCGGATTCAGGCAATTCTCCTGCATCAGCCTCCTGAGTAGCTGGGATTACAGGCACGCACCACCATGCCCAGCTAATTTTTTGTATTTTTAGTAGGGATGGGGTTTCACCTTGTTGACTAGGATGGTCTCGATCTCTTGACCTTGTGATCCACCCGCCTTGGCCTCCCAAAGGGCTGGGATTACAGGTGTGAGCCACCGCGCCCCGCCGGCAGCCCATATTTAAGGAGGAAGGGCAAGAATTTCAAAGTTAAGTGCAAATGGCCATAGAGAAAGAGAAATAATTTACAGTCATTTTGTAATCTATAACATAGGGCAAACACTTGAGCAGTATAGCCCGGGATATTTAAAAATTGTTTCCTCACCTACAACTAGCCAGTGAAGAAAGCAAAAGTCAGAAGTAAATCTCTAAAAACTAGGCCTTCCTGGGCTGGGCACAGTGGCTCACACATGTAACCCTAACTCTTTGGAAGGTCTGGTTGAGGGGATCATGAAATCAGGAAACTGAGACCATCCTGGCTATCATGGTGAAACCCTGTCTCTACCAAAAATACAAAAAATTAGCTGGGCCTGGTGGTGTGTGCCTGTAGTCCCAGCTACTCAGGAGGCTGAGGAAGGGGAATTGCTTGAACCTGGGAGGCAGAGGTTGCAATGAGCAGAGATCGTGCCACTGTGCTCCAGCCTGGGCAACAGAACAAGACTCCATCTCAAAACAACAACAACAAAAACCCTAGGCTTTAATAAATACTTGTCTTTTGTGTGTCAATCTCTACTGTCACTATTAAATAGTTATAAGAAAATAGACTTTATTTTAAAACTAAAAGCTTCCATTTCTAAGCTCATTTATTTTCCAGTGGAAATAGTATTTCTGAAAGAGGAAGTAGGTTGATTGCATTGGAAAGGCCAGAAACGTGTCTCTGTGGTAAGGGCATCTTGAATTCTCCAGGTGTTCACCAACTGGTGTTTTGAGGCCCAGTAGACATACGGTAACACATTATATAATGTGGAAGAAAGAATATAACACGTACAATGGCATTGGGCCCACAGGTGAAGTTTGGAATCAGGCCAAAATTATGGCCTATGAAATAAGAATATGGTTAATTGCTAAAAATAATAATCATAATAAATTCATCTTTCTTGGATAACTCTGCTACCTGTGAAAACTACTCTTTCCAGCAATGTAGGAATAAACCATGTTTTTATGCTTTTGAATACATCTAAAGCATGAGGTTTATAGGCACATGTGCAAACACACAGGAACGCATATTTATACTCATTGGTTTCTACATGAACACACACACAATTGTTGAGTATTGAATTGGAATCAAAATGATAGCAGCCATAATTGGCCATTCTTAATTATTGGATTATTTTAAATGATCACTCCTATCCTGACTTACTATAGCCTTTTAAAGAGGATGTTTAAAGAACACAATGTGTGAGTCTTAAGATATTTGTGTGAACGGTTGCCTTTCCACAGAAAGTGTTCTCTCCCACAACCCTTTGTCTCAGTTGGTGTCGCCGGGGCTTTTGAAAATTAGAATTTAGATTCGAATCAAGCTGCATCTTCATGCAATGATTGTAGATGTGTAAGTGACAGATTTGATATCTGTCAGTATCTGTGACTATTACTAAGTTGCACGGGAACCATGAGACAACACATCCTTGCTCACTGTGATAGCTGAATGGCTGCCTTTACTGCTGAAACCGTAAAGCAATTTTCTACTGTAAAACCCATAGTAATAGAATTCAGGAAGGTGGATCCATAGGGGGATTGAAGACGGATGTGTGTGGGATGTTTTGATGAGTCACTGGGCAGAGTTGGAGGTGTTCTTCAAATTAGAAACAGGAAGCTAGTGGGTTGCTTGGAAAGGCAGACATGAGCTTTGAACTAAGAAGAGATGGGTCTTCCTGGACCCTGGGAGGGATCTGACATGAGGCAGAAAAATTCCCAGGATGACGTTATCCTCCTAGAGGGAATACACAGAGTATGAAACCTAAATCCTGACACTAACTGCAAACATGCAAGCAGTAGGTTAAGACTTTCCCCCTTATTGGCTACTGTCATGATTAAAGAAATTATTGTAGCAAATGTGCCTTAAAACTGTAATCTGCAAAGCACTTTCTTCCTCACTGGGGGTTCCTGCAGAAGGAGTGTGAAGAAAAAGAAGGTAGGTGGAGATTTTATGAAAGAAAACGTTGCTGATGTAAACCTCTCTCCTCTGTTCTCCTTCCCCTTTTCCCTTTCCCCAAGCTGCAAAGAAGCCAACTCCTACAGGGCTCTGAGATCCTGGATACGAAGGGAATTTTGAGTGGAAGACCTTTCCAGTTGTCTCTCTCGGGTCACTTGACAACTGGACGCTGGTTATCTTAGAAAAAGGAATTCATGCTCAACAAAGATTTTCCTTACTTGTACTTGGATTCCATGATGGCCCATTTATAATCCACCCTAGATAGTCGCACAGATGCCTACCCTCTACAATATATTTGTAGGTCACTAATCCCGTATTCACAATGCCAAAATCTACAAGGCTCTATATTGGAAAATTCCTTTTGTAGTGTGGATTGCAATACCTGACTTGAATGCCATAAAAATAGTAATACAGGTTATTTATCTTTTTCATTTGATTATTGCTATATTTTACTGAAAAAATATCAATATGTTTGCTTACTAAAAGCTGCCCCAGACATTAGGGGTGTCATATAAAATTTAGTATATGCTGGCCGGGCGCAGTTTCTCACGCCTATAATCCCAGCACTTTGGGAGGCTGAAGCGGATGGATCACGAGGTCAAGAGATCAAGAACATCCTGGCCAATGAGGTGAAACCCCGTCTCTACTAAAAATGCAAAAATTAGCTGGGCATGGTGGTACATGCCTGTAGTCCCAGCTACTCGGGAGGCTGAGGCAGGAGAATTGCCTGAACCCAGGAGGCGGAGGTTGCAGTGAGCTGAGATCGCACCATTGCACTCCAGTCTGGGTAACAACAGCAAAACTCCATCTAAAAAAAAAAAAAAAAAAAAAAAAATTTAGTATATGCATGATATCATGTTATTATAAAATTAAAAAAAAATCCCTGAAATCTAGTCACAAGAACTTCATGTAAGAGACTATGGAGGTGCCATTATCTCCAAAGAAAAAAGAAACTGATGTTTGGTGAAGTTAATGGCCAGGCGTGAGGTCACATAGCCAGGAAATGAGAGATTGGGTTTATCTCAGGCATGTTGAACCTCCATAGTTTCTTTCTCTACCAAACAGCAACCAGTTTCAATGAAGACTTTGTTTTGGGCTTAGGAAATTATTTTGATATACCACTTTCAAAAGAACGCTATAAAATATTTTTGAGAGCTGTCGCGATGGGCAAGCACTCACCATCACTCTGTCACTCACGTTACAGAAGATGGAAAAGCCTTCCATTGTTCTTTAAACTAGCAGCAGGCTGTTCGTTCCTTACACTTTTCTCTTCAGCATTAGTTTTTGGCTGACATCTGGCTCTCTGTCATCCTAACCTGATATGCTTAGGTTATGCTCTGACTTGCTGACTTTCTGTCATCCTAACCTGATACGCTTTGGCTCTGGGTCTCCACTCAATTCTTGTGTTGAATTGTGAGCTCCAGTGTTGGAGGTGGGGCCTGGTGGGAAGTGACTGGATCATGGGGATGGTTTCTAATGGTTTAGCACCATCTCCCTTGTGCTGTCTTGTGATAGAGTTCTCACAAGATCTGGTTGTTTGAAAAGTGTGCAGCACTCCCCAGTCCCCTTGGCGCGCCCGCGTCCTCCCCCTCCCCCTCCCTCTTCCCCCTCCCCCTCCCTCCTGCTGTTATGTGAAGATGTGCTTGCTTCCCCTTTGCCCTTCCACCATGATTGTAAGTTTCCTGAGGCCTCCCCAGACACACCTCCTGTACGGCCTGTGGAACTGTGAATCAATTAAACATCTTTTCTGTATAAATTACCCAGTCTCAAGCTGTTCTTTATAGCAGTGGGGGAGAACAGAGTAATATACAACCTGAACATCTTAGTAACACAGATAAAACATGGCAACATTAAAGGTAGTTCCAAACACAATCTGCTTGTCTAGTTCTTCTGCCTTCTGGACCCTCAGTGTGTGAAGTCTGAACATTGAAATCAGTGTCACTCTTTCCAGATTGGGGTCTTCCTGTTAGTCTGTGTCTATGCTCTTTTGCTTTTCCCTTTAAACTCGGAGACAGTGTTGTCTGATATGATACAATTTCCACATTTTTAGGGCTTTTTTCTAAAGTACTAATTTTTCCTTTCGTTCCAGTCCTATGCCAAATCATAGGATTTCATTGATATAGTGGTGAATGATTGCAATCACATTTATTTTAGAAATGGAAAATTGAGATGAGCAGAACCCATCTATTTAATACAATCATGTTCTTTTACTATTTAAAAATGCCACACAGGTGTGCATATAGTACAGGATCGGGTACCAGAAAGTGAGGTTCTGATTCCTGCTTTGCTATTGGGAAAAAACAAAACAGAACTTAATCTTTGTTAAGTTCATCAAAGAGAATTCTGTTTCATCACGTGTTTAAGAATGAGGTGGAACTAAATGATTTTCATATAATAACCCGGTTTAAATAATTTTGTCAAGAGTCTTAACACTATGCTACATGTAAAACAGAGCAACACAGAAGTAGTAATATATTTAAAGTGCATTTTAAAGACTTTTTCTAACTTCACTTTTTCTTACTAGTGAGTGATTTATTCATCTGAGTTGCTGCAAGAGGGTTTTTCCCTGGTGTCAACGGTTTCGAAGTTAATTTTTTCAGCTTCTGCTTAGTGGATATTTAGATGAAAGGTAATTCTTGCCTTTTCATTTCCTTTCAGTTTTTCTACTGCTCTCTTTTTCTTATTACGTCTTTTGAAGTTAGCTCTGACTTTGCTATTTTCAGAGAGAAGTAATAGAGATGGCACAGTGGTTGCAAGAGGTTAGTAACAATTGAGATGAAAATCCCATTTTTGTTGATATAATTTATATGCAATTTGTAGCTTCAAAATTACACGGTCGCCTTTTTAAAACTAAAAAAATGGTATAAAATTCCCAGTGCATGTGTTTAAAACAATTCTTTCATAGTGAGCAGATCATGCAAGATATTACTTTTTTTCCTAAAAGACTATTCTAAAATCTTTCTGAACATGTCACCTCAAAATGTAAACAAAGAAACAAAACTGTCATTAATGGCGTTGGTGTGACTGTCATCCTTTGTCTTCTCCGTCACACTAGTTTTCAGTTTTTTTGCTATAATGAAGTCCAGTTTTCAAAGATGCAGTTGTGTGGATTTCAGGGGGCTGTCAGCTTGCCTTCCCCAGGTGCTCTGGGCCAGCTGTGGTCTCCAGACACCTCTAATGGAGGCCAGTCCCAAAGTCAATAACTGGGAAGAGGTCGTGTATGTCAGGGACGGATGACAAGATGTGCTGATCCTTGGGGAGATGCAGCAGGATGTTTCTAAGGAAAGAAGGCCCTGCTGTCCAGGGAGGGGAAGGGAGCAGATGTGAGGGCAAGATTCAGGTGACAGCCTCAGCGTTCCCGATGCAGGATGTTATGGAGGAGGGAGAAAAGTAAGTTGGCATTTGGCAGTACGCACAGGCGCGAGACCTGAGAGTGGGCGGTGGAAGCTGAAGCTTTCGAAGATTTCTGACCTTCTGCCTGCCAACTTGGAATTAGATTTCTTGATGGAGGAGGAGAATGGGGGCAAGGTGTAGAAAAGGCAGATGCCAACAGAGATTACTGACTTGGCAACCAGACAAAAGGATGCTTTGGCTGGCACCTGCAGCGGACAAGGGCAGAACGGTGTAGCTGCTAGGTCTAACGCAATGGGCTGAGTGCCAGAGTTTCAGCTGCTACAGAGCGGCCTGAGGTGGCCTCTTTTTTAGACAGGAGAAAATAGTCTGTAGAGAAATAAAATTTTAAAATGAGAAATTTCATATATTTGGATAGATTTTTAGGATTGGCATTTAGAAGCGCATTCCATTGCCTTTCTCCTGTCTGAGGAGCATAACCTTTTGTGATCAGATTGATGATGCTCTTAAAAAAAAAAATCCCAGCAATATTGTTACATTTCTAATTCCAAAACCAAAGTGGTGGGTTTTGACTACGGGTTTCCTCCTTTCCCCAGCAGTGAATACTAAGTGACTTTTCCATGTCCCAAATATTGATCCAATCATTCCCTGCGAGACAGGAGTTACTGATTACATTAGAATACAATTTTGTTGCCACACAAATCAGGAAACTTTAAATTTAGCAGCGTCATCCCAGCGTTTGCAGTTCTACGGCCTATGTCACCATGCACCGCTAGATGTCACTGTTACTCAGGCCTTTGGGTAATAGAATCAACACGATGCCTGCCTGCCCTTTTGTGCCTGGAGAAAAACAATCTTCAGAAGGGGCGGATAATACGGTCTGTGTGGATTTAAATAAGACCTCTTTACCTGGCATTTTAATCGAAAAACAGATACTCCATATGTTGTGTTGATTGCTGTTTCCCTTTCTTTTTTTTGAAAGGGAGAGACTGAATTAGATTCGTTTCTTCACACAAATGTACCTTACCCTTTAAACTTATTCTCAATTCTCCCTTAAAATGTAGCTTTTAGCTCCACAGTATAAGAAATATTTGTTAGAAAGTCAGAAAAATCATCGTAGTATGGTTATTTAGAATCTATATATGGACTCCAAATCTTTCTTCCCTAATCTCTTCCTAACCTTAGAGAATTTCAAATGCATTGTCTCATTTCCTGAGGAAAAATGTCCTCACCTTAACTTTCACTAGGAAAAGAATCCTGTGAGAGCGCAGCAAGTTAGTGTTAAGCATTGAATTTTCTACCCTCGGATACATCCTGGAACCCAAGGGACAAATGTTTCCACGAATTTCAGGTTGTTAAATGGTGGTGGTAGACCCACAAATCATCCATTCTCCTGCTAAATTTCCTTTTCTTTAATCGAATATTGGATACCGGTATATCTTTTAAGATGCGGTCATTGATTCATACATCCCAGAGCTTTATTTAAACATGAAATTAAATAAGATAGCTAAATAACAATGTGTTTATAAAGTGTTCTTGAAAATAGATTAATTATTTAGAGCATTTGAGTGAAAATGCTCAACATAATTTCACTATAGCAAATGATAGCCATTAATAAGTAATAACAAGATAATAACATAA
Organism: Saguinus oedipus; assembly: GCA_031835075.1. Lineage (NCBI taxonomy): Eukaryota > Metazoa > Chordata > Mammalia > Primates > Cebidae > Saguinus > Saguinus oedipus. The sequence goes on along the minus strand of CM063184.1, from coordinate 90,937,072 downwards.
AAAAAAAATGAAAACCTTACAAAATGTATCTTAAAAAGCAAAATGGCCGGGCACGGTGGCTCACGCCTGTAATCCCAGCACTTTGGGAGGCCGAGGCGGGCGGATCATGACGTCAAGAGATCGAGACCATGGTGAAACCCCGTCTCTACTAAAAAAATACAAAAATTAGCTGGACATGGTGGCGTGCGCCCGAGGTCCCACTCAGGAGGCTGAGGCAGGAGAATTGCTTGAATCCGGGAAGCAGAGGTTGCAGTGATCCGAGATCACGCCATTGCACTCCAGCCTGGCGCCTGGCAACAGAGCAAGACTCTGTCTAAAAAAAAAAAAAAAAAAAAGCAAAGTAAGGCTTTACTTTGAGTTGAGTTGGTACAAAATGAATCAAATCAATTTGTTCTTTCTGGAACTTTCTTTAACTGTTGGCTGCCTCCGACAACTCCTGAGCCAATTGACCTCCAAACTGGGACTGTGTCGATCTGTTTTCTCTCTAGCGACACCACAGTATCTGTAGGTTATCCTGCACTGTAATTTTATCCCTACAGATAATTTGTAGCTATGGGCCAATGGCAACTCATTCTGACTCAGGTGGGGTTAATGGTCCTTGAGATGAAGTTGCCATGGACTTAAGGATATTTGGGCTCTTCTCCCTGCTCCTCTTCTCACCTCTAACATTTTTTCTTTCCCCTCCCTTTCTCCTCCCTTCAGTTCTCTGTTCTCCTCTCTTTCTTTTTCTTCCTGCCCTTGTTGTGTTTTCTTCCGTATGTGTGACCTTTAGGTTTATTGTAGAACTGTGTTGGAGATAGAATTATGATCACTTCTATATTCGTTTCCAGTGGTTTCTATAACAAATCATCCAAATTTGGTGGCTTAAAGTAACAGGCGTTTATTATGTTTTAGTTCTGGAGGTCAGACATCTGAAAGCCATTTCCTGTGCTTCCTCTGAAGGCTCTAGGATTGTCTGTGTCCTTGCTTTTTCCGACTTTTAGAACTACATTCCTTGCATTCTTTTGCTCCCACCCCATCCTTCAAAGCCAGTACTGTAGCATCTTCAAATTTCCCTCTCTGCTGAGGTCATGACGTTGTTTTCTCTCTAATGTATCAAATCTCCTTCTGCCGGCTGGGCACCCCTGCTCACGCCTGTAATCCAGCACTTTGGGAAGCCATGGTGGGCGGATCACGGGGTCAGGAGTTTGAGACCAGCCTGACCAAAATGGTGAAACCCTGTCCCTACTAAAAATACAAAAATTAGCTGGGTGTGGTGGCGCGTGCCTGTAGTCCCAGCTACTTTGGAGGCTGAGGCAGGAGAATCGCTTGAACTTGGGAGACAGAGGTTGCAGTGAGCCGAGATCGCGCCATTTTACTCCAGCCTGGGAGACAGAGCAAGACTTCATCTCAAAAAAATAAAATTAAAAAAAATCTCCTTCTGCCTTCCTCTTGGGACACTTTGGAGCATATGTACTGTCCACTTTGCTAACCTCAGTTAATATCTCCATTTCAAGGTCCTTAATCACATCTGCGAAGTCTTTCTTTTGTAATATAAAGCAACACTACAAGTTGCGGGGATTAGGACCTGGATGTATTTGCTACCCATTCTTCAGTCTCCCACAGCTGTTTAGCTGTGTGTTTGTGCAACTGACTTAGTCTCTCTAAATTTTAGTTTCCTTGCCTACTAGTGTTACAGTCAGGAGTTAATGAGAAAATGCTTGCAAAGTGCTTAGCAGTGTTTGGCAAAGAGTTAAAGCCACTTTAAAATAATTTAAGTGCTAATAAATATTATTCCTGCTATCAGATAAGATCATCTCACTTTTTTCCCTCCCACTCATCTTTATGGTCCTTCAATCTACCTTCTGACCTCATCCCTCTACGAGAGCATTTATTTCAAGGTCTCCAGTCTCTTCTAGCTGATCAAATTCGTGGGCTTCATTTAGCAGCATTTAATTAGGTAAACCACTTATTTTACTTGGAAAGGCATTTCTTATTTTGCTTCTGCCATAACGTATTTTCTGGTTTTCTTACTACTTAACTGGATACTTCTCTCTCTCTTTTTTTTTTTTTTTTACTGTCTTCTCCTTCTTTTAACCTACAATAAAATATTGGTGTTCCTCAGAATTCTGTCTTGAATACTCTTTGTCTATCTTTATACTGAGATGAGGAGTAGCCTAGGGGTTGGACGATCTTAAAGAAGATAGTGGGGCAGGAATACAGACACCGAGGGGTGGGAATGGCGTGGGGTACAGCTGGAGTTGTGGCCTGGATCAGATTCTGTGGTGACCGACAGGCCCTGGTATAAGGATTTTGACATTAGTCTTAGGAGTGGCGAGAAATGTCTTAAGACTCACAAATAGATTTTGACATTGGTGTATTGGGTGGACATCTGAGTCAGTCTGAGTTGCTATAAAAAATACCATAGACTGTGTGGCGTGTTTATTGCTCACAGTTCTGGGGGCTGGAAGTTTTAGATCAGGGTAGCAACATGATCAGGACCTGGTGAAGGCCCTCTTCCGGGGTCTAGACTGCTCACTTCTTTGTATATGCACATGATGGAAGGACGGTGAGAGAGCTCTCTGTGGTCTCTTTCATAAGGGCACTTGTTTCATTCATGGAGGCTCCAGTCTCATGGCCTAATCACCTCTCAAAGGCTCCACTTCCTAAAACCATCACATTAGGGGTTAGGATTTCAATGTATGAATTCTAGATGGGTGTTGGTAGTGAATGCCTGAATTCTTTCCTCTCTAAAACGTCTACAGCCGATGACCTTCTCCTTCTGAACCATCAGCTAACCTACTAGCTGATAATTCTGGGCTTAGATAAAAGGGTAGGAGAGAGAAGTCGGAGTTGTGAGTGGAATGTCAGGGGCTCAGCTTTATACACCGTATTTAGTAAGAACATGGGAATTTTCTATGAGTTGGGGAAACAGCACTAATTTTTGTGGCTGTGATTTATGCAGTACTGTAAATACCTTCTTGCTGTGGCTGGAGTTAAGGTAAGAAGGAATAGCCTCAGCTGTAGCCTGGTCTCCTAGCCAAGGGACCATGCAGTGGGAGAGGCCCGAAAGCCCCCCTCCCCGCCGCCCAAGAACCTACAAAGAGCCAATGCTTAGATAACGCTTTCAAAGGTGAAATTGCCAAGTAGTCAGTGTTCAACAGAGAAAATAGCAGCAACCTAAAGAAAGAGAGAATGGTGGGCCTGTCACCAGGTACCACGGTTGCTTAAATGACTGTTTCTCTCCCTGCCTCCTCTTACTGCTGCTGAAGCTTCCATGGAAGGTGCTTTCCCTGGAGACCACATCCCTTCCTCTCTACCCTCAAACGCTTCTAGTCAGTAGTGTGTCCTGCTTTTGTGGAAGAGGGAGATCTTTACATAAGATACAAGAAAATCTTAACCCAAACTGAAGAAATGTCATAAGAATGAAGTGAGAGATCTATAAGAAGTTTGTGCCAAGGTAAAAGGAGACATTTGATAGGTGTTATTTGGGGAGATGGTAAAATAATTCCATGTTTATCATTCAATGAGTTGAGATTCTTTAATCAAAACAAGGAAACGTGTATGATTTAATTTAATTTAATTATTTATTTATTTTTATTTTATTTTATTTTATTGTTTTTACAGACGGGGTTTCACCATGTTGGCCAGGCTGGTCTTGAACTCCCAACCTCAGGTGATCCGCCCGCCTTGGCCTTCAAAGTGCTTGGATTACAGGCGTGAGCCACCATGCCCGGCCTGATTTAATTTTATTGTCATTTTGTTCTGTATAACAAAACGTTGAGTGTTCCTACCCTGATCTTGCAGATGAGTAAGATGAGATTTCATGAAATCAAGTGACTTGCCCAAGGGCATGAAGACAGCAAGATGCAGATGAGGGATTGGAGCCCTTCTGTTTTTGACTTTGAAGCCTGTGCCCCTTCTCACCCTCTGTACTGTTACGTACACCGCGCTGTGAAATCGGTCTCCTGGCAGTGGCGAGTTTAGAGTCTAAAACGAATAACTATTAATGATATTACAATTCCACATAGATCAGACCACCTGAAATTGCAAAGGGTAGGATGATGCAAATAATTGGCGAACTCTGGAGCCATGTAAGTTCCGATTTTGAATTTAGATTCTGCTAAGACTATAGAAGGAACCAAGCTACTTCCCTGTGTGTTTGTTATCCAACCACTCCGGGTTATTTTAACCGTAGCACGTGAGGAGTTTGGTACTATCTATATTGCTTCGTTCCCCCTTGAAAGTGTCAGCTCAGTGACCTTCTTTGTCTTTTTTACTGATGTTTTGCAAGCCACCTAGAACCAGAGCTTGACACTTAGGAGACCCTCCTTAAATGTTTTCTGGGCAAATGAATGAAAGAGGAAATGATACCTAAGCTACCACCTAAATTCTACCCTCAAATTAGAAAAAAGAAGGAGAAAAAGGAGGAAGAGGAGAACTTCAGTACAGAGTTTTATCGTTCTGGTTATTCAAGAGTCAGTGACATGCAAAGTTGCATAAACATGTCATGATGGGTGTTGGTTATCTTTATAATGGCTTTGGTGACACTTGGATAAAAAATCTGTGAAGGGAGAGTTACCATAGGAACTCAGTTACATGAAAACTCTTTTGCAAAAGCCTGACCAGGTACAGAGCTGCTTCCTACCTGGCCTACAATTTCTAAGACTCTTATCACTTATTTGGGTGACTGGGGTTTAGCTTGAGTCAAAGAGACTTAGACAAATAAGCATAACAGATATGCTGGCATGCTTCTAGAAGTTTCTTTCTAGGGAGACCAGTGGTCTTCTTGGTGAGATAATTTATTCTTAAAGGGATTGGATTTTCATCAAGTAATGAAGACGTCTTCTCTGAGTGCAAGAGCATACTATTTGTTTTTTATACTTGTCTCTCAGCATATTTTTTTTTTAAAACAGTCTTGTTCTGTCACCCAGGGTGGAGTGCAATAGCACAAACTCGCTCACTGCAGCTTCCGCCTCCCAGCGGAATTTTCTTGCCTCAGCCTCCCAAGTAGCTGGGATTACTGACACCTGCCACCATGCCCAGCTAATTTTTGTATTTTTAGTAGAGATGGGGTTTCACCATGTTGGTCAGCCTGGTCTTGAACTGTTGACCTCAAGTGATCAGACTGCCTCAACCTACCAAAGTGCTGGGATGACAAGCATGAACCACCATGCCAAGCCTCTCAGCATAACTTCTATTAGTCACATAGCTGAGTCATGTGGTGGGTGTAGATGTGTTTGGCAGAGGGGATGTGTTTGTGTTCCGAGAGCTCAAAGTGAAAAGCTACTGGACTCAAGTTATTGTCAAATATCAAGGTCCAAGCAGCACTGCCTTGAGATCCCTTCTTAGAGTATGGAAACCTGGTAATGCAGCGAAGAGTAGCTTTTGAATGAGCTGAATGGCATTGGCGGAGTCTTTCATGAATTCATGTGACATGCTTTGCAGAACCTCCCACAAGACTGTGAAAGGGTTTGAGGGATAAAGGCCAGTGAATCCTCACCGTTGTACTCAGTGCAAATATGCAAGTACATTTATCTAGGTGTTTGATTACATATAACTACTGTTCAAAATTCATCAACCTATATTCTACTTAAAAGCAAAATGCCTGATCATAATAGTTTTCTGATAGAGTCACCTTCATTCTGTTGTTTTAGATGTAAAAGGAATTAATTAATTAACTCCCCTGCTTTCTTCTTCAAGTGGCATCAATGTTCTGGCCCTGGTGCAAGCTATCATTTCTCTGTATATGTGTCCACTAATTGAGATGTCACTCATCCCGTCTGGTGTTGGGCATTCAGTGTCACTTCTTGCTACCATCATCGGAGGTGTCAGTGTCACCATCTGGTGGCTGGCTGCAAAGTTCTCTGCTGCAGGGAGGTTCCTTGTTATGACCCCAGGACACTTCAAGGACTCCCTTTCAGCTAAGCTCTACATCTTTCTAGGGGCCAGAGAGATTGGGCTTCCCTCCCATGCCATTGCTGCCTAGGCAATGGATGTCTTTGTTTGGCTGTCTCAGACTCTCTCTGACAAATTTTTCTCTGTTGCAACTCACCAGGAGATCCTGCAACTGGTACAGAAATTGTAGGACTTATTCCTTCTTTAGAGTCCCTACCTAGGAAGAGAATATGCTTTCCTTTTGCTAACATTTTAAAGCATTTCTGAGAGTTCTATTATTATCTCCCATTTTGGAGCTAATCAACTCATATTGTGATTATGTACAACGGTGGATCCTTAAGATCCCCTTTCAGAATTGAACTCTTGGCCAGGTGCAGTGGCTCATACCTGTAATCCCAGCACTTTGGAAGGACAAGGTGGGTGGATCGCTTGAGCTCAGGAGTTCAAGACCAGCGTGGCCAAGATGGTGAAACCCCATCTCTATTAAAAATACAAAAATGCTGGGTGTGCTGGCATTTGCCTGTAGTCACAGCTACTTGGGAGGTTGAGGCAGGAGAATCAACTTGAATCTGGGAGGCAGAGGCTGCTGTGAGCTGAGATTGTGCCACTGCACTCCAGCCTGGTTGACAGAGTGGAACTATGTCTCAAATAACAAAACAAAACACAACAAAAAAAACCTGAACTCTTGACTTCAACTGTTTCTCTTCCAGGCTTTCTCATCGTAGAAAAGAATCCCACCAGGGGAGTCATCTCCCAGTTCTGCCTTTTTCATCCACTCCCACATTTATTCCAACACCAATCCTGTCAACTCGGCTTCTGAAACACCATTTCACCACCTCCAGCACAGCCACCTAGACACTACTGTGTCTAGATGGTTCTGTGACAACAGCCTTCTATGTCTCTCCATATCTACTATTGCTTCTAGAGTCCATTTTCCACAACAGGGACAGAGAAGCTTCTTAACAGTGTAAGTCTGATCCCACTACTCTGTAGCTTAAAACCCCGTTAATGGCTTTCCCTTGCACTTTGCACAGAATGAAAGCTTACGTAGAATAACTGCACAAAAAGAATACTTACATAGACTAATGCGATTGACCTCTTTTCTAATAGAATCCGCTTTTTTCTCCTCTGCCTTGCTCTGGCCACACAGCCTTTCGTTAAGTTTCCAGACGTGGGACGCTTTTCTCTCCTTTGACCATGTTCTTCCCTCTCCCTGTTCTCGCCCCTGCTGCCCATGGCATAGCTGGCTCCTCCGCCCTCTTTTATTTGTTAGTATACCCCTAGGACCTAGTACAGTTACTGGCACATGATAATTCTACAGTGCACGTTTGTTGAATTAATGAATACTTGAAAAGAAACCAGTGCGGTGGAACACCATTGTGAAGAGAGAGGACTCTGGATTCAGACTTTCCTGAATTGATCCCTTCCCCGTTGTGTGACTTGGGCAAGCTACTAACTCTGTGCTCAGGTTCTTCACAGATAGAGTGAGGATCATAACTGTACCAACCACACAGGGTAGTTTTGTGGATAAAATATTTTAAATTTATTCGTGTGTGTGTGTGTGTGTGTGTGTGTGTGTGTGTGTGCCTGGTTCATAGCAAGCTCTATGTGTTAGTGATTATTAGAAGAGAAGAGATAGATGCAAGACCATTGTCCATGTGGACCTAGAGACGGTGAGTTGGAGGGTGGGGGAGAGATCTTGGCATGACATTGACAACTGCTGGTGAGAGGGCAGCCGCATGGGATGTGGAGACTCAAGAACTTCAAGCTGAGCAGGGAAAGGGACAGGGCACGACACATAAATCAGAGACACACCTTGCAAAGGAGAGCCATCTGTATTCTGTCTGAGAGAGGGGCTTCAGGAGGAGCATTATCAAATGGGAGTCATCAACAACAAAACAGTCATTGCGTCATGTTTCCTGTGGCTTGCAGGGGACTGTCTGCCATCGACAGGGATCAAACAGCTCCTGATTTGGGCAGGGATTTATGAAACAAATGTTTTAGAATTTATTCTTCTCTGTGAAAAAACCCTGATGAACAATCAGAGAAAAAGTATGCACGCTTGCAGACCTGTGGTTTGGAGATTACTTATAATTTTCCTATTACTGTCTGCCATGAATATACCTCAGCCTGACAAGATCAGACCTACTGTCATCCTTTTACATTTAATTTTAATTTACACGAAATAATGTTCTTCCTGCTCCATTTCTTCCAATTCCTTTCTTCTCCTCCCCTGTTCATTTTTCCTCATCACTTCAAAGTTACTCTTTCAGCAATGTCATCTCTCCTTGCTGTAATGTGCTTCACCTTTATACAGCTAATAAAGGCATTATTTTCATTTCACGTTTCTGTCTTCTGTGGCTACACTCCTGAGCAGTAGAATTAAACTTAGAAAAAATAATAAGCTGACTAATAGGAATGATTTCTCTTTTATTATCAGTCAATGGCTGACATTATTTTTGAAACTATTGTTTGAATTTTAGGAATTCAGGGAGCACTAGAAAATTTATGAATGCCTCTTATTTTTGCCTCCTCCCTCCTTTCCGTTTCCCTGCCTGTCTTCCCTTTTTTCCTTTTCCGTGCCCTTGTAACAACCCATAACATGAAAAAAGATATATTTTATATTTTGGCTATTGGTTTGAATATTTTCTATACCTTGAATCTACTGCGAATAGACTTACAAACAATTTTCTTTACAAAAATGTCTGCTGTGACAAAAGATTCTGCATTGGGGATTAACTTTAGCCCAAGATTCCTGCTAGTTGAGATAAATATACAATGCACAACTTTCACGATGGGAGTTTAGCTTCTTTTTGAGGTCAAGAAGTATGCATTTATTAGTTAATGCTTTTAGAGACTGAATACTGTCCTCGATGAATCATGAACTAGCTCTAATTTGGTAATTCTTTATGCTTTTATGTGCTTGCACCAGAGCTACACATTTTATCATAATTTATTCCCTTCACAATTTTTCTGCTTTGGAATATGGAAATACGCAGTTCTCTGATTTCTTCTTTCTGGTAAATTCCAGTCAGCTTCACCTCTCATTTCAACTATAACCTCTTACCAAAGGCCACCACATTCATAATATGATGTATTAAAATTTCTGAGAGACTTTACTTTTGCTAACTCATTTTCTCCCCAAAGAGATGATGGCTACTATTCTTCTGAGTTATTGCATCCATTTTAGAAAAGGAACTAATTATTTTTTATTTAACAAGGAATATCCTGGGACTGATAGAACTGGATTCATGTGAGAATGCATAAGAGGTGATGAGGAGATCATTTTCTCCAACAAAATGTAATTTCAAAAGTGATTTAAATGGAACATAAAGTACTCATGAATATGGTTGCTTTTATAGCTAATGCAGATATCTTACTTCTATCACTGATATTCCCGAGTGCTTTATACTAGCAGATTCTCTGTAAATGTTTCTTAACAGTAACAGTTTTCTAATCCTAACTTTTGTGTTGTTTCTTGGAAGGTTTACATGGGGTTTTGAAATGTATGTGTGTACATAGATACAGATCTCACATTTTCTCAGATGATCTCATTATTGGTGACCTTGATAACTGTGTGTGACTGTGGCCTCTGAAGAATACGGTTCCACAGTACTTTTCTCCCTGCTGCATGAAGATCCAGTCCTTCCTTCAATTACAGGAAAAGCTTTGTTTCTTCCAGGGCACATGCTTTGCTGCACTGTTGGGACTTTTATGACAATTATAAATTTACTTTTCAATTTCCTGTATTACAGATTTCATTTCAGTTCTGTAGATTTAGCTACAGTTTAAAAAATCATTCATTCTGTGTCTGCTATGCATCTCAGCAGAAATGCGTGGAAGATAACCATTTTTCCATGTTACTGACTTTGGTGAGCCTCACTGCTGCTATGGAAGGGACCACAGCAAAGCAAAACACCCTCAATATTTTAGCAGAGAAGAGGGCTCGAGTTAGAAGATTTGATTGGGAGTAGTAACAGTTACTGTCTCCATTGATTCATTGATCCTTAATTCAGAATCTTTAAACAAACATTTATTAATTAAAAATCAGGAGTTCTTGCTGGGACTTATTTTTCAGATCTGCTTAATTTCTTTAAAAGAGCTTTTATTTATAATTCACAGAGGACTTTTTTGGGGGGGTGTTTGTGCCATAATGTTTACATGGTGACCTTGTAGCGTTAGAATAGATTTCATCTTAGTCCATTTTATTAGCAAAGAGTGTTGCTAATAGAATGGACTAAGATGCCAGGTGGAACATCACTGGGGTCTAGTCATCACAGTCATAGGCAGTTAACTGCAATATTCTTCCTTTTTGGGCTTCCAGTGTGTTGATGTTCAATTTAATGTGGACAGCAGCTTTTATCAGTTTCTAAAGACATGCTGATCTGGGCTTGATGCTCTGTCTAGTTATTCGTGGCCTCCTTGCAATGAGATATTTCTACTTCCTTCCCAACTTCACAGTCCTGGGATTCAGAGGACAAATCTCCAAAACCACTGCCAACTTCTAGTTATATGTTATTGATAGAAACTTTTGAAACCTGATACAGGCTGCTGACATTTGTTTTCCATAGGCAAATTATCATTTCAGAATAATGCACATCATCTAAAAGGTATGTCATAGTGAGATCTATAGTGTGGCTAAAGGCAGTCCAGGAGCAGAGTTCTCAGTGTGCATGGAAGCATCTGGATAACTTGTGTAATATGTTTTGTTGGTGTTTATAGATAATCTTGTGCTTATTTTCAGGACTAAATAAAACTGATACCATCGTGTGGTATTTCATTCCTTTGCTCATGAGGAGATTAGCTAGGAGACCATTATTTCTGAAAAAAGATACTTATATTCGAATACTCTGCCAATTCTCTGATACTTTCTTTTTGATATTCTGTTACAGAAAATATCAACTCACTTAGCTTCAGCTCTGCTTGTCTTTTATTCGTTCTGGCTAACCATTGCGTTCCTCTTATTCCTTTGAGAGGGAAACTTACATATATATATATATATATATATATATATATATATATATATATATATATAATAGAATGAATATGCTGAATCTAGAGGGATGTCTAATATCCATAGCATACCAGTGGGTGATATTTGGCCCATAGTCCCAAACTTCTGATGGTGGTAGGACCCATAACCTACTAGAACACAATTTCCAGTGAGCGTGATATTTCTCAAGTTGTAATGGTCACGTGGATTACCCAAGGACCTTGTGAAAATGCAGATTCTAATTTGATAGTCCTGGGGTGGGGACTCAGATTCTCTATTGCTACAAGTTCAGTGCTTGAACCAGGCTTAGAAGAGAAGAACATTTTTGATTTTAAATATAGGCCCTCTACTGCTATGGGTTCTAGATAAAATGGACATTTTTGATTTCCATGCAGAGAAATGGAGCCCAGTGAGAAGGCTTTCCTGCTGACATTCGCCTGCTGAGTGGACCCACTCCAAATTCTCAGCACAGAATTCTGATTACATTGAACTCTTTATTCTGAAAAGCACTGAACTTGTGCAGGGCCTGAAAGTATTTGACAGTTTCTCTAGTCCAGTGGAAATGTACAGAGACAGCTTGGATGGCGGAAGGAAGCAGAGTTCCTGGCGGCAGGACTGGGTTTGTGCCCCGCTTGGCCCCTGGTTGGCTTCACAGGCCTGAGTAAGTCATAGACTCTCTTTCAGTTTCCGTTTCCTTGTGTATCAATTAACGATAATAGTCAAATAAAACTTTATAGATTTGCTTTGATTTCACATGTGAGAATTATATAACAGTGTTTTGTAAATGTCAAGTGCTACACAGATATTAGCTGAGGGGCCCCTAGGCTGCAATGATGATTTATACTCACATCAGTACACCGGCGTTGCCTAAGCTCCTCCGCTTTTGTGCTGTTAGCAATGAACATCTGACTGAGAATGTAGACATTCTATTGTGGATGCCTGTTGTATACATAGTCATTGGGTGTAATTCTGCAGTCGAAAAAACCCAAAATCTTATTTTTTCCTTAAAACACCAGCATTCCGGGTCTGTTCTAGGGAAAGGGGGAGTGATGGCTAGCTGTATGAGAGACGGTTTAGGACTCTGGAATATCTAACTGCTGTTTTGTGGTGGCCATGGATATCCTGAGTTACCCACAACTTCTGAGAATGGCTTGATCAACACAGAGGTACAGTTGGTCTGAGAACATACCGTCCTTATCACCTAGGGAAGAAGTTGGCCTACAGGCAACCTGCATTTTAATTGATTTTTTGATGAGCATTGACTTTATTAAATCCTATATGAAATACCCCATGGCATTTGTCAGTGATAAGTGACATGAAAGACATTAAAAGTTTAGTGAACACTTAAGAATTCTTTATCAGCAGGCATTTATTGAATACCCTCTGGACAGGGCTGATAATCCTTGCATTTATAACTGGCAAGGTATTCCCACAGTTCTATTTATAATACAGTTTTTACTGAATCCCTTCCTTTTTCTCACATAGAAACCCATCTTCATGGGGCTTGGATTTATTGTATGCATATTATAGACTGCAGCAAAATTTTTGTTTTAGGGAGACAAAATATATCAAAATATACATCATAGCACAAATTAAAATGCTCAGTAGCTGCTTTGCCATTTGCCTAGTTTGATGTAGGCCATTTTCTGCTGTTTTCTTTCTAGAGCTTCTCTGATTTTTTTTTTCCCCCAGTCTTGGCCATATCTTTTCATGCCTGTCATTTCTCTTCTGTAATTAGAATACGCTAAGGATTTGTCATTAAAGTTTAAGTTACATCAAGCATCCCAGGTCTTTCTTTTAAGGCAGTGTTTAGAACAAGGTAGGTGACACTTTGCGTGGACATCTTGCTTACAGGGGCTTCTCACTGCAAATGAGGCCCCACTGGGACCCTTGGACTCATTGCCTGACTGGCCAGTCTTTTGGTTGAACACGTGGCTCCTGGGTGAGGATCCATTCCGTTGCAGGTGCTTCTGAAGTGCCTGTTTTGTCTCAGACTCCTGTGGTGGTTGCATTCATTGGAAGACTAGTTCAACATAAGTAGGAAAAGGCCAGTAAGAATTTCTGAAAGTTCCAAGTTGAGGGATATGTAGAGAAAATGGAAATTTATCTGTCAAAAATATATGGAACATATTGTATCTGACATAAATCTGCATCTACACATGAGGAAGTTAGAAGGAGAGAAGTGAAATAAGCTGCTATTAATGAACAGAACTTTTCTAAATGTTTGCTGCTTTTATTCAATCATTTGTGTATAATATAATTTATGTTTAATCACACCCAAAGCCTTGCCAAGTATGTCCCACAGGAATTTTTCTAATGAATACATAAGCATCTCTTGTATCGAGCACAGTAATTGCTTATATGCAAATGATTGTAAGTACTTGAACAGTTTGACTTAAGAAGGATAAACATTATGTCTATAATCTTGTATATGATATTCATTTGCTTAGCAAGCCATTTTCTGATGGATTATATAAAAGCAAACTTCATAATCAACTGAATACAAATTATCCTGAGTTTGGAAAAACAAATTAATAAGATTTTATGATCTTGAGTTCCACATCTCTCCGCCATCTGATTTAATATGAAACAGTAACATAACATGAGTTGGTACAAATGACTTATAATTTACACTGATTTTTAGTCTTAATTTTTTTCCTATTATTTTGTATACCTAGGTAATTTTGAGACATAGAATTTGCATTAGCATTTTGGAATTAGACAATCAGGCAAGCCGGTTTACCAGTATTAGTGATAGCACCTTTACCCTTTATGACATTTATGTGAATAGGTCTTCTAGTACCTTTGCCAAGCAAAGGCAACCATGGTGATACTCCTCTTGGAACTCCAGGTGGCACCTCTCTATTTTAGGTGTTAATTATTAAATATGAAAAAGTATAATCATAACATCTCAGAGTTGTCAGGACCTTCGAGCTTAGCAGAAACCATCATTTCCAGAAAATCTTTTGTTTGTAAATTTTCCCTACCGCAATGAGAACAGTGATTTGTTTGCTTGTTTTGCATGTGGAGCCAGACAAATACACACAAGTACCTTCATCCACTATAACCACACACATACATACTCATTACAATCAGATGATAAAATAATTTATCCTTAGAGCCAAAAACATATAACTAATTTTGAGCCACACGTATATGGGTCCCTGACCCTGACAAACAGGACTTTGATTCTGATCACATAGTCACCAATTAAACGAGAGAAAAAGAGAGTTCCCTTCAAAACCCATCTGAGGTTTTTTTTCAGAATCTGTCTAAAACTCCCTTAATCAGAATTCTCCTCTCTGTTTATTCATTTTCACAGATATGTGACCTTCTGGATCCTAGATTTGAGAAAAATTTCCTATGAATGTATTTGCCAGGATATACCCTCTATGTGTTCATGTGTTCTTGTCATTTAGCTCCCACTTATAAGTGAGAACATGTGGTATTTGGTTTTCTATTCCTGCATTAGTTTGCTGGGGATAGTGGCCTATGGGTCCATCCATGTCCCTTCAAAGACGTGATCTCATTATTTTTTTATGGCTGCATAGTATTCCATGGTGCATATGTATCAGCTTTCTTCACCCACTCTGTCACTGATGGATGTTTAGGTTGATTCCATGTCTTTGCTCTTGTGAATAGTGCTGCAGTAAACATACACATGCATGTGTCTTTATGACAGAACAATTTCTATTCCTTTGGGATATACCCAGGAATGGATTGCTGGGTCAAATGGTATTTTCTTTGAGGAATTGTCACACTATCTTCTGCAGCAGTTGAACTAACTTACCCTCTTACCAACAGGGTATAAGCATTCCTTCTTCTCTGCAACCTCACCAGCCATCTGTAATTTTTTGACTTTTTTACTAATAGCCATTTTGGCTGGTATGAGATGGTATCTCATTGTGGTTTTGATTTGCTTTTTCTAATGATCAGTAATGCTGAGCTTTTTTTCATATACTCATTGTCCACATGTACATCTTCTTTTGAAAAGTGTCTGTTCATGTTTTTTGCCCACTTTTTAATGGGGTTTGAACAAATACTTATTATCTACTATCTGGTGAAGACAGTGCAAGATGCTGTAGATATAATGATGAACAAATTATTATCATTGCTGCCTTCATGTTGCTTATGGTCCGCTAATAAAAACAGACATTAATCAACTAATCACACAAATATATAATCAAAATGAGATAATAGTATATGAAGAGTATAGAATGTTATAGCAGACTATTTGATGAGGATCTTGTATAGTTTCAGATTATTTGGGGTCTAGAGAAGTCTTCCCAGGCAAAGAGGGAAGGCAGAGCAATGCAGAATTGGAACAGTACAAAGGACTTGAGATGAATAGAACCATGAAGTGTGAGGAATTTGAAGACGTTTAAACATACTGGAAGCACACACAAGGAGGTTAAGTGAGGCCAGTGGGGTTTCATTAAAAACCATTTTTGAAAGAGAGTGCCATGATCAGATTTCCATTTTAAAGTAACATTTTGGTTGCAGTGTGGAGATTAGAGTAGATATGGGTGTTATGGACTGAATTGTGTCCACACACAATTCATATGCTGAGGCCCCAAACTCCTATGTGCCTATTTGGAGATAGGGCCTATGAGAAGGTAATAAAAATTAAGTGAAGTAATAAGTTAGGGTCTTAATCTGATAGGACTAGTGTGCTTTATAAGAAGAGGAAAAAACACGAGAGCATGAGATTGTGAGATCTTTCTCTTTCTCTGTCTTTTTCTTCTTTCCCTAGCCTGCATCCCCATCATGCACATAGAATAGGCCATGTGAGGACATAGAAATAAGCCAAGAAGAGAGGCCTTACTAGAAACCAAACTTGCCGGCACCTTGATCTTGAACGGCTAGGCTCCAGAGCTATGAGAAAATGAATTTCTGTTGTTGAAGCCACGCAGTCTGTGGTATTTTGTTACAGCCTGAGAACACTGATCCAGGAGACAGCGATGGATATGGGAATTCTGGGTACGGGACCACAGCAGCAGTTCGGGTATGAGATAGTGGTAGTATCTATTACAGTGGAAGTGGCAGAGATAGAGAAAAATGTACAAAATTGGGAGACTTTTTGTATGTGTAGAATTAATGGGATTTTGTGTTGGAGTGTATATATAAGGTGAGAGAAAGGGGGATTAAACTTTGTGACTTAAACTAATGTGACTTGCACAACTAGAAGAATGGCTTGCTCACTTTAGGAGTCACAAGAGGAGGATCAGGTTGGGGCTATAACTCGTAAGTTCAGATTCCCTCACATGAAGTTTTGGATGCCTTTGGATCTTATTATCTGCTATCCAGTGAATCCATGGAAGAGACAGATGGGACCAGAGCTTAGAGAAATGTAAACAGTGCTCCCAGAATCTATTACTATATGACTTCTCAGAATGTTTAATACGTGTAATATGTTGTTGTGAATTGTGACTCTCCCATACAAGCTTATGGTTACTTGCAAGTTTCCAAACACTGAACTCTTTTCTGAATGGAGAATCCCACAGAGCTAGTATTCTGTAGAACACATTTGGTAAATGCTTGTCTGTAAGAGTATTTTTAATCATTCTCTTTTCCTGCTGCTTGGTATCAGTAGCTTATAGTTTTATATAATAAGACATATTTTGGGTACATGATGACCAGTAGATTCACAAGTCATGAGAATGAAATGGAGAAGCATTCAAGATGGAGGTTTACATTTTCTCAGAGTTCCTCAGTGAACATTGGCAAGGTCCTTCAGAGTGCATGGTGGGAGCAGAGCTGAAGGCCCAGCATGGAGCTGGAGCAACCCCTGCCTTCCAGGCCACTCCTAAATACTGTACTGAGAGAGAGCATGATTGAACACCACCACCATCCTCGAGTCCTTGTCCCTCTATGCAATCGTTGACTATTTTTCAGAGTTATACCATTCCTGAGGTTGAATCTATCTTAAAAACTTAAAACAGAAATGTCTTTCTCACATTGACCCACACCAAGTTTTCGAAGTTATTACTTAGAGGTTCAAGTCAATTGACTTTTATGGGCTTAGAATTTAGATAAATAGAATTTAATAAGTTATAATTCTCCTTAGTGTTTCTGGCAAATAAATCATACTGTATGCAATCTACAACTGACTTTTTCATTCACCTTATGTGCTGGAAATTTGTTGATCTAACTACATGTAAATTTACCTACTTTTAAGCTACTACATAATATTCTATAGTATAACTATGTCAAAATATATTTAGACATTTAATTGTATTCAACTAGATAAAAAAAAACACTGTATATATCAGGTAAATTAGTAGCAGATACAGGAAGAGGAAGATCAAATACAATAAATTAAATAATTCAGCCTGTGCTTTGCCCAAAAGATTATATGAACCACAAAATGTTTATTCATGTTAATTACCTCCTCTTCATATATATTTTTGAGAGATAAATGACTGGATAAACAAATTTCCAGAGAAACTCTTTATGTTAAATTTCATTCCTAATGTCAAATCCTCCATGCCATTTTTCTTGTTGTTCCAAAAAATATGATCTTTCACTTTTTTAATGCTTCCTCTCCATTCCAGTTAAATCACGTGGAGCCCTGCCTTAGGGTTATTTCTGAGAGCTTATGAAGGCACACAGACCCTGCCTTGGTGTCCCTGGCCCTGCCTTAGGGTTATTTCTGAGAGCTTATGAAGACACACAGCCTCTGCCTTGGTGTCCCTGGTCCTGCCTTAGGGTTATTTCTGAGAGCTTATGAAGGCACACAGCCTCTGCCTTGGTGTCCCTGGCCCTGCCTTAGGGTTATTTCTGAGAGCTTATGAAGGCACACAGCCTCTGCCTTGGTGTCCCTGGCCCTGCCTTAGGGTTATTTCTGAGAGCTTATGAAGGCACACAGCCTCTGCCTTGGTGTCCCTGGCAGTGCCTTGTTCACAGTGGTCCCACAGATGGTTTTGGTTGGATTTTGAATTAAACTAGATTACTTACTCAATTCTGGTGATTGGGTGACCAAGGTGTTCTTGAGCATCATTTGTGTCATTACTCTTCAGAGAGATAATTTTTCTTTTGAGTGACAGGTTTGGAGGTTAATCATTTAAACATTTCCCAAAGAAGATCTATCTGTGATCTGTGCCTTCGAACGCCCCCTTCCACCTCGCTCTGCACTGTCTGCATGAAGTATGGCCACAGAGTAATTGCTAGATAGTTGGAGATGATGAAGTTAATTTACCAATTGCTACAAAGTAGAGAAAAGAAATTACATGAGCCATAGTTTTTATTATGAAATAGTCATAGAAATGAAGTTCAACCTGTGTTACAATAAAATGTTAATAAGACTTTTAAGAAGGCAATAAAAGAAACATGTTTACTGCTAGGATAACTGAATTCAAATCTATTTTTAAATTTGGCAAAGAAAGGTAGTTTGGGGGTAATTTAAGTGTAACAAAGGTAGATACTTGCTTTTCTTTAGGAAAAACTTCCATTGCTAATAAGTTTCTACATGAATAATTTCAATTTTTTGAGATCTCCCTGTGGCAAAAATAAAACAATCAGAGGCATATTTATATACTTGCTCATATCATTCTGCTGTAATATGTTTAGTAGCAATTTAAATTACCTTAATTTAGGGTGACTCAAATCCCCTAAGTAAGATTCTTTGCTGTCCATGTGAAGATCAGAGTCAAGGAAAAATGACATTGCTCAGAGTTTAGAAATACTCAGGCAGAGGCAGAAGTGGGAAGTCAAGTATCTGCCAAGAATTAATAAGCTGAGACAGAATGAGAGGAGTTCCTTCTTCCATGGTTTTTCATACTCCTGCCTTCACTGACTCTAAGAAGCTCTGGAAAGTGTCAATCCCCTGCCACTGTGCATCCTGCCTTCACTGACTCTAAGAAGCTCTGGAAAGTGTCAATCCCCTGCCACTGTGCCTAGTAAGCCTAGCAACAGCTGAACTCATTGGCTTGTGAGCCTGCCTTTGTCAGTTTCAGTCTTGGCATCATGGAACCTGACCATCCTGGGTGCGAATGCTGCTGAGCTGCTCTTTCGAAGTGTCAGAGGGTATTGTTGATTGCAACCCTGGCATTTTATAACAATAGAAAGTTCCTTGACAGGCTGCCTAGGCTCTAGCTTGGCCATTTACACTACAGGAGAGAAGGGACCTTTCTTATATTGTGTGTGCATTTTTAGCTTTCTAAGGCAGAATTCTGGAATCAACAGTCACTTTTTGTGACAGGCTTCTGTCAGTATGACTGGTACAAGCTCTTAATGCCATAGCCTCAAATTATCCAGTATGTGCTGATAACACACGGGTCACCATGACTTTGGATATAAATCATCAGGAGGAAGCGGTGTCAGTACTATGTTGAACCCAAAGGAAGGAGGTAAAGGCTACAGCTTGAACACAGTAAGCTTGAGGTTATAAAAACCCAGGCTTTTCTGAGTTTTAATTTAGCATATTCCGAGCTTCTTAAATTCAGTCTTTTTTGGTTACCACATTCTTCTATAAATTACAGGAAAATGGAAGACAGATAATGTCTTCTCACTCTTTAGCATAAAACTATGGGCACTGAATTCTGGGTATTTTGGTCACACTGTGTATTCATAGGTATTACTCTTGGTGATTTCAGCAACTGTGCAGATAATTGCACAGTTAGCAGCTCGATATGATTCCTTCTGTGATTAAAAAAGTTTAATATGTAAATGGAATTCTGGAGAGCACTGCCTTTAAATTTGGTTATAAATTTTCAACATACAGTTATGCAAATCTAGGACTTCATAAATGTCATTTAATGGTAATGATTGTCAGCTGCGTGAGAAGTTTTAGCTTTCTAGATGGACTGAAAGAATATACAGAGTTTTACATTTGTGGAAAATACAGTGTTGATGAAGTACCTAATTAGGAGGATGATCTTTTCTGAGAGAGGAAGAAGTAAACTTTGTTTCTCTCTGCTTAGAAAGGACATTAATGTTCCCTCATCCCTTCCTGCAGCCTTCCCCAGGGAGAGGCGATCTGAGTCACATGTCTCAGGGTGAGAAAGCAGTGGAGTCCAGTTGCAGGTTTTTGTGATCCTAGTGAAATGAAATACCAATTTTCTGGGATAAACTGTAAGTTTAGAGAAAATAGAATTTCCTGGCATAACAATTTTTGGACATTCTTTGAGTGTTCATCAAAGAAGTCTGTGGATTGCTTCTGTCAGTATGACTGGCACAAGCTCTTCAAATTGTTGACAGCTTGCAGTTCTTTTTACTGACTTTGAAACAAATTATTGACAATATAATACATTAAATTTCATGTTGATACAATAAGAAAATAAGTGATTGAATACAAATTTTCAAATAAAACTTCATACTTAGAAATTAAACCTCACAATGACCTACATTTATTGTCATTCAATGACCATTTGATTGTATCAGGGTTTGCACTTAATTTCAGTTCTAAACAAGTTTTAAAATTTGAGGTGACCTCCAAGGTGTCTACATACTTGTATTGGTTTGTGCTAACACTGTTATTAATTCTGCTGGATAAATTGCTTATGACTTATGCTTTTACTCAGTGGCTGCTATATTTCAAATTACATTGTAAATTGTGCCTTAGCCAGATTGTTTCTGTGTCACAGCTAGCTGTGTTCCTATATGCTGCAAAATTGTTTTGTATTCTAATAAAGTTCACTTGATTTATCATACTTTTACAAGCCAAGATCTCAGATGGTAACACATATTTATTATAGTGTTTAATGCTGCTTTCCACCTTTTGATTAAAGACTTATTTAGTCGACTAAAATGGAGTTTGATTTAAACTCCAATTAACCTTTTACTTCCTCTGTGCTTTTTAAGTGCATTGTATTATTGTACCTTAATAACAGAGTACAAGCTTATTCCTTAATTCACTGAAACCAACTATATTTATTAAGCCAGTTATAGGCTCCAAACTCCAGTTATACTGCTGGGATGATAAACTAATCATTGTGAAATAAAATCAATGGTTCCATGTATATCATTCTTAAACTGTATTTTCTGAAATTTTTTGAAATGTGAATAAGCTATTTCTTAATAAAAGTTATTGAAAATACGAGTTACAGTTTTGCAAACTTTGATGAGTGTCATACGAGCCAAGCGTTTGACACCACCATCTATTCAAAAATATTTAATGCTTACTTTATAAGGTGCTTACCATATATTCACTTTAATTCAACAAGACCTGGGCACTTGAGGCCATTGTAGTATGAAGTGGAACAGCATTTCCTAACTGTGAAAAAACTCACTATCTAGCAGGGAAGACAAGTACACAAATAATTAGTATATGATGTGGTAAGTTCTGATAAAGTAGTATATACGAAGTAGGGTACAATGCTAAGATTGGAGGATCTCATCTGAGACAACGAGAGAAGGCTTTCCATGAGAGGCAGGCCGTTTGAATTAGGTCTAGGTAAGAGTGTATCCGACAGATGAAAGGATAGGGGATGAAATTCCAGGAAATAAAATAGCATAATCAGAGGCAGAGTGCAATGGAAGTATATCATGGATTCGGAAAACTCTGGGTAGTCAGGAATTAATAGTTCATGGTATGTGTGTGTGGTATGGGGAAGATGGGGTAGAAAGGTTGGAATATGAAGGGTAGTATATTAAGATGTAAAAGTTTGCATAACCACATGACTTTTTCTAAGCTCTTAAGTTCAGGGGTACATGTGTAGGTTTGTTACCTAGGTAAACTTGTGTCATGCCGGTTTGTAGTCTAGGTTATTTCATCACCCAGGCATTAAGCCTAGTACCCATCAGTTATTTTTCCTAATCCTCCTCCTCTTCTCTGCCTCCACCCTCCAAATGGCCCTAGTGCATGTTGTTCCTATGTGCCCATGTGTTCTCGTTATTTAGCTCCCACTTATAAGTGAGAACATGTGGTATTTGGTTTTCCAAATGTTCCCTGTGTTAGTTAACTAAAAATAATGGCCCCCAGCACCATCAATGTCCCTGAAAACATGTGATCTTATCCTTTCCTATGACTGCATAGTATTCCATGGTGTATATGTACCACATTTTCTTTATCCAGTCTATCATTAATAAATATTTGAGTTGATTCCATGTCTTTTCTAATGTGACTAGTACTGCAACGAACATATGTGTGCATGTATCTCTATAAAAGAATGACTTACGGGAGAGGATCCAAGATGGCTGATCGTTAACAGCTCAGGATTGTAGCTCCCTGTGAAAGTGCAGAGAACGAGAGGACGCCATACTTTCAGATGAATTTTCATCACCCACGGATCAGAAGATTCCCAGTGGAGGAGCCCCACGGGTCGCCAGCGTGACTCTTGTGGCCGGCGTTGCGCAGCAGCTCTTCGAGCAGAGTAAACAGGACTGGTTCCCCTTCTGACCGACGTTTGGAGCTCCGAGAAGGCAGAGCTGCTTATTATGGACTCAAGAAGAAAGCCAGACCGGAGATTCCCGGGCAGAAAAGCACCATTAATCTTAACACTGCTGTTTTAGCCGGCGCAGTGGGTTGCTCGGATTCCAGCACTGGGAATCAATAAACTGGACGTCCACTCAGAAACCTATTTAGAAAGGCGGTAATTGTAAAGACGACAGATGGATAAATTCATAATAAAGGGAAGAAACCAGCCTAAAAAGGCTGACAATACCCAAATTCAGAACCCTTCTTCCTCTACAGGGGATTACAGTTCCTCATCAGCAACGGAACAAGTCCTGATGGAGAAGGACTGTGTTCCATTAACAGAAGTAGGCTTCAGAAGGTGGATAAGAAACTTCTGGGAGTTAAAAGAACTTGTTCTAACCCAATGTAAAGAAACTAAGAACTTTGAAAAAAGGTTTGATGAAATGCTAAAAAGAATGGACAATATAGAGAGGAATATAAATGAACTAATGGAGTTGAAAAACACAACACAAAAACTTAGCGAAATATGCACAAGTTTGAATAGCCGAATTGATCAAGCAGAAGAAAGGATATCAGAGGTCAAAGACCAACTTAATGAAATAAAATGAGAAGATGAGAATAGAGAAAAAAGGATAAAAAGGAATGAGCAAAATCTCCAAGAAATATGGGACTATGTGAAAAGACCTAGTTTACGTTTGATAGGTGTACCTGAATGTGACGGAGAGAATGAATCCAAGCTGGAAAATACTCTTCATGATATTATTCAGGAAAACTTTCCCAATCTAGCAAAGCAGGACAATATTCAACCCCAGGTAATACAGAGAACACCACAAAGATATTCCCCAAGAAGAGCAACCTCAAGGCACATAATTGTCAAATTCACCAGGGTTGAAATGAAGGAGAAAATACTAAGAGCAGCCAGAGAGAAAGGTCAGGTTACCCACAAAGGGAAGCCTGTCAGACTTACAGCAGATTTCTCAGTAGAAATCCTACAAGCCAGAAGAGAGTGGGGGCCAATATTCAATATCCTTAAAGAAAAGAACTTTCAGCCCAGAATTTCATATTCTGCCAAACTAAGCTTCACAATTGAAGGAAAAATAAAATCTTTTATGAACAAGCAAGTACTCAGAGATTTTATTACCACCAGGCCTGCTTTGCAAAAGCTTTTGAAAGCAGCATTATACATAGAAAGGAACAACCAGTATTAGCCTTTCTAAAAATATAAGTAAAGAGCATTAACATAAAGAATAATTTATATAAACCAATGGATAAAATAGCCAGTTAACATCAAAAGGCAGTAACCCTAAATTTAAGTCGACTAAATCCCCCAATCAAAAGATACAGCCAAAACTTAACAATATGCTACATCCAGACCCATTTCACATCCAAAGATACACAAAGACTCAAAACAAAGGGATGGACAAAGATTTACCAACCAAATGGAGAGCAGAAATAAATAAATAAATTAAAAGCAGGAGTTGCAGTTCTCGTATCTGATAAAATAGATTTCAAAGCAACAAAGATAGAGTGGTAAAAGGATCAATGCAACAATAAGAGCTAAGGATCCTAACACCCAGATTCATAAGACCCATAAAGAGATTTGGACTCAATAAGACAGAAAATTGATGAGGACAACCAGGACTTAAACCCAGATCCAGAACAAGTAAACTTAATGGAGCTCTATTTATAGAGCTCTCCATTTTAAATATACAAAATATACTTTCTCCACCTTAAATACACAAAATATTGATCGGCCATTATTAATACCCATTTTGAGAATAAAGCAATATTCCCGTTCTCTCTCCCTCTTTTTCTTCCTCTTTCTTTCTCTCCTTTACTCCTTTTTTCTCTTTCTTTCCTTTTTTCTTTCAAAAGAATAAAGCAACATTTTCTTTCTCTCCCCTTTTTCTTCCTCTTTCTTCCTCTCCTTCACTCCTTTTTTTCTTTCCTTCTCTCAAAAAAAAAAAAAAAAAAAAAAAAAAAACAGAAAAGAAAAGGAAAGGAGGGAGGAAGGGAGGTGGGACAAGCAGGCAGCTGCAGTATTTCCAGCTCACTCCTCAAACCAACATTAAAAAATAATAATAATAATAATAATGACTTACATTCCTTTGGGTATATAGCCAGTGATGGCATTGCTGAATCTAATGGTATTTTGGTCTTTAAGTCTTTGAGGAATCACCACAATGTCTTCCACAATGATTGCACTGACTTGCACTCCTGCCAGCAGTATGTGTTTCTTTTGCTCTGCGACTTTGCCAGCATCTATTTTTTAAACCTTCTACTAATTGCCATTCTGACTCATGTGAGACGATATCTCATTGTGGTTTTCATTTGCACTTTTCTAATGATTAGTAATGTTGAGTTTTTTTAAAAAATATGATTGCTGTCTGCATATATGTCTTCTTTTGAAAAGTATCGTTTATGTCTTTTGTCCACTTTTGAAATTTTTTTTTTCTTGTAAATTTAAGTTCTTTATAGATGCTGGATATTAGATCTTTGTCAGATGCACAGTTTGCAAAATTATTCTCCCATTCAGTAGGTTGTCTGTTTACTCTTATTGACAATTTCTTCTGTTGAGCAGAAGTTCTTTAGTTTAATTCGATCCCATTTGTCAATTTTTGGTTTTGTTGCAATTGCTTCCGGCGTCTTTGTCATGAAATTTTTGCCTGTGCCTACGTTCCCCAGGTATTGTTTAGGTTGTCTTCCAGGGTTTTTATAGTTTTGGGTTTTACATTTAAGTTTTAAATCCATCTTTGTACATGGTATACGGAAGTTGTCCAGTTTTAATCTGCACATGGCTAGCCGGTTATCCCAACACCTTTATTAAATAGGGAATCCTTTCCCCATTACTTGTTTTTATCAAGTTTGTTGAAGATCAGATGGCTGTAGGTGTTTGGTCTTACTTCTGGGTTCTTTATTCTGTTCCATTGGTCTATGTGTCTTTTTATTTTTTTATTTTTATTTTTTTTTTTGAGATTGAGTTTCGCTCTTGTTACCCAGGCTGGAGTGCAATGGGCACGATCTCGGCTTGGCTCACCGCAACCTCTGCCTCCTGGGTTCAGGCAATTCTCCTGCCTCAGCCTCCTGAGTAGCCAGGATTACAGGCACATGCCACCATGCCCAGCTAATTTTCTGTATTTCTAGTAGAGACAGGGTTTCACCATGTTGACCAGGATGGTCTCGATCTCTTGACCTCATGACCCACCGACCTTGGCCTCCCAAAGTGCTGGAATTACAGGCTTGAGCCACCGTGCCCAGCTTATATGTTTTTTTTTTTGTACCAGTGCCATACTGTTTTGGTTACTGTAGCTCTGTGAGATGTGGGGCACCACCTGTGGAAGTCTGGCCTGCAGACCCTGACTTAACAATGGATGAATGAATGCGCTCTCACACCGTTGCAATGTTTCAAGTGGACATTGGCTGCTTTCAGAGAGCAAAATGCAACCAACTGACCCAGACCCTCAGTCCATCACACATTTATTCCCTCAAGATTTTATGACAGAGGTTCTAAGTTAACATATTGTGGATAATTAACATGGTTAAAAGAATGGTTTTAAGACTGATAAAAGCTTTAGGTTGGTGGGTAGAGGTGGGGGGCCCAGAGTAAATGCTATTAAGAGATCTTTGATCTTCCCCAGAGAGACCATCCAGGACAAAATTTGCATGAGCAAACAGAGTGGAGACAAATGGGTGTGGGGTAAACAGACTTAATTGGGAAGGCCTTTGATAATTTCTATCTCTTCTCTAACTTAATGAATTGTCCAGCGATCTTAATCTTCGGCCTGCCCCAGTAAAACCTTTCAGCCTTCCAAAAGGTTTGAGACTAATCTATAACTCTCCCTGTTATATTTGTAATATTTTCCATAATATTTTCCCAACCACCCCCAGTGAATCTCAACAGCTCTGCAATATAGTTTTAAGTCAGGCAACATGATGCCTCCAGCTTTGTTCTTTTTGCTTAGAATTGCCATGGCTACTTAGTCTCTTTTTTGGTTTCATACGAATTTTAAAACAGTTTTTTTCTAGCTCTGTGAAGAATATCCATGGTATTTTAATAGGAATAACACTGAATCTATAAATTGCTTTGGGCAGTATGGCCATTTTAATGATTGATTCTTCCCGTGTAGAGCATAGAATGTTTTCTCGTTTATGTCATCTCCAATTCCTTTGAGCAGTGTTTTGTAGTTTTCTTTGTAGATCTTTCCCCTCCCTAGTTAGATGTTTTCCTAGATATTTTATTCTTTTTGTGGCGATCATGAATGGGAGTTTGTTCCTAATTTGGCTCTCGACTTGATTGTTGTTGGTGTTTAGGAGTGCTTGTGATTTTTGCTTGCTGATTTTATGTCCCAAGATTGACGAAGTTGACTGTCAGCTTAAGAAGCTTTTGGGATGATGCCCTGGGGTTTTCTAGGTACAGGATCACGTCATCTGCCAACAGGGATAGTTTAACTTCCTTTCTTCCTATTTGGAAGTCCTTTCTTTCTTTCACCTGATTGTCCTAGCCAGCACTTCTAATACTACGTTGAATAGAAGTGGTAAGAGAGGGCATCCTTGTCTTATGTCAGTTTTCAAGGTGAATGCCTCTAGCTTTTGCCCACTCAGTATGATGTTGGCTGTGGGTTTGTCATAGATGTCTCTTATTATTTTGAAGTTCCACGTGATATTTTAATGCAGCCTAAAATGCTAAAATATTTTACTTTAAATTATTTTTGAAGAGTCAAATAATATGCACAAAGATACTTTTATTTCATCTCTGACACTCTTAATTGCTACCCCTTCCCTAAACTACCTAGGAATGGGGTAATGATCAAGGTTGTAGGGGGCTGTAAGAGATGGAATGGACATTGGTTTCCTATTTTTTTGGCTCCCCCAGGTATCTTGAACTACCTAAATGATCAAGAATGACCTAGAGCAATTGCTATAAGTTTATCCTTCTCACTATTAGGGTTCAAAGGTAAGCTCTTCCATTATGACTAAAACCATGCCTCACTAAAGACTTAAGTGTAATTGGCACTGGGACTAAGGTCCCAAATCTAGAGACTTCCTTGACTCTGTGGAGAGGGCTCTAGAGAAACTTCCACATATATACCCCCTCCTTACCTCTAAACACAGGTCATCATCCACACTATCTACCTGGAATCTACCAGGATAAATCTTATGCCTTCTATCCCTGATTTGTCAGACACAAAAAGAAATCCCCAAACCAGACATTCTTCATCTCTAGTACTCCAAGGAAGGGTCTGCATGACCATAGTTTCCCTTTTCCTGCCTATCTTCAACTTCTGAAGCATTTTCATTGTGTTCTGCAGAAATCATGGTCCTGCAACTGCAACAGCAAATACTCCATCTGTGGCCATCTTTTTATAGAAACATTTAAATCACTTGTTTTGCTCTAATGGAAGCCTGTTTCTCTACCCCTCTACTCTCTGGATCTTTAAAACACAATTTCTCCTTTAGCTCGCTCAACTATTGATAGTTTTTTTCTCAGAGATCTCATTCTCCTGAAACTTGGGTGGAATTTTATGTCATCAGCTTATGTTGTCATCTGCTTGTTCACTCTGGATCATTTTATTGCCATCTCAACCCCTGAGTTGTTCCCCTTTTTCTTTATTTTATTTTATTTATTATTATTATTATTATTATTATTTTTGAGATAGAGTCTCATTCTGTTGCCCACACTGGAGTGCAGTGGTGTGATTTCAGCTCACTGCAAACTCTGCCTCCCAGGTTCAGGTGATTCTCCTACCATAGCATTCCAAGAAGCAGGGATTGCAGGCACACACCACCTCTCCCGGCCGATTTTTTTGTATTTTTATTAGAGATAGGATTTCACCACGTTGGCCAGGCTTGTACTGAACTCCTGACCTCAAGTGATTCAGCCCTCTTTAGCCTCCCAAAATACTAGGATTACAGGCATGAGCCACTGTGCCCAGCGCCTCTTTCACAGACTTAAGCAACTAACTACCTAACACTTTTATCAACATCATTCCTGCCCTGTTTTTACTTGAGTTCCATTTTAATTTGATGATCCTTTCAAGATTCTGTCCTCCAGTGATCTTGTTCTTACCATGTCCTTACCAATAATTACAGCCCAACCAATGTATTAATTTTTGCCCTTTTGCTCTCTGACTAGGCTTGAATTCTATGGGCAATCACTGCAGATGCTTCTTGCATGCATGCTCCATTCCTTTGTTCTTGTCTTGCTTCATTGGACTAACTTGGACAAACCACAATCGTAGTTAAAAGAGCTCTTTGTCTACTTCATGCCTGCTCCTGTCACCGACTGGAGAAAAATACGTCAATGTGCTCAATGCTCACATGTTAAATTCATGGTCATGAACATCAAATGAATTTTTAATGCTATCTGGCGATCATAATGAAATTTTCTACACTACTCTGGACTCCTATGATACTATTTCATGCTCTCTCCCTTTTCCTCAAACCTCTTAAGGTTTGCTCTCCATTTGCAATCTCAGCCCATGGTATTATTCCCTATTTTGCTGAGAAAGTGTGAGTACCCCAAGGAGAACTTCTGGGGATTCCCACAACTGCATCTACTCACCGAATAGCTTTTGTACTAACATTTGTTGCCTCGTGCTTATATCTGGGCTCTGATCTAAAGCCAGTCCTTCCTCCTGTATACCAGATTCCACTCTTATTTCCCTATTTGATTCTCTTTCATCTTGGCACCTCAAAAGTGCACTTTAGCAATTATCTACATTCTTTTTTTTAGCAGCTATATTGAGTTATAATTTATATTCAATAAAGTGCAGATGTTTGAAATGCACAGACTGATTAGTTCTGGTGTTACAGACATCATGAAACCATTCCCATTATTTAAGATAATAAACTTGCTCGTCACTCTCCAAAGTTTCCTCATGTTCCACTGAAATCCTTTCCTTTTCCTCCCCATCCGCTTACTTCTCTCTAGGTGACAATTGTCTGGCTTTCTGTTACTACAGAGTATATTTCGTTTTCTAGAATTTTACATGAATGGAATAATATAGTACCTATTCTAGTTTGACTCCTTGAACTCAACATATTCATTGATGGTATGAATATCAATAGTTTATTCCTTTACATTGCTAAATAGCATTCCATGTAGAGATATGCCAAAATTTGTTTATCCATTCATCTTGTCAATTTCTACAAAATGGATCAGTTCTAAGGAAATTGCCATCTTAAAGATATAAAGGTGTTTGACACATGACTATACTTGAACTCTATTTAGGCTTTCTTTCGTTGTCAGCAATGTCTTGTAGTTTTGAATGTATAGGCACTGCACATTTTTTGTTAGTTTTATTCCTAAGTAGCTTGTATGTTTTGTGTTATAATTAGTACATTTTTAGGTTCCAAAAGAGATAAAATTGATTTTTGAATATTGATTTTGAAGCCTGCATTCTTGCTAAATTCAATTATTAGTTTTTGTATCTTTTTTGCATGTTTTATAAAATTTTCAATGAAGATGACCGTGTCACCTGTAACTAATGACAGTTTTACTTTTTTTTTTTTTTACAATGTGGATGCCATTTATTTATTTACTTGCCTCATTGCACTGGAGAGAACCTTCCCTATAATGTTGAATAGAAGAGATGAGAACAGACATCCTGGTCTTATTCTTGCTCTTAGGAGAAAAGAAAACATCTTTTTACCATTTCATACGATGTTAGTTATAGATGTTTCATAGATGCCTTTGATCAGGTTGAGGAAGTACCTTTCTGTTTTTAGTTTGGTGAGACTTTTTCTCAAGAACGGGTGACATATTTTGTCAAATGCTTTTCTGTGTCTATTGAGATGATCATGTGGTTTTTCAGTTTCAGTTGGTTGCTATGGTGAATGACATTGATTGACTTCTTTTTTTTCTTTTTCTGAGACAGAGTCTTACGCTGTCACCCAGGCTGGAGTGCAGTAGTGCAGTCTCGGCTCACTCAGCCTCTGCTTCCCATGTTCAAGAGATTCTCCTGCCTCAGCCTCCTGAGCAGCTGGGATTACAAGCACTTGCCACCAAGCCTGGCTAATTTTTATATTTTTAATAGAGATGGGGTTTCACCATGTTGCCCAGGCTGGTCTCAAACACTTGACTTCAAGTGATTTGCTCGCCTTGGCTTCCCAAAGTGCTGGGATTACAGGCATGAGCCACCATGCTGGGCCTACATTGATTGAATTCTGAATGATGGAATCAATCTTGTATTTCTTTTGTAAAACTCACCTGATTATGATATTGTTCTTTATATATACTGTAGGAAGTAATCTGCTAATATTGTGTCAAAAATTATTCTATCTGTGTTTATAAACAATCTTATTCTGTAATTTTCTTTTCTCATACTGTATTCATCTGGTTTTGGTATCTGTATAGAGCTGGCCTTGTAGAATAAGTTAAGAGGTATTGACCCTCCATTCAATTTATGGATGATTCACGTAAAAATGATATTATTTATTTCTGAAATATTTTGTCGAATTCTCCAATGAAAACTTCTGGTCCTGAAGTATTCTTTGTGAGAATAAGATTTTTTAGTTTGTCTTTCAAGACAAAGTATTCTTTGTTTGGAATAAAATTTGGTAGTTTGTTTTAAAATATCTTTTCAATATATTTTAATTTAATCTGAGTTTATTGGCATAAAGTTAATACTATTTTCATATTATGATCCTAATAGCAGTAAAATTTAGAGTTTATCACCTCTGCTATTCCTGACACTTACAATATGTATCTTCTCTTTAGTCAGTATACCTAGAAGTCAATTAATGTTATTAATCTCAAAAGCTAAGTTTTCGTTTTATTGATCTCTACTATTTTCTTCTGCTTTATCTATTTCTGTGCTAAGCTGTACTGTTTCCTTTGTCTTTGTTCTTTGGGTTCTCTTTGCTCTTCATTTTCCAGATTCAAAGGTAGAAGCTGAGGTCAGCGATTTAATATTTTCTTTCTAAATTGTGCATCAGAGCTGTAACTTTTCCTCTAGGTACTGCTTTAGTGGCATTCTGTAAATTGTAATGTGTTTTCATTCACTGCAGAATACTTTCAGTTTTTTTAAATTTAATTTTTATTTTAAATTCAGGGGTACATGTGCAAATTTGTTAGAAGAGTATATTGTGTGATGCTGCAGTTTGGGCTTCTGTGGATCTTATCACCCAGATAGTGGACATAATACCCAATAGAAAGTTTTTAAGTCCTCACTCCCCTCCCTCTTTTGTAGGCCCACAGTGTCTACTGTTTCCATTTTTATGGGGACACCCAGGTTGTTTCCATGACTTCGCTATTGTGATTGGTGTTATGAAAAATATATGAGAGCAGGAACTTTTTGGGAAGAAAAATTTATTTTTCTTTGGGTATCTACCCAGTAAGGGGATTGCTAGCTCAAATACTAGTTCTATTTTGAGTTCCTTGCTAAATCTCCACACTGCTCTCCACAGGGGTAGAACTAATTTACATTCCCACAGACAGTATATAAGCATTCCCTTTTCTCTGTAGCCTCACTAACAGTTTTTTTTTTTTTTTAAATATAAACATTCTGACTGGTATGAGACAGTATCTCGTTGTAGTTTTGATTTATATTTCTCTGATGAGTAGTGACTTCGAGCATTTTCTCATACGTTCTTTTGGCTGCTTGTGTGTCTTCTTTTGAAGACTGTTTCCTTTGCCTACTTTTTAATGGGGTTATTTGTTTTTTCTTCTTGATTTGTTTAAAGTTTCTTTTTTTCTTTCACATTGACTTTGGAAACTCTGATAACTTTGTGCCTTGGGGATGGTCATCTTGTATAATATCTTGCAGTAGTTTTCTGAGTTTCTTAAATTTGCATGTCAACCTCTGTAATAGGACTGTGGACATTGTCATAGATTATATCCTCAAATATGTTTTCCAAGTTGCTTACTCCATCTTATTCTCTCACAGGAATGCTAATGAGTAATAGGTTTGGTCACTGCATAGTCTCATATTTTTTGGATGCTTTGATCATTTTTTTTTTAATTCTTTTTTCTGTTGTTGTTGCCTGACTGGGTTGATTTGAAGGACTGATATTTGAGCTCTGGAATTCTGTCCTCTGCTCGGTCTAGTCTGCTGTTAAGCTTTAAAATGTATTTTGAAATAACTAGTGCATTTTTCAATTCCTGAATCTCTGTTTGGTTCTTTCTTAATATAACTATGTTGTCTTTCAAATCTTGGATGGTTCTTCTGGCTTTATTGGATTGGATTTCAACTTTCTCATGGATCTTGCTGCTTCTTTGCCATCCAGATTCTGAATTCTATGTCTGTCACTTCAGTTATTTCAATCTGGTTAACATCCATTATTAGGGAGCTAGTGTGATCCTTTGGATGTGGCGAAATGCTCTGGCTTTTTGAATTGCCTGAATTCTTGTTCTGATTCTTCCCATCTGAGAGAGCAGTCACTTGTTATTCTTTCTGAATTTGCTGTTGTTTGTATGGGGTTATCTTTTTCCTTTAAGGGTTGGACTGTGGTCTATGTTTTATATAGTCCATTGGCTTTGCTTCTGGGTACTTGCAGAGGACCAAGGCTCTGTTGGTTTCCATGGTTGTAGACAGGTTTCTGCAGTGGGTTCCAGAGGTTTTGTGTGTTGAAACAGTGCATTTTTGTTTGGTGGTCTAATTCAGGCTGTGTCCCAGTGGATGCTGCATAAGAGTTAGGCCCAGCAGATAGGCTTTTACCTGCACTCACCCCTCCTTTTGTATTTCAGTGCTCAGGGGAGGGGTGCAAGAGATGATTCCCTCTCCACATCTGTTCCTGGGGCTTGGTGGTATCCTCTTCAATTGCACCACTGAGCCATGTTTTCTTTGTCCCAAAGGGGGCTTTGGTGGGCCACATTTCCTCTTCTCTATGGGTGGTCCATGCCAAAGGTTAGGCTGCCAGGAAGCCTGTGACTCTCCAGTGATTTACCAGTTCCCTGTGCTTGGTGGAGTCAGAGTGCCTCATAGGGTATGTCTGCATATACTTTGTTGATGCAGTCGGTTAATGGTGGAGGATCCCCAGGCAGAACAGTGATACTGTGAGTATGCAACCAGTATGCTGCGCATAGCCTGGGGTTCTCAGAAACATTGAACTACTCAAATATCTCTCAATATCCCTTGATCTTCAGCATCTCATTGCCTTCCACATGCTATTCCCTTTCCTCGACATGCTCTTCCTTGTCCCTCATCCACTTCTTAGTCTAGGCCATCAAAACCACATATACACATCTGACTCTCTCAAGGAAAATTGGTTTTGTCTTTTTTTATACTTTTTTATACTTACTTTATACTAAAATATTGCTTTTAGTATATTTAACACGATGAATCTAAATGTTTGATTAGGCATCTTGTTTCACATATACTTGTGATAGACGAGAAACATTTGGTTTGTGCTTTTTTATTTTATTTTTTGTGTACATAGCAACTAGCATATTATTTGGTACAATATTGTGAAGTTGTTAATAAATTATTTGGGATGATAAAACATGATGCGGGAATGAGTTGCAGTGGCAGAGGATGGAAGAGAGAGAGAGAGAGAGAGAGAGAGAGAGAGAGCGTCTATGAGCATGTGTATGTGACAGAAAAGGAGTTAATCAGTTGGATGTGAGTCGTGAAGAAGATAGAAGCATCAAATATGTCATTTAGGATTTAGCTTGGTCCTTTGGATAAATATTCCAGTCACTAGGAACATTAGGGGCTGTGGTGGACACAAAAATAGTCTTTATTCTCCTTTAGGAGACAGTGGGAAAAAATATTCCTGAAGTGTTTTATGTACTCTCTAACTTGTAAAGGCAAATATGTTGCCTACATGCTTGCTCTTACTTGGAACATGGGTCCAAGTTCTGAGTCAACTAAGTGTTGAAAAAAATGCTTTTTTCTGTATTGGGTTATCCTTAATTGAGCACAATATTGTACATCCACTGACAATCTAGCCATATTTACAGTCATTAATATCTTTAGAAAATTCATAGCTGTGACACTGGAGAATTTTTGTATAAAAGAATTCTAAAGTGGCAGTGTGATAGCTTGGGTGATCGCATATATTTGGATGAGTCACATGTGGTTTTATAGATGCTGACTGAGAGTAATTGATCTGAAGGAAATCTAGAAGTTTCACTTTGGAAATCAGTTCACTTTGGAGGGTTTTATTTTGGGCAATAGAGGTGCAGTCAGAGGAATAATATAAAGTTAAGTAAGAGTGGACATTCTTGTTTCTCCTTTGTTCAGTGGTAATCTGCTCTATTGTATGATGGGTAAAGGGCAGCCCCCAAGTCATAATGTTTCTGGTTGGAGTTGAATCACGCACACTCCAAATCCATGGTAAAATTCTGGAAGAAGATTCTCAAATACAGAATAAAGGGGCAAGCATATTCAGATTTATCATTTTATTACTGTCCATTAGCTATGCCGAATATATCAATGAGAGAAGAAACAGATTGAAACAGATTCTTTATAAATCTCCATTGCTTTAAATAAATGACATATATGAATTAATACTGGACCAGTCTTAGGAATTATGGGTAAAGTGTTTTCAGGCTTATGTAACGGGGCATGTATGTCTTGAGCTAAGGTATTTGGAAACATCTTCCACAATTGTGTCATACAGAAATCAGAAAATCTAATAATTTTTACTCATTATGATGCTACTGTTTTGAAGATAAAAGAAACTCTCTTTAAAAGTGAAAGAATACTTCATCTGTACATGTCAGAAAGAAATACTTCCATTCTTCTCTATATACTTAGAAGCTTCCATTTGTTTACCTCTTCTCGTATCCATCTTCATGAGAGAAGACTCTGTATTGAGTCACGTTTGACAATTGGGTGGACCGCTGTGCTACAACTCAGCCAGCTGTGCTCAATTCTTTCCTAATAGCAAGGTGGAATCATGGATTTAAGTCAGTTCTTGCTATTTTTAGTCTTTTACTCTCTATTTAATTGTCACCACGTTTGTGATGATAGAGAACAGGTAATTGAGTCAGGTCCATTCTATAAACCAAGCTGACATGTTTGATGCCATTCTTCCTTGTAGCATGTAGATTACAATTAATGGAGTTAGAACTGTCATGTTGTTGAAAGAGTATTTGGAGAAGTCTGTTTTCTTTTTCATATGAGTATGCCTTTTCACAGAGAACACACACTCACAAAGATGCACACAACACAGGCAGTCTTTTGGTCCTCTCTAGATACAATATTGGAAAGGGGACAGATTTCTGAACAAAGATGAGAGCAGCGGATTCTATTTGTCACCATTCTAGGCAGTGTATGGTGCAGGCTGATGGCACAAATAGGCATCGTGTTGTGTTAACAGCCTGAGAGTTCCAAAGGAAACTAGAGGAGGGAAATAACACTGGTCTTTATAAATACAGCATATCTTTTCTATTGCTGTAGGTAGTTTTGAAGGTAATGGTATTTGTTTGGGATTGAGAGTATCAATTTCAAAAGTGATATCTGGTTCCTTATACTGTTTTAGGAGGTAATACTAAGAACACATGCCTTAGATTCATATCCCTGGTTCCAGTCTGAAATTTCCTGCTTATTAGCTGTTGACTCAGTTTCTTTCTTTTAAAAATAAAATTTCAATAGCTTTAGGGGTACAAGTGGTTTCTGTTTACATGAATGAATGTCGTAGTGATGAAGTCTGAGATCTTGGTGCATCTGTCACCTGAGTAGTGTACATTATACCAAATACGTTGTTTTTAAAATCTGTATGCCCTTTTCTGAATCTCCAATGTTCATTATATCACTCTGTATGCCTTTGTACACCCATAACTTAGCCCTCACTTATAAGTGAGAACATACGGTATTTGGTCTTCCAATACTGAATTATTTCACTTATAATAATGACCTCCAGCTCCATCCAAGTTGGTGCAAAATACATTATTTCATTCTTGTTTATGGATGAGTAGTGTTCCATGCTGTATATATACCACATTTTCTTTATTCACTCCGTGGTTGATCAGCACTTAGATTAGTTCCATATCCTTGCAATTGTGAGATGTGCTGTGATAAACATATGCTTGCAGGTGTCCTTTTGATAAGAATAACTTCTCTTTTGGGTAGATAGCCAGTAGTGGGATTTCTCAATCAAATGGAAGATCTACTATTAGTTATCTGAGAAATCTTCATACTATTTGCTATAGAGGTTCTACCAATTTATATTCTCCCCAGTACCAACACCTACTGTTCTTTGACTTTTTCATAATGGCCATCCTGGCTGGGGTAAGATAGTATATCATTGTGGTTTTAACTTGTGATTCCCTGATGACTAGTGATGTTGAGCATTTTTAAATATTTCTTGGCCATTTGTATATCTCCTTTTGAGCAATGTCTATTCATGTCATTTGCCCACTTCTTAATGGGATTATTTGTGACTAACAACAACAAAAAGCCCGTGGCCAGAGAGATTCACAGCTGAGTTCTACCAGGCATTCAGTAGTGTTAGTAGGTGCCAGTTTAGTAGGTGAAGTTTAGCATAATGTCTTGCGTGTGGTCAGTGCGCAGTAACCACCTGGAATGAATGAGTACGTCCTAGAACCCTCTCTGTTTATGAGGAAGTGAGCTGTGACACAGAGAGGTAGGAGATTAGCCAAACACCACACAGTTAGGTACCAACAAACCAAGATTAGAATCCACCCATTCTGATGGCATCATAGTCCCTTACTTTTAAAATGGTTTCCACTGCTTCTTGAATTGTTTTTGTATTACTTTAAAATGACAACTCTTCTGAAGAGTGCAGAAAAAGCATTATCCACCAACCTACACAGCTACTAGAGCTGAGAAATCAAAAGACAGCTTTAGATGCTAAGTATGGTGTGTAATCAAATTCTACTTTGGGTGCCAGAAATCAGAAACCAAGAAGCAGCTCTTCTGAATAACACATTCATGTAAACAACACTACCAGTTCCTGGCACATGGTAGTTATAGGCTCATATATCAATTCTTACTGATTTTATCTTGATTTCTTAGAAGTTTAGGGTTGTAAGAAATCATAAGAATGGCTACTCAAAGCACAGAGGGTTCATTCTGATTAAAGAACTCATAGCCTAAATACTTTGGCAGAATTTACACGGAAAGAGAAATTTTTGAATACTTTGAATAATTACCACTGAACCTTGACCTAATTTTTAAGAAAAAAATTCTAAAATATTAGAAAACTACAACAGGGGTTATTTATAATCAAATAGGTATCTGGTTATAATAATGTTTTATAAATTTAAAGAAACTTTAGGAATTTAGGCTAACTCAACTTTAAAAAATATATTTTTCAAATTCATAGGATTCAAACTACCAATAGAAATATATTTTCCTTCTCTTGTAAGGTGTCACAATAAAGCCATTTGAATTAAGAATCTGGAATGTGAATTGTTTTCAAAGAATGATAATTTCAGCATTATTTCAGTCACTTAGTTGTAACCCTCAAAACATCAATGTGTTAAATTATATCTTAATAGGATTTAATTTTAAAATAAAAATACCTATGCTATTATTACATTTAATAATATAATGTCAACTCCTCAAGGTTATAAGCTACTGTTTAGTCACTTAAAAAACATTCTATTTATGCTTAATATTGCCACGCTAGTGTATGGAGATATAAGAACAAGTAAATCTCAAATTATGCCCTCTGTCAGTATGGTGAGATGAGTAAATAAGTAAATAAGCAAATCAAAGACAGTGTAATTTGTATAACGCTAGTGGTAAGTGTGAGGTACTCTGGACGCATAAAGAAGGTTATGAACAGAAAATATTTCTTGGAGTACACAGATCTTCTAGAGCCTCTTTTCGAATATCCTTTAAATATAGTATCAGATATGCCTCAGGCATGTCCTAGAAATTATTTTAATGCAAATATTTAAGGATAAAGTGTTAGCTTCCAAGTACTTAAGATAATCACCCCAGAAGAAAATAGAGCATGTCTAATTCAGCAAATGTTTGAATACAGTCCTGTTGCAATTTGTGAGGAAAGTTGCTCTGGGAGAGTATTATGAATTACTACTGGAATGAGCTTCTTCCTTCTGACCTTCCACTGTGCTTTCTGTAGTTCTATATCTGGCAGCCTAGTCTTCTCTCTAGGTTTTGCTGAACAGGTAATAAAATTCTCTTTTTCTTAAGCTGGATGCTACATCCTGGGAAATACTAGGAAAAACAGCAAATATATCCCACATTACATTTTGTAATCGTAAATATTTCAGTGCAGTTTAACTTCTCTCTTTATGTGTAGGATTTTTTTAAAGGTATATTTTAAATCATCAAATTAGATTTTCAGTGGGGAGGAGAAAAAAAGTGAAAAAGAAATGGATAGTTGCAGATATAAAGGGAGAAGAGAACTTGGTTATCTCTGAATTGCAGCCTCTGCTGTTGCAGACACATGATCTGCATGTGCCATGTGCTCTGCAGAGCCCTGGAGTGCTGCCAGCCATGATCCACCTTAATATTTAATAGACATTTGCACAGAAACACTGCCTGAGAGATGTTAATTGCTCATAACATTTTCTTTTTTCTTTTTTAATTTAACAGGCTGCTAGTCATAAAATAAAGAATGTTGTTTGGCTAGGTTGAAATTTTTAATGTTCAGCTCTTAAATTTTTCTATGAGATAATTTTTTCTGTGAAAAGTTAGTAATAAATACTGTGTACTTGTATCATGCCTCATTCCAGTCACCATCAGAGACTCACTGAGATTTGAAAAGAATTCCAGGGTCTTCTGCACTCTGCTCAGCTCTCCTGGAAATGCTCCTCCAAGCAGTAGTTCTGAGCTATAGGGAGACTGTCTTTTTACTGTACTGTTTCTTGAAGTCTTGCTCAGTTATTTATTCTGTGACAAACACCTTAAATCCTGAAGGCTCATAGTCCTTCTGGTTCTATCACAATCACTGAATGATTTTTTATGTTCTCTTTAAATTTCGTTCAGTTTGGAGAGTATTATGCAAAATATCTGTGTAGAAGCACCAAATAAAACAATTTCTAATAACTTCCTAAGGATTACAGTAAAAAGGGAAGTGATACCTGATGGCAAATAGTGACAGGATGTATTTTAGTAGGGAATTCTTTTGTAATAGGTGACATTTTTTGACCACTCAGTATCATCCATATTCTATAATTCTGTATTCTTTTAATGCAACATGCTATGTTGCCTCTGATTTTAATGTGTTTCTTTTCACTGCTATGAAGTCGTTTCCTTTTTTTTTTTGTCTGTTCAAAAGTTACCTCCTCTAAATGTTTTTCCAGACCCGACCACAAGCCTCAGTTTGTCATTTTTCTATCGTAGCCTGAATGTTTTCTCAAGTGTGGTAGTGCTTATCTATGGCACTGTAATTCTTTGTGTACATGTTTGTCTTTCTTACCATGTTATGAACCCTTTAAAGAGAGATCATCTCTTATTGTTTTCTGAATCTTTATTGTTTAACAGTGCTGGACCCATGGAAAGTGCTCATAAGTGTTTGCAGAAAAAATGCTTTTTATTTTATTTTATTTTTGATTTTTATTGCATTATAGGTTTTGGGGTACATGTGCAGAATGTGCAAGATAGTTGCATAGGTACACATATGGCAGTGTGTTTTGCTGCCTTCCTCCCCTTCACCCACACTTGACATTTCTCCCCAAGCTATCCCTCCCCAGCCCCCACCCCTGCTGTCCCTCCCCCATTCTCCCCAATAGACCCCAGTGTGTAGTAGACCCCCTCCCTGTGTCGGTGTGTTCTCATTTTTCTCACCCGCCTATGAGTGAGAATATGAGGTATTTCCTTTTCTGTTCTTGTGTCAGTTTGCTGAGAATGATGTTCTCCAGATTCATCCATGTCCTTACAAAGGACAAAAACTCATCATTTTTGATTGCTGCATAATATTCCATGGTGTATATGTGCCACATTTTCCCAGTCCAGTCTATCATCGATGGGCATTTGGGTTGGTTCCAGGTCTTTGCTATTGTAAACAGTGCTGCAATGAACATTTGTGTGCATGTGTCCTTATAGCAGAATGATTTATAGTCCTTTGGATATATACCCAGTAATGGGATTGCTGGGTCAAATGGAATTTCTATTTCTAGGTCCTTGAGGAATCGCCACACTGTCTTCCACAATGGCTGAACTAATTTACACTCCCACCAACAGTGTAAGAGTGTTCCTATTTCTCCACATCCTCTCCAGCATCTGCTGTCTCCAGATTTTTTAATGATCGCCATTCTAACTGGCGTGAGATGGTATCTCAGTGTGGTTTTGATTTGCATCTCTCTAATGACCAGTGATGATGAGCATTTTTTCATGTGTTTGTTGGCCTCATGTATGTCTTCTTTTGTAAAGTGTCTGTTCATATCCTTTGCCCATTTTTGAATGGGCTTGTTTGTTGTTTTCCTGTAAATCTGTTTGAGTTCAAAAGTTTCTACAGAATTTAAAATGGCAACAGATATTTAATTTCAAATAGGCTCCTCTCTGCTTTCACCAAATCAGCATCACGTCAGAAGGCATGCTATTGTCCATGCTTTAAAAATAACTAAACCGTTTCTTCTATTAAATTCACATGAACAATTGAGCAATTGAGAAATAGGAAAAGGGAATATCCTATACAAATAAAAATTAGATAATTATGGAACAATATTTACTTTATAAAGGGAATTTGTTATGTTAAAGTGAAACATTTTAGGAGTTTAAACAGAATAAAATGCTTGCTTATGAAAGGCGAATAAGGTATCTCAATTTCTGGAAACTTCTACAAATAGGTTAAATATAATCCTTTGCAATATTGCCCCTGGAGTAACTTGTTTGTTTTTGTATGTTAGACTAGGATCTTCATTTTATATCTTGTTTTGTCTGCTTGAATCTTATAGCATACAGTTCAATCTTCAAGAGAACGTGAGTGTAACCTTCCTTTTCTTCCTTACTTCATAGAACCTCGAGGCAGTTTTCTAACAAAATTGTTCAGTGAGTTGCTTTAGGCCACAGAGCAAGTAAGTTGTAATGAAGGGAAAAGAGTTCAGGTCTCTTATTTCTCTGCAACCTCACTACTCTATGAAGATTATAATGTTCTACTGTGAGAACACATACTTCATAATGGTCTGTGAAAGAGTGTAGATTTTCTAAGGTAGTGTGATTCTCCATAAAGAAACAAACTTCACATAAATAACAGACCCTTAATATAATCTATTTGAAATGAAGAGCTTTAAAAATGTTTATCCCTGGCCAAATATGGTGGCTCATGCCTGTAATCCCAGCACTATGGGAGGCTGAGGTAGGCAGATCACCTGGGAGCAGGAGTTCCAGACCAGCCTGACCAACATGGTAAAACCCCATCTCTACTAAAAATAAAAGATTTGCTGGCGCAGTGGTCAGTGCCTGTAATCCCAACTACTTGGGAGGCGGAGGCAGGAGAATCATTTGAACCCAGGATGCAGAGGTTGCAGTGAGCTGAGATTGTGCCACTGCATCCAGCCTGGGTGACAAGAGCAAAACTCTGTTTCAAAAAGAGAAAAAAAAGGTTATCCCCACTAAGCCCATTCCTGGGACTCTCTTGAGAAAGGGATCAAAGATGAGTGCAAAGATTTATACTGAAGAATTTCATGTCATTATCTGAGG
The DNA here is from genome assembly GCA_031835075.1 of Saguinus oedipus. Lineage (NCBI taxonomy): Eukaryota > Metazoa > Chordata > Mammalia > Primates > Cebidae > Saguinus > Saguinus oedipus. Next base: position 90,895,323 of record CM063184.1, on the reverse strand, counting down.
AAAGAATGGAAGACTATTATATGTTCCACAATGTAGACTGTAAATAAGTCACAGTACACCTATCTGATGAAGTATAAAACAGAAATTTAGATGTGGGAAGATTTTTATACAGGCATTGAAGAATAGCCACAAAACAACATTTGATAAAGAAAGACAAGAGCAAACTGATATATAAAAAGAGAAAAACATGAATTTTTTAAGCAAAAAGTATATAAATGCATACATACATACATACATACATATTAGAATAAAAATGAAGAAATTAGAATAAAAATGAAAAAAATTAGAGTTAAAACCAATTTCATTTTTTAAAAAGAATTTTCTCATTATCCCGTAATAAGCATATATTGCTATAAAATGAGATTAAAAAAAGGAATTTTTCAGGGTACCAAGTTACAGATTAAAAATAAGATTTACTGGAATTTTACTGTAGGAAATTTTGATTTAGGGTATATTCGGGTACAGAGAACTGTTATAAATTGTATCTTGCCTCATGATATCCTAGAATATTTAAGTAGATTTGACTTGATGAGTATGGGCTGTGCATCATAATAACTTGGATGGCAAGAGACTTTTAAAAAACATTTCTGTAAGTATTCATCTCAGTTCCTTTGCATGAGTATATCTGGGAATGTGAATGTTGAATCCAGTTTATATATTTTGAAAAGTTTTCTCTAGGTAATTCAGATACACTAAGTGATTATATTATACTATCTTGGTTTGAAATAATGAGATCAAATCCTGAATCAAGGTTAAAAAGAAGAACTGAGGATGGATGAAGAGGAAACATTTAACTTCTGATAGAAAGGATAAGTGAAGTGCTCATAGTTCTTTGAAGAGGAAGATAATCATGAAACAGGTTTGCTGCTATAGATTTGTCTGTTACAAAAGATATAAAAGAGTAGTTGGTATCTTATTGCCTTTTTAAACTTCTGAGCTAAAGGTGTGGAAAGGGAAATTAACAGATATAGTGTATTTTGGGATTATGACCTGAGAAATATATTTCAATCATTATAAAGACATGCATACCTAAATTGGCAGGCTAATTTAATCAATATTTATTTCCTTTCCAGAACAATACACACAGATTAAAAAGCTTCAATTAAGCCAGGCATGGTGGCTCATGCCTGTAATCCTAGCACTTTGTGAGGCTGAGGCGGGTGGATCACCTGAGGTCAGGAGTTCGAGACCAGGCTGACCAACATGGTGAAACCCTGTCTCTACTAAAAATACAAAAATTATCTGGGTGTGGTGGAGGGAACCTGTAATCCCAGCTACTTCGGAGACTGAGGCAGGAGAATCACTAGAACCTGGGAGGTGGACGCTGCAGTGAGCGGAGATCACATCATTGCATTCCTACCTGGGCAACAAGAGTGAAACTTTGTCTCAAAAAAAAAAAAAAGAAAAAGGTTTTAATTCCTATTATTCCTGCTCATTTTACATGGTACTATTTTTGGTATTTTATTTTTATCTAGTTTTTATTTCCCACAATTTTTTATTTTCCTAGCATCAGTGTTTGTTCAGATTGTTCCAAAAGTTTGGCCGTTTATTTGTATACAAGGGTATCTTTCAACCAATTTTCTTTGTTAAATTTATTTCTTGCTAAATATTTAGTGATTTACTCATTGAGAGTATGACTAATAAATTCTCTAGTGCTTTGATTATTTTAAAATGCCTTTATTTACCCTCCTCACCCTTGAATATATAAAACAAAATATCAATGGATATTTATTTAGAATATAATGTTATAACAATAAGATGTTTTATGGAAGCCTCATGGTTACCACAAAGAAAATACCAGCAGAGGATACACAAAAATAAGTGAGAAAGTAATCAAAACATGTCACTACACACTGGGGTCTGTTGGGGGGAATAGGGGAGTGACAGTGGGGGGTGAGGAGTTGGGGAGGGACAGCATGGGGAGAAATGCCAGATATAGGTAATGGGGAGGAAAGCAGCAAATCACACTGCCACATGTGTACCTATCCAACTATCTTGCATCTTCCTCACATGTGCCCCAAAACCTAAAATGTAATAAAAAAATTTATAAACAATAAAGATTATTTTCTCACAGTTCTGGAGGCAGAAGTTCGTAATCATGGTGCCAGCAGGTTCAGTGTCTGGTAAAGGCCTGCTCCTCATTGATTGGCATGTCTAGGTGTCCTCACATAGGAGAAGGGATAGAAGGGCAAAAAGGGGGCTGCATTCTCACATGAGAGACTTGTGAAAGTGGTAAACTTGGCCCCCTCAAGTTTTTTAAAAAGCACTAATCAATTTATGAGGGTGGAGCTCCCATAGTCAAGACTCAAATAAAATCATAGATGAAAGAGGAGACATTACAATAGATGACATAGAGATTAAAAAGATTAAAAGATACTTTTATGAAAAAATTTTATTCCAACGATTTGAATAATCTAGAAGAAATGGATCAATTTCTAGAAACATGCAATCTAAAAAGACTTGAATCATGAAGAAACAGAAAACTATCACTAGAAGTATAACTAGTAAGGATATTGTATTAGTAATCAAAAACCTCCCAACAACGAAAAGCCCAGGATCAGCTGACTTCCCCAAGGAATATCAAACATTTAAAAAATAATTAATGCCAACTTTTCAAAAAAATTGAGAGAGCACTTTCAAACCTATTTTATGAGTCTAACTTTGGCCTGATAACCAAGTCAGGAAAGATATTACAAGAAAATAAAACTTTGGGACAATATTTCTGTTGAATATAGATGCAAATATCCTCACCAAAACACTAGAAAACAAATTTTAACAGCACATTAGAATAATTGTACGTTGCAATCAAATGCAATTTATCCCTGAGATGCAAACATGTTTCAACATAAGAAAATCAATTAGTGTGACGTACTACATTAAAAGAATGAAGGATGAAAATCACATGATGATCTCAAGAGATGAGTCATGTACGAAAGTCCACAGCTAACATCATACAGAATAGTAAAAAATTGAAAGCTTTTTTTCTCACATCATGAAGAAGACAAAGATGCCTTAAACACTTTTATTCAACTTAGTTCTGGGAGTACTAGCCAGAGCAATTAGACAAGAAAACATAAAAAGCATTCAAATTAGAATGGAAAAAGTAATATTATCTTTGTTTGCAGATGACATCATCATATACATAGAAAATTCCAGAGAGTCTGCAAAAGCCTGTTAGTATTAATAAATAAATTCAGCAAAGTTTTAGGATCCCAAATAAACATACAAAAATTAGTTGTGCCTCTGTACTTAAAAAAAAAAATCAAAAAGGAAATAAAGTAGTCACATTTCCAATAGCTTCAAAAATAATAAAATACTTTTTTATTATTTTTATTATAAATACGAATTTTATGGCCAGGTGCAGTGGCTCATGCCTGTAAGCCCAGCACTTTGGGAGGCTGAAATAGGTGGATCACCTGAGATTGGGAGTTCGATACCAGCTTGACCAACATACAGAAACTCCATTTCTACTAAAAATACAAAATGACCTAGGTGTAGTGGTACATGCCTATTATCCCAGCAACTCAGGAGGCTGAGGCAGGAGAATCACTTGAATCTGGGAGGCAGAGGTTGCAGTGAGCTGAGATTGTGCCACTGCACTTCAGCCTGGGCAACAAGAGTGAAACTCCATCTCAAAAATAAATAAAATAAATAAATAAATAAACAAATAAATAATAAATAAATTTTATGAAGGAGATGAAAAATTTGTACAGTAAAAACTGCAAAACAGTGCTGAAAGAAATTAGAGAACAAAAATAAATGAAAAGACATCCATGTTCATGGATTAGAATAACTAATATTGTCCAAATCTCCATACTACCCAAAGTGGTCTATAGATTAATAAAATCCCTACTAAAATCTCACTAGCATGTTTTTCAAAAACATAAAAAATAATCCTAAAATTTATGTGGAACCACAAAAGACCTTAAATAAATAAAACAATCTTGATAAAAAAGCTGAAGCTTGTGACCTCCCATATTCTAATTTTAAAACATATTACAAAGCTACAGTAATCAGTATGTTATGGTACTGGAATAAATTTAGACTTATAGACTAATGCAACAAAATAAAGAGCCCAAAAATAAATTCACGAATAAACCCATTTATATATGGTCAAAGGATCTTCTGCACGGGTGTCATAGAGGAAAGATAATATTGCGAAATGATGCTAAGAAGGGTGGGCATAAACATAAAAAAGAATGAAATTGGACCCTTATCTTGCACCACACAAAAATCAACTCAAAATGGATTAAAGAATTTAAATTTGAAACCTAAAACTATAAAATTCCTAGAAGAAAATACAGGGAAAATCTTAGTAACATTAGTCTTGACAATTATTTCTTATACCTGACACAAAAAGCATAGACAACAAAACAAAAGTGGGCAAGTGACACTATGTCATGCTACATCAAAGCTAGTGCACAGCAAAAGAAAATAAGATTGAAAAGTCACCCTGCGTAGTGGTAGAAAATATTTGCAAAACCATGAACAGAATGAAGAACCTGTTATATCTGATAAGGGGTTAAAATCAAACATATATAAAGAATTCCTACAACTCAATAGTAAAAGAACCTCCCCCACTGCCAGACACACACACACACACACACACACACACACACACACACACACACAATGAAGCAGGTTAAGATCTTTGACACGTAAGTGGCCAATAAGTATATAAAAAGATGTTCAACACCACTAATCATCAGGGAAACACAAATCAAAACCTCATATAGATATCACTTAATGTTAGAATGAACATTACAAGGAAAATTGAAAATAGGTGTTGGCAAGAAAGTGGAGATGTTGGAATCCTTGTGCACAGTTGGTGGTAATGTAAAATTTTGCAACCACTAAAACAGTATAGAGGTTCCCAAAACAATGAAATATAGTGCTACCGTATAATTGAGCAATCCCACTTCTTGGCATTCATCTAAAGCAATTGGAATCAGGAACCTAAAGAAATATCTATACTTCTATGTTTATTACAGGATTGTTTAGAGTAGTAAATATCAATAGGTAAATGAAAAAATAAAATATGATATATACATACAATGAAATATTATTCAGCCATAAGAGGGAAATTCTGTTATATGCTGCAACATGGATGAACCATGGAGACATTATATTAAGTGAAATAAGCCAGTCATAGAAGGACAAATACTCCGTGACTTCACTTATATGAAGCATTTAAAGTAGTCAAAATCATAGAAACAGAAATGGTGGTTGCCAGGATTTGGAATGAAGGAAATGGCAAGTTGCTGATTAATGGATATAAAGGTCCAGACATGCAAGATGCAAAATGTCTAGAAATCTGCTTTACAAATTGTATTTAGAGTTGACAATACTGTATTGTACAATTAACATTTTAGCCCAGGCACAGTGGCTCATGCCTGTAATCCCAGCACTTTGGGAGGTCGAGGTGGGCATATTGCTTGAGATCAGGAGTTTGAGACCAGACTAGCCAAGAAGGTGAAACCCCATCTCTACTAAACATACAAAAAATTAGCTAGGCATGGTGGCACACACCATAGTCCTAGCTACTCAGCAGGCTAAGGCAGGAAAATGGCTGGAACCCAGGTGGCAGAGGTTGCAGTGAGCTGAGATCACACACTACTGCACTCCAGTCCGGGTGACAGAGTGAGACTCCATCTCAAAATACATACACACATAAAATGAAAATTTGATAAGGTAGAGCTCATATGATATGTATTTTTACACAACAAATATGAGAAAATTGAATTTAGCAATATATAAAAATGCTAACATAGCGTCACAAATGTGGTTTATTCAAGGAAGCAATATTGGTTTAACATTTGAAACTCAAAGATAAAAGACTTGTTTATCCCATTAGTAAGTGAAAAAATTTGATCAAATTGAAAATATGTTTATGAAAAGAAGTTTCAGTAAGCTACAAATATAAGGAAAATTTCTCAATCTGAAAAGAATATCTTCAAAACATCTAAAGGTAATGGAATACTTAATAGTGAAATATTGAATGTTTTACTTCTTAAAGTCTGAAATGGTACAAGAATATTATGTCTTCTTTTCAACATTATACTGTGGTTCTAATTAGTAAAATACTACAAAATGAAAATAATTAAACATTAATATTGAAAATGTAAATGTAAAACGTTATTTGCAAATGATATGCTTTAGATATATAGAAAATTCAAAAAACAATCATCGAGAATGGAATTTAGCACTTTTGTTGAATAAATGGAAAATATAAAAATTGTATTTCTTTATACTTGTAAAAAACATTCAAAATAGTATAAAGTATCAAACATCTAAAAATAAATACAATAGAATATATGCCAGACCTTTCCCCAGAAAACTAGAAAACATTTTAACAAAAAATTTTCAAGTCCTAAATAAATGGAGTTTTTTTAGTTAAATAGAATATACAATGTTCATGGATCAGAAGACTTAATACTGTTGAAATGTCAATTTTCCTTAAATTGATATTCAAATTTAAAACAATATTGATCAAAATTCTGACAACCTTTTATTTAAAAAAAAAAGCTTGCATGATGATACAAAGGACGTAGCATACTTAACATAATCTTGAAAGAGAAGCACATAGTTGGAGGGCTTATATTGCCTGATATCAGTATTTAACAGTTAGTAGGCCATTGTTGTATTGATTGACATAAGGATAGAGCATAAATTTGACAAATTTTGATGATGTATACATTCATGTAACTAAATCCTGGATCCCAATCATAATATAAAATATTTTTATTTTCTCAAAGTTTTTACTTGCTACTTTTCAGCTAATCCTCACCCTCCATCCAGAGAAAACCACTATTAAGATTTCTGTAACTGTAGATTTTTTCTGTCCTTGAATATTATATAAATGGAATAAAATAGTGAATATTCTTTTCTTTTTTCTTTTTTTTAATTTACAATAATGTCTGAGGCATTCATTCATGTTCTTGAGAATCTCAGTAGGGTTTTTTGTTGTTGCTGTAAAATTGCTGAGAAGTATGAATATGATATAAACATAGTTTGTTTTTCCACTATCCTCTGGATAGGCATTTGGGCTCTTTGCAGTTTTGGCTACTATGAATAAAGCTGCTATGTAAATTTATGTACAAGTTATTTCATGAGCATATGCTTTTAATTTTCTTGGATAAATTCCTAGGAATTGCTAATGCACGGGCAAACTTTATGTTTAAATTTATTTAAAATGAACAGTTTTCCAAAGTGGTTGTACCATTTTTCACTCCCACTCACAAATTTTGAGACGTTTATTTATTCTACATCCTTGTGAATATTTGTTGTTATCAGTCTTTTAAAAAATATTTTGTATAGCAATTCCTTAATGACTAATGAGGATTACCATTTTTTTATTGTGCTTATTTGCCATTCCTATATCTTTTGTGAAAAGCCTTTCAAGTTAATTTCTTTTTAATTTTCCATTTGGTTGGTATTTTTTCTATTAATTTTTGCAAGTGTTTTATATATTCTAGATATGAGCCCTTTGTCAGTTACTTACTGTAAGTATTTTCTTCTAATTCTGAGATTGCTTATATATTTTAACATGTTTTAAAATAAATATGTCAAGTATTTTATTTATCATATTAATGAGGTAACTGGTTAGAATTTTTAACTAGTTCATGTGAGATTTTGAATTACACTAATTCTGCAGGGTATTGGTTTCAGCACTCCTTGTGGATTCCAGAATCCATGGATGCTCAAGTTCATGGTATAAAATGGTGTAGTATTTGTGTATAATCTGCATGCATCCTTCCATATACTTTAAATCATATTTACATTACTTATACCTAATACAATGTAGATGCTATATAAATAGTTGCTATACTATATTTTTAAATAAAATATTTATTATTTTTATGGTTAGATTATTTGTTATTTAAAAAAATTTTCCATCTGTAGTTGGTTGAATCCACTGATGTGGAACATACAGTTACAGAGGACCAATTGTGTAGAGGTTTATATTCTCTACTGAACAAAATTCATTATCATGGCTACGAACAGAGATCATTTTATTGCTAGGAATTATTTTAAAGGCTATCAGTTTTCTACACATTAATCACTACCTCTGTGGAGTTATATAATTGCCCAGTCAAAAGATAAGATTTTCATGCCCTTATAGAGTCAGATAATTTTTAGGGGTCTACTAGGCAATGCTTAGTACTCCATTAAAATAATCCCTAACATACTCTTCAGTCTATTTTCAAGTCTTGAACACTTTTTTCCAGTAGTGTTTCCCTCTCTAATCACATGTGACTATAAATAATCTTTAAATATTATTATTTTTCCCTTTTATTCATAGTTGACACATAATAATTATACCTATTAGTGGGATTCAAAGTGAAATTTTGATACTTTTATACATTGTGTAATTATCAAAGAGGGTAATTAGCATATTCAACACCTCAAACTACTATTTCTTGGTGTTGTGAACATTCAGAATCCTCTCAATTTAGGTTTTTGAAAATATGTAATAAATTATTATTAACCATATTTGCTCTACAGTGCTCCAGAGCACCAGAGCTCATATTTTTAATTTAGCTGTAATTTTATCTTTTAAACAACCTCTCCCATTCTCTCCTCCTCCTTACCCTTCCCAGCCTCTAATACTTAGTTGTACTCTATACTTCCATTGGCTCAAAACAGTTTTCTTATTTTCACATATGAGTGAGAACATGTGGTCTTTACCTCTCTTTGCCTGACGTACTTTACTTAACATAATGTTAATCAGGCTTACCTATGTTGCCACACATGAAAGGATTTTATTATTTTTTTATGGCTGAACAGTATTCCATTGTGTATATATACCACACTTTGTTTATCCATTCATCCATCGATGGACAGTTAGGTTGATTCAATATCTTAGCTATTATGAATATTAAGTAAACATGGGGTTGCGGGTATCCCTTTGATACACTGATTTATTTTCCTTTGAAATACCCAGAAGTGGGATTGCTGGATCATATGGAAATTCTATTTTCAGTTTTTTGAGAAACTACCATACTGTTTTCCATAATGCTGTATAAATTTACATTTCCACCAACCGTATATGAGTTCCATTTTCTACGCATTGTCACTGGCATTTGTTATTTTCTTTTTGTTAATAGCTATTCTAACTAGGGTGAGATAATATTGAGCCTGGAAGACGTGTTAAGCAAAGTATGTCAGGCACAGAGAGGTAAATACCACATATTCTCACTCATATGTGAAAACCAGAAAACTATTGATTTGCATTTCCCTGAAAATGATGTTAAGCATTTTTTTTAATGTTTGTTGGACATTTGTATGTTTTCTTTTGGGAAATGTTTATTCAGTTTTTTGCCTACTTTTTAAAATGGCTTTTTACTATTTTGCTATTGAATTGTTTGGTTTCCTTGTATATTCTACACATTAGTCCCTTGTCAGATGAATACTTGCAAATATTTATTCTCATTATATAGATGGTCTTTTCGTTCTATTGATTGTTTCTTTTGTTGTGCAGAAGATTTTCAGTTTAATACAGTCCTATTTAACTATTTTTGTTTTTGTTGTCTGTACTTTTAAAGTCTTAGGCATAAAATCTTTGCCTAATGTCCTGAGGTATTTCTTCTGTTTTCTTCTAGTAGTTTCATAGTTTTTGGCTTTGTGTTCAAGTCTTTAATCTATTTCTAGTCAATTTTTTCACGTATTGAAAGATAGGGATCTAGTTTCCTCTGCATATGGATATCCAGTTTTCCCAGTACCATTTATTAAAGAAAATGCCCTTTCCTCAGTGTATGTTCATTAAAAATCAGTTGGCTGTAAACATGCGGATTTATTTCTGTTTTTTTTATTCTGTTCCATTGTTCTGTATGTCTATTTTAATACCAATACCATACTATTCTGGTTCAGCTTTTTTCTCTTGCTCAGTATTGCTTTCACTATTCAGAGTCCTTTGAGGTGCCATACAAATTTTAGGATTGTTCTTTCTACTACTGTGAAGAATGTCATTGATATTTTGATAGGGATTGCACTCAATCTGAACACTACTTTAGACAGTATGGTAATTTTAACAATATGCTTCCAATCCATGAGCATGGGATATCTTTTTGTTTGTGTTCTCATTTTTTTTCATGAGTGTTTTGTAGTTTCCATTGTAGAGGTCCTTCATCTCTTGGTCAAATTTATTTTTAGGTATTTTGGGTAGCTATTGTAAATGTGATTGTTTTCTTAATTTGTTTTTCAGTTGATTACTGGTGTATAAAAATGCTACTGATTTTTGCATGTTAATTTTTATTTTGTATTCTGCAACTTTGCTGTATTTGTTTATTAGTTCTGAGAGGGTTTTGACAAAAGTCTCTAGGCTTTTCTATATATAAGATCATGTTGTCTGCAAAGAAGGATAATATAGCTTCCTCTTTGCTTCAGTTTGGATGCCTTTTATTTCTTTATCTTGACTAATTGTTAGGCTGCAACTTCCAGTACTATATGAAGTAAGAGTGGTAAATTGGGCATCTTTGCCTGTTCAAGTTCTCAGATGAAAGACTTTCAGCTTTTCTCCTTTGAGTATATTAGGTATTTACTTGTCTTATATGGCTCTTATTATGTGGATATATGTTCCTTCCAAGCCTAAATTGTTGAGAGTTTTTATTATTAAGAGATGTTGAACTTTGTCACATTCCTTCTTTGCATCTGTTGAGATGATTATATGAGTTTTGTTCATCATTCTACTGAAGTGATGTATCCCATTTATTAATTTATATATGCTGAATTATCCTTGCATACCTGGGATAAATCCCTTATATATAATTCTTTTAATATGCTATTAATTTGGTTTGCTAGTATTTTGATGAGGATACTTGCATCTATATACATTAGGGATATTAGTATGTAGTTTTCTCTTTTCTGTTTTGTTCATATCTGGTTTTGGTATCATGGTAATGCTGGCCTTGTAGAATCAGTTAGGAAGAATTCTCTTCTCTTCAATTTTCAGAATAGTATGAGAATTGGTGTTCTTAAAAAGTCCAGTAGAATTCAATAGTAAAGCCATCTAATCCTGAGCTTCTCTTTGTCGGGAGACTTTCTATTGCAGATTCAGTCTTGTTACTCCTTACTAATCTGTCCAGGGTTTCCATTTCTTCCGGTTCAATATTCAGAAGTGGTACATGTCCAGAAATTTATCCATTTCTTCCCCAAGTTTTTCAATATTTATTTAGCTTGCAGTTGTTTGTAGTAGTCTTTAATAATCTTTTAAATTTCCATATTACCAGATGTAATGGCTCCTTTTTTATTTTACTTGTTTGGATTCTCTCTCTTTTTTCTTGGTTAATCTAGCTAGTGGTTTATCAGTTTTGTCTATCTTTTCAAAGTGTAACTTTTCATTTTGTTCATTATTTGTATTATATTTTTTGTCTCTATCTCATTTACTACTGCTCTAATCTTTATTGTTTTCTTCCTTCTGCTAATTTCGGTTTGGTTTGTTCTTGCTTGTCTAGTTCTTTGAGGTGAATTTTTAGGTTGTTTATTTGAAATCTTTCCACTTTTAATGTATACATTTATTGCTATAAACTTGTCTCTTTGTACTACTATTGCTATAACTCATAAGTTTCGGTATATTGTGTTTCCATTTTCACTTGTGTCAAGAAATTTTAAAAATTTATTATTCATTTTTTGACCCAGTGCTCAGGAGCATGTTGTATAATTTCCACGTATCAGTGCAGTTTACAAAGTTTCCCTTGTTGATTTCTACTTTTACTACGTTTTGTGATTTGAATAGACTTGATATGCTCTCAGTTGTTAAAAATTTGTTGCGATTTGCTTTGTAACCTAACATATGGTCTATCTTGGAGAATGTTCCATATGCTGATGATAAAAATGTGTATTCTACAGCTGCTAGATGACATTTTCTACAAATGCATTTTAGGTCCATTTGGTCTAAAGTGCACTTTAAATCCAATGTTTCCTCATTGATATTTTTGTCTAGATGTTGAAGTTCTCAACTGTTGTTTTAGTAGAATCTATCTCTCTCTTTAGCTCTAAGAATATTTACTTTATATATCTGGATAGTCTTGTGTTGAGTGAATATATATTATATAGTTGTCATATCCTGTCACTGGATTGATCCCTTTGTCATTAAATAATGACCTTCTTGTCTCTTTTTTTCCATTTTTGACAAATGTGATATGCACATTAGCCCCACCTCCTTTCTGCCATCTTCTTCAAGTGTATTTTGTGTGTTTTCAAGATAGTAGATATTCTTCTTTGCTTTCAGGTACAGGACTCAAACACTTCTTACAGGGGTGGTCTAGTGGTAATAAAAAATATGGAATGCTTTACAAATTTGCATGTTACCCACTCACAGGAACTATGCAAATCATCTCTTTATCATTTTAATTTTTAGTATATGTGCTGCCAAAATGGTTTGTTTGCCTTAGTATCTTTTTCCTTCTTTTTAAGCTATTAGTATCTATAAATCTAAAGGTGTAAAACTGAATACTGTATAAATGAGACATTTTAGGCATGTCTCATATGAACAGCATTTAGTTTTGGAATTTTTTCCAAAAACTTTTAACCTAGTTATGGTGTAATTTTGGTGTAAGTCTATCATCTTACTACTTGTTTTCTACTTGTATCAGTAGATCTTTGTTACTCAAATGTAAATGTTCTGTCTTTCACTTTTTAAGATTCTTATGACAAATATCATTCACTCAAGAGTTGAGATCGAAGAACATATTGCTTGTTCTGAAGTCCAGAGAATAAAATCCCTTTCCTAGGTTATGTGATTAGAATGAGGTCCTCATCATTTATTGTCCTGAGCATATTGTGTTGAGATAAGGCTGATCCACAGCTATAATTATATTGAATTCAATTCCCTTTTACCTTGTAAATATTTGAGTTGGGAGTGAGTTGGCTGCACTTTCCAATATGTTGGTTGTTCTTTGGATTGATCACTTTTAGGACTCAAAAATAAAATGCACAGGATCATGTTTTCAGATCCTCCATTACTACAGCTCTGTTGTAAAATTTGAGGGTATTGTTGGAGGAGAGAATTATTAGGCCAGCAATTTGTTTCATGCTAGTGCATTTTTTATACTACAGTTCAGTCACACGATCATTCAAGATAATTCTGACGTCTCCTATTTTCCATGAAATCTGATGCTATCCTTTCTCTTCCTAAAACATTTTTTTCCCTTGCATTTGTTTACATTGTAATTTTCTGGTTTCTCCCTACCTACTGACCACTTAATTAGAATTTTAATTCTTTTTGCTTTCCCAGTTAAAATATAAAACTTGTAATCTGCTTTTGAAACTCACCATACTTCTTTTAGTAATCTCAGGAAGTGGTGTGGTTTGGCTGTTTCCCTACCCAAATCTCATCTTGAATTGTAGTTCCCATAATCCTCATGTGTTGTGGGAGGGACACGGTGGGAGGTAATTGAATCATGGGAGTGGCTATCCCTATGCTGCTGTTCTTGTGACAGTGAGTGAGTCCTCATGAGACCTGATTTTTTAAAGGCACTTTCCCCTCCTTGCTTGGCACTTCCATCATGTGAAGAAGGACATGTTTGCTTCCCTTTTGCAAACATTGAAGTTTCCTGAGGCCTCCTGGCCATACTGAACTGTGAGTCAATTAAACCTCTTTCCTTTATAAATTATCCGGTCTTGGGCAGTTCTTTATAGCAGTATGTTAATGGACTAATACAGTATCCAAAACATTAAATACCAAAAAATTTAAAAGATATGCCAGATATTTCTACTGAAACTACAAAACATGGCCAAAAATATTTTTAAGAAAATCTAAATAAATACAAAGATATACAGGTTTATGTGTCAGAAGATTTAATATTTATAGATACAATTTTCCTCAAACTGACCTGTAAAGACTTTTGAGTTGAGGTCTCACTCAGTTGCCAAGTTGGAGTGCAGTGGCATGATCATGACTCACTGCAGTCCTGTAATACTGGGCTCAAGCAATCCTTTCCTGTATACATTACCCAGTCTCAGGTATGTCCTTATTAGCAGCGTGAGAATAGACTAATGCAAGAGGGGTGCAACAAAATTCTTGCAGCGAAGGAATTCACTATAAATTAATTTTCATTCCTCTCTCTTTCTCTGTGTATGTATTGTCTACCAACAGTAAACATTTATTAAGTTTATTTTCTGTGCTACTTGCTGTTCATACAAAGAGCCTTAAGATACCATCTCTGCCCTTAAGGAGCTTATAAATAAAATACATAAGGATATTATTGTAATTCTGAAATAATTCTGAGAATGCTGCCCTTAGCCATGAATACAATTTTCTTCCTCCCTGAAGCTTTTATACATTCTCCTTTTCACCTTCTATTTTTATTTTCTTGAAAATTTGTTTTAAGGACTTAGCTCTCTTCACATGTGGGAATATGTGATAGGAGAGAGGTGAAAAAGAAATGAGGAGGAAATGGAGGAGTGAAGAAAGAAGGGTCTCAAGACAAATGGCTTTCTGCTTCTATACTATAAATAATATAAATGCAATTAAGATACTTTACGGTGGCTCACGCTGTAATAACAGCATTTGGTAGGCCAAGGTGGTTGGATCGTCTGAGTTCAGCCTGTTCAACAATGCAAAACCCTGTCTCTATTAAAAATACAAAATTTAGCTGTTCATGGTGAACAGCTAAATTATAGGTGCATGCCTATAATCCCGGCTACTTGGGAGGCTGAGGCAGAAGAATCACTTGAATCCAAGAGGCTAGGGTTGCAGTGAGCAGAGGTCATACCACTGCACTCCAGACTAGGTAACAGAGTGAGACTCCATTTCAACAACAACAACAACAAGAATAAAATTACAGTGTTTTAGCTTTCTAAAGGGCTCTTAGAATTTCATTCAATTTTATGTTCACAACATTCTATTTTATTGTGAAAAAACTGAGTCAGGATGTGTCTGTGTGTTTACCAGACACCTCCATCCTTCAGCTTTTAAAGCACATTTCTTTAAATTAATATATTATTAATTTGATCCTGGGAACAATCCTCTGAGTCCTTCGCTCATAAAACAGGGAGGAGGAGTAGAATCATACATGTTTGAAAGGCAGAAAAAAATACCCTGCTAAGTTTGAATCCTTGTTTATTTACTTGCTAGCTGTGTGACTTCCATTTAACTTTCATGAACCCATTTTTCTGGTCCATGTGAATAACAGTTCCTCCTAGTAGAGTTTTGTGTCAAGCCTGTTATATTCTAAGTGTTGGTTCATTTTCTACTTCCTCTGAATTGGATCAGTTCTTCCAAAGACAGAGATTTTTTTTCATGTAAAGTGGTACTTTTCCTAAACAAAGACAGTATTTTCCATTCTGTAATTGACCTGCAGATTGGGTTGGCCCTACATTTAGGAAGGTGGATGCTAGCTGCTTCTTGCTTGTACTAGACTGGTGTGGCTGGGTTCCTTTTTTTCACCTGACACAAAGTCTTAGGGAACATATTATCCTGTACAAAATTTATTTTTAAATAATACATTAAAACATTCCATATAGAATAATCTCCTGAAAACAGAAAAAAGGGACCTGAAATCTATTATATGGTGTATACATAGCTGCACAATTTCTAATCTGGTAAGAGTTCGAATGTAACAATTAGTGTCACACTTCACCTTATTCAGAGTAGTCTAAAGCTTATCTGCCACAGGCAATAATAATCAGGACTCAATAAAAGATGTTGGAGCAGATGGAGGTACTACAGTTTCCAATTAAACTTCTCTTTGTTAAGCTTTATATTCTCTCATGATTTATTGAACAGACTTCAGCTCTCCGTCACCTATACAACTGGTATTTGTGCTTAGCCCTGCTCTGTACATTTGCTTACTTTCTAAGGTAGAAAAAGCCTTTGTGTAAATGGAGAATCTCATCTTTTCTTGCTGAAATACTGCAGATGATATTTTGTTTTGCAGCCAGAACAAAAAGAGGAAGAAAAAAAGACAATTGATATTTATTGAGCATTGAGAATATCTGGTAGGCGTTTTTGAGTGAATCGACTCTTGAATAATTTGCTGCATTTAATCCTCATGATTATACTGTGAGGAAGAGGTTCTTATTTGGTCACTACTTTGTTGATGAGAAAACTGAAACTTGGAGTTTGAATCAGTAAGCAGATGTGAAAAAGCAAAAAGACTACCTGTTCATAATGTTGTATTGCCAAGGGAAAGATAAGAGAGATTTTACAAATGAGAGTGTAGAGAACTTTATTAATAAGAACATCTTGTTTTATTATAAGGGACAATGATATGTCTATGTATAATGAGTCAAAAGAACTAATATTTTTAAAACTCTAGGAGACTGTTTTACACTATTTTTACCACGTGAAGTGTTTAACAAACGTGTATGGACATCACACAGATGCTGTCTTAGGCACTCACAGCTTAGTGGTGGGAAACAGAGGCTACATGTCTGCTTTTCTAGAAAACTTAAATACAGATGTTCATGAGATTTCAGTTAATGCTTACCCATTGTTCATTGAGAAAATGAGACTTCAGTTTACTTTATTAGTCTGAGGCAATTAACAAGGCAGAAAGGATCCACTAGCATGGAAAATATAAAGAATGCTTAAGAAGCAAGTGAAGAAAAAGCTGATATACCTCCCTAAATGAGTCCTAGAACCTGAAAAGGAATATGGGATGAAAGATGGAAAGGCCAGGTGTTTTCAGTGTCTCATGAAGAAGAGCATTTAGGATTCCCCAGAAAGTAGAATTTCTTTCTATGTTGCTGTATTTGCTCCTTCCAAATCGCTCTTCTCAGACTTCTACCAAGGCAGCCCAGCTACTCAGTAAGTAACAGCTGATAACAAAATATTTCTCTTTTCCTCATCAGCAAGGGGGAATTAACTGTCTTAAACAGGATATTTGATGTCACTCTACATACAAAGATTCAACAACTGTGTGTTCGGACATGAATCCTACTCATAGGGAAATTTGAGTTAAATCTGCAACAACTTTATAGTCAATAGCTTAAGTGCAATGTTAATGCCTTTTGTTTCCAGAATTAAAAAAAATAGATTTCAAGGTGCAGTGAAAGATGTAGAACCCGTAATGTAAATGCAAGCAGGAAATGGGTAATAAAGGAAAATAAAACCAGAGATTTTTCAGTATTTGTGGAAAAAATATAAAGAAACATTCAAAGCATTATGAGACTGTTGAATTCATCTAATGAGTAGTAATGTCGAAATGGTTCAAATATCACAAAAATGATCAATGAGTTGGAAAAAAGGACTTATAACGGAAACTTTAATTATAAATATAACTAGAGAAGACCTTTGTTACCACATGACTCATAACACAGATTTGAATACAACAGAGTTATATGACTCCTCAAATGGAACTTTATAATAAAATTATAATTATAAACTGCTCTGGGTAGATCATAAAATGTGTGCGTGTGTGTGTGTGTGTGTGTGTGTGTGTGAGAGAGAGAGAGAGAGAGAGAGAGGGAGAGAGAGAGGGAGTGGGGAGGAGAGAGAGATTACTGATGTCTATGTAAGCATTTATTCATTTAATAGAATATTATTAGGATAAGTTAATATGCTATTGAAAGGGCTTTGCAGAATTAAAATAATAAAATTTCTGTTTATAAAATAGTCATATGATGAAAGGGATCACAGAAGATGGTTATTATGATGCCGTGAATGTGATAAAATTATTTCAGTCTGGACTCTAGACTATTAAGGATATAAGGCCAGGCATGGTGGCTCACACCTGTAATCCCAGCACTTTGGGAAGCCAAGGCGAGTGGATCACCTGACATCAAGAGTTTGAGACCAGCCCGGCCAACATGGTGAAACCCTGTCTCTGCTAAAATTATAAAATTTAGCAGGGCGTGGTGGCAGGTGCCTGTAATCCCAGATACTGGGAAGGCTGAGCCAGGAGAATCCCTTGAACCCAGGAGGCAGAGTTTCTCAATTGCTCCAGTTGAAATATAATTGTTTATTGACTGTTCGGTTCCTTTCTGTCTGGGGGGTGTGGTGAAAGCTTGACCACTCAGTCACCCTGCTGATGTTATTCCTGTTTATGTTTTTTGAATGTATTAATGTGTATATATTTTTGTATGTATGTATATGTGTGTGTGTGTGTGTGTGTGTGTGTGTGTGTGTGTGTGTGTGTGTGGCATATATCCACATTTAATTTCTCAGCTTTAGGCATCTATCTACCACAGAAAAAGATTAAGAATGCCAGGTTAAAAAAATAAAAAGAATGCCAGGTGAAATCAAAGGGAAAGTGAACTAATATTCAGCTTCTTATACAAATAGAAGTTTACAGGAGAAAACTACCTTGAAAGTCAGGCATTGCTAAATAGGATTTTCTAGATTCTTTAATCTAGATCTCATGACTGAGACCAAATTTGCTTGGCCTCACTCATGTTATACCTCATGAAGGGAAGAGAAAGAGACAGAGAGACGCACAGAGACGGAGACAGAAAAACTAAGAATAAATGAATGAGAATATGCTGCTTGCAGTCCAGGTAGTTGGTGGGGAAAGGATGGCAAGAAGACGACAGAGAGAAGGGTCTTCAGATCATGAAGAAGGGCTTTATTATCTGTCTAAACTTGAAAACAGGAATTGACATGGTTATGAGGAAGCCTGCTTGATTAGGCTTTGCTGAGTGTCTTCAAGCCTCAGTTGGGAGCCTAGCCCACAGATACTCCTAACATGGCATGTGGTAGTTATGCATGTCGTTGCTGTAAAGCAGGTAGATAAATGGTCTTTCAGGCATTCTGGAATCACAGACTTTCCTGGATACCCCAGTGAAGTGATGAAACGTGTTAAAATTGCCCATGGGTAGCAGAGGCCTGGAGTCAAGACCAAGTTGCCACCACAGATTTTGAGACTGAGTGAAAATGGTGGTACTGAAGTTCTAGCAGAGTTGCCAACATGTCATCCCAAAAGCCTGGTGGAGCCTGTTGCCTATTGGCAGTCACCAATCTGAGGGACAGACCGGTTCACATATTCTGCACAAGAGATAATAGAGATCCGGTACCTCATGGATCTGAGGCACATTCACCTCATGTCTCCTTCACCCACTTCTGTAAGAACAAGGTCATCTCCTGTCATATGTATAAACTTGAGACAAGTACTGGTTGTTCCTTTCTATGTTTCCAGCTTCTTTCAGGAGCTCTTGTAAAGCAGGCCTGGTGGCGATGAAATCTCTCAGCAATTGCTTGTTTGTAAAGGATTTTATTTTCCTTCGCTTATGAAACTTAGTTTGGCTGGATATGAAATTCTAGGTTGAAAGTTCTTTTCTTTAAGGATGTTGAATATTGGTCCCCACTCTATTCTAGCTTGTAGGGTTTCTGCTGAGAGATCTGCCGTGAGTCTGATGGGCTTCCCTTTGTGGGTAACCCGACCTTTCTCTCTGGCTGCCCTTAGCATTTTCTCCTTTATTTCAACCCTGGTGAATCTGACAATTATATGCCTTGGGGTTGCTCTTCTTGAGGAATATCTTTGTGGTGTTCTCTGTATTTTCCGGACTTAAATATTAGCCTGTCTTGCTAGGTTGGGGAAGTTTTCCTGGATAATAAGAAGAGTAAAGAGGAAGAGGGAAATCTGAAATATTTAGCACTTACCTATAAAATAGTGAATTATGTGAAAGAGATAAATCTGAAACAGCCCTAATAGGATATTTAACTTTGAAGAGACGGAAAAAGGGCTGTTGAAACCAGAGGTGTTGGAAATATTTTAATTGATAAGTAAAAAAAAAAAAATTCTACTCAGCATGGTTGGAAATTGTGAAAAAGATAAATGCAGTTTTAGAAAATTAAACTTTTCTTTGTGCCACTAACTCATATTAGAATTAAATGTTCAAAGTCAGATCTTAATGTAAACCTAGTTTAGAAAATTAATTGAGTTAAAGGATTCAATTTTTGGTGTTTCTCTTATGCTCTTAGGGAAAAGTAGTAACACTCAATTGACACAAATATGAAGATTGGAAGAAAATATTTCATTTTGAATTAATACACATTTTTAATGAGATTTTACCACTGCTTGGATAAAATAAACTTCAGACTACTCAACTCTGATATACTAGAATGAGACTCGAAAGACCAAGTCCAGTTTGAGGAACTCAGCATTATTTATGGTACCACTTCCCATAAAGCACTCGATTCCTCTGAACCTCAGTTTCTTTACCTATAAGATAGGTAACATCTACCTCTGGGAATTATATCTCATATGTTATTGCACAGCTGAATTTGAGTAGAACACGGGCAAATCTGGCATGCTGCCTGTTTTTGTATATACAGTTTTTTGGGTGGGAAAGAGTCTTGCCCATTTATTTATTCACCTTTCCTACAGTGACATCACACTGCAATGGCAGAGTTGAGTATCTGCGATACAGACTGTGGCCTGTGTTGTTAAAAATATTTACAACATGAAGCTTTACAGAGAAAAAAATTGCCAGCTCTGGTGTAAAGTATCATAAGCCATAAAATGAGCAGGTGTTATTATTTTTTATCATGTTACATCCTATTTGCTGATTCCAAGCTAACATAGCTGTGTTTTAGCAAACAATTTTGTTTAAAAACCAACTTCTTTGCAGGCAGGAGTTATCCTGGGTACTAGAGAAGACAACTACCTTTTCATTCAAAAGCATGCTTCTCATTGCAAAATAACCAGCTGGCATCAGGTTTATAAAGCAGCCTGCTCAGAACTTGGTTACTTTTTCAGTGGCTAAGGCCTGATCTCCCTGGTTAATGTGATATAATTAAACTTGGAAATCTAAAATCTAAGTACCACCTGTTCTTAATTCTCCTCGAGCCATTCCTCACACACCATTGGCATTGAGATCAAGGAGCCAGCTACTCCCTCAACTTTATCATACTTCCCAGAGGAGTGTCAGCCAAACACTTTCAGTTCCCTATGTGGACACGAAGTCAAAAGACAAAGAGGACGAACTGCTTTTAAGAAGGACACAGCATGCCTTTGATACCTTTTCCTTTCCTTTGTTCCAAAGTCTATCCTCACGTGGCCTGACAACAAAGCTGTCACCTGCTGCGGGGTGAAAGAGAGTGAGAAAAGCAGACAGCTATTATGTGAAAGGGAACCTTGGGTGAATTTGGCAAGATGCTAGATTATGAAAAAATAATAATTTCAAACACTAGTTTATTATTCAATGGGGTCAGATTTTAACAACTTCTTGTTATAGGATTTCCAGCAATGGGAATGTAACATACTTGGATTAATTATATCATTCTTTAGGAAAAAAAAAAGTTTGTTAACAGCTAGCCACCTGCCATGTATTAAAAAATAAGAGGCTGTAGATTACTTTCTGGAAATAGAACATTTTTGAAATGTAGATGCTGTCATTTTGCCAAAGGCTGATGAAACCCCAAAAGGTAATTATGTCAGCCTGAGAAGACTATAATAGTGAAAATAAGATTTAGAAAAAGAGTTGTATGTTTTCAGCCACCATCAGCAGACAATTTTAAATTTGGAAGTGAATGCCATTGTGCTTGGGCATAGTTTAAATCTTTTCCTCCCCACCAAATGTTTCTCTCATTTGCTTGAAAATTTTCCAATTCTCTGTCTTCCTCTTTTCTCTATTTCCCTTCTTTTCTTGCTTTCCCACCTCCTCTCAGCTTCTCACCCTTCCCACAACCACTATTGCTCTTAATATAACTTAGAATCATATAGAAATTTGTGCTCTTTCAACAGAGAATGGAAAGCAAAGGATTTTTGTATGATGTCATTATTGCTTTTCCTTTTCATATAAAAAAAATGTTGAACAGCCCCTGTAAGTCCATTTTAAGGAATCTGTCCCAGAGATATACTTCCAAGTATGCAAAGTTATATTATGAAGGTCTTCATTGAAGCCTGAGGATGGAAAAAAAAGGAGAAGTGAGGCAGAGATTAGAAACAGTAAGAGCTGTGGGAAAATACAGCACAGGAGAAGACGGGAGGAAGACCAGGGACTGGGAGTGCTTAAACTAACACAGCAAACTCCCGAAATGTGGTGTCATAGAAGAGCTAGCAACAAAGGCTTCCCTTTCTTGGTCCACATAGGACTGTATGTGACCTATATTCATTTTTTAAAACTCAGTGTCCTAACTGTAGAGAATCCCATATTTTGCTGGTGAGGCATTAGGGACTTGGAAATGAGCCCAAAATATACTAGAGAAACACTTGGTATAACTGAAGTTACTTTTCATTGACACTGTATTAATGAAAGATGCCAGAAAGAAATAAGACAGCATTAGGCTGCCAAAGGTATTTATTGTAATAAACTTGGTGGGACAGGTGATGTTGCACAATGAGCCCTCAATTATCTAGCCTGCAGGAAGAGAAAAATAAGTTAGGAATAGACAGCACCAGGACTAGGGAAACTTACTCAGTTGGAGAGTTGGCCTCCAAGTAAGGTGGTAGGAATCTGAATCAGGGTCCAAGTTGATGGAGCAAATTTTTTCTCCATCTGGGCTTGAGTTGATATCCCAAGATTCAAATTAGGTGGTTGGGTCCTAGTAGCTGGAGTTTTCCAGTAGCTGTGCTGCTCAGAAACAGGTGGATGGGAGTTGTGTGGTTTCTGGAGTGTGGAAATCCATCTGGGTTGAAGTAGGACTCTAGCCAGTTGTTGGCAAAAGGGAGAGAGGGTTCAACTCTTAGGAAAATTGGGACTGTTTCAGAAACTTGTTGTGATCGCTGGAGCTCAGAAACCGATCCAATCCTAGTCAGAAAACTGAAGTATAAATCAGGACTTGAGGCAGTTTTCCAGTCCCATGAAAGCAGCCCAGGAGGTTGGATAAGGAAGCCATAGCTCAGCAGGCACAAAGGTATCTTGAAACTTACACCTGTTACGAATTGAGAGTTACTCCAGACTCTAATGCACAGTTCAACAGGCAAGTTTGTCCATTGGTTCAGGCATGAAGAGGGCAATGTGAGAAGCAATGGAAACAATAAGAAATGACATTCCTGGTGAAATCTTAAGAAGTGTTTTGCATAGTGCTAACAATTCGAAAGATCCTGGAAGCACAGACTGGATAATTTTCTGGAGGGTGAGGAAAACAGTTCAGGGCTGATTACTTCAATCTTTAATTTATGAATTTATTCTTCAGAAAGTTAGTGGTGGTCTTTGACTTGAAGAATAGACTGCTCAACATTACCAATTTCAATTTCACAAGCAAAATGTAAATGAGTAAAAAGCGCGCTAATTATTCACTTTATATAGAAAGCAAGTGTCTGGGATGTCTTTGGATTCATATTCCTTACTTTCTGTATCCCACATCAGGAGCAGATATGGCATATATAGTTGATGTCATAGTAACTGTGAGTAATTGATAATATGTGATATCTGGTAATACTGTACTTAAGGCAGAGGAAAAAAATCACTATTTAATGAGTACCTTTAAGAGTTTATGCTAACATTTTAAATACTTTTAAAATTTTAGTTCATATACATTTTCATCTTTAAGCCTACATTATATATGAGATTTCACTCATGTTTTCCAACAGTGGAATTCTACGTGGTAGCTCAACTGTAATAATATTTCCTTAGAGGTGCCAAAAGTTATTTAGCAGATGTAACATGTTTTCATTCATAATATATATGTGAGTATGAATGTTTATACCCAGATTTATCCATTGTATGATTACACTGAAAGGAATAGATTTAATGCACATCATGATAATTCTCATTAGTGGCTGTTTACCATTTGTTAGACACTGTGCTGAGTGATTTTACAAACATTAACTCATTTAATAATCAGAAAAATTCTAGGTAGCAAATATTCTTACCCTGATTTCTTAGAGGAGGAAACTGAGAGTTAGGGTCCTAAAGCTCAAAAGTGGTGAAATTGCATATGGCCCAAGAACTAGAAGATGGTGAAACTGGCATCCAGACCAAAGTCTATACTGATGAGTGCTGAGGCTCTTAACCTCTATGTTATATCACTTGCACAAATTAACTTATGTGATTCACTAATGAAGTCACAGTTGTACAGTAAATTTATACATAAGCCAATTAGCTTTGCATAAAGGAAAGAACACTGCTTCATTGTCACCATACCTAATGACTGCTTGAAATATCTGTGCCTCTAATTTCAGTACATTTGGGAAAGACTGAGGAGCATTTTAATACAAAACTTGTGTATGACTAACTCTTTAAGTTCCACATTTTGATGTTTGGGAAGAATCAATATTGTGAAACTGGCCATACTGCCCAAAGTAATTTATAGATTCAACACAATCCCCATCAAGCTACTAATGACCTTCTTGATAGAACTGGAAAAAAAAACACCTTAAACTTCACATGGAACCAAAAGAGAGCCTGCGTAGCCAAGAAAATCCTAAGCAAAAGAACAAAGCTGGAGGCATCATGCTACTTAATTTCAAACTATATTACAAGGCTACAGTAATCAAAACAGCATGGTACTGGCACCAAAACAGAGAGATAGACAAATGGAACAGAACAGAGGCCCTGGAGGCAATGCCACACATCTACAACCATCTGATCTTTGACAAACCTGACAAAAACAAGCAATGGGGAAAGGATTCCTTGTTTAGTAAATGGTGTTGGGAAAACTGGCTAGGAGTGTGCAGAAAGCAGAAACTGGACCCCATCCTGACACCTTATACTAAAATTAACTCCAGATGGATTAAAGACTTAAACATAAGACCTAACACCATAAAAACCCTAGAAGAAAACCTAGGCCAAACTATTCAGGACATAGGCATAGGCAAGGACTTCATGACTAAAAACACCAAAAGCATTGGCAACAAAAGACAAAATAGACAAATGGGACCTAATTAAACTCCAGAGCTCCTGTACAGCAAAACAAACAATCATTACAGTGAATCAGCAAACAACACAATGGGAAAAATATTTTGCAATCTACTCATCTGACGAAGGGCTAATGTCCAGAATCTACGAAGAACTAAAACACATTTACAAGAAAAAAACAAACCCACCAAAAGTGGGTGAAGGATGTGAACAGATACTTTATAAAAGAAGACATATATGAGGCCAACAAACATATGAGAAAATGCTCATCATCACTGGTCATTAGAGAGATGCAAATCAAAACCACATTGAGATACCATCTCACACCACTTAGAATGGCGATCGTTAAAAAATCTGGAGACAACAGTTGCTGGAGAGGATGTGGAGAAATGGGAACACTTTTACACTGTTGGTGGGAGTGTAAACTAGTTCAACCATTGTAGAAGACAGTGTGGTGATTCCTCAAGGACCTAGAAATAGAAATTCCATTTGACCCAGCAATCCCATTACTGGGTATGTATCCAAAGGATTATAAATCATTCTATTATAAAGACACATGCACACGTATATTCATTGCAGCACTGTTTACAATAGCAAAGACCTGGAACTAATCCAAATGCCCATCGATGATAGACTGCACAAGGAAAATGTGGCACATATACACCATGGAATACTATGCAGCCACAAAAAATGATGAGTGTGTGTCCTTTGTAGGGACATGAATGAATCTGGAAACCATCACTCTCAGCAAACTGACACAAGAACAGAAAATCAAACACTGTATGTTCTCACTCAGAGGCAGCTGTTGAACAATGAGAACACATGGACACAGGGAGGGGAGCATCACACACTGGGCTCTGTTGGGGGGACCAAGGGAGGGACAGTGGGGAGGTGGGGAGGTCGGTGATGGGTAGATAACATGGGGAGAAATGACAGATGTCGGTGACAGGGGGATGGAGGCAGCAAACCACATTGCCATGGTGTACCTATGCAACAGTCCTGCATGATCTGCCCTTGTACTTCAGAACCTAAAGTACAATAAAAAAAATCCCAAAAAACAAAAAACAATAACTTCTCATAGAAATGTTTATATCTTACTAATGTGACTTTAGCAGTGGGTCTTAAATGATTTTAGAAGAAAGTAGGTAGAGAATGTATACCCCCCTTTAACTTCTGACTGTAAGTTACATCTATCAATTTCATTTACATTTTCACAAGACAGACTGATTACATGGTCCTGACCTAAGCAAAGGCAATTTGGAGATGGGGTCTTCTGTCTTCAGGCAGAGCAAATGAAACTGGATTTTATAAACAAAGCCACCACTGATAATGATGCGGATAATGGATAGGCTGCTGAATTAACTTTTTTAACTATGCTTATAGACACAAAAAGAATAAATAACACAGAGCTCATGTCTTCTTGATAGTAGTATCCTTTATTTAGGAATTTCCAGAAAACTGGAATCTAGTGAGATACCAAGGTTTTCTTCTTGTTATGGAGTTCCACAATAGCTTTACTGTTTCTCATGTTTGCCATTTCACCTCCAGCGTTTATTGAGTGTATGTGCATATACATTTGTTGCATGAATGTTAAAATGTGCTTACTGTGATAGTGGGTGATTAGTGGGTGAAGTTGCTAATATTTTAGCACCTAATTGAAAAGCCTCTAAATGAAGGTAAATATTTAGAGAGATGCCGCTGGAATTTGGAAACATTGCAACAGTGTAAGCCTTGTGGTCAACTGCCTTTTCTCAGTCTCAATTTATCTATGTTCAGAAAGAAGGAAATCTTTGTCCACAATGGTTTAAGCTGTTTCTGGCCAAAGGGCTGACGTTTTTGCTGAAACGGATTTCACAAATGTGGACAAATTCAGGCAGTGACTCCCAGAGCCCTTTAGAAGAGAAGGCTTAGCAGGAGCACTTTTTTAGTCTTTGTGTATTCCTGTCTCAAGTGACCTTTCCTGCTTGCCAGGGAGCTCAGGGAGGCAGACATGACATTTTAATGATGTACCATAACCTAGACCTGTGGTTCTCAACCTTTCCAAGTACAAGGTTTCTTTTAAATGTCAAACCTTACAGAATCTGAAAAGATTCTAGTTGCATTCTTTGAATCAGTTGCTGAGGAACTGCAAAACAATAAAGGTCCTATTGAACTTAGTAGTAGTTTTAAATGCATTTATACTTTATTAATTAAAATTTCATAAAGTTGAAAAATAGATGCAAGACAAATTTATTCAGTCAGTTAACTATTTTTGATGCACTGTAGGTTTGAAGATGTTTTACAGTAACTCTGAGGACCATGGGTTGAGAAGCAATGAATTCAGTGGAAGCACTGGTCCCCATAGTGCCAAATACAGCTTAAAGATAGTGTGTAATGCTCCATGTATATAGTTGACATAGACAGGGACTTTGAGTGGTTTTAATTATTTATAAAGGATCACCTTATTATGAAGAGTCTTCATCTCATTAGGAAGTAGGATATGCAGGGTGTGTGTGTGTATAGGCGTGTTGAATATTTATTCATTCATTTGCTATTCTAGGCATTGAAGAAAGTGGTAAACATTAATAATAAGAGCTAATGTTCATATACAAATGTTCCTCAATTTACAATAGGGTTTCATTTCGATCAACCCATCGTGAGTAGAAATATTGTAAGTCAAAGTGCATTTCATATACCTAATCTATCAAATATCATAGATTAGCCTAGCTTATATTAAATGTGCTCAGAATATTTACATTAGCCTACAGCTGAGCACAATCATCTAACATAAGGCCTATTTTATAATAAAGTGCTGAATATCTCATATAATAGTATCATACTGCATCGCTAGACAGGGAAAATCCAAAATTCAAGTATGGTTTTTACTGAATGAATAGCTCTTTTGCCCCATCATAAAGTAGAAAAATCATAAGTTGAACCATCATAAGTTGAGGACTATTCATAGTGATTAATATCTACTACACAGATCTTTGTTATGTATTTTAAGATGTATTAATCCTATTATTAACTTTTATTTTACAAGTCAGTACACATAGAGATATGAAGCAATATGCCCAAGACTATAAATCTAGTACATGGCAGAGCCAGCCTTCCTATTCAGTGTGTTTGGTCCTCGGGTCTGTGCTTTTAATCATTTTGCTGTACTGCCTCTCAAAACAGTATACTCCCTGTCTCATATACCTTACATTGCATTCAGTGACCAAGCAAATAATCCAGTAAAAATTAATTAAGCTTTATAAATTTTTGAGTAGATGCATTCTGTGATAAAGTGAGTGCTGGATACCTGTTTTATATAGGGGTGTTTGGGAGAGCCTCATTGAGGAAATGACATTGGAGGATTAAATAAGGATATGTTCAAACCTCTCTCTTCTCAACCAGCTCATAACCCCCAGAGCCTTTTTCCTCTTTAGGGGAACAACCAAAAATACAGTGCCCATGAAGTCATAATTTGTAGCATCTATGTAATGATTAGATGGCCAGCTCAGTCACATATTTTCGACATAATTTCATTAAATATTTTTCATGTTGTATGTATAAGTAATCTCTGGGCTAATCAACACTGCCATAGAAGTTCAATATTAAAAATTTTTAGTGCTTATTTTCACTTTGTGATTTTACTGCAAAGTTCTGTTACACTGAATCATTCACCATTTTTTTTTTGTTTTCATGCATTATATCTTACAAGAACTCAGCATAAGTTCTAAGAAGTTGAATCAGAATTAAAAAAACAAAATCTATTAAATATCAGCCAGTGGTACGTCAAGCTGGCAAGCCTTTCTTCTCAGCTAGGCTGCCAAGATTTTATGTTTTGAATTTCTTTCTCTTTATTCCAGCTACTGAAGGTTTAAGCACTACGATCATGAGTGCAAAGAGCCTTGCAGAGGTAGGCTCCCTCTCATTTGTACTGTTTCTCCTGATTCTCAGGTCCTTATAGTTTTCACCCAAGAGGCCTGCTTCCTACATTTCTAGGGCACACTGGTGGCTTGTTAATCTAGAGGCATGCATAGCTACATGCTATTTGATCACATTTGCTCTGAAATATGTGCGTCCCACAGAGCGCAGCTCTAATCTTTGTGGAGGAGAAGGTGAAGCTTCTCTAATTAGCTGTCCCTAATACTCTCTTTCTCACATGCAAACCTCTGTGTCTGCTTTTATGTATTTTTTGGAAAATTCAAATCTTTTGTTCTCTTTGGAAGGACCTCTTTCCAGTTTATCCCTTCAGCTTTACCAACTCCTCTTAAATTTTCTGTGTGATTCCACCTCTGTTTGGGGACACCTATCATGATTAAGTTGTCAGTTGGCTATTGTGCCTAATTTCATGAATTTGTCATATATTTCCTTGGAACACATTATAGACATTGGCTCAATGCATTTCTCTAAGTTCTGAGGGGACCAAAGTAGAGTTGCTGCAGTCTTGCTCCCTTCATGAAGTTTTCTCTTGACAGCTTAATAATCAATGTCCAGTATCTATCCATCCTTCCCTCTCTATGGCTTTTCTTTCTTCAGGCAATAGTTATTGCATGCCCATCTGCTTTACAACTTGCAGACTGCTCGTAATATAGTTTTGAAAACTTCAAAATCTCTGTCCTGAAGATAATACTTTTTAGATATAGGCGGGTTAACATTAAATTGTGTTTATGTGAATATGCAACATGTACATATAATTCTTAATAGTAATTTTTATTGAGTGGCTATTATGGGTCAGATTTATACCAAGACTTTAGCCTTGGTATTAATCCATTTGAATTTTATAATTACCCAGTGTATTAGGTATTATTATGTCAAAATTTTAGATGGGAAAATTGTAGCACAGGAATTCCAGAAGTTTGTCCAAGATTACAGAGCTGATAAGTGGAAGAACTGGGAATCCAGCCTGGCCTCAATCATTCCAGAGCCTTCCCTCTTTTCCAGTATGTTGTGTATGTTTACAGTGCCCAAAGCAATCATTGGTTTCTTACTACCCTTCTTTACCCCTGCCTCCAGATTATTCTATGACACTGCTTGTAGCTTGTCATTTTCTTATTTCAGTCCTTTTGTTTGTTTCTTTCTACAGATTCTCATGTGATGTGATGTTTAACACTCTCAATCCAGCAGAAACTCTTAAACATCTTATTGCTGACACTGTCAATCACTTCGGTTAGCCCCTCCCTTCTGAATAATCATTCTCAGGCGATAGCATTTCCTAAACCATCTCCCTTCCACATGGAAAATCTTCTGTTCTCTTCACCAACCAATCCAACAGCTATACTTTCTTCAGTAACAACTTGAGACCAAACGCTTCCATTCCTTGCTAAACTCCCATAGCAAGTAGAGCTTGAAAACATTCTAGGGTGTCCTATAACACTGACTTTAATTATTTTCTAGTTGCTTTTTCTTTTGCATGTGTTTTTATAACAAACCAGATGTGATGTTTTAGTGGTAGAGATCCCACATTTTACTTTTGTTTTAAACCTCCATAGTAACTAGAATATGTTCAATGCTGACTAAATTCTTCTCGATGAACTTTCTGGAAAAGAAGAAATGATACTTGATTTCAAGCACTTCTTCTATAGAGGAAGATATGTTTCCAAGGAAAAGTTAAAAATTAAGGTTAATGTTCTTACTTTATATAAGTGACAGTTTATAGCACATGGCCATACTAATTATGTAAAATGGTTCTCCAGAATTTGAAGACTATGAACTTTGATTACAACACAGTGTAAGTGAAAGAGTGCCCCTGACTTACTGCTATTACTTGGATGCTTTTAATGCACATGTATGATTTGATCTTTTCACCTTTGGAACAGACAAATTAGAGGTATTAGGAGAAGCAGCACACTTCAGTTGCATAGGATGCTGTTTCCCCAGAAATCTTCTTTCTTTTGTCTTGGTTCTATATCACAGACTGCTTGGGCAAGTTGTAAGACACACCGTAGTCCCTGGCCAGAAGTTGCAGTGGGTGAGAGGGCTTCTGCCATCATGGTGTTCTTGGCATTCCCACTTTTTTTCTTTGGATGAGCTGTTTTAAATTCTGCTTCCTCTATAAACTATAGTTTAAAATGTCTACCAAAGAATCACAGGGTAAGTAAGTGTACAAAAGCCCTTGAAAAATAAGCTTAATGTATGTAACTGAGTTAGGGTAGGCTATCTTACTTTTTGATGTAAATAATAATGTTACCAAATGCAACTGTATAATAAAACATTGGCTTATAGGGAATTCCACAGAAGTTTTAGTTGTAGTCTCTAAGCATTTATACCAAATTTGTTGCATATATGTTTTGAAAATTTATTGGCAAATAGCCATCACTGAATTTTATAAGAGAAACTGCATATCAACTGGATACTTTATTTGCAGTATTTCAATCAAATACTGACTGTAAGGTTGGCAGTTCCATACAGTGTTTTAGAGTATTAACAGAGTCATACTAATTGGTCCCCAGACAAAATCTGCAGTGCCAGGCCCAACCTTGGGGAAAGTTTTAAGTAATTACCATTATGAAATCAAACCACTTTGGAGTATTTATTTTACAAGGTGTTGTATAGTGGAATGGACCAGGGAAATAGGACTTTATTTTTAATATGTTTCTAAAAGATTTCTAGTTTGGGACTTGAAAACACATTTCCTCTTAAGTGTAGAGAATTCATAATTTACTATCAAAATAAAGGCAATCAGAACTACCAGATTTAATGTATAAATATCTTAGATATATTCTAAAGAAATACACTTAAGGATAATTACTCTATTTGAATACAGCTTTAGTGAATTCATATTGAAGGGTTGGAATTTATGCTGTTGTATCGGAGCTTAAAACGTGCTTTTATGAAAACGCTAATAAACGGCTTGTTGGGCAATATGAATATTCCAAAGGGTGCCAAATATGCAACAACACGTATCTGAAATATCCTACTGTATGTACAATCGAGATTTATTATTCTGTAAGAAAAGAAATAAACCTCATTGAATATTTTAGGGCAATATACACTTCTGAAAATTATTTTAAATCACTGCACTAATCTTTTTTCAAGTACATTGGCCAGAAGAGGTGCTGTCTGTATTAGATCCGAAGGCTGAAAAAGGAAAAGTTATTCATACAGAGGGAGTCACAACCTCTCAGACGCAGACTGCTCTACACAACCGAACCTACTCCTTTTGCTCATTTTCTGTTATTTTACCTAGAGGAGCTCGAGTGTATGTTTTCTCAATATTCCTATCTTCTTTGCTGGTGCTTGATCTTTCTGGGCCTCTGTGGGTCTGAAATTATAAGACTGATATAACATCAGAGAGCTGAATGGACCCCAGGGAGTAGAGAGAATTGGAGGAAATCATGTAGTTGGGAGTTCCCCATGGAGGTAGCTGAGCCTGAGTTGAATTTTACATTAGTGCATGAAGAGTAAAGTTGTCAATCAAGCTGGTGCCAGGGTTATTGAGTACTTGGGTCTCCTACTTAGCACTGCTATTTGCTTTACTCTCTTACCACAGAGAAACCCATTTCATCACTGTGGTGCATGTGAAAATTTGCCTGGAAATAAGAGGCTATACTGCCTTGGGGAGGACCATTACCTGTGACATGGAATATTCAGGTAGCCATATTGAATAATGTGTGCATAATCCCTGAGCAGTTACAGGTAGACAAAGGGCTAGATTTTTATTATTCTTGCTATTTGTTACAGTTAAACTTGCCAAATCCAGGGAATTTATTTTTGTAGCTTCTTGGTAACAAAAGCTGTGTTTGGGGGGCAATGTAATGCTTAGAGGTCTAAAAAAAGGAATTTCTAAATATAACATTTAATTTGACATTAACTGAATTTAATGTTTGAAGATCTAAATAAAGAAATTTCTAAATATAGTGCAAAGACTCAGTACTAAAGATTTAAAATTAAAATGCTTCTTAAGATTGGCCTCAGCTCCTTGATTCTGTTTTGTTTCAATTAGCCATTACAAGCCATTCCCAGAAATACTAATACTAACCTTCACATATTCCTGTTTCAAAAGTGTGAGGCTAATGATTGATATATGTTACAGGTGGGCATAGACTTTTGTGAATCATTCCTTAGGTAATGTGTTAGAGGGTAGTTTAAGGACATGGATTTTGGAGCCATATTGCCTAGGTTCAAATTCATCTCTGCCACTTACACTAGTGACGTTGGCTAGGCACAGTGCTTGCACTTTGGGAGGCTGAGGCAGGTAGATCACCTGAGGTCAGGAGTTCAAAACTAGCATGGCCAACATGGTGAAATCCTGTGTCTACTAAAAAACATAAAAATTAGCCGGGCGTGGTGGCAGGCGCCTGTAATCCCAGCTGCTTGGGAGGCTGAGGCAGGAGAATTGCTTGAACCTAGGGGGTAGAGGTTGAAGTGAGCCAAAATCACACCACTACACTCCAGATTGGGTGACAGAGCAAAACTTCATCTCAAAAAACAAAAATGAAAACTAGTGACCTTGAGCAATTTACTTAAACACTGTATGCTAATTTATTCATCTGTATTTTGGAATAATATAACAGTGGTGTCTATTTATAGGGTTGTCGTGAAGATTAACATTACATATGTATTTCTTAAGACAATAAAATAGTGGCTGGCACTAGATAAACCCTATGTAAACACTAGGTATTATTATTACTTCATGCCTTAAAATGTTCAATGAAACATTTCTCTCAGAGCGTCCATGCGCTCAGATTTTGAGAAAGATAGAAATTATACTCAACTTCGAACATTCGTTTTGTTGGGTTTCATGTCTGGTACATATATTTGAAGGTGTCTGTAAAGTGAGGTGAAAATTGCTTGATAGATCTTTTTCTCTTTGGAATTTAGGATTTTAATCCTTACATAAAAAGCAGGAAACATATATAGGAAGTTATTTACCTCTGTGGGAGAGAGGCATAGTCTGATAGTGAAATGTAGAAAGTAATAATTACTGAGTCAGTTTTTTTAAGAGCGAATAAATTAAATTGAATTAGAAGAAGAGGATATGTCTTTTACTGCATAGTTCAAATATGCTAAGAATGTTGTCAGGGTTGGAAGAATAGAAATGTTGTAGAATTTTTAGAAAAATGAATATGTAGCTTACAAATTTAAAACTAACTGACATAGTTTGGCTCTGCATCCCTCACCCAAGGTGAGCGATAGGAGTAAATGCAAATGGGTAAGAGGTTCCTATTTGGTGTGACAAAAATGTTCTAAAATTATATTATGGCAGTGGTAGTACAATTCTATAAATATACTAAAACCCGTTGAACTGTAAACTTTAAATAGGTAAATTTTACAGTATGCACATTATGTCTCAATAAAGCTGTTAAAAATACATTAGTGCAAAAAGAACTAGTATAATTCACTACACTAACAAAGCTAAAAACATAAGCAATCATCTCATGATTTCTGTAAAAACATTTAGTAAAGTGAGACATTTATTTGTAAAGTGTATCTTAAAAATCCTACAGCAAACATGAACTTAATGGTAAATTTTTGAAAGTTTTCATTTTAAAATGACTAGGATAAAATACAACATAAAAATAAAATGTAAATATTGGAAAAGAAGAAAGAAAACCATCATTATTTGTACATTATAGGATAATTTATGCAGAAAATTTGTAAGATAAATCACTAGAATTTATAAATGCATATATGAAAGTTGCTAGAGATAAGCTTAATGAGAAAAAATCATAGTGTTTATACATACAAGTAACACATGTAGAAAACAATAAAGTGAATTAGTTACCACATAACTTAGCAAAAAAAAGTCAAATATTGGCCAGGTGCTGGGCTCACACCTGTAATTCTAGCACTTTGGTAGGTGAGTTTGATGGATCACTTGACCCTAGTGGTTTGGGACCAGCCTGGGTAACATGGTGAAACCCTGTCTCTACAAAAAACACAAAAATTAGTTGGGGGTAGTGGAATACTCCTGTAGTCCCAGCTACTCAGGAGGCTGAGGTATAAGATTACCTAAGCCAGGGAGGCGGAGGCTGCAGTGAGTCAAGGTCGTACCACTGCACTCCAGCCTGGGTGGAAGGGTGTTAACTCTGTCTCAGAAACACAAACGAAACAAAAACACACACAAATATTTAGGAGCAACTGTAAAAATGGGCAGGACCATTACATGGAAAATTCTAGAGCTCTAGAAGCAAAAGTGCTGAGAGAAATTGAAGAAAAGAGAAGTAATTAGCAGGATGGATTATATTTATGTATCATTAGTCTCAATGTTTTAAAGTTGTCTTTTTGTATCAATGGCTTATCGATTTAGTACAATCTTAATCAAAATTTCAACAGATTTTTTGTTTAGAAATTGACAAACATTATATAAGGTACATGAAAATACGAAGTGCTAGTATAATCATAGCACTTTTTTTAGAAGGGTATCTATCACCTCAAGCATTTATCATTTCTTTGCGTTGTGAACATAAAATGTTCACAACATACTCTTTTAGTCATTTAAATACGTACAATAAATTACTGCTGATTATAGTCACCTGATTATGCTATCAAATACTGATCTTATTCATTCTAAATACATTTTTTTTTCCCCATAAAGCATCCCACTCCTTCCCTCCAGGCCCACTACCTTTCCCAGCCTCTGGTAACCATCATTCTGCTCTCTGTCTCCATGAGTTCAGCTGTTTTTTTTTTTTTTTTTTTAACTTGTACAAACAAATGAGAACATGTGAAGTTTGTCTGTCTGTGCCTAGCTTATTTTACTTAACATAATGTCATCCAGTTCCATTCATGTTGTTGCAAATAGTAAGATCTCATTCTTTTTTATAGCTTAATAGTATTCCATTGTATATATACATCCATTTTCTTTATCCATTCGTCTGTCGGTGAATATTTGGGTTGCTTCCAAATCTTGGCTGTTGTGACTAGTGCTGCAATGAGCATAGGAGTGCAGATTTCTCTTTGATACATTGTTTTCCTTTGTTTTGAGTCTATACCTAGCAATAGGATTGCTGGATCATATGGCAGTTCTAGTTTTAGTCTTTTGAGGAGCCTCCATACTCTTTTCCATGGCGGCTGTACTAATTTACATTCCCAACAGCATATGGAGGTTTTCTTTTTCTCCACATCTTTGTTAGCATTTGTTATTGCCTGTGTTTTGGATAAAAAGCCATTTTTACTGGGGCTCTGATATCCCATCATAGTTTGGATTTGCATTTCTCTGATGATCAATGATATGGAGCCCCTTTTCATACGTCTGTTTGACATTGTATGTTTCTTCTGAGAAACAACTATTCAGATCATTTGCCCATTTTA
The DNA here is from genome assembly GCA_031835075.1 of Saguinus oedipus. Taxonomy (NCBI): domain Eukaryota; kingdom Metazoa; phylum Chordata; class Mammalia; order Primates; family Cebidae; genus Saguinus; species Saguinus oedipus. Next base: position 90,859,416 of record CM063184.1, on the reverse strand, counting down.
AATATGATTACTAGATTTTTTTTGTATTTAATTGTTTGAGCTCCTTGTATATTCTTAACCAACATACTCTTGATAAAAACAAATGGCAAGACTTGTTCTGCCATATGTCGAAATGTATTGTAAAGCTATACTAATGTACCAGTATGGAATGGGCACAAGGATAGGCAAATGATCATGCAGAAGAAATCTGAGAGCCAAAACTTGGAATTGTGTTTGCAGGGACCCTTTGATTTAAAAGAGCACTGCATAGAGAAATGAGGAAAGAATCATCTTTTCGAGAGGTGGTTCTGGTTCAAATAGGTTATGTTTGTGAAAAAATGAAATGAACCATGCCTCACATAATGTACATAAATTGAGAGGCAAATCAATTAAGTTTCTATACGTTCATATAGGAGAATAATTTATGATCCTGGAGTAGGGCAATATTTACTATAGTCACACACGCAAACCACTAAGAAAAGATTGATACACTGGACTGTATTAATCTTACAAACATCTGTAATAAAAAGACACCATGAAGGAATATTTAGGAATGGTTTTAAAATAGGCACAACCACTATGTAGAAAACTTCATAGCTCTACATGCAAAAGTGCTGAGAGAAATTGAAGGAAACAGATGTAATCAGAGGGATAGATTATATTTATGTATCTTTAGTCTAGGTATGCATCTGTGCATACCCAGTGAAAAGTAAAGTCAGAGAACAAAGGTATTTCTAAATATATGTAACCAACAAATAATGCATAACTAGAATTTTTTAAATCTACAAATCAATAAGAAAAAGGCAGACAACATAATAGAAAAATAGACACAATATGTGAATAGGAAGTTCACAAAAGAAAATACTCAAATAACGACCACATGAATATATTAAAAGGAACCCAACCTCATTAGTAATAAGAGAAAGGCAAATTAGGTCCCACTACACACTCAACAAAATGACTAAATTTCAAAAGGCAACATTAGTTATGGTTTACTGAGTACATGGAGATATAGATAGGAGTCTTCCTACACTACTGGTAGGAATATAAATTGGGGAAACCACTCTGGAAAAATAGCCCTCTCTTTTAAAGCAGATCTTTTGCATACAGTATAATTCATCATTTTTACTTCTAGGTATATCCAGCAAAAAAGGTATATATTTGCCTCAAAAGATTCAGAACATCACTATTCATAATAGCCCCAAACAGGAAAAACATAAATGTCCATCTAGCAAAATAGATGAATAAATGCGTTACAGTTATATAATGAAATTCCATACAGAAATGAAGAAACCAACATACCTAATGACAAGGCTGAACATCACAATTACAATGTGTGTGTAGGGGAAGTCAGATACAAATAAATGTATATACTGGATGCTTTCATTGGTATTAAGTTTTACCTAATAGTCAAAACTAAGATACAGTGTTAGAAGACAGGATAGTGGTTTCTTCTGAGGAGATGGGAGAGGGAAATGGCTGGGGGTGAGCTTGTATGATTAGCAATTATCGTCTTTGTTTTCCTGGTGACAGCTCCAGAGGACTTTGCTTTGTTTTAAGTCATTGAACTGTACCCTTGTAATTTCTGTACTTTTCATACATGCCTTATATGTCATAATACAAAGCAGTTTTGAAAAATGATTAAGCTAAACTGGCCACAGTTATGAATCTTTCAATGTTGGTGTGATGAATTTCCATCTATCTCACTGTATAAACGTTTTTCAAGTAAAATACAGACCAAAGGTGCAGTAACCAAAATCACACAATGAAATTTCATCTGTGTATACCCAGGGATATTTTTAATTTCAATGTTGCCCACTGTTTCCACAAGTCTTCATGACAAGGTAGAATATTTCTTTTCATCAGCTAAGATTTAAACAGGCATTCTTAGAATGTCTGATTCACACCAAGCCATTGCAGAGGCTACTGTTGAGAAAGGATCTGAATGCAACTGCCAGGCTTTTCAGCAGAGAAGGGCACAATCAAGGCAGTTTTTCTCCTATGCTAGTAAGACTGGCAGCGTGTCAGAGGCTCTAGCCCTCTAAGTAAGCCACTGAGAACAAATGCACATACTTTAAACCATGCCTGCCAAATATTTCGGATCATAGGTTTTATTTTGGGTGCTTTTTAAAAACACACTAGGCCTCTGCTGAATCTGAATCTCTAAACAAAACAAAACAAAACAAAAACCCTAGAAAACATTATTCATGTAACAACTCAACAGATTCTTATGTCCAAGCACAATGGGAACACATGATTTATACATGAAACTTTGGATTGGTATGTTAAGAACATCAAGAGATTATTATTTATTATTCTCTGTATGAAATAGAGAAAAGACAGATATGATTACGTAAAAAAACAAAAGCCAACTTAAAAGTTTAATTTTTTTTAATTTTTAATTTTTAATTATTTTTTAAATATATATTTTATTACATTCTAGGTTCTGGGGTCCATTAAAGAACATGCAGGATTGTTGCATAGGTACATGCATGGCAATGTGGTTTGCTGCCTCCATCCCCATCACTTATATGTGGCATTTCTCCCCATGTTATCCCTCCCCAACTCCCTACCCCAAACTGTCCCTCCCCTAGTCCCCCACCACAAACCTCAGTGTGTGATGTTCTCCTCCCTGTGTCCATGTGTTCTCATTGTTCAACACCCGCCTATGAGTGAGAACATGCGGTGTTTGATTTTCTGTTCGTGTCAGTTTGCTGAGAATGATGGTTTCCAGATTCATCCATGTCCCTACAAAGGACACGAACTCATTGTTTTTTATGGCTGCATAGTATTCCATGGTATCTATGTGCCACATTTTCCCTGTCCAGTCTATCATCGATGGACATTTGGGTTGGTTCCAGGTCTTTGTTATTGTAAACAGTGCTGCAATGAATATACGTGTGCATGTGTCTTTATAATAGAACAATTTATAATCCTTTGGATATATACCCAGTAATGGGATTGCTGGGTCAAATGGATTTTCTATTTCTAGGTCCTTGAGGAAGCACCACACAGTCTTCCACAATGGTTGAACTAATTTACACTCCCAATAGTGTAAAAGTGTTCCTATTTCTCCACATCCTCTCCAGCATCTGTTGTCTATAGATTTTTTAATAATCGCCATTCTAACTGGTGTGAGATGGTATCTCAATGTAGTTTTGATTTGCATTTCTCTAATGACCACTTATGATAAGCATTTTTTCATATGTTTGTTCACCTTATATATGTCTTCTTTGGAAAAGTGTCTGTTCATATCCTTTGCCCTCTTTTATATGGATTGTTTGTTTTTTCTTGTAAATCTGTTTTAGTTCTTTGTAGATTCTGGATATTAGCTCTTTGTCAGATGGGTAGATTGCAAAGATCTTTTCCCATTTTGTTGGTTGCTGGTTCACTCTAATGATTGATTGTTTTGCTGTACAGAAGCTCTGGAATTTAATTATATCCCATTTGTCTATTTTGGCTTTTGTTGCCAATGCTTTTGGTGTTTTAGTCATGAAGTCCTTGCCTATGTCTATATCCTGAATGGTTTTACCTAGGCTTTCTTCTAAGATTTTTGTGGTGTTAGGTCTTGTGTTTAAATCTTTAATTTATCTGGAGTTAATTTAAGTGTAAGGTCTCAGGATGGGGTCCAGTTTCTGCTTTCCGCACATGGCTAGCCATTTTTCCCAACACCATTTACTAAACAGGGAATCCTTTCCCCATTGCTTGTTTTTGTCAGGTTTGCCAAAGATCAGATGATTGTAGATGTGTGACGTTGCCTCCGAGGCCTCTGTTCTGTTCCGTTGGTCTATATCTCTGTTTTGGTACCAGTACCATGCTGTTTAGATTACTTAGCCTTGTAGTGTAGTTTGAAATCAGGTAGCATGATGCCTCCAGCTTTGTTCTTTTTGCTTATAATTGACTGGGCTGTGTGGGCTCTATTTTGGTTCCATATGAAGTTTAAGGTGGTTTTTTCCAGTTCTGTGAAGAAGATCATTGGTATCTTGATGGGGATAGCATTGAATGTATAAATTACTTTGGGCAGTATGGCCATTTTCACAATATTTATTCTTCCTAACCATGAGCATGGAATGTCTCTCCATCTGTTTGTGTCCTCTCTTACTTTGTTGAGCAGTGGTCTGTAGTTCTCCTTAAAGAGGTCCTTTACATCCTTTGTTAGTTGTATTTCTAGGTATTTTATTCTCTTTGTAGCAATTGTGAATGGCAGTTCGTTCTTGATTTGGCTCTCTTTAAGTTTGTTATTGGTGTATAGGAATGTTTGTGAGTTTTGCACATTGATTTTGTATCCAGAGGCTTTGCTGAAGTTGCTTATCAGTTTAAGGAGATTTTGGGCTGAAATGATAGGGTCTTCTAAATATACAATCATGTCATCTGCAAATAGAGACAATTTGACTTCCTCCTTTCCTAATTGAATACACTTTATTTCTTTTTCTTGCCTAATTGCTGTGGCTAGAACTTCAAATACTATATTGAATTTCATATCCAGCCAAACAGCTTCATAAGTGAAGGAGAAATAAAATCCTTTATGAAAAAGCAATTGCTCAGAGATTACATCACCACCAGGCCTGCTTTAGAAGAGCTCCTGAAAGAAGCACTAAACATAGAAAGGAACAATCAGTACCAGCCACTCCAAAAATGTACCAAATGGTAAAGAGCATCAACACAATGAAGAAACTGCATTAACTAATGGGCAAAACAACTAGCTAGCATCAAAATGGCAGGATCAAATTCACACATAACAATATTAACCTTAAATGTAAATGGGCTAAATGCCCCAATTAAAAGACATAGACTGGCAAATTGGATAAAAACTCAAAACCCATCAGTGTGCTGTATCCAGGAAACCCATCTCACATGCAAGGATACACATAGGCTAAAAATAAAGGGATGGAGGAAGACCTACCAAACAAATGGAGAGCAAAAAAAAAAAAAGCAGGAGTTGCAATCCTAGTCTCTGATAAAATAGACTTTAAACCAACAAAGATCAAAAGAGACAAAAAAGGCATTACATTATGGTAAAAGGATCAATGCAACAAGAAGAGCTAACAAACCTAAATATATATGTGCCCAATGCAGGAGCACCCAAATACATAAAGCAAGTTCTTAATGACTTACAAAGTGACTTAGACTCCCACAGAATGATAGTGGGAGACTTTAATATTTCACTGTCAGTATTAGACAGATCAACAAGACAAAAATTAACAAGGATATCCAGGACTTGAACTCAGACCTGGACCAGGCAAACCTAATAACATTTACAGAACTCTCCACCCCAAATTCACAGAATATACATTCTTGTCAGCACTACATCACACCTACTCTAAAATTGACCACATAATTGGAAGTAAATAACTCCTCAGCAAATGCCAAAGAACAGAAATCATAACAAACAGTCTCTCAGACCACAGTGCAATCAAATTAGAACTCAGGATTAAGAAACTAACACAGAACCACACAACTTCATGGAAACTGAACAACTGGATCCTGAATGTCAACTGGATAAACAATGAAATGAAGGCAGAAATAAAGATGTTCTTAGAAACCAAGGAGAATGAAGACACAATGTGTCAGAATCTCTGGGACACATTTAAAGCAGCATCTAGAGGAAAATTTATAGCAATAAATGCCCACATGAGAAGCAAGGAAAGATCTGAAATTGACATCCTATTGTCAAAATTGAAAGAGCTAGAGGAGCAAAATAAAAAAAAAATTCAAAAGCTAGCTGAAGACAAGAAATAACTAAGATCAGAGCAGAACAGAAAGAGATAGAGACACAAAAAACCCTTCAAAAAATAAATAAATCCAGTAGCTGGTTTTTTGAAAAGATCAACAAAATAGACAGACCACTAGCCAGATTAATAAAAAAAAAAAGAGAGAATAATCAAATAGATGCAATAAAAAATGATTAAAGGGGATATCACCACAGATTCTACAGAAATACAAACCACCATCAGAGATTACTACAAACAACTCTATGCACATAAAGCAGTAAACCTGGAAGAAATGGATACATTCCTGGACATTTGCATCCTCCCAAACCTAAACCAGGAAGAATTTGAAACCCTGAATAGACCAATAACAAGGGCTGAAGTTGAAGCAGCAATTAATAGCTTACCAATAAAAAAAAGCTCAGGTCCAGATGGGTTCACAGCCGAATTCTACCATACAAAGGGGAGCTGGTACCACTCCTTCTGAAACTATTTCAAACAATCCAAAAAGAGGGAATCCTTCCAAATCCTTTTATGAGACCAACATCATCCTGATACCAAAACCCAGCAGAGACTCAACAAGAAAAGAAAACTTCAGGCCAATATCCATGATGAACATAGATGTAAAAATCTTCAATAAAATACTGGCAAACTGATTGCAACAGCACATCAAAAAGCTTATCCATCACGATCAAGTAGGCTTCATCCCTGGGTTGTAAGCCTGGTTCAACCTACGCGAGTCTATAAATGTAATTCACCACATAAACAGAACCAAAGACAAAAACCACATGGTCATCTCAGTAGATGCAGAGAAGGTCTTTGACAAAATTCAACAGCCCTTTATGCTAAAGACTCTCAATAAACTAGGTATTGATGGAACATATCTCAAAATAATGAAAGATATTAACGACAAACCCATAGCCAATTTCATACTGAATGGGCAAAAACTGGAATCATTCTCTTTGAAATCTGGCACTAGCCAAGGATGCCCACTCTCTCCACTCCTATTCAATATAGTATTGGAAGATTTTTATTTTTTAAGTTACAAATTTACTTAATAGTAATTAAAAATATGGGTAGTCTGTTATGTAGCAAGAGCTAGTGGTGACAAATGACTTTTTATGAGATTTTATAGTTTATCAAATAAAATCAGATATATTTACCCCATCACTTCTCATACAAATTCTGGAGTATACATTACTGTGATCAATCTCAGTTTCCAAATAAGTCTTGGGAGTTCATAGAAGTTAAGCCTTCATAGAAGTTAAGTGGAGGAGCCCCGCGGGTCACCAGCGCAACTCTTGTGGCCAGCGCAGAGGTTTTGCTGTCGCCTCAGCATGGCAGCTCTTCATGCATAGCAAATGGGACTGGTTCCCCTACTGACTGGCGTTTGGAGCTCTGGGAAGGCAGAGCCGCTTGTTGCGGACTCAAGAAGGAAGCCAGACCAGAGATTCCCAGGCAGAAGAGCACCAAGAGTCTTATCGCTGCTGTTTTGGCTGGCGCAGTGGGTTGCTCGGATTCCAGCACTGGGAATCAATAAATTGGACGTCCACTCAGAAACCTAATTAGAAAGGTGGTAATTGTAAAGACAACAGATGGATAAATTCATAATAAAGGGAAAAAAAGATTAAAAAGGCCAAAAATACCCAAAATCAGAACCCCTCTCCCTCTACAGGGGACTGCAATTCCTCATCAGCAACTGAACAAGCCCTGATGGAAAAGGACTGTGTTCCATTATCTGAAGTAGGCTTCAGAAGATGGATGATAAGAAACTTTTGGGAGTTGAAAGAACTTGTTCTAACCCATTGTAAAGAAACTAAGAACTTTGAAAAAATGTTTGACGAAATGCTAAAAAGAATGGACAATATAGAGAGGAATATAAATGAAGTAATGGAGTTGAAAAATACAACACGAGAACTTAGTGAAATATGCACAAGTTTGAATAGCTGAATTAATCAAGCAGAAGAAAGGATATCAGAGGTTGAAGACCAACTTAATGAAATAAAATGAGAAGACAAAATAGAGAAAAAAGGATAAAAAGGAGTGAGCAAAGTCTCCAAGAAATATGGGACTATGTGAAAAGACCTAATCTACGTTTGATAGGTGTACCTGAATGTGATGGAGGAATGAATCCAAGCTGGAAAATATTCTTCAGGATATTATCCAGGAGAATTTTCCCAATCTAGCAAAGCAGGACACTATTCAACCCCAGGTAATACAGAGAACACCACAAAGACATTCCTCAAGAAGAGCAACCCCAAGGCACATAATTGTTAGATTCACCAGGGTTGAAATGAAGGAAAAAATACTAAGGGCAGCCAGAGAGAAAGGTCAGGTTACCCACAAAGGGAAGCCTATCAGACTTACAGCAGATCTCTCAGCAGAAACCCTATAAGCCAGAAGAGAGTGGGGGCCAATATTTAACATCCTTAAAGAACAGAACTTTCAGCCCAGAATTTCATATCCTGCCAAACTAAGCTTCACAATTGAAGGAAAAATAAAATCTTTTATGAACAAGCAAGTACTCAGAGATTTTATTACCACCAGGTCTGCTTTGCAAAAACTTCTGAAAGAAGCATTACACACAGAAAGGAACAACCAGTATTAGCCTTTCTAAAAATATACCAAAAAATAAAGAGCATCGACATAAAGAAGAATTTACATCAACGAATGGATAAAATAGCCAGTTAACGTCAAATGGCAGTAACCCTAAATTTAAATTGACTAAATCCCCCAATCAAAAGATACAGCCAAAACCTAACGGTATACTATATCCAGACCCATTTCACATCCAAAGATACACAAAGACTCAAACAAAGGGTTGGAGAAAGATTTACCAACCAAATGGAGAGCAAAAATAAATAAATAAACAAAAAGCAGGAGTTGCAATTCACACATTTGATAAAACAGATTTCAAAGCAGCAAAGATACAGTGGTAAAAGGATCAATGCAATAATAAGAGCTAAGGATCCTAACACCCAGCTACATAAGACCCATAAAGAGATTTAGACTCAACGAGACAGAAAATTAATAAGGATATCCAGAACTTGAACTCAGATCCAGAACAAGTAAACTTAATAAGTATTTATAGAGTTCTCCACTTTAAATACACAAAATATACATTCTCCACTTTAAATACATAAAATATTGATCAGCCATTATTAATACCCATTCATAGAATAAAGCAATATTCCTGTTCTCTCTCCCTCTTTTTCTTCCTCTTTCTTCCTCTCCTTTTTTTCAAAATAAAAAAAAAGGTGTGTGGTCATCTCATAATCTGTCCCCATCTTACACCCCAGCCCTCCAGCACCTTCCATCACCTTCCCTCCTCCACTCCCCAAATCACTGCACTTTTCAAAAAAAGAAAAAATGTTAAATAAAATAAAAAATAAATAAAAAGAAAATTCAATTTGCTGTACATTTAAATGTTTTAATTGTAGTTTAATTACAGAAAATGAGCACACTTCATCTGTAAAGTTTGATGAATTTTCGCAAATAGAACACAATCATGTAAACAGCAACTGAAAGAAGAAATAGAACCTTCCTAATACCCTAGAAACACCTCTTCTAAAAAAAAAAAAAAAAAAAAGTTAAGCCTCTTTATCCAGCATCTCTTGCAAAGTTAAATCTCATTTAAATTTTAAAATAATTTATGTTGAAATGACTTTTCTATTTGCGACTCTGCCAGAAGCTAAAGTTCTGAATGTCATAGACAATATTATTCCTACCAAACTCCTTTTCATGGAATGGCCTAGAGAAAACAATACCTTGAAATACAAACCACCATTCTATAGTGAAATAACCCCATCATGTTTTTTCCTTTTAAAGCAGGATTAGTTTTTGAGCTGTCACTTTTATACTGGAATCTAGTGGTGATAATATTCTACTCAAAGTTCTCCAAGAAATTATTTGTTTTTGTCTTGCAGGCGGCTAAACATTCTTTTCTACCTATTTATTTAAATGTTAAGGCCAAAGTGCTCTTAAATTCTCCAGATGGCTACAAATAGCAGCACAAGAATCACAGAATACAGTTTATCTTTTTATTGGCTATTCTGCCAGTCAGCATTAAAGTTCATTCCTGGGGCAAAAGCAGGATTACAATAGAGCAAACAGAAACAATGAAGTATTAGCAACCATTCTAATAGAATCTTCCCGCCGGGCGCGGTGGCTCAAGCCTGTAATCCCAGCACTTTGGGAGGCCGAGGCGGGTGGATCACGAGGTCAAGAGATCGAGACCATCCTGGTCAACATGGTGAAACCCCGTCTCTACTAAAAATACAAAAAATTAGCTGGGCATGGTGGTGCGTGCCTGTAATCCCAGCTGCTTAGGAAGTTGAGGCAGGAGAATTGCCCGAACCCAGGAGGCGGAGATTGCGGTGAGCCGAGATCGCGCCATTGCACTCCAGCCTGGGTAACAAGAGCGAAACTCCCTCTCAAAAAAAAAAATTAAAAATAAATAAATAAATAAATAAATAAATAAAAAGAATCTTCCCTTAAAAAAGAGTACATGATAAAAATGCACCAAGTATGGAGGGAAATTTATCACCATGAAGGAGAGATAACAAAGGCAATAAACAGAACTCAAACCCAAAGAAACAGAGTGGTTAGAAAAAGAAAAGAATTCCTTATTAGGGTGTATTTTAGCACAGAGAAATGCAAGCAAATATTGCTATCTAAAACTTAATCAACTAAATCATATGGATAATAAAAATTAATCAGTCCACGTAACAGCCAAGTAGTTGAACTATGGAGAGCAGAATGGCTCCTGAAACTGAAGAGTGAATTCACATACAGTGGATTCTTGATCAATGTCATTCCATTCAGTGTTTTGCTATGTTGATGAAGAAAAGGATTCGTGGCAGAGCCGCTGTCTGGGTGGAGTTTGCATGTCCTCCATGTGCCTGCATGCCTTTTCTCCAGGTACTCTGGTTTCTTCCCACATCCCAAAGGTGTACACATGAGGTAAACTTGTGTGTCTACATTGCTGCAGTGTGATTGTGAGTGTGTGTAAGTGTGATCTGGAATGGGATGGCGTCCCATCCACAGCTGGTTCTTGCTCTACACCCTGAGCTCTTGGTATAGGCTTCAGCCACCTGTGATCCTGAACTGGAATAAAGGAGTTAGAAAATGAATGAATGAGTAAGTAAATATAAATTATCATGAAATAACAATTTGCAGTCTATGGTCATACAAATACATGACAATAAACAATACAATACAAAAGCTCACAGTGAACCCACCATATTTGTTACCAATTTTTTTTTTGAACTGCATGGTGGTAGGAGGTGCTTCTTGCAAGTTTTGCTTTGAAAACATTTATTCTTTGATTTGACCCACCACAACTGTGACTGCTGTCACTGATTCACCAAAAACTGGGTAAATAATATCTGGTTTTATTAGTCTTTTAAAATTGTATGTAGAGCTCACATGTAATTGTTTTTGGTCTTTATTCAGAAGTTTGGTGATGTTTTGGAACTAGAAATATACTATAGGAACCTAATGCTTGTTTATATCAATTAACCTATGGTTAAATTGGTTTCATCATGCATTGTTTTGCTTAAAGTCAAAATTTTCAAGAACCTATTGACAATTTTAAGTGAGGGCTTATCGTCCTAAATAAATATTTATAGAACATCAGACAAAAGAAAAAGATGAAAAATATGAAAGGTAAGACCAAGTACAGAAAATAGGTCCCATGTTCCCAATTGCATATACTAGAAGACGCAGAAAAGAGTGAGAGAAAGGTAATACCTTATATTAAATAAAATATTAGTCAAATATTTCTTAGAATTGAAAAAGTTTTATCTTCAGTTTAAATGGACATACCTTCTGCAAGAACTCAGCAAGATTTAGAGTAAGCTATCAGAGCACCACCCATCCTATAAAGTTTAGAGCACCAAGGACTACAACAAACCCTAAATCTTACAGGGAAAGAGATTTGTTTACTAGGAAATAATGGTAAGATTGAAATTGGATTTACCTGAATATTCACTAGATTCAGCAGATGCAAGAAGATAATAGAAACATACATTTGAAGGTAAGTAACTCTGAACTTTTAATTATCTAATCATTCAATTAGGAAAAAGGAATAGGGTGGTTTTGCACATAGAATTATTCAGAAAATGTATCATTACTTGTAGACAGAGGTTGATTTACTCTTGGGTGCCCTCCAGCAATAAGACAGATATGAACCCAAGAATAAGAAATAGGATATCCAAAGTAATGATAAGTAATTAGATTATTTAAAATTATTGTACATTCTAAATAAGTATAACTGTAATTATTTTTTTTTCTAAAATTAACTCCTTATAATAAAACATTTCCAGGTGGTATTAACATGGGATGGTGAATAAAAACAAAAGCATACTGTAGTCCTTGAATTTGGGTTGGGGGGGATATAATATGTACAAACTTTAATACTAGTCCTTGTTAAAAACAATATAGTTACAATTATAAAGAAGTTGTTGAAAAATTAAAGTTTACTATAATTGGAAGAAGAAAATTAAAATGTATACTTTCAAATTATTAGTAAAAATGAAAGCAACAAAGAAAACTTGATTAATTCAGTAAAGGATAATAAAGGAGAATACATGTATTTAAAAATATGATAAAGGAAAAACAACATGCAAGCTCACAGGAAAGAAAATTCATGTAAACACGGATGTAAAACTCTTAAATAAACATTTACAAATACTATCAAACAATCCATTGTAATTAAAATATAGCTTAGCGACATGTAATGTCTACCACAGAAATGTAACAATGATTTAACAGCAACAAACTCTGTCAATGCAATATACAATAGCAACATCTTAAAGCATAAATAAAGCCTTTTAAATGTAACTTAAATGGCATTCCTTATCAAATAAGGACTGGAAAGAATCTTGATAAAGATTCTTTACAAAGCTCTATAAAAATAAGTATCATAATAAATAATATTTGAAACTAAGACTCTTTTATTAAAATGAGTGACAAGAAAGAAGGACCATTTTTACCAGAAGCCCAGCAAGGCAAGAGCAGTTAACAGCAGCAATGACAGCGTAAGTGGATGATATGGTTTAGCTGTGTCCCTACCCAAATCTCATCAAGAATTGTAGCTCCCAGAATTCCCACATGTTGTGGGAGGGACCCAGTGGAAGATAATTGAACTATGGGGATGGGTCTCTCCTATGCTGTTCTTGTGATAGTGAAAAGTCTCAGGAGATCTGATAGGTTTGTAAAGAGAAGTATGATGTGACTTGCTCCTCCTTGCCTTCCACCATGACTGTGAGGCCTTCCCAGCCACGTGGAATTGTGAGTCCGTAACACCTCTTTCCTCTATAAACTATCCAGTCTTGGGTATGTTTTTATTAGAAGTGTGAAAATAGACTAATACAGTGGATAATGTGGGAAAGGTGATTGTCTCATAGACAATCCAAGAGAATCAGCTGACAAGCTATCAGCACTTGTAAGCTTATTTGTAAGGTTGTTAGATAAAATATCAACATATGAATGTAATTACTTTTCTGTATGCTTATATGTGAGTTTTACAAATGAGGAAATATAATATTAAAAGTATAAATAAAAATTACGCATAGCAACAATAAAAGCACCAAACTTTGAAGCACCTAAGAAAAAGGCCAACAAATAATGTCCAAGAAGTTTAGGTTTAACATTCTAAAATATATTTAAAATGTTATTTAAGAAATTTTGAGAGAGCTACATACATGGAGAAATAGAAAATTTTGTGGGTGGGAAAGTTTGTCATTTTAAATATTTTGATTATCAGAAAGCAAATCTATAATCATATTTTTTCCATCAAACTCAAGAAACTAACAGAAATTTATAAGTAAAAATAAATGTCAAAAATAGTCAAGACAGTACTGAAAAACATTGTGGTAGGTGCTTGCCCTGTTAAGATCAAAGCATTAACAAACAGTAGGTAAATCAAAATTTAACCATCATCAGTTTAAAAGATAATAGCTAATAGAAATGTAGTAAAGAGCCTAGAAACAACTCTTTTCTTCTTTCTGAATTTGACTTACTAAAAAGTGGACATTTTAAATCATCAGGGAAAATGGGTTTTTCAGTAACTAAGAGAATATGATGATACATAGTCTATAGAAGTTTAATATATGATTTCCATTTATCAACTCTAAATTAAAGATAGAATCAATATATTCATGTAACAGTAAATTATAGAATTATTAGAAGACAACATAAAAGAATATATATTTGATCTTTAACGAGAAGAACACTTTTGAAATAAGTCACATAGCCAAGCTTAAAAGGAATGTTACAGGCCTGTTATAGAAATGCCTATATAGCATATTTTGAGAAGTGCAGGTGGAATGTGAGATGTTGCTGCTACCATTTCAGAAAATGGTATCTAGTACATATGCTATTAAAAGAAAACGAAGATGCTATGCTTATATGCCTCCAAAATTCAAGGTGTGATGATATCTCAAGTCTTATGTCTTAAGAATATTTACTTAAGATGTAATTTTTAAATGAATTTAATGCTGAAAAGATTTAGGGCTTCTCTACCAAAGACTTCTAGTTTATAAACAAATGTTGTCGGACAGAGAAAATTTAAATAATTTGTCTAAGTCATTGAGAAATTTATACTCTTTTAACATCAGTAATCTTCCAATTGGGTTCCCTGTCCATTAAAATGCTTAGATTTCTATTCTAATCTTTCATGTATCTGTGATAACCAAGTGATCAGTAGTATTTCCGCTCTTTCTGAGTTTTACAAATGCAGGCGATGGCTTCCTTCCTTGCTGTAAACTAATTTCATATAGCCCTATGTGAAAGTTACAGGAATCTTTAAATATTACGATAAGCATGCGGCTCAAGCAGGACCCTAGGTGTTGAGCTGAACATATCCAGTGATAGTAACAGAACCATGCAAGACGAAAACATAATAACTCCAAATTTGTTTTCAGACATTTATTGACCTTAAGAATTCAGGATCTATTATACTCCCTTCATCCAAAACGAATCACTGACACTTCATAACCAGAATAGTGACAAATTTTCATTCAGTTGCTGTCAAAGATTGAATATTTATATTTAAGGCACTTTCTGATGGAATGTTTCATATATTTTGGAGTGCAATATTGAAGTCTACTTTTGAAGATGTTCACTTGTCAACATAATATTTTTTAATTTCTCAGTAATTACTTCTGAGAGACAGTTAAGGATAACATGATAGCCTATTTAACTTTCCCAGGACTCTATATCCACTGAGAAGTAAGGAGACTTCTTGAAATATGTTGATTTCCCCTACCTTATCAACCAACCTTGATGGATCTTTAAAAAGCTAAGTCTACAGTTAAGGACTCAGCAATAAGAGGGTATTAGCTCTTACCCATTTTCACAGCTTCATAGGAGACTCCAAAAGTCATCTCAGGAGAGGAGCAGAGACAGAATAAATAGTCCTGACATATATGAAAGATAGTTCCTGATTTTGGCATCTACACTGCATAAAATTATATCTGCAGTCATATAGTGTAGCAGTAATAAATTATCTTGACAAGCAGTTGTTTATTATAAATTTTTTAACTTTTTATTCAGATATCACTGATTTCATTGAATTAAACATTAAAATACGATTCACAGCTGAAGACAAATACTCCAGTGTGAGTCTTATGGATCTAAAGTAAATGTAATGTTTTAACATTCCTATTAGCATATTTTAAGAGTTGCCTCAGAAAGTGCTTGCGGGGCAGTGAGCTGAGCTCACTGTAACCTGATATTCAGATCATTTTGGGGGACATGCCAGAGTCCAGCATGGAACTATTCAAAAGACAATGGGTTCAGGGAGATATTTCTCCCTTGAAGTCTGAAGCCTTTCTGGTGGCTCAGGATTTTCCTTGTGGATGCACAGAGATGTATGAACCCCATGGCCTCTCTCGTGGATAGTGCTGCTTATTTTCAGTATTCACCATTGTTTTTCTGTCGTTACCTTCTTCCACAACTACCTCAAGGGAACACCATTTATTCTCAGGTTTGTAGGTTATCTTATCTTTTCTCCCTGTACTCATCTAGTTGCATAGCTTACAAATATCACATATTTTGTCGGCTGATGAATCCCAGATTTATATCTCTATTCCCAGTCTCTTCCCTGGGCTCCCAGTTAATCATGTCTAAGTCCAAATTCCTGATTCTCCATGCTCTTACTTCTCTCATCTCTGTCAGTCAATAGTATCACCATTCAGTTTCAAACTCGGGAGTTATCTTTAAATCTCCTCTTCTCTTCACCTTTCACAATTAGTATTCCACAAAATTCTCTTGGCCTCATCTCTAAAATATATGACGTAATTTATCAAGTAATATATTCAACTAATATGTTAAAGGACCAAATAACATGCCCAGATTATAGCTAATAAGTTGTAGGTCATCTTTGGGTAATATGTACTGTGGTCTAGTTAATGTGCTCTCTTGTTCCATTTCTGTTATGGTCTATTCCCCATGTAACAACCAGTGTAATCTTTAAAATGTAAATCATGTAGCTTTGCCTTTTATGAAGACAAAGTACATGTATTTTTTTATTACTCTCACTAAGTGCAGCAAAACCCCCTGAATATTGTGCATAAAACATCTCTGAAAGGTGGAGAGAAAAAGGTAGAAGGCTAGGCACTTCATGACACAGCAATGAGTTCCTGGGTTGTGTTTTTGCCTGGAATATCCTAGACTTGAAGCTGAAAAAGTTGGTAACCTAGAAATGGCAACAGGAGCAGACAGCAAAGCATAATAAGACAAAACAGAACAGAACAAAACCAACAAATGCCTCTTCTGTTTAGCCAAAGACAAGGAAAGGGGCAGCCTAGCAAGGTAGAAAACTTTTAGACAATAAGTACTTTACTTCAGGCACAAGTCACAGTGAAATTTCCTATCCATTCCAGCAAAGACCAAGCAAGGAGACTAAACACCTTGACCAGACACTAAGGAGCCCCTAGCCTGACAAGGTGTTGACAGAAAAGCCAAGTAGGAACAAGGACTTTCATTCCTGCAGGGTGTCAGGGTGTCACAGGAGACCATGTGTTGAGTAAGAACTTCCACCAGTACCCAGCAGTAATAAAGTACTTCGCTGGTTCTAGATCCTTGAGGAATCACCACACCGTCTTCCACAATAGTAAAACGAATTTATACTCCCAACAGCAGTGTAAAAGCATTCCTGTTTCTCCATATGCTCTTCAGCATCTGTTGTTTACTGGCTTTTTAATGATCACCATTCTAACTGGCATGCGATATCTCATTGTGGTTTTGATCTACATTTATCTAATGACCAGTGATGATGAGCTTTTTCTCATATATTTGTTGGCCACATAAATGTATTCTTTTAGAAGTGTCTGTTCATATTCAGAAATTCCATTTGGACCAGCAATCCCATCACTGGGTATATACCCAAAGGATTATAAATCATTCTACTATAAAGACATATGCACAGGTATGTTTATTGGAGCACTGATCGCAATAGCAAAGACTTGGAACCAACCCATATGCCCATCAATGATAGACTGGATAAAGAAAATGTGGCACATATACACTGTGGAATACTATGCAGCCATAAAAAAGGCAGAGCCGCTTATTATGGACTCAAGAAGAAATCCAGACTAGACATTCCCAGGCAGAAGAGTACCACCAGTCTTATCACTGCTGTTTTGGCTGGCGCAGTGGGTTGCTCAGATTCCAGCACTGGGAATCAATAAACTGGACGTCCACTCAGAAACCTAATTAGAAAGGGGGTAATTGTAAAGACGATAGATGGATAAATTTATAACAAAGGGAAGAAACCAGCCTAAAAAGGCTGACAGTATCCAAAATCAGAACCCCTCTTCCTCTACAGGGGATGACAGTTCCTCATCAGCAACGGAACAAGCCCTGATAGAGAAGGACTGTGTTCCATTAACAGAGGTAGGCTTCAGAAGGTGGATAAGAAACTTCTGGGAGTTAAAAGAACTTGTTCTAACCCAATGTAAAGAAACTAAGAACTTTAAAAAAGGTTTGATGAAATGCTAACAAGAATAGACAATATAGAGAGGAATATAAATGAACTAACGGAGTTGAAAAACACAACACGAGAACTTAGCGAAATATGCACCAGTTTCAATAGCCGAATTGATCAAGCAGAAGAAAGGATATCAGAGGTCGAAGACCAACTTAATGAAATAAAACGAGAAGACAAGAATAGAGAAAAAAAGGATAAAAAGAAATGAGCAAAGTCTCCAAGAAATATGGGACTATGTGAAAAGACCTAATCT
Source organism: Saguinus oedipus (assembly GCA_031835075.1). NCBI lineage: Eukaryota > Metazoa > Chordata > Mammalia > Primates > Cebidae > Saguinus > Saguinus oedipus. The sequence continues at coordinate 90,841,481 of CM063184.1, read as the reverse complement.
ACGTTTGATAGGTGTACCTGAATGTAATGGAGAGAATGAATCCAGCTGGAAAATACTCTTCAGGATATTATCCAGGAAAACTTTCCCAACCTAGCAAAGCAGGACAATATTCAACCCCAGGTAATACAGAGAACACCGCAAAGATATTCCCCAAGAAGAGCAACCCCAAGGCACATAATCATCAGATTCACCAGGGTTGAAATGAAGGAGAAAATACTAAGGGCAGCCAGAGAGAAAGGTCAGGTTACCCACAAAGGGAAGCCTATTAGACTTACAGTAGATCTCTCAGCAGAAACCCTACAAGCCAGAAGAGAGTGGGGGCCGATATTCAACATCCTTAAAGAACAGAACTTTCAGCCCAGAATTTCATATCCTGCCAAACTAAGCTTCACAATTGAAGGAAAAATAAAATCTTTTATGAACAAGCAAGTACTCAGAGATTTTATTACCACCAGGCCTGCTTTGAAAAGCTTCTGAAAGAAGCATTATACATAGAAAGGAACAACCAGTATTAGCCTTTCTAAAAATATACCAAAAAGTAAAGAGCATCAACATAAGGAAAAATTTATATAAACAAATGGATAAAATAGCCAGTTAACATCAAATGGCAGTAACCCTAAATTTAAGTTGACTAAATCCCCCAATCAAAAGATACAGCCAAAACCTAACGGTATGCTACATCCAGGCCCATTTCACATCCAAAGATACATTAAGACTCAAAACAAAGGGATGGAGAAAGATTTACCAACCAAATGGAAAGCAAAAATAAATAAATAAATAAATAATAAATAAAAAGCAGGAGTTGCAATTCTCACATCTGATAAAATAGATTTCAAAGCAACAAAGATATAGTGGTAAAAGGATCAATGCAACAATAAGAGCTAACGATCCTAACACCCAGATACATAAGATCCATAAAGAGATTTAGACTCAACGAGACAGAAAATTGATGAGGATAACCAGGACTTGAACTCAGATCCAGAACAAGTAAACTTAATAAATATTTATAGAGCTCTCCATTTTAAATACACAAAATATACATTCTCCACTTTAAATACACAAAATATTGATCAGCCATTATTAAGACCCATTTTTAGAATAAAGCAATATTCCCGTTCTCTCTCCCTCTTTTTCTTCTTCTCCTTCACTCCTTGTTTTCTTCACTCCTTTTTTTCTTCACTCCTTTTTTTCTCTCTTTTCTTCTTTCCTTTCTAAAAAAAAAGAATGAGTTCATGTCCTTTGCTGGGACATGGATGAAGTTGGAAATTATCATTTTCAGCAAACTAACACAGGAACAAAAACCAAACACCACATTTTCACTCATAAGTGGGAATTGAACAATGAGAACACATGGACACAGGGAGGGGAACATCATACACTGGGGCCTGTTGGGGTGTGGGGGACTGGGGAGGGATAGCATTAGGAGAAATGAAATGTAGATGATGGGTTGATGGGTGCAGCAAACCACCAAATACACCATAGCACATGTATACCTCTGTAACAAACCTGCACATTCTGCACATGTATTCCAGAACTTAAAGTATCTTTTTTTTAAGTGCTTTTCTCTTTTCCTTCTAGGGTGGCATCAGAGGAGGTCTAGTAGATTCAGGCCTCAAACCACCACCCACCAATAAGAAGGTGTCTCCTTGAAGAGAGAGTGGAAGCTAGGCTATGAGCAATAGCAGACACTTCTATCTCTTCCAGCAAGGGGGTTATCAGTGGAGGACGATTGGAGGGATGGAACTGCAACTCCTGCTCGAAAGTATCAAGGAATCCCACCTCAGGTACAAACAAAGGCTGGCTGGAAAACCTGGACATCTACTTGTACTGGGCGGTAACAATTCAGTGCCACTCCTTCCCCTACTTGAGTGGTGTCCGAAAAGCCAGCTGAAGCAGAAGGTTTAATTAAGATGCACAGAGTTTTATGATATAGTATCCATAATGTCCAGGTTTCAGTAAAAAGTTACACATTATACAAAAAAACAAGGAAGATCTCAAACTGAATGAAAAAAGGCAATCAGTAGATGCTAACATCAAACAGTCGTAATTAACTGGAAAAGACTCGAAAGCAGCCATAATAAAAATACTTCAATGAGCACTTACTAACAAGCCCTAAAAAAGAAAAGGAGAAAGGAAAGTCTCAGCAAGAAAATAGAACATGTATTTGGTTCTTTAGAAGAACCAAATGAAAATTCTAGAACGTAAAAATACAATAACCAAATTTTTTTAAAACTCAATGAATTTGCTCCGCAGCAGAATGTTGGGAGAAACAAAAGAAAATAAGTGATGGAAGTTACCCAATCTAGAAAATAGTGGAGAAAATAGACTAGGAGATGAAGAAAGTCTTAGGGACCATGTTACTATTTATATTATCAGAGTCCTAGAGAGGAGAAGAGAGTGTTATGGAGCTGAAAAGTACTCAAAGAAATAATGGCTAAAAAACTTCATAAATTTGGCAAAATACATAAACCTACAGATTTAAGAAGTTGAACAAAACCCAGAAAATATAAATCAAAAAATATCTGTACTGACATACATACTGGTTAAAACTAAAGAAAAGAAACATTCCTTAAACTAGAGAAAGACAGAAAAGAGAGAGAGAGAGAGAGAGAGAGAGAGAGAGAGAGAGAGAGAGACAGAGACGAGAGAGACAGAGAGAGGTGACACTTTACCTGAAGAGGAAAAAGAATATGAGTGACAATGGGTTAGTCATCAGAAATTATGAAGACTAGAAGTGGCACAATATTTTTGAATTGCTAAAATAAGAACAGAACTGTCAGCCCAGAATCCTTATCCAGTGAAATTGTTTTTTAGAAATGAAAGGGGAGAGTAAATCAGATGATCCAAAGCTAAGAGCATTTGTCACCAGCTCAGAGTTTGTCCTAAAAGAATGGATAAAGGAAGTTCTTTACACATAAGAAAGAGAATAAAAGAATCTTAAGCAAAAACATGGGCAAGTACAATACATTTTCTTTATCTTCTTGAGTTTTCTAAATTATGTTTGATGGTTGAAGCAAAAATATAACATTACTTGATGTGGTTCTACATGCATATAGAGGAAATATTTATAATGGTTATATTATAAATTGGGAAAGGTAAAGGAACTCAAAAGGAAATAATGTTTCTACATTTTATTCAAACTGGCAAAATGCCAATGCAAGTAGAATGTGATGTAATCTATAAGTAATGAATAATCTACAGGAACCACTACAAGGTTATATACATAAAGTGACACACACAAAAACGTTATAGAAAGATAAAAATGAAGTTTTAAGAAGTTCAAATAATTCATTTAAAACAAACCCAGGAAAACAAAAACACATGAAGGAAAACAAAGAGAATGACCCTCCCCACACACAAAACACCTAAAATGGCAGCTTTAGGCCCTTAAGTATAAAAATTATATTAAACAAAAATGATTTCAATTAAAAGACAGAGATTGGCAGAATGGATTAAAAATATAACCTAATTTTATGAGATAAGAAATAATATAATTTATGATATAAGAAATTTATGTATAATGATATAGGTAAATTAAAATTAAAAAATGAGAAAGGATCATACAAGTATTAATCAAGAGAAGGCTGGATTGATCAAAGAAAATTCCCAGAAGCAGAGAACAATATTTTATAATGACATATATTATAAACAATCAAGTCACTCTATCAGGAATATATGATCCTAATGCTTATGCACTGAACAAGTTGCAAAATAAGTGATGCAGGAACTTAGAGAACTGAATTAAGAAGATAATATGAAGTCTTTCATCATTAAATATAATGGTGGCTATAATGTTTTGTCAATTCTTATCAAGTTGAAGAAATTTATTTCTATTTTATGAGAGTGTTTATTATAAATATGTGTTGTTTTTCCAAATGTTTTTCTAAATCAGGAAAAGCCACGGATGTCATCCTTCACCACTCCTGTTTAATATAGTGATGGAAGTTCTACCCCGTGGGCCACGGCAAAAAAAGGAAATTAAAATCGTATACATGAGAAAGGGAGAAATAAAACTGTTCTTATTTACAGATAACATAATTGTTTATGTAGAAAATCCCAATAAATCTACCCCAAAACTCCTGTAACTAATAAATGAGCTCTGTAAAGTTTCAAGATACAAGATAAGCATACAAAATTGTGTTGCTATGTACTAGTAATGAACACCGGGACGCCACATTTCAAAATACAACACCATATAAAATCACTGAGAGATAAAAAATACATAGGTGTAAATGTAATAAAACATGTATAGGACTTGGATGCTGAAAACTATAAGACACTGAGGAAAGAGATCAAATGAGGTTGAAGTCAATGGAGAGATATGCTAAGTGGATTAGAACACTCAATATAGTATAGGTGTCAGTTTTCCTCAAATTGATATATAGGCTTAATGCGTTCCCAATAAAAATCCCTATATGCTTTTGTAGATATAGAGATTACTCTAAAATGCATAAAAAAGATATAGACCCTAAAATAGTGTAAACAGTTTTGAAAAAGAAGAATAAAATGAGAGAAAACCAATCTAGTCAATTTCAAGATGCATTATGCAACTTGTTATATACCTATAGTAAGCACAATTGCATAGAACTGGAGAAATAGACACATAGCTCAGTGGAATAAAATAGAGATCTCAGAAGTGGACCCACAAATGTATGCACAACTTATTTTTGACAGAAGTGCAAAATAAATTCAATAAAGGAAGCATAACTTTTTCAACAATTTGTATTGGAGAATTTATATTTCCATAAACAAACAAAAGAACTTTGGTCTGTGTTCACATCTTGTATAAAAATTAATTGGGAAAGAATCAAATAATTAAATGTAAAATATAAAACTATAAAACTTTTAGAAAAGATATAGGAGAAAATCTTTAAGATTTAGGACAATGAAGAGTTCTTAGAATATAAGCGCCATCTACAAATGTAATAAGAGATAAATTAAACTTCATCAAAATTAAAAATTTTTCCTCTGCAAAAACCTTATGGAAAGATAAGCTATAACTGGGAGAAAATAATTACAAAAATATACTAATAAAACATAGGTACACACAGAATTCCCAAAACGTAATGGTAAAACATTTCCCTTAGATGATAAGCAAAAGTTATAAATAAACATCTTGCTGAAGAATATACACAGCTGCAAATAAACACATGGGAAGATTTTTATTATCATCACTAGTAGGAAAATGCAAATTAAAAGCACAATGAGATACTTATCACTACACACCTACCAGAATGGCTAAAATAAAAACTCCAACAACGAACACTGTGAGGAAGAAAATGGAGAAACTATGTCGCTCATACATTGCTGGTGGGAATGTAAAATGGTACAGCTCCTCTGTAATACGGTATGGGAGTTTCTTTAAAAACTAAGCATTCAACTACAATACAACCCAGGAATTGCACTCCTGCACATTTATTCTAAAGAAATGAAAATGTAGGTACACACAAAACCTGTACATGAATGTTTACTGCAGTTTTCTTTCTAATAGCCAAAGCCAGATATCCTACAGTAAGTGATTGGTTAAACAGACTCTAGCAGGTACCATGGAATAGTACCTGGCAATAAGAAGAATCAGACTATTCATGCATTCAACCATCTCTATAAATCTTCAGACAACTTTGTTAAATGAAAAATGCCAATCCCAACACTTTATTTCCTATGTGATTCCATTTCCATAACATTCCGGAAATGATAAAATTATAAAAATGGAGGAGAGATTAATGGTGCTGGGTCATCCCAAGTTTACATTGTATGATTCCATTTTTGTAGCATTCTGGAAATGATAAAATTATAAAAATGGAGAACGGATTAATGTTGCTGGGTTATAAGGAGAGGGTGGGGATGGCTGTATAGAGGCAGCATGAGGGACCCTTGTTGTGATGGAAATATTCTGTATCTTGACAATATCCTGCCCAAGTTCTGATCATGATATTGCACTACAGTTTCACAATACGGGGAAATTAGGTAAATGGTACATGGACTTTCTCTATATTTTTCTTACAACTACATGTAAATCCTCAATTACGTCAAATAAAAAGTCTAATTTAGGAGCAGCAAAATGTAAATCATATTCCTTCCTGCTAACAGTCCTCCAATTGTTTTCTCAACATTCTTAGGATAAAATCCAGACAAAGTCCCAAAAGATGTAGTTCCTGTTTACCTCTCTGTGTTCACCCGTTTGCTCTTCCTCTAACACATCAAGCTGGCCTTACGGCCATTGTACATGCTGCTGTTCATTCCCACTGCCTAACATGCATTTTCTGTTTCCCACATGATCAACTGCCTCACCTAGTTCAGTCTTCTGCTCATATGTCATTCCTCAGAGATGCCTCACCTATCACCCTATTTAAAGAAAACTTCCCCATCCTCACTGGAGTTATTTTTCTTTCTCTCCTCCTCCACTCTTCCTGTTCCTTTCCTCTCTCATTCTTTCTCTCTCTCTTTTTTTTCTCTCTTTCTCTCAATAAAGTCCATGTACCATTATTCCTCCTCCTTCTCTTCCTGTTCCTTTCCTCTCTCATTCTTTCTCTCTCTCTCTCTCTTTTTTTTTTTTTTTTTGAGACGGAGTTTCGCTCTTGTTACCCAGGCTGGAGTGCAATGGTGCAATCTCGGCTCACCGCAACCTCCGCCTCCTGGGTTCAGGCAATTCTCCTGCCTCAGCCTCCTGAGCAGCTGGGATTACGGGCACGCGCCACCATGCCCAGCTAATTTTTTGTATTTTTAGTAGAGACGGGGTTTCACCATGTTGACCAGGATGGTCTCAATCTCTTGACCTCATGATCCACCCGCCTCGGCCTCCCAAAGTGCTGGGATTACAGGCTTGAGCCACCGCGCCCGGTCCTTTCTCTTTTTCTCTCTGCGTCTTTCTCCTCTACATACTGTCTATAATTGATCAAAGTTAGTTAAGTTATAAAATAATGTATACTCTGTTTCAAACCAAGTGATACAAGAATATGTTTTACTGAAAAAAAAAAAAAGAATGTGTTTTACTTACAAAAATAAAATATTATAAAAAATGCTAAGGTCCTTTATGACCATGAAATTAAATCTGTCTTTTTCCTACCTGTTTGTTAGGTGTGTTTATTGTCAGATGTTTTTCTATGGCTTTATATAGACCTGTGATCTCTATATAGATTATACAGTGTTTTATTTTTTCCTTTGTTGTTTGTAGGTAGATGATACCAAGTGCTATATGTTATCTTGCAACTTACTTTTTTTTTTTTCAGAGATACTTATTGGAAATCTATAAATGAGAGTATCTACAGATATAATTATATTTTATAGATTAAATGACTCACATTTTATTCAGTAATTTTATTTATCATATTGAAGAACTGCCGTGTTCTCCAGTTTTTTTGTGGCTGTTATTTTTTGTTTAAAACAATAATGAACTAAACATCTTTGTATATGTCTCTGTGGGCATATTTGTGATAACTATTTTATGATTTATTTTAATTTCCCATGTAGTGCAATGACTGGTAATGTGAATTTTAATTTTCAGATGCATATTTTTTTCTATTTTTATTGATAATTTCTAATTTTTAAAATCTAGTCAATAAATAAAAATTGTAAGATACAAATTTTTGAAATGAAATTGTCTTTACAGCCTGGTACAACACTTTCTTCGTAAATGTACTAAAAAAGTGAACTTTGGACTTACCCATTTCTCTAGGGGAATATCAGTTTTCCTTTAAAGTTCGAACTTATGCTGTTAGGTGTGTAAAACATAATATTCCTATTTTCTTATTGGATTGTTGATTTGTAAATACGTCAACCCACTTAAAGCTGTTTGCTTTGAATTCTTTTTTTTTGTGCCACTGTCAACCAGCTTTATTTTGTTAGCATTTATTTTCAACTTTCCTGTGTCATTTTTATAAATGTGTGCACCTTAAAATAGAATATGGTTGATTTGTTTTAACAAATCTTAAAATGTTTTCTCAAAGATGAGCTAAGCACGTTAATATTTACTATGTCCACTGAAATGAAATTTTGATATCTTGCTTTGTGTGTGAGTTTTTTTTTTTTTTTTTTTTTTTTTTTGAGATAAGAGTCTCGCTCTGTGGCCCAGGCTGCAGTGAGTAAGTGGCACAATCTCAGCTCACTGCCACCTCTGCCTCCTGGGTTCAAGCAATTCTCTGTCTTAGCCTCCCCAATAGCTGGAATTACAGGCTCCCACCACCACACGCAGCTATTTTTTTTGTATTTTTAGTACAGACTGGGTTTCACCATCTTGGCCGGGCTGGTGAACTCCCGACCTGGTGATCCACCCGCCTCAGCCTCCCAAAGTGCTGGGATTATAGGCGTGTGCCACTCCCACGCCCGGCCTGCTTTCAGTTTTTTATTCACCACATTATCTCATTGTTTCTTTTGTCTTCCGTTCTTGATTTTGTCAGATGCCTCATTTACCTTTTTCTATTTTTGTGTGTTTTCTAAATTGAAAATGATGCTTGTATTTCTATTCTTGTTTCCTTTTTCACTTTAACATAAATGTTCAAACTTATACTTTTTAAAACAAAGATTAAAATTATTAAGCCATCTGTCTACCTTTAAAGACATAAACTGTGTTTGTATCATCTAATTTCTACTTCTGGGCCCCCTCTTACGTTGGGCAACTCTCATCTTCCCTACATAATGTGCAAACAGACAAACAGAATTAATACATGGACAGAATTTGTATCTTGATAATATCCTTAATTTTCTATTTTATGTTTATTTTAATAATCAATACGTATTAAAACTTTCCAATAATATTGAGTAAATAACTTTCCATTACTTCCTGCATTTTATGACTTCCTCCTGGCTTCATGTCACTATTTACTGAGGTACCTTCACCAGCAACTCTTTTATAAACATTTCTCCAGGGCAAACACTCTGAGTTCTCAAAGATCTGAAATGTCCTTATGTTAGTTCCACTCAAATAATTTGTCTTTTTATAGAATTAGGGGTATGAAATGACTTGGAGACTGGTCTTTGGGGCCGGGCACGGCTTTTAAGTTTCAGAGATCACCAGCCAGTTGGTTCTGCCTGCTCTCCAACGTACATTCTCACACTGATTTTTTTCACCTAAGGCAGATGCACGTGTCTAGGGTGTGTGTGTGTGATGGTGTGTGTGTGTGTATAGGCAATGGATGCATGAGGTTCTATCTTTCCTGGCTACACTGACTACACAGGAAGTGTTCACTGAGGCTGCCGAGGAAGAGTAGGAGGGGCAGAGCTGTTAAACCATCAGCCTAATGATGTCTCACACTTTACTTTCATATATATATATTGCACTTTAGGTTCCGGTTACCTGTGCAGAACATGCAGGATTGGTGCATAGGTACGTACTTGGCAGTGTGTTTTACTGCCTCCATCCCCCCGTCATCTGTATCTGGCATTTCTCCCCATGTTATCCCTCCCCAACCTCCCTACCCGCTGCTGTCTCTCCTCTATTCCCCCACAACAGACCCCAGTATGTGATGCTCCCCTCCCTGTGTCCATGTGTTCTCATTGTTCAACACCCACCTATGAGTGAGAACATACAGTGTTTGATTTTTTGTTCTTGTGTCAGTTTGCTGAGAATGATGGTTTCCAGATTCATCCATGTCCCTACAAAAGACACAAACTCAACCTTTTTTATGGCTGTGTAGTATTCCATGGTGTATATGTGCCACATTTTCCTTGTCCAGTCTATCATGGATGGGCATTTGGGTTGGTTCCATGTCTTTGCTATTGTAAACAGTGCCAAAATGAACATATGTGTGCATGTATCTTTATAATAGAATGATTTATAATCCTTTGGATATATACCTAGTAATGGGATTGCTGGGTCAAAAGGTATTTCTATTTCTAGGTCCTTGAGGAATTGCCAGACTGGTTGAACTAATTTACACTCCCACCAACAGTGTAAAAGTGTTCCTGTTTCTCCACATCCTCTCCAGCATCTGCTGTCTCCAGATATTTTAATGATCGCCATTCTAACTGGTGTGAGGTGGTATCTCAATGTGGTTTTGATTTGCATTTCTCTAATGACCAGTGATGATGAGCAATTTTTCATATGTTTGTTGGCCTCATATATGTCTTCTTTTGAAAAGTATCTGTTCATGTCCTTCAACCACTTTTGAATGGGCTTGTTTTTTTCTTGTAAATCTGTTTTAGTTCTTTGTAGATTCTTGATATTAGCCCTTTGTCAGATGGTTAGCTTGCAAGAATTTTTCCCATTCTGTTGGTTGCCAGTTCACTCTAATGATTGTTTCCTTTGCTGTGCAGAAGCTCTGGAGTTTGATTAGATCCCATTTGTCTATTTTGGCTTTTGTTGCCAATGCTTTTGGTGTTTTGGTCATGAAGTCCTTGCCTACTCCTGTGTCCTGAATGGTTTTGTCTAGGTTTTCTTCTAGGGTTTTTATGGTGTTAGGTCTTATGTTTAAGTCTTTAATCCATCTGGAGTTAATTTTGGTGTAACGTGTCAGGAAGGGGTCCAGTTTCTGCTTTCCACACATGGCTAGCCAGTTTTGCCAACACCTTTTATTAAACAGGGAATCCTTTCCCAATTGCTTGTTTTTGTCAGGTTTGTCAAAGATCAGATGGGTGTAGATGTCATACTTTACTTTCTTATCTGCTTTCCATTAGAGGATGATGATGTCGATTGTGCACATGTAAGATGCCTTTTTTATTTTGCCATAGTGGACATGTATTGAACTGCATACTTCCTCGTCTGATCACATTTAACACCAGAATTTAAACATGAACACTTGAAAACAGGATGTCATCCGTGGCTGTAAATTACCACACCCTAATGGAGCTTGAACCTCTTTAGATAAGGATGTAATGCCCTAAACTAATTTATTCTCTTTGTATATTATACTCCCTTAGAATTTCTTCCTTCAGACTATTAATTAATTGTTATTCGATGCCACTTAGCACTAGCTCATTTCTTACTGAGCTCCACAGCCCTTTTTCGTCTTACATTTGCAGGAGTGATGGAAGAAGAAGATGATATTGGTGGAAATCATCAGAGGCAGGATGGGGAATATAATTCCCACTAATGTAAAGTGATTGGAAACGAATTTTCATTTGCTTATTTGTTCATTCATTTAGTTAGTACTTATTGAGGATTTCTTACTGGAGTTCTAGGTGCTGGGGATAAATCAGTGGAGGATAAGCAGTACATTTTAATGCAGTCTTAGAGTTTGTACTCTATTGACAGAGATCCTAGTTTGAGTCTGACACTTGTATTTATGATATTCCATCAAATCACATTGTTGCATCTGAATTCAGATTTATGTAGGGTGTATTTATTTTTCATTGACCTTCTGCACTCATTTTCCTTTTGATCTTCTATTGCTATCTAGTGTGGGAAATGCCGTGCATTTTTGAAAAATAAATGCTTCACTAATAATAACAGATTCGTTCTTCATATTGCTAAAGTTATCTAATGTGAAAAACTATTTAATGTTAAAATTTATTTATTTAATGTTAAACATTATTTAACTTATGTTTTTATTAAATATTAAAAACTTATGTTTTTAACTTATGTTAAAAACATAAGTTTGATTGCTTATTACTCATTAACTTTTAATTTGCCATTGTTCTTAGGATAAAAGTAAAATGGTTGATATGGCCTCTTGGCCTGGCACGTCTTCCTACTTCTCCCACTACTGTATGTCATGCTATTACCCCCTCACTCTTGGTTCTGCTCATTTTGATTCTTGGTTCTTTCAGTTCGAAAACTTGTAATGCTTCAATCCTATCTGGGCCCTATTAGCTCAGCCCCAATAGTCCTCCTTCTCGTGATTGCAACTTCAAGCCCTCTGCCCTAATAACCTGCTCATCCTTCAAAATCAGCTTATATATTTATTCTCTAGGAATCATTATCTAAGGCCCTACTTAATCACATCTTTTAAAAGTTCTCATGGTAGCCTGTCTGCTTCTCATTGCTTATCACATTTGAAATGAATAGTCGTTTATCATTTGCCTCTGTAAGTATACCATAAGTTCCATGTGGACAGGGACTATTCTTTTTCATGATCATTATTTTATTCTCAGAAGTTAGCATAGGTTTGCCTGGGGCAGTGGCTCATGCCTGTAATCCCCGAACTCTGGAGGTCAAGGTGGGTGGATTACTTGAGCTCAGCCTGGGCAACATGGTGAAAGCCTGTCTCTACAAAAAATACAAAAGTTAGCTGAGATGGTGGCTTACACCTGTAATCTCTGCTACTTGGAAGGCAGAGGTGGAAGGATTGCTTGAATCCAGGGGGTTGAGCCTGCACTGAGCCATGACTACACCACTGCACTCCAGCCTGGGTGACAGATTGAGACCCTGTCTCAGGAAAAGGAAAAAAAAAAAAAAGAATAGCACATGTTACAATACATTCAAGATACTCAGAAAATATTTTTTGACAAAGTAGTTAATCCAGTTTTTCAGCAAACCTGGTATATGCAAAATAATATGTCTGTGTATTAAAATAAAGTAGCATATTAAAGCTTCCATGGATCAGAATGGACTCAGTCACATTTTCTCTTGAATGGGAAAATAAGAGAAGTCTAACTTCAGAAAAATGATGAAATGCACATTGAAATATGCTCTTGTGTGAAAGATGGAATGAGATTCATAGGAGGAGAAGTTCTTTGGTATTTTTGAGTTTTCTGACATTGACTTGCCCAACCTGAACTACAGTGTAAACCAAGGGTCCCCTGATAAAATGATCAGTCAGCCTTTGTTCCATTTTGTTTTACTTTCAAAAAACCCTCTGGATAGCTATCAAAACTACAAGTGGAAATTGGTCAGCTTCATTTAACACCATATTCTGCTGCAAAGGCCTCACATCAAGGCCCTTGTCATTTTACATTCTTCTTATTTTAATAGTTTTCCCACTTCAAAATCTTAGAGTTGTAGATAACCAAAAGCTTCCATCGTAAATCCCTCAAGGCGTAGTTCTTTGATTATATTAAAATCCCAGTGTTCTAGCAGCCACAGGAATATAAACTTTTCTCTGATTCTTCATCCCAAGACTCTGATGGAATCAGGAAGGCCTTTGGCAACACACACTGACTCTCTGGACCTTGAGCAAGGGTGGAATTTCTTTGCCTTGGCTGGCACTATCTTATGTGCTAGTTGTAATTTGAAATTCAAATGGCAATAAAAGTTTTCCAGTTTTCACTGAAATCAAAAGAATAAGACAGGAAACCGTAAAGTAATTTTCTCATTGGAAACAATGTTATAAAAGAACAAATTATGATTGCTTTGATCTATTTTGTTTATGAATATGGAAGCCTGTGGGTGGAGTTTGCAATGTACATATCTGGTTTAAAAAGCTATAAACTTTACATAGGTGGGACTTGTTATAGATTTTGGGACAAAATATGCACATTTTAACATATGCCACAGGTATTACACCAAGAAGCTTTTCCTCTTGTTTTATTGATAAAATCTCCTTCTTTGGTATTTGATAGATTTTCTACTAAAAACACGTTCGTTTTGTTGAAATGTTAGTCTAGAAATGCAGCCTTAGATATTTTGAGGACTAAAATAATAGTATTTCTTATCAACAACTCTAAATATTTTTCTTTTTAATTTATAAAATAATATTCTATGTCACTTTCCTTTAGATTTGTATAGGGAATGTATTACCTGCTCAATATTTAGCATTTGATTTTGTGTAATTTATGTTCTGTGTATCCTAGTTTAATTGAGGTTTGGAGTAATTTGTGTATGATCAGCTAGGTCAGAATCCTTTTCATTTTAATGCTGACATGGGACGGTCATGTCAAGAATTATTTAATGACCTCACAGAACTGGAAAAATAGGTCAGTAATTATAATTACACTGTAAGATCTATATACTTCTTTATTTAGTAAATTGACCTCTAACTCATGTCAGGAAATTATTTACATCCTCTGTTAGAGCTTGCAGACAGTAAATCTTGCTATCAGTGTTTCTTTAGCTGAATTAGCATTCCAGTGCTTTCTATTTTTAGTTTTGTGATGTAGCATTTGGAGCTTTGTGTAATTTAATTGTCAAAACTTGACCATTTCTTTAATTTGTTACTGGGCAGTTCATCAGGCAATTCTGTAAAGTATTATTATGAAAAGAGTTCTAGCGCTGCAGAAACTCTCCTGAAGCCAAATTCCATTTAGGAATAAGACTGTTACACATTTAACCATGTAATGGAAAACATCCTTGCATGGGAGTTTCTTGTGTAACAATAGCAGAGCTAAAATCAGCGGAAATTGAAAAATTACCATTTACCAAGTACTATCATGGACCAAGCCCTGTGATAAGGGCGGAAGTGGGATGATCTCTAATCCTCACAACCTCCATAAAACGTAGCTGTGATATTAAAAGTCTCCATTTTACATATGAAATACAGAAATAGGCACAGATTTCTTAAGTAACTCAGCTACAGTCACTTGGGTAGAAGAGAGAAGAGCCTAACATTGAAGCTGATGGGTCTATGGCATACATCTTCTTTGTGTCTTAAATTTTATGATATTTATTTTTGCTATGGTAGTTTGTTTCTCCTCTCATCAAGTAGTGTTTTGGTTCATTTTATTATGTGGCCCAAATGTGAACCATTTCTTAGATGTCAAGTTAAACAATTTTGCTCCTTGGAAATATATTAAGAACTTTGTTAAGTTATAATCGAAAGTATTTTTTAATCTTCTTTCATATTGAAAGACAATCATGACCTTTATTATAAACCTTTTAAAGTCTTTATATCTAGATCAGCAAATGTGAATTTCAGACAAATGTGCCATGGAAGGCATACTAATAGCCCCCCAAAGATGTTCATATCTAATCTCTGGTACCAGTGAATATGTTAGGTTATTTAGGAAAAGAGACTTTATAGCTGTTACTAAATTGATGACCTGTAGATGGGAAGATCATCTATGGGTGGGCCTAGTGTAAACACAAGAATCCTTACAAGAAGAAAATACCAGCACAAGAGGAGGTCAGAGTCAGAGAGGGATTCAATGGTGCTATTCTACTGCCTTTGAAAATGGGGGAAGTACCCAGGAGCCAAGGAATGCAGGCAGCCTCTAGAAATGGAAAAATAAAAAGAAACTGACTTTCCTCCAGAGCCCCTGGAAGGAATGCAGCCCTCCAACACCTTGATTTTATACCTAGTAAGACCTGTTTCAAACTTCGGACTTCCAGAAAGGGAAGATAATATATTTTTATTGTTTTCAGTAATATGCTATAGTAATACATGAAACTAATGCAAAAGCAATTGATTTAGTTTTAATTCTAGATGTGAAATCAGGCTTCAATTTCAGCCTTTTCTGTTCAGTGGGAGCCCAGAAATTTTATGTAGAAGATTCTTCAGACCAGCAATGTGAATGGGGGTGTTGGGAGAGTATACTAAGTTGCCTTCATATAGCAAATTACTTTTCTTTTTTTAATTGAAATGAAGCCACAGTTTCTTTCCCCTATTTATTTATTTACTTTTTTTTTTGCTTTGATTGTACCTTACTAGCTTCTTGATTTGAGGGAAAGTAAAATCATACCTAAGTTTCTTCCTGCCTAAAGAGTGTTGTGAGTATATAATTTGATAATGTGTAAACTCCTGATAAATTAGTATACAGTAGGCTGCCCAAAATTGATAGTGATTCTAAAATGTATGTTATATTCTTTAAAAATTCTAAAAGTATGTCATACCTGACTCTAGGATTATTGTGAGTATCTAGAGAGGCAGTCAGTCATAAAACATGTGAACTCAGAAGTACTATGCATGTTTTAGTTTTGTTTCTACCTTGTCAATAAACTGTGTACAAAATATCAAAACATATATCCATGGAGCCAACGACACTTAATCTAGTGATCAAATGGTCACTGTTAAAGATTCCTGTCTTTGTCACCAATCTCAGCCCTAAACACTTAGGCCTGGAAAGTTCCTTTTGACCATCTTACTGGGTTCTGTTGCTGGGGTCTTAGGCCCTGCTTCCTTATGATCTGGGAAAGCAGGCCAGAGACTGCTTTGTCAAGTGCAGTCCTCCCTTGTAAATTCCTAATTCTCTGAAGTTAAAAATAAAGCTTCCTCTAAGTCTCAGTTGCGACTCAGTTTTATGCTGCTCAGTAGAGAGGACATCAACTACCATTCTATTTACTACCTCCAGGAGATCAATTGTTTTTTAGCTCCCACGTATTAGTGAGAACATGTGACATTTGTCTTTCTGTGCCTGACAGTTCAACTAACATAATGTCCTCCAGTTCTATTCATGTTGCTGCTAACAAGAGGCCTACATTCTTTTCAATGGCTGATAATATTTTGTGGTGTATATGTACCACGTTTTCTCTACCCATTCATCCACTGATGGACACTTTGGGATTGGTTAAGGAGTACAAAAATACAGTTAGATAGGAAGAATATGATATGTTTGGTAGCACAATAGGGCAATTATAGTTAACAGTAATTTATTGTATGTTTTGAAATATCTAGAGGCGAAGATGAGATGGGGCAAAGACTCCTCATAGGGAACTGTTGCTGCCCCCACTGAATAATAAGAATAAAGGAAAATACTGAGTTTCTTCAAGGGAAATTTCAGGCACTTACTTAGCTAGCCTTGAGAAGTAAGTGATCAACCTGATAAACAAGAAGGTGATAGTAGCTTTTGTTTTGCTTTAAGAAATGGAATGGCCATGGAAATTAGAGTCACTAGATACTTGGTTCCCTATAGAAACTAAAGATAACATCTTCATAAAAGTCCTTGAGTTGTTTCTCAGAAACCCAGATCCCCACCAGATGGACCCACTGGCATGCAGACCTCAGATAAGGGGGAAGTAAGGACTGGACTCTTGACCACTGTTCTTTGTTCTAAATTTCTTCCTTAGGGGCCTAGAAGAAGTCATGCCCACAGGACAGCCCTACCATTTCTTTCTACTGACCCCAAATTTTTAAACAAAGCTTTTCTCCCTTAATCAATTGCAAATTTAGAAAGTTTGAATCTACGACCAATAAGCCCCCACTTCAAGATATCCTGCTTTTTTAGGACAATCCAATGTATAGCCTCCAAGTATTGATTTATGACTTTGCCTGTAACCTCTGTCTCCCTGCCATTAAAGATCCTGACATGTAAGCCAGCAGGGAAGTCAAGTCTTAAGCATGAGCTGCCTGATTCTCCTTGCTTGGTGCCCTGAAAACAAATGCTTTTGAGGGACTGTGTTAGGGGAACTTCCCGGGTCAGCTAGAGCTTTGTTTCCAGTGCAGGACATTTCCTGCCTCTGGCTCCTAGAGGCTTTGTTCAAGGGAAGGGACTTTTCCCACCTCGGGCCCCTGGAAGTGCAGGCTCAGTGACTCAGGGTTTTATATCAGTAACCAGTCTGGTAAAGGATTCAAAGATCAATTAATCCAGAGGAAGTCTGAAAAAATCCCTCTCATTGGACAAGAACAGGAATGGGGAGGGAATAACTCAGGGGTATAAGCTCCAGCTGTTCAAGCCTGCAGCAGCACCCCCTCCAAGTCCCCTTCCACTGTGTGGAAGCTGTCCTTTTGCTCTGCCTAAAAAACCACACTACTGCATACTTTTTGGGTCCATGAGTTCTATTTGAGCTGTAACACTCACCGCAAGAGCGAGGCCCTCTTCCCCATTCATGTGGGTCAAAGAGGCCAAAAACTTGAGTTCTGGAGAATCTGGTTGCACCTAATCTGGTTACACTTTCCTTTCTCCTGCTGCAAAACTTCAGTGTTGGATGTTTGCCACCAGGCAAGTGGGTGTCAGTTCGTTTCGGTAACAAAGATTTGGAGTGTTCCCAACAAAAAGAATTGATAGGTTTTTGAGGTGATGGATAACCCAGTTAACCAGATTTGATCATTATCCATTGTATACTTGTACCAAAATATCATATGCACCCCATTATTTGCACAACTATTATGTATTCATAAAAATTAAAAATAAGTAATTAAAAGAAAGAACATCAACTGTGGAATCTGACAGACCAAAACTGCATTTGAGCTTTCTCAGTAACTAGCTGCATAGCCTCGTGTAAATTGTCTTAACCTTTCTGAACCTTAGTTTTCTAATCCATAAAATGTGGATCATAATGCCTACCTTGCGGTGTTTCTGTGATGTTTAATTGAGATAACTTATGTAATGCATCTAGAATAGGGCCTTGCTTGACCTTAGCAGGCATGCAAATATGGCCTCTATTTTGCAAGAGTGTTCAGGGATTTGAAGCACTAGAAACAATATTGAATTAGTTTTCAACATCGAAAACTGTTTCTCCAGAGCCTTACTCTTACTAATTCTACGTAAGTTCAAAGGGTAAAATTGAGAACCCAGAATTAACAATGCATGCCTTTAATCTTAAAAGAGGCATTTTTTTCTTTCTTTTTTTTTTTTTTTTTTTGTGGTATTATGGAAATACAATGGTCAGAGTTCAAAGAACTAGTCTAAATTTCAAGAAAGGCCAAGATTCCCTTGTCAAGCACAGTTGCATTGTTAATGAGCATTTCAGTTTGCCTTGCCACATAACCATTTTGTCTATTGTGAGATTAACTTCAATTAAAGTCTTTTGTGGCTATGTTCTTTCTTAGATTTTTCCCTCTAATTGGTCTTCATGTATTTTTTGCATTAGCACTAATTTACTTGTGCCTATGATTGCAGTTAGAACTAAGCTGAACTTTTGAATTTTAGCTCTGAGTCTTTTCAACTTGGATATTTTAGAAATTTAATTTATTATTAACCCAGAGAAAGCAAAACCCTGTAAAAATTTACATGTTGGTTACAACTGACTTGGTTCCTTTCCTAGAGCTGAAAGGATTAGAGAAACTCAACATCTGAAATATTGATTTTTCAGGATTCTTCATTTTCTCTCTCTCTCTCAGGAAATGAAAGCTTCCTGGGCAAGAGAAAATGCACTGCAGTGTTGTACAAGTCTCTAATATTGATTGTGGTTAAGGATTATAAAGTATTGACTACATGGATTTAAGTCTTATGGACAACGAATACTCATACTTCTGCCTTGAAGTGAGAGAGAGGAGAAAGAGAAGTGGGTCACTGAAGGTTGTGAAAAGTGCCCATTAGTGACCCTAGTCTCTAATTCCTGTAAAGAAAAGTGGGCGAAACCTAAAGGGCCCGGCAGTTCGGATTCCTAGGACTCTGGGGTACCATGAAACAAGGGGCAACTGCCGCTTTACTTCTTAAAGATAATAGGTGTTCAGGAACCATGAGGAGGAGAAACTAAATATGAAAAGGATTTTATAGAAATCAAGGAGATGTTATCAGGATGACCAGAGGGCAAAGCAGTAAGACAGGGCGTTGACTGGGGTCTTAGGAACTGCAGTTACGGAGACCAGATGCAACTAGAAGGCAAGCTGTGTCCCAAAGAAAGGAAAAAGAATGGGAACTTTTAAGAATGCTAAAGTGATCATCTCAGTATTTTGAAAGAATGATCACTGGTGAAGGTGGCTGGCTTAGTACCTGAGTCCGCAGTTTGTTGGTTGTCACTGTTCAGGAGTTGAAGCACTGGCAAAAGTCAGCTGTTTTCCAGGATGTTGTATCATGGCAGTTTGGCCCAGTTCAAAGGTGTACGGCAAGTTCCTGCTGAGACAAGCAAGTAAAAAGGGGTCGCCAGAGAATCACCAAGTAGCCTGCACCCTGGGGGGATAGGGTGTGGAAATTCACGCCATTTGCGGTGGGGGGAAGCCTGGCCTGTCCTGTTCCTGGGTATTAACTTGGGATTAAATCCATGAGGTTGAGAGCCTGTTAGCAGGACGCTATCTCACTTTGCTGAGTTGTTTCTCCTTTTTCCTTTTCACCTAGTAAATCCCACTCCTCACCCTCTATGTGTCTGTGAGCCTAATCTTTCCTGGTCATGTGACAAGAACTCATTTTTTTCCCTACAGCACTGCTTTACAAGGTTGCAGGTCATACAGGTGGTCTTCCTAGAATGGTTTCTTGACCCCATTTTAGAGCTCTAAACCGGGATGACAACATTTTGTACATTTCACAGAGAACAGAATGTTCTGAAGTATAGAGAAAGAAAAAAGTGATGTCTTTATAAAGAGATGCACTTTTCAGCTTCTGAAATACATCGTTGGCCCTCCAAGTGTGCAAGCCATTACAAGTAATATATGGACATGTGTTTATAACATTGAAATGAGGGTGGATAACAATGAAAAGACATTTTAATTTGTTGGCATAAATAATTTCCCACACCATGTTTTTTTTTCATTTATGCTTTGTCAATTAGGAGGTAATAGTTTATACTATACTTTTAAATAGGTAATGTATAGGTTTTTCAACTTGTTTACATATAATATCCCTGTATTATAACTTGTATATATTTACAATGTCACTGTAATATCATTTGTAATATAATGTGAGGTCCTATTTAAATAAGATATAGAGAAAAAGAACAAGATGGGATTTTTAAATTGACGAGAACCTCATTCAGTACCCTTGTTCTACAGGTGGAGAAGTCTGTATGAAGTAGTAAAGACGAAGTAAGGTGAGTGGCAGAGCTGTCACCAGAGTTCAGGCTTTAGAATCTACAATCCAGTGCCCTTTGACTCCACTTAATTGGAAATACTTCAGTGTAAGCAGAGAAATCTTTGTGATGTGTTTAAAAACATGCATTAATTGAGCATGATCATTATGTTTCAGACACTGTTCTCTGTGAGCATTGTAGACAAAGATCCCTGCCCTCCTAAAGCTTAGATCCTAATGGGAAGAGATAGACAACAAACACATAAGCATGTAAATATGTTACATGTCAGATGATGATGAGTGCTATGAAGAATGATAAAGTCTTAAAGGGAAGAAGGAAAATTTTGAGCAAAATCTGAGCAAATTGAGGCCTTTAGAGGAAATATATTTCAGAGAGAACAACAAAAGTTTCTAAAGAAAAAAAAGTACTTGGTAAGTTTGAGCAATTGCAAGGAGATCTGTATAACTGGAGCGGAATGAGTAAGAGGAAGAATGAAAAGAGATGGAGAAAGAGATAACACAGGGCTAGATTATATGGAAATTGATAGGCAATTTTAAGGAAATTTGAGGCTTTGGGTGATGATACTTCATTTTATATGTCAATTTGAGTAGGCTATAGTACCTAATTATTAATCAAACACTAATCTAGGTACCATTGTGGAGGTATTCTGTACATGTGATTAACATCTACAGTCATCTGACTTTAAGTACAGGAGATTATACTTGATCATATTGAAACAGGAGATTTCCCTGTTCCCTGACTCCCCTCTCAGGATGTGTGACAGGTCTGTTGCTCATTTGTTTGGCAGCCACTGCTCAAACCCCTTATAAGAGGGGAAGCATGCAGATGGGCAGGTGCAGGAGCAGGAGCAGGGCAAGTGTGTTTGATGTCCAGCCCTACAGTGGCATCTAGGGGTATAGGTCTCTGACTCTCAAAGCCCCAGTAGGTGTGCTACTGTGTTCTTTTTGCTCTGCCATCCACAAAACGCTTAAGTGTTAACCAGTGCCCTCTTGGTACCTGGGTTATTGTCTGGTGTCTAGGAAGAGTCAGGTTACATACAGATTGAAGGATGGTGAATACAGGGATTTTATTGGGTGATGGAAGTGGCTCTTAGTGGGATGGATAGGAAGCTGGAAAGGGGATGGAGTGGGAAGGTGATCTTCCTCCGGAGTTTTGCTGTCCCATGGCAACTTCCTCTCCAACTGTCTCCAGCTTAACTCCTTTTGACATTCAGAATCCTCTCCTTCTCTACTGAGCTGCTTTTCTGCCTCTCTGTTCTTCTAAACATCTGATCGTCTGCTTGTCTGATCATGGAGCCTGGGGTTTACATGGGTACAGAATGGGGACGTATGGTGAGCCAAAGGGCAACATTCAGTCTTGAAAACAGAAATGCCTGTTCCCATTTAGGGCCATGGGTTTCCAGGCCTAGGGGTGGGGTCTTTGCTGGGGAACTGCCCTCTTCTACCCAGTAGTTCCCTGTCTCCTGTTCATATCAATATGGTGGTGGTCTAGGATGAAAAGACCTTAAGAGAAAAACTGAGATTTCCTGGAGGAGAAGAAATTCTGCCTCAAAACTGCAACATTGATTTTTGCCTGATTTCCAGTACACCAGATTGTCCTTTAGATTTCAGACTTACCTACCTCCATAATCACATGACCCAGTTTCTTAAAGTCTCTCCGTGTCTCATCTATTCATCTATCTATCATCTCCTACGGGTTCAATTTTCTGGAAAACCCTGAATGGTACAAGTGAGATGGGAAACTCTTCTAGGGTTTTGACCAGAGAAGAAATATGATATTGTTTAGGTTAAGAATAAGCTGTGGAGGTTCAAGGATGGGAGCAAGTGACTAGTTAAGAGTTCTGTAAAAACTCAAGGGAGGAGTGATGGCAGCTTTGCACTAGGGTAGTAGCAATGGAGGTCATAAAAAATTTCAGATTCTGAATATGTTTGAAGTTAAGTCAATAGGATTTGCTGATGGATTTATAGCGAGTGTGAAAACAAGAAGTAAGAAAATTACTCTGATTTTTAGCTGCAAATGGAAAAAATGACGTTGCTATGAACTAAATTGGGGGTTTTAATATATCAATTTTCATGAAGGGAGAAGACCATGCTTCAGTTTTTCTGTGGCAAATTTGAAATTCCCATTAAACATCCAACTGTAGATGGGGAATAAACAGTTGAACAAAACATTCTGAAGTTTTGTGAGAGAGCTAGACATGAGGTACAATATGGAGATCCTCTGAATATATATAATATTGTAGCTTTGAGAATAGGTAAGATATTTTTATAAGTTTATAGATAGAAAAATAAATAATATCCTGGGACTTGAAACTGAATATTCCAACGTTGGAAATATGTAAGATGGGGAGAAAACAGCAAGAGACCAAGATGAGGCAACTAATGTGATGAGAAGAGAACCAAGGAAGAGGGAGGCCTAGAAAATAGGTGAGGAAGGTATTTGTGAAAATATCAACTATGACAAATTCTGTTTATAGATTAAGATGAGCACTGAAAATTGACTGTTGATACCCTTCACCAGAGCTGTTTCGGTGTAGTAGAAATGAAAGCTTGATTGGTGAGGAAGAGAAGAGAGAAAGCAAACAGAGATATGCTATATTCTAGTAGACAGAGATATCCTATATGCTTTTAGGAAGTTTTTTCTGTTGAAAGGTGAGACGTCAACCACCACCTGAGGAGGTCTGTCCTGCAGACCCTGAGCAACGCCAGATGAATGAATGAATGCACTCTCACACAGTTACAGTGATTCAGGGTCAAGGGATGGTCATCAGCTGCTTTCAGAGGGTGACTGCAGCCAATCCACCAAGACTCCCTCCACATACTCACATTTATTCAGTATCAATTTCACAACAGAGTGTCTAAATCAACACGCTTGTGGATAATTAACATGGTTAAAAGAATGGTTTTATCAATGATAAAAGCTTTAGGTTCCAGGCCCAGAGTAAACACTATGAATGAGTCATTCCCCCTTGAACTCCCTGAGAGGGCATTTCAGCACAAAGTATACATGAGTAAACACAGTAGAGACAAAGAGATGTGGGGTAAACAGACTTAAACTGGGAAAGCCTTTGATCATCCCTGTATTCTCCCTAACTTAATGGACCATCTGCCTTCAACCTGTCCCGATAAAACAGTTCATCCTTCCAAAAGGTTTAAGACTAATCTATAACTTTTCATAATATTTCTCTAATATTTTGCCCGCCACCCTGAGTGAATTCCAACAGAAAGGAAGATAAAATATCACATTTCTATATTGATGTGGATGATTTAGTGGGGAGTAAAATTGAGGGCAGAAGAAAGGGGAGCATTGCTGAAGTTACATCCTTATGGAAATGAGACAGGAAGGGAACCAGAACTTCGGTGGGAGATTTCGCTTATGGAGGAGAGAAGGCATTCATCTATGGCAATGGGAATGGCAGCAATCATCTAAGGGTTCAAATGTAAGCAAGTTGCAGATATGGAGATGGGAGCATCTATAAAATCTTCTGATGGCCTTGCTCTTCTAAACGAAAGAAAATAAGACCATAAGCTGAGAGTGAGCACACATAAGGAGGTGTTAAAATTTGAGCCAACAGAAGACTGATGTAGTCATCCAAGCGTGGAAAGCAAAAATACAAGGAAACTGTGGCAGATAGCAGGAGGAGTATAGGCTTCTTGCAGAGCTGTTGGCTTCTGTCTTTACTATTGAAGATGAATGTGGAAAATTGGTACATTTTCCTTTAAATGGATATATTTTATTTCGCTGATTTGTAAGGAAACAGCAAATTGAAGCCAGAATTAGAATGAGTTCTGGAAACTGCTATTAAAGGTAAAATTTTCTCAGATTTGTTATACCTCTAAAATTGTGTTAATTTCTAAAACGCCACTAAAACTTTATGGTCATGTATTTAAGCCCGATATGATAGAACTAAACCTCAAAATAGCAATTAGGATCCGTTCCAAACCCCAAGCCAGAAGTTGGTTTGGGAGATGTTGGTGGCAGGAAACCAATATCACAAAAGACATCAGAAGACATTAAGTCTCATTCAGCCTCATGGTTGTGAAAATGTCATTTGACATAATTAAGTCTAAAAACTATATTTCTGGGAACAGTTTGTATTGGGAATTTTTACATTCACATGCATAAAACTGTATAGGCGGTTTGGGGAAAATGTATCCTAAGTTATCATATTTTCCAGTGATAGGATGTCAATACTCTCAAATATGAGAGTCATCAAAGAACAAGTGTTGGCAGCAATCTTTGAAGATAATGCTTCCTTTAGTACATTGCCAAACTTCTCCTTTAAAAAATAAAATAACAACTTATAATTATTTGTGACACTTGTGAAATGATAATGGTAGCTTTGAATAGTTTTGCTCCGAATTCACACCTATTCAATTCCACACAGAGTTGTTAAAATAAATGAGAAATACAGCCTCAAGAACAAAGATACATGAATTCAGACAGAGCAATCTAAGAAAATAGGGTTTTCTTTTTAAAATTTCATTTGAATGACACTAAGAAAACCAAACTCTTTTAAAAGTAATCATTGGTGTTTACGAAAACACATTTTTCACTGTGCTAAACATATGCCCTTGAGGTAAAAATATTTTTCTTTGCCAAAACCTTGAGAAAGTTGTAATTGACTAATAATTCTCTGCTTTGGAAGAAACATAACCATCAATATCAAAGCTTCTATAACCATTACAACTTTGGCTGTAAAATAGTGAGATTCTTAGCTAAATTTTAGAGGCATGATATTATCATTTGGAGTCTTTTCTTCATTGTGTTCTTTCTGGAAGAAAACATTATAGTACTTCTTTGATGAATAGAGCTTATGTTACATTGCTAAGAGATAGTGATGTTTCTAACAGTGGTGGCTGTGGCTGGGTGCTGCTTAGATTTTCCTTCCAGGAAGAGCCTGCATATTCACCTGCAAGAAGTGCAGTTAGCTGACAGCTTCCAGCTGTTAGCACCTTCAGGATTCACCTCAGCTTTCAAGCCAAGACAATTATCTTCCTGGACAGCCCCCAATCAATGGCCAAGCAGGTTAGGGGTACTCCTGACCTGGCCATTTCTGCCCAACATGGGCCTCCTCTCGTAGGTACTCATTGTTCTGGAGCTCCAGACTCATTGCTTTGGGTTTTAGATTTGCATTACAGGCTGAAAGCTTTTAATGGTCCATTCAACTTCTTCTGCTTTTTATCTTTCACAGATGTTACCTCCATCCTCCCTGCCCCCCATAAATTCCTTGTACTCGAATCCAGACTCTACCTCAATGTTTTGTTTCCACAGGACTCAGTTGACAGAAATCCCCCTCTGATGTGTTGGATCAAGTACTGTGCTGTGAATACATGCTGGGAATGCAAACATCACTTAACATATATTTTCTATCCTAAAAACTCACAGACTAATTGGGAAGCGAGTACCCACTATAAACATAAAGTACAAAGGAGTCAACATAAGAAGCTGTGGAGTCGTACTGGTTTTCAATTGCTTTGTGCAAATCACCACAAACTTAGCACATTAAAATAGCATGTATGTCCTATCTTGGAGTTCTGTAAGTTACATGTCTTGGCAAGCTTGATTGAAGTCTCTTCTTAGGGTGTCACAAGACCAAAAATAAAGGTATCAGCCAGTCTGGGCTCTTATCTGGAGAGTCTAGGAGAGAATCCACTTCCGAGCTTATTCAAAGTTCTGGCAGGATCTAGTTCCTTACAGGTGGAGGATCTATACGTTGATTTAGGGATGAAATCAGGATAGACGGATTAAAGGGAGGAGAGAGGTGAACAATGATTTGTCTCCACCATCATAATATCATAGAGAGCAGTTTCATTGCATTAACATTTTTCTGTTCTCCACCTGTTCAACCCTGCTTCCCCTGTAACTCCTGTCAACCTACCAATCTTTTTTAAAGTCACCATAGTTTTTCCTTTTCCAGAATATCAAATATTTAGAATACAGTATACAGACTTTTCAGATTGGCTTCTTTCACACAGTAACTTGCTTCTACGTTCCTTCGACTTCTTTAGAAAAATCAAGTCATATAATCCATCATATCTAAAGGCCAAAGGGGAAAAAAAAAAAATCATATGATCATATCAATAGATACACAAAATCCAACACCCATTCATGATTAAAAATTCTCAGGAAACTAGTAATGGAAGGGAACTTCCTTAACTTGATAATGAATATCTACACGTTAGAACTAACATCATACTCAACAGTAAGAAACTACAAACTTCCCCGTTAAAACCAAAAACAAGGCAAGAATGTCCCCTCTAACCAGTATTTTTCAACAGCATACTCGAAATGCTAGCTAAGACAATAAGAAAAGAAACCAAAATAAAAGATGTACTGATTGGAAAGAAAAATAACTCCTGGGCCTAATAAGCGTTTATAGTAAGGTTACAAGACATGAGATTAGTCTATAAAACTCAATTGCTTTCCTATATATGAAAAATGAACAACTGGAATTTGAAATTAAAACACAATAGCACTTACATTAGCAGCCCCAAAATGAAATTTTTAAGTATAAATTTGACAAAGTATATACAAGTTCTACGTGAAGAAAGTAATATCACTCTAATGAACAAAATAAAAGAAGAACTAACTGGAGAGACATTTTTGTGTTTAGATATGAACCATTCTGCATTTCTGCGCTGCATGAATTTGACTTGATAGTATTTTATTTAGAATATCTTCATTTGTCTTCATGTAAGACATTGCACTACATTTTGTGATGTATTATCTAAGATTTTCTCACAACATAACTATTATATAGAGTAGTCCATCTATTTCACTTTCACAAAAGAGTTTCTGGTAGTTTGGACCACTACCCTTTTCTATGAGACTATTGATAATTTTGTATGTCCTTGACTTTCATTCCATTTTCATAACTCTATGTTGTCAAGGTGTCAGTTCTTCCCAACTTGACTTATAGATTCAGTGGAGTCCCAACAAAAATTCCAGCAAATTATTTTGTGGATTGAAAAAGCTGTTTTTAAAATTTATATAGAAAGCTAACGGACCCAAAATAGCCAACACAAGGTTGAAGGGGAAGAAAAAAGTTGGAAGACTGACGCAACCTTACTTCGAGACTTATTATCAAGCTATGGTAGTCAAGAAAGAGTGGCATTGGTGGAAAAATAGACAAATGAATCGATGTATAAGCCATTCAGCCTATGGTATTGTGTTACAGAAACCCGAATGACTAAGACAGTGTACAATTAGAGTGTAAACCAATCCAAATATATCTCCTTATTATTTTTCTTTATTTTAGTCAACCTAACTACGGAGAATGTAGCCCTTTGTATTTATGCTACAGTCAAATTAGGGATGTTAACTTTGTGGATTCAAGGCAAATGTCTTGTCCTCTTTGTAATGAATAGAATGCAAGGCAATAAGTAGCACACAATAATAAATGACTGATGTTTGCTGCAAGTAAATGCCCACTTTTTACAGTGGTTTTCAACACCTTTTTCATTTTTGGCTTTAAAGTTTCCCTTATTTTCTGGCAGGGCCATATGTACATTGGAAAAGATTGTTAAAATGTATTTACCATATTTACATTTTGTATGGGGAAGGTGTTTGATATTGACTAATATGAATTAAGCTGAAAATGATAGTCTGCTTTCATACTTTACATTCTGATTTCCTGCTCTCGCCTCAGTTTTTGTAAATTTTCTCAATGAGCTCATAAATACCAAATTTTATTTTCACTTCTCAGTGCTCATTTGCTTATCATTTCCCCTAATTTCTAATTTCTGTTTTCCATTGCTGTTATCTTTTTTTTTTTTTTTTTGCTCTCTTTGTAACACTACCACCATTTCATAAGGTTCAGACTCCGATATTACTTAAAAACTTTTCCTTTCTGTATCCTACATTCCATCAATCAGGAAATGCTATAGGTTCTTGCTGCTTATTATGTGTTTGTCTGTTCTTTCTATCATTCTCAGACTGTGAAACCTAAGACCCTGCAATGTTTCTTGTTGGTCTTTCTCATCCTTGTATATGCCCTACCTCTGTGTATGATCATGGCTTTCCTCTCTTTAAAAACCTACAATCTAATATATTATAGATTCAATATTGTATGCATATCTAACTTTCTTAAATTAATATTCAAATTCTTACTTGATTTGACCCTAGACTATTTTCAACCATATCTTTCACAAAACACTTTTGAAGACAAAAATCATGCCATATGAAATGATTTATTGTTTTCTAAACATAAAATCACTTCTTTGAATTTCTTGGGCTTATGATTTCTTCCAAATGGAATACATTTTACAATATGTTTGCATCCCCTCAAATTGAAAGTAGCTTTTGTCAAGATAGAGACTAAATGCTTGGTACAAACATCTTGAATGGATGCTACCAAGAATTCCAAAGTTGGAAATTATCTCCATTTTCTTCTGTAGAAGCTTTTATCTATTTCATTATGTTTATCCGAGGCTGCCTGGTTAGGTGGACATTTATGTGTATCTTCCTATTAAACTGCAAGGTCCATGATAACTGGGTCTTTTCAGCCTCTTTGTATAATTGTTATTACTAATCACAATGAATAAATCGTAGAAGATTTTCAGCAAATGCTTATTGAGTCTGGAGGTAAATATTGTGAATGCAAACTCATCTTTATTTTTAAGAATGTACGAAATGCTATCTTTCTATATGATAAGGAACCAAATAGAAATCAGTAAAGACAGATGAAGCCTTCTTTTGTCCTCTATGGATGATGTGTCATTCCTGAAAAACACATGCTCTAGTTTCCTAAATTGAAAATGTATAAATAACATTATATTATCAAGATTTTATATCATCAAAAGAAAGAATTAAAATTGTTTTACAACTGAATATAAAAAGTATGCCTTATGCTACATATTACTTTACTCATTTCATTATCATTACCTTCTGTGTTGGCCCAGGATTGCATAGCAAGTAAATGTTCCCGACAAAAGGTATATGTAACTCCTCTAAAACTTCAATTTTGTATACTTCACACATATTCATCCAGTTACATTAAGCTTATGCTGGTTTTAAAATTTCCTTAGTGAGATCACATCTCAACAAAAGGTCAAAGGCAGTGTTCAGCTCCCTTGCAGAATATGTTTAAATGCAATTACATTAAGCTCCAACATGGTCACTCTGCATGTGTGGGAAAGTTCTTTTCAGACTTAGAGTTCTTGAATTAGAATAAGAGTTTGAAATTGCATTTAGAACATGATTGGAGCTGATATATTATACTAAATACAAACTATAAGTAGTATTTTTCCAAACTGTTTACACATCCCCGGGTAATACATTGACAACATTGCTTCTCCAAAAGGTTTTTGGTTTAGTCTAGTGTTTTTCAAATCAGATTTCACATATGTGCTGTCATGAAATGTTAGATAATCCACACATCCTATATAGTCATTGATTTAGTGTTAGTTTTGTGATTCTTTTTGAAAAAAGCAATTGACACAATTGATAGTATTTAGCTTTGAATGTATTGGCAAACATGTCTTAGCATTAGCAATTACCTTGGCATTTTCTAATATTAAAATGATTACTATTTCATACCATATTTATATTTGAATTTTGATTATAAGCACATCTACCATTTGATCCTAACATCAAAAAGATAAAATTATTTCTTTTCTAACACAGTTTTCATGTTGAACTTTTTAACATTAACAGATAAATGTACAGGTATAAATTTCTATTGAAAATGTTTTCATAGATTAAGACTTTAATTTATTAAGCAGTATAATAAATTGGGGTCTGATAGTAAGAAAGAACACCGAGGCAAAGTAATGAACCATTTATAGTGGATTGAGAAGAGGAAAAACAGAGGCTGATTTAAAATACAAATGCAACATGTGCACCAAAGGAAAGGTCAGATGCTATCACAAAGGAAAAGAGGGGTCATGACCACTTAAATAGAGAAAAGTGGTGAGGCGGTCCTGCCATCACATCACCACTGATTTGCTGGACCTCTGCTAACTTACACTGTAGCAGTCAGTACCACATTTATATTGAGTTTTAATTTAGTTTAGCAAAATATCCTCCATCACATTAATTTAATGATGTTTCCATGTTTTTATTTTCTTAAATTTTTTAGTGTTTGCTATAAAAGCTTGGTTTTATGATTCAGAGAGAAGTAAGTACATGCGGGATTTATTCTGTCACATGTTTTTATGTATTTAAGCAAGGTAAAAATAACTGAAGTCAACACTGCTAGTTCATAATATATCGTTCCTTGATGTGAGTTTTTTCTTTTCTCTAGTTGGGAGTCACTGTCTCTCACTTTAATCATTCATACAGCAGTTTTAAAACGAAAATAAACATAATCTAAATGCCTACTATAACCTGTTTTTGCAATGCTAATAATAGATTTACCAGTTTTAAAGTGTAAAGCAATTTGTTATCACAGCTGGCTGACAAAAGCTTGGGGCAACAATCTGCTAAAATAATAAGAAAAACACAAAACGGTTAACTTTGAAACTGTTTGAAAATGCTTGAATGAGTCTGTACTTGTATGTAAAACATTTTATTGATGATGGACGTTTAAAAACAATCAAAATCTTTGAAAATAGCTGAAAATTAAATACACCTAACCAATATAGCTAACTCAAATTCCTTCCCAAGGAAAACAAAATAGCAACAAAAACTTCAGGTCTCCACTTCCTAAAAGTTTATTCTTTTATTTCTTCTCTCTCTTGTTTCCCATAATTTGGGCAATTTACCAATGTTTAGGCCAGCAATCCATTTATTGTCATGAGATAATATAACAATAGATGAATAGTGGTCAGAAGTCTCAAACTGCACAGCTTTCTTCCTCAGTAGATTTGGGAGTTTTGTGTTTCTTCCCATGATAATTTGATTATACTTTGCCAACTGCCAAAATTCTTGTACTAGAGAAATAAGTAAGGTAGCCCTCTAGTGAGGCTATTCCCTTGAAAGCAGATTTTCATGAAAGACAACAAAATGGCTGCAGGATGTCTCACTGTGGCCCTAAATTGCTGTGTTTTGCAAATGCATATATTCAGGGTTACAAGCATTGGTGCCACCTGCTCTTGGATAGTGTGTCCTTTTTCTTCCCCAGTGCTTCCTTACCCTGTCCCCATCACTTCACAAATTTACTAACTGTTAGTTCAAGTGAAAATATCAAATTCTTGCTTCAATAATAAGATAAAGTTACCATCATTGCTATGGTTTGAATGTTTGTGTTCCCTCTGAAATTGATGCTGAGTCTTAATCCCCAGTGCAACAATGTTAAGAGGTGGAGCCTTTAGGAGATGATTAGTCTCAGAAGGAGAGCTGCAGTGAGACCCTCAGTCTTCTTAGTTGTATCTAAATGGCCATGGTAGAAATAGGAAAAGATTCTGAGAAGATCTTAGACGGAAATGACAAATATTATATTGAAAACTAGAGGAAAGGACAACCTTTTCACATAGTTGAAAAAACTTGGCTGAATTGCCCCAGTGTCCTAAGGCTTTGTGGAAGGCAGAATTTAAAAGCAGTGAACTTGGATATTTGTGGGGGAAAAAAAAGTCTATGTAAAGTATTCAGGTTGTTGCATGGCTTCCATTGATGTCTTAAAGTGCAAAAGAAATAAAGATGGAATTTATGATTAAAAAAAGGGCACAGAAATTAACTATTTGGAAAGTCTAAGCCTTTCCACATAAAGAATGAAAAGGGGTGTTTGAGGGAGAATATCAAGGATGTGGCCAAGTGATGTGGAAATTAGTATGGATAAAGGGAACCCAGATGCTGTTCATCACGACAGTGGAAGAATGATCCTAAAGGCATTTTTGGAGATTTTTAAGGCTGCCACTCCCATCACAGGCCTAGAGTACTTGGGCCTTGAGAACAGAAATATTTTAAGGTAGGGCCCCCGTGTTCTGGGTTCATAGAAGGGCTACAGCTCTTCTCTTCTCCAGAAAAGTGTTACAGCTCCTTTCATTCCCATTTTTCAGCAGGTCCCGAGTTCTTGTCCCACATCCAGGAAGAATGAGGTTATGCAGACACCTGGAGGATGAGCAAAGCTGAGAAGGGCTTTATTGCACAACAGGACAGCTCTCAGCAGAGAGGTGACTTGAAGCAGGTAGCCCCTATCTGCAGGTAGGTAGTCTCAACTAGTGTCTAGTCTGGCTGAGTTGGCGGGTTTATGTGCTCAGTATGGAGGAAGTGCAGTGCTGATTGGTCCATGGGCAGGAGTAAGTGCATGCTGATTGGTCCATGGGTGGCCTTGGAAAAAGCACGGCTTGATTGGCTGAAAGACAAAAAGGAAGTTGTCACTCCAGGCAGCGAACTTCACCTGGAACTGGCACACTGGTCCCCAGTTCACTGGGATTTCAATGGGGACCCACCCTTTCCTTCTTAGGAACCTGTCTGCCTCCTGCCACCATCAACATGCCATCCATGGCATGCAGGCTGTCTGCACTGGGGGGCACCCACAGACCTATGCTGAACCACCCTCAGCCCCTGGCCTCCCTCCCATGTTCTTCAGTAGCTACAGTTTTAGCCACAGAAGCAGTTTCCAGAGGAGCCCGAGGCAGTGAGAGGCTGACATGTTAGTGTTGCCCTGAGCACTTGCACACCTGGCCAGGTTGTGACAGTGCTCGGCTTAGTTATTGGGACAGATCCACAACTTTGCTCTGCTAGAGCAGTGCTGGGAACAAGGAGATGCCAAAGAGCGGGAGCAGGCACTTCCAAGCCTGTGAGGCAGGGCGCTTCCCAGGTCCTTGAGAGTGCAGGGATGCCTGGATCTAGAGCTGCCACTAGGGCAGCATTTAATTCTTAAATTAAATTTAAGAATTTAATTTTAAATTTGAGTGGCCAGTATTTAACTCTTAAATGTTTATTTTTTTACGAAAAAGATAAGTTCCTTTTTCCTTTTTTTTTTTTTTTTGCACTTAAAATATCCCTTCACTGTCACATCTGACTTTGAAAGAAAGTTGCATCCTTTTTCTTAGGCTCAAAACAATTTACCAGATTTGTGCAATGTTTCAAAATGTTATAAAGATTCTTTAGCTGTAATATCCCAAAAGGTCATAAATTGACAATATTTTTCCATGAAGTTCAGTTTCCATCACTTGTGTCCCTTTTTTCACTTCTATCTATCAGGGCAAATCTCTGTACCTCTTTTCTTCTGGCTGCCTTTTTAAAATTTTCTTTGCAATGTTTTCTCTGTGCTTTTCCCACAAAACTCCTTTTATTTCATTGACCTCTTTTACTTCACAGCACTCTATAAATTGTTCATAATATAGAACTATACTTCAGTATAAGTATGTGTGTGTGTGTATGTGTGTATATATATATATATATATATATATTTAACACATACACACAGAAATTTGAACACTTTAAAATATGACCAAATGACTTTTCATTGTGTTTTAGACAATATCTTTAATAATGCAATAAATTCACATTTGCATTTGATAAGGAATTAACTCATGCCTACTAAAATTTATCATTTCTTCCTGTGCTTTGCTACTTATGTTTAATTATTCCAATTGCTAAAATGTTTAGATGTTTATTTCTCATTTCATCAATGTTAAAACTATTTCAAAATACCTCACTAAGTAGTGGGATAAAATTAGGGCCCCCTTACTATTGTTTATCTACTGCTTATAACTTTAAGTATTTTTATATGCCAAACCATTACTTTTTAATTGTTCTATTTGTAATATTTACGTTCTATTGAATAATTAATAAAAGGCAATTAAAAGGGAATTCAAAATCCTTTGCTTATAGGTTAAATTTTTAAAATGGAAAATAAATAAAGGTTGTTATAATATGGTTATATAAACATATTCTATTATAGGAATAAATATTATAATTAGACCCACAGAAAATGCATGTAGTCCTATGTCATTTCAAAAGGAATGAGGGTGTTGCAAGAGACAGATCAAATGTATTCAGATTCTTATATGTTAATGCTAGTTCAAAATCAAGTCATAATAAAGGGCAAGCTACAAAGTGAGAAAAAAAATACTTGGAAATCATTTATCTGACAAAGGATTATGTCCAGAATATAAAAACACCACTCAAAACTCAACAGGTCATAAAACAACCAATCCTGTTTTAAAAATTGGAACATAAACCATCCCTTCACCAAAGAGCTTATACAGATGGAAACAAGCATATGAAAAGATGATCAACTTCATTAGCTATTAGAAAAATACAATCCACAGTGAGATAATTTATATTAGAATGACTAGAAAACGATGCAGATATCACAATACAAAGTGCTGGTGAGAATATAGAGCAGCTGCAATGTCCACATATTACTGCCACAAATGTGAAATGGCATAGCTACTTTGCGAAACAGTCTGGCAATTTCTTATAAGTTAAATATGCACTCAATATATGATTAAGCAATACCACTCAGGTATTTATTATAGAGAAATGAAAGCATATTCATATAAAAACTTACATACAAATATTTATGACAGCTCTTTTTATAAATGCCAAAACATAGAGATAAACTAAATTTCTTCAATGAATGAATTGATATATTAGGATACATTCATATAATAATCTTCAACAATAAAATGTAAACTATTGATACACACAAGGATTAATATTGAAGGCAGTAAGCTGTTCTAAAGAAGATTGTTTTAAAAGGTTACATACTGTATAATTATATTTATATGATGCCTTAGAAAAGGCAAAACTGTAGTGAAGATGAAATAATGAGTGGGGCTGGGTGAAATGGCTCACATCTGTAATCCTAGCACTTTGGGAGGCTGAGGTGGGCAGATCACCTGAGGTCAGAAGTTCAAGACCAGCCTGGCCAACATGATGAAACATGATGCTCACTAAAAATACTAACGTTAGCTGGGCATGGTGGTGTGTGCCTGTAATCCCAGGGAATCAGGAGGCTGAGGCAGGAGAATCGCTGGAACTCAGGAGGTGGAGGCTGCAGTGATCATGCCACTGTACTCCAGCCTGGGTGACAGAGTGAGACTCTGTCTCAAAAAAAAAAAAGTGTGGCTGCCAGAGGTTAGGGTCGGGGGAAACGGTGCAACTACAAATACAAAGGAGCAGCACGATGGAGATTTGAAGAGGGAGGAAATTGTTTTGTATCCTCAACTATGAATCGCAGTGGTATTAACATGTTTTAATACTCATGGAATTGTACATAAAAGAGATCAATTTTAGTGTATGTCGTTTTTAAAAAATAAAGTAAAATAAGCTGTACTATGTGTTAGTTACTTCAAATCTGGAGTATAACTTTCAACACTTTCCCTAGAATTTACTATTGTATTTTTCCTTTTTGATGTAAGAAAATATATGCTTTTCATCACATAATTGTGTAGAAGATTTACATAAATGTATTTTATAAATATCTTACAACTTCTTAATAATAATATATGTTACACGGCACTTACTTGCATTTTGAGAGCATTTTGCAGTCCTCTGACTTTCTATCTAATTTTGACTAAATTTTTGCTAGTTGTACCATATTATTATCCATAATTTTTGTCCTTTTGCACCCCTGGGTTGGTTCTGTTGTTTCCTGGATTTTGAGCTCTTTTCTCAGGAAAGTTTACAGTTTCCTCGGTTTAATCTTTAACTTTTTTAAATTAAATCTTCATGAGGTGTAAAATGTATACATTTTTGCATGCCCCAAAATATATTTTTCTTTTATGCCTAGTAATAATTGGTCTGGGTAAGGAAATCTAGGTTCCAGGTCATTTTTAAAGAGCTCTGAAGGTGCAGAATATCAAATCATTGTCTTAATTTAGGTTCCTCAAGAAAGCAGGACCTAAGCAAAAATTTAAGTGTAGGTAGTTCATTTTGCTGTTAGACCCAGGAATCAGAAGTGAGAGATGTGCGTAGAGAAAGGTTGTTAAGAAAGAAAATGCAGGCGGGTGGATCACGAGGTCAAGAGATCGAGACCATCCTGGTCAACATGGTGAAACCCCGTCTCTACTAAAAATACAAAAAATTAGCTGGGCACGGTGGCGCGTGCCTGTAATCCCAGCTACTCAGAAGGCTGAGGCAGGAGAATTGCCTGAACCCAGGAGGCAGAGGTTGCGGTGAGCTGAGATTGCGCCATTGTACTCCAGCCTGGGTAACAAGAGTGAAACTCCGTCTCAAAAAAAGAAAGAAAGAAAGAAGGAAAGAAGGAAAGAGAAGAAAGAAAGAAATAAAGAAAGAAATAAAGAAAGAAAGAGAGAGAGAGAAAGAAAGAGAGAAGAAAGAAAAGAAGGAAAGAAAGAAAATGCAATGTTAGGGTGCTCTATGAAAGTAGTTGCTGTGGACAACTAGGCTTCATTCCTAAAGAATCTTCTGAAAAGTGTATCCACTGCCTCCAAGATTTTTCCATCTGGAGTACAGGATGCTGGAGTGCTAATACACAGGTTACCACTCCACATTGTGTGTTGGTTTCTCTTTAGATGCATCAAATTTCTTACAATTGCCACTTGTTGTTAGTGTTTGAAAGTTCCTGCAATGTTAGAGAAAGTTCTGAGACGAAATTCAAGAAGACACACATTTTTCAGCATTATATAAATTTTAGGCCACTTGGAATTGTCTACTACAACTGATTATAAAATCATATGTGCATTGATGGGGTGTGACCAGGGACCCAACCCAGAGGTGTCTGCTTCACTCCTTGCACTGTAGATCTATCTCCTTATATACCTGACATGGTTTGGCTGTGTCCCTACCCAAATCTCATCATGAATTATTATCCCAATAATCCCCACATGCCATGGGAGGGACCCCGTGGAAGGTCATTGAATTATGGGGATTGTTTCCCTCAAGCTGTCTTCTTGATAGTGAGTGAGTTCTTATGAGATTTGAGGGTTTTTAAGCATCTGGCATTTCCCCTGCTGGCACTCATTCTCTCTCCTGTCACCCTGTGAAGAGTGTAAGTTTCTGCTGTGATTGTAAGTTTCCTGAGGCCTCCCTAGCCCTGCAGAACTGAGTCAATTAAACCTCTTTCCTTTGTAAATTACCCAGTTGCTAGTATTTTTTTGATAGTAGAGAACAGACTAATCCAGTACCACATTAAGTTCATTCAGTTTCTGATACTTCAAGGTAGTAACCAGCTGGAACTTTTATAAGATTTAATACAGGAGTCTTAATGGAACACACTAGAGTCCCTAATGCTGCCACTTTGTCTAAAACCATTATAGATATTTATCATATCCTGTCTCAATTATTCATTCTAAATTTTCTCCCTTTTTTTCTGCCAGAATTTTGGTTCATCTAAACTGCTTATGCGGTGTGATGACCAAGAGCTTAATCTCTGAAAGGTCAGTTACATTACCCAAAATTTCTTCCCTGATTATCAACTGTCTGCTTCTGGATGACAAGCAACTAAAGAATCTAATGGCTTAACACAACAGATTATTTATTATTGATTATAGTTTCCTGTGTTGACTAGACTTAGCTGGGTTGTTGTTGCTTGGCATCTCTCCTGTGGTCGCAGTCGTTAGAAATAAATATTGCTGTCATCAGAAGGCTCAAATGACCTGGATGCCCAAGTTCCAGTTCACTTCTGGCTGTTGACTGGACATTGTCTGTCCATGTCTTAGGTTTCTCATGTATGGGAGTTGAACTTTTTTGGAACTCAATTCCCATATATGAGAGAGATAGGAAGTGAAAGTGTTATGGGATCTCTGGGGTGTCAGTTTTTCTATCTGGAAACCTCTGTGGCCAGTGGTGCCTTTGCCTGAGTTCTTGTCCTGTGTCCAGAAAGAAGGAGGCATTCAGACAAGTGGAGGATGAACAAGATGAAGAGGAGCTTCATTAAGTGTTAGAACAGCTCAGAGGAGAGCTGCAGGGGGTAGCTCCTCCCTGTTACTGGTTGTCCCAATGTCTGCTGCTGTCAGCAGAGAAGAGGCCCTAGAGAGGGTAGCTCCTTTCTGCAGCTAGTAGTCCTAATGTCTCTGATGGTCTCTGAAGCTCTCAGTAGAAAGGGTAGTTCCTCTCCACTATCAGCAGAGAGGGTAGCTCCATTCTACAGCTGGGCATCCCAGCCCCATCATCTCTCCATTCTCTCCATCCTCTTCCCTGCTCTGACTGAGCCCGGGGCTGTTATAGACCTGAGAAGGGAGGAAGTATGTGCTGACTGGTCCATGGGCAGCTATGGTGGGCCCAGGAAAAAGCACCGTGAGTTCCCCATCTGTTCTGCAGGACTGACTGGCAGCTCAGCCCCCATGCTTCAGGATTGCTCTGGCCTGAAGGTGGGGCTTCACTGGGGGACTCACTCCCTTCCTCCCAGAAGCCTGTCTGCCTCCCATGCCATCTATGGTGCCCGGCTGCTGGTACCAGGCAGCACCTGTGGGCTAGCACCAATCCCACACAGCACCAACCCGAGCATCCCCTCCCACACTTCTTGGTGGCTAAAGTCCAGAAGGGGCCAAGACAGCAGGGGCCTGGCTTGTCAGTTCTGCCCCAAATGTGGGCACAACTGGCTGGGCTGTGATAACACCCAGGCTCAGCCCCAACCCCACTCCAATATTGGAGCCAATACTTGTAGTGCAGAGAGGCTAGGCGGTGAGAGCAGACACCTCTGATCCTGCAAGGGGAAGGGGTCCCTTGCCAGGCCCTGCAAGAGTACAGGGATACCTGGGTCTGCAGATCTGGTTTGGGCAGCTGCAGATGTGCTTGGGAGCAGGGCTTCCACCTGCTCTTGGAGCAGGAGGCTCAGATCTGCAGTCACAACTTGCAGGGCGGCAGCCCTACCCTCTTGGCAACTCCAGATTCTTATGGATCTGGGCTGACATCTGGGGCAGGGACCATGTTACTGTCAGCTGACCCTGTGACCTCGGCATGTGACCTGGCCCAGCCCCATCATGGTGGCTCCCAGGGTGGTGGGCTGTGGGCAGCAAGGGCTGTGCAACCCCTTCCTGTGCCCTCCCTGAGGTGGTCAGCGTAATGGCAGTGTTTGTACCAGATGACCCACTGTTGCCATCAGAAGCTTCCAGTTTCTTAAGACCAGGACCTGGCATAGTGTGACTTGCATTATATTTTATTAGTTAAAGCAGTTATAGATCCTACTTAGATTTAAGATGAGCATAAGACTCACTTTCAATAAAAAGACTGTAGTTTTCACTAAATAACCTATGTTTGCAACTAAGTAATTTTCTTAGTATGTTCTGTTTAGATAGCCAGAGAGAGCTTTTTCTTTCATTTTGTCCCATTTCTCTCTTTCAGTCCAAGCTGATAATCATTCCTTTAAAGATTTTGTGGACTTTCTGTGTATTAAATTATAATCCACTTCTTTATATCAGTGCTTCTAAAATGTAGATTTATTTTGTCCCACAGGCATTTAGATAGTCTGGAAACAATTTTGACTGTCAAGAATTGGGTGCAGAGGCCAGGCGCAGTAGCTTACACCTGTAATACCAGCACTTTGGGAGGCTAAAGCAGGTGGATTACCTGAGGTCAGGAGTTTTGAGACCAGCTTGGCCAACATGGTGAAACCCTGTCTTTACTAAAGATATGAAATTTAGCCAGATGTGATGGTGAGTGCCTGTAATTCCAGCTACATGGGAGGCTGAGGCAGGAGAATCGCTTCAACTCAGGAGGCGGAGGTTGCAGTGAGCTGAAATTGTGCCATTGCACTCCAGCCTGGATGTCAAAAACAAGAATCCATCTTAAAAAAAAAAAAAAAAGATTTGGATGAAGAGAGGCCTATTGGTATCTAATGGGTAGAGCCCATAAATGTTGCTCAACATTTAACAAGGCACAGGACAACACAAAAGACCCCCCTCATCCAACAAAGAATTATCTGGCCCAAAATGTCTATAGTGCCGAGGTTGAAACGTCCTGCCTTAGATAACAGCCACACCAAAAACTATTTGAGACAGTCTCTTCATTATCTTTGGTTCCCTATGATAATGTCCCTTATTAGAAGACTTAATGTGTCACAGAGAGGAGGGTATACAAGAACCTTCACATATTTGAAGTTCTCTTTCAGATTCCACTTTAGCTCTTCCTTCAGTTTATCAAGGATCTTACGCTTCCACACAATTTGATCTTTGTTTTCGAAAAATGTATGCTATGGCATTCTCTTTTTGGAGAGACTGGAGAATTTAAAAACAGTCTTGTTTTTGATTCCAGGAAACTTGACCTTTTATCTTTGGTTTAAATTCTGATTTAAAGAGTAGAAGTATTTCCTCTTTATTTCATTTCTCTCTTCTTATATTTTATGATAGGCAGCTAAAATCAACCAGACAAGGCTTGAAATTCTGCCTTCAAATCTTCCCTAGCCATCCCAATGTTACTGGGTACTCTTTCTATTTTTCTTATTGCCAAAGGTGACAGTGTTGGCAGATTTTCTGCCACTACATAAAAAATGCCTCTTTTCACTAGCTTCTATTATAGACTGAATGTATGTATCCTCCACAAATTAATATATTAAAGCCTTAATCTCCAATGTGACAATCTTTGGAGGTGGGGCCTTTGAGAAGTAATAACGTTTAGATGAGCTGATGTGGGTGGAGCCATTATGATGAGATTAGTTCCTTTATAAGAAGAGACAGAATGGATTTCTCTCCATGCACATACATTGAGGAAAGGCCATGTGAGTGTTACCAACAAAGGTGGTCCCCCATGAAATGGGGTGTTTTCCTGTCCAGTGCCACAAAGCCAATATGCAAACAAAAAATGAACATGAAGAAGTGCAAGACTTATTTCATGGCTGTGGAACTGAGAAGGAGGCGCTTGGCTCGTTAATCAACTTAGCCCTTCTTACCAGAAGAAAGTCACAGGGCATATTTAGTGAAAGGGTTGGGCATTAAAAACAAGGAGAGGAATATTCATGTATTTTCTAGGAGTGGGCAGAGAACTGCTTGGAAGTGGAGTTGTCACCTTCTTTTTTGTCATTTTATGGTTTATTCTGGTCATTGTCATAGCGATTGTCAATGGTCATGATGCTTGTGGGAGCGTCATTGACCATGGAAGTTAGCTTATAATGAAGTTAGGTTCTTCAGAGCTCAAGTGACCTCTGAAGTTATCTGCCATTTTCGAGCCTCCTAGTCTTAGCTGGTTTAGTCACAAGGGGAAACTTCTGACTTCAGTTCTTCTGTTTCCTAAAAATAAGCAGAGTTAAGGTGGGATAGAAATTCACTTAGGTCTTGAAGGGATTACACCGGGTAACATGAGGACGCAGGGAGAAGATGGTCATTTGCAAGCCAGAAAGACGGCCCTCATCAGAAATCAAATCTGCTGGCACCTTGATCTCAGACTTTCAACCTCCAGAACTGAGAAATGTCTGTGGCTAAGTCACCTAGTCTTTGGTATTTTGATATAACAGCCTGGGCTGAGTAGGACAGCCTCTGATATCATCCTCACTGGCTTCAAGTCCCCAACAGCTTCCTGGAGGTCTTCCAGGCTTCACCATCAGTCTCCTGCAAAATCTTCTAGCATCTGCCAATTGCTTAAACACAAAGCCAATTGTCATTAGTTTTTAGATTTTTGTTTTTTCTAGGACTAAAATTTACTTTGCTCTTGTTAGGCTGTCATAGCTGTAATTTTTCATTCATCGTTGTCACCAGGCATGTGAGAACTGACATTTTAGTTTATGTTTCTCTAAACTAATGCCTGAGAAAAAGGCTTGAGTGAAGTTCATTTGTTTGAAATAGTATCCTAAGAAACAGGGTAAAGGGAAAGGAGTAGTTAGACAAGGAAGGAGGAAAAGATAATGAGGGCACTGCTGGGGTACACAGGAATTTGAGTCTGCTAGGATTTTGAAGCACACTTAATGCCCTAGAATTATCCACCAGAAAGACAGCATGCACTTGAATTGGGGTGCTGTATCTGTGAGGTCTCCCTTCACTTGGAATGTGCTTTTCAAATGTTCTGAAATTAGATCTGGGGCAAGGGGCTGTGACACAGCACTGAAAATAACTTCTACACCAAAACTCATTATTTATAGGATATTTTATGACTTTTCTGGAAGCTCTTAAGATTTTATCGTCATCCTAGTTATTTTAGATTTCATAATTACATGCCTAGGTGTAGGTCTTTTTAATTTCATTCTGCTTGGCACTTAGTGATCCTTTTGTTTTTAACTCTAGGAGTTTAGAATTCTTACATAATGTTTTCTATTTTCTTTGTTTTTTTTTTTTTTTTTTTTGAGCCTCCTATTTTTTAGGAATCAAAATCTGCTAAATTCTAATTCTTTGTCTTTTTGTTATGTACTCTAGGAGTTTTCTTTATCAGGAAACATTTCTGCTGAGTTTTCATTTTCAGAAATCATATTTTTTAATTTTAAAAACTCATATGTTATTTTTGTTTTTCATCGCATTCTATTCTTGTTGCATGGATATATTATCATATCAAATGAAACAGAAGAGAAGTAAAGATATACATCATTTATTTCTTTAATATCTTCATACAAAGAAAAGTATCAAGGGGAATAAGCCAAATAATTGATATTGGCGATCCTTGTTATTTTTGAGTTTTTCTAGAGTTTTCTCTAGAATCAGTTATTTGTCTTATTCTTCTTGATACTTTTCATTATGCAATGATTTTCCAAAATGTCTCATGGTAATTGGATTTCCATTCATCTTTATGCATAAAAAAGTGTTGATACACTTAAGGAGCTGG
Organism: Saguinus oedipus; assembly: GCA_031835075.1. NCBI lineage: Eukaryota > Metazoa > Chordata > Mammalia > Primates > Cebidae > Saguinus > Saguinus oedipus. The sequence goes on along the minus strand of CM063184.1, from coordinate 90,798,508 downwards.
GATAAGTTTCACTGCTGCTCTGCAGATTTGTTTGTGTATCCAGCTAACAAGCATTTCTTTTTATCTAAGAGGGAAGTGTGTGTGCGTGTGTGTGTGTGTGTGTTGTGTATTTTTTGTGTCTATGTGTGAAGTTATTGGTAATCAGCAGATTTCACTTGAATGTATATAGATGGTACGTAGATGAGAAACAGGAAGATAGTCTGCCCACGGGATACCCTCGAGAAAATCAAGGGGTCTTTAGACAGAAAATCTCAGACTTGGAACATTTGCTATTCCCAAGCAGTTATTCAATTTCTTTAGGAAACAGTTCTTTGGCTTATGCTGTGTGAACATGCAAGACCTGTCACGCATCATTCACATGGCAACGGGAGTCTATTGGGAGGAGCCAAGACACTGTGATGTGGACAGTTTTAAAATAATTTCCATTGATTCCTTCTCTTTAGTTATTTCCTACTCTCTGGGCCTGCCAGTTCTTAGTATCAGCCTCCTCTAGATTTTAGATTCTCTAGAAACAGCAGTTTCCACCAATGTTGACATCTGTTCTTATTCAGCTTCTGACACATGTCTTCATCTGCCTGCAGAGTTTATCTGCCTTTATAACTTCTTCTACTCTTAACTGTTCAAGAGCCATCAGAATATTTGGTTCAGGGATGGCCCCTCCACTCCAAAACATACTTTGGTTATAAATTTATCTCATATTATATGTCTTTACCCTAAGTTAAATAAAACTGTGAGACATTGAAGAGGTAACAACATCTTTTCAGTCTGCCATTTTAAACTAGCAGCAATAAGTATTTTCTTTATTTAATAAAGTTTTATGTCTTCTAGTAACAATGTAAAAGTTAAGAAAGTATTTTATATTTTCTAAAAATGAAAAGATTTTCTTTTATATAGAACTTAACCTTTAATAGACTTTTAAAAACTTTTATTTAGCCTCAGGGGTAAATGTGAAGGTTTGTTAAATAAGCTATGAAAATGATTTAATATCCTATAAACATGATAGCTAAGATCCAAACTGGGATTAGATACCCCACTATGCTTAGCTCTAAACCAAAATATTTAAATTAATAAAACTATTCACCAGAGTACTACAGGCAACAGCCTAAAACTCAAAGGACTTGGCGGTGCTTTATGTCCCTTGAGGAGCCTGTTCTATAATTGATAAACCCCAATTACCTTGCCATCTCCCGCCGCTCAGCCTATGTACTGCTATCTTCAGCAAACCCTAAAAAGGCCTTAGAGTAAGCACAAGTATGTACATAAAAGCATTAGGTCAAGGTATTGCCTATGAAATGGTGAGAAATGACCTACATTTTCATTTCCCAGAAAATTTTATGATAACCTTAATGAAACCTAAAGATTCAAGGAGGGTTTAGCGGTAAATGAAGAACAGAGTGCTCAATTGGATGAGGGTGTGAAACACACACACACACCACCCATCAACCTCTCAAATACTATTCTAGAGACCAATACTACTAATAATTTTCCTGCACATGTATAGAAGAGATAAGTCATAACATGGTAAGCGTACTGGAAGGTGCACTTGAACTAACCAAAGCGTAGTTTAACTTAAGGTACCCGGCTTGCACCCACCTTACACCCAGAAAATTTCATATCACCTGACCATTTTGAGGCAACTCTAGCCCCAACTTTATTACACTGTATTATGAGATCTCTTTGAACCAAATCATTTAACCTGGACAAAAGTATACGTGATAGAAGTTACTTACTCTGATGCAATAGATAGAGTACCACAAGGGAAAGACGAAATAATCACACCAAGCATCAAAAAGCAAAGACAAACCCTTGTATTTTTGCATAATGAATTAACCAGAATAAATTTCACAGAGAGAACTCTAGCCAAGACCCCCAAAATGCAATGAGCTACTCAAGAACCGCTAAAAGAGCAGACTCATCTACATAGCAAAATAGAGGACTCATGAGTAGTGTTGATAAACCTATCGAGCCTAGTGATAGCTGGTTGTCCAAGACAGAATTTTAGTTCAACTTACTACTGGGACTCAAAAAAGGAGACATTGCTAATTTTATTGTTAAGGTCATTATTATTATCAATGATGATAGTTGATTGATGGCATTTATAATGAATGGTTCATTGTCCAGAGAACAGTATATTGGAAATGATTCATATTCTAAGAAATATAGATGCAGTTGCTTGTGTGAGGAAATATTCGGTAGCTGCTTCTGTGGTGTGGGGATTTGCTTTTTTAATTAAAATTGGGATAATGGCTAGTATGTTTATTTCTAGGCCTATTCAGATGAGAAGTCAGTGTGAGCCTAATATTGTAATGAGAGTTCCTGTAATGGTAGTGAAAGAGGTAACAAGTTGGGTTAGAGGGTCAATTGGCACAGAAAAGATATAAACCAACATTTTCACAGTATGGGCCCGAGAGCTTATTTAGCTGACCTTACTATAGGATGTGGTATATCAGGTAGCACAGAGAATTTTGGATTCTCAGGGGTAGGTTCAATTCCTATAATTCTACACATAAGAGGATTAAAACTGATCATTTACTCTATCAAAGTAACTCTTTTGTCAGACATATTTCTTATGTTTGAGCGGGATACTAGATACTAGGACAGGCATAGAGATATGTCATATGTACATCTCTGTGACTATCCTAGTGTGAATGGTTGGAAAATTTTGATAGAAAATGTATAAGTTGATTGTGATGGAATCGAGGATATGACGCTTGAAGTCATAGAAATAAGGTCATTAAAAGGAAGGTTTTGGTGATGAGCATTATGGTATAGAGTTCTGGTGTATGAATGTCATCTAATGCTCCTGGGAAGATAATAGTGGTTAGGGCATTTATAATAATAATAATTCCATATTCTGCTATAAAGAATAGGGCAAGTGGACCTGCAGCATATTCCACATTAAAGCCCAAAGCGAATTCTGATTCCTCCTCTATCAAGTCAAATGGGGCTCTGTTAGTTTCTGCTAGTGTGGAGATAAGTCATGTTATGATTAGCAGTCACGATGGTAGGAGTAGTCAGATAAACTCTTGTGTTGTGATGAGTGTAGATAAATCGAATGAACCCCTTATTAAGAGAACTGACAGGAGGATAATAGGATAATTTTATATGAAATTGTTTGGGCTACTGCTCATAGTGCATGTATTGGTGCATGTTTTGAATTGGATGCTTATCTTGATCAGAAGATAGAGAAGACAGCTAGGCTTGATATGGCTAGTATAAATAGGAGACCCATGTTAAGATTAATGAGAGGATATGGTGTGGGGGGAAGGATTCATATAAGGAAGGTAATAGATAAGGTTAGGGTTGGAAAAATAATGTATAAGGGAATAGCGATGCTAAAGGTCGCAGGGGTTCTTTAATAAAAACTTTTATTGCATCTGCGAAGGGCTGAAATAGTCCATACAGACCCACCATGTCTTTTGCGTAGTTGTACGTAACCTAAGATCATGTTTACTGAGCATAAGGAATGCAATGGCCCTAATCCCCTAATTTGAACAGAACTTGGTCAAACGGGGACTCTACTAGGAGATGATCAGATTTAATGTTACTGTCACCACTCACGCATTTGTTATAATTTTCTCCATAGTGAAACCAATCATTTAATTGAAACTACCAGCCTATTCATCCAACCAATAGCACTAGCTATACAATTAGCCAACGTTACAGCTGGCCGCTTACTAATGCATTTAATTGGAGGAGCTATATTCCTATTATCAACTATTAACCCACCCACAGCTTCCATCACAGTTGTTATTCTAGTTTTACTAACCATCCTCAAGTTTGCCATAACCCTCATTCAGGCCTGTGTCTTTACACTACTAGTAAGCCTCTACTTACGTGACAATACATAATGACCCTCCAAACTCAGGCTTACTACATGGTTAACCCTGGCCCCTGACCACCAACAGGGGCCTTTTCAGCACAACTTATAACTTCCAGCTGGCCATATGATTTCATTTTAACTCAACTACCTTCCTAACTTTAGGCCTACTAACCAATACATGGACTATCTGTCAATGACAATGCGATATTATCCAAGAAAGCACATTCCAAGGCCATCATACGTCAACTGTTCCAAAAGGCCTTCGATACGGAAAAATCTTACTCCTTATTTCAGAGGTGTTCTTTTTCGGTGGCTTCTTCTGAGCATTCTACCACTCTAGCCTAGCTCCCACTCCAGAATTAGAAGGATGATGTTCTCCAACAGGCATCTATCACCTTTGCCCCTTAGAAGACCTTCTCCTTAATCCATCTGTTTTGCTGGCATCTGGAGTGTCAATTACTTGGGCTCACCACAGCTTAATAGAAGGTAACCAAAAATACATACTTCAGGCACTATCGATCACAATTGCCCTAGGCATTTGCTTTACACCTCTACAAGCCTCAGAATATGTTGAAGTCCCTTCCACTATCTCCGACGGGGTTTACCCTCAACGTTCTTCATAGCCACAGGTTTTCACAGGCTTCACGTTATTATTGGATCAGCATTTCTTACTGTCTGCCTACTCCGCCAACTAAAATTTCACTTTACATCTAACCGCCGTTTTGGATTTGAAGTCTCTGCCTGATACTGGCACTTTGTAGATGTAGTATGACTGTTTCTATATGTTTCTGTCTATCATGAGGCTCATACTCTTTTGGTATAACATAGTTATACCAACTGATTGACTTCCAATCAATTAGCTTCAGCATTACCTGAAAAAGAGTAATTAATCCAACATTAAACTTAGCAACTGATACCTTACTAATGCTCTTACTAGTAACAATTGCATTTTGACTCCCACAACTTAACACCAACACAGAAAAATCCAACCCCTATGAATGTGGCTTTGACCTGATAGGCTCCGCCCGCCTCCCCTCTTCTATAATGTTCTTCCTAGTACCCATCACATTTCTCCTCTTTGATTTAGAAATCGCCCTGCTACTACTTCTATCATGAGCTTTTCAGACAACTGACCCAAAATTAATACTTAGTTCAGCTCTCATATTTTTTTTTTTTTTTTTTTTGAGACGGAGTTTCGCTCTTGTTACCCACGCTGGAGTGCAATGGCGCGATCTCGGCTCACGGCAACCTCCGCCTCCTGGGTTCAGGCAATTCTCCTGCCTCAGCCTCCCGAGTAGCTGGGATTACAGGCACGCGCCACCATGCCCAGCTAATTTTTTGTATTTTTAGTAGAGACGGGGTTTCACCATGTTGACCAGGATGGTCTCGATCTCTTGACCTCGTGATCCACCCGCCTCGGCCTCCCAAAGTGTTGGGATTAGAGGCATGAGCCACCGCGCCCGGCCAGCTCTCTTATCTTAATGATAATTAAAATTATCATTTTAATCTTAGGTGTAGCCTATGAATGAACCTGAAAAGGATTAGAATGAATTGAGTTGGTAATTAGTTTAAGTTAAAATAAATTATGTCAACTCTTTAGATTATGATAGATCAGAATTACCAAATGCCTTCTATTTATATTAATATTACATTAGCTTTTATTATGTCTTTAATAGGGGTAATAATCTATTGATTCCACCTGATATTGTCCCCACTATGCCTAGAAGGCATAATAGTATCTATATATCTATCTATATCTATCTATCTATCAATCTATCTTTTTTTGAGATGGAGTCTCGCTGTCACCCAGGCTGAAGTGCAGTGGCCCAATCTCAGCTCACTGCAACCTCCACCTCCCATGTTCAAGTAGAGATAGGGTTTCACCATGTTGGCTGCAGGCTGGCCTGGAAATTCTGACCTCAGGTGATCCACCTGCCTTGGCCTCCCAAAGTGCTGGGGTTACAGGCATGAGCCACAGAGCCCTGCCAAAACTATCAATATTTATTGTAAGTACTCTTGTGATCTTAAATATATATTTAATGCTGGCATCCATAATAGCAATTATCTTCTTAGTTTTTGCAGCCTGCAAAGCTGCTGTAATTTTAGCCTTACTAGTCATGGTTTCCAACACCTATGGCCTAGATTATGTACAAAAACTAAATTTACTCCAATGCTAAAATTATTATCCCAACAATTATATTAATCCCAATAATGTGGAGTATTATTATTAATAAACAGAATTCTTAATTCCCAATAAGAACTCTGTAATCTAAATTAATACAGCTTCCACAGTTTACTTATCAGTCTCATCAGTCTGCTGTTCTTCAACCAATTTAATGATAAGTCTTCCAACTTCTCATCAACTCATTTTTTTTCTGATCCACTGTCATCACCCCTTCTAATCCTAACAGCCTGGCTGCTACCCTTTATAGTTTTAGCAAGCCAATATCATCTATCCAAAGAATTGTTCCCATGAAAAAAACTTTATATTTTAATACTAGTAGGGATACAGATATTTTTAATAACATTCACAGCCACAGAATGAATCATATTTTATATTCTCTTTGATGCCACACTAGTCTCCACCCTAATTATTATTACTGGTGAGGTAATCAAGCAGAATGCCTTAACTCAGGCTTATGCTTCTCATTTTACACACTGGTAGGATTCTTACCTTTGCTTGTAGCACTTATATATACTCAAAATGTCTCAGGCTTAATAAATTTGTTAATCACAACATATACTACTAGGGAAAGAGCAAACGATATAAAAACCCTCTGTGACTAGCATGCATCATGGGATTTATGGTAAAAATGCCTCTCTACGGACCCCACCTATGAGTCCCTAAAGCTCGCATTGCTGGCTCAGTAATACTAGCAGCAGTACTTCTAAAATTAGGTGGCCACAGGAATGACACAGGTCACTCTAATCCTCCCCCTGACAGAATAATACATAGCCTACCCTTTCCTTATACTAACCCTATGAGAATAATCATAACACGCTCCCTTTGTCTACACCGAACTGATCTAAAACCATTCAGTGCTTACTCCCCTGTAAGTCACATAGTACTTGTTATCAGGGCTATTCTTATTCTAAGCCCCTGAAGCTTTATAGGTGCAACCACCCTTATAATTGCCCATGGACTCACTTCGCCCCTACTATTCTGCCTAGCAAACTCCAACTATGAATCAGTTCAGAACTGAACTATGCTACTTATTCAAGGCCTTGAGACACTACTCTCACCAATGGCCATGTGATGACTTTTAGCTAGCCTCACCAATTTTACCTACACCCTACCATTAATGTAGTAGGAGAACTCTTCATAACCATAGCCTCTTTCTCTTGATCCAATCTCAACGTCATTCTTATGGGACTTAACATGTTAATTACAGCCCTCTACTCTCTCTATATACTAATCATCACACAATGAGGGGTCTGAACGTATCACATCAACAATATGTGAGAAAATACCCTAATGTTAGTATACCTAGCACTGCTATTATCCTTAAACCCCAAAATCATTTTAGTACGTATATATTGTAGTTATAGTTTAATTAAAACACTAGATTGTGGATCTAATAATAGAAGTCTACAATTTCTTACTTACCAAGAAAGTATGCAAGAACTGCTAACTCATGCTCCTGTGTTTAACGATACACCTTTCTCAACTTTTAAAGGTTAAGAGTTATCCATTGATCTTAGGAACCAAAACCATTGGTTCAACTCCAAGTAAAAGTAATAAAATATATTCTCCTCCCTTACTATAACCTCCCTAGTACCACTCTTGTCATGGAGGTTTGTTGTACAAATTATTACGTCACTCAGGTATTCAGTCCAGTTATCTTTTCTGCTCTTCTCCCTCATCCTACCCTTCTCTTTCAGGTAGACCCCAGTGTCTGTTGTTCATTTCTTTTTCTTCATGAGTTCTCATTTAGCTCTCACTAATAAGTGAGAACATGCAGTATTTGGTTTTCTGTTTCTGTATTAGTTTGCTAAGTATAATAGCCTTCAGCTTCATCCATGTTCCTGCAAAAGACATGATCTCATTCTTTTTATGGCTGCATAGTATTCTGTGGTATATATGTACCACATTTTTTAATCTGTCATTGATGGCCTTTAGGTTGATTCCATATTATTGCTATTGTGAATAGTGCTGCAGTGAACATTTGCACACATATGTGTTTATGGTAGAATGATTTACATTCCTTGATATATACTCAGTAAAGGTATTGCTGAGCCAAATGGTAATTCTGCTTTTAGCTCTTTAAGTAATTGCCATACTAACTTCCACAATGGTTAAACTAATTTACACTCCCTCCAACAGTCATGCCAGCCTCTGTTATTTTTTTTTAATTTTATTTTACTTTTTAATAACTATCCTGACTGGAATGAGATGGTATCTCATTGAGGTTTTGATTTGCATTTTTCTAATGATCAGTGAGTGATATTGAGCTTTTCTTCATATGCTTTTTGTTTGCATGTATGTATTCTTCTGAAAATTGTCTGTTCATGTCCTTTGCCCACCTTTTAATGGGGTTTTCTGTTTTTTGTTTGTAAACTCAAGTTTCTTATAGTTGCTGGATATTAGAGTTTTGTCAGATGTATAGTTGAAAAAAATGTTCTCCCATTCTGTAGGTTGTCTGTTTGCTCTGTTGTTAGTTTATTTTGCTGTGCAAAGCTCTTAGGTTTAATTAGATCCCATTTGTCAGTTTTTGCTTTTCTTACATTTGCTTTTGGTGTCTTTGTTATGAAACCTTTGCTTGTTCATTTGTCCAGGATGGTATTCTCTAGGTTGTCTTCCAGGGCTTTAATAGTTTTGGGTTGTACATTTAAGTATTTATTCCATCCGGAGTTGATTTTTGTATATGGTATAAGGAGGGGGGTCCAGTTTCAGTCTTCCGCATGTGGCTAGCCGGTTATCCAAGCACCATTTATTGAATAGAAAGTCTTTTTTCCCATTGCTTGTTTTTGTCAGCATTATCGGAGATCAGATGGTCAAAGGTGCATGGCATTATTTCCAGGCTGTCTTCTGTTCCATTGGTCTACATGCCTGTTTCTGTGCCAATACCATGCTGTTTTGGTTATACCCTGTAGGATACTTTGAAGTTGAGCAATGTGATGTCTTCAGCTTTGTTCCTTTCGCTTAGGTTTTTGCCTTGGCCATTTGCCTAGGCTCCTTTTTGTTTCCATATAAATTAATTTTTTCTAGTTCTGTTGTTGGTAGTTTGATAAAAGAACTAGACAAAAGAAGGTTGTTGATAGTTTGATAAAAATAGAATTGAATTTTTAAATTGCTTTTGGGCAGTATGGCTATTTTAAAAATATTGATTGTTCCTATCCATAAACATGAAATGTTTTTTTCCGTTTGTTTCTGTCATCCCTGATTTCTTTAAGCAGTGTTTTGTAATTCTTATTGTGGAGATATTTTACATCCCTTCTTTGCTGTATTCTTAGATATATTAGTCTATTCTCACACTGCTGATAAAGACATACCCAAGATGAGATAATTTATAAAGAAAAAGAGGAATAATGGACTCACAATTCCATGTGGGTGGAGAGGCCTCACAATCATGGTGGAAGGCAGAGAAGCATGTCATATCTTACTCCTCTTTATAAACCTATCAGATCTTTTGAGACTTACACACTATCACGAGAACAGCATGGGAAAGACCCTCCCCCATGACTCAATAACCTCCCACCGGGCCCCTCTCATGACACATGAAAATTGTGGGAGCTACAATCAAGATGAGATTTGGGTGGGGACACAGCCAAACCATATCACTACGTATTTTATTCTGTTTGTGATGCTTGTGAATGGAATTACATTCTAAATTTGGCTGTCAACTTGGACACTATTGGGGTAGAGAAATGCTACCAATTTTTGTACATTGATTTTGTAACTTGAAACTTTGCTGAAGTTGTTTATCAGATCAAGGAGTCTTTGGGAAGAGACTATGGGTTTTCTAGGTATAAAATTATTTCATCTGCAAACAAAGATAGTTTGACTTCCTTTCTTCCTATTAGGAGGCCTTTGATATCCTTCTCTTGCCTGATTGCTCTGGTGAGGTTTTCCAGCACTAGGTTGACCAGGAGTAGTGACAATGGTCATTCCTGTATTTCTCCAGTTCTCAAGAGGAATGGTTTGAGCTTTTTCCCATTCGGGATGCTTTTGGCAATGGGTTTGTCATAGGTGGCTCTTAGTATATTGAGGTATGTTCCTTTGATGCCTAGTTTGTTGAGGGTTTTTAATACTAAGAAATGTTGAATTTTATCAAACGACTTTTCTGTGTTTATTGAGAGATCATGTGGTTTTGTTTTTAGTCCTGTTTATGTGATAAATAACATTATTAATTTGCATATGTTGAACCAATCTTGCATCCCAGAAATAAAACCTTCTTGAATGTGGTGGACTAGCTTTTATATGTGCTGAATAATTCACTTTGGTAGTATTTGTTGAGAATTTTTGTATCTATGTTCATTGGGGATACAGGACTTAAGTTTTTGTTTTTGTGTGGGTCTCTGCCAGGGTTTGTATCAGAATGACATTGATCTCACAGAATGAGTTAGGGAGGAGTCCCTCCTTGATGTTTTGGAATAGTTTCAGTAGAATTGATACCAGCTCTATATACAGGTAGAATTCAGCTGTGCATCTGCCAGGTCCAGGGCTTATTCTGGCTGGTAAGTTTTTTTGTTTACTGACACAATCTCAGAACTTATTGGTATGTTCAGAGTTTCAGTTTCTTTCTGGTTCAGTTGTGGGAGGTTGTATGTTTCTAGAAATTTACTCATTTCCTCCAGATTTTCTAGTTTGTGTGCACAGAAGCATTAAAATGTTCTCTGACGGTTTTTTGTATTTCTGTGGTGTTGGTGGTAATGCCCACTTTGTCATTTCTGATTGTGTTTATTTGAATCTTCTCTTTTTTCTTTGTTATTTTAGCTAGCAGCTGATCAATTTTATTTATTCTTTCAAAGATCCAATTTTTGATGCTGTTGATCTTTCGTATGTTTTTTCTCATATCCATTTTATTCAGTTCAGCTCTGATTTTGGTGACTTCTTTTTCTTGCTAGCTTAGAAGTTGCTTCAGCCTTATTTTCCAGTTCTACTAGATGTGATGTTAGTTTGTTACATTTAGATCTTTCTAAGTTTTTGATATGAGTGTTTAGTAAAAAATTTTAGTATTAACTTTCCTCTTACTGCTTTAGCTGCATCTCTGAGATTCTGGTATGTTGTATCTTTGTTCTCATTAGCTTCAAATAATTTCTTGTTTTCTGCTTTAATTTTATTTTTTATCCCAAAGTCATTAAATAACAGATTGTTTAATTTCCAAACTGGAGGTCCCACCTGGTTGTTGAGGAATGCTGAGTGTGTGATTGCTGAGAAATGCTGAGTGTATGATAAAACATATTGTTTGCTAGGAATAATGATGGCGAGGAAAATTTAGTCACCCCCCTCTCCCATGCCGCCCAAGTAGAAAACTACCTGGGGCATTCTAAAGTGGAAGGATCATATATAAATATCACACAACAGTTAAAACAATTCTTTAAGCATGGGACATCTGCCCCTGCCCTTGTGGCTCCCTCATGGAGAATATTTTGTAGTTTTTCTGTGATCCATGGTGAGTGGGCACCAGCTGCCTACTTGGTATATTTTTGTTATGAGAAAATACAGAACATCTGTTTGTTAATAATCATCATCTTTTCAGAGAGAATAAATGTTTGTGTCAGAGTCTGCTTGAGGCCCTCAGTCCGGAATGCTGTCAGCCTCTGAGGCTCTCAGCTCGGAAGACTGTTGGACCCCCACATAGACCCACTTTGCTGTTCTACCTGGGTGTCTGCTTCTCAATGCCTTCAGTGCCACCTGGGTTGGGGTTTCTATGGCTGAGCTGGTCTCAGTACTTGGAGAAATGCAGAGACTCGGGGTCTCACAGGAAAAGGGAGACTGGGCTCTTCACTGTATTGTGGGTGTGACATGCTGGAGGTGCCAGCAAAACAATCAGGTCCTTTATATTTTTCCCCAGCCCAAGGGCAGTTAAGGGTGGCACCACTGCAGCAGCAATGGCAGAAAGCCCGTGGGACTTCCTCCTGGGAGAAAGGGGGGACTTCTCCTTGAGAGAAAGGCAGAGCTACCACTGGCTGAAGTTATCAGGCTGAGCTGCACCATTTTACATTCCTGTCAGCAATGAATGAGAGTTCCTTTTGTTCTACATCCTTGTCAACTTTTGCTGGTGTCAGTGTTTGAATTTTGGCCATTCTAATATATGTGTAGTGGTATCTCACTGTTATTTTAATTTGTATCCCCCTGATGACATATCATATACAGCATATTTTCATTTGCTTATTTTCCATCTTCTTTGGTGAGGCAAAATGCTAAGTGTTTGGCTCATTTTTAAATTTGGTTATTTTCTTATTGTTGAATTTTAAAGTGTTTTTGTATACTTTGAATAGCGATCCTTTATAAGATACATCATTCGTAATTATTGTATCCCAGTCTGTGGCTTAACTTCTCATTCTTATGATATTAAACTTTGCACAGCAAAAACTGTTAATTTCAATATTGTCTAGCTTACCAATTATTTCTTTCATGGATTATATCTAAAGAGTCTTTGCCATAACTAAGGTCATATAGATTTTCTACTATATTATCTTTTAGGAGTTTTATAGTTTTGCACTTGACATTTAGGTCTATAATCCACATTGAGTAAAATTTTGTTAAGGCTGTAAGGCCTGAGTCTAGGCACTTTTTTTTTCCAGTGGTTCTAACATCATTTGTTGAAAAGACTGTCTTTGCTCCATTGCATTGCCCTGGGTTCTTTCAAAGATCAGTTGGTCATATTTATGTTATTCTATTTCTGGGCTCCCTATTTTGTTCCATTGAGATCTTGATTTTTTTTCCCTTTATTAATGAGTAGAGGATGGCCACCAGCACAATAGCTGTGCACTACACAAGGCAGCATCTTCCTCAATGGTTATCATTCCTTTAAAGGAAATAGTACAGCCTTCCCAATGGTTGCCTCCTCAATTACACTTTCCTAAGTTCTGCCCTTTCTGCTTAATTAACAGAGGTCTCCTAGGCCACAATGCTTTTATCACATACAGCATCTCTTTGACAGTGGTTATTTGTTCAGAGGCTCTTATCTCTTTGACACAAGCTGGAAGGTAGGAAGAATTGGTGACCTTTCTTTGGGTGTTTAGTATTATATCTTTCCTTGGTGGCCATATTTTCCACAGTGTTTACAAAGTAGACAAATCAGGTGTCTGAGTGGCTAGGAAGATGAGAGTTGATGAATGTGAAAGAAATAAAACAGGCCGGGTGCGGTGGCTCACACCTGTAATCCCAGAACTTTGGGAGGCCGAGGCGGGTGGATCACGAGGTCAAGAGATCGAGACTATCCTGGTCAACTAGGTGAAACCTCGTCTCTACTAAAAATACAAAAAATTAGCTGGGCATAGTGGTGCGCACCTGTAATCCCAGCTACTCTGGAGGCTGAGGCAGGAGAATTGCCTGAACCCAGAAGGCGGAGGTTGCGGTGAGCCAAGATTGCGCCATTGCACTCCAGCCTGGGTAACAAGAGCGAAACTCCATCTCAAAAAAAAAAAAAAAAAAAGGAAAGATAAAAAAGAAATAAAACAAACTGGCAGAAGGAAGGAAAGGTTAAAGAAATCTTCATTTAAAAGGCCTGTCTGATTCTCTGGCCTTTTATTGCTTGAAACATCCTTGAATCCTGAGTTTCTTCAGGTAGCAGAGTGGGTTGCTGTAATTTGAGTTTTAAAAAAAGTCCAGATTAATATATTATCCCTCCAGTGAGCTGCAAATATTATTTATATGTAATATAAATAGACTGGGTAATCAGTTGATTTTAATTAATGATATTCCAAGTTTGTTCCAATGAGATTGGCATATCTAGTCATGAAGCCAAATCTTAAAAGGGTTCCACAATCTGTTAAAAAGTAATGGCTCTAAGATAAACATCATATATGCTTTTCATCCCTTTAAAATTGGTATTCCACTAATGGAGAAACACCTGATGCCTGAGGCCTTGAGGCAGACGCAGTAGAAAGGCTTTGGGGAGATAAACTTAGAGCACAGCTTGGCAAAGTCTTATACTTTTCACTGGGAAAGACAGAAGGTAGTGGAGTCAAAAGAAATCAGACAAGAGTGCCAGGAGCTGAAGGGGACCTCAAGACAGGTCTAACTCTGCCAACGAATGAAATATTGGAAGGAAGCAAAAGTAAGAGAATCTACAGAGACAGAGTCCATATAGTTTGTATTTCATCTTATTCGTTTAGGATCAAACTGTACCCCCGGTCCCTGAAATAGTGAAATGCACTGAAAGTGTCATTTTCTGAATGCTGAGCAAGATTCCTGGGCTTGTTATGGATTAAGTAACAACATTAACTCATCGTCTGACCGTCACGAAAGCAACATGATACGAGTTAGACTAAAGGTCTTGAAGGTTGTAAAATATTACAAAAGAGATCACATTTCAATTCCTGAGGGAGTTATCACATTTGAGTTCTCAGAAAAGCATACTCCCTTAAGAACTGTTATAAACAAACATGTAAATATTAGAAACCACACAAAATGGCTCTTGTTCTTGTCTGAACACTTTCAGACTATACATAAAGAAAAACAAGGAGGCTCAAGGCCCCATCTAAGCTTTCTTTTCTATAATCCCTCACTCCTCCATTTTCTATGCCATATTTTAGGCCAGTATCATTTTAATCTTAGATTATTTACGGTAAAAATGACAGAAAATGCCTACTGAGTGCCAGCAGTTCTTGCAACAACACGATCAGGTAGATGACTATCAGTATCCCCATTGTACAGGTGAGGAAACAAGCCAGAGAAGTATTGGGCAAGGTCACCCAGCTAGGTGGCAGAAATCTTTGGCCCTAGTGTCTGTCCTCATAATCCCTACATATTGGCACCCTTCCAAGTGGCATTTCAGGCAACCTTTGTCCTTGGTGCCTAGAAAAAGGTTGGTTGGAAACTCTCCCACCTACAAGGCAGTTTGAAAGAGGAGGTGGTGAGGTTTGTATCAGATAATCCTCCTCTGCACACAAGTTGCTTAAACAAAAGGTCTACCTCTCAAACACCACTGATCAATTCATATGCTGAAAATGAGTGATTAGAACAGTAGGCCACTTAGCTGGAAGGAACCATCATAAAGGATCTCAGGGAACTGGGGTAGGTTTGCAGCACTGCTATGCCAAAGCCATGTGCAAAATGCAGCTAGGGACGGGCAGAAACAAGGTAAAGAACTCTCCGAACCAAACTCTCTCTTGGCATCAAAATTTTTGCTTGACTTTCTGAAGAAGTTAGCAATTTACATTTTCTGCAACTGTTTGAGAGTGCCTCCTTCCCTTGCCTTCATAAATGCTAGCTTGCCCATTTTTGCTGTTTTGCGAATGTCAATTGTTTGGACAAAAATGGCATTTTTTAAATGTCCACATTGGAGATTAATGGTGAGTTGAGTATCTTTTTACGTATCATTATATCTTCTTGACTCCTTATATCTCTTGTTTTGGTAAATATCTGTTTATATATTTTGCCAACGTTTCTATTGGTTTTCTCTTTCAGATCCCCTCCATTATATACAATAGTTCCTGGTTATTAACATTATAACTCTTTTGTTTATACTGGGTCCATAACTGATTTACTTGGCTCTTGTTTTGTATCTTCTTATATCACTACCTGGATGCTCTTTCCAAAATTCAAATGTAATCACGAGTCTCCTCTATTTTATAAATGTTCAATAACTCTATTACATCTACAGATTAAGTTGGAAATGCCATAGATTGGCATACCAACTTCTTTATTGCTAAATTAGTTTGCTAATATTTTGCAAATTTACTTTGTTCCCATGTTCATCAGAGATATTGGCCTGCAGTTTTCTTGTGAGGCCTTTGCCTGGCTTTGTTATCAGGGTGAATCTGGCTTCATAAAAGCCCTTTAGAAGTGCTCTCTCTCATTTTTTGAGAGTTTAAGAAGGATTGATATTCATTCTTCATCAAATTTTTGGTGGAATTCACCTGTGAAGCCATCTGGCTATAGGTTTTCTTTGTTAGCAGGTTTAGGTTACTAGTTTAATCCTATTTGTTATTGGTCTGCTTAAGCTTTCTATGTGACCCTGTCATGAAAGATTGTGTTTCTGGAAAGAGATCTATTTCTTCTAGTTGTTGAATTTGTTGGTGTATAATTGTTCATAATAGTCCCTTACGATATTTTTTATTTATTTTATTATTTTTTTTTATTTGTTTGTTTGTTTTTGAGGCGGAGTCTTGCTCTGTTGCCCAGGCTGGAGTGCAGTGGCTTGATCTCAGCTCACTACAATGTCTGCCTCCTGGGTTCAAGCAATTTTCCTGCCTCAGCTTCCCAAGTAGCTGGGACTACAGGCACATGCCACCACGCCCGGTTAATTTTTTGTATTTTTAGGAGAGATGGGGTTTTACTGTGTTAGCCAGGTTGGACTCGATCTCCTGACCTCATGATCCACCTGCCTAGGCCTCCCAAAGCACTGGGACTACAGGCGTGAGCCACCACGCCCCAGCTGATCTTTTTAATATTTATGGCAATGGTTTAATATTTATGGCAATGTAGTATCTCCTCTTCTATTCTGATTTTACTTAATTTACTCTCTTATTTTTTTAATTGGTCTAACTAAGGGCTTATCAATTTGGTTTATGTTTGCAAAAAGCAGCTTTTAATTTTATTGACCTTTTCTACTGTTTTTCTATTCTCGATTTCATTTATTTTTGCTCTTATCTTTATATTTTCTTCCATTTGCTAACTTTGGGCATAGCTTGGTCTTCTTTTACTAGTTCCTCTAGTTATACTGTTAAGTTGTTCATTTGAGATCTTTTTTTCTTCTTCTTCTTCTTCTTTTTTTTGAGACTGAGTTTCGCTCTTGTTACCCAGGCTGGAGTGCAAGGGCGCGATCTCGGCTCACCGCAACCTCTGCCTCCTGGGTTCAGGCAATTCTCCTGCCTCAGCCTCCTGAGTAGCTGGGATTACAGGCACGCGCCACCATGCCCAGCTAATTTTTTGTATTTTTAGTAGAGACGGGGTTTCACCATGTTGACCAGGATGGTCTCGACCTCTTGACCTCGTGATCCACCCGCCTCGGCCTCCCAAAAGATCTTTTTTTTTTTATTGTAGATGTTTATAAATTTCCTTTTTAGAATTGCTCTCTTGCTTTCTATGTTTTAGCACATTGTTTTTGTTTTTATTGAGATGTTTTCTAATTTCCCTTCGGATTTCTTCCTTGACTCTATGACCATTCAAGAGTTTATTGTTAAATTTCCATGTATTTGTGAATTTTTCCATTTTACTTTTGTTATTGACTTTTCCTTTTCTAACATTGTGGTTTGGGAAAGATCCCTGAAATGATTTCCGTCTTCTCAAATTTTTTTGTGACCTAGCAAGTGACTTGTCTTCAAGAAGAGAAACCAGTGGTAGGGCACACTTACCACATACATGCACCTGGTTTCCTGGGCACCTGCTCAGTGCCTGTTGGTGGGGATGTTGATGCAAAAGGAAAACATAAAGTTTTAAAATTTATAATACACAGGTGTTTCCCAGGAAATGGTACAAAGTGGCTAAACCTTGATATACTTTAATTCTGCGATCCGATTTGATTGATAAATGTCTGGTTATAGAATCCTATGTGAGACATCATTTCCCCTCAAATTGTTTTCTGGACTTCTGAAACACTTTAATTTGGATGTCATTTTTTATTGTATTTCTTTGTATGGGGCTTCTTTCCTTCTCTCTGGGTATATCACCTTTATTGCCAGTTTTCTGAGAAAGAAAGTGTGATGGTATGTCTAGATGTGAGCTCTTTATCTGTCATGTGGGAGTTCTCAGTGGGTTTTTTCAAACCTGGACTCTCATGGTTCTTTAATTCTGGAGAACCGATTGGAAGCATGAATGGAAGTTGTCTTGAAACTGCTTTCTGTACCTAGAAAATTCCTATTCACATTTTAAATTGAGTTTAAAGATTACATTCATCAAAAATATTTCTGACTACCTTTCTCATCTTCAAAAGAAAACATACTAAAACACCATCACAACAACAACCCGGGCTATTGTGTACCATGTGTACGTATCCATTGATTCTTTTTACGGTAATGATTTTTACTGTTTATTTCTCTGCCTAGGCAGTGAGGAATTACGTCAGGATTATGTTTCAAAGAGAAATGATTTCAAAAAAGTTATTTCTGACACATATGTTTTACCTTACTGAAATAAATTCATTATTTTTGAGAAGAATGAAATGACTGTTGTAAGATAGTAAGTACTACAAAAAACAAACAAACAAACAAACAAAAAAACCCGCAGAGTACTCCATTTCTTAGCAAAGTGGGTAAGCAATACTACTGCTGTGGGCAGCTGAGCTGGGCTGTTTGTAGAACCACCGCTGGGCTCCTGCTGCTGGGTTTGAAAGGGCAGAGGTTCACCGGATTCTATTTGTATTACTATAAGTATACTAGAGACAGAAATCTGATTTCCTGAGGAGAATGTCTCTCTGGTGACCCTAGCAGGAAGCCAGGTTTTTCCATCAAAATGAGTAGGTACCTAGAGGATAAAAATAGTTCTTTCCAGTCTGAGTGAAGGCAAAGCAAAGTGAAATTTAAAGAGACTACGGACAGGTCACCTGCGGGGATGAGCAGGAAGATGAGCAAGCATGCCAATTCCTTGTGTCAGGAGGAATTAGTTATTGAAATAAAGTATATATGTCAATAGCCCATTAATTGTGTTGGAACTCTATTTTGTATAACGTGCTTGATATATAGTTGTTATTCTCTTAAGCAACACATGTAATATTAATTCTAAATAAATCTTCCTGTTTAGATTCATATTGTTTATTTACCAAGCATAGAAAGGCATCGTGCCTAATTCCAGATGACGTCTATCCACAAAATAATCACTAGACTAGTATCCAGGCTGGGACTGACAAAACTTGAGTCAGCGTATTTGTCCTCTTTTGCTCTCTTGACCCCCAGCTTTACTGAGGTATAATTGACAAATACATATTGTATATATTAAAGGTATTTAGTATGTTGTTTTCATATGCATATATAAAATAATTATCATTATCAAGTTAATTAACATCACCTCACATAGCATTTATTTTTTTGGAAAGAATATTTATGCTCTACTCTCTTAGCTAATTTTGAGTGTACACTATTAACTGCAATCACCATGCTGGACATTAGATACCCAAAATTTATTCATCCAGCACAACTGAAACTTCATTCCCTTTGACCAGCATCTTCCTATTTCCCCGAATTCCCAGTTCCTGGAAACTACCATCCTACTCTCTGCTTCCATGAGTTCCACTTTTTAAATCACACATATAAGTGACATCATGGGTTATTGTCTTTCTGTGCTTGGCTTATTTCACTTGGCATAATATCCTCCAGGTTCATCTATGTTGTCATGAAAAAAAGGATTTCCTTCTTTTTTAAGGCTGAATAACATTCCATTATGTTGAAAGCATTAAGAATATGCTACCCAAAAGTATGCTTTTCTGGCTTACTGATTATTTTGAATTAAAGAAATTTAAAAAACAACAGTTGCAAAAAAATTATTCTGATCTTCATTGTTTTTTAGAAGTAGGAGACGAAATTTTCGCATGAAGGATGCCTTCCTCTAACTAAAGCAATAACATTCTAATCATTAAGAAATTGAAGTTGAAACTGTTTGTGTGAAAAATGTCTTTGGAAATTTTGGGTTTTTTTTTTTTTTTTTTTTTTTTTTCAGAAAAACTTTATTGATTATTTTTCCTTCCAACTTTTTATTTTAGGTTCAGGGGTACATGTGCAGATTTGTTACGTGGTAAATTGTATGGCCATGGGAATTTAGTGTACATGTTGTTTCATCACTCCGGTAATGAGCAGCATAGTACCCTGTACGTAGTTTTTAGATCCCCTCCATTCTCCCACTCTCCACCCTCAAAAGTGTTTGTTATTCCCTTTTTAGTGACCATGTATACTCAGTGTTTAGCTCCTACTTGGAAGTAAGAACATGTGGTATTTGGTTTTCTGATCCTACATTAATTTTCTTAGCATAATGGCCTCCAGCTCTATCCATGTTTCTCCAAAGGACAAGATTTCATTCTGTCTTTATGGTTGCATAGTATTCCATGGTTTATATGTGGTACATTTTCTTTATCCAGTCTCCTGTGTTGGGCATCTAGGTGGAGTCTGTGTCTTTGCTAGTGCTGTGATGAACACACATGTGCATGTGTCTTTATGGTAGAATGATTTATATTCCTTTGGGTATATACCCAGTAATGGGATTACTGGTTCAACAAAGTCAGTAGTAACAAGCAATGGGGAAAGAACTCCCTATTCAGTACCATGCTTAAGCTCTAATAGTTTTTATTGCCACAGGGAGAGGAAGAAGAAGAGGAAGGAAGGAGAGAAGAAAGAAGGAAGGAAGAAAAGAAAAAAGAATGGGAGAGAGAGAACAAAAACATCACCGATAAGTGAAGCTAGGATGACTGGCTAGCCCTATGCAGAAGAATGAAACTGGACCCTTTTCTTTTGCTGTATACAAAACCTCACTCAAGAGGGATTAAAGACTTAAATGTAAAACCTAAAACTGTAAGAACCCTAGAAGAAAACCTAGAAAATGTCATTCTGGATATAGGCCCTGGCAGGGATTTCATAATAATAATTCCAAAAGCAATTGAAACAAAAATTAAAATTGGCAAGTAGAACATAATTAAACCAAAGAGCTTCTGCACAGCAAAACAATCAGCAGAGTCAACAGACAACCTACAGAATGGGAGAATATATTTGCAAATTATGTATCTGATAAAGGTTTAATATCCAGCATTTATAAGGAACTTAAACAACTCTACAAGAAAAAAACAAAAGGCCCCATCAAAAAAATAGACAAAAAACATGGACACTTCTCAAAAGACATACATGCAGCCAAGAAGCATATGAAAAAATAATCCACATCACTTTCAGTTCTCATCTGAGAACTGCAGACCAAAGCCACAATGAGATACCATCTCAACCGCAGTCAGAATGGCTATTATAAAAAGTCAAGAAGTGACAGATAGTGGTGAGATTGTGAAGAAAAGGGACTGCTTAAACACTGCCTTTGGGAATGTAAATTAGTTCAGCCACCGTGGAAAGCAATTTGGAGATTTCTCAAAGACAGTATAACTTCCACTGGAATTTTAATCAGGATTGCACTGAATTTGGTGTTTTTTAGGTAGGATGAACACTTTCACAATAGTAATCCATGAACACATGATATTTTTCCATATATTTGCATCCATTCAAATTTTTGAACACTTTGAAGTTTACATAAATCTGTTCCTTTTCATTCCTTTTTTCTTTTTGTCTGTTTCTTTCATTGTTCTTCCTTCTTTCCTTCCTCTTCTTCTTCCTTTTCTTAGTGGCTATAAGAACACATTCTAGCTTTAATCTGGTGATTTATCTTTAGCAAATTTTTTTTAAAAATGAGAATATGTTTAAAATGATTGAAGTTTCATTGGAAATAGAATTAAAGCAGAGAAAAACCTTTCCTCTTTTGATTTTTTCTTTTTCTTTTTCCTGTTCTCCACTGCTTCTTAATTAATTGGTTTGTTTTTCTAGTCATAAGGGAGTTGTTTATTATAAAATTAAATTGATATTGTCATTTCTAGAGGTGGTTACAAGTAGCCAGATGTTTTTAAAATTGAAAGCTAACTTCCAATTGAATTTTTAAAAGAAAACAAAACAAAACAAAGACGCAGAATCTGCCTTCCAAGGTTGTCTTGGGAGAGGATGCGTAGGGAGTTGTGTGGGGGCTATGAAGTTCTACTGTGAAAATGGTAATCACTTAAGGGCACCACAGTGTGTCTGTGTGTTTCCTTGTGTTCCCAGAGCCTGCCTAATTCCTTGTTTTCTTCTCTTTTCTTTCTTTCTTTTTTTTTTTCCTCTTTTGAGGCAGAGTCTCACTCTGGCTCCCAGGGCTAGAGTGCAGTGGAGCGATCTTGTCTCACTGCAAATTCTGCTTCCCGGGTTCAAGCAATTCTTCTGCCTCAGCCTCCCAAGTAGCTGGGACTACAGGCACCCCCCACCGTTCCTGGCTAATTTTTGTATTTTTAGTAGAGATACAGTGTTACCATGTCGGCCAGGCTGATCTTGAACTCCTGACCTTGTGATCCACCCTGCCTTGGCCTGCCAAAGTGCTGGGATTACAGGCATAAGCCAAACACACCTGGCCTTTATTTCCTCATACACGCCGTGGTTGGTTTGTTGTTCTTCTTCCCTGCAGGGAATAGAGTGAGAATTACAGAAAAGGTGTTAGACAGCTGTTTGAGTAAAAATTCCTTAGCCTAATTGGCTGAATATTAATTGGCTGAATCTGACTAGTCTCACAACATGCAGAAGATGAGGTTTTAGTAGGCAAGGAAGAGTCTGAAGGAATGTGGGAATATTTTGCATCTCTAGTTGATAAACTTAATGAATCACATATTACTGATGATGGTCACTGCTGTGCTCTGCACACGGCAGCTCCAGGCGTGACTATAGAAGGTTTTCTTATTAGAGGCCAAGTGTAGCAGAAAAATTTCAAGTCCTCTTGCTATTGTTTCTGGGTTTCTGGGTTGAGGTATTAATAAGTTAGTTGACAAACCTAATATTCTTAGAGACAAAACCCACAAAATAATCACAGATTTTAATAACACTGTAGTGACTGTGTCGTTTCCCTAGCTTTGCCTCTGTTTTCATATCTGAGAAGACAAAGGCTCTAAAATACAGAAAACTCACCTCAGCTCCAAATTTAACCCAAGTCTTATAACGCCAAGCATTAAATTTTCTCCTTGAACCCTAGAAATCATAACTGTTAAAAATGCAAGCCCGTGTTTGCTCTCTTACAGAAGGGTGAAGCTTCTAATATGATATTTCAGTACTCATCCTCAGAGTGGGAAAAAAAGTTATCCTCATGTCCGATGTGCAATTTCCTAAAAATTCTAGTTTCCAAGGGCTCCTGAAATAGTTCAGGATCTATAATTTCTGAAATATTTCAGGGAGGCATATGGAGTAGATATCAAGGGCACAGATTCTAAAGCCAGACTGGTTGAGTTTATGGCCTAAAAGTAGCAAACTGGATTTCTCTCTCTCTCAGTGCTCTTATTTGTAAAATGGAGAAAATGATATGACTCCTAGTTGATGGACATTATTGGGTGCACACCTTATAGCTGAAAGGTAGTTTTAGTAGTACTTAGAAGTATGAGCTTTAGAACGTGACTACTAGGATGAAATCTAGGCTCCTCTACTTGTTAGCTGTCTAGCCTTGGGAAAGTCACTCCACCTCTCAGTGCCTCAGTTCTCTGATATGTAATGTGAGAATGTTAGTATCTACATGAACTGCTGGATGTAAAGAGGGAGAACTTAATACATACAAAACTCTTCCTGTACATAGATACTCAATGAATATTAGCTGTTACTGTTACCATTTATACTTAGAATTGCCAGATAATTTATCAGCCACATTGAAACGCTTGTGGGATTTGAAAGAGAGCACTGTTAAGAATTATGCAGGAACATGCTATTTAAGAAATAACTTACATAACGCTTAGGAACTCTTACTTCAGGCTTTAAAAGCCAAGGAGCAGATAGCTTTAGGAGACTGATAACAATGTCATTTAAATTTGAAATACTAAAAAGAGATTCGTGTTCTCAACTATGTGAAATCGATTTCTCCTACTTTCTCCAATATAATCCTAGGAATCTTGCTTATAAACAAAGCACTTCTGAGCCAAGAATACTTCCTCTAATGTAGCAGAGTTTCACATCATATTGTGCTGCGGTTTCCATCATTTTAAAGGACAGAGACATAATTGACAAATAATGGTGTGAAAGTATTATGATCTACCACCTTAGAAAAAAAAAATTGTTTATGGAGTTCAGAGCTTGGAGATTCAAGTATTGATTGCAGTTTTATTTTGAAAAGAATGCTACAATTTATGTGGTTTTTATTTCTCGTGTTTATATTTTAAGAAGCTAATAAACTCTAAAAAGAATTATGCAGGAACGATAGAAAGCACAATCATATATTGCAAACAAATGCAAGGTCACTCATTTAACACTGAGCCAGGATTCATAGGCTATTTCTCAGTAGGTTGGTGGATCTCGCTTGCCTTTCTTCAGGTCTCTGAGCCTAAGAATGAACTGCTTTGTGAGGTGGATTCTGAGAATGTTCAAGCTTTCTCACCTTCTAGCACCTTAATACTTCCTGCCTTATGATCTTCTCTTCCAAGTGGCTTCAAAACTTGGCCATGTGCTCCCGGGCACAGCCAGGAAGGTCAGGCCCTCCACTCTGTTTCACATTCTCTTTCCGTGAAACAAAACCGATGAAGTTAGAACAAAAACTCAGTGCCAAATTCTAAATCAGCTTATTTTTGCACATTTTTTTCTCCTTCAAAAACAACTTTCAAGAAAAAGGGAGTAAAGCTCAGTTATACAGCATGCATTCGTGGTGTCTTTTTCTATGTGCAAGGCCCAAGACAGACTGCTCCTGGCTTCCTCCAGTGGGTACCCAGAGGTGGAGTGGGAGAATGCAAAGAGAAGACAGCATGTGGGCACAGGCTCCGGGAGAAGGTTTCTCTGAGCGCACCAGACTGTGTGATCACTTTAAAGATAAAGAGGTCAGGCAGGGCCTGGCAGCTCACACCTGTAATCCCAGCACTTTGGGAGGCTGAGCTGGGCAGATCAAGAGGTGGGGAGATTAAGACGATCCTGGCCAACATGGTGAAATCCCGTCTCTAGTAAAATATGAAAAATTAGCCAGGCGTGGTGGTGCACGCCTGTAGTCCCAGCTCCTTGGGAAGCTGAGGCAGGGCAGTTGATAGAACCCAGGAGGCAGAGGTTGCAGTGAGCTGAGATCACACCATTACGACTCTGTCTCAACAAAACAAACACAAAGAGGTCAGTGGGAGATGTGCGTCTTCTACGGTAGGAAAAAGCTGGCAGAATTAATCTGATAGTGCATGTGGAGATTCACTTTACCCTCTACTGTATGTTGGCAGTATCAAAAGTTATATCAAATTAACCTTGTGGTAATAAGGGAGGACTATTCCCCAAACCATTAAAAAAAAATACACACAAGCACAGTAAAGTGGGGGAAACAGGTTAGCACAAGTAACAGGTAACACATTTGTGAGACGATAATGAAAATGATGGAAATGAATTTGGATTTTAGTGAGTACATATTCTTGAACAAACTGGAAAGTTATGCCCAATTCTGCTAAGTGCAGTTGTGTCCAAATCTCCATAACAGGTGTGACCTTAGCACCGTAAGCCCTGAGTCTTCTAACTGGGCCCAGCATCCACCCGGTTCTCACTTGCGGTCTTTGCTGTACTGAGGTCTTTGCACTGGGTATCCTGTAGCCCACCTGCCCTTCATTTCACTTTTCTTTTTTCTTTTAGCTCAGAAGATGAAAGTTCCCATTTACTTTTGAATCTTGTTTGAGGTTTGCCTTTCCTGTGAAATCTTATTCATCAAAAGATGAAATTAGACATGTCCCAATTAACCTTTGACTTCACTGCTAGGATAACATTTTTCATGATTGATTTGAATGCTGGTTTACACGTTTATCTTCTGCATTAGGATTTGAAATTCTTTGGAAAAGGGGCTGAGTCATCAGTGTTGAATGCATTAGAGTCCTAGCATGGATCCCTCAGAACTTGCCCCCAAGGGAAAAGAGCCTCTTTGTGAGCCTCAGGTCATAAAGTTATGGGTGGGAGGTGCCTACAACTTGGCTTGCATGCCTTAGATTAGCACTTACATGAAGTTACATACAATTTCTTGGTTTATTGGTTGGCATATACTTTGGTCCTCTTAAATAACATTTGTAATAGTATTGACTGAAGACCATTTGCATTAGAATTGTCTGGGTAGGTTTTTACAATTGTAAATTTCTCTACCTAATCTCAGCACAGAGGAATCAGAATAACCAGTGACCAGTCCTGGAATGCTGTATTTTAACACGACCCTTGTGTAATTCTTAAGCTAAATAATCTTTGAGAACCAATGCTTTAGGGAATTATAGCATGGTAACGTCCATATATTTAAATACATTGAATGACATCAATATAATAATACTGGCTGAGTTTTATTGATTATATTTTAGGTACTTCATAATAGTGGTGAGATATATTACTACACTGTCATTTCATAGGTATATTATGAGAATTATGAGTTAATGTTCATGCCTGAAAGACACTACATGGCTGCAAAGTATAATTATTTCCATGTGCTCACAGAATGATTTGATAGCAGAATTGGAAACTGAATCCTGGAAACTCATTTTTCTTCCACCAGTGCTTATTAGAGTGAACTGCAGGAATAAAAAGGAAATTTGTTATTTAATACCCAGCCCTCAGCCAGGCATGGTGGCTCACGCCTGTAATCCCAGCACTTTGGGAGGTCAAGGTGGGCGGATCATCTGAGGTCAGGAGTTCGAGACCACCTTGGCCAACATGGTGAAACCCCATCTCTACTAAAAATACAAAATTAGTCTGGCATGGTGGGGCATGCTTGTAATTCTAGTTACTCAGGAAGCTGAGGCAGAAGAATCACTTGAACCCAGGAGGCAAAGGTTGCAGTGAGCCGAGATTGCTCCACTGCACTCCAGCCTGGGTGACAGAGTGAGACTCCATCTCAAAATAACAATAATAATAATAATAATATATAAATAATAATATCCAGCTCCCGTATTATTCCATTTCTGACTTGGATTTTGTTTGTGGGTCTTCCCCACACAAATCTCGTCTAATCTTGGCTTATCACCCTTCTGCATTTCCCAGGGAGAAAAAATGTAGTTTCATGGTTTTGATGAGATGCAGGACACACTACCCCAAAATAGTTTAAGCTGAAGGAATTTGAGAAAACTGTAGAAGCAGAAAGGCCTCTCTGACCTTCCCCTACCCTTCTGCCCTGAAGCAAGTTATGGTACATTGGAAGGATTTTCTGACAGTCCACGGAAGCAGGCCATGAGACCCTGAGGTGAGAGGGCATAGGATGCTCCTGGAGGAAGGGAGCATCCTTATGTCAGAAGACAAAGCATCACAGAGAAGAATTTGAACAAGCAGACCTTGCTAAGTTTCTCACTATTTAATGCCATCAATCCATATCCTTTTGGATGCGTCCTATTTTTCCATGACGAGTTAAACCTACTATATAAAACACCTAGGTTCAATGGTTTCTCCAGGTCTTCGTTTTCTTACAAGGTTCCCAGACTATGTAAAACTTATATTAAATAAATTCATATGCTCTTCCCTTGTTGGTCT
Source organism: Saguinus oedipus (assembly GCA_031835075.1). Lineage (NCBI taxonomy): Eukaryota > Metazoa > Chordata > Mammalia > Primates > Cebidae > Saguinus > Saguinus oedipus. Next base: position 90,771,384 of record CM063184.1, on the reverse strand, counting down.
GTCTTGTTACAGGAGCTCCTGCTAGGAACACAGGATGGATGAGAAAAATATATTTTTCCTTCCTACAATTTCAGGAAGTCATAGTCTGTGATTAGTGACACACACAGTTGTCATTTACACTTGCATGGTACAGTCAATATGTTCCTTAATGCAGATGAACCCACCAGGCAACTGAAGACATAGGAAACTGACAGCTTTCATCTACTGTGTGCTCCTTTTTAAAACTGTATTTTCTTAATTTTGTCTTTCTTTTGATTTTCTTCAGTGGTGTTACCCTGAATCTATTTGCCTAAATAAGAAATTATTTCATTTTAATTGTTTCAAAATTAAACAAAATGATATCAGTCTCATAAAACTTCTTATTAACATTGATGAACTGCATTTATCTAGATCATTATGGGCAGCTATAGTTTATTTATTTTCACTGCTGTATAATATTACACTATTTGGATATACCAAAACTTTGACTCTATTCTCCTCTGAGTAGACGTTTTTAATTTTTACAGTTTTACTCTATTAGATACTTTATTTCCAAGAATATACGTCTCCTGGTTCACATTGGCAGGGGTTTCTCATGCATACCTAGGGACAGAAGTGTTGGGTCATAGGGTATGCATATTTTCAAATTTTCTCAACAATTCCACACCACTTTCTGTCAGCAGCGTGGAAGAGATCTTGTTATTTTGCCTATTTATCTTAGTAAAGCTCAACTTTAATCAGGATCTCTAATCTCTCCTAAAGTGATACAGGAGGATAAAAAAAATTTCACTCCAGTAACTTTTTTTGACATTATGTGTCAGTATTGGTAATTTTCTTAGATATTTCTTCTACATTACTAACTCATAGTAGCAGGACAGGGTACTGTTCAGGAGTATAGGTTACAATCCTGGATCTACTATTCGCCAGCTGTAATTTCTTAAACAAGTTATTTAGTCCATTTTGGCCTGGCTTCCCCATCTCTAAGTGAGGATATTAGTAGTAACTATATATATTCTATGTATATAAACTCTCTATATATTATATACATATACTAGTTTAACACTAATAACAAATGTATGCAAGACTATATGTATAAAATATATATATTATATGTAAACTATATAAAGTTTATATATATTAGGCTGTATATACAGTTTGTGTGTGTGTGTGTGTGTGTGTGACGCAAAGCCTAATTGTTCAGATTCCTCTGTGTAATGCTTTGCCGTCAGCAATAAGAATGTCCCTTTCCTTTGGGTATAGAGAGGGCCCCTCTCACTTGAGGCTCTTATAACTTGCTTCAGTGGAAGGTCAGAAAATTCTTCCTAGATTTCATGACTTGCTTCAGAGAGGAAGGTTAGAGGAAGGTCAAAGAGGACTTTCTGCTTCTGCAGTTTTCTCAAATTAAAATATTTTGGGGTAGCATGTCCTGCATCTCATCAAAACCATCAAACTGCATCTCTCTCTCTCTCTCTCTCTCTCTCTCTCTCTCTCTCTCTCTCTCTCCCCCCCCCTCTCTCTCTCTCTCTCCCCCCCCCTCTCTCTCTGTCTCTCTCTCCTCTCTCTCTCCTCTCTCTCTCCCTCTGTCTCTCTCTCCTCTCTCTCTCTCCTCTCTCTCTCTCCTCTCTCTCTCCTCTCTCTCTCTCTGTCTCTCTCTCTCTCTCCAAAGCACCCGAAAGGATTTCTAGCACATAGCAATACATCAATTGTCACTTTTTAATATTTTGTTTGTCCCTGATCTTTATCCTTAGATTAGTGATTATGACACTGCTTTAGACAATACTTGATGAGATTTACTTGTGCGTGCTGATTTCTCTGCTTATCATTGCTTCTTGCATCCTCCTCCTTCATTAGCGTTAATTTCTAAACTTCTCTCTGAATTATCATCTAATCATTTCTTTAATAAGCATTTGCAGTGGTAATTTTTAAAAACTAAAAATGTGTTTCTTTTGCTTTACTTCTGAATGATGATTTAGCTAACCATTGAATTTTAGGTTGAATGTTTTAATTCAGCACTTGAGATTCATTGTTCCCTCTACCACTGTTAATTGTTAATGAGCAGAATTCTTTTTTTTTTTTTTTTTTTTTTTTGAGACAGAGTTTCGCTCGTTACCCAGGCTGGAGTGCAGTGGCGCAATCTCGGCTCACCAAATCTCCGCCTCCTGGGTTCAGGCAATTCTCCTGCCTCAGCCTCCTGAGTAGCTGGGATTACAGGCACGCGCCACCATGGCCAGATAATTTTTGTATTTTTAGTAGAGACAGGGTTTCACCATGTTGACCAGGATGGTCTCGATCTCTTGACCTCGTGATCCACCCGCCTCGGCCTCCCAAAGTGCTGGGATTACAGGCGTGAGCCACCGCACCCGGCCAATGAGCAGCATTCTACAGTCTGTTTCTGTTTGCTTGAAGATGTCATGTCTTTTTTTTTTTTTTTTTGGGTGCCTTTAGGATGTTTTCTTGGTTTTAATGTTATCTCAAAATCTTATGCCTTGTATATGTTCTTTAATACTTAGTCTTAATAATGACTTAGTCTTTTTATTAATTGTGGATAGTTTTCAACCATTTGATTTTTTTCATGAACTAGTTTATCACCTATTTCCTGTAATGTAACATAATTCCATGGTTTTCATAACTGCAGAAACTGGAATCCAGAAGTTAAATGCTTTTTCTAACATTGACATTAAAACAAAAAAAGTATCTACAATGAATCAATAGAGAAGTATCTTAGTAACAATAATAATAATTATTATTATTATATTATCACTCCTAAAATGGACTTACTTTTTCTGGTACAGAAGCCCAAGATTGATCTTCAACTAATTAAATGCCAAGCCAGACAGAAAAGGTATTTGTAAAATGAGATTCTCTTGGAAAAACGTATCTATCAAATGTTATAAGATATTGCACTACTTCTGGGACCAGCTTGCTAGAGTTATAATTAATTCAGAATGTGCAGAGCATTTTGGGAGGCTCCAGGAGGGTGATCCAGTAGCTTTTTCTAAGTTTGTTTGTGTCTGAAAGCTCTGGCTAGAGTCTTATGGATGTTCATAAATGACATGGTAAAGTTAAGAATCAGAAGAGGAAAGGCTGGGCGCGGTGGCTCACGCCTATAATCCCAGCACTTTGGGAGGCCGAGGCGGGTGGATCACAAGGTCAAGAGATCGAGACCATCCTGGTCAACATGGTGAAACCCTGTATCTACTAAAAATACAAAAATTAGCTGGGCATGGTGGTGCGCGCCTGTAGTCCCAGCTACTTGGGAGGCTGAGGCAAGAGAATTGCTTGAACCCAGAAGACGGAGGTTGCGGTGAGCCGAGATCGTGCCATTGCACTCCAGCCTGGGTAACAAGAGCAAAACTCCGTCTCAAAAAGAAAAAAAAAAGAATCTGAAGAGGAAAATCTTATCTGGGAGATCGTGGTGGGCTCTAAGTGCAATCATGTGTAGTCTTATCCCTGAGAGGCATAGGGAGTTTTGTGAGAGAAGAACAGGAGACAATATAACCAAGGAGTGATGTGCACAGTTAAGGAATGCCTGGATCCATCAGAAGCTATGACAAGCAAGAAACAGACCTTTCCTTGGAGTCTTCAAAGGGAGCACAACTCTGTAGAAATTTTGATTTAGTGCTTCTGGGTTTCAGAACTGTGATAGAATAAATTCCTGTTATTTTAGGTCGCCACGTTTGAGGTGATTTGTTATAGCAGCTATAGAAAACTAATATATACCCATCAGAGATACTCTATATTAAATACTTGGGAGTCAAGATTTATTTCTTCTGGAATTTTCTGGTGTTTCACCATTGCTCTTGATGTTACTGCTGCAACCTGGCACTGCTGAGCCTAGCAAATGAGATGGAAAATAGAATGGGGATAAATGATGCCAGGAGGCTGGATGGTAGGTCTGTGGGATCAGCCATGAGACAGAAGAGGAGGCTGGGCTGGCATGAGCAAAGGCATCTGTAACCCACATCGGCACAAGGGCAAAGAGGGCTATTCCACTGAGTAGCCAGAAGTTTGGTATTTAAGAGATGAGCTGAGTTGGGAACCAGAGCAGGGAGGTGGGTGTCATAGATAAGAGGAATGGGGCCGGGCATGGTGGCTCACACCTGTAATCCCAGCCCTTTGGGAGGCCAAGGTGGGCAGATCACTTGAGGTCAGGAATTTGAGACCAACCTGGTCAACATGGTGAAACCCCATCTCTACTAAAAATACAAAAAATTTAGCTGAGCATGGTGGCACATGCCTGTAGTACCAGCCACTCAGGGAGACTGAGGTATGAGAATCACTTGAACCTCCGCAGCAGAAGTTGCAGTGAGCAGAAATTGTGCCACTGCATTCCAGCCTGGGAAACAGAGTGAAACTCCATCTCAGTGAAAGATAAATAAATCAATAATAAAAATAAAAAAGAGGAATGGGGACCAAGTCAGTGCAGATACAGTTTGTTCTGTAGTTTACACAGGTGTTGTCCACTTTTAATTGACACGGATTTGGATTTGGAAGCTCTTGTAACCTTCCTCGAAGGCACTTTCCAGACTCTCATAGTTAGATATATCAGAGTAGAAAAACATGTTCATTTCTTCATTAGCTGAGGAGGTAAGTACACGGGTGATTGATATTGTGTGATTATGTCTTATATGATTTTATAAATAATCATAAATCTTAAGATTATGCAATGTGTTTTTAAAATGTCTTCTACTAGTCAAGGAGTTACAATTGAAATGGACATTAATGGCTCTTTCTTTTAGAAAAATAGCCTACGCTCTTAACTAGATTGGTATGTATGTAGCATCTGTTCATGGGGTGTTTGCCAGCAAATCTAAATGAGTAATATTGAATAATAATGTCCTACACCCTCTGCTACTGAAGATCCCAGATGTGGATTGACACTTCTCCAATTTCTGATATTGGAAGATCTCCCTGGCCCACGTCTATAGTTATTAGGACAGGATCCCAGATTGGCTTCAAGTGAGAATCCCCTGGAGCCAATTTACAAACCATGTGCATAATTTAGCTACCTAGTCAAGCCGATTTTCATGGGTAAGCTGCATGGTTTTTCTAGAAGAGTATTATGGTATCTTGATCATGATACATGCAGCACATCCTGGAGTGAATTCCCATGAATAAATATGGCTTTAGTCATCATACTTTCAATGTGAAAGAAAACTATCATGTAACATAACTTCTAGTAGATGTTCAATACATAATCATTCATTTTGATAGACATTGACAAGTCTGTCAGAGGAGGGAGAATATTTTCAGGGTGGAAAGGATATAAGCAACTAAGCATATTTCAGGATTTTTGGCGTAACCTGTTGAACACTGGCATTTTTCTCCAAGGTGTGACCGAGAAGGCTTAGTCTGAACCTTTGTGAGTTCTGCCTGCCTTGCATGGCAAAGCTTTCAAACAGATGTGTAGACTTTGGTGAGACACATCAAGGGGTTCCTAGAGGCATATTCTTGTCCTGTTCATCACATGGAAAGCTTAAATTCTTTCCAACATCACCCCTCGTGGTCATTAATCTATGCTTGGAGATCTCCAGAGGTATTACACCACTCTTATTTCCACTGCTGAAAAGTTTGCTCTTCCTTTCATGGGTATAAGTCCTTTGATTTATAATCTCATACTTCTCATGGGGCAGGGTTCAGATGTTGGCCAGGCTATACTCCTTCCGGAGCTTGGGATTCTCTTCCACACTCACACAGTTGCCAGCATTTAGAGCCCTGCAGCTGTTGGCCTTGAGGACCCTGCTTCCTTGCCAACTGTCCATGGGACCCACTCTCAGCCCTTGGCCTTGAAGACCCTGCTTCCTTGCCGACTGTCCATGGGAGCCACTCTCAGCCCTTGGAGGTGCCCCATTTCTCTTTGCCACAGGCCATCTCACAACATGGCAGCTCACTTCTTCCAGACATTACTTCTCAGGTGTTTACGTCTCCATGTTTTTATTTTTACTTTGCAATTCTGTCTAGATATATATTGAATGGTCAAATTTTGTTCTCCTGCTCTCTTAGCTCTTGTTATCCTTTTCCTATCTGTTTACATCTCTAGGCTGCATATTGGGCATTCTTTTCATACCTGTCTTGCAGGTAACTATGTCTTTAGCTGGGTTGCCTGCTTAATTTTTAACCTATTGATTGAGTTCTTATCATAAACAACTCTACTTTCTATCTCTAAATACTTTATTTGTTTTTCTCTTCCCAACCTTTCCTGGCTTCCTGTTTGTTGAATGATAAAGGACAAACCCTTTGGCATAACAAGAAGGCCCAGTCAACCCTCTGACAAAGACTCTAGTTAGTAAGGCTCCTGTAAGTCCTCTTTCTGAGTAGACTTCACCCTGGGTATGTGTCCTAGGGTCTCTTACTTCAGTTTTCTTTTCTTTTCTTTCTTTTTTTTTTTGAGACAGAGTCTCGCTATGTCACCCAGGCTGGAGTGCAGTGGTGTGATCTCACCTCACTGCAACCTCCGCTTCCCAGTTTCAAGAGATTCTCCTGCCTCAGCCTCCCAAGTAGCTGGGACTACAGGCGCCCACCACCAAGACCAGCTAATTTTTGTATTTTTAATAGAGATGGGGTTTCACCATATTGGCCAGGCTGGTCTCGAACTCCTGACCTTGTGATCCTCCCACCTTGGCCCCCCAAAGTGCTGGGATTACAGGCGCGAGCCACCCTTCTGGCCCTTAGTTCAGTTTTAATAAGGTTCCTGCTTGGTCAGTTTATCAATACTCTCCCACCCTTGATATCTGATCAAATTCCTAATTCCTTACCCTCAATATCTGATCACCTTGTCTTATCTTCTGTAAGAATCCTGGTGAGCTGGTTTAGCCAGAATCCCCTTAACCCTTGCTGTTTTTCCTTTGTAATTTTTTCATCCACATACCTGCATGAGGATCTTTGGCTGTAAATCTCCATTTGTTCTGTTGTATTCGGGATGGAGCTCAGTTCTATTACTTTTCCCCTATTGCAATAATTCCTGAATAAAATCTATCTTTGCTGCTTTAACTTCTGTTCAGCCCTGGTTTCCTCTGCTATCCCTTCCCAGTTTGTTTCCTTTGCACTTGTAGATTGTTTAGGACTTCATATCTTAACTCCTCATTATTCTTTACATGTGTCATGCTTTTGATGTCATATGCCTTTATACTCACTATTCCCTTTGATGGAGATACTTTCCTCTTCTGCTTATTGAACTTCTGTTCTTCCTTTAAGACCTAGCTAAAAACCCTTTCTTTGACGACTTTTCTCTGACTCCTCTTCCATTCTGTACTTCCATAACACCATATAAAACCCTTTTTACATTGTGCTTTAGTTATTAGTCATTTTTTCCATTTCTTCCACTAAATTGGGAATATCACAACGATACCATCCATGTCTTATTCATCTTTTTATTTCTACATTTTCCATTTAGTATCTAGCACACAGTAGGTATCCCAGAGATTTTTTTTTGTTAGATGAAAAAATAAGTCCATTTAAATTTTTCTCCACCACTAAGCACAGAGCATAATTGACTAGTTAATTATATTCTGTATTCTGTGTATCCTCACACATTATACAGAGATAAATCTCTGGGAGAAAAGTATTTATAAATGAAATTGAAAATTGAGCCGTAACTTCTTATTTTCCAAGTTGCTAGATCTTACTTTTGATAAATTGTCAATCATTCTTATCAACTTTTTATCTGATCCATAACAAAATAGGAAATAATCTTTGAGTCAATATTTAATGCATTATAAGATTTACTATATTTAAAATAACCCTGGTATAAATCCTTTTATAAATTTGTGAGGGTTATAATATAAATAATTACTCCAAATTATAGCTTCAGAATTTCTTAGACTGTGGATATGTTATAATAGCAAAATGAATATATTCACTCATTTCTTGTCAGAACTAACTGGAAACATTTTCTTGCAATGATTGATACATGAAGACATTGAAACCCTAGTCAGTGGTTGAGACATTTCTAATTTTATATCACAGATTTTTCACTTATTGAAAATAGTTTTTTGTTGTTCACTGCTTTTCTTCTTGGGGGCAACGTATATCAAATTGCATGACTTGGTGTTCATTCCGGTTGAGAAATTATGACTTATGGTCAAAATATCTTCTCTTGTCTTTCTGGCCTTTGTTTTATTTTTCTTTCTCTTTTATTTTACATTCTCTTTCAGGTTCAATACTAAATATGATGTCATTCAAGGGGAATTTTCTAAACAAATTTTAGAGAACTGAAACAATTTTGTTGAAAGATTAGCTGCTACTCACACTAACAGTGTGAGGCGTCCCTGCATCTTATATAGTCATTTGAATACATTGCATTTTTTTAATATCTAACAAGAAATGATTTAGTAAATTTTACATTATTAAAATTAATATTAATTAACAGACAATACTTAAAATGACTTCAAAATGTGCATGCCATTGTCAGCTCTTGGAAACAACAGCAAAAATTGAATCATAAAAATGAATCCTCAGGGTAGCTGCTTTTATGTAAACTGTCCTCCCAAATGTATGAAAAATGAGAAGCATTGCTTCTTAGCTAAAATTTAATAAAATGGTCACAGAAATGTCTTTCTGTGAAAACGAAGTTCTTAGGCGTTTGGGCAAAGAGAATTCAAGGAAATGAACTCATCACTACTGCTGCTTCTTGTCAAAATTTCATTGAAATGAATATGTCTCTTATCAAAATAAACATGACATGAATTCCAGAGCTCACTGTTCCTATCTTTGCTGTTGGAGGTGCTGTTGCTTTTTCTTGCAGCTATAAATGCTGCTGAAAGTATGCAGACTAGAATCTTGTGAATTTTATGCCCAGCAATCACAGAACCAGCATACTTTTCGCTATCATCCTGTTTATGCAGGGATTTTTATTTTACAAAGCTATTAATACAGAAAAGTCTATCGAATTTATGATGTTTGATTAAGTCGGGCAGGAAAAGTCTATCTTTTGGAGCACTGTACCCTCCAGTTTCCATATCTTTGTATCTTTAGAGGATGTGAGAAATTATATAGAAGGGGTGCTTTTTTAGGGAAGCTGATGGTAGTTCTAGGTTATATTTAGAGGTATTTACTTAAGCACAAAGCTACTGGTGAAAGCCCAGGTGACCTATCACTCAGTAAAAAGATGAAGTAATAGCTTTTAACTCTGAAGACACTGCTACAAGATAAGAAACAAAACAACTTATCCTTTTGAGGGAGAGTATTCGTATTTACCAGAAAGAACAAAACCCACAATACTAAGCTATTTGACTCAAGTAGGATTCAAAGATCCAAGCCTTTGTTGAAAGTGCTTGTTCAGTGTAAACCCATCCCTGTAACTGTTATTTTTTTCTTAAATTTTTAATATTTTATTTCAGTAGGTTTTTGTGGAACAGGTGGTGTTTGGTTACATGAGTAAGTTATTTAGTGGTGATTTCTGAGATCCTGGTGCTCCCATCTCTCGAGCAGTGTACACTGTACCCAAAGTGTAGCTTTCATCCCTTGCCACCCCCATCTTTCCCCTGTGTCCCCCAATTCCAATGCATTATTCTTATTTGTAAGAAGCTAATAACCCAAATGATTTGATAAAGATCTTTTTGTGCACTCATCTTAGAAACAGAGACTAAAACTTGTTTCCAATGTATTACTTTGCAGTGTTTTAAATAATGCCTCAGAAATATTTTATTTGGTGGCCATATGGAACCTGACAGCGATTTGCATTTAAGGAGACTTCCTCAAAAACTGTTTGGACCGGGAGTAGTGGCTCCTGCCTGTAATCTCAGCACTTTGGGAAGCCAAGGCAGGCGGATCACCTGAGGTCAGGAGTTCAAGACCAGCCTGGCCAACATGGCAAAAGCTGGTCTCTACTAAAATACAAAAAATAGCCAGGCATGATGGCGGGTGCCTGTAATCCCAGCTACTCGAGAGACTGAGATGGGAGAATTGCTTGAACCCGGGAGACAGTGGTTGCAGTGAGCTGAGATCCTGCCACTGCACTCCAACCTGGGCGTCTGAGTGAGAGTCCATCTCAAAACAAACAAACAAACAAACAAAAAACTATTTGCATGCAGAGTAATTTGAGGGGGTTGGATTAAAGATAGTTCCACAATTATTTTAATTCCATCCATTGTTTCATGCCACAATTCAACCTTAATTTCTGTTTTAGTTTTCTTTTTTTTTTTTCAATAGAGCAAATTAGGCATGCGACACTATTAGGGAAGCAAAATGGAAAGAAAATGATTACACCTTTGAGGAGGTGCAATCTAACTGGGAAGAGAAGTCACAAATCATTGACTTTCCTGCTTGGTGTGTAAAACATGATAAAGGTGGGCACATGGTTTGTAGGAGTGCTGATTGGTGTTATAATGACCATTAATTCACTAACCCCATTTAATTTTCAATATTTGCCAAATCATTTGGCAAATTGCAGATGAGGTGCATATGACTACAGTATTTTGAACTATATGTTGTGTTTTTCTTAATTTACTCTTCGTTCCTTTTAAAATACTTATCAACACTGCTAGACCAAACATCCATGCTGTCTCTGTGTTTTTTTTTTTGTTTTTTTTTTTAAAGATTGATTTTGGTGTAAGTAATGAGATGGCAAAATTTCAAAGAAGCATATATGGGATATTTTACCAGGGTACATTAGAGTTGAGAATAATATTGGTAGAAACCATTTGTGAATTAAGTACATTCATTGGTAAGTGTTCTTTTTCTTTTTTTGTTTAATTAATAGATTTAAAACTAGCATTTATAAAGTTAGTTATTTGAGCATTTTTGTGACTATTCACTACTTTAAGAAGACCTTGTAAAAAGTATAAAAAATAAGATAGAACAAAAGTACATATGTATACATTCTACAAATGACTTTGCTTACAAAACTTATTGAATAACTAATGCCAATGACTCATAGGTTTGAAATGGGATAATTACTCTATTTTCAACACATTCCTTCTAATTACATGGTAAGACATAGCCAGTGTAACCCTGAGGACAACAGCACCATGCTGTTTTGGTTACTGTAGCCTTGTAGTATAGTTTGGAGTAAGGTAGTGTGATGCCTCCAGCTTTGGTTTGTTTTTTTTTCCCTCAGGATTGTCTTGGCTATACAGGTTGTTTTCTGGATCCATATGAAATTTAAGAAAGTATTTTCCAATTCTGTAAAGGAAGTCAATGGTAGCTTGATGGGAATAGCATTGAATCTATAAATTAATTTGGGTATTATAGCTGTTTTCATGATACTGATTCTTCCTATCCATGACCACAGAATTTTTTTCCACTTGTTTGTGTCTTCTTATTTCCTGGAGCAGTGGTTTATAGTACTCCTTGAAGAGGTCCCTCACATCCCTTGTAAGTTGTACTCCTAGGTGTTTTATTCTCTTTGTAGCAATTGTGAATGGGAGTTCACTCATGATTTGGCTATCTACTTGTCTATTGTTAGTGTATAAAAATGCTTGCGATTTTTGCACATTGATTTTGTATCCTGAGATTTTGCTGAAGTTGCTTATTAGCTTAAGGAGTTTTGTGCTGAGAAGTTGGGGTTTTCTAAATATACAATCATGTGATCTGCAAACAGAGACAATTTTACTTCCTTTCTTCCTATTTGAATATTCTTTATTTCTTTCTCTTGCCTGATTGCCCTGGCCAGAACTTCCAATACTATGGTGAAGAGGAGTGGTGAGAGAGGGCATCCTTGTCTTGTGCTGGTGTTCAAAGGGAATGCTTCCAACTTTTGCCCATTCAGTATGATATTGGCTATGGGTCTGTCATAAATAGGTCTTATTACTTTGAGAAATGTTTCATCAATACCTAGTTTATTGAGAGTTTTTAGCATAAAGCAATGTTGAATTTTGTGAAAGGTCTCTTCTGTATCTATTGATATAATCATGTGGTTTTTGTCATTAGTTCTATTTATGTGATGTTTATTGATTTGCATATGTTGAATCAGCCTTGCATCACAGGGATGAAGCTGACTTGATCGTGGTGGATAAGCTTTTTGATGTGCTGCTGGATTCGGTTTGCCAGTATTTTATTGAAAATTTTTGCATCGATGTTCATCAGGGATATTGGCCTGAAATTTTCTTTTCTTGTGTCTCTGCCAGGTTTTGGCATCAGGATGATGCTGGCCTCATAAAATGAGTTACGGAGGATTCCCTCTTTTTGTATTGTTTCGAATAGTTTCAGAAGGAATGGTACCAGGTCCTCCTTGTACCTCTGGTAGAATTTGGCTGTGAATCTGTCTAGTCCTGAGTGTTTTCTGTTTGATAGGTTATTAATTACTACATCAATTTCAGAACTTGCTGTTGATCTATTCAGGGATTCAACTTCTTCCTGTTTTAGTCTTAAGAGGGTGTCTATGTCTGGGAATTTATCAATTTCTTCTAGATTCTTTAGTTTATTTGCATAGTGGTGTTTATAGTATTCTCTGATGAGTTTGTATTTCTGTGGGATCAGTGGTGATATCTCTTTTTTTACCGTGTCTATTTGATTCTTCTCTCTTTTCTTCTTTGTTATTATAGCTAGCAGTCTATCTATTTAGTTAATCTTTTCAAAAAATCAGGTCCTAGATTCATTGATTTTTTTGAAGGATTTTTTGTGTCTCTATCTTCTTCAGTTCTGCTCTGATCTTAGTTATTTCTGGTCTTCTGCTAGATTTTGAATTTGTTTGCTCTTGATTCTGTAACTCTTTTAATTGTGATATTAGGGTGTCAATTTGATATCTTTCCGGCTTTCTGATGTGGGCATTTAGTGCTATAAATTTCCTTCTTAACACTGCTTTAGCTGTGTCCCAGAGATTCTGGTACGTTTTCTCTTTGTTCTCATTGGTTTCAAAGCACTTCTTCATTTCTGCCTTAATTTTGTTTAAGGCAGTAGTCATTCAAGAGCAGGTTGTTCAGTTTCCATGTGGTTGTGTTGTTTTGAGTGAGTTTCTTAATCCTGAGTTTTAATTTGATTGCACTGTGGTCCAAGCGACTGTTATGATTTCCATTCTTTTGCATTTGCTTAGGAGTATTTATCCTTATTAATTTTCTGTCTTGTTGATCTAATATTGATAGTGGGGTGTTAAAATTTCCCACTATTATTGTGTGGGACTCTAAGTCTCTTTGTAGGTGTCTAAGAACTTGTGTTCCTGTATTGGGTGCATATATATTTAGGATAGTTAGCTCTTGCTGTTGTATTGATCTCTTTACTATTACATAATGCCCCCTTTGTCTTTTTGATCTCTGTTGGTTCAAAATCTGTTTTATCAGAGACTAGAATTGCAAGCTCTGCTTTTTTTTGTTTCCCACTTTCTTGGTAAATCTTCCTCCATCCCTTTATTTTGAGCCTATATGTGTCTTTGCATGTGAGATGGGTCTCCTGAATATAACACACCAATGGGTCATTATCCAATTTGCCAGTCTATGTCTTTTAATTGGGGAATTTAGCTGATTTACATTTCCGATTAGTATTGTTACATGTGAATTCATTCCTGTTATGATGCTAGCTGGTTATTTTGCACATTAGTTAATGCTCTTTTTCATAGTGTCATTGGTCTTTACATTTTAGTGTGTTTTTACAGTGGCTGGTACCAGTTTATTCTTTCCATATTTAGTGCTTCCTTTAGGAACTCCTGTAAGGCAGGCCTGGTAGTGACAAAATTCCCCATCATTTTCTCATCTGTAAAGGATTTCTCTTTCACTTATGAAGTTTAGTTTGGCTAGATATGGAATTCTTTGTTGAAAATTATTTAAGGCCAGGTGCAGTGGCTCATGCTTGTAATCCCTGCACTTTGGGAGGCCAAGGCAGTCAGATCATTTCAAGTCAGGAGTTCAAGACCAGCCTGGCCAACATGGCAAAAATCCATCTCTATTAAAAATACAAAAATTAGCCAGGCAGGTGATGGGCGCCCGTAATTTCAGCTACTCTGGAGGCTGAGGCAGGTCAAATCGCATGAACCTAGGAGACGGAGCTTGCAGTGAGCTGAGATCACACCATTGTGCTCCAGGCTGAGTGACAGAGTGAGACTCCCTCTCAAATATATATATAGATACACACACACACACACACACACACACACACACACACACACACACACATATATATATATATATATATATATATATACATATATATATATATATAAAATATTGGCCCCCATTCTCTTCTGGCTTTTAGGATTTCTGCAGAAAGATCTGCTGTTAGTCTGATGGGCTTCCCCTTGTAAGTAACCTGAACTTTCTCTCTGGCTGCCCTTAACATTTTTTCCTTTGTTTCAACCTTGCAGAATCTGACGACTATGTTTCTTGTGGTTGCTCTTCTTGAGGAGTATCAGTGGTGTTCTCGGTGTTTCTTGAATTTGATTATTGGCCTATCTTGCTAGGTTGGGGAAGTTCTCCTGGATAATATCCTAAAGAGTGTTTTCTAACTTGGTTCCATTCTCCCCGTCACATTCAGGGACACCAATCAATCGTAGGTTTGATTTTTTCAAATAGTTCCATATTTCTTGGAGGCTTTGCTCATTCTTTCTCATTCTTTTTTCTATAATCTTGTCTTCACACCTCATTTCAGCGAGTTGATCTTCAATCGCTGATATCCTTTATTCTGCTTGATTGATTTGGCAATTGATACTTGTGTATGCTTCGCGAAGTTCTCATGCTGTGCTTTTCAGGCCATCAGATCATTTATGTTCCCCTCTAAACTGGTTGTTCTAGTCAGCAGTTCCTGTAACCTGTCATCAAGTTTCTTGGCTTCATTGCATTAGGTGAGAACATGCTCCTTTAGCTCAGGGGAGTTCGTTATTACCCACCTTTTGAACCCTCATTCTGCCATTTCATCAATCTCATTCTCTGTTCAGTTTTGAACCCTTGCTGGAGAGGAACTGCGATCATTTGGAGGAGAACAGGCATTCTGGTTTTTGGAATGTTCAGCATTTTTGTGCTGTATTTTCCTCATCTACCTGTGATCTTTGAGGCTGATAACCTTTGCATGGGGTTTTTGTGTAGGGGTCGTTTTTGTTGATTATCTGTTGTTGCTTTCTGTTTGTTCGTTTTTCTTCAAACAGTCAAGGTTGTCTTCTGCAGGTCGACTGCCGTTTGCTGGAGGTCCACTCCAGACCCTGTTCACCTGGGTATCACCAGTGCAGGCTGAGGAACAGCAAAGATTGCTGCCTGAACCTTCCTCGAGAAGCTTCGTACCAGAGAGGCACCAGCCTAATTCCAGCTGGAGCTTGCCTGTATGAGGTGTCTGTCGATCCCTGTTGGGAGGTCTCTCCCAGTCAAGAGGCACGGGGGCCAGGGACTCACTTGAGGAAGCAGTCTGTCCCTTAGCAGAGCTGGTGTGCTGTGCTGGGAGAATCCCTCGTTTCAGGATTCGCTGCTATTTCAGAAGACACTTTTGCAATGTGGAGCCAGGTACCTGCTGAAGGTAGCCTTCTCTTCTCTTACAGAAACTGTGGGATAGGGTGTCTATTCTTGCTATTTACATTTCAAAGCGATAGTATCCAGTTTCACTTCTCAGCTTCAAGGGTGTCGTGGAGTCTTAGCTCTGAATCTTCCAATACTAGCAAGTCACAGAGCGATGGAGGCTGAGGCTATGGCAGAATCATCTCGGCCTCCTGGAGTGGAGCTCACAGGGGAGTGAAACTGTAACCCTGGGTTCCTTTTTCTTTTTTATTTCTTTTTTGAGACCATGTTTCGCTATTGTTGCCCAGGCTGGAATGCAATGGCATTATCTTGGCTCACTACAAACTCTGTCTCCTGGGTCCAAGCAATTCTTCTGCCTCAGCCTTCCAAGGAGCTGGGATTACAGGCGCCTGCCACCACACCTGGCTAATTTTTGTATTTTCAGTAGAGATGAGGTTCCACCATGTTGGCCACGCTGATCTCAAACTCCTGACCTCAGGTGATCCACGCACCTCGGCCTCTCAAAGTGCTGGGATTATAGGCAGGAACCACCGTGCCCGGCTGCTTCTTTCTCTTTATGAGTGTCTCGGATATACTTGACTCTGTTCTTCTGTAAACATTTTAGAATCGGCTTATCAAATTTCACGGCAAATCCTATGATGATTTTGATTGGGATTGCATTGACTCTTCACATCAATCAAAAAAGAGCTCACGTTAATAATATCTCTTTATTCACAAATATGTAATATTTTCAGTAATCATTTGGAATATTTTTAATGCTCGCATAATTTTCTCCATAGAAGTTTTGAAATGTGTTTTAGGTATATTCCCGAGGATCCTTACAATATTTGTTGCTGTTGCAAATGTCACTTATACAACACTTTTTTCCTAATTGTTGTTTGATGAGATATAAATACACAAATGATTTTTGTATATTAATCTTATAACCAATGACCTGGCTTTACATTAATCAATTTCTACAAATTTTAGATAGATTATTTTGTGTTTTCTCCATTATATCATCTGTGAATAATGTTTTTTTGTCTCTTTCCCTCACATTCTTAATTTCCCATTATTTTTGTAGTCTGATGCTTCTGGTTAGACATTCCAACTGAATGTTAATTTGAAACTATTGACTCTTTGCTAAGTTTCTGTCTTTGAAAGAGATGCTTCTCACATTTCACCATTAACAATAACATTTGCTATAAGTTTTTTGCAGATATCTTTCATCATGTTAAGTAAGTTCATTTACCTTTTTATTTCGTTAAGAATTTTTCTCCTGAATCAGTGTCTGTTTTTATCAAATTATTTTGAGAGATTTTGAGATTTTAAGAGATTTTATTCTGAATCAGTGTCTATTTTTCTCAAATAAGTTTTTTCTCTCGAGATGATCGTACACTTTTCCTTCCATTTTCTATAATTTTAATTGGAATAAATTATGAATTTCTGGGAAAATGATAAATTGCTCTTAGTAGATTATATCATTTATCAATTTTTAAATTTACATTGGCAATATTTTCTTTAAAACTTTTGTTTGTATATTTATGAATGAGACTGGCCTATCATTTTCCCGTTTTTTTTTTTTTTTTTTTTTTTTTTGCTTTTTTTTTTTTTTGAACTCTCCTTTTCATATCTATGTATCAGGATTCTACTGCTCTCATTGAATGATTTGGGCAATATCCTCCCCCTCTAGTTTTCCACTATCTGGAAGACTTCATATTAAAGAGATAATATCATCACAAGTATATTAGAACTTGTGTGTTAAATCACTTGGGCCTAGAATTTTTCTTGTTTTAGACATTAATCAATTTTTATAGTAATTTTAGGGCTATTCAGACTTTCTAATTCTTGATTAAGAGTTTGTAGTTCTATCTTTAATAAATTTACAATTTTTCATAAGTTCATACATTTATTGGCAAGCCTCTCTTCTGTTCCCTCTTTTCTCTTTTTCTAGGACTCTACTCAGAGTGGTGCTTTGGATTGAACATTTTCATTCAATCCCTCATGTATATGTCTCCATTTTCATATTTCCATTCCCCTGGCTCTCTGCTCTTGTTTTGTGGGTAATTGTTCAGATATACCATTACTATGATCTCTTTGGCTATGCTTTATCTGCTATTTAACCTGTTTAATTAGTTTTTACTTCATTTCAGCAATTCCATTTTCAATATCTAGAAATTCCATTTGGCTGCTTTTCTAGAAATTCCTACTCATCTATGAAAGTCTCTTGTGGCTTGGTCCATCAGTGAATTCAGCTTTTTTTTTTTTTTTTTTTTTTTTTAATACATTGGCTATTCTACATTTTGCGTCTGACAGTTTTATTATCTTAAGGTTTTTATGGGCTAAATCTCTTTTTCTCTTTTTTCTTCTGCCTCTTTCATGATACTTTGTCTCCTTGTTTGCTTAATAGTATTTAGAAACCTACATTTGATTGACCTTAGTCTGGGAATAGTGTAGCCTTACATTGGGAATGCTTTTCTTCAGCTTTTGTTTCTGTTAAGGGTCTCTGGAGTATCATAGATCTAGCTGGACCTTTTAAAGTGTCCTAGCTTAAGACAGGCATTTCAGCTTTACCTTCCTTGCTTTGTCGTTAGCCCAAAGTTGATGTATAATTGAATAGTATTAAGGACACCTGCTCATGTTAAAGGCACCTGCTTGAGGAGCAATCACATTTGTCTCACCTGCTTACCTCTCACAGCACGAACTTTCAACTACTACTTAAGTCCTTTTGAGGGAGGGATAACAGATTTCCCCTGCTTCCTGGAGCTGAGCGTGCTTTGAGAAATATGTTTTCCATCATTTAGTTGTGTTTTTGTAAGAGAACCTCTCAGAATTCGGTCTCCAGCATTGCCAGATGTAGTTATTCCTGGATGATGGCTGGACTAGTGTGGAATTACTTCAGCTATTTGAAGATGTTATTCCAGGATTTCCTAGCATGCATTTATTTTTGCTAAAATGTTTACTGCCAGTGCGATTGCTATTCTTTGGTAAGTAACTATTTTTACTTAATGATAACTTTTCAAATTTGTATTTTACCATGTCATTTCTAAGGTGAACTTTAAAAATTCCAACTTTTGAATTGGATATTGTGATTTTACATCTCCTCTCTTCATTTTGGGAAAAAAAATCAGTCATATCTCTTTCGTTGTTAGTTCTCTTCCTTTCTGGCAGGAAAAGAAGTGATCTATTCAATATAACTTGTAAATTTTCAACTATTTCCCATGTCTGTAAACTTCCTTCTTTCTTCCTTCATCCCTCTCATCTCTCTCCCTTTTCCCCTTCTTTTTTCCTTCCTTCCTTTTCTTTTTTCTTAAGATTTGTAACCTCTGACTCCTCTTTGTAATGAATATTCTATCATTCTTTTTTCTAAAAATATGCCACTTTTTAACTGTAAACTGACAATTTATAATTGTGTAAATTTACAAGTTACAAAGTTACGTCATAATCTGGATACAATGTGGAATAATTACTTAAATCAAGTTAGTTAACATATCCATCACTTTAAATACTTATCATTTTTGTGTTAAGAACATTTGGAATTACTCTTGTGGCAATTTTATAATGTGTGATCCTTTATTAACCATATTCACCACACTGTGCAACAGAACGCAGAAAAAAGTATAAGACATCTTCTTCCTGGCATTTTTTACACTTTAATATTTAAAATTTTTTATGATTGTTATTATTTTTTTTGAGACAGAGTTTCACTCTTGTTGCCCAGGCTGGAGTGCAGTGGCACGATCTCAGCTCACTGCAACCTCCACCTCCTGGGTTCAAGTGATTGTCCTGCCTCAGCCTCTCGAGTAGCTGGGTTTACAGGTGCATGCTAGATGGGGTTTCATCATATTGGTCAGGCTAGTCTCGAACTCCTGACTTCGGTGTTTCACCTGCCTCGGCCTCCCAAAATGCTGGGATTACAGCCCTGAGCCACTGTATCCTGCCTAAAATGTTTAAATGAGACAAAATGTCAATTTCAAAACAGCATCAAAAAGTGAGTATATTTTTAAGGATACTCAGCTCAAAGCAGAGCAAATGGGTTTATGGAAGAATAAATCATGCTACTGAATGTTTCATGAACTGGAAACAAAAGAGTTGGTCAAAGAAAGGCAGAGGAATTTTGTCTTGTAAGAGTTAGAACCTAGGGGCTTGACAGTCACCTGACATCTGTTCAGTGTTCTATCTATGGTTAGAAACGTACGTGTTGGAAACTCCAGAATTCTTCTGGATTCTTTTTTTAAGGTCCTGGTCAAGCAGGGACACAGTGTAACACCTGTAAGTTCCTCTCTGTACTAAGCAGTAATCTGCATAGGTTCCTTTGTGTGTCCCCAGTAATCATTCCAATATTGGATCCTTAACAATCCTTAGAGCTACTGGATACTTTTGCCCTCATTTCCCAGTTTCAGCCATTACCCAGTCAGTTATGCAGAGGATGCGCTTGGCATACAGACAGTCCATCACTGACTGCACTAAGTCTAGTTTGGCATTAATGGAAAAGCTGATAAAGTTGGTATCAACTAGGATGCGGTAAGGTGGGCCCAGCTGTGTATTATGTTGGAAAAATAATCAGGAAGGGTGTTGAGCTTTTCTTTCCTGTGGTGTGCTGGGATACTGTTTTTCTTTCTCTTTAGGTTTTAGTCTGTAATTTTCTTTAAGCCTCTGATCTCTGAGACTAAACATTCACCTCATGGTCGCTTACTTCCTTGTTTTCTTTTGCTTCCCCATGTTCATGCCACGCTCTTGTTTCTTCTATTATTATCTTTAAAACGAATGATGTCTTTATTCAACACTATTATATTATATAATTTCAATGACCATATTCTTAATTTCCAAAAATATTGCTTGCTGTATTTTTATATCTACCTGTTCACGTTTTGTAATAGCCATTTTTTGGCTTGGTTGGCTGGTTTGCCTATGTGTAACATTCATTATCTTCATGGATTCTGAAGTGTAATTTTACATCCTTTTTAATGACACATTGTGGTTTTCCCCTGTCTCTGTTGTTATTTTTATTGGCGAATAGTTTTGCGTTATCTACTGTATCCCCTTCCATAAAGAGATCTGTTCTTCTTTGGCATAATTACTCCTGGAAATACCCCATTACACATCAGCTAACTTCCTTTCATAGGTTATCTAAGTGTTGCAATATGATATAGACATAATGACAATATGATTGTCAGAAATTGTTTTCCATTACAGCTTTAAAAGCAGAGGGACTGAAAAAGCTTCCAGATTTTATTTTCTCTCTAAAAACAAAATATCGCTACTACTACTAAAAACAAAATATTCTACTACTGTTGCAAATTACCACAAAATGTGTGGCCTAAAGCAACACAAATATATCTTACGTCCTGGAGGTCAGACATCTGAAATGAATTGGCAAGGCCGAATTTCTTCTCTCTATGGGAGAATCCACATCCTGGTCTTTTTCAGCTTCTACAGGTCAGCTGAGGTTTTGGGCTCATCTCTTTTTTCTCTCCCTGTCTCTTTCATACACCACCCCTTGTTTTCATTACCATATTCCTTTCTCTGACTCTAACTCTCCTGCTTTCTTTTATAAAGACACTTGTGATGACACTGGGATTGCCCAGGTAATAATCTAGTTAAATCTCCCATTTTAGGATCCTTCACTTAATCATCTCTGCAAAGTCCCTTTTGTCATATAATGTATCATAGTCACAGTTTCTGGGGTTTAGTATGTGAATCTCATTTGAGCATTGTTACTTTACCTATCAAATATGGTATCTGCTTTCTTTGGATTCTGTAATACTATACTGTTACATTTTATATTTCTTTTTTTTTTTTTTTGAGGCGGAGTTTCGCTTTTGTTACCCAGGCTGGAGTGCAATGCGCGATCTTGGCTCACCGCAACCTCTGCCTCCTGGGTTCAGGCAATTCTCCTGCCTCAGCCTCCTGAGCAGCTGGGATTACAGGCATGCGCCACCATGCCCAGCTAATTTTTTGTATCTTTAGTAGAGACGGGGTTTCACCATGTTGATCAGGATGGTCTCGATCTCTTGACCTCATGATCTACCCGCCTTGGCCTCCCAAAGTGCTGGGATTCTGGCTATTTCTTCTCAAATTCCCTTTCAGGATTTACTCTCTGCTCTTTCCTTGATTATTGGGGCTTCTTGGGTTTAAATCCCAAAGTAAATGCTAGAAATTTGTATTTCTTATCTTGTGCAGTCAAGATAATTCCCTAAGATATAAAAATCTCTTATTATATTTCAAACCACAGCACTCTTGTGTATGGACGCTGTGGTTTCCTTCTAGCTTCACTTCTCATTGTGTTCTTTCACTTCCTTAGATGCTCTAATCACTCTCTCATTCTCTCTCACTCTCTTCTATCCTCCTGACCCTCCTATATACTGTTTATGCTACTCTTTTTGTCTAGAAGCTATTTTTTCCCACCTCTTCATCTGGCTAACTGCTGTTTTCTTTTCAGATGTCCAACTCCCCCAGGAAGCATTTTCTGTCTGTGAGTTCAGGTCAAATGCACTTTCTTAAAGGCTTGTTTAACACTCCACTTTGTCTCAATTACCTTATGCCCCTCTTTATGCTCATGATTAGCATTAGACTGTAAATTCTATGAGAACAGGCATCACATTTATGTAATAGGTATTCATTAATTGTTTGGTAAAAGAAGAAATTATGAAATACAAATTGGAGGACAGTAAATTTTATTTTCTTTGCAAAATAGAAATATCTTTCAGGTGAAGTAGCTCATGTTTTCTTAACAAGAGAAAAAGAGAACCATGATAGGTTTTAATATCAATAATATCTTCAAATTAATACTTTATCTCTTAAGAGAAGATAAACTATAGTTTTAATTCAAACATACAATAGGTGAGTTAATGTTTTGATATTTTAACACTGATATTTTTTGACTGTTTAATGTCTTTATCATGCATATAAACCTTTACTATAATAAAAATAAACAGAATCTCACAGTTTTTAGAGTTGACAAATATCATTTTATATTGCTGCTGTTGTAACTACATGTAAACTAGAGATGAAACACTTGCTGAACTTAATATTGATCAAGTTCCATAAGATTAGGGCCATTAAAACAAAGCCCCTGATGTTTTAATGACAATAACTAGAAAACATTTAGGCTTACATTTTGCATTTATTTCAGTGATGTCCTTTTGTAAGTTTAAACATGTCTTAAATTGGGCCTTCAAGTATTATAAGCTAAATACAAGAGTTCTAATTGCCTGAAAGTAGTCTGTATGTTAAAACTGCTAACCTCTAAACATCTGTGGGCTTTGGTGCTCCCATTTTCTCTGATTTGAAGTTTAAGATAAGACATGTTAAGCTCCAAACTCGGCCAAGAAACTATAAGAAATATGCTTCAATGCAAACGCTGTTCAAAAATGGTAATTATTCCTGTAACTCTGTAACAACAAAAAAAGTTTCACGGGTTATTTATTCAATTGCTTTTCTAATCAGAAAGTCCCCCCCCACACACACAACTGTTACAGAATAAGATTGTTTCCTTGCATGAAAGAAATGTGAAGTCTTGACAAACAAAAGAAGAGGTTGCCCTAGGGAAAGGGACTACAGTGGACAAGGAGGACTTCTTCCCCTGCTAAGACAATCTTTACAAGTAAACATAAGAAGGCAAAAGATAGTGTGACTCACTGGCTTTTGACTACATAGTTGAACAATAGATCTTGGATTACTTGGGTCTTTTGAAAAAATGCATATATATGCTAAGTGAGTAATTTTAATACTTCCCTGCTGTTGATAAAGATTATCCATCCTTAAAATTTTTTAGTAAACTCACAAGCCAGGGTTGTTCAAGTTTAGGAAAGTGAAGGATAGCACACAGTAATTATAAGTAAAGGAAGAAAGAGCTGTAGAGAGAAATCCAGAATACCAAGGGATCTTTAAAATGAAAGAAATAATAAAGCCCAGCTTAGTAGTATAGGAAAGGCATTCATTTTTAATCAGAATCTGTATTACCAATTTTGGAAAGTAACTGTTCTTTCTAAAGAATCAGTTGTTTCTTCTGTAAAAGTAGTTTCTGTCTGGGAAGTAAGTGATTATGACAATTTCCTATCTTAGTGAGTATTGTATTTTTCTGATGTGTTCTGAGTAGCACTATCAAGGGAGAAGAAATGAGGCATGGGGTTTCTCTGTAAACATTCACTATATTCCAGTGGTGATAATCAAAGACATAAATTCTCACATATTTGTTTCTAATAGTTGTGAGAAAAAAATGAAAATAGTAGTCCATATTAGCAAACGTGTTACAATCCCAACTCTTACGGACAACCCAACTTCAAAATCTGAAACACCCCGGTCTGTGATTATTTTGCATATAAACAGGTATTAGAATGAAAAAAAAAAAGGAACTGATCTACAGGGATAGGCAGTAGAAAATAAATGCTTAGAGATGTCTAGATGTTAAGTAATTAATGATAAAAATATTTAATTAGGTCCCATTTGATGATATTTTAGTTAAATATCAAAGTTTTTTCATAGCTTGAAATGCTCAGGACAAATCTCTTTAAAATGTCATCGATGACAGTTTTTTAAGAAAACTGTGTGAACCCATCATCCTCACAAAATGTTAAACATTGATGGTTCTAAAGAAAGTAAATGCAGATCTCTTGAATTTAATGGAAAAATTTTGCAGCTTTTTAAAAACTGAATATATCATCATTTTGAGACCAAATATTCTTAAAGTGAAAGGAAATAGCTATGTCAGTTTATCTCTGAAAAGAAAATTATTTGATAAATTAAGATAGATGTCAAAAGGGATGAATAAAGAGTTAGATACTTAACTGTGATAACAAAATGTTGGGAAGAAGAATTGAGGATTCAAAGGAGAGTGGATAGCTATGGACATTAGGAGCTTCTCAAATTGTGTAGTGTTTACAAACATGAGTAAAGATGTGACCACATGTTTGGTGGCCATGAAAGCAATGCATTTTTTTAAAACTAAGAATATAAAAAAAGCTTTCATATTTTTATCATTCTAATTAAGCCACTCTAGCTCGATAAATTTCTGTGATTATTCCGGTTTTCCTCTTTTCGTAATTGTGTGGAGTGTCTTTGATTTTGAACTATGAAATCCACTTGAAGATTTTAAGATGCTTTTTCTCTTGTCATTCTCTCCAAGAATAGTTTGAGATGTTTTCAAAACACCTAAATCAAAGACCTTGGATAAAATCTATCTCACACCTTCTCTGTGATCCTATTTTCTGTGTCCTTGAATCCTTTTGCTCCTTTCATAAAGTTAACAGAGTTTCAATTTTGCATTGCTGCTTTTCTAGTCTGACTATCAAAGATAGAAAACTAGTTCTTTCCATTTCACTGAAAGTGATATTACCCTGTTCTTTCCCTTTCTCGTTATCAAACAAACATCCCTGAATCATTAAGTTTTGTTGCATGTTAGTATTAATTTGGGACACAGCCTTACTTGTGAAAATGGGGAAAATTCTAAACTGTTTAAGAGGAAAGAATAAAGATGCCACCCTGAAGGGCATTGAGGTTTTCAGCATCATAACAATTTCAAACTTTTTAATATGCTGTAGTTAATTAAGTCATCAACTAGACATATCAGGTTTATTGCTCTTTTGGATTAAAATAAATTAAAGCAGAACAGAAACACAACATAATTGGCCTTAGATAAGTTGTTATATTGTTACTACAATAGTTCTCTTGGAATTTAGTAATCATAATTATGCAAATCTTAATTAGGTAATTATTGTTGTACGGTTTTTCTTGACTTAAGGAGGAAAATCCATTGGCACAATCAACCGTATCATGCTGTGTCAGAAACTTTAAATCAGAATATTTTTTAGAATAAGTTGTGGAGTGCTTTATTTACTAGAGTATAATTCCCTAAGCAGCTAAGAGATAAAAAGTTTCAAAATACTCCCTGATTCAATATATATTCTCTTTTGTAGCTGCCAATATGCTGCTCTGATTTGTCAGAATAAGACTGATGGAGGGTACAAGTCATCATGAATGGGTGATTTTCCATCAAAGTAGACACTATGTAAAAGAGGCTCCTGAATTCTTGGTTCCACCAATAATAAATTTTGAGCAAAATTTGAATACTTTCTTCTTAGCCCATAAGAGGTTGAGTTCAGTCATTTAATTTCTACTTTTGATTTACAACAATCATGAAAAGAGGAGAAACTGTGTTTCTAGTGTAACACATTATATACATTTGAGGAACTTGATATACATTGCATTCTGCAAAATGAAAGAATGTTCATTTTGAGAAAAATAAATAGAATTAAATAAAATAAAAAGTTTTAACCAAAGTACTAACAAAAACAATGAGAGGTATCTCAGGAGATTACTTGAATAATCCAGAAAGGCAGCTGAGCATGAATAAAGATAGAATAGAATGGCTTATGGTTTCTGGCCAGTACAGATGAAAGTAGATCTCAGAGCCAGTACAGCTTTTATTAAGAAGGAATCAGAGGAAGAACAGCCTGCTCTGAGGTTGAACTTTGCAAAGTGGGGAATGTTCCTTTATGTGGACGAGATCTAGTTTAGGCATTCATTTTTATTTTATTTTTTGTAGGGTTAATGAACCAGTCTCACAGTCCTCCTTTAACCAATGAGTTTAAAAAATCTTTTCATAAGTTCATTCGCACTAGAGGTTCCTCCAAGATATCCACGTAAATGCGCCTTCCAGAGCAATTAAACTGTGTAGGCATGGAAGCAAATATCCTCTCTTGGCTTCTGCAGCAAATTCCAAGCAGCAATGGAACTTCACCTTCAAGGTGAAGTTTTTCCCCTGATTCTGTGCTTTTGATTTTGTTTTTGGTTTTGGTTTTTAGATAACTCGGAAGTTATTGCCTAATGTACCAGAAATGTTTGTGAATTTGGTTTGATCATCTTTTTGTAGGTGGAGACCTATTCTGCTGGGTTAGAGATGACAGAAAATCTTATTTGTTGGTTGATTGATTTGTTCAAGAATAAACTGACCTTCTACTAGAAAGGAGAGCTCTTTGACCTCTGGAAATATGATTTTTTTGTTTTCTGTTTATTTTAATCCATCACTAAGGGTATAGAACTAAAGCTGCTAGCTACATGTCTGTGTGGCTATAATCATCTTAAAAGTCTAAGATCTTAATATCTTCTAAGACATTAAAATTAATGTCTTATAAAATTAATATCTCATAATTTAGTGTAATTTAGTTAATTTTAATATCTTAGACATATTAACTCTTGTTATTAATGAATGAAAGGCAATCTTTCAATACTTGTATAATATCTAAGCAAGATAGAATAGTGAAACATTGCTCCCCATGCACGGTTTTAATAAAAATATACATATATATTTGAATACTTCTATACACGCATATATATATCTTAAATATATATATACGTACACATCCTTATGTTTCGTAAGCTTGCAGAAGCTTGAGGCAGCTCTGAATGGCCACACAGTCCTGAGACGTGAGATTACCTGGGACTTTCACTGGACCTGCACTTCAGCTCTACTCTCCCCATTGCCCTATTCTACTTTGACCACAAAAGTAAAGCCAGCTCAGTTGTCTCATAGAACTGATATTTATACTGTTTTCAAATAAATGGAAATTGACCCTCCCAGTCCTAAAACTTGAGAAACTTAACATTTGTCTTATCTGGATTCCTTTCTCAGGAAACGAAATCATCAGGCCTCCCAGATAGTATCTATGAGCTGAAATGTACCAGATCACCACATCTGGACAATGAGATGCTAGACCCCTCATCCATCCCGATTACCTAACTCACCACCTGCTTCCTGTTGGCCAACTACTCTCTTTTATCCCTCCCCAATTCCTCTTTTCCCACACATGGTTACATTTCTATCCTGCTATAGAAGCTCTTAATTTTAATTGATTGAGGAGATGGATTTGAGACTGATTTTTTGTTCTCCTTGGCTGTTGCTCCTGATAGCCTTTTTCCCTGGTAATACTTGTCTCAGTGATTGGCTTTCTGTGCAGTGAGCAATGGGACCAAACTCCTGGTGTTTTGGTAACAAATTTTGGTTCCATAGCCATGAATGCATTGCTTGTGTCTCAGTTGCCATGGGCTGGGAGAGTTTCAAAACACCCCTAAGCAGCTACCTGCCAATTTTGGCCAGAGGCGGATTTTAGTCTCTCCCCATTTGGGCCCACCGCTGCCAGCCTCAGTCATGTTCCTGATTGCCTAGGAAGAACAGCCTTTGAAATTTGACATTTATATCCAGAAAGGTGTGTCTCTTATGGGTACTAGACAGTGGGAATTGCTCTTCCCAATTTGGGAAATTACAAAGGCATATCAGTTTGCAGGTTAAACAAGCCAAACTGAGGGAGAGAGGATAATTCTCCCACTGATTCAGTTTGAACACTCTTGGGGCTTGTTCATTGCTACAGAAGTTGGATTGTGTTTTGGTGTTCGTTTGTGTATGTCTCTCTAGTCACGGGAGGTCAGGGTTTGATTCCGGAGTACAGCTCATTTGGTGCATTGTTTGGGTTAGTCTGTATGTAGTTGTGAGCTGATGGAGCAGGGTAAGGTCTACAGCCATTCCACTCAGAGTGCACCTGATCTTGTCTTATCTCAGATGTCTTTGTACGTAGTGCTGTCTTAGAATTGAATTCATTTTGCTGTCGAATGGGAGAGAAGGATGGAGGTCCATATATATGCGCTTTTATGCTGCTGTTCTAAGCAGGATTGGGTCTGGTTAGTACCGCTGTGCTCTTCTGGGGTGCTGTTTGGCTCCAGTGTTCTTTGGAATCAGGGGAAGTCTGGCCTTTAAAGTCAAACTGCCATGGGAACTGATTTATCCCAAGTTTTGGTTCATAGCCTCATTGTATTATTTATCAGGGCAAAAGGTGAGCCACGTGAACATATTAGTAAACCGGCGAGTTTGTATTGCTATCTCGCACCTAGGATTCTGCAGTAATCTACAGTCTTGGTTTGTATATGTGTCTGGATGTTATGTGTTGTTTTTACAGGGTACCAAATTGGTTCATAAACATAAGAGCACTCATGAATTAAGTGAATATGTCCAAGTATTTTTCAAAGTCCTGTGACTTGAGTAAATCTCCAATAAAAAAAGATGGTTTTAAAATGATTGGTAAAATAAAAGCAGAAATGTCTTCAGAATTGTCAGCATAAGTTTTTGTTTGGGTTTTATATTTGTCGTTATTAGATATTTTGAGGTGTCAAGGTTTGGTACAGACGGTTATAAAACTATAAACTCAGCCAAAATAAAATAAGCTGTTTGTATGATTTGTCTGACAAATAAGGCTAATTTAATGTTGTTTTAATGAAAAGAGCTGAATCATCTGAGTTATTAGGGAAAATGCCCATATATTTAATTTTAGTTTTTACTTAGGTGAGCACCTGATATATTCACAGGGTATAAAAAGCGATTAACAAGGAAATGAATAAAATGATTATTAACTTTGTTTAATGTCTTAGTTTTCAGAAGTAATCTAAATAAACTGTTGAAAATGACAGAATTGAGAACATGTAAACGGGATAAACGCTTCTCGGTGAACGTTTTGTGTCATTTAAAATCTTAAAATTATTTTCAATGCTCGTTAGATGTTTGGGTCATTTCCAATTAAAAAATGGTTACGATATGGAGAACCAGTTTTTTAAAAACTGTTCTCATCTATAAAATACTAGCTAATATCTGATAAATAGTTCAGAATTTCTTGCCTCCTAGGTTTACTTAAAATTTAAGATTAATGGGAGTAAGAATGTTAGTTAATATAAATTCTGTATATAAAACGTGCCAAAGAATATATGTTTATATTGAGAAAAATAGTAATTTTTGTCTTAATTCAGAAGTTATTTAAAGGTTAATTCAAATTATGGACTTGGAAAGCCTATTTATAAAATAAGGAAGAAAGAAACCAGCAAGTGGGGGAGAGAGACAGGAAAAACTTAGGGATATGAAGATGTATTTTTGGTAAGGAAGGCTAAAGAAAAGAATTTTGTGTGAGAATCTTGTATGGTAAATTTCTGTACTAAAGTAAAATTACTTGTTATTTAAAAAGGAAATTTATGACAAAACAGAAAGTCTAAGCATGTCATATGAAGATTTTTTTTTTCTGTTTCTCTATCACCTTCATACACAGAGAAAATAGAAAGTTAAAAAGATTAGACAGTAAACTATTTTTTAAAGTCTGACAGAAAATTAGAGAAATTTGGCAAATTAACATTGCTCATGGATAAAGCTCTCAGTCTTGATGAAGGTGAAATAAATATTGTAAAGAAATAAATTAACAGGTTGACAATTCTTTTTTAATATAGTTAAACATGAAGCCAGATTTAGCACACTTTCAGATTGCTTTATCTACAAATAAGCAAATGCCACACAAATGCTTGTATTGCTTTGTAGATAGTACTAGCCCCAAGGTATTTACTAGTCATGTGCCTGAAGTACACATTTTTTTTTTGAGACGGAGTCTTGCTCTGTCACACAGGCTGGAGCGCAGTAGTATGCTCTCGGCTCACTGCAGCCTCCGCCTCAGAGGTTCAAGTGATTCTTGTGACTCAGCCTCCTGAGCAGCTGAGATCACAGGTACACGCCACCATGCTCGGCTAATTTGTGTATTTTTAATGGTTTCACTACGTTGGCCAGGCTGGTCTCAAACTCCTGTCCTCAAGTGATCCTCCTGCTTTGGCTTCCTAAAATGCTGGAATTAGAGGCATGAGCCACAGGGCACGGCTTGAAGTGAATTTCTTAATTGCATGGAATGTATAGTGGTATTGGTGGACATAAAGACATTAATTTGTGTACCAGGAACAAAATATTCTCTCTCTCTCCCTCTCTCTCTCTCTCTCTCTCTCTCTCTCTCTCTCTCTCTCTCTCTCTCTCTCTCCCCTCCCCACCCCTCACCCCGTGTATGTGTGTGTGTGCGCGCGTGTGTGCCTGCGTGCGTGTGTGTGTGTGTATTTAGGCTGGGTAACACCATAACTTCCAAGGTTCAACTGAATAGAAGAAAAATTTAGAGTTGTTTTTCTGTTTATTTGTTTCTCCTTTTAATTTTCATTTATTTGCTGTTTGTTCTTCTTAGGGTTTCACCTATACATCCAAATATAAAACGACTGATGATTTTAGTTTCTATGGAAGGTTTTTATTTGATTCTATAGGAGTTATTTTGTTTTGTATGCCTTTCCAACAATTCATCATTTGCTCTATTTATCTAAAATTCCTAAGCTACCTTTGTCATGCCTCCAGAAAATGATAGAACACACCAGCCATTTAAAGGTGGATTGGTTTTGCTTACCTCTAATAATATGCAGAGAGACAGAACTTTAAAATAAAGACTTATTTTTATAAGTTTTAAACAACAATAGTACATTGTTTATTTTGTTGCTTGGAAAAGTAGGTCAGAAGAGAAATTTTTAAGTAGTGTTTATTTCCAAAGTAATTCAATTTAATCAATAATTTGAGTGGGTTTCAGATCTTTTCCTTTAGGCAATGAGGACAAACTGTGATATGGGTACAATGTTTTAATGATGAGGAAACATTGGCCTTGCCCTTAAGGAAATTATATTAAATAGGGTTTCCCTCAAAATACTTTAGTTATATTTACCACTATTAAAATTTAGTGACATTCTCTTAGATGAAGTAGCAATAAAAACTTGTGAAACTTTCTAGTGATTTTTTTTTTATCCTAAGCCTTTTATCACTGATGGGCCTT
This sequence comes from Saguinus oedipus, assembly GCA_031835075.1. Classification (NCBI taxonomy): domain Eukaryota; kingdom Metazoa; phylum Chordata; class Mammalia; order Primates; family Cebidae; genus Saguinus; species Saguinus oedipus. Next base: position 90,740,402 of record CM063184.1, on the reverse strand, counting down.
CATGTGTGTACTTGAAAATAAAACATGTACAAGCGTTGCTCTGGTTTCAAGATTCTACTGGTGAAAGTTATCTAATCAGCTGCCAATACTGCATCTAGAAGCCAATCTTGGAAATATATAGTATTGCCTTTTAATATGGCTGAAAATAAATTATTGTTCGCTTTTCTTACTTTGTCCTTGTTTTATTGTATAGTATTTAAAAGAAAGGAGATTATTATCCTCATCCTGAATTTCAAAAACTGATATTTGCATATTTTTTTTTAATGAAAAAGAAAAATGTTAATTGTTTTACATTGATAAATCTGGCATAGGACCTATCACATTTTTAATGCTTCGGTCACAGTTCTGTCAGTAAAATGCTACTGATTAAGGAGTAACCCAAGTACTTTAATACAAGGGTTTGAAGTGCAGCAGGTGATAACTACTAGACATCAGATCACAGTGTTTTAGTTTGTGGTGAGAACAACAGGACTTGGTGTAGTATTAGGAAACTGAAACACTAATTTCTAAATGTTCTTTTTTTATGTCTCTGAACATTTAGTTAAATGTTCTTCTATTCTTAGCATAAATGCATATACTATACTTGATCATTTATATTATAGATAGAAACTTATAGCAAAGTAGTCTATCTGCAAATTATGGGTAGAATGTTCCTGTATTATAATTTTATTTCTGTATTGCTTTTAAAGTCTTCTGATTAGCACTTAGGTTAAATGAATAACTATTGCTTTTCAGTGACTGTGACTCTGTTTTGACCAAATGTGTTGATGCTTTTAACATTTTTTGATAGATGTCCTGTTAACTAATCCTTGTGCTAAATTACAGGGCTTTGCCCCCTGGGTAAATCTAAAACACTGACACCAGCGTCAGCCTCATCTTCAGACCTGGGAGACGGTGAAAATCAAAATGAATTGCTTTCACAAAACACAGGGCCAGAAATTAAACTATTTAATGCCTCTAGAATCAGGGAATATTACAGAAGAGATAGCGGGTGTTGAGATTGTAAGGGCCAATTTTGAAGAACAAAATTAGTTCAGAGCCTCCAACTATGGGCATATAGATGCTTAAACAGCTGACAAATTGAGGAGCTTTGACTCTTTAACTTCTTTAACTCAATGGGTTTAATAAAATGCTTAAATGTGGGTTATCTATGTTTTTAAACATCCCATAACACTTCTCCTCAGCATGAAGCAGCCAGAAAGATCTATGGCCTGATTCCCCATTATTGAAGAATTGATGAATAGAAAAGAGGGACTGACACTGGCCCAACTGTCCCACAGAATTTATGTTTATGGTTTTTTTGAATTAACGTAGAAATCAACCCTCCCAGTCTTCAAACTTGAGAAACTTACATTTGTCTTATCTGAGATCCTTTTTCAGAAAACTAAACATCAGCCCTGAACTGAAACTTACCAGATCATCACATCTGGACAATGAGATACCACCCTCCTCATCTGTCTTGATTGCTTAACTGACCACTGGCTTCCCGTTGGCCTAACACCTCTCCCTTACCCCCATCCTCCAACTAATTCCTGTTTTCCCACACATGGTTACATTTTGTCCTGCTATAGAAAACCTTAATTTTAGTTGGTTGGGGAGATGGATTTGAAACAGATATCCTGTTCTCCTTGGCTGCAGAACCTGAATAACCTTCTTCCCTGGCAATACTTGTCTCAGTAATTGGCTTTCTGTGGAGGGAGGAATGGGACCTAGACTGAGCCCCTGGTGTTTTAGGAACAAAAGTAGTCCTTGTTAATCTTCCCTCATGTTTATCTCCATATCAGTATCTCCTCACTGGGAAATCTAGCTTGGGCACTTTTGGTCATCTATCTAACCACTTTAAGAAAGTGTAAAAAGAATGTGTGCATTGTATGCATTTATAAAATTTCTGGTATGCTCAGGGCCAGGCATGGTGGCTCACACCTATAATCTCAGCACTTTAGGAAACTAAGGCAGGCAGATCACAAGGTCAGGAGTTTGAGACCAGCCTGGCCAATATGGTGAAACCCTATCTTTACTAAAAATACAAAAATCAGCTGGGTGTGGTGGTGTTCACCTGTAGTCCCAGCTACTCAGGAAGCTCAGGCAGAAGAATTGCTTGAACCCAGGAGGCAGAGGTTGCAGTGAGCCAGGATTGTGCCACTGCACTCCAACCTGGGCAACAGAGTGAGACTCTATCTCAAAACAAAAAAAGAAATTTCTGGTATGCTTAAAGTTTCCATGACAGATAGCTCTCAACTACCTATGCTCTAGTAATCTGAAATAAAAATTAGTTGTTTTGTTTAAAGTTATATAGTACATGGGTAATTACAACATACTAGGAGCATAGTGGCAAAGACATTTGCCTGTGTACACAGATTTTGAGATGTATTTTCTAATCATGAGAAAATTGTTCTTACAGAAACATGTGTTGATTCAGAACATTCTATATCTTCATAGAATTTTGAGAATGTCGCAGACAATTTTACTGAGTAATATGTGGTTGATCCTTGGCAGAAAATTCTGAAAGCTAGATGTAGATAGAAATCTTTGGCCTCTAAGCAACAATCCAGGAAAGGTGACCAATGTTAATTACAAGTAAATAAATTTTATTTCCCAGACTCTATTAATGGAGAGCTGCTTGAACAGTATTTATTTTTCATGACTGGAAATAGATGAAGATGGCCAAGGCTCCATCTCTGATTTGTCCATTACCTTTTGCATGTTTTGTGTAAATCCAGAGCCTTATGCTTATCACTATTGTTACTGGATTTATTAGCAAATAGTTTTATAATTCCTATTACCCAAATATCTTCATCACCTGATTCTTGCCTACACTTCTGTTTCACCCATTGTCCTTTCTTGCCCATACCCTGCCCATTCTGCAAACCACATATGTAGCTTCTGATACTGGGATATTCTGTACTTTTTTGCTCCAAAAGACATTAAAAGGTTAAAAGGGTGAACCTTGCAGCCAGTCGAGTCCCTGCATTTTCTCTGCCTTTTCCGAATTGTGTGAGTTACAGCAAGTTGCCTTCTGGTGCCTCAGTTTAGTCATCTCTAAATAGAGATTAACATTAGTACCTACCTTATTTGGTTGTGACAAGGATTAAGTAAAAGTGCTTGGTTCATAGTAGCTCAAGTATTCTTTGGTGCTTTTTTATGTTAGCAATGACCCATTCTTATTTAGGAATTCTCCTCCATTTTGCACTCTGAATCTATTACTGTGTGAGCATATTTTTCAAGTTCTATTTTATGAATATGATGAAAGGTATTTGTTTGATAGAATACTTGCACATGTAAATATTGCATAATTGTTGAGAAATTAATGAAAATTTTATTACAAAGATTTCTGTTGCCTAGAAACAGCATAGATGCCTCAAAGTACCTCTCCCAAGTTTGTACTGAACAACTGAGGGATGTATGTGAATTCGTTTCTTTCCATAAAAAGAATTAACTGTGTAGAAGACCTAAAGAAAGAAAGTCTCTTTTGTTTTTATTGTGAATGGCCTAGTACAGAGAGGATATTCATATTCTGGAATTTTCTGGTAATTGGCCCCAGGTGGTACTCAAGAGGGGGTGCTGACATGCTCTCACATTAAGTTAATCACTGTGGCTGTTATTAGCACTAAAGGGATCACCCCATGCTCAGTACTGCTGCTATGTCCCTGTCTCTCATGAATTGCAGAAAGACTGCAGGAAGGCTTTAAAATGTAGATGTTATTTAGGGATTAATGGCACCCTCATTTCTCTAAGTAATGGGCTTTGCATGGCATATTTTAAACGTATTGAGCATTAGTTAATTGCTATAATACATGTCAACAATGTGACTAATTAGATCAATTGTCTGATTAATTGGTTGCCACTTAGCCTCCCTAGGTACCGTTTTTCTCCTCTAAGCCCTAAAAATAACATCTTTACAGAATTTCCCAAAATGCGTACTGTAAGCCAGTTGCCACAGCCAAAATGGAATTATTTATTCGAGCATTTTATTTGCATCTGAATGTTTGGCAGTTGTGGAGAATAGCAGCAAAACAAAACAAATGGGAGAAATATTTAAATATAATGTTTCCTCTTTTGACACTTAATTTGTTAGCACACATTGAGTGTAAAATCCTCAGTGTGATATACAGGATTTCAAAACATTCCCTTTGTGTTTTCTTGACTCGTTATTAGCTTTCCCTGACTTCCCACAGACCCTGCATTCTATACACTTTTCTTCACATCTAAATCTTTATTATCATATTCCCTGTGAGATTAAAAACTAATGAACCAACAAAAAAATGCATGAGTTAACTAAAGGACCACCCAAATTTTATAAATTTGTAAAACTGAAGAATATCACTTGTTTCTTTCCTGCTCAGTCAACAAGTCAGTCAATGTAAGTTTCAAATTCATCACTTTCTTGTTACTCTTTTCTGCTACTATAGTCTGAGCTTCCTCATTCTCTGCCCACATTACTGCAGTAGCTTCTTAAGAGATCTCCCTGTGTCTAGCCCATCCCTTCACTGTGTTCTTCTACTCAGCATGGCCAAGCTAATTCCCCACTTTCGTCTTGGTCGTTTCTCGGCTTAAAAACCAACAGTGCCTATTATTTATCAGAATGAACCTCTTCAGCCTTTCTGACTTAAAGTCAAAACTGAATTCTGGCCAGTGGAATGTGGGCAGAAGGAATGTACCCATTTCTCTGCCTGAATCACAAAACCTCCCTGTCTCTATTATCTGGTGGCTAAACGGAGGGCACCCAGTGGAGAACTCTGAGGTGATGTAAGAACCAACAGATGAAAATACCAAGGTCCCTGAATAATTTCATGGTGCAGAGCTTCTCGCCTCCACATCCCACTCCTGTCTTAGACATAAACAGGAATGAAAAGTTCATTGTGTGAAAACAGCGAGGCTTCTAAGATGTTTGCTGAAGCAATTAGCCCATTAGGCTAAGATGTATTGGTTTTGCAATAGCAATGTTGTCACTGCAAATTGAGATTAACAAATTTATTGGGAGGTTAATATGTGGGTTTTGAACTTTTCATATGCAGTTTTTATTAGTTCCATGATTATGGTTTTTGAATCTAAAAGGCTTATATTTATAATTCTTTAAGCTAATTATTTTAAAACTTGTTTTGGAGCACTTGAAAATAATGTTTATTCATTTATGCAATAAACATTTATTTAGCATCTGTTATGTCCCGGGTACTCTGTTTATACAAAGAAAAAGGAAAAGGTTATTATTTCAGTAAAAAGAAAAAGGATTAAATTACAATCCTATGTAGCAACTTTTGCTACCTAATTTAAATGCTTAGATAAACTCTCAACGACAGTATCACTCCTCTCGGGGTCCCAAGTGACTAGATTCTAATCTTCAGGCCTTATCTGAAACACTCAGAATTGTTTGCTGTCTGATTTTTCTTTGGGTTTGATGCTAATGAAATAGGTTTTTTTTCCTATTATTAATGCTGAAGGAGGAATTCTTTTTTACTGAGTTTCCACCCTTGTAGAGACAGCATAGATTTTCTTTTGCAAGCATTCATTACTTTACATATTCCTTTCTAAAGCTTGAACACTCTGATGGCAGTGCCATGATAGAGAAGGCATCTTCTCTGTCTTTCAGCAATTGAGTCTTTGAAGTTAGATGATTTGGTCCAGAGACAGGGAAGGGAAATGGTATCTTTTTAGATGACTCCACTACTGAGTTAGTGTGTAATTCATGATCAGTTCTCTTTCTAACCATCATTCTCGCTGCCATTTGATAAATTTTATCTCTTGCACAAGGGTGTAAAACTGGCATTGACTAGTTCATCACTTTTGACTACACATTTTAGACAAAATATAGGAATTTCGAGAGTCTTGACACTTTTTAAAAGAAAATGTTGGTCCTATTAGGAAGCAAAACAAATGTTCATTGCTCATATTCCCTGTAATTAAAAAAAAAAAAGTGTGTGTGTGTGTGTGTGTGTGTAAGTGTGTGTGTGAGAGAGAAAGAGAAAGAGAGACAGAGGAGGGGACTCAACATTTGACTCCTAGTTTACTTAAAATGCTGACTCATGAATTAACAGGTGAACTCAGTCAATGTCATCCTCAGGTGACGGCAAGACTGTTAAGCATAATATTCCTTTCAGAACCTTTCTAGGTGTGTGGAGCAACAGGGTGAGGATGGGGATTGAGGCATGTCAAAAGTTTTAAAGAAACCTGGTGACTGGTTTCTGAGCCTGACTCCAGAATCTGACTCTAGGGATCAGCCACCATAGGCACCACACACTTAGTGTGTTTTCTCTGTACCTTAATGGGCTCAGTAAGAAGATGACAGTTAGCACACTCTGTTGTCATTAGCTGTTGGTCTGTCTTCCATGCTTGAAGGAAAATGTGTGCTGCTCACTTTCGAATCTTGAAACAAACACATTCAATAGATTTTTGGTGACTAAGGGAGTAAATAAAGTCAAGGCTACATTTGCCCGTTACTGTAAAACACTAGGATGATGTGATTGAACTAACATCTCTATTGCTGAATAAATCCTAATTTCCCATCTAGGCTCTGTAAAATAAAGGTAGGAAAGGAAAAAACATAGTACTGAGAAAGATGAATTTAAGATGAGCCAATGTAACTGGGGAGGGATGGGTGAAAGTTGATCAACCAATAAAGAGGACAGAAGAGATTGAAAAGTGGGAAGAAATAGGATTTATAAGTTGGGATACAGAAAGAGCTATGAAAGACATTAAAATGTTGGTGGAATCAGCCAGTAAGCATCCAAGATTATAGTCAAGGAGTTGCTTGACCCACGTAACAGGATGTTGTAAAGATGTAGCACGGTAAATCACAGACTTTCTCAGAGGGAAGCTGCTCTCTAGATAAGAAAGCCCCATTATTTTGTATTATTTTCCTTTCCTGTTGAGCGGATGTACCAGTGACAGTTGGAGTCTCCTTTCAGCCAATAACTCCCACATGCTACATAATGCTGCTGATGATTAAAATCCTGTGGAAGGAAGATTCGGGCTGTATCTGGAACAATAGCAGTCTGAATTCGATTTATCAGTCTTCTGGGGAAGCAAAGATAATCAAATTTCCCCCTTCAGCAACTTTGGGACCAAGCCATTTGCTAAGATGTCAATGGATGTGAATCTCGCACTTCCAGGTCATACCGCGGCTGCCTGTTAATCGCAAGTTTCTGACGTTTTTGAGTTTTTTCCCTTATTCATATCTTACGGGCTTTGTCATTTAAAGGCAAGGGCACTTCTATGAAAACTAGTTACAGAAACATGCATGAGAAATTAGGGAGATCTGTAGGGAGAAAAGTTATGGGTGATAGGAGGAAAAACACAATTTTGTCAGGAATCTGGATTCCAATGTGCTTCTTAATTTTTTCGAAAGCCCCATTATTTTGTATTATTTAAGCCCTCTGAGCTTCAGTTCCCTCATCTGTAAAGCGGATAATGATATTGGCATCAGAGCATTGCCTTGTAGATTAAATTACGTAATTTGCATTTGACTGTGCATTCTGGAAAAATCTAGGTAGTGAGAACTGCAGAGAACTCTGGGTACAAATACTTCATCCAAACCCGGGCCCTACCAAGACTTAACCAAACTTTAACATGGCTTATAACAACCTAAGGCCTGTCTCTGGGACAACCTTGCTCTCTGTTGAGTTCCTGTCTTGAAAAGCTCTGGGCTGTCAAAAGGATTTCCCCTTTGTTCTATTCAACATCTGATGATAGATCTTCCTTTCTTAGAATGTTTACTAAACAAATAAATGAAAAAATGGTAAATCCTTTCTTTGTTTCTTTGAGATATATATGTATTTCATACAACTCAAGAGTATCTTTCTCAAGGGCCTGAAAGCCATTTCTTTGAAATATAATCATGAGGAAGGATAGAGCCTCTGTCTTCCAGGCTGTGTAAGGGAACAGAATCCTAACTTCAGTAGTTGCCAGCCAGCAGACAGAGCTGGCCTAATGGCATTTATTCTGACTGACAGTAATTTTTCACTTGCCTCCCTGCTTTAAATTGCCCAATCACCTCTGTGCAAATCAGAATGCGGCTCTGCTCGTTCTCCTACTGTTAAAAATTACTGAATAAAATCTGGTTTTACCACTCATGTCTAGCTTCGGCTATCTTTGACAGTAGAGACTGGCTCTGTGATAACACCTACCAAACCCCTGCCTCAAATTTCTTTTCATGGTAAATGTGTGTACTTATGTGTGTAGATATTTTCTGAAGGAGACGGTGAGGTTGAGACTTCTCAGAATAGTTCATGAAAAAGAAAAAAACAGGCTGGAAAAACATGAGAAGGTTGTGTGTTTTCTGAATCTGATTGTGAGGGAAAGGACCAAGGGCTAGTTTCTGTTGTAAAATTTTAAAGGTCACAAGTAAAAGTTCAACATACTTTCACTATTGTAGTTTAAATCAAAATGAAATTTAAAGTGGATCTGGGCAATGCTGGATCCAGGAGTTTAAAGGATAAAATGAGAACTCAGTGTCTTCCTCTAGATCATGCTGTTCAATAAAACACTCTGTGATGATAGAAATGTTCTATATCTCAACTGTCTAATTCAATTGTCACATGTGACTATTGAGTACTTGACGTGCAGCTAATGGCAACTGAGAAAATAAACGATTTCCATTTAATCAGAATGAGTTCAAATGTAAAACACCGAGTGGTGGCAACTCTGTTGGTGAGCGCAATTCTAAATCATGCTGTGCTTGCCTCTTCTTGGCTTTATTCTCAGACTGACTGTCTCCATGTGGCATCTAGATGGCTCCTGCAGGGTCCTGAATTAGCTAGTTTTTAAAAAATTATGATCTCTCAGAAGGAGAAAAAACATCCCTCCTTCAGCAGCCTTGTCAACCTCGAGAAAGGTTCTACTTGACCTTGCTTAGATAAATCGTTGTGTGCAAGAGGATGGACGCTCTTGGTGTAGTCGAAGTCACATTCTTTTGGGGACCATTCAATTCACTGCCCTTCCAGAATAGTCTTGAGTTCAGAGGAAACCATTATTAAATGGTGGTTAAGGAAAAAGTGGAAGGACTTTGTGAGAATAGGGCAAAGGTAGGGACGCCTTGTGGGCTGGCTGATTTGACCAAACCAAGCCTGGGTCTGCTTATCAGGCACAGTAAAAGAAACATCCACACTGAGGTTTGCAGCAAGAGAAAACACGGTGTTTATTTGCAGGGTACTATGCAAAGACAACTGGACAGCTAGTGCTTAAAACCTGACTTCCCTGATGGTTTCTAAGCAAGGGATTTTAAAGGCAGGGTTAGATTTCAGGAAAGAAGTTACAGACAAAATTATAAATTAATACATGGAGATTATACATTGGTTTGGCTCGAAAAGGTGGGATATCTTGAAGCAGGGGCTTTCAGGTTATAGGTGGATTCAAAGATTCTTCCATCTGTGATTGGCTAAGAAAGAAAATCTTTGTCTAAAGTCTTGGGGTTAGCAGATAGGAACGTTAAGGTTTGGCCTGTGGGCATGACTCTCTCTAGGACCCTCAGGAAGAAATTTAGAACAAAGAACAGCGGTCAGATTTCAGCCCTCTCAGATTTCCCCTTATCTGAGATCTACATGCCAGTGGATGGCATTTTCTACCCAGTGGGGGTCCAGATTTCTGAAAAACAACTCTGAAATATATGTTAAGATATTACCTTTAGCTTCCAAGGGAACCAAACATCTTGAGGCTCAAACTTCCTCGGCTGTTGTTTAAAGTTATTATCACCTTTTTGCTCATCACGTTGCTCATTTACTTCTGAAAGCTAGCTAGGTACCTGGAAATTTCCTTGAAGGAACTCAGTTTTTCTTTATTTTCATGCATGAGGAGTGGGGAGTGGGGAGCAGGCCCCTAGGAGGGATCCCTGCTTCATCTTAGGGATGCTGTATCACACAGGGTTAGTAACTGGAATTTCCCTCTTCAGTACAGAGAGAATTTGGTACCTGAAGTCCTGGTCAGAAAGCAGCAGAAACCACCCAGTTTATAAAGTAGTGTCCTGAAAACATCAGCAGTGTCAGCATCTGAAGCACAGTCTAGAAACCTCTCATATAGACAGTCCTAGAAAGGAGAGTGAAAGACAGTAAGCACATAGGGCAAGTCATGTGGCTCCCACGAACGGCTATTCTGCTTCAAAAGCACATGACAAACATTCTACAATACCATGGGTAGGCTGGGGTAGAAGCCTGCAAAGAATGGTAGGAGTTGAATACAGGGAATAAGACTTTACAATTAATGTGACAATATTTCTATTTAAAGTCTAGTAAAGCTGAGGCATTTGGATCACACATTTAAGTGCTTAGAACTCTGAAATGCACAAATTTTACCCACTATTTCCAGCACACGCAGACACACACACCTCATATTCACTTCTTGAACCAGTAGATATTTCTGTGTTTTGATATTGGTGGTACAAAGAGATAAGTTAGATTTAACTTCAGGATTTAGTGTATCCTTTAAAACTATGAAGATTTATTTTCTGAAACCTTGTATGTTAGAAAAATTCGCTATTGGAGACACTGGAAGCAGATCTACTGACCGGGAGTAATATTCAGCCATTGTATAAAAATGTAACATATTGATTGTTAAAACATAAAAATGATTTTGAACTAGTTTTATATCATGTCTTTCCTAAGTCAAATTATTTCCTATCCTTTATTGTCTCATTTCTGCCTCTTGTCACAATCCGGCAATTAAAGTTGTAATTTATAACACAGGCAGGGGGTTCCCAGTCCAAGACATTATTCTAAACCAGCTATGTTCTGATTGGACAGTGCTCATGTGATATGGTTTGGATGTGTCCCCACCCAAATCTCACCTCGAATTGTAATAATCCCCATGTGTCAAGGGTGGGACCGTGTGGAGATAATTGAATCATGGGGTAGGTTTTTCCCATACTGTTTTCGTTATAGCGAGCGAGTTCTCATAAGGTCTGAGAATTTTCCTCAGGCCGTCCTAGCCATATGGAACTATAAGTCAATTAAACCTGTTTTCTTTACAAATTACCCAGTCTTGAGTACTTCTTTAGAGCAATGTGAGAACAGACTACTACATCATGTGAGTCAGTTTCCCTAAAATCCCAATTTCCTTTGGCTTCCCAAGGAAAACCAAAAAACAACCATGTCATGCTCTACCTGCATTTTATTTCGTGTGTGTTCATTCATCAATCTACATTTTTACTTATTGGTTGATTATGTGATTTTTAAATCTTCAGTACCACACAGACAAACAGTAATGAAATATTGTCATGGGAGACTTTGGGTGTCACTTTTCCAGCTGGAAACTTCTGTGACTGGTGGCACTTTTGCCCGCATTTTGCTCAGACCCACTGGGCTTGTTCCACCCACTCGGGCTGGCAGGCTGCAGTTGGCTGAGACTACCAACCCAGATGCCATGCCTGCCAAGGGTGAGTTGGGCATAGAGTGGCACAAGGTGCATGAGCGAGTGAGTGTGGGGTCCAGCCACTGTGCAAGCCAGGCAGTTCCAGACGCTGGCTCGGGCACTGACTCTGTGCAAGCCTGTAGCTGGATCAGATGCACTGCAAATGGCTTCCACTATAGGCACCTGCATCAGAACAAGGGGAACACAGTGGCTTCTGGGAGCTTGGAAATGCCAGAAACTGCACAGCTCCAGAGGGTGTCACAGCCTTGGCTTGGGGAGGTCCTAAGTCTGGGACCCCCAAAGCCTGCAGCTCTTTTCTCTTTCTCATTGTCCACAATGTGGTGAGCAGAGGGGCATGTTCCAGATCTGTTTGTTTTATAGCTCTTTCAATCCTGCCATTCAGTGGGTCCCAGGTTCTTGTTCCACATCCAGGAAGAATGAGGTATGCAGACAACTGGAAGATGAGCAAGGTGGAGAGAAGCTTTACTAAGCCATAGAACAGCTCTCTGGAGACTCAAACTGGGTAACTCCTTTCTTCAGGCAGATCGTCCCAGTGAGCATCCAGCTGTCAGTGGAGAGGAGACCTGGGATAGGTAGCTTTTTCCCACAGCTGGTAGTCCCAGAATCTGTGTGAATCTAGCTGATTCTAGGGTTTTTAAAGGCTCAGAAGGGAGGGAGTGTGTGCTAATTGGTTTATGCGGGCTGTGGGTGGGCCTGGAAAAAGCACCGTAACTTCTCACTCCAGGCCACAGACTGTACTTGGAACTAGCAGCCCAGACCCCAGGTTTCAGGCCATCCCTGGCTTGAAAGTGGGACATCCCCATGGACCTGTCCCTTCCACCAAAGAACCTGTCTGCCTCTCAAAGTCATCAACATGCCATCCACAGTGCACAGGATGTTAGTGCCAAGGGCCACCTGCAGGCCTGCGCGGAGCCACCCTCAGTCGCTGCCCTGGCCTCCCTCCCATGCTTGTCAGTGTCTGATATGGTTTGGCTGGGCCCCCATCCAAACCTCATCTTGAATTGTAGATCCCATAATTCTTAAGTGTTATGGGAGGGGCCCAGTGGGAGATAATTGAACCACAGGGTGTTTCCCCTACTGTTCTTGTGGTAGTGAATGTCTCACAAGATCTTACGGTTTCACAAAAGGAAACCTCTTTCTCTTGGTTCTCATTCTCTCTCTTGGCTGCTACCATGTAAAATGTGACTTTCACCTTCCACCACAATTGTGAGGCCTCCCCAGCCACGGGGAACTGTAACTCCATTAAATCTCTTCTTCTTTATAATTTATCCAGTGTCAGGTATGTCTTTATCAGCCTTGTGGAAACAGACTAACACAGTGTCCAAAGTCTGGAGGCGGGGAGGCTGAGGTGGCAGGGAACTGACCACGTCAGTGCTGCCTGAGGCATGCACACCTGGCTGGGGGCTATAGCACCTGGGCTTGATTACAGCTTTGCTTTTCACCAGAGTGGGTTCCATGAGCGGGGAAAGGCTGGGGAGTAGGAAAAAGCACTTCTGAGCCTGCAGGTGAAGGGGGGCTTCCCGGCCCCTGAGAGCACAGGGATGCCCAGGTCTGGAGGTGCACCCAGATGGCTTCAGCTGTGCCTGGGAGTACGGGCTTCTGCCCTGCCCTGCTGACTCTATAGTGGGTAGAGCTTCTGCCTCTTCCTGCCCCACCTTCTCCTCAGAGCGTGCAACCCCAGCCGGACCTCCCTCGCTGTAGCTGACAACTTCGCAGTAGCCGCTCCAGACGTGCTGCTGCTGCCATCAATATTTAAGATATGTTGCCTTGTTTGGGAAATCCATAAAGTCTTTGCAGTTAAATTTAATTTTGTAGTAATGTGGTCCATAGTGACAACTGGAGAAAATGCTTCAAGTTTGTCAGGAGGCCAAGTCTTATCTAAAGAGAACTGCTATTGGTAGATGTAAGATATAGTCATGATCACAAAATCAGGACTGGATAGGGAGTACAAACAGCTGAGATAAAAACTATGATCAGTAGCCTCAAGTCCCCACCTTTAAGTGACAATAGGGATGTATCCCAGATAGAGAGATTTATGGCATGATTAGTGGAAGGTGTGTGTGTGTGTGTGTGCCTGTCCTTATATAGTCTTAGCATTAGTGTAGTTATTGGCTTACATAGATGTTTAGTTTCTATTAAAAGTGCTCTGGAGAATTTGTGGAGGTTGAGAGATCACAGGCTTTGGGAAAATGTCGTGGTATTACTTCAAACCAGATGGGATCAATAATTCGGTAGACAAAACCGTAACTACTGCCAAGCCCAACACCTTGAGAGAGACAGAATTTTGCAACTTTAGACCACTGGGAATAAAAATACATTTTTTTGCAGTGTGTTGATAGTTTAAATTTTTGACAGCTACTGCATTGTCAGTCTGAACTCTCTGCTAGCTGACAGACGTATCATACTAGAGACGAAGCAATGGATTCAATCGTTTTTTTGTTTTTTACTTTTTCAGATTATCTTTCTTCTTTCCTCAAATACAGATCAACACCTAGGGAGGAGGTGACTTTTGTCTTGTTTACTTCATTAGCCTAACACTGAAGAGAATTTTAAGTTTGGAAATTCTAAATGTGAGCATTGCAGAGGCCAAACTTCTATAACTTGCAATCGTGCCGCAGCACAGTAACACATAGCCAGCAACTTAGATCGGTGTTCCTTCACTTACATTTGTTTGCTGAGGAAAACTATGGCAACTGTTGTTACTTCTGAAAGTCCAAGCAGCGTTTGAGAGCATTTAGTATTTAGTCAAATGGTAAAGCAGCAAACTCGTTTTGAGTAAGATATTTAAAGAAGGAGCACCATATGTCATCAGCTGGCAGAATTTAACTTGCAAATCACATGTTGGCAAAAGCTAGTTGGCAGCAGATGGCTGAACCCTTCTGTGTTTCAGACCCCAAACCTATCCTTTCCCATTCTGTGTTAGAAATCTAATTAAAAGCCTTTTTAGCACCATCAGATTAATTATAAACAGGCATTTTTATCTGGTAGAAAACTGACCTGTGTTTAACAAATTTCCCTGAAGCCCTTTATTTTCCAAGATACTTTTCAAAAAGTATTTTTTTCCCAAGATGATTTATTCAAATGAAACACACTTAATCTTTGCATCTTAAATCCCACGAGCTTCTTCTTAGGCCAAGTATGAGTCACTTATTTACTATTTGGGACACAAAATGCTATTAACTTAAAAACCACTTGCTAATTTAATTAGTACCTTTAGTCCATTTGGTGAAATTTGTTGACAGACAATCTTCTTTCAGTTGCATAATTGCCATTGAAAATAAGATTTTATAAAGCCTAATTTAAAGTCTTTTATCATATGGTGGTACACTAAATATCAAAAAAGGACATGTGTTTCATTAATTATCCTGTCACTCCACTAGTTTATGGTAAGAAAACTGACATTTCTGTACCATCTGTTTGTATATGACATGAAAAATCTATACGTGCTTATTTATGGATGGAAGTATTTTGACAGAGTAAATCCACAAGCACGTGCTCAACATTTTGGTAAGTATTAGGTTATTGCTCACAAAGAATTTTGTTATTACTAGAATGTTTTCGTTTTAAAATTTTATTGTAAATTGACAAATTATAATAATATGTATTTCAGTGGTATATAGTGATGTTATGATACATGTATATAACAGGAAAGGATTAACTCATTAATCATAGATAAGCAGCATATCTATTACTTCACATACTTGTCATTTTTTTGGGATGAAAACATTTAAATGTGTAAAATTCGAGAAAAGCGTAAGCTGTAAAAGGGGTGGAAATAAGTGGCTATTTCTCTCCCAATTGTGTGTTCTAGTGGTTAAAAAACGAGTGTTGTCTCCTGGCTTAGGATGTGAAAGGCTGGACAAGGTGTCCATTGTGTCCTTATCATATAAAAAACAGATAATCTGAAAATTCGGTTTTCCTCGGATTCATCAGGAAGCTGAGCTTTTGGGCAGCTAACTAACTCAAAATCTAATGCAAGATATTCACCTGAAAGGAGAAGCACACTGAGCATTTGCTTTTTCGCAGTAGATGCTGGACTGCATAAAATACGTTCAGAAGAATGCAACTGCAATTGTTGACAAATTGCTAAAAGCTGGCTTTGCTTCAGCATGAGTGCATAGAATCCTTGGGAGCTGCAGTCACAAGGGGAAATTGCAGGTCTGTGCATGATCACCACACAGCTCTCCAGATCCTTACAAGAGAGATTAGAATCATGATGGGAATGCTGAGAAAGCCTTCATCTTGATGCTGGCACAGGAGTAGGGAACAAAGGATCTTGTGGAAGAGGAAAAGGAAAAGGCATAAGGCCTTACCAAGAACCTAATCCCCTACCTTCTTTACAGAGTAAAGTCCGTGGGAAGGGCAACAAGCACTATTACCCTCAGACCAGAGGTGAACATCCTTTGCAGCAAGGTGAAAAAGACACAAAACACCCTCTGCCCGTGAAGGAGAGACGGGAGGCACCTTGACCCCAGATCATTTAGAGACATTCTGCCACTGCGGGAGGAGTAGGACCACAAAAGAGGCCCCGTTCTCCAGACATGGACACACAGTGTCCTTTCTCTCCAAAATCTGGGATCATTGAGTTCTGGATACATTGTGAGCCCCCATTTATGGTGTCTTTTTTCCAGGACATTGCATGTATCTCTGTTGGCTTCTCTGCTGCTTAACAGAAGTCATGAGACTCCTGGATAAGAGACAAAGGACAAAGGACCGCAACAGCAGTAGCTAGAGTATCAGCATAATTTTCTAGTGCCTATTCCCCAGACCCTGACATTCAGAGGGCCAGGTGACTCCTATAGAGGTTAGGGGTGTGGAACCCCCATGACTTGATTCTCAGCATTCCAAGAGTTTCTCTGCGAGAAAAAAATGGTCAACACAATGTCTGCCCACCTTTTGGTAGGTTCAGGGTTTCTGTGATCTTGGCTGTTCAAGTTCTAACAGCTTCAGACAGTCGCCAGTGCCTCAAATCAAAACTTTATTTCCCCTGTATTGCATGTGGATTTTCTTTTCCTTCAATTGTTCTGTGAAGTCAGGTTACTTTGCTTATTCTCTAATAAATCCCAGTGTCTTGAAAAGCACAAGGCAATTGGTAGGCACTTAATAATGTTAAATAAATAGATAGGTGAATTCACATAGGTGAAAAATAATAAGGCCACAACTTAAAAATTTTGATTTCTATCTTGATGCCTATTGACATATCTAGTAGTTTCTACATTTACTCATATCTTTGTGGGTATATGTGTTCTTAGTAAAAATAGTGCATATTTTTAGCATATTGGTTTATTAGTGCATATTTATGTCTTTAGCTCCAATCAAGAGGAGTTGTATGCATGTGCTTTCAGTTTAGAAAGAGTTACTTTATTCTCTAGGACTCAAAAAACGTGTAAATAAACAGATTATTTTATGCACACATCTGATTCTTTCCTTTCTTGTAGAATCCTTTCAACTCTCTGACTTCTTTGATCAAAAACTGCACTCATTTTGGATGCAGTTAAAAGGTTGTTTTTTACAGGAAGTCTTCTGAGACCTTTTTCCCAGGTGACTCAGTTACTGTCATCTCTGTCAGTTCTTGTGTTACAGAACTCACTATATTGCCTTTTAGTTATTTGTTTACAGGTCTGGGTTTCCACCTACTTACTGAGCTCATTATAGAAATAACTTTGATCCTGAGTCCCTAGCACACAGCCAGGCACACAGAAATATCTTAGAAAATATTGGCTGGATGCATTATTAGCTTGGGAGTTTGTACATTTTTAAAAGATGACAATGAAATGACACTTTCTAATTTTGGGAGTTTGGTTTGCAATCCTCTGTGTCTAGGAGCTACTGGGATAGCAGAAGGGCCTTCCCAGAACCACTGGACTCGATTATTCTGTTTATTTCTGAACTTATAAACTTTAAATCTCTTTTCATAGCTATTCTTTGAATCAGCCTTAACATTCAAAGGTAGGACAAATGGTGTCATGTAGGTGGTGTAATTTTAAGGAAACCAGCAAGATTTTCCTTCGCCTCAATTTCCTTTATTTGTGTGTGGGATTCCATGTCTCTATTGCCTTGTTTTAGCTCTGCAGTCATGCTATAGATTAGTCTTAAAACAGAAATATGTAGAGGCATACATTAATTAACCAGATAATTTATCTTCATAGTAGAAGAAACCTGGAGAGGCACAGGCTCTGTATACCTAGAGAAAGGTAGGAATGACAGAAAGGGAGAGCAGAGAAAGGGAGGATGATAATGAGGGACAGCAGAGCCCACATGAGTTAGTCACACCTCTGTCAAAACTTAATCTTCCCTTGAGATGGTATTTTTATAGAGTATTATCCTAATCCGCCAAAAGAGGTGATGCAAATAGTACTCTAAACATCTTCGTGTTTATTTAGTGGAATATTATATACATTTTATTATGATCCTGATGGGGAAAAGATTAGGGTTTCCACAAAAGCGTACGAAGGCCACTTAGTAACAAATATACAGAGATGCAATTATCCCAATATTTTCTTTTGCTCATTTAACTATTCAAATCACATATGAAGATAGCTGTTTTATCCTATTTGTGCTGTTATTACCACCAAATGTTAAGAATCAAAACAGCTTTACTACAAATCACCCAACTGTCTATAAATTTCGGGTTGCTTTTCATAGTCGATGACGATGTGTCTTGGACTGTAAGTACTTCCATTGGCATAACTTATTCTATATTTGCAAAAGAATATTTTTTTATTATAGAAACAGACTACTGACTCTCACCAGCAATATTTAAAGGCTATAGATACAACAAGCAAAAACATGGTGATTCAAGGCTTAGGCAAGGGCCACAACCTCCATTCATATCTACAAGCTTTTTCTCTGTGTATGCTTAGAATATGTCCATGTATATAATTAAGTAACCCTAAGCTTCTGTGAAAAAAAAAATTGTTTTTGCTTTGAAGAATATATCTAACAGGGAACTTAGCATCTGGAGGGAGTAGGTAATAACCAACCCAAGGGTCTGTTGTCATCAGTTCTCCTGCAATAACATATAGAACTTGAACCCACTTCTGTCCTTACCCTGTCTCTGTGTCTTCCTGGTAGAACACTAAGGAACTCACAGTTCTCACTTGTAGGAGACAAAAGTATCCAGAGGTAAGCACAGAATCCAGGCTTTGTCTCTGAATCACTATAATCTTGGTCAAGATACCTAATCCCAGATTCTGTCTTCTCATCTGTTAAAGTGACGTTTACAAACAACACCTACCTATAGGGTCATAGTGAGTGTTAAATTAATGCACTCAAAGCACAGTGCTGGAAAACAAACATTTCATAAATAATACTTGCTATTGTTATTATAGTTAATGTAACAGTATTCCCCCTTCATGTCCCTCATATTTCCATGAAGAGGAGAGAGTTACTACTTCACTCTAGAAAAAATAACAGTGGGTCAGGAAGAAAACCTCTATCATTTCTCTTTTTACTCCTACCCATGGGTGGGAGATTGAGTAATTTTATTTGGAACATGGAAGTTTTCATGTGTCAATTTCAGCTCCTTACTACTTTCCAGAAAACAATTTATCCACTGCACATAAAACTCACTTGTTCTTTTCACCAAGCCTGCCTCAATAGTCAAGGCTTCTGGTTATACAGGTATGCCAATGTTTGGTTTACGATAAAGCCTAAACAGACCGCTTCGACGACAGATCTTGAGCTCCGTTCTGCAGTGAGCTTTATCAGTAGTGTGATAATTTTATATCCATATGTCCAGCTTTCCTTTCCTCCTATTTGTTTTACTGTTGAATGAGGAAGGTAAACAGGGCTATTTATTTGCCTTCCAGTCCCCCCAGGTTTTTGTTCTCTAAATCATTGCTGTGTCCTTGGGTGCTCTTAACTGCAGATATCACCATGGAATTCCTTTACATTTTGAGCCTCGGGCAGTTTTCTCCATCTGCTGGCTGTGCCCTTGCCAGGCAGTGGCCATTGCCCCTGTTGAACGGCTTCCACAAATGCCTTTGGCCTGGTCCCATCACAGCTGCTGGGCGGATGTGAGAGATGATGCTGCCTTAAACACTTTCTCAGTGTTTGTTCTTGCCACCTCCACTGTTGCCATAGCAGACATAGGTGCCTTCTCAAAAAGCAGTTAGTATTTTCTAGTCCCATGCACCATGCCTGGGCCCCTGACGCTCTCCACTGCAACAGAAGTAAAACACTTCTCCAGATACTCAGAACCTGCCTTGTGTTTAATCTACCCACATTGTGAGAAACGTTGTTTTTCTTTTCCCGTGCACATTTCCCCCTTACTGGAAGTGCAGATTTTCTCCTTAGAAGCACTCCCATTATAGAGTATGCACGCTTAATTCTTTCCTTTTGAGGATCCTCTCCCCTATAGTAAGAAGAAACCTCCTTCCTTCTAGATTTAGCTGACAGCTGCTGAAATACTTGAAATCCTGGTCAAGGATTGTGAGGCCAGAAGCAAAGGCATATTGTCAGTCATGCAGGAATTTGTTGGCCCATGTTTTGTGCAAACAGCTGCTGCAGTTTCAATTTTGAACTTGGCAGACCTTATTTCAAATCTGCTTTGCCAAAAAGTGTGGCTCACTTGCCTTATTTTTCTCTTCTATCAATGGAAAAAAAGAAAGGGTCAAATAGAGAGCTAAAACGGGGTCAATATGGAGCTGTATCTCTAGCAAATGCTACTGTTTATTTGTCAGCATCACATATTTGGGGGATGTTTGTGTGGCCAGTCCATTTAGGTAGTTGTGTATGTAGGTACATGTTTATGTCTGTATGGAGCAAATAAGTCATAGGTTATAACAGAGTCATAGGTTATAACATGAAATTAATGGTTTGCCATGGTTTTCTAATGCCTGGGGCGATTTCCGGTCTAGGAAGATGCATCTATATAAGCTCCCTTGCAATCCTGTAATGGTGTTTATTTCTTTTCCTAAAATTTCTTATATCTAATGTTCTTCTAG
The DNA here is from genome assembly GCA_031835075.1 of Saguinus oedipus. Taxonomy (NCBI): domain Eukaryota; kingdom Metazoa; phylum Chordata; class Mammalia; order Primates; family Cebidae; genus Saguinus; species Saguinus oedipus. Next base: position 90,720,099 of record CM063184.1, on the reverse strand, counting down.
AAATCATTCCCCACCAGTTTATTTGTTTATTTTGTCTTAAAAAGTAAGGAAGATAATTTATGACATAGGAGACTCAAAAGTCTCCATTTTTCTTTGTTATTATTCAGTGTTTCCTAATTATCTACAGAATAAATTTCTAACCGTTATCTGGGTGTAAAGGGAATGTCCTTTAAAACCTGGCATGAAACTCTTTCTACCTTCCATCCTGGAGCACCTTTTTTTTTTTTCGCTTCCTACTTCACTTCTATTTCAGCCTCTTGTCTCCTGGTGCCCATACTTCTAATTCAGTGTTTTTATTGGGAACATGTCACACACTTTTATGCCTCTGAGAATTTCCTCATGATATTTGCATCAGACTTTATTTTAAAAGTATTTCCTGTCTGCTTGGAGAATTCATATTCTTCCTTCAGGACCCAACACAATCAATACCTTTATGAAGTCCTCAAGTTAATTGTTCAATATTTCTTTGTTTGAATGTTTACCTTATCAATCATGAGCTCTGCAAGGGTGAGATGGAAACTTACTCATCAAGTTCCTTCCCAGCACTTATGCTTATTGTTTTGGGGTGGAAAGGGGAAGAGGAAGGCAGGCATCTGTCTTCTTATATGACTGCCTGCTGTGGCATCGCTTTTCCTGTTTGCCATTACCAAAGGTATAAACTGTTGCCTAAGGACCCAGGGTGTGTGACTGGTGACCTCAACAGGCCCCAGTGCTCAGGCCTTCAGACCCAAGCTGGTCCCTCATGTATGGTTAGCTCTTGAGAGATTCTGCCTCATCTTCTCTCTGACCCCTGTTGATAGGCTTATCCTCAAGCTCTTTCCTCTAGAGCTAAGCTCTGCTTTGTATTGCATTGGTCCATGATCAGCCAGGAGGCTCAAGTGTCATCTACTCAGCATGGCCCAAATGTGTGGGATGAAGGTGGGTACTCCATGTAGTTTCCTCCTTGGCTTATCTCCTCGGACCTCTCTTCCCAGTACAAATAAATAAATTCAGCTTACTGTCACAACAACTTTAGGTAGTATATACTATTGCTATCTGATTTGGTTTGGCTGTGTCCCCACCCAAATCTCATCTTGAGTTTTGGTTCCCATAATCCACATGTATTGCTGTGGGAGGGACCGGATGGGAGGGAATTGAATCATGAGGGTGGGTTTTTCCCATGCTGTTCTCATGATAATAAATAAGTCTCACCAGATCTGATGGTTTCATAAAGGGCAGTTCTCCTGCACATGAACTCTTGCCTGCTGCCATGGAAGACATGCCTTTTGCCCCCACTTCACCTTCTGCCATGATTGTAAGGCCTCCCCAGCCATGTGGAACTGTGAAGCCATTAAACCTCTTTTTCTTTATAAATTACCCAGTCTTGAGCATTTCTGCATGGTAGTATGAGAATGGACTAATACACTATCCCAATTTTACAGATGAGGAAACTGAGGCACAGAGGACACAAAGTCAAAAGAGTCAGGATTCAAACTCAAGCAGTCTGGCACCAGAGTCTGCTCTTAACCCAGTGAACTATGAAGACTTTTATGTTAAATCTCATACTTAAGTGAGAGTATAAACTAATATTTGTTTACTGCCTACAGCATGACAGTTTATATTATACATATGTGTATATTCATTGAATCCCTGAATCGTTATAATGGTGGAGCCATGATGCAAGCCCTAAATCTATGACTGTAAGGTAAATGCTCTTTTTACTAAACAACTGTTTTTCTAGCTCAGATGCCAAATGCAGTTTTTGAAGATAAATTTTTAACAAAAGGGTAACTATTCTCCACTTTACAAAAGTTTTTATAATAAAGGTAGTTACAGAGAGGATGAGTGATTTCAGACCCTGAAAGATTTTGCTGTGCACTGATATTTTGTCTTTTTTTTTTTGTCAACCCATATTACCAAATGCCTGACTTAAGAAAAAGAAAATGTAAACAAAAGACAGACTGAGTTTGAAAGCATCAGATTTTTATTCCAGTGATTCTGTCCTCATTGTGTGAAGTAGACCAGAGTGAATAAATTGAACTTACTCAGCACCTCAAATATTAAATGTATCTACAGAAATTCATTCTGCCAAATTAACTGTGGAGGTGGTCGTTGCTATTGCAGGTATGAGCATTTATCTTTTTGTGCTCTGTCATCATAACTGGTTTTTGCTTTTTAAACAGAACACAAAATTAACCCGTTCAAGCAAAATCACTGATTCTCACAGAACATTTGATTCGTGTATAGCAGCATGTGTTAAATCATTTATTTTAGTCATTTATTTTGTTTCTCACTCAACGAGTTAAAAGTTATCAAAACTAAAAGGTATAGCATTAAATCACTCATTGTTTCTGACAAATTCCAGTGTTGGTACCTAAATGAAGAGATGTTATTGTATATTTTTGGTTTTTTTGTGTGTGAGGCCCTTCTTTATTATTATTTTCTCTTAAATATGTATTAGGTTACAATATTAGTAGACACTAGAATATTTATTTTTGTTTTATGGCTGGATACTATTTTTTTTTGAGACTAAATGGTTTTCCTGGGAATGCTGACTCTGGCCACAAGATGAAGACTGATACATTTCCTTTCTCTGTTTATGGAGGGAGACTTCACAACATTCATGGAAAGAGGAGCAAAGGACCTGGTTTTTGCCATGATTGGCTTTGGCCCTGTGAATGAACGTTCTTCTGGCATTGGAAAGCAGATAGCAACGAGACCAGACCCACAAATGGACGATGAGAAAATGTGTTCAATGAAGAAAACAAAATCTCCGACAAGTTCCAACATATGAGCACATCTCAGCATCTTCTGTGACTTGTGAACCCAAGGAAAGCACTTCTTAGAGTTATCTGGCACATTTGCAACCAGTAGCTTTCCATGAATAAATACAGTGGCAACCACATTAACTATACAAAAACAAACTGCTCCTTTCTTATCTTTATGCTGGAAGATTATCTGGCTCGCCTATCAGCTGTGACGTCAGGAATGTCAGCCAGTTATCCTGTGGTGCATTCAGCTGGTTCGTTGTGCCCTGTCAGTGAGGTAATCTTGAAGTTCCATCTGGACAGAGGTAGGAAAAATTATATTCATTTTGACTGTTGGATTTTTTTCTCTTAACTTTCAAAGACAATTGCTTTTGGCTTTCAAGTGACATATCTGGTATGCCTTGGGCTGGAAGCCAGATATTTCTGCTGTTGAGTTTTTATAACATTGTATAGGCTTCAATATTTTAGAATTAGTATATGTTTGATAAAATTGACTCTTCTAAAGTTTTAGGGACAATCTTTTGCTTAGGTGCAGCTGAGTACTTTTAGTCCAATACTGCAGATGGCATACCAAATTTAAGAGAAGCTGAGTGACTGCATCAAGGTTGCTCAGTAGTTCTTGGTTGATCTAGAAGAGGACCAATATCCCTTGACTTTTTGTCAGATATTCTTCCTTTGATTTCACACTGTTTTTAAAGCTATTTAATACATTTTAAAATAAAATGGTTATTTGAATCTACTTAAACTAGACAATGCTAATTGTCAAACATCCATTATCCGCTTTTTCTAGTAATAGATTGGTGCAAACAGAATTGTGGTTTTTGCTATCACTTTTAATGGCATTAATTACTCTTAATGGCAAAAACCTCAGTTCCTTATGCACCAACCTAATAATATAACCCTTAATTTTGACTTGGCACATGGCCAACCAGAATAAAAACTACATGCTCCTGCTTTGCTTTCAGTAGCATAGAGCTGAAATCATCTTCAATGGGAATAGGGAAAATGAGGTACACAACTGCCTGGTTGCTCTCTTATGAAAAAGGCATAACCTTCCATTTCCCTTTTATCTTTTATGCTTACTAGAGTAGCGATTTGGTCATAATTCATTCTGGACCATGTTGACAAGGGCAACATACTGGAGGTTGCAGAGAAGTCAGAAGGAACTTGGACCCCTGATACCATGGAACTGACTTGCTGGCCCTAGTTTGCTTATGTCTAGGCTTTTATGCAAGAGAAAAAAATAGACATTTATTTGTTTTAACTACTGATATTTAGATCTCAGCTACAGCAACTGAACACACAGTGCTATTCAATAATTTGCAGATTTTATCCTGCCAGTTAATATTTTATAACTAGCAAATTTAAACGCAGTAAGTGGGCTTTACACTTGTTTCAGTGTCTGGCAATCTTGGATTTATACCATTGCCATCATATGTTACATGAGTCAGGTCTCCATTCCATTTAGAGTCCGTACAGTAACTCAGGTAATGTGACCCCTGGTGTCACTACTGCCAGCAAGTGTCAACGATACTTGCTTCTTTGCTGTTCCTAAACACTCCACATATGCTCAACGTTCCTTCCTCAGGGGAAGATTTATTTTGTTGGTGGTGTGGTGGTGATTTTTTTATTATTATTCCTCTGAAGAAAGTCTCTGCCTAGCAATCTGCATATAGTATTTTGCTTCCACAATTCTGCTCAGTTGTTATCTTTTCATCAAGTCCTTTCCTGATGACTTCACTAAATTTCATTCTCCACTGCCTGGTACTTGTTTATCCTTTGCATTTTTAAGTTTTCTCCATATTATTTATTTCCCTTTTTATTCTTCTCATTGAAAGAAAAGCTCTGTGGGAGCAGGGATTTTGCCATTGCTGTGCTCTCACAACGCTGCCTGGCACCTAAAAGTCACTACATAAATACCTGTTCAATGAATGAATGTATGCATCAACAATTGAGTGTTTTCAGAGATATGAATGCTGTTATGGTCTATTGGGGGGTTATATTAAGCTGATAATTGACTTTATTTTCTGAAATATCTATAAAAGGAATATGTTGGCTCCTCTAGAGGTAAAACCTCTTCCAATGAAGCTATAACTGATAAAGATTTCACACTCTGATGTGCAAAGCTCATTCATTTACCATCATAGTTGGATTTTACAACAGATTACTAATCTCTGATTTTGAATTAATGAGCAAAATCTAAAAATTTCAAGGGTTTTAGGAACAACTTATCAAATAGATTCTGCAATATGTGTTTTACTATTCCATTTCTGATCTTTATTTTCCAAAAATAAAGACTTCTGTGCTGAATTGGCCTTAAAAATATAAATAAATGAAGAATAAATAATATTTTGTTGTAATGCCATTAACCAAATTCTAAACTGGTATAGTGGGAATGGACTTATTATATTATATTTCTGTTCTATAAACATCACATTACTTTACTTTTATAGGTCAAATTATATTCAGCACTGTGTCTTGAGTTACAAGGTTAGACTAGAAATCTGCTACCAGGCATTTTTAGGAGCCACTCCTCCATTTGAAAATTCTGAGCTTACATAGATCTGGGAAGCCAGTGGTAGGGCTGAATCTTAGCCCATGGGACGTGGAATCCATACCATTGCATCACTGGCTGCAACGGCAGCTCCATCACTGGTTTTCTATTGGCTTTGCTGTTCTGCATGGGCTAGTGCTGTCCCTCATATGCCCAACTACTGATTGCTTGTCTTTGCTTCCAAAATTATGGCAATAAGTTTCCTTTTCCATCAGCACTCATTGCCTTTTCCCCTAGAAACCTTTGTTTTTACCCCTAATAAAAACAAATCATATCCTCTTTGTTACATGTAAGAAGCTACTTCTTTCTTCCAACATAATATGTAAACTCTGTGTGAGCCAGAAAGTGCCATTCATCCCAACTAATAGTGTTGAAAAACTGAAACTGTTTATTTCAGTTCTAATTAGGACAGACGTTTAAGGAGTTTAAGAAGACTTTTTAAGAAAACATTTTAGTCTAGGGAAAAATTATGAAAGATCTTGAAGGGAAAACGAGATTATTAGACATTCTACCTAGTGCACCTTTCTCAGCACGTTTGCTTGTTGTGTTCTTTGAGAGCTATTGTCAGAAGATTAATAATAATGCAAGTGATTTTTGCCCACAGAAATGCAAATGAAATATGTTAGGTGGATCGTCATTGATTATTATATTGTCTTATATATAGTGATCGGTTATGTATCTATTTTAAATGTATTTCAGAATTCCTGATTACCTATATATGAAAACACTTTAAATTATTTTTTGAGGGAGTTGTAACATCCTATTGGTTTCCATATGTACTAGTAAGTTAAATACAATCTTTGACATGCATCAATTTTATATTTGTAGGAGAACCATGGTTTTCATCTCTTCTAGAAAATTCATCTTTTACATTAGAGGCACAATCATGACCTCTCCTTCTTATGAAGGGGATACAGAAAGGATTTATCTTCATTGCTTGCCTTGTGCAAGCATTTCATCCTTTCTTAATATACCAGAGTACCTTAAAACAAAACAGAACAAGTAAACATTAACAGCAAAGAAGGACGTGAGTTAGTTATACTTTCCTTTTTTACCCAGCATTATCAACATTTTACATCAAGATTCTAAGCTTGAATAATGCTCACTTAAAAAGTTGAATTAAGGTATCCTATAAATATATGATATTCATAAGGACAGAATATCTTTGTTTTGCTGAACCATTGTCACATATTAAGAAATGTTTAGAAATAATCAACACATTGTTGGAAGAAAAAGACAAGCACAGTTGAATAAAACATTTCAAAATCTGTAATTAATTATGTTAAAACAGAATGTGTCTGTGGAACCAAAAAAAGCCTTAATAGCCAAAGCCATCCTAAATAAAAACAAAACAAGAGAAACAAGACCTAACTTAAAATTATACTATAATATACTATAAGGCTGCAGTAACCAAAAATAGCATAGTCCTGGTTAAAAATCAAACACATAGACCAATGCTACAGAATTAAGAACCCAGAAATAAAGCCACATTCCTACCACCATCTGATCTTCAACAAAGTTGACAAAATAAGAAATATGGAAAAGACTCCCTGTTCAAAAAATTGTGCTGTGATAGCTGGCTTAGCCATATTCAGAAGAATAAAACTGGACCCCTTCCTTTTGCCACATACAAAAATTAACTCAAGATGAGTTAAAGAATTGCATGTGACACCTTAAACTATGAGAACCCTAGAAGAAAACCTCCAGAATACTCTTCTGGACATTGACCTTGGGAAGTAATTTATGATTAAATCCTCAAAAGAAATTGCAACAAAACCAAAAACTGTCAATTGAGACATATAAATTAAAGAGCTTCTGCACAACAAAAGAAACTATCAACAGACTAAACAGACAACCTGCAGAATGGGAGAAAATATTTGTGAAGTGTACATCCAACAAAGGTCTAAAAACAGGAATCTATAGAAAACTTAAGTAAGCAAAAACCAAATAACCCCATTACGAAGCAGGCGAAAGACAAAAACTTTTCAAAAGAAGACAAACAAGTGGTCAACAAACATGAAAAAATACTTAGCACCACTCATCATTCAGAGAAATGCAAATCGAAACCTCAGTGAAACACCTTCCCACAGCAGTCAGAATAGCTATTATTAAAAAGTCGAAAATAACAGATGCTGGCAAAGCTGTGGAGGAGAGGGAACACTTACACGCTCTTGACAGGAATATAAATTGTTAGCTCAGACACCGTGGAGAGCAGTTCGGAAACTTCTCAAAGAATTAAAACTGAACTGCCTTAAACACATCAATCACATTACTAGATACATACCTAAAGGAAAGTAAACCATTCTACACAAAAGCTATATACACTCATATGCTCATCACAGCACTAATTATAGTTACAAAAGACAAGGAATCAACCTAGATGCCCGTCAACGGTGGATTGGATAAATAAATGTGGTACATATGTACATGGAATACTATCTAGCCATAAACAGAACAAAATCATGTCCTTTGCAGCAACGTCAATGCAGCTGGAGACCATCATCCTAAGCAAATTAATGCAGGAACAGAAAACCAAATCCTGAATGTTCTCGCTTTTAAGTGGAAGCTAAGCACTGGGTGTACAATGGACATAAAGATGAGAACAACAGACATTGCGGACTGCTAGATGAGGGGGAAAGGGAAGGAGGCAAACCTCCCTTTTGGATGCTATGCTCATTACCTGGATGTTGGGATCATTTGTACCCCAACCCTCAGCATCACGCATTATACCTATGAAACAAACTGCACGTGTACCTCTCAATCTAAAATAAATGTGAAAGTATAAAAATAAATAAAGTAAGATAAAGTAAAATGTGTGAAATTTCATTTAAGGTCTGGACTAAATTTTACCTTTGTATACAAAAGTTAATATATTAAGAGCATTCTTTTTTTAAAAGAATATTCTTAAGTACCTTAATTGTAAATATGATTTCAAGAGATATACTCACACTCTTAGGAATAGAATGGTGATTGGCATCCTAGAGAAATCCCTATATATTGATATGTTTGCATGCAAAAACCTTGTTAATTCAATCACATGTTAGCCTTATCTAATCATGTAACATGTTTCCAAAGTCAAGACAGAGAGCTGGTTTAATTCTAACAGAAATTCGTATTGACAAATTGTATCTAGTTTTTGAGAGATATCCCAGTCATTTGTTTTCAACTACCTTCCTCAAATTACTTTATGATAGAGAAGGTTTAAGGTGGTTTTAAGTTTTTCCATTGCTGTTAAGAGGTCTGTTGGTGAGAAATAAAACTGACAACATTTTAAATATTTCACCTTTACTTGTTTTTTCTTCTGATCCTCAGTTGGAAATTCTCTGTTGATTACTAAAATAGATAAAATACTGAAGAGGTTGCAAGAATAGAAACAAAAATATGTATAAATAGAAAAGTACTAATAATCCAGAGCTTACAAATTTATTTTATGATTGATCAAAAGTTGGCCAAAGATAGGGTAGAAAACTACTTTTAATCAATTCATTGAGAGGGAAAAAGAAGTAATGTTGAAATCACACATTCAAAATAACTCTTGCAATAAGCAGCTTAATTAAGAGGAAAATTTCTGAATTGATTGAATTATATTAAAATTTCGGTATCTATCCAGCATAACTATTTGATAGTTTCAATGGTTTAAAAATTCAGAAGTTAATTAAAATCGGCTGAGATCTGAACATTGTCACATACTTTTAGAACTAGATAAACAAAGGGTAATAAATTGGAAGAGCAATAGGAGTAATTAGCATGCTTGAAGACTTGATTTTGGGTAAAAATTAAAATGGAATAAATATAACTGAGCAAATATTACAGGAAAGCATCTTTTACTCAGATATATGAATTTATATGACGGTGTAAATTTTTTAAAGCCACCATATAAATAAGAATTATTAATCTGTTAAAAAGTATATATCTGTTGAGTAAAGGAATAACCGTCAATTGGAATAAACCATTAGAGGATAAATTATATGGTGTATTTTCTGAATAAAATAAAGTTTTAAAAAAGGTTTTAGAAACATTTATTAGCATCTGTGCTAATAAAGTTGAATGGAAATACAAATCAATTAATGTTGACCACCTATTGAGGGTTTACTGAATACCTGACATTGAGCCAACTAATTTCTCATGTTGTAACTCATTTAATCCTCACAATTTCTCAAGAAATGGCACTGAATTCCTGTTTCCTTCAATTATGCTAACGCAAACATTCTGCCTTAACTGCAGCAGCGTGTCTGCTCTGCTATTCTTTTATCCTTCATCCATCTCTCTCTCCACGTGAGTATGTATTGTGTTATACTACTGGGTAGAAGACAATTCAGCCTAAGCATAAAACTACTGTTTTTCTTTATAACGTCTATTGCATTTTAATCATAATAACTTTTACTACATTTTGAGTACATTCTATATACCAGCACTGTGGTAAGCCTTTTCCATACATGTTATTTAAGCCTCATGATAACTCAATGTGGTAGATATTATTCTACCCCCCCCCCCCCCCCCCGCCACCAACCCCTGGTTTTCTGCCTGGAAAGTGTAGGCTCACACACATTAGATAAATCAGGGGTGTCCAATCTTTTGGCTTCCTTGGGCTACACTGGAAGAGGAATTTTCCTGGGCCACACACAAAATACACTAACAATAGCTGATGAGCTAAAACTCGCAAAAATATCTCGTAATGTTTTCTAAAAGTTTATGAATTTTTGTTGGGCTGCATTCAAAGCCATCCTGGGCCACATGTAGCCTGCAGACTTTGGGTTGAACCAACTTGACATGAATCATGGAATACCACAAAGCCAGTGGGTGACAGATCTGAGATTCTAACTCCCTTTGTCTGACTGCACAAAACTTGTTCTCTTAGTTTTCATAGTATACTACCTTCCTGAAAATTGGTATTTCATATTATTCCAATTTTACACACACACACATGCACAAGCATACACACACTTGAAGTAAAATCTACATACAGAGAATGCACAGATCTTAAGTGTACAATTCAACAAGTTTAAATAAATATTTATTTAGAGATGGAGTCCACCCAGGCTGGAGTGCAGTGATGAGATGTCGGCTCACTGCAACCTCTGCCTCCCAGATTCAAGTGATTCTCCTACCTCAGCCTCCTGAGTATCTCAGAATACAGGCACATGCCACCATGCCTGGCTAATTTTTTTTTTTTTTTTTTTGTAGAGACAGAGTTTCACTATGTAGGCCAAGCTGGTCTTGAACTCCTGACCACAGGTGATCCACCTACCTCTGCATCCCAAAGTGCTGGGATTACAGGCATGAGCCTCTGCGCCCTGCCTTAATAAACATTTTTATGTAATAACCACACAGGCTAGATGTAGAACATATAAATCACCTGGGAATACTTATTCCAGTTGATCCCCAATTAGGCAAACACTGTTCTAATTTTGATTACCTTAGAGTAGTTTTCCTTCTCTGGAAATTCGTAAAGTAAAATAATACCGTATATATTCTTTTTATGACTGGCCTCTTTGACTCACAATACGTTTTTAAGATTGATCCATGTTGTGTGGGTCAGTGGTGTGTTTTTTCCATATTACATTGCATATATTTTAATTTTTATATGTTTTCTGATTTTAATGCTATTGTAAATGCTTTTTAAATCTTATTCTATAGTTTTTGCTGCTACTATATAAAAATATAACTTAATTGTGTATATTGAGACTATAAACTTCAAAAATTTAAAATTCACTTATTCTTGTTATGAGCTGAATTGTGCTACCCCAAATTCATGTGTTGAGGTCCTAACCGGCAGTACTTCAGAATGAGATTGTATTTGGAGACAAGGTCTTTAAATAGGTCATTAAGTTAAATTGAGGCCATAGGCCCATCTGACTAGTGTCCTGTAAAAAGAGAAAATTTAGACACACAAAGAGATACCGGGGATGCAGAAAAAAAAGACCACCGAAAAACACTGCTAGAAGGTGGCCCTCTGCAAGCTGAGGAGAGAGGGCTCAGGGGAAACCAAACGTGCCTGTGAATTGGGACTTCCAGCCTCCAGAACAGTGAGGAAATAAACTTCCGTTGCTAGCCGCTGCCTTGGTAGCTGTAGCAAGCTAATAACAGTTCTTGTATTTTAAAGGTAATTTCCTTAGCACTGTCTATATAAACACTTATGCCCTCAACAAATATAAAGACTTTTACTTCTTCCTTTATACTTTTCATGTCCTTTTTCTTTAAACCTGCATTTGTATTAGCTAGTTATGCCATAATAATGATAAAAGTAGTAAAATAATAACCAGTATTTCCTTGTTCCCAAACTTAGGAAGAAAGTGGGCCGGGCGCGGTGGCTCAAGCCTGTAATCCCAGCACTTTGGGAGGCCGAGGCGGGTGGATCACGAGGTCAAGAGATCGAGGCCATCCTGGTCAACATGGTGAAACCCCGTCTCTACTAAAGATACAAAAAAAAATTAGCTGGGCATGGTGGCGTGTGCCTGTAATCCCAGCTACTCAGGAGGCTGAGGCGGGAGAATTGCCTGAACCCAGGAGGCGGAGGTTGCCGTGAGCCGAGATCGTGCCATTGCACTCCAGCCTGGGTAACAAGAGCGAAACTCCGCCTCAAAAAAAAAAAAAAAAAAAAAAAAGAAAGTGTCCCGTATGTCACATTAACATTTTATATTTATACTAGCTGTAGGTTTCTCATGGATGCCATTAGTAATGTGGACTCCCATTACTCATAGGTTTCTGAATTTGTTTCTGTTTCTTAAATTAAGTATAGATATTGAATTTAGTTAAGTGCTTTATCTAAAATTGTAATGTATGTGGTTTTCTTCTCTATATTTTGTTAAGTAGTAAATTACATTGATTTTGAAATATTAAACCTTGTATTTCCAGGATAGACATTGACATAATATTTACGTGTTGCTAAATTTTATTTGCTAATATCTTATTAAAGATTTTTGTTTCTATAATCATGAGAGATTTCTGTCTTTGACTTTCTTTTATAGGTAATAGTTCAGCCAGGTTTTGGCATAAAGGTTGTGTTAGCTTCAGAAAATAAGTTGAGAGGAATTCTCTGTGTTTTCTGGAGGATTTTTTGTAAGACTGACATAATGTTTTGTGAAATACTTGATAGAACTTACTGAAATCATCTGTAGTGAGGCTTTAAAGAAAGAAATCCCTTTCCTTTGGTTGGCTATATGACTCTTCACATTATTGATTTCCATTTTGTCAGTTTCGATAAATTGTGTTTCTCTTCAGTTTTTTTTCATCTCATCCATGATGTTGAATTTTCTGACATGTGATAATATATTTATTTATATCATTTTAATGTTTTTACTATCCATTAGTGGCATCACCTTTGAATTCCTTACTTGTTAATTTTTCTCTGTCCTGATTTCTGGATGTCTAGTTATTTTTGTTTTCCATTTCATTAACTTCTATTTTTGTTTTTATTATTTCCTTTTGCCAACTTACTTTGCCTGTAATTCGCTCTTTTTCTAATTTTCTTTTTTTTTCTTTTTTTTTTTTTTTTTGCCAATCAATGAGAGCTTGTAAGGTTGCTGAGGTTGGTTGGCCTTGAACTCTTGGCCTCGCCTTCGCAAGTGCCACGACATCCGGCCGGAGCCACTTTGGGCCCTTTTTCTAATTTTCTAAAGTGATATTTTAAGTAAATTTTTAAGCCTTTCTTCTTTTCTAGTATAAGATTTTTAAAGCTTTAAATTTCCTTCTAGGAAATTTTATAAATATAAATATAGTTTACTTAAATATAAATATACTGTATTTTTATTATAAATTGTCATCATATCAGAAACATGTATTAAAGTCCTTTGTGTTTTCTTCTTAAATGCATGTAATTTCAAATCGAATCTTTTATTTAGACTAACTGCCTTAACACTTGTGCTTTTCAGTGATTTATGCTGCTATCTCATCTCTGGTTTTTCTTGTTTTGTTGTTTTCAATCTCTCTCTTTGCTCCACCACTCTAAAGCACAATCCTCAGGTCTACCGTGTTGCTAAGGATTGCTATCTTTAACTGCCTGACCATAGAGCCAACAACTTCACCTCTCCTGTTTTGGATTTCAAGGTCTTGTTCACCACAGTGTATAAGAGACTAGAGGAAACACTGGTGAAGCATGAATGCTCTTCGCTTTCAGCATCTCTCTGAGGTTCTTCGTCTTTTTTTATTTCTCTTCTTTCTTTACCTGTAACCCAAACCCCTGGGATTACTGAACTATTTTTCTTACTACAATGATTTTTTCCCTTTTTTCAACTTTAATTTTAGAATCAAGGGTACATATGCAGGATTGTTACAAAGACATATTGTATGATGTTGAGGTTTAGAGTATGAATGAATCTATCACCCAGGTAGAGAGCACAGTACCCGATTGCTAGTTTTTTCCAACCCTTATACCTCCCTCTCTCTCTCCTCCCTCTTGTTTTCCCCACTGTCTATCATTCCCATTGTACAACCACGTGTACCTAATGTTTAGCTCCCACTTATAAGTGAGAATATACGGTATTTAGTTTACTGTCTGTGTCAGTTTGCTTAGATAATGATTTCCAGCTACATCTATGTTACTGCATAGGACACAGTTTTGTTCCATCTATGGCTGTGTAGTATTCCATCATGTATATGTGCCACTTTTTAAAATTATTATTATACCTTAAGTTCTGGGATACATGTGCAGAGCATGCAGGTTTGTTACACAGGTATACATATGCCATGGTGGTTTGCTGCACCCATTAAACTGTCATCTACATTAGCTATTTCTCCTAATGCTATGCCTCCCCTAACAAATCCCTGACAAATCCTAAATTGCCAAATGTTGCTTTGTTTATGTGTGTAAATATATGCAAAGTAATTCAAACTTTACTTTGAAAGTCTTCAACTTTATTTATCACTAAAATTGCCTGTCAGCCACAGAAGAGACAAGGAGGTAATTTGTTCACGGTTAGAAGTGGAGCCCAGGGAGACATGATTAACCTGGCTAAAGGCATCGGGGATTTTCTACATGTAGAGCAACAGATTAATGCTGGTCTTTCACCATCCTTCAAATTATAGTTTGCCTTCTCCTAATTGGCTAGGTTGAAAACGTTCTGTCCTTACACCTGACAAGAGCCAATTTATTAATTCTTCCATCTTAAACATGTAGGGTGAAACAGATATCTTAGTTTGGCATATATCTTAGAGATGGAGGCCATATGCTACCAGATCTGTTATGTCATTTAATGGAACCTCAGAACTGCTTGTCCTTAAAAACTTAGAGAGACTGTGCCCTAAACAAGCTTTGTAGGCTCAATAAACAGTATGTGTGCATAGGGGTGAAGGAGGGAAGTTCCCCTTGCTTCTCTGAAGGTTCACTGGAAAATCAAGTTGTAAAAAGCAGATGAACTGGAGCAAAGGCATACAAATTTAACAGGTATTCACGGGAGCTTTCAAGATGAAAATTAAAAGAAACAGAGGAGATTGTCAATTTTTATGCTTAGGTGCAACAAAACATGGAAAGCTGTACAGAAATATGGTTGGACAACAAGGTTGTGATCTAATACTAATAGACTGGGTAGGGAAACCCAGCAATACCTGTCCCCTAACCCCTAACTCCTCAACAGGACCTGGTGTGTGCTCAATGACATTGAGCATCTTTTCAAATGACTGTTTTCTATTTGTGTGTCTTCTTTCGAGAAAGATTCATTCAGATCTCTTGCCCATTTTTAAATTAGATTGTCAGATTTTTTCTTATATATTCATTTCAGGTCCTTATATGTTCTAGTTATTAATCTCTTTTCAGATGGACATTTTGCAAATATGCCCATTCTATAGGTTTTCTCTTCACATTGTTGATTCTTTTCTTTGCTGTGCAAGAAGCTTTTTAACTTGATGTCATCTAATTTATCCATTTTTGCTTTGGTTGTTCATGTCTGTGGGGTATTACTTAATAATACTTTGCCCACTCCAATATCCTGGAAAGTCTTCTCAGTGTTTTCTTTTAGAAGTTGGATAGTTTGAGGTCTTAGATTTAAGTCTTTAATCTATTTTGATTTGACTTTTGTATATGGGGGTGAGATAGGGGTCTCGTTTCATTCTTCTGCATATGAATATCCAGTTTTTCCAGCACCATTCATTGAAGAGACTGTCCTTTCTCCAAAGTATATTCCTGGCACCTTTGTTGAAAATTGGTTCACTGTAGATGAATGGATTTATTTCTGGGCCCTTTATTTTGTTTCATTGGTCTATGTGTCTGTTTTTATGCCAGTTTCATGCTATTTTAATTACTATAGCTCTATAATATAGCTTGAAGTCAGGTAATCTGACTGCTTTAGTTTTGTTCTTTTTTCTTAGAATAGCTTTGGTTATTTTGGCTCTTTTGTGGTTCCACGTAAATTTTAGAATTCTCCTTTTTCTATTTCTGTTAAGAATGTCATGGGTTTTTTTTTTTTTGAGACACAGTCTTGTTCTGTCGCCAGGCACCAGGCTGGAATGCAGTGGTGCCATCTCAGCTCACTGTAACCTCCACCTCCTGGGTTCAAGCAATTCTCATGCCTCAGCCTCCCGAGTAGCTCGGACCACCATGCCCAGCTAATTTTTGTATTTTTTAGTAGAGATGGGCTTGCATAAATCTGTAGATTGCTTTTCCTAGTATGGGTGTTTTAACAACATTGATTTTTCCAATCCATAAACGTGGAATATCTTCTGTTTTTTGGGGTGTCCTCTTCAATTTCTTTCATTAGTGTTTTATAGTTTTTATTAGAGAGAGCTTTCACTTCGTTGGTTGAGTTAATTCCTAGGTATTTTATTTTATTTGTAGCTATTGGAAATGGGATTACCTTGATTATTTCTTTTTCAGATTGTTCACCGTTTACATGTTAAAATGGTATAGATTATTGTATGTTGATTTTATATCCTGCAACTTTACAAAATTTAATTATTAATTCTAATCGTTTTTTTGGTAGAGTCTTTAGTTTTGTTCAAATATAAGATCATATCATCTGTGAGCAAGGGTGATTTGACTTCTTCCTTTTTCATTTGGATGCCCTAAAGGAGCATCCAAATTAAAAACTAATATTAAAAAAAAAAACTCATAAATTTCTTTCTGTCATATGATTGCTCTAGCTAGGACTTCCAGTATTATGTTGAATAACTGGTGACAACAGGTATCCTTGTCAAGTTCCAGATTTTAGGGGAAAGACTTTCAGATTCTCCCCCTGCAGTATGATACTAGCTGTGGGTCTGTTGTATATGGCTTTTATTGTGTTGGGAAATGTTGCTTCTGTAATCTGTCTTTTTTTTTTAGGGTTTTTATCATGAAGCCATATTGAATTTTATCAAATGCTTTTTCAGCATCAGTTGAAATGATCACATTGTATTCCATTTATTCTAATGATGTGATATATCACATTGATTGATTTGCATAGGTTGAACCATTCTTGTATCCCGGGTATGAATCCTAACTGGTCATGATGAATTATCTTTTTAACGTGTTTGAATTTTGTTTGCTACTATTTTATTGAGAATTTTTGCATCCATATTTTTCAGGGATATTGCCCTGCACTTTTCTATTTTATATATATATACATCTTTGTCTGGTTTTGATTTAAATGTAATACTGGCCTCATAGAATGACTCTGAAAGTATTTCCTCCTTTTCTGTTTTTTATAGCTTGAGTAGGATTGATATTAGCTGTTCTTTAAATGTTTGGTAGAATTCAGCAGTGAAGCCATCAGGTCCCAGACTTTTCTTTGCTGGGAAATTTTCTATTACAGTTTTGATCCTGTTACTTGTTTTCAGTCTGTTCAGGTTTTGTATATTTCATGGTTCAACCTTGGTAGCTTGTATGTGTCTGGAAATTTATCCATTTATTCAAGGTTTTTCAACTTATTGGCATATAGTTGTCCATAGTAGTCTCTAATGATCTAAATTTCTGCAGTATCAGTTGTGATGTCTCCTTTTTCATCACTAATTATGTTTGAGTCTTCTCTCTCCTTAGTCTTTCTAAAGGTTCATCAATTTTGTTTATCTTTTCAAGAAGCAAAGTTTTAGTTTTATTGATCTTTTATATTGTTTTCTTCATTTCATATTTATTTAACTCTGCTCTGTTCATGAGTACTTTTTCTTCTACTAATTTTAGTTTTGGTTTGCATTTGCTTTTTTAGTTATTTAGGATGTATCATTAGGCTGTTTGCTTGAAATTTGTCTTTTCTTTTGAGGCAGTTATAGCTATAAATTTCCCTTTTAGTATGGGGACAGAAATAACAGAAACATATCCCACAGGTTTTGTTATGCTATGTTTCTGCTATTATTTGTTTCAAGACATTTTTCCAGGAGCATATTGTTTAAATTCCATATGTTTGAATACCGTCCAAAATTCCTCTTGCTATTTATTTACAGTTTTATTCCATTGCATTCAGAGAAGGTGCTTGATATGATTTCAAAGTTTTGAATGTCTTGTGATTTCTTTTGTGACCTACCATATGGTATATCCTGGAGCATAATTCATGTGCTGAGGAGAAAAATGTATATTCCATAGTCATTGGATGAAACATTCTGTAAATATCTATAATATCCATTTGTTCTATAGTGAAGAGTAAATCTGATATTTCTTTGTTGAATTTCTGTCTGGAGGATCTGTCCAATCCTGAAAGTGTGTTGTTGAAGTACGTGGTCTCTAGTTACTGTGTATTGGAGTTTATCTCTCTCATTAGCTCTAATAATATTTGCTTTATATATTTGGGTGCTTCAGTCTTGGGTGTACATATGTGTTTACAATTATCATATACTCTTGCTGAATTAATCCCTTTATCATTATATAGTGACTTGCTTTGTATCTTCTTATGCTTTTTTTTCTTGAAATCTATTTTTTCTGATGTAGTATTGTGACTCTTGCTCTTTTTTTGGGTTTCTGTTGGCATGAAATATCCTTTTCCATCACTTTGTTTTCAGTCTATGTGTGTCTTTATATATGAAGTGAGTTTCTTGTAGGCAACAGGTCACTGGGTCTTGTTGTTTTTAGTCCATCAGCCACTTCATGTCTTTTGATTGGAGAGTTTAGTCCATTTACAGTGAATGTTATTATTAATAAATATTTATTCCAACATTTTCTTGTTTTCTATTCTTCTCTTCCTTCCTTTTTTTCCTTCCTGTCTTCCTTTTAGTGAAGGCAGTTTGCTTTTCTGGTGGTATAATTTAATTTCTTTCTTTCTACTTTTTGCATTACTGTTTTATATGGTTTTGAGGCTTCCATGAGGCTTAAAACACTGTCTTATAAACCATTTTTTAAGCAGAGTATAATTTGACACTTTGCATAAACAAGCAAGAATAAAACTAATAAAAAATGTACACTTCAACTTCATTCCCCTGATTTTTAACCTTTTGTTGTTTCTATTTATGTTTGATTGCACTATGTCTTGAAAGTTATTGTAGTTTTCAGTTTTGATTAGTTCATCATTTAGTCATTCTACTTCAGATAAGAGTGGTTTACACACCACAGTTAGAGTGTCATAATATTCTGTGGTTTTTCTGTGTCCTTACTATGACCAGTAAGTTTTCTACCTTCAGATGATTTCTTATTGCTCATTAATTATCCTTTTCTTTCTGATTGAAGTACTCCCTTTAGCATTTTTCCTAGGACAGGTCTGGTGTTGATGAAATCTTTTGGCTTGTGTTTTTTGTTGTTGTTGTTGTTGTTGTTGTTTTGTCTAGAAAGATCTTTATCATTTATGTTTGAAGAAAATTTTCAATGGATATACTATTTCAGGGTAAAAGGTTTTTTTATTTTTCTTCAGCAGTTTTTTAAAATATGTCATGGCACTTTCTCCTTGTCTGTAAGGTTTCCACTGCAAAGTCTACTGTCAAACATATTGGAGCTCCTTTTTTTTTATTTGTCTCTTTTCTCTTGCTGCCTTTAAGATCCTTTCTTTGTCCTTTACCTTTGGGAGTTTGATTATTAAATACCTTCATGTATTCTTCCCTTGGGTTAGATCTGCTTGGTGGTTTGTAACCTTCTTGTACTCAGATATTGATATCTTTCTTTAGATTTGGGAAGTTCTGTGTTATTATCTCTTTGAATAAACTCTCTGCCCCATCTTTTTCTCTACTTCACCTCTAAGGCAAGTAACTCGTAGATTTGCCCTTTTGAGGCTATTTTCCAGGTCTTATAGGTGTCGTTTGTTCTTTTGTTTCCTCTGACTGTATTTTCTAATAGCCTGTTTTCAAGCTCATGAGTTATTTCTTCTGCTTGATCAGTTCTGCTATTAAAAGACTGATGTGTTTTTCATTATGTCAATTGCATTTTTCATCTCCAGAATTTGTACTTAATTCTTTTTAATTATCTCAATATGTTAATTTTATTTGATAGAATTCTGAATTCCTTCTCTGTATTATCTTGAATTACTCTGTATTTCCTCAAAACAGCTATTTTGAATTATCTGTCTGAAAGGTTACATATCTCTTTCTCCATGATTGGTCCACGGTGCCTTATTTAGTTCAATTAGTAAGGTCATGTTTTCTTGGATGGTGTTGATACTTATAGGTATTCATTGGCTTCTGGGCATTGAAGAGTTAGGGATTTACTGTAGTCTTCACAGTCTGGACTTACTGGCACCCATCCTTCTTGGGAAGGCTTTCCAGGTATTTAAAAGGACTTAGGTGTTATCTAACCCATACCTTCATTAGGTAACACACCAATCCCATTAACACTGTGATTCTTGCAGACTCATAGAGGCACTGCCTTGGTGGTCTTGGACAGGATACAAAAATTCTCTGCATTGCCAGGCAGAGATTTTTGTTCTCTTCCCTTATTTTCTCCCAAACAAATGGAGTCTCATTCTCTATGCTGAGCCACCTGGACTACCACTGCTTAAATGATCATGGGTCAGTCCTGAAGCCATTTCAGCACTGGGTCTTCCCAAAGCCTATAGTAATCATTACCTTGCTGCTGCCTATGTTTGCTCAAGGCCCTAAAGTTGTACAATTAGTCAATGGCAAAGGCAGATAGACTTATATCCTTCTGTTCAGGGCAGTAAGTTATCCCAGATTGCAGCTGGATCCAGAGATGTTGTCCAGGAGCTAGGGGCTGGAGTCAAAATCCTTAGAAATCTACTTGGTATTCTCTTTTACTGTTGCTGAGCTTGCTCTCAAACCATGAGATTCAGTCCTTCCCACTCTTCCCTCCTCTTTTCATAGGCAGAGGAGCGTCATCCCTTCGCCATTACTACCACAGGTGCATGGGGAGTACTGCCAGGCTTCCACCAGTGTTCACTTCAGGACCATGGGCTCTTCAATCAGCTTGTGGTTAATGTTGCCAGGCCTAGGACTCACCCTTTAGGGTGATGGACTCCTTTCTGGTCCAGTGCATCTCCAGAAATGCCATCCCAGAGCCAAGACCTAGAATCAGGGACCCCAAGAGTCCACCTGGTTCTCTACCTCCCTGTGGTCAAGCTGCTAACTAAGGTAGAAGACCAAGTCCCCTTAATTTTTCCTCTGCTTTTCTCAAGCAGATGGAATATCTCATAGTAGCCATCACAACTGGGAATGTACTGAGTCTTAACTAAACCAGCACATCTTAGAGTCTCACCCAAGGACCCCAGCCTACTACCTGGGTGCTGCTGCTGGTCATTCAGGGTCCAAGGTCTCTTTAGTTAGCAGGTGTTAGGTCCTGCCAGAACTAGGTTTTTCCCTTCTTCAAAATGTAGCAGGTTCCCTTTTTGCTCAGAGTGTGTCTAGACATGTTGGCCAGGAAGTAAGGTCTGGAATGGGGACCTCATGACTTTGTCCAGTACCCTAGCTTTCTGTTGGCTGAGCTGGTATCCAAGATACAAGACCGAAGTCCCCTTTACTCTTCCGCTTCTCTCCTCAAGGAGTCAGAAGGGGTCTCTTTTGGAGCCCTGATCTGTGCATTCTGGGGTTAGGGGAGGAGTGGTGCAAGACTCCTTTAACTGCCCAAGCTGGTGTCTCAGTAGGTCATGTGTCCTCCAAATTCACTGGCTCCGATCCCAACTCAGCACTAGAACTCACCCAAAAGTGTCAGTCCTTGTGTCCTAGACGGCCCTTCATGTTTGTTTAGGGCCCCAGAGCACTCCAGCCAGTGGTGACAGGCTTGCTAAAACTCAAGTTCTGACTGCTGGGATAGGTGATTCCCCTCCAGCAAGGGCCATTCCAAATGCTCCCTCCATGGGCAAGCATCAGCTGCATATATACTTGGTTCTGCTTTTCCCTGGGACAGGGCAGCACTGAGTTCACTGCAAAGTCTCACGATCACCGCGTTCTCCCTCCCCAATTGCACAGATTCTCTGTACCATGCAGCCACTGTTGGGAGATGGGGGATGGGTGGCCTCAGCAATTCAAGACTGTTTTTCTTTCCATTTTCAGCACCTCTTTCAGTAGGTTAAAACCAGGTGTTATGAGTGCCCACTTAATTTTTGGTTCTTATGAAGGTGCTGTCCTTTGTGTAGATAGCTGTTGAATTCAGTGTTCCTTCCAGGGGGAGGGAGGGGACAATTGATACAGCCTTCTATTCCACCATCCTGCTCCTCTCCCTGCATATATTCCTTTTAATATAATATGCCCATACTTTTTTTCTTGTCACTCTATTTTTTATAGTCATCATTTTTAATGGCTACACTAAAAGTGAGCTTACCACAGTTGACTTGTGTACTCAACTTTAAAATAGTTTCTAAATTTTTACTATTATATATTATGTCATCCATATAACCTTAGGTTTCATTTTTCTTATCTTTAAAAGGGAATGATACTATGTCACAGATTACAGTGAGAAGTAAATGAAATATTCTGTATTGAATGTTTAGTATACTACCTGAAACATCTTTGACTAAAACAAAATGTCAGTTTCCTTTATCTTTTGAGACAAATCTATAGAATACAGACACCTTGCTACAGATAAGTGGATACACATTGTTTAAAAAATAAGAAAGCAGGAAATGGTGGATTTTGTAGCTAGTGGAGCAGGTCACATTCTAAGCAACTGGAAAAGATTTGCTGTGAATATTAAATTGTAATTAACATATAAACCATATGTATATGGTTTAGATATTTGGCATTAGATATTTGCTAGTATATGGGTTTGGGAAAGATAGGTAGTTTATTTTCTTTATGCCTCGACTCTGTGTCTGTACAAACAGTCTTTTTTCTGTTATAATCCTATGATAGAAGTTTGGACTTAGAGGTTAGCTGTGACTCTTTGCTCACAGATGAAATGCTCATGTTTTAGAAACTCAAATTGTCATTTAAAGTAAATGTCTAAATTTACATACACCTACTCCCTTGGAGATTTCAGAAGCAAAGTGACATATAAAGAACCTGGGTTCAGAAATCAGAAGCTCAGTATTATCTGATCTAATGCTGTCACTAACATGCAGCTAAAGGCTAGTTACTGGGGGCTGTTTTCTCATTTATAAATAAGTTTTAAAAATTATTTCATCTTGAGATTCCATAACCAGAATTATGTACGGGAAATAAACATTTAAGATGTTTATCTTAAATGTTTTATTTTAATTTAAATATCATCTAGCTGAGCAAATATTTACCTTTAAAAGTATGGGAATTCGTTCATAGGCAGAACATCTCTCACACCCAGAGACTGATAGATTGAAATTAAAAATTCAATTATTTTTACAAAGCGAGTGACAGTGAAAAATATAATAATGTCATTGTATCTGCTAATGAACTAGCCCCATGGGCTCAAAAAAATACACATTTATTCAGACATTTAAAAAAGAAAAGTTTTACTGAGTCTAACTTGTAATTGAAAACTAAGAATCTTGACATATCATGTATCAATCATTTAGAGCCACTTCGTTGGGAATAATTCTAACCATATGACTCCATGAGTGATAAAAAAACCATAGTTTATGCCAGACTAATTAGTGATAATGATATATATAACTATTTCAGACTTATATACAACTAAATCAATATAACAATAATGGGAGCTTGAATCTGAATTTTCTGAGAAAACTCATAATTACAATCCTGAAAACCCAGTTTTAAAACTCTCAGCAATAAAATGAGAGTAAGAGTGCCTCCATTACAGTGAATACAAGTAAATTTCACTGAAGTGTTCTCGAACACTAATGGAAGAACTAAGAGCTGGGAATGTAGAGCCAAATTCACTTAACTGAGAAAGCCTCAAGAAATAGGTGCACTTTCTTTCTTCATAGCTACATGAAGCTACATAGTGGAAGACTAAATGACTGTTCTATAGCAAATATCTGTGCTACATAAAAGAAATCCTGTAGAAATTGAAAACCCAATTGTTGAAGTCAAGAGACATAAGTAGAGATTGGGATGTCCGATGTGTTTAAGTATATAGTGGGAAAGAACAAGCAAATAAGGATGTAAGAAATGTCTTTCTATGCTGGACTATCGTCTGTGAATTCCATAAGAAATGGAAGTTGGCATAGTCCGTTACCTAGAAATAAAACACATTTTCAGATAAAATGGCCATTTTTCACAAGGGCACAAAAGCTCAGCCAGCAAGAAAGCCAAATAGAAATGGAACAAATAGGTTTAACATGGATCATGTTAGGCTGATTAGTCATTCATATCATTTTCAGGTCATAGACTAGTTAGCAGGCAAAGAGTGGACTAAATGATAGGGGACCTTAATGATAAGTTTTGGGGTAAGTGAAAAAAATGATACAAGCAAAAAGAACATGTGCAGCAATTCCATTACCCTTGCCTACATTAGAAAATGCAAATGGAATGCAAGGAATGCTAGGCATGGTGGCCATTACTTGTTTAGAATAGTCTTATAGCTGGTTTAGTAGCAAATGCTTCTTCCTACTCTGTTAAACGTACATTTCAGCCCTCTATACTGGAGTCTATAAGCTGGGGGTGTGATGAAAATCATGCTGTGAACAGTCTATCAAAATCCAAACCCATCATACTTTTTCATGTGTTGTATGAAAATCTTCACTCTTGTTTTCATATACATAATTGTTTTTCTGTTAATTCTGCTCAATAAAATCTTTACCACATTTCTGGGAAATAGGAAAGAGGTGTACAAACAGTAGTTATACTTAAGGGAATAAGAACATTATTCTGGCTATTTTTTGCCCAAGAAAAGGGTTGTCTACCAAGATTGTCAGGTATTTCGAAGGTAATAGTAATGCATTATAGTCGTGTAGTTACAATGGAGGACTGGTTCTCATCACTGCCCTATCCACCAAGTATATAGATTGTGCCTTTCACAGTTCTAGTGGGACATCCTAGATCCAACCCTTTGCAGGCAAGTGTGGACAAAAGTCCTTAAGTCTACATATGATGGCTGGATGCCTTAGAATGGTGACACACAATTCTCATCGCAGTGGTGACCCATGCTGTGCAAGCATTGCTTTAGTTACCCATGGATCCCTGTGCAGGTGATGCATCTATCCTGATTCCGCTTCTCTCTTTATGGTCAGGCCAGGTGCTCTTCTGGAGTCGCCTTCACTTCCAGGAGCTCACTCCTTCATAGTCTCCTTCCTACATCCAGCCCAGGTGATCTTTACTCCCCAAAAATAACCAGAGCCCACTGGTCATTCTTGGAAAGTTCCATCTCTGATTGTTCTTGAGAGGTGAAGAAGAGGCTCACCAAGTTGGATGAATTGTGCTAGGCCCACATTTTCCAGATTTTTGAGAGTCATTTAAAGACCAAAATGATTTCAAAAAGCTGCAAGATAAAAGTGGTCATACTGCTGACATCCATCGGCTTCTGAGAATTAGTACCTGTGTCTCTTGAATTTGTGTTTTGATCAGTCATAGCAATATCTACACAGTTTGGGAAAATGCTTGTTTTACTGTAAGAAAGGCAGTCTATCAATATAAATGTAGGCTGTGGAACTGTGCTGCCTGGATGTAAATATGGATATGAATCTGCCACTTATTAGTGGTGTGGCCTTTGGTAAGCTAACCAAGATTTTCATGCCTCAGTTTCATTTTCTGAAAAATGAACACAACAATAGTACTTAAATTGTAAGGTTGTGCTAAGAATTAAATAAATTATTACAGATAAAGTGCTTAGAACAAAGTGCTTAGAATTTACTTTCTCGGTATATATGAGAAATTATTATTACATATGGAGCATCTATTGGGGCTAAGAAAGCAATATCAAAATGAAGCCCTCAGCAGAAGCCTCAGAAGAAAATATTTCTCTGACCTTCTCCAGCCCTCCTGTCTCTTAGTCCCATTCTCTCCTAAGACTATCCGTAGAAACTAGAAGCCGTTTTCCCCAGGGCATGTCCTAGAAACTAGAACCCCTTTTTCCACAAACCAGCAATAAAACTTAAAAGTATGACACTTTCCTGGCTGGGTGTGGTACCTCATGCTTGTAATCTCAGCACTTTGGGAGGCCAGGGCAGGCAGATCACCTGAGGACAGCAGTTCGAGACCAGCATGACCGACATGGAAAAACCCTGTCTCTACTAAAAATACAAAAATTAGCTGGGCATGGTGGAGGGTGTCTGTAATTCCAACAACTTGGGAGGCTGAGGCAGGAGAATTGTTTAACCTGGGAGGTGAAGGTTGCAGTGAGTCGAGATCATACCATTGCACTCCAGCCTGGGTGACAAGAGTGAAACTCCGTCTAAAAAAAAAATTACTATTTTCCTTCACCTGCCCATATACAGAAAATATCTTAGCTACTTGTTTGACTGTAGGTCTTAAGACCCCATTTCAGAGTGGGTCCTATCCTATACCCAGGAGAAAGAATGCATGCTCAGAGAGACCAAGAAAAATCTAGACAGGTATTGCTGGGTTTCCCTACTCAGTCTATTAGTATTAGATCACAACCTTGTTGTCCAACCATATTTCTGTACAGCTTTCCATGTTTTGTTGCACCTAAGCACAAAAATTGACAATCTCCTCTGTTTCTTTTAATTTTCATCTTGAAAGCTCCCGTGAATACCTGTTAAATTTGTATGCCTTTGCTCCAGTTCATCCGCTTTTTACAACTTGATTTTCCAGTGAACCTTCAGAGAAGCAAGGGGAACTTCCCTCCTTCACCCCTATGCACACATACTGTTTCTTGAGCCTACAAAGCTTATTTAGGGCACAGTCTCTCTAAGTTTTTAAGGACAAGCAGTTCTGAGGTTCCATTAAATGACATAACAGATCTGGTAGCATATGGCCTCCATCTCTAAGATATATGCCAAACTAAGATATCTGTTTCACCCTACATGTTTAAGATGGAAGAATTAATAAATTGGCTCTTGTCAGGTGTAAGGACAGAACGTTTTCAACCTAGCCAATTAGGAGAAGGCAAACTATAATTTGAAGGATGGTGAAAGACCAGCATTAATCTGTTGCTCTACATGTAGAAAATCCCCGATGCCTTTAGCCAGGTTAATCATGTCTCCCTGGGCTCCACTTCTAACCGTGAACAAATTACCTCCTTGTCTCTTCTGTGGCTGACAGGCAATTTTAGTGATAAATAAAGTTGAAGACTTTCAAAGTAAAGTTTGAATTACTTTGCATATATTTACACACATAAACAAAGCAACATTTGGCAATTTAGGATTTGTCAGGATAAAAGACATTTAATAAATTTATCACCACCTAGTTGTTCCAGAGGCAAACACTAATTTTGATGCAATTAATCTAAGCATTCAAAGAGTGAATTAATGCATTTCTAAATAACTTACTGTGCCTTGCTGCCACCTTTGCAAATCCTCCATCCTTTCATGTGGAAGTCTCTTTCTCTAATTTAATTTCTCTTACCTTTCCTAAATTTTGGGGACCCAAACACTTAAAAGGCATATGGAGAAAGGAATTTCTCACTCTCCTAAATGCAAATATCCATGGAAAAGGAGAACAAAATATTTTGATAGTGGCTTTTTAAAATAATTTACCTGATCCCTATTATATGATAATTAATTGTAAGGCTGATTGCCTGGCAGGGAGCTCGGACACCGCCATCCCTCTCCCCACCTGAAAATTAGGTCACCAGAATATGCCCATCATCTAGCTCCACCTTGGAAATCCCCTCTGCACTCAGCACTTAACCCCGCCCTTGGAAATCCCCTCTGCACTGGGCACCTAGCCCGCCCTTAGAAAGCCCAGCTACTCAGGAGGCTGAGGCAGGAGAATTGCCTGAACCCAGGAAGCGGAGGTTGTGGTGAGCCGAGATTGCGCCATTGCACTCCAGCCTGGGTAACAAGAGCGAAACTCTGCCTCAAAGAAAAAAAAAAAAAAGCCCCGCCAAAACCTGCCCAATAGCACATTGCCCCATCTGGAAATCCTGCCAACCTACCTATAGCAGCTTGCCACGTCCACGTCCTGTTTCTCCAAAGCCAATCAAACTCCTTCACTCTCTATAAAATCCCATGCTCAGAGGCGTCAAGTGTGACTTCCCTGGCCTCTTTCCCCAGGACCATGGAACCTCACCCAGGAGCTGAATAAATTGGCATTTAATCTTTTTGTGCTAGCCTCAGTTTCGTCATTTTTAACTCAGTAATAAACCTCGAAAGACAATAAGCCTTACAATAATAAATGACTTTCACGAATCGGTTAAGAAAAAAGTTTGCTTCTTTCCCTCTACTTTATAGACTGTAATATACTTCAGACTATTCAATAGAAAGTATGGATTAAAACATTCTGGAATAATGGAGTTATGAGGATGGGACAGTAGGAGAGCACAGCTGTCTTAACAGATTGAATTTGGTAATGTTCCTCTGCGCAGCTTGCCAGGAACATGAATAAGTGAGTAAGTGTTGCTAGCTGTAAACAGAGATTACTAGAAGAGGCTAAGTTATCAAAACAGGACAGTTTAGTCTGTTCTGGAAGACCAAGCAGGAGACCATCATTGAAGTATGTAGTGATAACCTTAGGCAAGTTTAGATTTTTATTTAACCAGCCATCTACCTTGAGGGCTCACCCTCTGTTATTGGTAGGCCCTCAGCTGGTTTGCAAAATGCAAGGTCACACAGTAAGTCATTATTGGACTTGAAATGATGATTTGGGTAGTTTCAAGGACCTGCTAGGCCAGTGCGCCATGAGAGGAAGTTCTCTCCTTCAGTGATGGCATAGCTCTATGGGAGGCTAGGACAAGCACAAAGCAAATGGATACCTCTCTGGCTTGCGGAGAACACACAAGTAGTTTGGGGAATTCTTCATTTCTAAAGCAGTTAAGTTATTACTCCCATCTCTAACACCAAAAAACTCCAAGCTGTTTAGAATACAACTGGAGCAGGCAGAAATATCGAGTTATCCAAAATCAAGTACACAGTAAAAAAACTTAAAGAACACTAGCTATTTTCTTGGGTCCAGAAAAGAGAAGCTAGACGATGAATTTAGATTAAGTGCATTTCTCAAGGTAACACGTAATTACAACCTTTGACCCAACTGAGATCCTAAACTAAGTCTGTGTGATTGTGCAGACAGAGTCTATTCATGTCAAACAAATGGCTTATTTTTATGAATCCAAAATGTTTTCTCCTAAAAATACCCCCAAATATTATCTTATTATAATATAACATTGTGCTTGCTGTTTTGAGACATGAGTCCATAGAGCTGTTCTTTCCCAATTGCAAGAACTTTCCCACTTCTTGTCCAGATAGGAGGAAATATAGTTTTACTCTGGTTTTTCGTCATTTTCCACCCATGCAAGCCATCTACATTGACTATAATTTTGCTAAAAGTAAAAATAGCCAAGTAAATAATTCATGTTTTAACTGTATGAGATGTTGTTGCCTCGGGATAAACCTTGTTAAAACAGTAATACTTAATTTAAAAAAAAAAAAAAAGCAACAACAAAAAACTACACACACACACACACACACACACACACACACACACACACAAACAAAAATAACTAAGTAGTGGTCAGTGAAATATCTTAACGTCCCTGAACACGGTCTTTCCTGTCCCTATAGCACTGTCACTGTGGGCTAGCACGCAGGTCTAGAGGGCTCAAGACCGGGAAAGCAGAGGGCAGGGACTGCCTATGAGTTGACAGAAGCTACAGACTTTGACTCCTGAGATAACCAGTTTCTTCTTATTAGCTTTTTCTTTTCTCTTCTTTCTTCTCTTTTCTCCTTCCTTCATTCCTTCCTGCCTGCCTGCCTTCCTCTCTCCTCTCTCTCTATTTCTCGTTTTCTTTGTTTCTCTCTCTCTTTCTTTCTGACACAGTTTCACTCTGTCACCCAGGCTGGAGTGCAGTGGCGTGATCTTGGCTCACTACAACTTCCACCTCCCAGGTTCAGGCAATTCTCCTGCCTCAGCCTCCTGAGTAGCTGGGATTACAGGCACGCACCACCATGCCCAGCTAATTTGTGCATTTTCAGTGGAGATGGGGTTTCACCATATTGGCCAGGCTGGTCTCAAACTCCTGACCTCAAGTGATCTGTCTGCCTCCCAGTGTTGGGATTACAGGCCTGAGCCAGTGCAGCTTTTTTTAAAAAAATTGTTTCTCATATGGAGATGGGGAGGGTGTTAGGAAAAGGACTGACATTCAGAATGGCCTCTAGCCACTTATGTATTTGTCATTCCAAGAATGTTATAGACTTCCTTCGTTTTTCTTTTTTTCTTTTTAACTTTTATGTTAAGTTCAAAGGCACATATGCAGGTTTATCATATAGGCGAATTGCATATGAACTTGCTTGTTTTTACACTGTTGTCAATGCCCTTCAGCCAAAGGCCACCAGGAACACACCTGTTGCTGAAGGGAGTTGGGGTTATTCGACTTACTGCAACAAGGGGAACGTGCACTACGGGGAGCCATGGGGCCCTCAGTAAGGGAAGACTTCCTGCAGAATCTTGGTTCTATTAGGTGCTTTCTGAGAGGATTCTAGGAGGCAGGGCTTGGCTCTGGATTGGATGCCATCAGAAAGCAGGGGTAACTCTACGTGTGCATCTTAGTACTTCTTATCTAGAAACTTAAAAGAAGGAAGCAAGTCAGTTTGGTAAGAGGCAGCAGTTATTCACATTAGCCATGGTAAACAGATGTTTGATCATTTGTTTATGGTTGGAAATGTGTATGATGTTATCTGTCATCAGACAAAACTGTTCAGTGTTCTTGTTTTGGGAAGAAACAAGACCGTGGGTGAAACAGAGTGGTCTTATCTCATGTTGGTGTTGTGTGAAATGGTTTATATTCAGCAGGAGAATACCATGGCGAAGCCACGAGTGCTCGTCTGACTCCGTGTACGGCAAAGCCCAGTGAATAGTGCTGGCCAGCTCCTGGCTGTCGCCAGGTATTTTTCTCTTTCCCACTACCAAGAGCCCATCCTTCAGGAAATATGAAAATTCTTAGATTAGTTGTTGCCATCAAAACATTGGTTGGTTTTATTCTTGAGCATAAGAGACACTGGGGAGTTAAATTTTCATATGTAATCTAAGGGTCTAGGATTTTGGAGAAACAGCACATTTTTCTAATAGGCCTTTAATTCAGACCAGGAATTCATTTTCTCAGACACAATTTTCCATTTACTAGGAAGCGGAGCAGGACACACACATATAAAAAGGTTAAATCTGTTAACCAATTGTGTGAGTATGTCTCTGTATAGCTATGTAAATCCATGTGTGTTCAATGATTAATGCAGGCATTGATTACCACTTCAATAAGGTGAGAATAACCAGTTACCCTGTTCAATTGTATCAGGTTTGAACATTTCTTCACTCCGTTGACCTGGAACACTCTTGTTTAAGGAGATTTATTTAAAAGTCACAGTTTCCACATTGTGGAGATAAGATGAGTTCGAATATAGGTTCTAGAAAAAGAAATAGTGCTCCGAAACTCGGGAGTTGTCGTTTTGGAACTTTAGCCATTAAAACATTGTCTGACCGTGGACAAGTCTCCTCACATCTTTACCTGATATTCTTTTTTTTTAAAAAAAAAAAAAAAAAAAAAGCCTCAACATAGAGCAATGGTTTTAAAATCTTTCAGGCTTAGAATTATTCATTTGAACAAAAATTTCCAAAGAGTCTAAATGGACAGACAGAAGAAACTTAAGTAAGATCTGGTAGCAGTGGTTGAAGAGGTTTGAAGCTGGGCATTTGGGGTTTGAATAATGCTCACATGGCCTCATTCTTGTTTCCTGGGCTGCCATCAAACACTGAGAAATTTTGGACTCAAATAATTAACAGTTTCTGATTCAAATAATTTCTCTAAGGTCTCCCATAACTCAAGCATTCCGTGAATCCATGATTCTCTCTGGGAATGGAGGCATGGAACAAACCTTGAGAGGAATAATTTGGAGAGGGTTGATTGCATCTTTACGATTTCTGCTTATATCAACTGGCCAATCATCTGTTTATGCTGAAGTTAGAACAATAACAATAACTAGTGCAGTTGATTTTCCTAGCTGCTTTCAGAAACATACACCAGAAAACAGGTTCTAATTCTAAAGTCTTATAAATGTATGAAAAAGATGGGGTGAGGCAGTGTTTAATCCAAATCACGTTATTATTACTATTTTTTTTTTTTTTTTTTTTTGGCGATAACAGTGTCACGTTTCTATGACTATTGGTTTCCCCTAGCTTCATGGCAACTTCATGCACATCAGAATGTAGCCCTGCAGTATGGCACATCCTTTCATTAGATTTTAAACACGATTTGTTATTGAATAATTATAGAATTACAAAAGGGTTGCAAAGATACTACATCCTTCCCACCATTTTCTTTCGTCTCCTAATGTGAGTATCTTACATAGCCATGGTAAAGTTATCAAAACTCGGAAATTAATAGTGGCACATGCTAATTTCTAAATTCCAAACCTTACTTGGCTTTCCTAATGTATGCACTAATGTCCTTATTTTGTTCCAGGGTCCAATCCAGGCTCCAACATTGCATTTAGTTGCATATCTCCCGAGGCTCCTCTAATCTGTGTCGGTTCCTCTGGCTTTCCTCATTTTTCATTACCTTGACTTATTGTTACAGAGTCTTGCTCTTTAGTCAGGCTGGAGTGCAGTGGTGCGATCTCGGCTCACTACAACCTCTGCCTCCTGGGTTGTTCAAGCAATTCCCCTGCCTCAGCCTCCTGAGTAGCTGAGACTACAGTTGTGCATCACCATGCCCAGCTAATTTTTTGTATTTGAGTAGAGACAGGTTTCACCATGTTGGTCAGGGTGGTTTAGAACTCCTGACCTCATGATCAGCTCACCTAAACCTAAAAGTGCTGGAATTACAGTCATAAGCCACTGTGCCCGGCCTTGCCTTGATAATTTTAAGAGAGTACTGCACAGTATCTTGTAGAATATTACTTGATTTAGATTTGTCTGATATATTTTTATGATTAGATTGAAGTTATGAATTTTTAGGACAGTTTTCATTTCTCACCACATTGTATCAGGGATACAAACATAGATATGTGTTATTACTGGTGATGTTACTCTGGATCACTTGGTTAAATGCCATCTGCCAAATTCATTTATCACTTTTTTGGAGGTCCCATGGTTTTCGGGAAATCCAGAGTTATGTTTCCGCCACCACAATAATGTACAGAAATATTCGATTACCCCCCAATTTTTCTCATACTGTTCCTTTGTCCCCTAGCTTTTCCTGTCCCCTGTCTCTAGCAACCATTGATCTGTCAGTCATCCTTACAGTCCTGCCATTTCAAGAATGTCGCTTACAGCGACTCATATAATATGTAGATGTTTCATCTGGCTTCTTTCACTTAAATGGCATTTTAGATTCATCTGTGTTATTGTATGAATCAGTTGTTTCCTTTTTATTGTTCCATTTTTATTAACAAATACAAGTAATAAATATAGATTTTGCCTTATAAGTTTGAAGTAGAAGTCAGATGGACGTGAAAACAAATGGGAAGAGTGGTTGGTGTATATTGTCATGTAGTCTTTCCTCATGGCTATCATTGACTGACATTTTTAATAATGCAAAAATTATTCTTGGAATAACTATCAACTGAGGACAGGCTGAACTTAATTTTATGGAGAATTTAAAGTGTGCCACATGCATTATCAAATAGAGTCTTTTTGTACTTTTCTTATAGAAAGGAGGATGCTCAGTAATGTCTGTTAATTATTATAATACGCCAGCAAAAACTCTTGACTAAGTGTAAAGTAGCATATCTTGCCATTGCCTAGGGGCGGGGAGGCATCGAACTCAGTATACCACCTATAGTCTGCTTGTTTAATTCATCAGAGTTGTGTAGTTCACCAGAACTCCCACTTCCTAGTTATTCAGCCTCATATAAGCGATGTTATTTCTATGAAACAGTGTAAGAAAATTACCCATATTAATGGACAAAAGATGCAGTAGAGCTTAGAATACCTTACAATCAAATAGAGTTTAGGGGCTGGGTACAGTGGCCCATGCCTGTAATCCCAGCACTTTGGGAAGATGAGACAGGTAGATTTCCTGAGTCCAAGAGTTCAAGACCAGCTTGGGCAAAATGGCAAAATCCCATCTCTACAAAAAATACAAAAAGTAGCTGGGCATGGTGGTGTGCACTGGTAGCCCCAGCTACTCAGGCAGCTGAGGTAGGAGGATCACTTGCATGCAGGATGTGGAGGTTGCAATAAGCTGAGATGGCATCACTACAATCCAGCCTGGGCAACAGAGGGAGACTCTGTCTCAAATAAATAAATATGAGCTGAGATCACATCACTTTACTCCAGCCTGGCTGACAGAGGGAGATATGTCTCGAATAAATAAATAAGTAAATGAATAAAATGAAATGAAATAAAATAGAATTTGATAAATAATCAATGTTAAAATGAAATGATCATCCAAGCATAGAATGAAATTGGAGAAAGCTTATGTTTTGTAAACAGTTTTTCTAAAATGTCTTAATAACATTCTGTTTTTTTGTTAATTTTACTATTGATAATCTTAAGGGGTTGACAGAAATTTCTTACATGGTATAAGCTATGGAATATCTTATCAATAACCTCTGTATTAGTGTTCTATGATAATATACATTAACTTGATAGACAAGGGGCCATTACAGTCTATCACTGCAGTGATCCGTACATTGAAGACTCCCTAAGTACATGTTGACACAATATTGCAGCAGTGATCCATGAATTAAATATGCCTTGTATCTGAGTCATTACAAGTTTAATGGAAAAAATGCACCAATTCCATTGAAAAATAGCAGTTTTGTCTCTGTGATCAATTCTTCCATAAACACATTTTCAATGTCTCCCAGTAATGAATATTCTTTCTGAACCACTCCTGCTTATTGTTATATGACTTCCTCAACATTCAAAGTCCCATTTTGTATTGACAATTTGAAACTCTTTGAGTGTCACGGCAGAGATCTATAGAATAATTGCAAAATAGCATTCACACAAATGTAATTCTTTTGTGTATAATGGAAAGCAGTATTTTATTCTTTTTAAGGGCTAGGTGTAATAACGACTCAATAGACTTAAAATGAAAGAAAATTAAAATTTTATTTGGGTCGTTATTCAGTCCATCCTTCGTTATAACACATTCATGAAGTTACTGTCATGGCAGAGAGAGCACAAGAAATGTGACAATGTTCCCTTGTACTTCGCATTTGTTCTTTTTATTCCATCACTTTTATTCTATATATATTAAATATTTCTTAGTATATATGATGCAAGATCATAATACAGTTTCTCAAGTATTTACAATAGAGTTGTTACATGTATTAGGCTGACAGACATTCTTTATCCACTGAACACATACTAGACACTGCTTCTGAAGAGAAAGGATCTTAATTATAGGAACAGAAAACTGATGAAAAGGAATGAACAACTAAGAAGGCTTAAAGGACGATGATAAAAATAATTGGAGGAGATTTCACTTTGAAATGGGAGGTAAGGTAAGAGAATAGGTAGAACAACAGGAAAGAGTAAAACAGATTTAGACAGGACAAAAATACTCTGAATGGCCTCACTTTAATCAGTTAACCAAGGATTGAATAATTTTGCCATTCCATGAGTTTAGAAGTGGAGAACTGAAGAAAGAAGAAAATAAAAAGCAGTTTAGATGCAGCTCCTCCTACTGTTATACCGAATGTGTGTTCTCCAATATTTCCCCAAGGCAGCTCGACACCTAGTACTATCTCTCTGCTCTTTTTCCTGCTATAACCTTCTAATCCTTGAGTTCTTGAAAACAAAACAAAAAACACAGAAAAGCTTTCTCCTACTTTTAATGCTTAAAGTAATGATTATCGTATTTCCCCCTCTGTCTTTCTTTGTATCTTTTTTTTTGGACCCTGTAGCATTTTCTGTTGTTCTGTCCTTTCTTTGTCTTCATTTTGTCAGAATCATATTCAGAACATTCTGTGCGTGTTTGTTCAGTTGTGTGATGTACCAAGGAACTGACACCTATATCGCCTTATGGATGCCAGGGACGAATCTACTCTTGTAGCTGCTGAGGCTGGTCTGCCTTGCTTCCCTCAGTGCTAAGTCGTATGAAAAGTCCTAGTAGAGAATCAAAATTGGAATGTGCATGTATGATGGGTAGGACTAAGAGCAGATTCGGAGAGGAGAGGAAAGACACTGATACTGCTGAGTTCCTGGGCCCAGAGATGTGTGTGCTGCTCTTAGCAGGGGGAGTACACTCCCACGGGTGAGGGTGAGAGACAGGGAGCTGGAAGCCTGGAAAAAAGAAGAGAAAGAAGAGTGATAGGACTAGTAGGAAGTGAAATAAATGCATAAGAAATGAAATCAATGAAAACCATCTCTTAACTACTGTTTTCCAGGGTCCCTGCCGTGTGCTTTCACAACACATTATCACATTCATTTCTCAAAACCTTGTAAGGTTTACATGAGTGTCTTGGGTATGAAATTGTCGATTTAGGTAACTTTAGCAACTGAAGCTTCCAAATTCAGTGGCTACTTGAGATTAACCGTGAGCGGTGATGATTGAGAATGGGCCCAGGAAATTCTGAGCAATAATTAGAATAGGAGATATTCACTAGGGAAGAGGACAGGACAGATAGAGGGAAATGTGGAATATGCCATATGTATAAAATACTGCACTCTCATTAAAATATGTGCTTTAAATATTAAAACATAGCTTTAAAAATACCTCCTCCTATGGGTCAAAATACATAATGAAACTAATATTGCTTTGTTTACCTAGATTGACTACAATCCAAGATGGCCTTAGGTTCCCCTCAGCGTGCCTAAATGTTTGACACATTTCTTCCTGATTATAGGCCCCCGACCTCCCTTTTCTTAGAACATTTACTTTAGAAAACTAATAATTGCAAATTCTTTGTCTGTCCTTTTGAGATATAAATCATCTTCCATCCTCTTGCCAGTTGTCCCACCCGGGAATATCTTTTTCAAGGACCTGGGAGCCATCCCTTTGGAATGTCATCAATAATAGTGCCCTTCTCTCCCAGTCCTTGTGGGAGAATAGGAGCCTAATTTTGATAAGTGCTAACTAGCAAATATATATGGCCTA
This sequence comes from Saguinus oedipus, assembly GCA_031835075.1. NCBI lineage: Eukaryota > Metazoa > Chordata > Mammalia > Primates > Cebidae > Saguinus > Saguinus oedipus. The sequence continues at coordinate 90,683,495 of CM063184.1, read as the reverse complement.
ATCACGTTGACCAATCCACCCCCACTAAAGTTCTCCAGTACTTTTCCACTAGCTCATTTCGAAGTTTCAGTTTTGTCTGAATGTTGAGTGTTTTGCGCTCCTACAGCCTCACTCGTAACGCAGGTATTTTCCAGCGCTAATGACTCAGGGAAACCATCTGGCTTGAATTTACTATTCTAGTGCCTGCCTGTCTTTTCTTGCAGCTTATCATTGTCTGTGTGCTGGCCTAGAGGGTCTTCTTTGATGTGATGAAGGTGGTTGTGCTTTTTTGAAGTTATATATTTGTATTCTGTAACCCTTAAGGACTTTGCCTGACTTTAAACCATACCACACAGAACTCATGTGTAGATAGTTTTTACTCATTGGCTTTCTATTTTATACATGTGCATGTTGATTTCTCAATGGTAGGATCCATTTTCTATTTATTTTGCATTCTCCACCCAGAGAATATTATACAGTACCATAGGCACAGGGGGTACTTAAGTGAAAATAATGTATATTATTTAGGTGTATAAAACCTTTTGAACCATTCTGGTAAGACTTAGAATTTAGAATTTGGCTCACTAGAACAAGGATTATATAGTTTCAATCAACTACACAATCTTTAATTTTAAAAAAAATCTGTGTTGTAGGACATTCCAAATATATTTTACATAGGTATTGAATTCATTTTTATAGAGGAGAAAAAATATCAACAGCAATGTAGGCCCCTGGATGGATTTGAGGTCTTCCTTCATTCCCAGCACGTCTATCAGAAGGATGCCAATGCCAGGTTATAACCCAGATGGAAACAAACCTCCAAATGCCCGTAAACCAAAGGTAACTCAAGATCAGGTGAGGTGACAGGTCTTAACTAGTCATGAAAAGAAGAAAAGTATATTCAGTTTTATAGCCCCAAAGTAATGAAATTCCCTTTAAAACTATGCCTACTTTTAAAATTTTTAGGGGAAATGCTTAAAATAAAAAATGAAAGACATTAATATACAAAAATATAAGTTCTGCATCAACCTTCTAAGAAATATTTTCTACCTTCTCTATAAACAATTCAGAACCAAATCTCATATAAAAGAGATAACTTTTTTTAATCAACAAGTAAGAATGACAATTAAATATTATACATTTCTTTGGAAATCCATAGGCCATGGAGTTATTAGCTCAACTGTCACTGAAAGACCCTAAACACAGGTCTAAAGTACAAATCAAACACATACCAGGACACTTACCAAGAGCTGTCATGTTATTATTGCAAGCAATGAGAACTTAGAAGGCTGAGATTAGCTATCTTCAGGAAGTTTTCCAGAAGTAATGAGTTCTGTACTGAGAGTTGTAGACATTATTGTTGAGATTTAGGAGGCTGGCTATGCTCTGAGGCATCAGGAAATGATCAGTGGAGAAGGTAATCATTGAAAATGCTAGAACATGTGGCATGTGATGAAAATATGTTTAAAATTGATTCAAGAAACCTAGAAAATGGTGGTGGGAGAAATAAAAACTTCTCAGTAGTTAATCTTTTCCCAAATATATTATCTAAGAGAGATAGCAGTCTGTCTCTAGAATCTCAAAGGTACCCATTCATTTTTACTTCACTTGAATGCAATAAAATATTCATTGAGACCATAAACAGACTGAGCAGAAAACATTAAAATTACTAATTTGGTTTCCAGATACCATGATACTGTGGGGGGAGGTAACCTTGGTGGGAAATATAAACATAACAGTCCACTTCTAAGGTTTACTGCTAGTTTTAAATTAATCAAATTTGTAGCCCTTAGCAGCATAAGTGTGTATATTTTATGTCTATAACCTAAAATGTAGATTGACCTTGGATCAATTCTACTAAATTTTCAGACTTGTAGAATGTTGTAACTGAGTTATATCTGGCCTTTACACAATTGTCTAATATTTCTTATTTCTCAGCTTCTCAAACACATCAGTAACACAAATATCTGTTATGTTTTTCAACATCATATTTATGGCAATTCCAAGTCATTCACCAGAACACATGTCTACACCTAAAACCTTTTATGAGTATGTATAAAAATATACCATTATAGACCGATGTAACTTTTATTTTCTTGCCAAATAAATATATCCTTACTAAATATTTCAAATATTTTCTACCATGGCCGAAACTCTATAGTAAAGTTTTTGTTGAGGAGCATTAACCATAACTTTTAATTAAAAACACTAATCAGTTGAGAGAGCATAATAGGGCCTTCTGATTCCAAAGCCTTCTATAAAATATGAGGGACAATAGAGTTTGTTGGTTTTCTGCTTTTATAACATTTCAGTCTTGTGTGGCAATGGGAAGATGATGCTATCTGCTATCTATTAATAATTATCCATCTGATTATTTACTTTTAACTTATCAATCTTAAGCCAGGGGCTGGAGTTACGTAGATTTTTATTTTCAGGCTCTTGCCTGATCTATGACATGTCTGCTGGTTAAGAGGCAGTAATGAAGGCTATTTGGCCCACATTGCTTCCAGAAATAGGTTTAGCATTCCATAAATCCTATGTTTTTACTTTATTTATCACCACTCAGACATGCAACCTTTATCTTGTTCATCTACTTGGAGTCTAATTTAATTTACTGATGAATGTGCATTACTCAGTCAACCATAAAGTGGACTCGATTCAACTATAACTATTGTAAGCTAATTGTTCTGCGTTGGATTTAAAGCTGATAATCATGTACAGTGACAGGTGTGACAAATTTCCGATGACCACATTCAATTACTTTTGGTGCATCCCACATATCAGTGTGCCAAACACTTAATTCATTTAAAGTTTTAACAAAGAATATGGGATGAGATGATTAGGGAGACTCCCAGGGCAGGTCTTGAACTTTTGATGTTATTAAACAACTCCCTCTATTTTGCTTTACATGTTGATTTTAGAATCTAGCCTGTGTTGTAGAAAATGTACTGGTTATTTGCCACATGTTCCTATCTAGAAACAGACTATCCAGCATGCTGAGATTGCATTAATATATATGTCAATAAATTAATATGTGTGGTTTACGAATTTGTAAATAAATGTTATTTTCAAAGATCAGTGATAATATATACGAAGATCAGTTATTCATTTTATAACTGACTCATTTCTTTCTTTTTTTTTTTGAGACAGAGTTTCACTCCTGTTGCCCAGGTTGGAGTATAGTGGTGCAATCTCAGCTCACTGCAAACTCCACCTCCTGGGTTCAAGCAATTCTCCTGCCTCAGCCTCCCGAGCAGCTGGGATTACAGGCATGCACCACCGTGCCCAGCTGATTTGTTGTATTTTTAGTAGAGACTGGGTTTCTCCATATTGGTCAGACTGGTCTTGAACTCCCAACCTCAGGTGATCAGCCCACCTCAGCCTCCCAAAGTGCTGGGATCACAGATGTGAGCCACTGTGCCCGGCCATCACTGACTCATTTCTCAGTCTATATTTATTGATGAAATCCCATTAAAAAGAACAAGGATCTAAAAAATAAAAATCACCTTATTTTAATTATGTTTCTGTAATTATGCAAAGATGAGATTAATACTTAGGAAAATTGACTTACAGTGTTTTACTCTTTGAGCCAGTGGCATAGCTAGTAAAAGATAATTTTAAGGTATGCCCATAGATAAAGACAAGTTCATTTTGTTCCTATAAATATAAAGGTTGATAAGAAGCTGGAGGAAGATTCTGATGATGACAAGAGTTTTAAAAGACGTTAATAGTTATATCAGAAAGAGGCTTATTATCCTTTACAAAATAAAAATCAGCTATGTCCATAATGGTTAGTTTTTTTAAAACCCTCCTTATCAAGAAGGAGGTATTTGAGTAACACTGACATTCCTCACTGTTTTCATTGTGTGTTATATATTACTGAATAATGAGATGTGGTGTTGAAGGGCTCCCTCTCAGGCTTCACATGGGACACCTGGTTATTTAATGTGTGTGTGTATAGAATATACACACACACACACACACACACACACACACACACACACCATGCAATCATAAAAAGCGATGCATAATGCATAATAGGTCTAGAAGTCTCTTTGTATTACATATTTGCTAAAAGGCAATTTAAAATCAATATTTTTCACATTTTTCAGGGTGTAATGATCTATCAGCTACTTGAAATTATTGGTGTATCCTGAAAGAGCATGCAATCAATACTGAGGTTTCTATCATAATTAGCAATGCCTTTTTCCTAGGTTACATACTGGTTTGTTCTAAGGTTGTCTTCCTTCAAAAATCTGCCCACAACTCTAGCCCTGACTTTGTAAATTCTAATTTTTAAGATTGATACATCTGTATTCTTCTGGGAAAAGTGTGATTTAAAACTAACGTTACTTCTAGAGTCTTGTAGTTTAACCATGAATTTAAAATCTAATTCTGATCCGGATGTTTGGGATAATCCTCTATAGAAGATGGTGTTGTAAAACCTGTTAACTTTTAGAAAGTCACCTGAGTCCCCTTTTGTCTAAATGAAGCTGGAGTACAAAGATGGTCTCCATGCCTCACGATGAGCCCACCTCTGTCCTGAAGTTCTTACTCTGTAACTCTCCATGGGACCAAGCTGAAACTTATCTCCAGGGCAGACCACATCTGCATTTAGCTTCTCCCGCTGCCCTAGCTTGCCTGCCTCACTCTCCTCCTGAAAGCACACCTCCAGTAAATCACTTCCACTAGAAGCCTAATTTTATGCCCTGCTTTTAGGGAACCCAACCGGGGACACTCCAGACAAGATATAGAGTTTAAAAATTTGTTGGGCCAGACGCGGTGGCTCAAGCCTGTAATCCCAGCACTTTGGGAGGCCTAGAGGGGTGGATCCCGAGGTCAAGAGATCGAGACCATCCTGGTCAACATGGTGAAACCCCGTTTCTACTAAGAATACAAAAAAATTAGCTGGGCATGGTGGCGTGTGCCTGTAATCCCAGCTACTCGGGAGGCTGAGGCAGGAGAATTGCCTGAACCCAGGAGGCGGAGGTTGCGGTGAGCTGAGATCGTGCCATTGCACTCCAGCCTGGGTAACAAGAGCGAAACTCCGTCTCAAAAAAAAAAAAATTTGTCACCCAGATACACATAAATACTGCATTTGACAGTAGTAATGAACAGTATTTTAATCGTCCATTTTCTAGAGTCCTTTAGGAACACACTTTATGAATACTATTAAAATCTTTCCATAATAAGAGCATTAAAATGTGCTGAAATATTTTGTGAATTTTTACACTTAAGATGGCAATTTGAGAAACTCTCATTTTTTGTTTGTTTTTTGGAAACAGTCTTGCTCTGTTGCCCAGGGTAAAGTGCAGTGGTCGATCTCGGCTCACTGCAAACTCCGCCTCCCAAGTTCAAGTAATTTTTCTGCCTCAACCTCCCAAGTAGCTGGGATCACAGGTGTGCACCACCTCACTTGGCTAATTTTTGTATTTTTCGTAGAGACAGGGTTTCTCCATGTTGGCCAGGCTGGTCTCAAACTCCTGACTTTGGGTGACCAGCCGGCCTCAGCCTGCCAAAGTGCTGGGATTACAGGGGTAAGCCACTGTGCACAGCAGGAAGTCTCTTATGTAATAACACATATCTTGATTAGTAGAGGCTGCAAGCAATAGTGAAGAAAATAAATAGAGGCTAGAGTTCTGGAAATTTAGTCTTTCTCCTGAGGTTTTCTTAATGTGAACTTTATACTACTCATATAACTTATTTATAGTTTATGTAACTCATGAGAAAAAGTAGTAATAATCAGTAGCTAAAATTCACTCAGGATATATTATGCACTGGACATTATTTAAATATGAACCCATTTGATTATTTTGACAACCCTTATGGAGGTAATTATCTTCGTCATGGAGATAAAGAAACTCAGGATCAGGCTCTTTAAATACTCTGCTCCATACCGCAAGTCCTCTGTGAGAGAGGAAGAATTCAAACTCAGATTTTTGAACTCTTCAGCTTAGGATTTCTTCACTGTCACACCTTACAGTTGTATTCTTCCAAGTGCCCTGAGAGGGCAGTTAACCTAACGGAGGTGTTGTAGTTGGAACTGGTCGAAAGGAAGAACGGATGGGAGAAATAATTGGCTTTCTTTCCCTCTTCCTTATTTCCTACAATTTCGTTTGCTCCTCTGCTGAAAGAACTACTTTTTACTCAAGTAGAATGGTTTTTGCTAAATTTCTGTTAGTAATTGTAGTGGTATTCTATTGCTGCTGTAACAAATTACCACAAGATTAATGTCTAAAATAACCTATATTTATTATCCTACAGTTTTGTAGGTTAGAAGTCTGATACAGGTCTTACTTGGGATAAAATAGAAGGGTTGGCAGGGCTTTTGCTCTGGAGCATCGAGAAGAGCCTCTTTGCTTGCTTCTTCCAGCCCCAGAGGCTCCACATACTCCTCAACGGACATCCCCTTCCTCCAAATTCAATGCCAACAGTGTCACATCCAGCCAACTCTGCTTTTATTATCACATCTCTTTCTCTTACCACAGCCAAGAAATAATATTTTAAAGACTCATGTGATTAGGTTAATTGCCATCCACAATATAATCTCTGTGCCACCCACAGGATAATCTCTCCATCTGAAAGGCCATGACCTTAATTACAGCTGCAAAACATCCCCTTTGCCATATAAGATAACATAGTCACAAGTTTGAGTGATTAGGGTGTGGACATCTTTGGAGTAAGGATATTATTCTGCCAACCACAGTAATAAAATTGCATCAACAATTTAATCAGTGTGAAGTCTTACAAAATAGGGCTAGACATGGTGGCTCACATCTGTAATCCCTAGCACTTTGGGAGGCCGAGGTGCGTGGATCACCCAAGGTCAGGAATTTCAGACCAGCCTGCCCAACATGGCAAAATCCCATTTCTACTAAACATACAAAAACTAGCCGGGCATGGTGGCACATGCCTGTAATCCCAGCTACTTGGGAGGCTGAAGCAGGAGAATTGCTTGAACCCAGGAGAAAGGTTGCAGTGAGCTGAGTTTGAACCACTGCACTCGAACCTAAGGGACTAGGGTGAAACTCTATCTCAAAAAAAAAAAAAAAAGGGCTTTACAAAATAAAAAGACCATATTATGAGAAGGATCTTTTTTTTCCTCTTCTAATGATTTCCTAGTGTTCCTTATGCTACTCTCACCTCTCCCTGGCAGATATTGGGAACAGAATTCGTGACAATCCAAACCTGTTTACAACAGTGACCAACAGAATGATCTCTCATTTTTTTCCCTGGACAGTGTTCCTTAAGGAAGGAAAGCCCAATGGAAGAACCAGTGAAATAATATGCAATTAGACTATTTAATTCAATAGTACTGACTATGACTAAATCAATGGCATCAATTATAGGCACACTCAATATCTGGAATATCACAGGCATGTACACTTAATTAAGTTCTTTTATATTATACCATAAATCATATTTTTGATCTCATATTTAAATGATCTCACTTTTAATATGATTCACAAAGCCCCTGAAGACTTCTGAGTTTTTCCTTCAACATGAGCCTGGTTTGACCAGGTTCTAGCATTAAATGTTAGTCAATTTGCCTGAGATTTTCCCTCATTATAAATCACTGCCATGAAATGAAGAACTTTCTACCAAGTTTATTAGGAGAGGTGAATGTGCAGTTCTTAAGACTTGAGTTCTACTTGGCCAGATTCCATTTCATTTTGTAGAAGCAAAAATGTAAATAATTTTGTAGCTCTCCTGTCTCTTTCTCCTTATTTGCTCTGTTTTTCTACAAGGACTTTTTGACCTGAATATACTTTCCTAAACTTCTTCCCTTGACACGTTTAACTCCTATAATTTGATGCTTTCTCTCCATGCAGTTGAATAGATTCTCATCCAATCGATTCTGCTATATACCTATTCCTGTAGGCGTTTCTGAAATAACTGTTGTTTTTCTTGGCCTAAACTTTTTTCCCTGCAGGGAACTAATTGCCACACCTATTATGGACCAACCAGAAATCTAAGGACTCCATTATTCAATAGTTTTGATAATTATTTCTGAAAATTATTGTCATGCCAAGTGTTGGGTTCCAGCCCAAGCTAAGGTCCAAGGGGGGTAGGTGGGCGAGTGGCAGGTAGCTGGAAAAACAGTTGAGGATTGGTAAGTAGTTTTGACATGGTTTATTCTCTATTTGGATGCAAGCCTGGGTGCAAGCCATATGTACATCAGCAGCAGGGTAATTATACTTTTTACAGACAATAATGGCTTTGAGCCAAGCAGGAGCTCACCCGAGTGGTTTCCTAATGCGCCTCGAGTGAAATGATTACATAATGTACGCAGTGGTGTGCCTGCGCTCCAAACCCACTGAGTCCTGCTACGCCAGAAGGCTGTCTCCGTCTACTCCTGACTAACATGCAGCCATTTCCCTTACAATTATATTCTCTCAAAATACTACTATAGTTTGTTCCCTAACTGTACCTTAAGCCATAAATTAACGATTATGTCATTTCTTATTTTAATTTTGCTTAATCTTGCTAATCACGTAAAGGCTTTTTGTTTCTTTCAAAATCAAAGCTACCCATTACAAACATTCTTTTGCAGTTTTTTTGTTTTGTTTTGCAAATAGTGTTTTTTCCAAATCAGTTTGTGTCTATATGTATACATGAAAAATCTTATTATTTTGTAGGTAATAATCGCCTTTGGCAATCTAGGTGTGTTGATCATCATCTAGAATTTCTAATAATTATTATTTTTCTTAAATTTCTCCGTAACTTTTGAGTTACAGTTTTCAGAGATGCTTCTGCAACTTAGCTTATAACTATATAAAAAGCAGTGCCTTTTAGGCCTATATTTGGATATTTTATAATTTTATGGTTATTTGTATTTTCACTACTGCTATTATTTTTCACCATGATGTAAACACCTGGTAAAAGCAATCTTGAATAGATTGTTGAGATGATGTACTATAAGTTCTTAGGAAATTATTGTTTTCCCAATTGTGTACTCAATGAAAGTTTAAAATGCAGGTGCTTGAAGAATTGTTAAGGTACATCTCAGACACTTACGTTATTTTATTTTGAGACAGGGTCTCTGTCACCCAGGCTGGAGTGCAGTGGTGTCATCTCGGCTCACTACAGCCTCAACGTATCACACTCAAATAACCCTTCCACCTCAGCCTAAGTAGTTGGGAGTACAGGTGCACCTCACCACACTCAGCTAACTTCTGTATTTTTTGAAGAGATACGGTATTGTCATGTTGCCAAGGCTGGTTTTGAACCCCTGGGCTCAAGTGATCTACCTGCTTCTGCCTCCCACGGTGGTGGGATTACAGACTTGGGTCACCTCACCTGGCTCAGATTCATTTTAAATAAACACTCTAGTTAATATTTAGTAACAATTATAAGATTATAATAAAATTATAGCTTTGGTAGGCAGAATTCTAAGATGAACCTCTAAGTCATAATCCCTGATAGGAATCCCCTTCCATTGAATGCAGGGGAGAAATCTGACTATAATGGAATATCATTCTCATGATTAAGTTATCTTGAATGGCAAAGATGAAGGCCTTTAGCAGATGTGAGGTTCCCAATCAGCTACTTTAAATTACCAACGAGGTGAGGTTTTTAAAAAAATAATTTAGGGCTGGGCATGGTGGCTCACACCTGTAGCCCCAGCACATTGGGAGGTGGAGGTGAGCAGATCACCTGAGGTCAGGAATTCATGACCAGCCTGGCCAAGATGGCAAAACCCTGTCTCTACTAAAAATAGAAAAACTGACTGGGCATGGTGGCGGGTATGTAATCCCAGCTACTTGGGAGGCTGAGGCAGGAGAATCACTTGAACTCTGAAGGCAGAGATTGCAATGAGCTGAGAATGCGCCACTGCACTCCAGCCTGGGTGACAAAGCAAGACTCAACCCCTCCAAATAAAAAGATTTTTAAAAAAATTAGAAGTCAGAGATAGAAGAAGGTTGCTGGAAGAAAGCAGAGGAAGATGCACACTTGCAGGCTTTGAAGAACAAGCCCCATGCCACAGGAGAGCCATTTGGCAGAGAATGGGGGACACCTCCAGTTGCTAGAGGCCTCGGTGTCCCGAGTGCAAGGGACTGAATTCTGCCAACAACTGGTAAACTGGGAAGAAGCCCTGAGCCCCACATGAGATTGCAGCCCCAGCTAATGTCTTAACTTCCTCTGGAAAGATCCTGAGCAGAGGACCCAGCAAACCCAAGCCCTACTGACACATGGAGCCGGTGATATAATAACAGGGTTGTTTTCAGCCACTAAGTTATTGGTGATTTGTTACATGCCAAGAGAAAACTAATACAGTAGCTAATATTCATTTAGCTCTTTCTACATGCCTCCCTCTGTGCTAGGAATGCTGCACAGATAATTTTATTTCATCCAGAAACAGCTCTGTGAAGCAGCTTCTATTATTTTAAAAATTTTACAGGTGAGAAAATTAAGCCTTAGCGAGGTTAAAACACTTGGTTGCAGGTCACAGAGCTGGTTGATGAAGGAATTAGGATTTGAACTTGTGCTTTAATCACTTCACTGGACTATGTTCTTAATGCAAAACATTCCACAGAATAATGCAAGTCAATTTCGTTCTGATTACCACCTGTTCAGACGCTGTCTTTTTCTTGTGCATATCCATTGAATTGTGACAAAATACTAAAGAATAAACAGCCTTTGATGAAATCTATTTTTTCTAGTTGATGTCTCAAAAAGACCTTTATATGAATACTTCACCATTTATAGAAGAAAGTCTTCAGAAAATAAATCCTTTTTAAAAAGTTATTTAATTGCTATTTTACCTAGAAGAATGATCTGTTTCCATCTATCAGGTAGTAATGAGAAGTCATTATCCTCCACTCTTCCTTAATTAACATCAATCCTGATTAGTCAGAATAAATTAGGCTCTTTGTCTTTTTCCATAGTTGTGATTCTTCTGGTACCAGGAGCCATTCAATTATGTGTTATCACTTACAAAAGATGTCAGTATAATTACATTAGCGTATTTCAGATTTTACTTTTAAGCATATTTCAATGTTAAAATGCAAGGTTGTTTTATTCCCCCCTAAAATGTGGAAAATAATCAAGTAACATTCTCTACAATAATTTTTATATTAAAAACAAAACGCAGAAGGTTAAATAAATCTTAGGGATTTTATTAGCCATTCTTCATCTTAATATGCAGTGAACATAATGGTAAAAATACCTGAGGTACAGTTAACTCTTATTACAAATTGAGGTGGGGAGTTGCACAGAAGGACACATAATTCTGAGTGTAATATAGAAGAGAATTTTGAAAATTCAAGTTGATAGATTGGCATACCTACATGAAAAGTAATCATCTCTTTTTTTTTTATTTGAGACATTCTCTCTGTCACCCAGGCTCAGTGCAGTCCTTGGCTTACTGCATCCTCCACCTCCAGGGTTCATGCAATTTTCCTGCCTCAGCCTCCTATCTGGGATTACAGTCATGCACCACCATGCCCAGCTAATTTTTGTGTTTTATAATAGTGGAGATGGGGTTTCGCCATGTTGGCTAGGCAGGTCTTAAAATCCTGACCTCAAGTGATCCACCTGCTTTGGCCTCCCAAAGGGCTGGGATTACAGGTGTGAGCTACTGCACCTGGCCCTAATCACCATCATTTGCAGGTCATTATTTTCCATTATTTTGTAGAACTGTATACATGCATTGAGATAGTCGCTCTTTTGTTTGCGAATGATAAAAATGGTCCCCTTCTAATGTGATCTTTAAAAACTGAATGATGTAAATAAAATTTTAATTTTTTTTTGGATGGGATGGGATATATAGGTCTTTCATCACTTAAGTAACTGGCCTTGAAATGAAATAACTGTTGGCTGACATAGGTTAAGAACACGAACATTATGCCCCTCCAACCCCCTTGTTATTTCCTGGGTCAAGGCTGAGTCTGCTAATATATCAGTTTGAACAAAAATAAGAAATCGTGCTATATCTAACCTTGTTTGAAGAGAAAACTTTGTTCTCTACTCATATCTAGGAAGTCATTTTAAGATTAGAGATCCTGTGGCTGGAAGAATTTATAGACCTGTAAGGCAGAAGTCAGAGTAAAAATAGAAGTTAGTTTGCTGCCTTGGGCGGCATTTACAGGTCACGCTTCTCAGTATGGCTGCAGCTTTCTTCCTGTGTGTTGCTTTCCCATTCTCATCAGTCCAGCCTCTCTGCAGTGACTTTTTTACCCATAACCACCCATATTTCTTATTTTGGTAATAACTACAGAAATGGACCTGAAATTATTTCCTGTAGGAATTTTAGGTTGAGCTCTTTTTGGTGGCATTTATTTGGTGTTTTTAAGGTTAACTGATCATGTTTGGAACATAAATGAAAACAGAATAGTATACCTTTCTTGAGCAGACTTTGCCCAGGAGAAACTATGTTGTTTATTTGCAACTAAAATGATTTTTATTGGGATTTTTTTGCCCTGTTTCCAATATTTGACACAGCCATCTGACAAAAAACTTGCTGTTTGGGTATAGCACCATTACAAAATATAAAGCAATTTTAAATGTAGAGTCTCCTTTGCTCTAATCTAATAGAGATGATTTAGAAGTAAAATCAGGGAGGGGAAGAAAAGCATGGCTTTGTATGTTTTGCATTCTTTTAATTATTCTTCTATTAACATGGAAGAGAAAAAAATCAAGACTATTGTAGAAATTTGAATATCAGGAATAAAACAGTCCACATAAAGACATTTCTTGTTTAAAAAATAGTAATTTCAACTTTTAGTTTAGATTCAGGGAATACATGTTGAGCTTTGTTACACGGGAATAATGCATGATGCTGAGGTTTGGGGTAGGAATGGTCCTGTCACTCAGGTAGTGAGCATAGTACCCAGTAGATAGGTTTTCAGCTCTTGCCCTCATCCCTCTCATCGCTCTTTCTTCCCTCTAGTAGTTTTAGTGTCTATCGTTCCCATCTTTATGTTCATGTGTGTTCAATGTTTAGCTCCCACTTATAAGTGAGAACATGCTGTATTTGGTTTTTCGTTCCTGTGTTAATTCACTTAGGATACCTCCAGTTGTATCTATTTTGCTGGAAAGAACATAATTTTATTCTTTTTTATGGCTGTGTAGTATTCCATGGCGTGTATATACTACATTCTTTTTAATCCACTGTTGATTCCACATTTTTGCTACTGTGAATAGCACTGTGATGAACATACTACTGTATGTGTCTGTTTTGTAGAATTATTTATTTTCCTTTGGGTGCATACCCTGTAATGAGATCACTGGGTGGAATGTTAGTTCAATTCTTAGTTCTTTGAGAAACCTCCAAAGAGCTGTCCACAACATTACCACCAACGGTGTATAAGCATTCTTTTTCTCTGCAGCTTTGCCAGTATCTGTTATTTTTGAATTTTTTAATTGCCATTTTGACTGGTGTGAGATGGTATCTCATTGTGGTTTTGATTTGCATTTTTCCAATGATTAACGATGCTGAGCATTTTTAATATGCTTATTGGCTGCTTGCATGTAAAGATAAGTCTTGTAATACAGTATCAAGCTTGAATTGCTATTTTATCATTGATAAGCATTTCAGTAATTTTGGAAATTTAGAAATTTAGTTATATATATATATATTTTTTTTTTCCTAGGGGGAAGCTGTAACACTTTATTGAAGGACATTTGAGAAGACTTCCATAAATGGGGAGTTACGCCATGTTATACACAGGTAGAGTCAATACTGCAAAGATATCAGTTTCCTCAAATTGATTTATAGATTCAATTCAATGACAATCAAAAGTTTAACAAGTTTTGGGTTTTTTGGGGTCAGTGGCTCAATAAATTGTTTCTAAAATTTTTACAGAACAAAGGGTGAAGAATAATTTAGACACTACTAAAGAAAAAGGATAAAGTGGGAGTCTTATTCTACTAGTATCAAAGCTTATAACTAAGCTATATTCATAAGCCTGCATTGCACTTGTACAGAAACAGATGACAATAGACTAAGAAATAGATCAGAATAGAGAACTGAGAAACCACATATGTATGCAAGCTTGGTTTATGGCAGAGATGAAACTGTGGTTCAGTAGGTTAAGAACCCTTCAACAAATGGTGTTCAGAAAATTGTCTATCCAAATGTTAGATATGAAAACAGAATGTAAATTTTTTGCCTCTTTGAATATGGATTTGTCATCATCAAATGTGTTAAAGCTGTGCATACTGTATGATCCAGAAATTCCACTCCTGGGCATATACGCTGGAGAAGCTTGTACATTTTCACCAGAGCTCATGTACAAGAATGTTCACAGTACTACTGTATGTAAGATTAAAAGATAAGGGGGAAAATCCAACCCCATGTCTACTGAAAGGATAATTCATAAATTACTTATGGACAATGGACATACAATATAGTAGAGACAACGAATGTATGCAGCTACATAAATCAATATGAAAAAAAACCTTCAAAGATAACATTGCAAAGAAAAAGTCCCCAAATAGAATATACATACCATAAGATTTCAGTTATGAAGACTATACTTTCAGGGATCATTTCTATAGTTTGTTACTAGAGAAGTTTCTCCGAATGTGTAGAGCACCGAGACTGGACAGGGAAAATGTGGCACATATACACCATGGAATACCATGCAGCCATAAAAAACGATGCGTTCGTATCCTTTGTAGGGACATGGATGGACCTGGAGAACACCATTCTCAGCAAACTGACACAAGAACAGAAAATGAAATACCGCATATTCTCACTCATAGGCGAGTGTTGAACAATGAGAACACATGGACACAGAGAGGGGAGCATCACACACTGAGGTCAGTCTGTCAGGGGGAAATAGGGGAGAGACAGGGGAGTGGGGAGTTGGGGAGAGACAGCATGGGGAGAAATGCAGCAAATCACACTGCCATGTGTGTACCCATGCAATAATCTTGCACGTTCTTCACATGTACCCCAAAACCCGTGGGAGATGTCCAAAATTGTACAGTTAAAGAGCCACATTTAGTCCTAGTGATCCCGGGAAGCATCTGTTCCTCAAGCCTCCGGGCTGCCGCCTCTCAAACGCCACACCATCATGGGACTCCATAGCACAGGATCGTGGTCTACCGCGCTCTGCTCCGGGTGCAAACGTGACTCCATCTGCGGCTAGCTGGACACCTGCCGAGCCGACCCAGCGCGGCCTCCAGAGCCTCAGCGGCCCAAGCACCTGCCAAGATCGAAATTTAGTTATATTAAATGCAACCAAGATTTGTTGAATACATGCTTATTTTGCATACTAGGTGGCCACAGTTCAAATGGGCATATAAGAAGTTATATAATTTGAAGTCTTCAGAATAATTTTAGAGCTAATCATAGGAAACCCAGGAGAAAATTTCAGTTATTTAAGCAATATTTTCCAAACGAAGAAGACTACTGCCTGCCGGACTGTGCAGTGCCTCTGTGCCCAGCGTATGCCTAGCATGGCATCCAGTACATATTTGTTCATTTCAAACAAGCTTATTTAAAAGAGCATGGATCGTTTCTTCTCACTCTTTGTAACCCTAGCACCTGGTACAACACCTGAGGCATCAACTAGTAATGAATCCTGAGTAAATATTTGTTTTGGAAAAAGTAAATCTGACCATGTCTTCTAAATTCCACTTTAATTTTGAGCATAATGTGTTATTTTTCAGCTGTATTTTGCATCTCCCTAAATTAACAAGGTGTGTTAAAAAATGTCCAGGTGGCAGGAATTAGAAAACATGTGTTAATCTTCGAAGGAGAGACTGCTAATGAAGAAGTCTTATGAGCTCATAAATCAATGCTTTATGAAAGTGTTATCTGCACACCATCTGCACTGGAATAACTTGCGTTGCTGGTTAAAATGAAGATACCTCAGCCCACTCTGGGATGATTGAATTGGAATATATAAAGGTAGGGCTCATGAACCAATGGGCTTTCAAGGTGTGGTGTGCAGATAAGCAGCATTAACAATACCTAGGGCCTTGCTGGAAATGCACAGTCTTAGGTCCCACTCCAGAGCTCTGGAATCTGAATCTGTATTTTAACAAGTTTTCAAGAGATCAAAATGCACTTTAGAATTTAAAAATCATTGTATTGCTGTTTCAGAATGATCACTACCATCTTAAATTATAAATTGACTCACAACCATTTGTCAGTTTCTATTATCATGACACGCTTCCACTCTGCCATTTTCTGCTGAAATGGTAAAAATGTACTTATTTTTCAAACCTGCTCTCATAAGCATTTATTATGAGATTAGATTAGAATTGTCTTTCTCACTAGACTGTGAGTTCCAAGTCAACAGCAACAGAACCTTTTATCTTTTAACCTCCAACATTTCATGTTTACAAAGAGTAAGTAATTAATGTTGCATGAATAACTGGAAACTGCTCTCAGGCTCGGGGAGACACCCATGTCAAAATGGGGAGAAGAGTAAGAATATGTTTAAGGAGCTAATAGCTGCAACTCTGATTCTTGCCTTCTTTTCTGTTGATGCATAAATTGGCTATAATGGACAAGTAATGGTTTTTGTGGCTGTACGATAAAATGGTCTAACCACATCACCAATCATCAGCTTTTCCAGGTTCAGATAGCGCAAATTAGCTCTGGCTGATTTCCACCCTCACAGAGCTAACTTATCATTACGTTTAGCTAGCTCTTGCTTTTCTGTGCCTCACCAATTACAATCCTCAGCCCCTTACCTCAATAGCCATAATTCGAATGTCTCAGTAACTATGAATATATGAAGCAGAGCTCAAGGTGGTGAGCAGGCACAGGCTGCTCTGCTGTTTAGAGGCCTTCTCTCTTTAATAGTTTATAGCCTTAAAGGGTACATAAGCAGATTTGTTACATGGATATATTGCTTAGTAGTGGAGTTTGGCTTCTTGTGCAACCATCACCTTAACGAACATTTATGTAACAGGTAATTTTTCAGTCCTCACCCATCTCTCCCCCTGTCCCTTTGGAATCCCCAGTGTCTATTATTTCCCTCTGTATGTTAATGTTTACCCACTGTTTAGCTGCTACCTAAGTGAGAATATGCAGTATTTGGTTTTCTGTCCCTGCATTAATTTGCTTAGAATAATGGCCTCCAGCTCCTCTGTGTTACTTAAAAAAAACACAATTTCATTCCTTTTTATGGCTGTATACTATTCCATGGTGTGTGTGTGTGTGTGTGTGTGTGTGTGTGTGTGTGTGTGTGTGACATTTTCTTTATTCAGTCATCTTTTCATGGACACTTAGGTTGATTCCATGACTCTGCTATTGGGAATTGTGCTGCAATACACATATAAGTGTAGAAATCTTTTTGACATAATAATTTTTTTTTCCTTTGGGTAAATACCCAGTAGTTGGGTGCCTGGATCAAATGGTAGTTTTATTTTTAGTTCTACTGTTTTCCATAGAGGTTGTGCTAATTTACATTCCTCTCACCGACATTGTATAAGTATTCCCTTTCTCTACATCCTTGATGATATGGTTTGAATGTTTGTCCCCTTCAAATCTCATGCTGAAATGTAATCCCCCGTGTTTGGAGGTGTGACCTGGTGGAAGATGTTTGGGTCATGGGGGTGGATCTCTCATGAATGGCTTGGTACTGTCTTCATGGTAATGACTGAGTTCTCACTCTATGAATTCATTCAAAGTCTGGCTGTATAAACGAACCTGAACTTCCTCTTCTGTCTGTTGCTCCATCTCTGGCCACGAGGCTTCCTGGCATCCCTTTGTCTTCTGTCATGATTAGAAGCTTCCTGAGACCCTCACCTGAAGCACATGCTGGGACCATGTGTCCTGCACAACCTGCTGAACTGTGAGCCCAAGTAAACCTCTTTTCTCTATGATTTACTCAGCCTCACATATTCCTTTACAGCAGTGCAAACAGACTGACACATTTGCCAACATTGGTTGTTTTTTGACTTTTTAATAGTAGCCATTCTGATTGGTGTAAGATGTACGATGGTATCATATTGTGGTTTGAATTTGCGTTTCTCTGATTTACGATATTGAGCATTTTTTCAGATGCTTGTTGGACACTTGTATGTGTTCTTTTTATTTTTAAATGCTTATAGGTACATCTTAGATATATATATTTGTGGAGTACATGAGACATTTTGAAATAGGCATATAATGTGTAATAATCACAACAAGGTTAATGGGGTATTCATCACCTCAAGCATTTATCATTACTTTGTGTTACACAATTATACTCTTTAGTTTTTTTTAAATATACAATAAATTATTGTTGACTCTCATCTCCATGCTGTGATATCAAATACTGTTGTATTTATTCTACCTAACTAAAGTTTTTATATACTAACCATCCCTACTTCCCCCTTCACCACTGCACTTACTAACCTCTGGTAATCATCATTGAAATCATACTACTCTCTATTGTTCAATTGTTTTAGTTTTAGCTCCCACAGGAGTGAAAACATGCAAAGTTTGCCTTGCTGTGTCTGCTTTCTTTCACTTAACATGATGTCCTCCAGTTCCAGACATGTTGCAAATGACAGAATCTAATTCTTTCTTATGGGTGGATGGTACTCCATTGTATATATGTACCATATTTTCTTTATCCATTTATCTGTTGATGGACACAGGTTGCTTCCAAATCTTGCCTGTTGTGAATAGTACTATAATAAACATGAAAGTGTAGACATTTCTTTAACATACTGATTTCCTTTCATTAGGGTATATACAAAGCAGTGGGATCAATAGATCATATGGTAGTAGTGTTTTTGGTTATTTGACAAACCTCCATGGAGTTCTTCATGATGGTCGTACTAATTTACATTCATATCAACAGTGTATAAGGGTTTCCTTTTCTCCACATCTTCATCAGCATTAGTTATTTTCTGTCTTGAATAAAATCCCTCTTAACTAGTGTGAGATAATGTCTCATTGCAGTTTTGATTTGCACTTCTCTGGTGATCAGTGATGAGTACCTTATTATTTACCTATTTGCCATTTGAATGTTTTCTTTTGAGAAATAGCTCTTCAGCTCTTGCCATTTAAAAATCAAATTAGACTTTTTCCGATAGAGTTGTTTGATGTTCTTATATATTGCATTGATAGTTTGCAAATATTTTCCCCCCTTCTGTGGACTGTCTCTTCGTGTATTGTTTCCTTTTCTATGTGAGAAGCTTTTTAACTTGATGGGATCCCATTTGTCCATTTTTGCTTTGGTTGCATGTGCTTGTGGGGTATTAATCAAGAAAACTTTGCAAAGATTAATGTCCTGGAGAGTTTTCCCAATATTTTACTTTAATACTTTCATAATTGGAGGTCTTAGATTTAAGTATTTAGTCCATTTTTATTTGATTTTATATATGTTATTGTGTATGGTGAGAGATGGGGGTCTAAATTCATTCTTCTGTATATAGGTATCCAGGTTTCCTTGCATCATTTGTTGAAGAGATTGTCCTTTCCCCAGTGAATGTTTGTGGCACCTTTGTTAAAAATGAGTTCGTTGTAAATGTATGGATCAATTTCTGGGTCCTGTATTCTGTTCCATTGGTCTGGCTGTTTTTATGCCAGTCCCATGCTGCTTTGGTTACTATAGCTCTGTAGTATACTTTGGAGTCAGGTAATGTGATTCCTCCAGTTTTCTTCTTTTTGCTCAGAATGGTTTTGGCTATTCTGGGTCTTTTGTGGTTCCGTATAAATTTTACAATCCTCTTTTCAGTTTATGTGAAGAATGTCATCAGTATTTTGATAGAGATTACATTTAATCTCCAGATTGCTTTGGGTAGTGTGGGTATTTTAACAATATTGATTCTACCAACTCATGAAAATGAAATATCTCTTCCTTCATTGTGTTCTCTTACATTTCTTGCATCAATGTTTTATAATTTTCATTGTAGAGATCTTTCACTTAAGTGTCTTCCTAGGTATTTAAGTTCATAATTGTAAATGGGATTGCTTTCTTGACTTCTTTTTTAGATTGTTTGCGGTTGGCAAATAGAAATGCTACTGGTTTTTATGTGTTGATATTGTGGTATCCCACAACTTTACTGAATTTGTTTATTAGTTCAAGTAGTTTTTTTGGTGGAGTCTTTAGGTTTCTCCCAATATAAGATTATATAATCTGCAAATGGATGCTTTGACTACTTCCTTTCCAGTTTGGATGCCCTTTATTTTTCCCTCTGGTCTGATTACTCTAGCTAGGACTTCCAGTACTACGTTGAATAACAGTGGTAAAAGTGGGCATCCTCTAAGATGTTCCAAGTCTTAGAGAAAAGGCTTTTCGTTTTTCCAGGTTCAGTATGATACTAGCTATGGGTCTTTTGTATACGGCTTTTATTGTGTTGAGGAACATTCCTTTCATACAGGTTTTTTAGAGTTTGTGTCATGAAGGGATGTTGAATTGTATCAAATGCTTTTCAGCGTCAATTGAAATATCATATGGTTTTTGTTCTTCAATCTGTGATATAATATATCACATTGATTGATTTGCATAGGTTGAACCATGCTTGCATCCCTGGGATAAATCCCAACAGAACACGATGAATGATCTTTTTAATGTGTTGTTGAATTTTTGTTTGCTAGTATTTTGTCAAAATTTTTGCATTGATAGCTACCAAAGATATTTGCCTATAGTTTTATTTTTTTGATATGTATTTGTCTGGTTTTGATATCAGGGTAATGCTGGTTTCATAAAATGAATCTATAAATATTTTCTACTCCTCTATTGTTCAGAATAGTTTGAGTAGTGTTGGTATTAGTTCTCTAACTGGTAAAATTTAGCAATGAAACCATCAGGTTCCAGGCTTTTTTTGCTGGGAGACATTTTAATTTTTGTTATGCCTTCAATCTCATTACTTGTTATTGTTTTGTTTAGGTTTTGGATTTCTTTATGTTTCAATCTTGGTAAGTTGAATGTGTCTGGAAATTTATTCATTTATTCTAGATTTTCCAATTTATTAGCATGTAGTTTCTCATTGTAGGCCCTAATAATACTTTGCATTATTACTATGGTGTCAGTTGTAACGTCTCCTTTTTGTTGTCTCAGTTTTATTTATCTCGGCCTTGTCTCTCTCTTTTTTAGTCTGAATAAAAGTTGGTCAATTTTGTTTATCTTTTCAAAAAATGAACTTTTTTATTTTTTGATCTTTTATATATTTTTTGGCTTCAATTTCATTCATTTCTGCTCTCATCTTTATTATTTGTTTTCCTATAGTAATTTGGGGTTTGATTCACTCTTCATTTTCTAGTTCTTTAAGGTGCATTGGGAGGTTATTTGAAGTTTTCTGCTTTTTCGACGTAGGCAGTTATTGCTATAAACATTTCTCTTAATAGTGCTTTTACTGTATCCCATAGGTTTTGGAATGTTGTTACCATTATCATTTGTTTCAACAAAATTTAAAATTTTCTTCCTAATTTATTTATTGACCCCCTATTATTTAGGAGCATTTTTTTTTCCATTTGTATCCATTTGCATAGTTTGCAAAGTTCCTCTTGTTACTGATTTCTAGTTTTATTCCATTGTGGTCAGAGAAGATACTTGATCTAATTTAAATTCTTTTGAATTTGAAAAGATTTGTTTTGTGGTCTAACATATGGCCTATTCTTGAAAATGATCTATGTGCTAAGGAGAAGAAAGTATGTTCTGCAATCATTGAATAAAATGTTCTGTAACTATCTATTAGGTTCATTTGCTTTATAGTGCCATTGATCTATTGACTGATAGGAAATAGAGTATAACCAATAGTCTATTGACTCCTTATCATTATATAATGAACTAATTTATCTCTTTTTATATATTTTTGTTTTTAAATCTAGTTTGTCCGATATAGGTATAGCTATTCCTGCTCTTTTTTATTTTCTGTTTGCACGGAATGTCTTTTTTAATCCTTTCATTTCAGTCTATATCTTTATAGGTGAAGTGTGTTTCTTGTAGATAACAGATCATTGTTGTTGTTAATCCAGGTACTCTATTACTTTTGACTGGAGAGCTTAGTTCATTTACATTCAATATTAATATGGATAAGCGATGACTTACTCCTGATATTTTGTTTTTTGTTTTCTGGTTGTTTTGTGGTCTTCTCTTCCTTCCTTCCTTTTTCCTGTCTTCCCTTTTGTAATGGTAATATGTTTTAATTCCTGGCTTTTGATTTTTTTCTGTATCTGTTGTAGGTTTTCTTATTTGTGGTTACCATGAGGCTTGCAAATAGCATCTTATAACCCATTACTTTAAACCAATGACAACTTAACATTGGCTGCAAAAATGTATGTCATCTTTTAAGAAATGTCTGCTCGTGTCCTTTGCCCACTTTCTATTTGTGTTATTTGTTTTTTTCTTTTAGAGTTGTATATGTTTATTGTAGATTCTGGATATTAGTGCTTTCTCAGATGTATAATCTGCCAATATTTTCTCCCATTCTGTAGGTTGTTTGTTTACTCTGTGTATTATTTTGCTGTTCAGAAACGCTTTAGTTTAACCAAGTCTCATTTTTCCATTTCTATTTTTGCTGCAGTTCCTTTTGAGATCTTAGTTATAAATTCTTTGCCTAGGCCAATGTCCTCAATATTTTTTTTCCTAGATTTTCTTTCCATAGTTTCAGACCTTACATTTAAGTTTTAAATCCATCTTGAGCTAATTTTTCTATATGGTGAAAGACAGGAGTTCAATTTCTTTCTTTACATATGGTTACACATGGCTATCGAATTTTCCCAGCCCCATTTGTTGAATAGGGCCTCCTTTCCTGAATTTCAGCCTCCAGGCCATGTTCCAAATAACTATCATAAATCAGTTCTGGATAACTGACTTCTTGTATATTGTTTTGTACCTATATCTATCAGTTATTCTTTCCAATGCTCTGTTTACATTATATTACATATACCAATCCAGATAAATTGTGTATATTGAAATATCAAGTACAGTCAATTCTCATTATTTGGAGTGCTCATATTCTATAAAGTTACCACAAATGCTCAATTAGTGAGTACTAAAGCATTATTTCTAGGAGAAAGCTAGTGTTAGGTTCCTGGGAGCTTATGTTCACATTTTGCTCAACCAATAAATACATAACCTTATTTTATGTCTTTCTGTATAAAGATGCCTTACTTAATACATATTGTTGATTCATTAACATTGAATTCACAGCCAACAGTATGAGAACTCATGCCTGAACTAAGCTTATCTAACACAAATACTTTTCTATAAAGCACATTACAGCCTTTTCGTGCTTAGGAACACTAGGCAGTCCTCTGGCACTACATGTGAGAACCATTTTAAATAGCAAAACACCAATAAACAGCACAAATATTAAAAAAGAATGGCACTAAATCGGCCCCCAGAGGACACTTGTTTACACTATGAGACCTGAAATAAGAAGGTAAATGTGGTCTTCAGCTGGGAATTTGCATGCCAGGTGGCTCAAATATTTTGCTGCTTTGCACATGTCCAGGAATGACCACAGAAGTGGTGTACAAATATGGGGGCTACCAATAAATTTTAGAAGTAGACAAAATATATGCAGTCTGCAAATACCGAGGATTGACTATACTGTTTCAGTGTTCAGGCACTTTCCTTAGTTTTTAATAAAATATCTACACAGAGATACATATTGAATTAATGAAATGTGTCCATCTTTTGCTTGGATAGAAAAGTCTTTAAAATAGGCCTATGATTGTCAAGTCTGTATTAGGTGATAGAAGTTTATATATATAAACAAAAAGAATTGTGTAAAGACACAAAATTCTCAGGCCATCCTCCAAGTAAATATAACTAAAATTTGTTGATTCCTGATTCAATTTGTGCCAGCAACTATACTAAGAATGTTATGTATACTGTCTCATTTATGGAGTCTCAGCGTGGCAAATTAATATATTCAAGTGCATACCTCTATTAAGTGCCAAATTAGAATTCAAAATTCCTGGTCTTTCTGAATCGTTATTTTTAATTAGTAGGTATTACTGTGTCCACAATTAAAACAACTTACTTTTAATAGCTTTTGTTATTTTTATTTCATTTTTGAGACAGGGTCTCACTCTAATCATGCAGGCTGGAGTGTAGTGGTGCAATGACAGCTCCCTGCAGCCTCAATCTCCCCGGTTCAAGGGATCCTCCCACCCCACCCCTTGCCCCCACCCCACTGAGGAGCTGGGACTACAGGTACATACCCTCATACATACCTTTTTGTATTTTTTGTAGAGGTGGGGTTTTACCATGCTGCACACACTGGTCTCGAACTCCTGGGCTCAAGTGATCCATCTGCCTTGGCTTCCCAAAATAATGGGAATACGGGTGTGAGCCACTGTGCCCGACTCATTACTTTTTATTTACTTTAATATAATTTTCCATAAAAATATTTTAAATTCTTCTTGTAATCTTGTGCATATTTGTTTTATATTTTCAATGTTTACTTTCTTTTCTTATCTGTATATAACTAGTATTTAAGATTAGGAGAAGATGATTTAATAGTAGATAGAAAAATAAACTCTACTGTTTAGTCATATACACTAGTCCTTGTGTGGTTGGCAAGTATTTTTGATATCTGAAGGTATTAGATTTAAACCAGTGTGAAGTTACAGGGCTTGTGACCGATTGTCTTTTCCAAAGAGGAACACAACGTCTCTCATCTGCATTAAGCTGTTGTAACTCTTCCATCAAGAGGTAGAGTTTACTTTTCCACCTACTGAATCTGAGATAGTTTCAGACTGCTTTGACCAATAGAATATGCAGAACTGACATTTCCAGTAACAGACACAGCTCTTAACTGGCCTGGAAACCTGTTGGAAACCAGCCAACATTTAATAAGTGTGACTGCTCACACCCAAGCCCATGTGGAGAGGGCTTGGAGGATGAGAGGCTGTGATAGAAACAGAAAGGCCAGGGAGAATTACAGTTGCAGACTTGTGAATGAAGAAGCCGTGTTGGAAGTTGCTCTTTCAGTGCCAGCTGACCCCAGTTAATAACAGATGGGTTAGAGAAGAACCACCCCCTGAGTACTTCTGACTTTCTAACATATAAAAATGTGAGCCCAATAAGAGAGTAGTGGTTTTATGCCATGATATGTGGAGGTAGGTTTTTTTGTTTTTGTTTTTGTTTTGTTTTTTTGTTTGTTTTGAGATGTAGTCTCACTCTGTCACCCGGCTGGAGTGCAGGGGCAGGTTTACTGCAACCTCCATCTCCCGAGTTCAAGAGATTTCCCTGCCTCAGCCTCCCAAGTAGCTGGGACTATAGGCGCTTGCCACCATGCCTGGCTAATTTTTTTGTATTTTAATAGAGACAGGTTTCACCATGTTGGCCATGAGGGTCTCAATCTCCTGACCTTGTGATCCACCCGCTTCGGCCTCCCAAAGCCTTGGGATTACAGGCGTGAGCCACTGCACCCGGACAATGTAGTTTGAAATGTAGTACTCAATAATCAGAATAGGGTCAACAGAGCATACATACCTGCCCTGTGAAAAGGCTGTTCATTCTTCTAAGCATTAGGCTGGCCAATGACAGCCTGTTTTCCCTATGAATTTGCTATAGGGTAATTTGTTTGAGACTCCTGCTCTAGAACAACAGGAAACTGAATTCACATCCCATTTCTGTCATTTGCTTTGTGATTGGATAAGTTACTCAACATCTTGAAGCCTTACTTTCCTCTCCAAGCAAATGGGATTACAGTGAGAATTTATAGTATAATGAATACAAAACATTACCATCCATCAATTTTAATCATTCTTTCATTATACTTTTAAATATAGTGATTTATTTTCTTGCCTAGAATAAAGGAAATTATATTGCTTCTTGGTTTAAAATAATTGCTGACATTTTCACCATGAAACTAACCCATCAGCGACAATGAGAGTATTAGCTAGAGAGAGGGGCTGCTTTTTCCCTTTGTTTGGTTTACAAAGTCACTCAATCACGGGACTCTATATCTATTTTTCATTATATTTTAATTTACTACAGAATATATATCTGCTCAACATAGTCTTAAATATAAGGTGTTAACATATGTCTATATTTCTACATAAGTACAAATTCTGAATTTCATAACCTTTGCATGGTTTATAGGGCATAAAACTTAAAGTACTTTTCGTGTTTTTCCACAACTGCTTAACTGTTAAAGATAATGAAGTTCGTGATTGCAGTCATTGTCTTTCTCTAATTGTACTTTCACAAAGTAACCTCCAGACCAAATCTATTTGAAGCTACTTTTCCACTTTTACTCTTCCCAATTTTGTCTCTGAATGTCCCCCACCTCTCTCTCATTCTTTCTTCTTTTCTTCCTCTCTTCACATACATGTATATGCATGTGCACATATGTACATACATGCAAACACGTACATATTTAGGTTTGACTTTTCAATATTTGGTCTCTGTGTTGGGAATCCTACTTATGGCAGTTCACTGAGTTCCTTTTATTTCAGTTTTTTATAACCATTTGTCTGAGCTTTAATAAAATATGGCAAGGTTCAGCTTTATTGATAGTCTTTTCTTTAGTGAACCCTAAAACTCGAACTTCATAAAAGTTTCACATCAGAATAAACATATAGGGTAGATATGAGCAGAAAATAAGATTAGCAACTGCTGGGAAGATCAGATTTTCTTATTTCTGTGCTGTATGTAGAGTTCTCTTACTTATATGGCCATGAAGTCTTAATTCTCTCTGGCATCTGCTATCCTGTTTCACCACATCACACTAATTCATCCTACTGAAAACGTTATTAACTGCAGGAAGCTTAAATAAGCCCAGGAAGTGCATTCATCACTCTTCTTAAAAAAACGAAACACAGAATAAGTTTGCTTTATTTACAGTATTGGCTTCATGCAAATCAAATTTATGTGAAATATCATTGCACCGAAAGGGTGTAATGTGCATTTCTTCCATGGTATTAAATTTATATTTAGGAAACAAAGACAAGTGAAATAGCAAATAGTCTCCAGTCCAAGCTTGCCGAGCAATCTCTGCCATACCATTTGCCCTTAGTGAGTTAAAAAGTTATGTTTTTTTATCCTATTTATTTATACTATAAATTCTGGTATTGCATATAGAGTCTAAATCCTATTAATTTTCAAAAAATTTCATTAATTAGCTTATGGTAGGGCAAAGGGGTTTCACTATAGCTATAGATGAGACACATTCATTGTCTAGACTGGCGGGGGAAACCTGGCTCCATCCCAGCATACGCGGGCAGTGACCCTCGTATAAACTCTGAGCCCAGCATCCTGAGTATAAATCCTGCTCTGTCCCTAAATTATTGAGTAAGGTCAGGGTAAAATGAACAATGCCAGGCACAAAGAGGGCTATAAAGAGGTGTGAGACCTGGCCAGGCGGGAGGGATTATGCCGGTAATCCCAGCGCTTTGGGAGGCAGAAGTGGGTGGTTCACGAGGCCAGCAGATGGAGACCATCCTGGCTAACATGGTGAAACCCTGTCTCTACTAAAGATACAAAAAATTAGCCAGGCATGGTGGCACATGCCTGTAGTCCCCAGCTACTCAGAGGCTGAGGCAGGAGAATCACTTGAACCTGGGAAGTAGAGGTTGTAGTGAGTGGAGATCACGCCACTGCACTTCAGCCTGGGGGACAGAGTGAGACTCGGTCTCAAAAACAAAACAAAACAAAACAAAAAAAAACATGAAATATAAACTTGTACATCTCCCAGAGCATTACTTATGCAAGGCGGAATGGACCATGCTGAAGGACGTATAATCCATGTTTTAAATTGAAGAGGATCCATGTAATTAGCTAAGCTTTTAGAAGTAGAGGTTGAGTATCCCTAAAATCTAAAATCAGAAATCCTCCAAAATCTGAAAGTGTTTGAGCACCGACATGACAAAAGTGGAAAATTCCACATGTGACCTTATGTGATGAGTCTCAGTCAAAATGCAGACATACAACCCACAGTTTATTCAGTGTTTCCGAGAGAAAAAGACCCTCCCAGCCTCTTTTGCTATTCATTACCTCACCTATGTTGCTTCTCAGTAGTTAGTCTTGGAACACAAATGACACCAAAAGGGACTGTTTTAGATGCAGATCAAGTTAGCAACTAAAACTTACGATAATCAAGTCAGGAACTTGAATCAGTAAGCAAATTTCCAGGGACACTAAGAACGGTAAGTCTCTGTGATTTTAAAATGTCTCCATTTGTTATATTCTCTGATTTTTCTTCCTGTATTTTTATATTCTCTGATTTTTCTTCCTGTATTTTTATGGGCAAAGCTTATACAAACCCTATAAAGATGTTATACTAGTATAAGGAAAAGTAGCAGAAAGGTTCAGTCTGGAAAAGTATACCCTGGGTCACTGACTCATAAGCCAGAGGAGCTCAGGAGCTTAGAGGCTCTACTTCAAGAGAGCATCAAAATAGGACATCAGTTAGATTGACCCCACTCCCTTAAAGATATGTCAATGAGTACAAGGGGCCACTCTATTTGGTCTAGCATTATAAGAATTAGAAGGGTGAGGTTCCAAGAGCCCCCATTTGTTATATAATGAAGATGATTAACTTTCTGGCTTGCTGAGTAAAATGGCATTCATAAGAGAATCAAAACCTTTCTTGAAGGTCAGACATGGCTATATTTATTGCTTCTCCTTGTCTCTAAGCCCGAACATTCTCTCACTATTGTGATACAAGCTAACAAGAGGCAAATAAATCTTCGATCCTTTGGCTGACTCTGCCATTAAACACAAGCCATTGTAAAGTACCTGAGAAGGATGTGGAAAAATTGGTTTGTTCAGAAAAGACCAACCACAGTGAGTAAAGGGTTGATAAAGATGACCTGCTTGGAAACTCTGAAGAACCCAGCATTACTTGAAAGAAGAGGAAGCTGAATGGGAACTTAATAACTATCTTCAGCTTTTGACAGGACTGCTACTTCTGTTTTATCCGTTTCTTTAGAGTATGAAACTACTAAGGAATTATTCTGAAATCTTTCTGTAACTAGCAAATTTACTCATATTGTACTATTATAATTTTTTTCCATCTAAAAACTCTGAACTTGTATTTGGCATGCTTCCATTTGAAAGAATAAATGGTAGAAAGAGATAATCAAATAGTATTACTCTCGTTTTCTTCGTCTTATATCTGAAATGATGGTATTGTTTTTCTTGGCATAAACAATCTTTGACTTGTTCTTGCCACTTATCAGACTAAATATCTGTGGATTGAAGTCTTCTGTTACTTGGCTCCAGCTATGTTGTGAGTTATTATTGTCAAGCCTGAATAATAATGACAAAAGGGGGAAATAAACATGTCAGAAGTTAAATTGCATTTCTCGTTACTAATAAACTGAAATAACAAGACTTGGAATCGTTACCTTGTAGATTTCTGCACAGAATTAATTTTTAAGGCCTTTCACTTGTTTTGAATCTCTTAACGGATGTTTTCTATGTGAGAAATATTGTTTAGTGATAGGTTTTTGGGTAAAAGTAAAAAAAAGAAAGAGAAAGACTAAGACATGGTATCAGAAATCAAGATGCTTATAATCTGGTGGTAAAGATGATTTAATAAATTAGAGGCTGGTAAGCAACTTCTTGTGTTTCCCTTGCGTTTCCTCAGGAGAAACACAAATCCTGGTTGGGCAAGAACACAGATAGGTGTCTAAACAGGATTTCTTGTCTGTTACTCTACTGTTTCACATTAATATGGCTCAGTTCCTTTCAGTGGCCCCCTCTACTCTGGAACCCCACCCTGACATATATTCATCAGATTATTCCTTCTGTCTCTTTTTGTTGGGTTGGTTTTTGCTTGCTTGTTATTCTTATATCTGAGTTTCTCCTTACTCATAATTTCTTTTTACAACTTTTTACCTGTCAAAGCCTCAATTTTATCTCTTGTATCTGCTATATGCATTCTTTTATTTCCTGCTTTCGCCAGCCACCCTCTTATAAAATTTCTCAATTTAAATTCCAGAGAAGGAATTTCTGATTATCCCCACCCATCTGCATACCATACTATGTCATAGGTCCCAAGCCAATGCTTGGGTCAGAAGCCAATATGCATCCAATTTAGACTTACTCATGTCTTCTTCTACAACAGAAACTGTGGTCCTGGCAGTTTCCTTTGGAATGAGATAAGACATAGCAAGTGTCCTAATTTGCTGTTAAATTTTGAAAGTAGGGAATTTAAAAAATTGAAAAGACAAAGATAAGGACTGAAGGAACATTTGGAGAAAACCCAGATATGCTGATGAACACAGTGAGGACAGGGCTCAGAGAGATCAGCTTTATCTAGGGAGAAAGCATGCTCAGAGCAGTAGTGGAAACACTTCTCTTTAGGGAGGGTGAGAACAGGAAGCAGAAGCTCTCTAAAGCATGCCAAGACTTTGTTCTTGAGTCCATAATGTAAGGAACAATAGTTAAGGGAATATTTGTCCCATGTGCCAATTAAACAACTGGATAGGGGTTCTGAAACTATTCTTTTTAAAAAAGCATTTTTTTTAAAAAAATTTGCCTTTCATTTTGATTGGTAAGAGAGAAACTCAGGACATGTTTGACTACGGGAAGAGTTTATATTCCTTTCACTTAGAAAAATACATAAAACTGGAGGAGTTAGATGTGATAGGCCAGGAAATAGAAAAAGTGTCATTGTAAGTGTAGACAGAAGATATTTACATTTCAGCCTGCCCCTAACCCTAACCCTAATTGAAATTCAAAAAGAGATTATTTTTAAAATGTCTCTTTATTCTGGAAGAATTGTAAAACTAAAGTTTTCTAAAATTCTAGTCTTTAGAGACAGTGTTATTTTGAGTTAAGTCAAAAATTTTGCATACACACACACATACGTGCATGCTGTGGCTTTCTTGTGGCTTTTCTCTTGAAATGATTATGTGATTATGATATTTTCCCTCTCCAGTTAGAAGGATATGACGCATGTCATTGATTATTATTTTGCCACATGGTGACCCTAGTTTAAAGTTTTGTTCTATGTCCATGTTAAAGGAGAAAAAGAGATAAATGACGAAGTAATCAAGAAATTGAATATAAGCTTGCCGATTCATAGAATTAGAGTTTAATGCTGTGGTTTCCAATTTGTCTCTTCCTAGACAGTTGCTTGTATCCATGAAGGAAGGAATTCATAGTATTGAAAATCTGCTCCCAGAAATATGTAATTTATCAAATAATATGTGAGAATATAAGATATAACTGCTGCCCACAAAACTCATAATCTATTTGAGGACATAAAACTCATATACATAAAATAATTCATGAATGAGACATATTTACATATTATATGCAGGCAGGTCCTGCTCTTACTGTGCTTGTGGAGATCCAATGTTAAAATATATTTTTAAGGTAAATTCTTACCTGGGAATATGTTGTATTCTGACACTATTATCTTTGTCTTTTGGGGCATTTTGGTATACATACAAGTTAAAGAATGCTAGTTTAAAAAATTGTTAAATTCAAATTTACCTAACATATTTTCGATTATATGTTGTGCATTCTTTTATATATATTAACACAAACTACAACTTAATCACTGTTCATTTTCCTTATTTTTTATATAAGAAATGGCTCCGAGAAGTTAGGTAATGTGGCCAAATTTACACATCTACTAAGTGTCAATGTTGAGATTTGAAAGTCAGTTTTTCTCGTTCACACATCAGTAGTCTTCTTACTGTTTATGAGATGTTTGTGTCCCCCTAAAATAACACTGTCTGCTTAGACAGACTCCCCAATGCAATGATGTTAAGAGGTGAGGTTAGGAGGTGATTAGATCAGGAGGGTGGAGCTCTCGTTAGTGGGATTATTGCTTTTATAAAAAAGGCCTGAGGGAGCTTGTCCACCCCTTCTTCCATCTGAGGACACATAGAAGGTGCCATACATGAGGAGCAGGCCCTTACCAAAGACTGAATCTGATGGGACCTTGATCTTGGACTTCCCAGCTTCCAGAAGTGTGGGCAATTAATTTCTGTTTATAGATTGTCCAGTCTTAGGAATTTTGTTGTACCAGCTCAAACAAAGATAAAATCCTTTAACCTTCATCCAGTGATTGTGTGGTAAGTTATTGAGAATTGACTGTAGCTCTTTGCTAGGCATTGCCAATGCTTAAAGCTCTAAAATACAAAACAGAGAGACATGGATACTTTTATGCAGCTATCATAAATTCTATTGCTCATATATGATGAGAGTTAGGACTATTCCACTTAAATGCTAATTGAGGAAGGCAGCACCAAGTAAGGAAAAGGTTAGAGAAAGTTTGGTTAACATGAAATAGCATCTGGAGGAAGATTCCATGGGGAATTTGACTCATTTCTTAAAAGCTTAATAATAACCATATAAATAAATACCTTTGCTTTTATTACTTTCTCCCCTCCCTCTCCTTTTCTTCCTTGCTGTCTTCTATCTGCTGTATAACTACTATGTGTCATAGAGCAGTTGATGGCATTTTCAAGTGTAAATCGCTTTCATCTATACTATATCTCATGTCGTCTTTGTAAGAATCTTTTAGGTTAAGTACAGAAGTGTTACCTTCTCTTTCTAATGAGAAAATCCGTAAACATTGTTTTCCTACTTTTTGCCCTACATGCTAATGTAGAACTTCAACCCCATATAATAACATAAGTTCTATCAAGAGTTGCTGAAGTCCCTAAGCAGTATCTTCTCTGTATTTATAAAGCAGTCTGCAGCTGGCTGAGGTTCCTGGTTCTCGCACGGTTTCTTCCATCCAGTACTTCATTTGCCACGCCGCATCTACTGGGCACTACCACCCAGGAATGCCTGTGCTGTCAGTTTCACTAGTGTCACACCACTAGCACACTGTGCCTTCAGTTTTTAGTCACATGCCAATTTCTTTCATTTTTACTTTAAGTTCCGAGATACATGTGCTGAATGCGCAGGGTTGTTACATAGGTAGACACATGCCACAGTGGTTTGCTGCACCCATCAACCCGCCCTCTAGGTTGTCACATGCCAACTTCAAGATTTAAGATATGAGTTCACCAGAAGCTTAGGCAAGAAAAAAACACTGGTGTTTAGGTTTGCTTCCTTTACTCTTATTACTAAGACTTTGTTACTCAAACTCCTGCTGGACTTCCTTTCTCTAGGAATGATTTTCCTGGTTCCTTTTGCAAACAGGTTCTTTGCTTTTTTTCTGAGTCCTAGTGGTGATAGATCAAGGTGGAACATATGAGTAAGAGGTAGGTCAAAGTTTTGGAATTCCAGAACCAAAAATGCTGAATAAAAAAATTAAGAGTTGATACATTTTTTTATTTTTTTAGACGGAGTTTCGCTCTTGTTACCCAGGCTGGAGTGCAATGGCGCGATCTCGGCTCACCGCAACCTCCGCCTTCTGGGTTCAGGCAATTCTCCTGCCTCAGCCTCCTGAGTAGCTGGGATTACAGGCACGCGCCACCATGTCCAGCTAATTTTTTGTATTTTTAGTAGAGACGGGGTCTCACCATGTTGACCAGGATGGTCTCGATCTCTTGACCTCGTGATCCACCCGCCTCGGCCTCCCAAAGTGCTGGGATTACAGGCTTGAGCCACCGGGCCCGGCCCAAGAGTTGATACATTTTTAACCATTCTTTTGCATTCTAGAGTAGGCTTGTTACAAGGATAAACCATGGGAACAATTTTGAGAAAGGCACAGAGATGTATACAAGCTTATTTTATAGGAAAAGCTGGAGTTCTCATATGCTGTGAAAGGTTGCTGCTGAATAAGGAAATGTGTAGTGTTTGAATGCCAGACAAAGAAATTTGCAAGTCTCCTTTCAGTTTCCTTTTAATAGCCTATTAAACTGTTTTCATGCCATGATTTGTTTGTTTATTTCTTGAGACAGAGTCTCACTCTGTCAGCTAGGCTGGAGTGCAGTGGCACTATCTTGGCTCACTGCAAGCTCTGTCTCCCAGGCTCAAGAAATTCTCCTGCCTCGGCCTGCCCAGTACCTGGGATTACAGGCATGTGCCATCACACCTAGCTTATTTTTGTATTTTTAGTAGAGGTGGGGTTTCATTCACCATGTTGGCCAGGCTGGTCTCGAACTCCCGACCTCACGTAATCTGCCTGCCTTGGCCTCCTCCCAAAGTGCTGAGATTACAGGTGTAAGCCACCGCACCCAGCCGCCATGGTTTATTTGTAGACTCCTATGATATATAGTTTGTAGTTTCTACTTATTTCCCATGATTTCAATCACTTCATGCTTATGAATACAAAGAGTTTTCTGTATTAAATTTTTAAATATGATAAATTTCATTGATTAATATTCTTTAGGACACAGAAAAAAATCCACAACTTAAATTCAGTGATTATAATAAAATAAATTGATTATGCATAATGTATTCTTATCTTCTAGCAGACATCTGCTGCACTAGAAACCCCAACATTAGTTTTTTATGCAAAGAAGAAAAGTAACAGAAAGAAAATATTTACAGCTACTTTCAGATCCAAATTAAAAACCTTAGCCTGGAATAGGACTCAGTGGGACTTTGTTAGAATTGCAGTAGAGAATTTGATTGAAAACTGAAGAGTTTCTGCATTCCTTGTGCAACAGCAGGTCTGCAGAATTTGGAATAATACTCCTGGGAAGCATTAAGCAACAAGTCATGATTTCTCGCTTTCCTGTTTCACTTGCTTGACAAGGTAGTTTTCCTTTTGTGGGAGAGGGTAAAGATGAAGTTGTTAGTTTCCGTTTTTGCTCTCTTCCACCATGTCAAGCTCACTCACGTCTGAAGTTCTCAGCTGTTTCCCTATCTGGTGGATTTAAAAATGTGCCCTTTATAAATAAGATAAGTATGGAGAATTGATCTATTAACAGATAGCTTAACAAATGGACGGATTTCTAAATTCGCCTACAATCCACAGATGAAGTTCTATCACTGTTTCCTGCCATCAAAATCAGTGACGATGCCTCTTCCACACCACATGAAGAGTGGTGAGCGCAAAATTCCACTGCCTCCTTTCGTTGCATTAACTACACCAGGCAAAGATCTCTTAAAACACTGATTTTTCTAGATAGAGGTTACATGTTTCTTAGATAATCTATAATATATTTGACTACTAATACAGTATTTTTTTTAAAAAAAGATTGGTAGAATGACCTGTATTACTTTAAAATTAAAACAGAAAATAGTAGCAGCTAATGATTTCTTTTTTCCTTTCCAACATTTTCATGATTCCAAAAATTTTCTGTTGTGATCAAAGATGGTAAAAATAGAAGATTATTTGTGGTATGGGATTTGGGGAGCGTGCGCCAAGCTCGTCATCCTGAGAACAGCGTCTTGCCCATCCATGGGAACTGACATTCCCCGCTTAGAGACGCATTTTCTTTGGGAATTAAGGAGGGCATGCTGGAGAATTGGAAGTGGCAATATTACTTCAGATACGGAAGAGGCTCTCCAGGGTTTCTCAATACCTTTATAGTATTAGGTTCCACTTAGACCTTTATGTCATTAGGTATTCACAGGTTACCCTGGACTTCACTGTGCAGTGCTGCATGATACGCTCTCATTTCAATGCTTAGCCATTAGCTGCTTCAGACAGATGAGGATGCTGTCAATAAAAGATGAAAGTTATAAGGAAGGGAAATTAAATGGCCCCTAAATTACAAGAATGGTGATAATATTACAGACTAAGGTTATGTATCAAGACATTTAACGCAATAGGTTAAGAAGGTAGAATAATGAAGAGACAACCATGGCTAGTGCCACCGAACCAGGGCTCCTGCACTGGGTCTCCTTGTGGTGGAGGGTACCACTCTTCTGTCTTCTGACTGTGCTCCTCCTCTACGTACAAGCATTTTCTGGGTCTAAGGGGATGTTTCCACCCAGAACTCTCCTTGTAAACTATGCCCCAGCAGTCGTAGAAGCCATCACTTCATGTCCAGTGCCTACACGAACCTCTTCCCCATATCCATCTGTCCAGTTATCCCCATGCATGTTCCTCTAGATCCAAGCAGGATGTCCATTCGTACTCTTGCCTATCCCTGGAAAATCTCAGGACAGCCTGACCATGCTTGTTCATAATACACATTAATCTGGAATTGGTCCTGTGTGAGCCTGGAGGTTATCAGAGAATGAAGGGGAAGGAAGTCTAATCAGCTCTTTGCTTATGTTCCTAGGGCCTAGGCTGTCTAGGCCTGCATTTGCTCAAGAAAATTCACACACAGGCTGGGCGCCGTGGCTCACGTCTGTAATCCCAGCACTTTGGGAGGCCGAGTCAGGCAGATCACAAGGTCAGGAGTTCAAGACCAGCCTGGCAAATATGGTGAAACCCCACCTCTATTAAAACTACAAAAAAAAAAAAAAAAAATTATCCAGGCCTGGTGGTGGGTGCCTGTAGTCGCAGCTACTCCAGAGGCTGAGGCAGGAGAATTGCTTGAACCCAGGAGGCAGAGGTTGCAGTCAGCCGAGATCATGCCACTACACTCCAGCCTGGCTACAGAGCGAGACTCCGTCTCATAAAAAAAAAGAAAAAGGAAAAGGAGAACTTCACACACAAAAGGATCAGTGACGTGCATATGGAAATCTGAAAAGCTGAGTTTTCCAACTTTGGAATCAGGTGGTCTTGTTATAGAGGTTTTAGGGGAGAAAAGTGAAAGGAGGACCATCCCTGCAGATGAGAGCCCCAGCAGTGGAGAAAGTAGCTGCAAGAGACAGCAGGATTGAGAAGAGATTCCATACTTGGAAGGGGTATGTTACATATGCTTATAGTTAGAGAGAAGTGGTGAGTGCCAAAGGAAGGAAAAATTTGCTTTAGTATATACTGACATTATTAAAACATGTACTTTGAGTTTATTGAATAATGAAAGTTCCCCTTCGTATAGCAAATAATTTATCATTACATTTTTTGGTAGTGTGAGTTTTCCTATAATGTTTTACTATCCATATACTATTATATATTCTATATAATAAATTATAATTTACAGACCCCTCAGTGTGGGACTAGTAATACTAATTCATCTAGTGTTAATGACGCAGACTGTTTTGATGAAGGCACCTGTAAATCTGCAGAATACTATGGGCTGAATTTTGTCTCCCAAAGTTCACGTATTTGAGGGCTAAACCCTAATGTGTTGGTATTTGAAGATGGAGCCTTTGGGAGGTAGTTAGGTTTAGATAAACTCATGAGGGTGGGAGCCTCATGATGGCATTATTACCCCTTCAAGAAAGCAGCTTGGTCTCTCCCTCACTCTCTCTGCCATATATGAACACAGAAAGAGGCAACTGTCTGCAAGTCAGGAAGAGGGACCTCACCAGAAACTGACCATGCTGGCCCCCTCATCTTTGACCTCCAGCCTCCAGAACCATGAGAACGTAAACTTCTGTTGGTTAAGCCACCCAGTCCTTGGCATTTTGTTATGGGAGACCAAGACAAAGATACAGACATATGGTTGATAATGTGAGGCACAGAAATGAGTATGTGCTGAAGCTCTGTAGGGCTTGTCCTGCCACTCATTTTATTTAAGATGGCCTAGAAGTCACATTTTTTCTTTGGCTACTAAAAGACGCATATATAACTTTACACCAGAACACAATAACATATCTGCTTTTCTGTAAGATTAATTTGAAAGCCTATTGATCTAGCGTTTTTCTTTCTGCTGATGCTTGGTCCCAAGAAAACCATGTTCTCTCCTACTGTGATCCGTGTTCTCTGACCGGACACCATTCAGAACACTAGTTCTAATTTATGTTACAAGACCACTGACTTGCATATTCACTTGAACCTATTCATTGTATGCGAGGTTAATGGAGGGCGAAGAAGTTAGTCCTTGCTGGTTTAAGAACAGGTACATGAACATCTTGAAAGGAGCTTATTTCCAATCACACACGTTGGTCTCAGTCAAAACAACTGTTGACAATTCATCAGATGTGGCATGAGATCCATTGACAGTTGGTTGAGCAAAGCCCAGGCATACGTGATAGTAAAAATTGTGTCTTTTTGATAAGGTTTAAAACTATGATAGACGGTTGAATAATAAATCAATGTGGGATAACAGTTATTATGATGGCTTGCATTCTCGTCCATATATTAAGTCAGTGATGTCATATTAAGAAGAGAAAAAATGATTTAAAAATAATTCCCAGACTGTGCAGTTGATCAGAAGTAGATTTCCATTTTTCAAACACTATTTAGAGTGGGCTATGTGTTGTGAAATGGAATGGAAATGTGGAAGAAATGATGTGATCAGAGTTCTTGATGTGCCACTCTTCTAGAGAAGGTGAGCTCTGGGGAAGCCTCGTGTTAGCAGTGAGCAGGGAAGAGTCACGCTAGCTAGCTGGTTCCGGTTCCTCTCCGTGAAGCAGCTGCCGTCATTCAGAGCTGCGTCTAGCCTTTGCCTGCGTCGCAATATAGATAAACTTCTTAAAATATATAGTGTCGTAACTTTCAGTCAGAACGAAATAGTGTACTCATTTTTCCCTGTTCTTCCCTGTTAAGCACAGCTATAAAGCAGAAGAAACATCCAAAGGATTACTCTAAAAGATGCTAGAGGAAAGTGAGCTGGCTTGAGACCCCAGAGCTAAAGAAATGACACAGCACTAGAGCACCCTGAATAATCCCGCCTCCCAGAGGAAGCTCACTCAGATATGGCATTTCCGGACACTCTAAGTAATAACTGAAGACAGCCCAGGCAAGCCCATTTACCTGTCCTTGGGTCTAATGGGAGTCCCTCTGACCATACCAGGGGAACCTGACACTGCTAACAAGGAGAATGGATTGGGACTTCTGCCAGAAAAACCAACGAGATGGAGGCACTATCCTTCTCTGCCAGGGTTAAGACTGCATAAGGGCTATGTAGTGTGATATTGGAAAGATATCCAATAGCCTTTTCGTGTGTGTGATATATCCAATATCACACTATATTAAAGTAGAAGAACAGAAACATATATCAACAGAACAGAATGCAGGACCCAGAAATAAACCTACACAAAAATTCTCAACTGAATTTTGACACAATGAAAAAGCAATTCAATAAAAAAATAGCCTTTTCAATAAATGGTGCTAGAGCAATTCAGTATCTATAGGCAAGCATGACTGTTGACTTTAACCTCATACTTTACCTAAAAATTCATTCAAAACGGATCACAAACTTCCAAGAAAATATAAAACCGTAAAACCTAAAAAATAAGAGAAACATATCCATGATCTTGGGCTAGGTGAATTCTCTGATGTGACATAAAAGCGTGATATATACAGGAGTCAGTAAATTGGATCTGATCAAAATTAAAAATTACCCTGAGGAAACCCAAAGAAGAGCATGAAAGACAAACTACCAGACAACTTATACCTTCTTTAAGAACTAAACATACAAGTACCACATGACCTAGCAATTGCATGGCTAGGCATTTATTCCAGAGAAAGAAAGTGCTCACAGAAAAACCTGTATATAATTGTGCAACACACCTTTATTCATAGCAGCCAAACCTGGAAACAGCCCAGATGTTCCTTAGTGGGTGAATCATCACCTAACACTTAGCTATTACAATAGGAGTGCTGTGCTTTATTTATGGTTTAGCTAGCGATGTTTTCTTATGTAGATTTCTGTAAATGTTCCCTTCTCTCAGATTGCCGAACTACTCTGTGTGGCATGCTTTCAACAAGGTTTCCTATTGCTAGATGCTTAGAAAGCATTTTTCTGCTATTGCAAAAGTCCCCTCACCCCCCATTTCTTATTTTGCTTGTTTGGGATCCAGAGCACTTCTAGAAGAGAGTGAAGTTTGAGTTCAAATAGACAAGATTTTAGTTATATTCAACTAAATGAAGTATTGTATTTCATTTTCCTTTTAATTCATGCTTTCTCTACAGAATTAAAATATATATTCTTTCAACAGATTGTTTTAAATCTACCAATGGTTATCATCAGAAATACATAATATTTCCCTTAATTTACAGGAAGGGTGATAATATTACAGACTAAGGTTAAGGTTATGTACCAAGATATTTAATGCAGTAGGTTAAGAACGCAGTAGGTAATGAAGAGACAACCCGGGCAAGTGCCGCCACAAACCCAGACAACTAAATATATGTTCTTTCGCTTTGAACAGATTGTTTTAAACCCACCAATGGTAATCATCAGAAATACATAATAATATCTCCAAGCTATTTTGATCTATATCATTACCAATGTTGACTAAAACAAATACACATCATTATTTACTATCCAAATTAGTAACCTGCTTTCAATAGAGTATAATTTAGTGAGTATACAAAAACATTTTAAAATCATTTCAATTTTATTCTTCATATGCAAATGCTTACAGGGGCAATTGATATGAAATAGCATACAAAATA
This sequence comes from Saguinus oedipus, assembly GCA_031835075.1. Lineage (NCBI taxonomy): Eukaryota > Metazoa > Chordata > Mammalia > Primates > Cebidae > Saguinus > Saguinus oedipus. The sequence continues at coordinate 90,643,391 of CM063184.1, read as the reverse complement.
TTATTTGTATATTTATATAGTTATCCACTGGGACATGCAAAGTGTTTCTAGAGCATTGTTTGAAATTTTTTTCGTTTAAGTTTACTGATATTTATCTTTTCAAAGTATTGGTACTTGCTAAACAGAGTTGTTTAGAAAGGGCTTTTATTTAACTATTTTTTGATGGCCTAATATATATTAATCTCTAGAGTTAATGAAGATAATGAACTTGTTACGCAAAATGTTGACGTCACTAGCTTATGGTCACACAATAGAGTTAGGACTAAAAGTTTGGGCTCCTATTCTACCATAATTCCCACCATACTGCACACGTCTTCAGAACTTTCTCTAACACTTATTTAAAAAGTAAACTCATTCAAATTGCTGCTGTTATTCCAAATTCCAAATCAAAGCCCAAATTTAAAAATTTTTATTTATATGTTTCCACATGAAAGAGTCATAGGCCAGGTGCAGTGGCTCATGCCTGTAATCCCAGCACTCTGGGAGGCAGAAACAGGCAGATCACGAGGTCAGGAGATCGAGACCATCCTGGCCAACATGGTGAAAACCTGTCTCTACTAAAAATACAAAAATTAGCTGAGCGTGGCCGTGCACACCTGTAGTCTCAGCTACTCGGGAGGCTGAGGCAGGAGAATTGCTTGAACCTGGGAGGCAGAGGCTGCAGTGAGCCAAGATTGCACCACTGCACTCCAGCCTGGACAGCAGAGCAAGACTCCATCTCAGAAAAAAAAAAAAAGTCATGGTTACTTTTACTTTTACACTAATAATTGTTTTGGTAAAAATGTTTATAGAAGGCATTGTGATATGAGTTTTCTTTTGCACATCTATAAATAAGGGAAAAACATGGGTTGTAGATAACTTATATTGACTTTCTTCCTTTACAAGGACAGCTACTGCAGGCTAGTCCTGCTTCTCCAGAACAAGGACAAGTCTTGAGGCCTTGCATATTAGGCAGTAAACATTTTACCTGGATATATGCACATCCTGTGTTGAGGGAGTGCTTGTTGTACCTGCCTTTGCCTCTATGCCACTCTTCCTACTCACAAACATGTTGGATAGCCATGAAGTTCCTCTGGTCCGATGGTGTGCTTAGGTATCATTCCACTCCCTCCTTTGAAAGTTTAGCAGGGTATTTGAATGAAGAATCTGGTATCTTCATTGCATGCACCAATGACTTGAGTTAAAAAAAAAAAGGGAAAATGATTTTGACATTTGTACAAATATTATCTTACTCTCCATCATCCAATTCCACCAGCCACTAGTCAATGTTTTTAAATGCAGGGCACCTTGCATATTGCTACACTTAATTTTTCTTGGCAGGATTACTTGATTCATATTTTATTTGCAATGGATGCAATTAATTTATAACAAGTAATGAGAAATTTAAAAAACCGTTTTTGTTGTTCTATGACATATTTTGGTATCTTTGCAAGTCTGCTACTTCATTAGAAACCTTTTTATCCTTTGAGAGGCTGAGGCGGGCGGATCATGAGGTCAGGAGTTCGAGGCTGGCCAATCTGGTGAAACCCCATCTCTACTAAAAGTACAACAATTAGCTTGGCATGGCGGCCAGTGCCTGTAATCCCAGCTACTCAAGAGACTGGGGCAGGAGAATCATTTGAACCTGGGAGGCTAAGGTTGCAGTGAGCCTAGATTGTATCTTTGTACTCCAACCTGGGCAACAGGTGAGGCTCCCTCTCAAAAAAAAAAGGAACCTTTTTTTCTTAGATTTGTCAACTCTGTTTTTTTAATATCACAAATCTTCTGTGTTTTAAGATACATATGATAAATTATATTAGCCATCCTCCAGGGTTTTAAATTTCTCCCTGGATACTTAGTCTTTTAAGTGTTCCAGAAAATCATCATTCTTCATTTTAGTTTGTTGGAGGTGAAATCCATTTATTGAAATAAAAGCAATTTTCAAAGCACAACGATTTTCTTTAATTCTGCTTGTCCAATTTGGCTAACAATAGCAAGAGGTTAGAATTTCCTGTAAGTGAAATAAGAAAAATAAGAAAAGATGTCAATCAGAAAAATAATTTGAAGTTTAACAATTCTCTATCAAGGTAGAAAAATTGAAGGATACAAAAGAGAATTGTTTAGGCTGTGCTCAGAAAGTCTCATGACCTCAGTGTTCAGTGGACCGCAGTGTAAGCTCTCCAATTAATATGAAATCTGATTACTTTTTAGCAGGCATTTTTTTCCCTAGTTATAAAGATAGTTAATGTGCCCTTTATCTTCAGGAAATATTAGGAACACAAAAAAAGATCCCAAAGAAGTTGTGCTAAAATAATTTTGTGATATTCTGCATGGCAGTGTTTTCAGTACAGGCTAAATGTCAGCAAGTTCAATTAGACCTAGGCAAATAGGCTTTTAAGGAGAATATGTGTTTCTATGTACAAACATAAGTATTTTTAACCTGTACACACACTTCATTTGTGTGCATTGTAAAAAATGACATTAACCCACTCGGCTTATTTAGTGTCAAATCTGCAGTTTCAGCCACTAACAATTATCTTTTAGCATTAGAATGACAAATTAAATCATACCAAGAATAATTTAATATGAAGGGTATTAAAAGTTTGGTGAAGAATAAATTGTATTAGTGAATAAATACTCTAAAATGATGAATTAATGTAATCATATAGGTTTAATTTTTTTTGTTGTTGTTAAAAGTTTATTTTCAATTAGCTGGGTATAGTGGTGCTCACCTGTATAGCCAGGTACTTAGGAATTTGAGGCAGGAGAATCTCTTGAACCTGGGAGGCAGAGGTTGCAGTGAGTCAAGATCACACCACTGCACTCCAGCCTGGGTGACAGAGCAAGACTCCATCTCAAAAAAAAAATGTTTATTTTCAGTAAGAAAAATTACAAACTGATACAACAAATAATAATGCAATCATAATGGCATAAGAACAGTAATGACATAAGAAGCACAATTTAAAAATATATTGTGCAGTTTTAAATTTACTTCATAAGCAATTTGTTTAGTTTTATCACAAGTATTTATTTGTTTGTTATTAGTTTTTTACCTTTTAAATTCAGGGGTACATGTGCAGATTTGTTATATAGGTAAACCTCATGTCACAGGGGTTTGGTGTGCAGATTATTTCATTACCCAGGCACTAAGCCTAATATCCAATGGTTATTTTTTCTGATCTTCTCCTTCCTCCCACCCTCCACCCTCAAGTAGGCCCCAGTGTCTGCTGTTCTCCTCTTTGTTTTCATGTGTTCTCATAATTTAGCTTCCACTTATAAATGAGAACATGCAGTATTTGATTTTCTGTTCCTGCATTAGTTTGCTGATGATAATGACCTCCAGCTCTATCCATACCCCTAGAAAGGATATAATCTCATTCTTTTTTATGGCTGCATAGTATTCCATTGTGTATATGTACCACATTTTCTTTATACTCTCTAACACGGGTGGGCATTTAGGTTGATTCCGTGTATTTTCTATTGTGAATAGTGCTGCAATGAACATATGTGTTCATGTATATTGATGGTAGAATGATTTATATTCCTTTGGGCATATATACCCAGTAATGGAATTGCTGACTCAAATGGTAGTTCTGTTTTAGTTATTTGTGGAATTGCCACACTACTTTTCACAGTGATTGAACTAATTTACACTCCAATCAGAAGTATATAAGCATTCCCTTTGCTCGGAAATCTTGCCCCATCTGTTGTTTTCTGACTTTTAAAAAATAGCTGTTCTTTTTTTTTTGAGACAGAGTTTCGCTCTTGTTACCCAGGCTGGAGTGCAATGGCACGATCTTGGCTCACCGCAACCTCCGCCTCCTGGGTTCAGGCAATTCTCCTGCCTCAGCCTCCTGAGTAGCTGGGATTACAGGAAAAATAGCCATTCTAATGGGTGTGAGATGGTATCTCGTTGTGGTTTTGATTTGTGTTTCTTAATGATCGGTGATTTGAATTTTTCTTCATATGCTTGTTGGCCCCATGGATGTCTTCTTTCGAAAAGTACCTGTTCATGTCCTTTGCCCACTTTTTAATGGGGTTTTACTGTAAATTTGTTTAACTCAATTCTAGACACTGGGTATTAGACTCTTGTCAGATGCATATGTTGTAAATATTTTATCCTATTCTGTAGGTTGTCTGTTTATGCTGTTGGTTTTATTTATTTATTTATTTTGCTGTGCAGAAGTTTTTTAGTTTAATTAGATCCCATCTGCCAATTTTTGTTTTTGTTGCAATTGCTTTTGGCATATTTATCATGAAATCTTTGCCTGTTCCTATGTCCAGAATGGTACTGCCTGGGTTATCTTTTAGTGTTTTTATAGTTTTGAGTTTTACACTGAAGTCTTCAATCCATCGAGTTGATTTTTGTATATTTATATATTTTGTATATGGTGTAAGGAAGGGGTTTAGTTTCAATTTTCTGCATATGGCTAGCTAATTATTCCAGCACCATTTATTGAATAGGAAGTCCTTTCCCCATTGTTTAATTTTATCAGCTTTGTTGAAGATCAGTTGACAACCAAATATTTAGGTGGCACAAATTTATTCAAGTTTAAACCATATAGCTTCTTTGTCATGTAGAAAAGTATATTGCCGTAGCTAATCTAGATTTTCAGATTTCAGTAATTTTGAGTCTTGATTGATCTTTACATGTATATCATTGAAATGTAGCTTTTCATAATTCATTTAGTTTCTGAAATCCCTTGACTGTTTGCAGTTCTCTGAATGGTCATGCTTTCTGTCCTTTTCTGTGGGAACTTTATATTATTGCTTTCTCTTGACTTGAGTCTCCCCTGCCTCCATCTTCTTATTAGGCTGTTTTAAAGTAATCGTAGCATCCCTTTACTATCAGTGTCACATTGCAATGCCTTATTTCTGTTTTACTTCTAGACTGAGCTGTATAGATTATGCCAATGTAATAAGAGCTAACACATAGGCTGGGCATGGTGGCTCATGCCTGTATCCCAGCACTTTAGGAGGCTGAGGCACACAGATCCCTAGGTCAGGAGTTTGAGACCAGCCTGGCCAACATAGTGAAACCCCATCTCTACTGAAGATACAAAAAATTAACTGGGCATGGTGGCACGTGCCTGTAATCCCAGCACTTTAGGAGGCTGAGGCACACAGATCCCTAGGTCAGGAGTTTGAGACCAGCCTGGCCAACATAGTGAAACCCCATCTCTACTGAAGATACAAAAAATTATCTGGGCATGGTGGCACGTGCCTGTAATCCCAGCTGCTCTGGAGGCTGAGGCAGGAGAATCACTTGAACCCAGGAGGTGGAGGTTGCAATGAGCCAAGATCATGCCATTGCACTCCAGCCTGGGTGACAGGGTGAGACTCCATCTCAAAAAAAAAAAGAAAAGAAAATAATAATTTGATATATATTATTGCTATATATATATGTGCTATATATATAGCACATAATGATCAAACTCCAGAAACACTTGTAGAAAGACTTCCAATTAGAAATAAAGGTTTCAAAATGCTGCAGATCTTATTTATTATTTTTTAAAAGCCCAGTAAGATATTTCAATCCTACAAATATTTATGAAGATAGAAATAAAAAGAATTAGAAATCATCAATATGATGCAGCTATGTGCCAGGCAAGGAGTCAGCTGTTTTGCATATAATATCAGAGAAATGCACGGATAATTCTAAACTCCTCCTTTGTTAAAAAAAGAAATTTGTGGTTAGTAATCCCAGTATAATTAATTAATGAATATCATCCCCTTCCTAACCCTATTTTTATACTCCAGTCTCTAAAAGCCACATCCATGTCTGTAAGGTTAAAAGCAAAATAAAATCATTATGATGTCAGAAACATACAGATAAAGTAATTTTTGGATAATGTACGTGTGTTGAAAAGGATTATTGTCCTGTGTTAATACTTGAAACTATGTCCTCCTCAGACATGCTACGTAATGAATATAATATGTAATACATGTGTTCCTGATGGATAAAGTGCTGATATGCAGTCACCAAAGAATGCAGAGGAAGGTCAGAATATCCAGAGAGCAATGGCCTTGGCTCTACTCACAGCTCTGTACATGAGAGCCACTGTTGACTATGTATTTCCTATTTCTGCTCTGGTTATTTCTGTATACGTTTGTAATCCTCACACTTATCCTGTATCATGTTTTAAAGTCTTAGAGAAAGGCATACCATATTTTTTTCTGGCTTTTGTCAATTTCAATAATTTTGCTTATATACAAAGTGAAGGCTTTTGACTTCCAGTTAGTAGTTATAACTGACTTTTCTGTTTCCACTGATGCATTTTTACTGATCTTGGTCAGCAGCATGTTAACATACACAAACATGTACACACAGTGTCTTCCATGTAAACCATGAAACCCCGGAACAAAGCAATACATGTAACCTATGAGCTATAGAGGTTATAATCTGAATGGGGCTTATGTATCAGGGCATACTAACCAGGAAAACTAACTCAGTAACTCTTATTCTGGTGATTGCTATCCTTCAAGAAAAATTAATAAATTACTCACTCTTACATGTTTATGCTAATGTTTAAAACTATAGATAGTATAGGACAATCTTAGAGTGGTGTAGCAATAAATATTTAAAATTACGCGATTAACAAGAAATAGAAGGAAAATGTTCAGCATTCTCATTTTCTTTCAGTCTTGCTTAAAGAACAATTAACCTCCATAGTTGGCTAATATAATTTTCTCTTCAAACTTTATCATTAATATATCTGAGTTAAAGAGCAAATAAAACAGCCTGGTAACCTGAACAAAGGCTAAGTTAACGTTCCTAGCGTTTAGCACATTTTCTATTAAATGCGTGTGTGAATATCTTCTGAAAGAAGTACAGACAAAGTCAGATCTTTATATGAGGTCTCTGCCATAATGAAGCACAGATTCTGATTTCCAGTAGGCTCTTTCTGTATATTCTTTAGATTCTCTGATATGACATAGTTACAGAAGCCTGAATGATCATTTCCCATTGAAACCACATCCTAGTGGTTACTGCGATGACAGCTTTTTGTTCCTCCTAGAAATATGTTAGGCAGCAGTTGAATAATGGAAAAAAAAAACAGAGGGATGTACCCATTGAATGCACTACTTATAAAACAAATGCTACACATGATTTTCCAAATGGATTTTTCATAGAGCATGAAATTATATAAAAGCTGCTTTCAAATTGTTTGAAATTATTGTTTGAGCTCAGACGCCAACTCAACAAATTATACTTTGAAAAAATTATTATTTGTGTCTTAATTCCTTACTTGTTTGGAACTGATAACTGTGATTTAGGATTTCACAAATGGAACTTACTTTAGATGAAAATAGTCTCTAAATTGTAACTATTAAAGAGTATCTACAAAAAACACATCAAACTTTAAAAATAATCCTCCTTCCAACATACTGCCACTTCCCCTAAAGGAGGAAACATCCCTCTATTTATCAGCTCCCAAGTTCTTTTGCAGTTATTCTCAATGGAAATAGTTTATATTTATAAAAATAAGAAACACATGAAAATATCTCCTTTTTTAATGAAATCACCAAAATTATAGTCATTTAATAATTTGGGCCTCTCTTGAGAACTCAAAGCAAGCTGGAGGCAGTAGGGACCTCTCAGGCAGTAAAAAATAATAATTCTAATAGTAGTGCCATGACTAGTTTCTCATGAGAAAGAGTTGGCAAATTATACTTGTGTTTTAAAAAGCACTTTTAATTTTTCCCCAGAAAAATTTGTTTACCATTACATTATCTGTCCTTCTAATTGTGTGTTTTGTGGGGGCTAAGGAGGAGGGAGGTGGATTTAATGCCAGGCCAATTCTTCAAAAGTATCTATCTAGAGTCTTCAAATTGTGCTAATAAGCACCAGCCACTGGTTCTCTCTTGGAACGTGGGATAAAGATGATGTAAGTGCAGAGACTGAGACCAGCAAATCACACATTTGGTGATTGGAATTTAAAATGGAGGAACTTACTACAAAAAGTTTGTGTGCCTCTTCAACGATAATTTGTATCTTGAGGGAAGATGACTCTTCTGGGATTGGGAATTTTTCAGTTTTGCTTGAAAAGTTGATATTTAAAATAACACAAACCAGTATCACAAATGGAGCATACAATGTATATTTACTAGAGATCTCTAAGTACATTACTTCACTGTTTTATGGATGAATGGTAGTTTATAGGTTTCAGAATGAGTTAAAGTCATTTGGAAAATGTTTTCATTTTCTTTTTCCTAAAGTGATTATCTTTCCTTCATGCTATTTATCTCGAGTTATTCTCCTCCTAACCTTCATTCCGATTCATTGTTTCTCCTTATGCATATTCTTGCTTAAGCACTCTACCAAAAGAATACTCTAGAAGGAAAATAATACAAGCATCTTAAATCTCTATTCTTTCTCTGTGTAAAACAGGTGAGGAGGAGGGATGAGTTGATGAGGGGAGTCTGTTAGGGAGTGGATTACTTACATTTCAATGTCTCTCATCTGCGTTGCGTTTATAGCATTTTCGTGCACAGCAATTTTTTCTGCTTAGAAACTCATGGGTTTTGTTTTGTAAAATGACATTAAATTTTAAGCTTCAGTGCATAACATTTTTATCTTCTGTTCGCATTTTGAGAAAGCTGAGATGTTATTTGTGCTTGCCCATCTCTAACTCACTGAGTTAAGAATGGCATTGCCAGAAAGAAAAGAGAAAATGTTGAAGATGATCTTTACTCCTGTGTTTTTCCAGAGACTCAACGCTTGAAGCATTTTAAGCAAAACAAATACCACCCACCGTAGAGTCTCAGAATCTCTCTCTTCCTGTTCAGCAGGGAACAGGTTTAAGTACCTGCATATTAAATAATGCCTGGTCCCCTAGGACAACAGCTTACAAAGCCCCTTCCCGAACCTCTGTAATAGACAAGGAAAGTTGTGATGAGTTACAGGACTTGGAGAAATGGGGAAATAGCCAAGAATTATCTGATGCTATTTTCATTCTGGTCTCATAATTTTCTCAAGTTAACAAAAGTGTAGCGTTCCATTAGGAATGAAGGAGTTAAGGAAATAAAGAAAGCTCACAGAGTTCCTGGTAAATTCCCTTTTTACCGGGTGGATCTGAATACTTCTCAAATCACCATGGAGTTTGACTGATTTCATAATGCTGATCAAACAAACTTTTAATTTTGTTTGGTAAATGAAACCCCATGAGACCAGTACAGATGTAGCTATTAGAATTGACTCTGCTTAAATAAATGATTTTTTCAAAAAGTTCTGAATTTGTCTAGGTCCGTCTGGGGACCTTATCTTACTCTTTGGTTGACATTAAGATGAGCTTTACTGATGAATTCAGCCTTATTTTTTTTCTTTAATTTATTATCCATAAAAATCTTTTCAAGGTGAATCAGTTGCTTTATAATGCCTTTGTTATCAGGTTGGATTAAAATACATTTTATTGGCCTTATGGATGCTACTTTTTGTATATCCCTTTATATACCTTATAATAATCCTGATTTACCATCACATTGAAATTGATTTGAATTACTTCCCCAGTAATGGGAATTGATTGTGCTGATCCAGCCAAACATTGTTTATCAGTATGTGAAACATCTACACATCTTCCAGAATGGAATGGTCTATGTGGTGCGATTTTAAAGAAATACTGCACAGCTATACGTTCTAAATAATCTTATCCACCAGGGTGCCAGCAATTCCACCAACAGTGATATGTTCTTTTGGTTCTTAAGTGTTATCCAAATTTAACATGCTTTTAAAACTAATATATCTTTGGGAGGCGTAATCCCTTAAGCTCCCATTCATTAATATTTTAATTTAAAAGACATTGAGTGATAGTCTTCTATGGAGAGGTCGTAACAGTCCCTAGAAGGCACTCCAAGGGTCAACCGTCTGTTGTGGAAGAAAGGATTGAAGAGGAGAAATAAAAAACCATCAAAGGAATATTGAGATGTATGATCGATTCTACTCTCCACATATTCTCTCTTGGTCCTCTTGCAATAAAATGGGAAAAATATAATGTGAGAATACTCTGAACGAGTCAGAATATTTGTGTGTGTGTGGGGGGGGGGGGTGGGTGTGTGTGGGGGTGTGTGTGTGGTGAATCTGTTTCTATAATGACCTTCAGGGCTACAGAAACTGCTAATAAGCTTGGCTTACCTTATTTTTTGGAGGTATAATCATTTATTGGTTTTAAATTTTTAACAAAAATTCATCAGAAAAATCATTACTAATATTCCCATTATACAATTATGGGATTAACATTTTCTCACAGATTCTTGAAAGAACATATTTATTGGCTACAGAGTTTGTCATTATATGAATATGCAACAGTTGAAACATTATTTTGTTTTTCCAATTATTGACTATGATATATGTCAGTTACTTGTGTATATAAATTTGTCTAGGTCCATCTGGGGATCTTTTCTTACTCTTTGGTTGACATTAAGATGAGCTTTACTGATGAATTCAGCCTTATTTTTTTTTCTTTAATTTATTCTCCATAAAAATCTTTTCACAATTATAGTAGAGATTTATAATTTGTTTGTATTGTAATTTCATCCATATAGACTCTTAGGAAAGAACTAAGGGAAAATGTTTTGAGCTTTGGATCAGATTGACGGATTAAAAGAAAAAACATCACATCTAATATTATTGACAAATTGCTTTCCAGAAGATCTGTCATGATTTTTCATTGCTACCAGCAGTGTATAAAAAAAGTACAGGTCTCACATTTTTAGGAACAAATGATGTTCCGAAGTCTTTTCAGGTAATTTAAGTTTTAAATACTATAAAATGTTAAAGCCAATGTTGGAAGTTGTCTATTTGAACTTGTTATTTTACTGATGAGAAAGTAGGTACACAGTGTTACTCCCCCATTTTTAAATGATTTTAAACCTCAATGTAAAAATTTTTCATGAGTTTCCAAGGCCAGGTACGGTGGATTATAGTGTGTTCTGGATAAATGTTTATTAAATAAAAGAATGAACAAATGTGTGAATGTTTAAATTGTCAAACATCATATTTACCATGTTTCAATGACTTTAAAAGGACATGCATTGTACTATTAATTAATGCTTTGCTAATGAAGAGAAAATAAAATTATGTCACTGATTTTGAAAAAAGTACAAATCTCACCCCCTTTAAAACCTTTCTCAAAATTAAAGGCCAAGTGTGGTGGCTAATGCCTGTAATCCCAGCACTTTGGGAGGCTGAGGTGGGCAGATCACTTGAGGTCAGGAGTTCAAGACCAGCCTGACCAATATGGTGAAACCCTCTCTCTACTAAAAATAAAAAAACTTAGCTGGGCATCTTGCTGAGAGCCTGTAATCCAAGTTATTTGGGAGGCTAAAGCAGGAGAATCACTTAAACCTAGGAGATGGAAGTTGCATTCAGCTGAGATCTCACCACTGCACTTCAGCCTGGGTGACAGAGCAAGACTGTCTCAAAAAAAAAAAAAAAATCTCAAAATGAATAGGAAAAAGTAGTGGCTCACTGCCATTTGAATTTGTAGCATTTTTATTACTAATAGCATTCAAAAATATTTTGTTTTTAGACATTATTTGCCTATTCTTTTAATAGTATTTTTAAAATTACATTTTTAGATATAGATTATATATTTAGATATCGATTTATATATTTTAGATATAGATTATAGATTCATATGCAGTTAAAAATATAATGTCATATACTCTTTGATCAGGGCTCCAAGTGGAAATATTGGAAAACCATGAAACCAGGCTACAGACATTAACAGCGTCAAGAGGCAGTACACTGTCATCATCGCAACCATCCCTCATGTCACTTCGTTATAGCCACATTCGTCTTTTGTCCCCACTGTTTCCTTTTAAGTCCTGTCAACAATTAATCTGCTCCTTTTTAAAAAAAATTTTAAGTTTTTTTTGTTTTTTTGAGACAGAGTCTTGCTCTGTCACCAGACTGGAGTGCAGTGGCCCAGCCTCAGCTCACTGTAACCTCCACCTCCAGGGTTCAAGCAATTCTCCTGTATCAGCCTCCCAAGTAGCTGGCACTACAGGTGTGCGCCACCATGCCTAGCTAATTTTTGTATTTTTTGTAGAGACGGGGTTTCACCATGTTGGCCAGGATGGTCTCGATCTCTTGACCTTGTGATCCACCCACCTTGGCCTCCCGAAGTGCTGGGATTACAGGCGTGAGCCGCTGTGCCCAGCCTAATCTCCTTTTTATAGTTTGTCATTCCAAGAATGTTATGTAAGTGAATTTATTTGGTATGCATCTTTTGGGATTGGCTTTCTTCTTTTAGCATAATTACCTGGTGATTCATTCAGATTATTGCATGTATCTGTGGTTTGTTGCTTTTCATTGCTCCGTGGTTTTTCTATGGTATGAATGCATCACAGCTCGTTTAACCATTTACTTGTTGCAGGTCATCTGAATTGCTTTCAGGTTTTAACTATGACAAATAAAACTGCTATAAACAGTCACATACATGTTTTTGTATGGATACAAGTCTTCATTTCTCTTGAATACAGGATATCAGGCAATCACCAGTTATGTGGTAGTGGTGTGTTTAGTTTTTAAGAAACTGAAAAGCTTTCTTCTAGAGTGACTGTTTGCATTTTCACCAGCATGTCTGAGGGATCCAGTTTCTCTATATTTTTGCATTTGGTATTGTCACATTTTATCTTAGCCGTTCTGATAGGTGTATAGTAATAGCTCATTAGTTTCAGTCATATTTTCATAATCTATAAATTGTTGAACATTGGTCCATGTATTTGTTTCCAATTTACATATTATCTTTGGTGAATTTTTTTATATCTTAACTCCATTTTCTAGTTGAATTACTATTTTGTTTACTAAGTTTTGAGGGTTATTTATACAGTCTAGATAACAGCCTTTAATTGGTTTGCAAATACTTTCTCCCATTCTGTAGCTGTTCTCTCTGCCTCTTCATAGGCGCTTTGGCAGAGCTAATATTTTTAATTCGATGAACTGCAGTTTATCAATTTTTGCTTTTATGGATTATGCTTTTGGTATATAGCCCGAGAACTTTGTGCTTAGCCCTAGATACTGAAGCTTTTCTCCTGTGATCTTGCGACCGAATTGCAGACGATGGGCTCAGGTCACTCCCGGATAGGATGTAACGGCCCTTGGTGCCTTTTTCACCCAAGAATTGGGGAGAGGACCCCACCAGGTGGTGAAGCTCATTTAAGTAAATATCAGATCCCGAGGAGTTTTGCAGCAAGGATTTATTTAGTCAGAGAGAGAGAGAAGAAGGAGAAATCAATAGAGCGAGCTCCCACGCTGTGTTGAAAGGGGATCCAGAAATGCAGTCCACCCAGATGTGGAAGAAGGGGATTTTTAACCTGGGGGTTATTCCCCATTCAAGTTTTCTGTCTATGAAAGGAGTTCCTTTAAACTTCTGCTGGAATGACTGATCTTTGATTTCTGACATCTGATTTGTTGTTTGGCCGACAGTCCTCCCATAGCTTCTCACGGGCTTTTCTAAACAAAGGGAGCTCACCTGGGTAGTCTATCTTCCCACGCGAGAAAGTTAAACGAAGACCTCTAGTCTCCCGCATGGAGAGATGCGGGGAGGTATGGCACTGTAAGTTCTTGCCTTTAAAACCACGCCCCCTTGTGGACCCAAGGAGAGAATACATTCCTTCAATCTTACCTGAAAGTCTTATAATTATGCATTTTACATTTAAGCATCTTTTGATGAAATAAAAATTGACTTGAGTTAATTTTTATCCACAGGTTTTAAATTGGGTAGACTGATTCCTCCCAATTTATTCTTCTTTTACAAAATTCTTTTTAGTTGTTCTAGTTATTTTACCATTCCATATAAATTTTAGAGTGAGCTTGTGTATATTTATTTTAAAATGTTGGGGTTCTGATATAACTTGTATTAAAATTATATGTTAAATTTGGGGAGAATTGGCATCTTTAGTATGTTGACTCTTCCAGTCTATGAAGTGTGTATGTCTCTCAATATAGTTATGTCTTCTTTAATTTTTTTCATCAGCATTTTGTAGTTTTCACCATAGAAATCTTGTATATGTTTTGTTAGATTTACCCCTAAGTAGTTCATTTGTTCAGACTGTAGTAAGTAGTAAGGTATTTTTAATTTCGGTGTCCATGTGTTCATTGCTGCTATATAGAGATACAATTAGTTTCTGTATGCTTAGGTTCTCTTCTGCATTCATGTTTAACTCATTAATTTAGGAGATTTTAAAAAATTCATTAGAATTATTCTAACAATGATGTAGAGAGAATGTATTCTCTTCTTGGGTTCGTAAGGGGGCATAGTTTCAAAGGCAAGAACTTCCCAGCACTATACCTCCCCCAGCTCTTCATCCCGGATCTTAGAGGTCTTCGTTTAACTTTCACGCATGTGCAGGAAAGAATCAAAAGATCAGTCACTCCAGTGGAAGTGTAAGGGAACTCCTTCATAGGCCAAAAAAACTTAAATGGGGCAGGAATTCCTCCCAGGCTAAACGTCCCTGTCCCTCACATCCCAGTGCACTCCATGTCTGGATCCCCTTCCATGACCTCATGGAAGCTGCTCTTTCTCTTTTCTATTTCTTTCTCCTTTTTCTCTCTCTCTGCCTAAATAAATCACTTTCTGCAAAACTAGCTGGGTATATTGTTTAATTGTAACCTCTTTATGAAAAAGTCTTAGTTGATTCTTAAAATGATTTACTATGTGCTAAGTCTTTATACCACGTAACATGCCAAAGATCTTTACATTTTTCTAATACACTTTGAACAAACTTCCCTGGAGTATATTCCACAGAACACCAGTCTCATAAAATATTACACATACATTAATAAAACATCCAATAGTCACATAGAACTGGTGTTGTGATTTCTCTTGAGTAAACATGAAAACTAACCCTCCTAGTTTTTAAACTTGAGAAAGTTACATTAGTTTTATCTGAGTTCCTTTCTCAGAAAGCCAACCATCAAGATTCCCATGCCTTTCTAGGAACTGAAACTTACTAGATTGCATGTGGACAATGAGATGTCAGACCCCTCACTCATCATGGTTGCTCAAGTGACCATCTGATTCCTATTGACCAACTCCTCTCTCTTACCTCCCCCAATTCCTATTTTGCCACACATGGTTACATTTCTTCCCTGCTATGTATAAACCCCTAATTTTAGTCAGAGAGATGGATTCAAGACTGTTTTCCTATTTCCTTTGCTACAGCACCTGATTAAAGCCTTCTTCATTGGCAATTCTTGTCTCAGTGATTGGCTTTCTATGTGGGGAGCAGCAGGGCCTAGACTGAAGTGCTGGTATTCTGATAACATCATGAGAAAAATTGTTTAAAGTTGAATACTGTCCTTACTGTTCCTGGAATCAAACCAAGTCTGGATGCATTTTCCCAAGGCCCAATAGTGAGAAGCAGACAAAGTAGAAAAGAAGGGAATTTATTACTGTAACCAGATACAGGGAGAAAGCCAGAGACAATTCCACCAGACCAACTCAAAATGTCACAATTTTGTTAGTGCTTATATAGGTCGGGGTTATATGCCACTTGCAGTGTAGCGTTTGCCTAAGCCTATTGTTAAGTAATTTTGTTTCAACTAGAAGGTCAGAGGCAAAAAAATCCTGGCTAAGTCTGATTAAAAGGGCCTCAGTACCTTCAAGGCCTGTTTACTGTGGTACCAGAGTGATTATTTCTATCTTATCTCCTTTACAGCTTTGTCTGGAGAGCTGCCTTAGACTCGCCAATGAATCTATTCAAATAACTGCCTCCGTTACCTTGTCTCAGATTCTGTCAACAGGACAGGTCCTCACAGTAGAAATGTAAAACTGTTTCTATTATTTTGGCTTGCTTCAGCAAGGAAGAAACCCATGCAAGGCTTGTGCTGACCATATGTTTCATTTCTAGCTCTGATGCCTGGGTACCGATTTCCCCAGGTTTAACTATCTGCTCCGTGGAAATTTGTCTGTGTAACTGGGGTCCAATGTAGGCCTTTCTGTGTGACTGTCCGCCAGCATACCCTGTAATTGTCGGGGAGAACTTGCCTGCCACATTACCGCTCAGCTAGGCATTGCGAATACAAGGTGAAACTAAAAAAGCTTTTTGTCTGTATAAGATAAATTTTTTTGATTATACTAGTAGACATTTTTCTGGTGATAAGAGTCAAATATTTTATTTTAAAAAACATATTTTCCTCAACTTGATATGGCATCTGGGGGACAGTGTAATATTGTGAAGATTAAAATTTGTAATACATAATTATGATAACAATTTAAAAAAAAACTGAAAGTTTGTTCTTGCTAACCCACTTCGCTAGCTTAGTCAATTACTAGGGTTTCTACCTGACTGGACTTAACCAAGTGGGAGAAAAACGGTTAGAGCACTCAAAAAAAAGAGTGTACTGATTGAAAACAGAGAAATACTATTTGTATAAAAAGATTACCATGAGAATTCCCTTCCAAATTCAGTATTTGATAGGACATAGATCACTTTGCAACATAATATGCTATAATTGAAATTTAGATTATTGAGTCTACAAGAAATTAATTAAGCCTAGCAATGGTTAGATACTTAAAAAAGGCAAATACTGAAAAAAAAAATAGGGTCATGAGAGAGGTGGTGAAACAAAGCAGACTTGGTAAATTGGCACATTAGCTTGTGTTTTGTAAGTTTTAGTTTCTAAAATTCCTTTAAGTAAGTTTGCAACTTGCCCCAAAAACATGTAGGGATATCTGAGTAGTTATAGAAGGAGTTTCCTAGTAAGTGATGAGTGATGTCATCTAAAGGATGAGGAAGAATCAACAGGCCAAGAGTCGGGAGGGAAGCCCTACAATCATCTGTGGGAGCTGGAGCAGGGTGATTTTACTGACATGAGGGAAAGTGTGGCTGAAACACAGAGACTGAGGTGGGGTCTTGGTGTGGGATAAAATTAAAGAGGTAAGTAAGAGCAAGACTTTATAGCTTGAAGGGCAAGGTAAAATAGTATTGTAATCCTAAAATCAGTAGAAAGTTTTTTCTAAGTTTCAAGGTTTGGTTGTGATGGTATTCATCTTCATTTTGAAAAGATCACTCTAGATATGGTGTAGAAAACTCATTAGGGAAAATCAAGGCAGGGAGGCCAATTAGAATGTATCTTGCATTAGTAAGAATAAGATACACTGGTGGCTTGGACTCTGGTGACTGTGGTTACAATGTAAAAAAAGAGACAGATCTTAGAGAAACGTGGTGGTTAAAATGGACAGGATGGCTGGTGGTACTATGATTAAGACATTATCATTGCAGCACTCTTTACAATAGCAAAGACTTGGAACCAATCCAAATGCCCATCGATGATAGACTGGACAGGGAACATGTGGCACATATATACCATGGAATACTATGCAGCCACAAAAAATGATGAGTTTGTGTCCTTTGTAGAGACATGGATGAACCTGGAAACCATCATTCTCAGCAAACTGACACAAGAATAGAAAATCAAACACCGCATATTCTCACTCATAGGTGGGTGTTGAACATTGAGACCACATGGACACAGGGAGGGGAGCATCACACACTGGGGTCTGTGGTGGGGGGGGAGTAGGGGAGGGACAGTGGGGGGTAGGTAGTTGGGATGGGATAACATGGGGAGAAATGCCAGATATAGGTGATGGGGATGGAGGCAGCAAACCACATTGCCATGTATGTACCTATGCAACAATCCTGCATGTTCTTCACATGTACCCCAGAACCTAAAGTGCAATTATATATATAATTGTATTAGGACCAGTGGTTAATGAAGCCATAGTTAGAGTTAAATTTCATAGGCAAACAACAAAGAAAAGAGAGTATCCCATGACCACATGTTAAAAATTTTAACATGGAGTATCCAAGCATTGAAGATAAAATCTGCAGAAGAAACTCAAATAGAGTAGCCCACATTGAATAAGAAACTTTGGGAAATGCAGTGTCTCAGAAACTTAGGAAAGAACCTGTTCAACAGTATACTGTGGGAAGGTCCATTGATTCATAACATGAAGATAATTATCTCTGACTTTAACAAGTGGCCCTTTGTTACAGAAGAGAGAAAATCCAGATTGAAGTGGGCTGAGGAGTAGATACTGAGGGAAGTAAACAATTTAGAGAACTCTTTTGAGGTGTTCAACATTGAAAACAAGGCCAAAAGTAGGGCGGTCTTTGGGACATGGGATACAGCTTCACTCCATTATAAACCTGCTTCTTGTTATCCGATGTAGTAGCTTTGTAAACTATTAAGGCACTCATCTTGCAGATTTTTTAAAATCTCTTGCATACCACCACTTACTCCCAATGTAATTTGTGGAGAGAAAAAAAAAAAGATTTCCTGAGCTTTCTATGTCAGTCTGGGCATTTTCATAACCAATAGCGCATAACTTTAATTAACAATACCATTTTTTAAAAGTGATTCAATCACAGACCATGATAATACCGTTAATGTGATGTATTTTAATTTAATTCTGTGCCATTAACTAAGAAATGTACAACATTGGCAATGACTTATTTGACCTTTAAAAAAGGACCAAGATACTGATTGTGTTTACCTACAAATTAATTTGGATCTTTATGACTCAGAGCCACAGAATAATCAAGAATCTGTATTAGAAAGATTTAAATGGTCTGAAAGACTCTTTTCTGTTACTGGCCTAATTAGTGAATGGTTTTTTTTAGATGGAGTCTTGCTCTGTTACCCAGGCTGGAGGGCAGTGGTGCGATCTTGGCTCACTTCAGCCTCTGCCTCCTGGGTTGAAGTGATTCTCTTACCTCAGACTCCCAAGTAGCTGGGTTTACAGGTGCCCACCACATGCCTGGCTAATTTTTGTATTTTTAGTAGAGACAGGGTATCACCATGTTGGCATTCTGGTCTCAAACTCTTGACCTTGTGATCTGCCAGCCTCAGCCTCCCAAAGTGCTGGAATTTCAGATGTGAACCACCTCACCTGGCTTTTTTTTTTTTGGTGGGGGCGGGGGATGGAGTCTCACTCTGTTGCTAGGCTGCAGTGCAATGGCACAATCCTGGCTCACTGCCACCTCCTTCTCCCGGGTTCAAGCAATTCTCTTGCCTCAGCTTCCCAAGTATCTGGGATTACAGGTGCCCGCCACCACGTCCGGCTAATTTTTTTTTTTTTTTTTTTTTTTTTTTTTGCATTTTTAGTAGAGATGGTGTTTTGCCATGTTGGCCAGGCTGTTCTCGAACTCCTGACCTCAGGTAATCTGCCCACCTCAGCCTCCCAAAATGTTGGGATTACAAGGGTGAGCCACCGCACCTGGCCGTGAATATTCTTGTGTAGACGTATTTTCAATGTTACGTGATGTTTGCATTGTACTACTACCATAATATTTTTTAAATTTTGCCTTTATTTTTAGAGAAAGTACATCTACATTTCCTCTGATTAAAATATAGCCTGAGTTGGAGTAAAACAAAATTTTTCAAAATGAAAGGGAGAAGAGGAGGAAATATTTTGGCTGAGCTAAAACTTTATAGGCAGTAAATATAGTGTGTATATTTTGAGATAAGATCTCAAAGTTCATTACAATTTTTGTCTCTTCAACTATTATGGAAAGAAGGGCATAACTGAGGGAGAAAAATCCTTATTACCAATTCTTTCTCTCCCTGAAAATTACTTAATGGGAAGTTATTAGGTGTTTTAATCAGGCAGAATTTACCAGTAGAAATTTACATTTAGGAGAAACGTAAGAGCATGTGAAATTCTATTGTTGACATTTTTACTTCAAAAAGCAGTGATAAAAATTTGAAGAAAATAATTGGTACAAAAACATTTGGTTGGAGTTTATAACAATCATCAAATTATTTTAACTTAAAAATGAACCCCTTTGTGTTTCTATATTAAAATGTGTTCTCTCTAGCAGTGTGCTGTATGGCTTTTTTTTTTTTTTTTTTTTTTTTGAGACAGAGTTTCACTCTTGTTACCCAGGCTGGAGTGCAATGGCGTGATCTCAGCTCACCACAACCTCCGCCTCCTGGGTTCAGGCAATTCTCCTGCCTCAGCCTCCTGAGTAACTGGAATAACAGACATGCACCACCATGCCCAGCTAATATTTGTATTTTTAGTAGAGATGGGGTTTCACCATGTTGACCAGGATGGTCTCGATCTCTTGACCTCGTGATCCACCCACCTTGGCCTCCCAAAGTGCTGGTATTACAGGCATGAGCCACCGTGCCCAGCCTGTATGGCTTTCATCTTAGTGATCTGCGAAGTAACTGGAAACTCAAACCCATTCCTAATCTCCTTTCTAGTTTAATTTTTTCCTTTTATGAAAACTATAGCTATGATCCTTACTGTACTTTATCTTGAATTAGTTACAAAGTCCCCAAGTATCAAACATTTATTCAATGAACATGTATTGGGTGTCCCATATACTCAGCTGTGTTACATGTTAATGTAAGTGTATCTGAGAGGGTTAGTGTCTAATAAAGTGAAACAGACATTTAAATGTGTTAATTTAATTAGGGTAACATGTGCTCCCATAGGCAAATATGAAGGATATAACGAGGGCTGTAGAGAAGACAGGTCATAGACAATGCTGGACAGAGGATACGAGGATTAATTGGTAAGGTTTCAGATAAAATGTGACCCTTAACATGGGTTTTGACAAATTGCTATGAATTCCTAGGTAAAAGGACTGAGGAGAATAAAGAAAGGGATATTACTAGCAAGGGAAAGAGGCTCAGCTGTGATAGGCGGCAGATGACAGCTTGTTGTGGTCTAAGGACTCCTGGCTGTGCTGTGGCTGGAGCTGGTGACTGGAGTGGTATCGTTATGACACACAGGGGTCCGAGCACACAGAACAAACAGAGGATCTTTCTCTGAGTTTATTCTGCACTGTGTGGCCAATGGCAAGCTTTTCTATTCAGAGAAATGTTGTGATGAGGTTTGGATTTTACATATATCAAATGTTTAGTGGATGCAAAGACCACAGACAAATGGGGAGCTTACTGTAGTGCTCATAGGGGAGTTCATGTGACCTGAACAAAAAGAGCGACCTTGGCTAAGAATAGTTAGGACAGATCAGAGATGGATTAAGGAGATAAAGTCCTCAGGATATGCTCATTGATTGGATGCACAGGGAGAAGCCTTTCAGGTTTCCTTCTCCAATAGGAATGCAGCAGAAGGAGCAAGTTTGTTTTAGTTTTAGGTAAATGAAGACGGATTGTATTAATACATTCATTTTTGTTCCTGTTGAGTTTATGCTAGACATCAGATAGTTGGACATTTAAGTCTGGCATTCAAGAGTCTAGTCAAGGTGGAGCTATAAACTGAGTTGATGTATGATAGACCAAGCTTTGTTTTAAATTGCATTATTTCATGTATTCTTCATGAGAGGAAGATGAGAATAGACAATTATGAAATAATCTCCATTTTACAGATGAGGAGGCAGATACATGTTATGAAGGAATTGGCTCAACATTCCTTAGCTAGTTAGAACACAGTCAGAATTCCAGTACAGGCAGCTCGATTTCAGAGCCCATGCTTTTTTTTAAGACAGTCTCACTCTATCTCCAGGCTGGAGTGCAGTGGTGTGATCCCGGTTCACTGCAACTTCTGTTTTCTGGTTTCAAGCAATTCTCCTGCCTCAGCCTCCCAAGTAGCTGGGACTACAGGTGTTCGCCACCACACCTGGCTAATTTTTTGTTCTTTTAGTAGAGACAGGGTTTCACCATGTTGGCCAGGATGATCTCGATCTCTTGACCTCATGATCCACCTACCTCGGCCTCCCAAAGTGCTGGGATTACAGGCGTGAGCCACCGCGCCCGGCCCAGAGCCCATGCTTGTAAACATCATACAGTACTGTTTCTCCAATGTCAGAATCTCTTATGCATGGAAAGAAGCATCCTGGAAATTAAAAATTTAGTGACAACATACATATTCTATCATTTCAATCCAAATAATTGAAAATAATTGTCTTTTCCACTTAAGTTTCTCTTCCTAAATCCAGTGTTTCTATCAAAGGACTCATGCTCCTAGATATGCTGCTTAATTTGGAGGCTATTTGATTTATTCAATTTCCTTATCCCTCATATTCAGTAAGTATTTAGTATTTAGTCCAAATCAAACATCTCACATCTGGCTTCTAAAGATGGATTCTCTAGCACACACTTAAATTCATACTCTCATTGTCTCTTGCCTGGAAAATTCTGTCTGCCTTTAAACAGTCTCTTCACCTTCATTATTTCTGTGTTCCATATTTATCACACATACTGTAGTCTAAACTATAACTCAAAGTCACCAGTTCCACGGACTTTTTTTTAGACGGACTCTCTCTCTGATGCCCAGTCTGGAGTGCCATGTAATGATCATAGCTTATTACAGACTTGAAGTCCTGGGCTCAAGCCGTCTTCCTACCTCAACCTCCTGAGTAGCTGGGACTACAGGTGCATACCTGGCTAATTTATTTTTGTTTTGTAGAGATAAGGTTTCACTATGTTTCCCAGGCTGATCTCAAACTCCTGGCCTCAAATGATCTTACTGCCTTGGCCTCCCCAAGTGCTGGGATTACAAGTATGAGCTACAATGCCACAGAGAATTTTATTATGATATGTGCAGATTATAAAGGCCTTCAAGACAAAGACTCAAAAACTTCATCTCCAATGCCTATCACAGTAGTTGGCACATAGTTAATGCTAAGATTTTACTGAAAAGGTGGGCACATGGATGTTATCTCTCTCCCATCAGAAAATCCTGAGTATGTGTTATCTCTCTGATGATACTAATCAATATTAAACTATGAATTGTTACTTTTACGACATTTCATAGTGTGCCATGTCACATTTTTAGTTTCTGTGAGAAAAGATTCTGTGAATATTTACTCCAATCAAACCTCTCACATCTGGCTTCTAAAGATGGATTCTCTAGCACACAAATACATTATACTCTCATTGTCTCTTGTCTGGACAATTTTGTCCACCTCTAAATTGTCTCTTCACTTTCATTATTTCTCTGTTCCATATTTTTCACACATACTACGGTCTAAATTTAACTCAAAAGTTGCCAGTTCCACAAGACTTTTTATAGTTGGGTCTTGCTCTGATGCCCAGGCTGGATATTAATGACAAGTTATAGTTACATATTTTAAGTATTACAAATTATAGTTAATGTCCACTAAATTAACTATAAATTTGCTAGCATGGTATACTACTTATACCAGGGCCTTATAAATAGTTGATGACTGAATGAGTTATTAAGGTGATCCATCAATTAAATATGCATAATAGAATGCTAGTAAGAATAAAATATAAATTTTGGGTTAATTGCTAAATAATAGGTATATAAATTTCAGCAAAAATCATATATAGATGCTTTAGAAGAGATCTGTAAAATATATTTGTCTGTATTTCTTATATAATTTTTACCAAGTGAATTAGCTCCTCCTATCTCATCTTATGGTCAAATTCACATTTTAAAGTTATATCTCAAATATGCCTTTCATAGGCAGTTCTTATCTGTTTCAAAGTATAAGAACAAAGACATAATAAACTCCTAATTCAATGATCAGTTCAGAACTGATGTTAAATAAATAAATTCCTTAATATATGTTTTATAATAATTTTGTCTTTGATGAGGTATGTTGAAATAACTTAATTGACTGATGAGAGAACTGCTATCTGAGTTTATCTGAATCGGATACGTGTTTAAAAGTTAAGGTTGCTAAAGTGTGGAAAGGTCTGTTGGGACATAATATAATCCAGTATATTGGCAACTAGCTGAGTGATGCTTGTTGAGTTAATGTCAACATAAAGTCCAGAACACTGTTCTCATTGGTTCTGTTTGAGTTCACATTTTAGTTTATGGCATATGTGAGTAAGTGGAAGACGTAGATGCCACATGACATTCAGCCAGTGGGGCCATGAGGCAAAAGGAACAAAAGAGCGAATGCACCAGTGATACATTCAGTGACGCAATCAGGATCTCAAGCACTCTTAAAGGATTTGAAATGGAAGGTCACATTTGATGATGACATTTAATAAGGATCAGTACACTTTGTATCTAAAAATACTTACTTTTGAGAGGCCATGATTCATAGCAGTACATGTTTTTAGAAAGTTAAGAAATCTAAGAGATTATAGGCTCAATAAGTCAACCTTCTATGTGATTTCTAAAGATGCTATTATCATCTTTACTGCTTTATAGAGGTGTGGAATTCAAGCCCAGTTGATGATAGGTCTATTATAATATGCGCAAATGAAACACATATACAACTATATAAATAAAACAATCACAACATTGCAAAAATCATCCAGAGCATTGTGTCCAGTTGCAAGCAGTAAAACTAAATTAAATCACCATGATGGCATTGGCGATTGAGCAATATCTGTGATGAAAACCTGATGACATTAGAAATGTCTAGTCTGGAGATATAAAAAAATCTCAAAGACAGATTAGAAATTAGCTTTGCTCTATGTGGCTCCAAATGGCAGAATGGTTTCAAGTCAACAAATGGAAACAATCTAAATTAGCAAACATTGTTTCTAAACAATGTGAGTTTCTATGTATCTATCAAACTATCATTTATTGTGCAAAGATTGGTGTGAGTTCCTGGCATGCCAAACTAAGTGAAACATGCTTGCTGCCTTCAATGAGTTAATACTCAAGGCAGAAACTAGTTTTATGTTTATCCGAAGATGGCACAAGTTGCTTCTGGAGGTAGTAGTAGCTGTTAAGAAAATGTTCAAATATGTGTGTGGTAGACAGAATTCTAAGATAGACCCCAGGATCCCCAGTTGTTAATACTAAGATGATCCTGTACATATCAGTTGTTTAATCAAGCACAAATCTGGGACCCCTTGGGTAGGTATTTTGCAGATGTAATTAAGGAGCCATATCAGTTGACTTAAAAAAAAATTTACCTTGGGTGAGCCTAACCTAATCAGGTGAGTTTTTTTTTTCTTTTGAGACAGAGTTTCTCTGTTGCCAGGCTGGACTACAATGGCCAGATCTCGGCTCACTGCAACCTTCGCCCCTTAGGTTCAAGTGATTCTACTGCCTCAGCTTCCCAGGTAGCTGGGACTACAGACATGCACCACCATGCCTGGCTAATTTTTGTATTTTTAGTAGAGACAGGGTTTCACCATGTTGGTCAGCTTGGCCTCAAACTCCTGACCTTGAGATCTGCCCACCTCAGCCTCCCAAAGTGCTGGGATTACAGGTGTGAGCCACCATGCCCAGCCTCAGATGAGCTCTTAAAAGAGACTGGGCTCTCCTTGGAGGGAGACATTCAAAGCACTAAGGAGATTTGACACCATTTCTGACTTGAAGTTAGAGAACGCCATATGGCAAGAAATGTAGGTAGCCTCTAGGAACTAAGAGAAGCCCCTGCAGATGCAGAGCAACAACAAAAATTAGAGGCTCGATCCTCCAGATACGCTGAACTACGTTCTGCTCACAAGGAGAATGAGCTTCAAAGGAGACTTCCCAATCCCCAAATGAGGACTCAGACTGGCTAATACTTTCACTTCAGTCTTGTGATTCCCTGAGCTGACATCCAGTCACTCCATAACAGATTTCGGACCTCCAGAACTGTGAACTAATGAGTACTGTTTAAGTCATTGTGTGTGTGGCAATTTGTTATACAGCAATAGAAAACTAATATAATATGCTGGTTGGCTATTATCTGGTATGCCTTAGATATCAATTGAAGGAGCCGCCAAAATATGCCGTGAGGGTGAAGATACACCCTTCTCCTTCGTCTCTGAGTTGTAGAATGGAGGAATGGTGATCTAATGGAATTCAGTGTCAGTGAACAAAAGAAATCTATTAAATTAATTAAAAAAGAATAATAAGGTCTGTTCAAGTCCAAAGCCCAGATATGCACATAAAAAAATTATAGATAACATATAGCGCCCAAAGGCATTTATCTATCACATCCATCTCAGGTGACCACTGAGAAGAAATAATACACATGCCAATGAAATAAATAGCTGATGACTTTTCTTTTCTTTTCTTTTCTTTTCTTTTCTTTGAGACAGAATCTCACTCTGTCCCCCAGGCTGGAGTGCAGTGGCACAATCTCAGCTCACTGCAACCTCTGCCTCCCAGGTTCAAGCCATTCTCCTGCCTTAGCCTCCTGAATACCTGGGATTACAGGTGTGCACCACCCCAGCAGGCTAATTTTTGTATTTTTAGTAGAGATGGGGTTTCACCATGTCTCAAACTCCTGACTTTGTGATCCACCCACCTTGGCATCCCAATAGGGATTACAGGCATGAGCTACTGCGCCTAGCCAGCTGATGGCTTATCAAATTAAAGTTTGATTATTCTATGACAGTAAAGAAATTCTAAAACAGACAGTCTTACAGTACTTTCATAGGATAAAATAAAATAGATATTTATAAAACTTTAAATTCATACAGAAATTTGCCCTTGAGCTATTATTTCCCTCATACGTTTAGAAAACATGTCATAATTCCCAGAAATGAGTGAGTTATAAAGGTCTTCCTGTTCTGAAGATATAATTGGCCTTTGAATATGACTGATTCATTCATTCAATTTTTTTCTTCAAATTTAAAACTACTAAAAAATTGATGCTGGCTTTTTCAAAAAAGATATACAAAAAGAAACAGAAGGATTTTTGAAGCTCAGTATTTCTGAGATATCTCCTTGGTAGATAAACCCCTAGCTGTGTCATTGCCATTTCAGTGAATTCAGCCTGCATTTGTGACTACAGAAGAGCCGAAGTCAGACACGCTTTCAAAGACCTTGGACCCCATATGTTTAAATGTTTTCTACTCTGAAATGTTCTTTTTTTAGAAGGAAATTATAAACAAATGCCTGACTAAAAAAAGACTCAAGCACCAAAATCCCTATTTCCCTGTTCCAGTAATTCAAGATTTAGAAGAAAATGTAACTTTCAATCTCCAGGTGATACAGAAATACTTCTATTATGAAAGACAGACGTCAACCACAATAAGAGTTTTTATTAATAACAATGGCAAAGATTGTTTTATTCCTTGCTACTGTGAAAAGAATATCTATGAATACATCTATGAGTATATACATACACACACATATGTATATTCCTATACACATACATGCAGGGGCATGCAAGATTTTTGGTGGTTTAAGGTGTGCAGACAAGTGTTCCTGAAAGCCCTTTTATAAAGTTCTATGTTGTTTCAAACTTCTAGGATATATCACAGTATAAAAGTTTGCTACCTATCATCAGACTGGTAGCAGACTGGAATATTTTTAAAGGGTCTTTGAAAACATATCTGACTTCGGCTCTTCTGTAGTCAGAAATGTGGGCTGAATTCACGGAAATGGCAACAACATAGCTGAAGGGTTTACCCATCAAGGAGGCATCTCAGAAATAGTGAGTTTCAAAAATCCTTCTGTTTTCTTTCTTTCTTTCTTTCTTTCTTTTGTTTTCTTTCTAATATCTATTTTTTTAAAAAAGCCAGCATCAATATTTTTAGCAGACTGGAATATTTTGCATAACATTTCACAATTGAAATTCTTTTTCTATATGTTGGTCACAAGTTGTGAATCAACACCTCTATTTACTAGGTAGCATTAAGCAAATGTCTCATTTATAAGCACACTTCGCTCATAAGCAAGCGTTCGACATTTCTCGGTTGTAAAGAAGTGCTTATCTGAAGATAAATTTCTATGCAGCTTGAAATGCTTTGCTGTTTCTCACTTAGCTTGTTAGCCTGCAGTGATTGGCAAGTTACCCTCCAGACAGGGCACCATCTTCTGTGTGTCGGTTTAGAAGTAAGCATCCAATAAAGCATAGCCAAAAGAAAATATATAAATCTATTTTGAAATTCAATAAATGTATAAGCCATGCTACTCACCAGGCCTGTGGGAGCATATACATCATAAAACACCACTGTTCAGCTATAAATATTTCAAGGAGTTAGCAATGGCTGAGAGCACACAGCTGAAGCCTGGGTAAAGATGAGCAATGCGCAGTGCTGTAGTCAGAGCTGGTGCAAGGTCTGTGGAGTACTTTGTTTGTTTTCCTAGGCAGGTGGAAAAGCACAGTCGCAGGTGGCATCTAGTGCTCCTTTATTTTCAGCCACAGAAGCACAAGGAAGCATCTTGAGGTCAACTCTAGGTTCTGTCTGTTCTCTCACCACCTTCAGCTTTGTTCAGTCTGTGGACACCTATTCCCAGCAGCTCCAGATATGAGAAAGAAACGACCTGTACAGTTGATCATGCTGAGCACCGTCTCCATGACTAGAAATGGTGTTCAGCATGATCCGCCTCTGCACTGCCTCGGGGTATGGTAACCCAGCCTCAGCTGTCAATCCAGAGCAACCACTTCCAACACCTCTTGTTATTAATGGACACAGTTGTGTTTTATTTCGCTGATATTTACACTTAGTTTTTCTTCCTGCTGTTATATCTGAATGTATTCTGCTCCTTTTTCAGTTTCTTAAGCTGGTTGTATAAGTCATTTATATTCAATCCTTTTCTTTTCTTTTCTTTTCTAATATGAGCATTTTTAGGTTTAGCTGCTGTCTATAGGATATGATCTATAATATTATTCCTTGACTTGTTAGCTATTTAGAAGTATCTCATTTTCCAAACAATGTATTTATTCCAATTACCTTTTGGTTGTCAATTTCTTTTTTTTTTTTTAATTTACTTTAACTTCTGGGGTACATGTGCAGATCTTGCAGGACTGTTACATAGGTATACACATGCCATGGTGGTTTGCTGTGTCCTTCACTGTCACCTACATTAGGTATTTCTCCTAATGTTATCCCTCCCCAATCTCCCCACCCACTGCTATGCCTCTCCTAGCCCGCCAACCCCTAACAGACCCCAGTATGTGATGTTCCCCTCCTTGGATTCATGTGTTCTCATTGTTCAACACCCACTTATGAGTGAGAACATGCGGTGTTTGACTTTCTGTTCTTGTGTCAGTTTGCTGAGAATGATGGTTTCCAGCTTCATCCATGTCCCTGCAAAGGATATGAACTCATCATTTTTTATGGCTGCATAGTATTCCATGGTGTATATGTGCCACATTTTCTTTATCCAGTCTATCTTTGATGGGCATTTGGGTTGGTTCCAAGTCTTTGCTATTGTAAACAGTGCCACAGTGAACATACATGTGCATGTGTCTTTATAATATCGATTTATAATCATTTGAGTATATACCCCTTAATGGGATTGTTGTATCAAATGGAATTTCTATTTCTAGATCCTTGAGGAATCACCACACTGTCTTCCACAATGGTTGAACTAATTTACACTCCCACCAACGGTGTAAAAGCATTCCTATATTTCTACACATTCTCTCCAGCATCTGTTGTCTCCAGATTTTTTAATGATCATCATTCTAACTGGTGTGAGATGGTATCTTAATGTGGTTTTGATTTGCATTTCTCTAATGACCAGTGATTATGAGCATTTTCTCATATGTTTGTTGGCCACATAAATGTCTTCTTTTGAAAAATGTCTGTTCATATCCTTCACCCACTTTTTAATGAGGTTGTTTGTTTTTTTATTGTAAATTTATTTTCGTTTTTTGTAGATTCTGGATATTAGCCTTTGTCAGATGGGTAGCTTGCAAAATTTTTTTTCCTGGTTCACTTTAATGATTATTTTTTTATTGTGCAGAAGCTCTTAAGTTTAGTTAGGTCCCATTTGTCTATTTTGGCTTTTCTTGCCATTATTTTTGGTGTTTCAGTCATGAAGTCCTTGCCTATGCCTATGTCCTGAATGGTATTGCCTAGGTTTTCTTCTAGGATTTTTATGGTGTTAGTTCTTATGTTTAAATCTTTACTCCATCTGGGGTTAATTTTTTTATAAGGTGTAAGGAAGCGGTCCAGTTTCAGCTTCTTGCACATGGCTAGCCAGATTTTCCAACACCATTTATTAAACGGGGAATCCTTTCCCCATTGCTTGTTTTTGTCAG
The DNA here is from genome assembly GCA_031835075.1 of Saguinus oedipus. Classification (NCBI taxonomy): domain Eukaryota; kingdom Metazoa; phylum Chordata; class Mammalia; order Primates; family Cebidae; genus Saguinus; species Saguinus oedipus. The sequence continues at coordinate 90,613,565 of CM063184.1, read as the reverse complement.
GTTTGTCAAAGATCAGATGGTTGTAGATGTGTGGCTTTACTGCTGAGGCCTCTGTTCTGTTCCACTGGTCTATGTTTCTGTTTTGGTACCAGTACCATGCTGTTTTGATTACTGTAGCCTTGTAGTATAGTTTGAAGTCAGGTAGCATGATGCCTCCAGCTTTGTTCTTTTTGCTTAGGATTATCTTGGCTACGACGGCTCTGTTTTGGTTCCATATGAAGTTTAAAGTGTTTTTTTCCAGTTCTGTGAAGAATGTCAATGGTACTTTAATGGGGATAGCATTGAATCTATAAATTACTTTAGGCAGTATGGTCATTTTCACCATATTGATTCTTCCTAACCATGAGCATGGAATGTTTCTCCAACTGTTTGTGTCCTCTCTTATTTCCTTGATCAGTGATTTGTAGTTCTCCTTGAAGAGGTCCTTCATGTCCTTTGTTAGTTGTCTTCCTATGTATTTTATTCTCTCTGTAGCAATTGTGAATGGGAGCTCACTCATGATTTGGCTCTCTATGTGTCTGTTATTGGTGTATAGAAATACTTGTAATTTTGCGCATTGATTTTGGCATCCTGAGACTTTGCTAAAGTTGATTATCATCTTAAGGAGATTTTTGGCTGAGACAGTGGGTCTTGTAAATATACAATCATGTCATCTGCAAATAGAGACAGTTTGACTTCCTCTTTTCCTGATTGAACACCCTTTATTTCTTTTTCTTGCCTGATTGCTATGGCTAGAACTTCCAGTATTATGTTGAATAGGAACAGTGAGAGAGGACACCCTTGTCTAGTACTAGTTTACAAACAGAATGCTTCCAGTTTTTGTCCATTCAGTATGATATTGGCTGTGGGTTTGTCGTAAATAACTTTTGTTATTTTGAGATACATTCCTTCGATTCCTAGTTTATTAAGAGTTTTTAGCATGAAGGACTGTTGAATTTTGTTGAAGGCCTTCTCTGCATTTATTGAGATAATCATGTGGTTTTTGTCTTTGGTTCTATTTATGTGATGGATTACATTTATAGATTTGCAGATGTTGAACCAGTCTTGCAACCCCAGGATGAAGCCTACTTGATCATGATGGAAATATTTTTTGATATGCTGTTGCATTCAGTTTGCCAGTATTTTATTGAAGATTTTTGCTTTGATGTTCATCATGGATGTTGGCCTGAAATTTTCTTTTTTAGTTGTATCTCTACCAGATTTTGGTATCAGGATGTTGTTGGTCTCATAAAATGAGTTAGGGAAGATTCCCTCTATTTGTATTGCTTGAAATAATTTCAGAAGGAATGGTACCAGCTCCTCTTTGTATGTCTGGTAGAATTCAGTTGTGAACCCGTCTAGACCTGGACTTTTTTTGGTTGGTAGGCTATTAATTGCTGCCTCTACTTCAGACCTTTTTATTGGTCTGTTCAGGGATTCAACTTCAGAGAATGGTCTGCATGAAACTGTTTTTCTTTTTTGAAATGATGGGATTTGCTTAGTTTCTGGTTCATGATTATGGCTTACTTCATGGTGAATTTTACAAATTCTGTTCCCCATTACTAATTTGAAAGTTTTGTGCTTTCTTTTAGTGTAGTATCCTAGTTTTGTTCTAGTATCATTTAATCTATATTCTAGTAGTTATTCTGGAAATTTTAAGAAAATCTAAAATTGATTACTATCTTTACAATCTACTTGAACAAAACAGACATCTCAGAATATTTTACCATCTTTTTCTTTTTTGTTGAGATGGAATCTCACTCTATCACCAAGCTGGAGTGTAATGGCGCAATCTTGGCTCGCTGCGATCTCTGCCTCCTGGGTTCAAGTGATTCTCCTGCCTCAGCCTCCTGAGTAGCTGGAACTATAGGCACCCACCACCATGCCCAGCTAACTTTTTGTATTTTAGTAGAGACAGTTTTCACCTGTCTATGTTAACCAGGGCTCTCGATTTCCTGATCTTGTAATCCACTCACCTCGGCCTCCCAAAGTGCTGGGATTACAGGCGTGAGCCACTGCGTCTGGACCTTTACCATCATTTAATTCCTTCCAGTGTGCATGCTATTTTTGTCCAAATATATTTCTTGCTTTTTTTGGAGGGCCCACAAATTATACATTATTGTTTCACATTTTTTATTTTTGCTCACATTTTACCAAATATTGTGATTTTTGCTCATTATTCATTCATTCATTCATTCCTAGAGGTGTGATTCAAGAATGAATAATAAAGGTTTTCCGGAGGTAAACTCCAAATTTTGTCAATAATTATTATTGTTTCACTCTCATTGTTGAAAAACATCATATGCTTTCTTCTCTCAGCACTCTGAAGATACCATTTCTTGCTTTTGCTGCCATCATTAATATTAATATTTAAGTCTTGCCAAACTGCAGTTTCCTCAGGTTGCTTCTAAATCTTAGCTCTGCTTTTGGTCACCTGCCTGTTCACTGCAGTGTCTGACGGGAGCTTTTTCTTTATTTGTCCTGCATAGGACATAGAAATCTTAAATCTGATCATTGATGTGTTTCCTCAGTTTTGAAATATTCTCAGCTATTATTTTTTTAATGCAACGTCTTATTTGGTCTATGCTGGATCTTCTAATAATTTCCTGTTTTTCTTAACCTCACTTTCATATATATATATATATATATATATATATATATATATATATATATGTTTATATATTTTACATATATATAAATTTATATATTTTATATATATATGTTTATATATTTTTGGTGCGTTATTTTTTTCATAAAATCTTTAGGTCTTTCTTCCAACCTTTTGGTTTCATGTTCTCCTATGTTTTAATATGCCATGAGACATGTTTCTGTGAATATATATGTTATTATTTCTCTTTGGTAAGTGGCTAGGGGTGGAATTGTGACATCACAGTTAAATATTTAACTAGTTGAGAAACTGCCTAATTGTTTTCCAAGTGTTTGTATGAACATTTCCATAAGTAATCTCTGAGAGTTTCAGTGGCTCTACTACCTCACAACATTTAGTTCATCAGTGTTTTTTAATACAGCCATTTCAATAATTTAACATTGCATTTTGGCCAGGCATGGTGGCTCATGACTGTAATCCCAGCAATTTGGGAGGCCAAGACAGGCAGATCATCTGAGGTCAAGAGTTTGAGACCAGCCTGGCCAACATGGTGAGACCCCTGTTTCTACTAAAAATGCAAAAATTAGCTGAACATAGTGGCAGGTGCCTGTAATCCCAGTTACTTGGGAGGCTGAGGCAGGAGAATTGCTTGAACCCAGGAGGCAGAGGTTGCGGTGAGCCGAGTTTGCCCTGCTGCATTGCAGCCTGGGTGACAGAGAAAGACTCTCAAAAACAAATTATATTTCATGGTGATTTCAATATATGATCATCTGATGGCTTATGATATTAAATACTTTTTCTTATGCATATTGATTACTGTTTTATCATACTTTGATAAGTACCTTTTGAAATCATTTGCTCATTTTTGTTGCTTTTTATGTCTTTCATCATTGTATTATTGGTGTTCTTTATATGTTCTGAAATTATATGAGTAATATCAGAACACGTAAAGATACTTCTCTTTTTGTTTCCTTTACATTGTCTTTTGGAAAGCAGAGTTTGTTTTTTAGTTTTAAAAAGGTCGTTTTTTAAAAAAATAATTACTTCATTTTTGGCTCTAAGAAATCTTTGCCTACCCAAATGTCACAAAGACTTTCTCATGTTTTTTCTTCCAGGTTTTATCATTAGATCTATATTATATCTTGAATTATTATTATTTTTACATCGAGAGATAATACTCAAGTTTTAAATGTCCATATCAATATTCAGTGCAGCATTTGAGGAAAATATATATTTTTTTACCCAATTGAATGATGACACTTTTGTTGTAAAACAGTTGATCATATATCTGTGCTTCTGGACTCTGTATTCTGTTCTGTTATTTCAGTTACTATAACTCTATAAAAACCTTAAAATAAGACACGTAAGTCCTCCATTATTCTCCTGTTATCATTCTGTTGTGGCTATTCTAGGTCTTTTGTATTTCTACATACATTTTTGAACAACTTGGCCTTTTTTACAAAAAAAGCCTGTTAGAATTTTGCTATGTATGGTCATTGAATCTATAATTTATAAACGGTGAGCTCCTGAATAATATTATATCTTCTAATCTATGCACATTGTATGTGTCTTCATTTAAGTATTCTCAGTCATATGCTGATGAATGTTTAACAACTTGCTTTCCAGAGTACAGCATTCTCATATGTTGGTGTAAATGCTTTTACGTTGACCATTTCTGATTACCAGTGTGATGTGACAGAGCATAAAGCTGGGAAAGCCAGTGATGTGGACTCCAGCACACCACTGGGCTTCATTAATCTAGCATAGTTGTCTTGCAGGTGGTGTACTAAATTTATTTTTCTAAGAATTTTTCATTTTTTGAAGCTATTGTAAATAGTATGTGTAATTTAATTTCATTTTCAGGTTGTTTGTTTTCAGCATAATTGGATTACTATGAATTTTATATTGCCCTGTATTATGTTATTTTACTATATTAATTTATTTATTCTACTAGATTTTTCTATAAATTACTAAGAAATATTTAGGTATAAAGCAAATTATTTTATCTATGAGTAAATGCATTTTTGGGCCTTTAATATCATTTTCAGGTTTATGCTTTTTATTTCTTTTCCTCGCTAAAATTAATGCTTACACTAAAATTTGTGTAAGATGGTAAGTCTAAGAAAGGCTACCTATTACTTAAATTAAAATTTTTCTGTTTTGGCATGGATGATCAGTAGTATAGTTTTAATCCCAATGTGAATTAAATTTTACTAGTAGAAATTCTCAAAGAAGGCATGTGCTTTCTTTAATACTACAGTGATTTTTAGTATATTCCTTATGTAGTACATGCATCCTTACTAATTTTAGAATATTTGTATCATCCCAGGAGAAACTTTGTATGTATTAGAAATTAGTTCCAATTCTCCCCTCACCACTCCCAAGCCCTGGAACCACTAATCTACTTTCGGTCTCCACATATTTGCCTGTTCTGGACACTTTGTATAAGAGGAATGATACAATATGCCAGGACTTTGGTGTCTGGCTTTATTATTTTTTTTCTTTTTAAGACAGAGTCTTGTTGTGTCACACAGGCTGGAGTGCAGTGGCACTATCTCGGCTCACTGCAGCCTCCACTTCCCAGGTTCAAGCAGTTCTCCTGCTTCAGCCTACCAAGTAGCTGGGATTACAGGTACACGCCAGTTCGGCTGGCTAATTTTTGTATTTTTAGTAGAGACAGGGTTTCACCATTTTGGCCAGGCTGGTCTTGAACTCCTGACCTCAGGTCATCCGCCTGCCTCAGCTTTCCAAAGTACTGGGATTACAGGTGTGAGCTACTGTGCCCAGCCCTGGCTTTCTTATTATAGTATAACTTTGTTAAGGTTCATCTGTGTTGTAGTATATAATGATAATTGATTCCATTTTATTATTAAATAATATCTATTATATGAATGCACCATGATTTGTTTATATATATTCATCAGATGATGGATTTTTGGATTATTTTCCGTTTGGGCCATTATAATTAATGATGCTATGAACATCTATGTACAAGCTTTATGTGATTATATTTTAATACTTTTGAGTATATAACTAGTAGTGGAATTCTACTGGGTCACATGGTAATTCTACATTCAACATTTTGAAGACTTAGACAAACTATTTTCTACAGTGGCTGTACCATTTTACATCCCTACCCATAATGTATAACAGTTCCAGTTTTGTTCCCATTCTCACGAACACTTACTGTTATCTGTTTTTTCCTAATAACCATCCTGTTGGATGTGAAGTCGTACCTCATTGTGGTTTTGATTGGCATTTCCCTAATTACTAATAATGGTGAGACTCTTTTTATATGCTTCATGGTCGTCTGTATGTGTTTGAAGAAATGTTTATTCAAGTACTTTGTTATTTTAAATTGGGTTACGTGTCTTTTTGTTTTTGCATTATAATAGTTATTTATATGTTTTGGATATTAGACTTTGATCAAATATGGGTTGCAAGTACTTTTTCTTGGTTGATGTCTTTTTATTTCCTTGATAGTGTCTTTTGACACATGAAAGATTTTAATTTTGATAAAGTCCAATTTATCTTTTGTTGTCGTTGTTGTTGTTTGTGGTTTTTGTGTCATATCTAAAAATCTGTTGCCCAATCCAGAGTCACAGATTTTCATCTACATTTGATGCAAAGAGTTTCATAGTTTAGTTCTTACATATAGGCCTTTGATCTATTTTCGGTTATCTTTTATATGTGGTTTGAGATTGGGGTCCAACTTCATTCTTCGTCATGTCTATACCAATTGTTCCAGTACCATTTGCTGAAAAGACTATTTACCCATTGAATGGTTGTCATTGAGGGTTTTGCCCTCACTGAAAATTAATATAACATATTGTATCAACTCAATTCTGGTTTTTCATTTTTATTCCATTGCTCTACATGGCAAGTACCACTGTCTTGATTACTATAGCATTGTGGTAAGTTTTGAAATTGAGAGCATGACTCTTCTAACTTTGGCTACTGTGTCTGTGGGAACATATGCTTCTAAAACATTTTCTGCTCCCGGAGCTGAGACCAAGACTGGAAAATATTCTCACTAACTTTCCACAGGTTGTGCTTTTGTCCTAGTTAACCCAATTGAAAGCAGCCTTTGGTAGACCTACTGTATGTGGGGTATTGCTCTCCCCAGTGGGCCTGAGACTTCTTTCCTTTTCCCTGGCATATTTCCTTTTAAAACTCAGGCCCTATATTTATGAAAAATAATCTATAGCTCATATCACACTTAATGGTGAAAGACAAAGTGGTTTCACACTGTATTAGTTTCTTAAGGCTGCTGTAACATATTATTTTTAACTTGGAGGCTAAAAACAACAGAAATTTACTGTCTCATAGTTCTGGACAGCGGAAGTTTGTAAGCAACTGGGTATTCACAGATCAATTAAAGGAGATTATTGCTCAAAATTATGGTATACAAAATAGTGAAATGAGGTTTTATTTGGATAAGAATACACTTAGTAAGAGTGTGATAAAGGAAGCTGTGAGACAGGTAAAATATATACTTTTTTCTAAGAAACTTGCAAACAGAATTGTTCACTTGAGTCATCTGTTTTCCCATAAGTTTGACTGGTAACAAATAGGTTAAAATGCATCCTCTTTACAAGTACGTAGCTGGCATCTTATCCTGAAAAGAAATGGTTCCAGGAAAAAAAAAAAAAAAAAAGGATGAAACAATCTATTGAAATACCAAGCAAAACTGATAAAATAATTCCCAAGCATGCTTTTCCGTGAACTGATAATTTTTATATTACTGGACTTTTCTTGAAGGGAACAGATAAACTGTACATTTTAGCATTATCCCAAGTAGGCAATGTCAAGTTGGCTTCCAAAGCTTAATGTGAGAACAGAAAATACCATTTCCTGAGCCTGTGTTACATCTTCTTACAATTCCTCCAGAATCCGACTGCCTCATAAAATATTCTTAAAATGACAAGTTTTTTCTTATGTCACTTTTGGTGTGTCGAGATATAGGTACATCAGTCATTTTGATGCTCTGTGCTGTCAGTCAAATATTTTAATTGCTCCATGAACAATTCTTTGAATCAGTTGAGAAAACCTTTTCTTTTTGCTATTTCACAATGGCTGGCTTTTGTCTTTGACTAAACTGGCTCCAAGTTTCATTTTAGTGTCTTGAAGTGTGATACCTAGGAGCAGCTGTATTACTTAAAATATTGCAGAAATAATTTTCCAAATATATCATTAATTTAGTTAGAGTCAAGAAATTAGACGTAATTTTGATAAGATAATTAAGATATATAGTAAAGACTCCATTTTCTCTTGGTTACCTACTACCGACCCCCAAATGTTTCAGATATTCACTTTTACCTTTTCCCATTTGCTGTTTGTGAGTAGAAGCCGATAACAGAATATGGAGAGTTCTTAATCCTTAACTTCTGTAATCAACTTTGAGTTGTAATAAATTTATCCCATCTTTGCTCCTATTCAACCAGATTGCTAATAGCATTTTAGGCTGCCTGTGTAACAATTTGTACATCTGCAAAATGTTCTGCACTGCATGAAGTCAGACTTACAAACATGTGAAGCACATAAATCATTTTTATAAATCATTTTCAGTAGAGAATACATGATGAATTTTCCCAGAGGTTGATGGATGAAGGATGAAACACATATTTTAAAATTTGTACCCTTGTTTAACTGGTGCACTGAGTGCAGGGCAATCTGACATCAGAGCTGCCTTCCGTAGCCAAAGGATAAAGAGAAGAAAGGCCTTATCAGCCCCTATTACTGACAAACCTGAATTTAAAGAGAGGTACTATTCATAGTGCTACTGTAAGCTGGGAGCGGAATATATCGACAAATGGGAAATCTGTCAAAATCATCAGACTCTTTGATTTCAGAAAATGAACAATTACTGCCCTGAAACAACTCTACCGCAAGCTCACTTGGGTTAACAAGTCATCTTCTGTTGCGTGTCAGTTGCTGTAATGGATCCTTACTTCAATATTCATTTCTGCGTGCTTCATGAAACGGAATATTCAGAAGCACACAAGTAGAAGTAATGGATGCATGAGAAGACATTCTTTTTATTCATTACTTGTTTTGCCTTTTTCTCTTCTCCAAATGCTGTCAGGCAGGATTAATATTTAACTTTCGCAGAGAGAACCGGTTAGGTTAACTCTCCAATATATCGCCACTGTTTTTTTTCTTAGGCATGTACACTAAGTCATTTCTGATTCAGCTTTTCTGGAAAATCGTTAGTAGCAGGATTTCTCTCCTACCTAATGACTTAGACAGAGGTGGAGATATTAAATAGTCAGCACAGGAAACATTAATTATAGAAAATTATATAATCTTAGAAATCTTGTAAAGCGTGACTGAGGCCTGAAGGCAATGGCAGCCACCTATAGCTTGCTGTCTTTTATTAATAATACAAAAAATATAAGCAGGGAAAAAGGAAGCTGCACAGAAATATTCACCTCAGAACAACTTGAAGATAGAGAATCCTGGAATGTTCAAATAATTATGAATGAAAAGAAAAAAATTCCCACATTCTCATGTACGAGCTTTCGTATTTCCAACCCCATCCTTGCTGTTCCTCCAGGGTTCTCGGTGCATGAAAGATAGACCATAAAGTCTTGTGGGGAAGACTAATGGGAAACTAGAGAGTGGAGGGACTCAATGTTAATGTAAAATTGTTGTATAAAGACTATGCCCAGCATAGGCCTGAAAATACTACAAAAGCATCCATGTAATTAAGAGCAAGAGCTACAGGCTGGGTACAGTGGCTCATGCTTGTAATCCCAGTACTTTGGGAGGCCAAGGTGGGAGGATCACTTGAGGTCAGGACTTGCAAAGCAGCCTGGCCAACATGGTGAAACTCTGTCTCTACTAAAAATACAAAATAGCCAGGCATGTTGGTGGGTAGTAACGCCAACTACTCAGGAGGCTGAGGGAGAATCGCTTGAGCCCAGGGGGCAGAGGTTGTAGTGAGCTGAGACTGGGCCACTGCACTCCAGTCTGAATGACAGAGCAAGAATCTGTCTCAAAAAAAAAAAAAAAAAAAATCCAAAAAACAAAAACCTGTGAGCTACAGAATATGGGCAACACACACATGAATAAAGGGGTATCTTCAGGAGGCTGAGGTGGGTGGATCACAAGGTCAGGAGTTCGAGACCAGCCTGACCAACTTGGTGAAACTCCATCTCTACTAAAAAACATTACAAAACTTAGCCAGACTTGGTAGTATGTGCCTATAGTCTCAGCTACACAAGAGGCTAAGGCAGGAGAGTTGCTTGAACCCTAAGAGGGAGGCTGCAGTGAGCCGAGATAGGGCCACATGCTCCAGCCTAGTGACAAAATGAGCCTCCATCTCAAAAAAAAAGATTGGGGTATCCTCAACAGAAATAGCTTCTAGGGGAGAACCGGAAAGCTATAAAGGAAGACAGAAGGACTTTTTAGCAATCAGGTGGTAAAGGGGGAAAGAAAATGTAGGGTTCTACGTGACAAAGAAGATGTAGCAGCCTTTCTTCACAACCAATCAATCAAACATAAAACTTTACTAAAATAAGAACTTTAAAAACAAGCCATAAAAAATTTCCAAAGGTAGAATGAACCAACTCATGTGGAAATCCCTGGTTCCCATGCAAGGATGTGATTGGCTCTTTTGACTTATTCCGAGGCCTGGCAGACAACTGAAATCCGCCACTCAGGGATCAGCAGGAACAGCACCTGCTCCCTTTGATAAGATGATTTGGCTACAGGACTTATTTGTCAGCGAAGACTGAGCAGGGAACTCGGTGCTAGAATTCGAGCATTCCCAATTTTACTAGATGCTAAAGTAGCATGTAACACTGGGGTTAAGTTTTAGGTCTTCCATCACACATAACCAGACTGAAGAGAGTTGGGAAGAAATGAACTAGCCTAAAAATTTTGTAGAACAGTTTTTTGACTTCATACTGTTAGGCTAAAGAAATAAGTTACTCCTGTACTGTACTCTAGTTATTGCATGATTTCTTTGCAAGGGTATGCGTTATCAATTCTGAAAATACTTTGTGTATACCAAGATTAAACAAATAAGCAAATGTATTATGGATCATGAGAACTAGCTTTCTCACTGGTGGAGAAACACGATATAAATAAGACAAAGGGGAAGGCTTAAAAAAACTGTTGGATTGGAATAGGAGGTGGGAGTATCAACTCATGGGATATGATGGATAGATAGATGCCAGATAGATACATGCATTCATACATACATAGGTACATAGATATGAATTAAATGTAAAGGTATATATAAGCACAGGTTCGTTAGTATATATACATATGTTTCCTAACTTTTGCCATGAAAACTCTGTGATAAGAACAGCACTTAATGTTGAGATTATAGTTTCAAAAGTCTATTCGTAAATAATGGAAGTCAGAGCTCTGTGAAGAATGACTGATTTCTAGAACTGGGGCAAAAAATTATGAGGCTCCTGGACTATGTTTTGGTGCCAGAAAATAAAGAAGAGTTGAAAAAGATAAAAGATGGGGGACATGGTAAAGAAATGCCAAATGTCAAAACTATAATAATTTGTGCAACACAAAACCAGTATGACAGTATTTATAACATACTTTTACAGTAGACATGTGACAGATGTGACAATCCAATGATAAAGGCTAACATCGCCGTATCATGAGATATATCAACATAATGTACCCCTTAATTGGTATAACTTAAGGAGAAGGGCGTATCGTACCATTTCTGTGCTATTTTTGTCAACATACATGACCTCGATCTAATCACAGGAGAAACAAATACAAATCCAATAAAATAACTGAATGGTGCACTTCATGAGTGGCAGAAAGGACTGTTGCATTGGGGGAAACTAAAGAGTCACAACCAAATACAATGTGGAGGTTCCAAATTGGATCCTGTAACAGACGAAAAGGACATTAGTACAAAAGTTGGTGAAATTTGAATAAGGTCTGTAGTTGGTTAACGTGATTGCATCCATATTAGTCTCCAGCTTTTGATAAGTCTACTATGGCTATATAAGATGTTAGCATTAGGAGAAGTGGAGTTAAACCTATACAGCTGTACTCTGTACTAAATTTGAAACTTTTTGTAAGCTCAGTATTTCAAAATAAAAAAAGTTTTATTTTCAACTCTAATGGTGTTTGCATCTCATCATACCATAAATATTTCCAAATATAGAAAATTGGGCCTAGCTATAGCTTAATAACTCTTGCCATTAAGCTTGTCACAAATATGGGAAGGATTTTTGCATAGGCAGTTGCACATGTTATTTATGTAAGTTGCAACTGTGCAGGTAATATTTCATCAAAATTATGTGGTAATTCTCCTTGAAACTAGGATAAAAGCCAATCTGAAATGAAAAAGAAAGAACCTGATTTAAGTCTGAAAATGGCCCCTTGAGCTGTGATAAATTCAAATATACTTTAGAATTATAGAAAGAAATCTGACTATCTCTTGCAGAGAACAGTATAATAATTCTATGTCTATAGCATTGCTTCTTGGGTTATATTTTTTCCAAAACAGCCTATGGTGGAGCTTTGTCATCTGTCTTCATGATACTCAGAAGTTGCAACTTATCAGCCTCATAAAGATAGTAAATTTGGATTTAATTGAATTAAATTAAGTGGCAACTTAGCCTCATAAAGACAGTAAATTTGGATTTAATTAAATTTCATTTAAAACACAATGTTGTCACTTTCAATATGAGGCCAGAGTAGAGAGTTGAATGTACTTTTTACCTATGTGTGTGTGTGGTGGGGGATGGGAGGCAGGTATTGTATGTGTATATGTATATATATTATATTGTTTATACATGATACAGTCCTCTAACCCTTCATTAGTAAATGTTTCTGTGACCATCAATTAATTCTTTTAATTTTTCCATCACATGTTCAGGAAATTCATTATCGTCTTGCCTGGCCTTCCTAACAATACTGTTAGCTATTGATTATTGATCAGGAAATCCTTGAATCTATGGCCCCAGTCTTTCTTTTTTATCATTTTTTTTTATTGCATTTTAGGTTTTGGGGTACATGTGCAGAACATGCAAGATAGTTGCACAGTCTTTCAATAGGTCTTACCATCAAGCATTGACTATTTCAGACTTGCCTCTGTCTATTGCTCGGGACACATTTGTACTGACACTGATGATAACAGCAGGTAAAATTTCAGGAAAATTCAAATAGGTCTTTTTTTTTTCCTTCCCTATTCTTCTCTCTCCTCTCTTCTTATTCATTCTCATTTCATGATGCCCAAGTTATATAACACTGATGCTACTGAGGAAAAAGCCTGAAGATGACTCCTATCTTTATTAGAATGGAGAGAACACATTACTTTCATATGGTACCAGTCATCATAACTTTTTGAAGCACATTAATCAGGCGTTACAGCTTTCCATCATTAGACTAGCCCAAAGACGTAGATGTTGTCTCTTATGAGCCCAAGGTGGTGTTTCTGTATGGAAGTCTGTCAATTTCTCTATGCCTCTCCTCCCTATAAAATGAACAGAGTCAGATTCATTACAGTGGCCTTCTTAGGGTGCCCACTGGAAAGTCTCATATATTCCTTAGGTGCTGGGCACTTAGTAAGTGCTCAATCACTGTCAACAACAATAATAGGTATCATTACACTTAATGGAGGATCACAATCCTTGTCTACATGTCTGCGAAATTTTACGAGTGATACTAAGTTCCTTTAAATGTGTTGAATGGCAAATATTGCTGCGCAGAGCTTCACAATTTACTTTCCCAGTAGAGTTGGTTCTTGATATTTTGGTTGTCCTTTCTGTGATGGCCAATTCTATAAAGCACCAACTTTTCTGTAGATTCATGTCCTGACCTTTAATTGAGGTATCATTTTATTTATTTTTATGTCCCATCTTAAGTGCCTTGTTCCAGAATCATGTCATTTTTAGGGTCAATCTGCTATGATGATAAAAACCTAAGAATCTTACGGATGTCTCTCTGTGAAAAATCTCTCCTTCTTTGAATAATATAATAATAAATATAGTTTTTATATCTAGGTCATGAAAATGTGACAAGAGAAAGATTACCCAATATTTCATAATTCAAACTCTGGTAAGTTAAAAATGATGGGAATCCAAAATAAAATAAATCTAATGGAACAAAACTTTGAAAAATTTATGTTTTTAAAGCAAGTCCTTGGATTTTGTTTTAATGTGTCTTCATTAGATTGATAGGATCTAGACTTCTTTGCAAACAGACTTTATCACAGGCACATGCAATTCATCATTGCTGTTACCCTCATTAATCTTTCTTCTTTTCCCTGAAATAAAACTTCCTGCTTTAACTCATACATTTAGAAAACAATGAAGTGATATCTTATCAAGTTGATCTGTGTGTCTCAAATGTGTTTAAGATACTTTAAAATCTGTCACTTACCTGTCTTTTGAATGTGGACGACATTAATACTTTTTTCTAAAAGGGCAGAATATATATTCTTACCTTTTCTTCTTTTGAAGTAATGTTTATTAAGTGATTTAAAAACTAAAGACAGGAAAAATAGAAGAAAATAACTGAAATTGAAATATTCCATAAAAAGAGGAACATTGTTAAAATAAAAAAGGAAAGAAGAAAGTAGTGAGAGAAAGGGGAAAGGAAGAATGGGAGAAGGAAAAATAAAACTTCACTGAAATAGAGCATTAAATTACAACATTAATGAAAAAGAAAATGAAAGTACTGTTTTTTTTAAATATTCTGATTGAATAGGTATGGAAAATTGCCCAAGGAAGATGCATTCATTATTTTTTTATTGGGTGTCATATTAGCTCTTTGAAACTATTTTCAATATGTTACATTTGCAGGCTGAGAAGAAAAAAATTATTTTATTTCAAATGTGTTGTTAATTTGTGCAATCACATAATAGTTAGCAAGGTCTTTATATTTACAGGTGGTGAATAGTCAAATTATGTGAATGCTCATTTACATATGAAGATGATCCTCCATATAATTAAGAAAAAATATCAAGATTTTGAATTATAAGTAGACATAGAAAGCTTTGTTATTGTAAGTTTTAAAAAATCTGTCTCAAAATAAATTATTGTTACTAATTTAGACAAAAGTGAAAGGTGTTCAGTATACAAAAATTTTTCACAAATTGTAAAGGGAAGAGTACGCTACGAAGTGTAAAAATAAGCACAAACTGGTAATTTAGAGAAAAATAATTGCAAATTAATCAAATATCACAAGTGGGCAACAATGCTGCTGCCATTTTCACTCTTAAGCAAAAACTATAGAAATTATTGTATCCATTGCTGGGGGATGTAAGAGAATGTTTTCTCTCGAGTAGCTAGGACTACAGGCCTCTGCCACCACGCCCAGCTAATTTTTGTATTGTTAGTTTCACCATGTTGGCCAGGCTGGTCTCAATCTCTTGACCTTGTGATCTGCCTGGCAATGGAGCAAGACTCTATCTCAAAAAAAAAACAAAATATAGAATGTTTCCTCTCATATGTTATTTGTGAAACTATGAGTAAGCACAAATTTCTTTGGGAAAAAATCTGGCTTTCTTTAATACATTAAACAAATTAAATTATTTAAAATTTAAACTATCATAACATCTCACCCAACAATACCACTTTTGGGACTCTGACCTACAGAAATAAAAGAAAAGTATATAAGGATATGAAAGAAATATATCAAGATATTTATTTAAGTAATTTCATTTTATAAGGCTATGAGAGAGATGTATAAAGATATTTCTTTAAGTAATTTCTTTTTGAGACAGAGTCTCTCTGTCACCCAGGCTGGAGTGCAGAGGCACAATCATGGCTCAATTCATCCTCTGCCTCCAGGGCTTAAGTGATGATCTTTCCTTGCCCTCCCAAAGAGTTGAGCTACCATGCCGGGTTAGTAATTTTTGATGTTAACAAATAAAGCTGAAAATGCCTGAGTATCCATCAGGAGGAAATGGTTCTCTAATGAATATATTCTATACTCTGTCTCTGTTTCTCTCATCTCTCTTTACCTCTCTATCTGTACCTACATCTCTACCTCTATCACTATCTATACAATAACCTGAAAGGGAAGCCATATTAAAAGCACAAAGCAAGTAGTAGTAAATATATAATAGTATTACCCAATTTTTGTCAAAACCAAATCCGTGTGCTTGTGCGAACATAGAAAATGATGAAGGCATACACAGCCCACGCTGGAAATATTACCTTCCGTAGAGCGGAGAAGTATAGGTGGGGGCGGCCAAGTTTTTTGCTTCCACATTTCTGTATTAATGAATTTGTTAAATCAAGTATGATTGACTTTCTAATTAATTCAAAAAAAAAAAAAGAAACAAAGCTTAAAATTTAAAGCCTTCTGCATTCACATTCTTATTTCTTGGGATTTATACTCGTACCTTAGTCTGCTGCACAGACACTGTCTAATGACTTTATGTTAGAGGGTCCAGTCAGCTACCTGGAATAGATTCATTTTAATTCTTTTAGCCAAAGATTGGCCACTTGGAAGTTCTTTGCCTGACTTTATGTAAGAGGGTCCAGTCAGCTACCTGGAATAGATTCATTTTAATTCTTTTAGCCAAAGATTGGCCACTTGGAAGTTCTTTGCTTTTGAAACTTTTGCAGTCTATGTTTCTGTAATAAATTTAGTCTGTAAGAGTGATTCTCAATATGGCATGAAAAGAACATATAGGAATTACCTGGGGAATTTCAGCCCACACATACATTTGTTACCTAACCAGCCTAACCCATATGCATGAATACTATGGTGAGCCATGGCTACTAATGGGAATGTGTTTCATTTCTTAGTATGCTGGTTTGGGAAAACTTTGGGAGTCACTGATCCATAAAACGCTTTTGCAGAGCACTCAAAATCTGAGATGTGCAATTCTCTTGAGCAGAATAGGTTCATTCACTCCAAACATGAAATCATTCATTGAAAGATAAGAATAGTTTAATTCTTAGTGCTATCATAAGGCTGAATATCATCACAGACATTTAGATCGAAGAAAACTCTTCATTTTACAAAAGGGCAAAGAGGATAAAGTGACTAGATCAATATTTCACAAGTTAATGCTTAGCTGGGGCACATAATGTAACTCTAGTGATTCCCAGGATTTCCTGAAGGAGAGGTGAGAAAGATTGCTTTTGTGTGAAAAGGATGCCCAATCCAATCCTAAAGAAGAGCCCTGTAGACACACAGAGTGGTCTTTTGTAGTAGAGACTCTTTTTTTTTTTTTGAGATGGAGTCTCTCTTTGCCCAGGTTAGAGTGCAGTGGTGCGATCTCGGCTCCCTGCAACCTCGCCTCCCAGGCTCAAGCATTCTCCTGTCTCAACCTCCCGAGTAGCTGGGACTACAGGCAAAACCCACCACTCCCAGCTTTTTTTTTTTTTTTTTTTTTTTTGTAGTTTTAGTAGAAACAGGGTTTCAACATGTAGGCCAAGATGGTCTCGATCTCTTGACCTCATATCTGCCTGCCTCGGCCTCCCAAAGTGTTGGGATTACAGGTGTGCGCCACTGCACCTGACCTATAATAGAGACTTTTAATGCATGTTCGGAAGGGAAATTCTTGCTAAACTGAGCTTTCTTCATTACCTTCCGACCTGATGTTACTGGAATTTATGAGCCACAGGCAATGTGACAAAGAGAGTGTCACTGTGACCCTGTCCTCAGGGTGGTCTGTACCATTTCTAGTATGTGAGCTCCTTCTCAAGAATCAGTAATCCACCTGTAAGCTGATCACTCCACTCCTACCTGTGCCTTTTGAGCACCTATCTTTAGGTCTAAGACTTAAGTCCCAGGAGAAATGTATTCTGAATGCTATTCCCTGTGCTGTGGAGCGTTCTGTGAACTGGAATGATGTAGAGTACGACAGTTAAGGGAGATAAAACTGAGACAGTTGGTATTGACTCCAGGCGTGTATTCAGCTAAATACATTCTTCACTGTGAAGACCAATGCATATGAACTTGACTTTTGGCTACCAGCTCTCCTGCATTTAACCTCATGGACATATAGAAATAGCAGTGTCAGTTTATTTTCCGTAGCATTTTCCTGGCCAGTGGGGTTGGGTTGGGTTAGTGGTTACTAATAGACAGCCGGAGGAGTGACCCAGAGTTGGAGCTAACAGAGTGAGCTTGAAGCCAAAGTGTTGGCTAGCAGAGTGTTCTTGGAGGCAAAGGTCAGCCTCTAAACACCATCTCTTCTGGGGTTGTGGGTCTGAGCCTGGTGGTATGCCATTTCTGTTAAACAGAACATATAACATTGAATGAGATGGGGGCATGGGAAACAGTAGGGAATTAGAGGTACAAAGTCAAGACCAGATATAAGTGTGGATAGTAGAAATTTAAAAATAGAGGATCGGAAGAAATCTTAGAATACAGCAGGAGCCACTTTATGTATGTCTCTGGCAATTGGGTGCATGTATCTATTGCATACAAAGGAGTAGTGATGTTATAAACATGGTTAACAGAGTCTTTTCACCCTCATCATCTCATTTTGCTTCTCACAGTAACCTGTCAAGACAGGGAAGGAAGTGAAGCTCAGAGAGGCTGGATGACTTGTCAAAGGTTGCCCAGATTAAAACACACACACACACACACACACACACACACACACACACACACACACACACAATTGAAAACCCAAGTCTTCTGACTTTACACCTACTACTCGGTCCGGAGTTTTCTTTTTTTTTGTGATAAGCCCTTCTCTTCCACTAAAAGTTATCTGTAACTGTTATTAATAAAAAAGCTCAATTTTTAAAATCTTGCTTTGTGAGGCGGTTTTAGGAAATGTACCTCAGTATGTGTCAGGCCTGTCACCTTCCTGAGGCTGGCTGGCTATGTAATAAGTTAGAAAGTGTGATTGGAAATATCTGTAAACATTTTATAGCAGATCTCACACGGCTTATAGTCGGTACAGAATAACATATTTTTAGAAATGCATGAAACAGATCCGTTTATCTCCACTAAAGATATGCGTTCACATCTCTTCTCTTTACACTATCTTTTTTTATTTTGAGATGGAGTCTTGCTCTCTAGCCCAGGCTAGGGTGCAGTGGTAGAATCTTGGCTCACTGTAACCTCTGCCTCCTGTGTTCAAGCGATTCTCCTGCCTCGGCCATCTGAGTAGCTGGGATTACAGGTGCCTGCCACTGCGCCCAGCTAATGTTTGTATTTTTAGTAGAGATGGGGTTTCACCATCTTGGCCAGGCTGGTCTCGAACTCCTGACCTCATGATCCAACCACCTCGGCCTCCCAAAGTGCTGGGATTACAGGATTACAGGTGTGAGCCACTGTGCCCGGCCTTCTTTACACTATCTTGACCAATATTTTCCCAAGTATATATCCTAATGTCTCCAGCTTTTCAGTCTTTGTCTAAATATTCATCTAATTTTAGATAAAGTACTCAATTTTAGGTCCAAATTTCAGGAACTCTGAGTGGACTTGAGCCTTGAGATTCTTAGAGTTCTATCAGTATAACACATGAAAGAACTGCCGGGAGTTCAAACGTTGTGTGAATTTACATAGGTGTTACTACACCCATTCCCTCTGCCTGCTAATAATAGCTAAGAATCGCTGCTAGTGTTTATTGAGTATTTTTACCTATGTCAGACAACTATGCAAAAAAATTTTAGTATTTTATCTCACTTAATCTTCACAACTATGCCATAGCATAGTATTGTCCATTTTCATATAAATACACCTAGCCTAGGAGAAGTGAGGTAACTGTCTCAGGGGAGACAGCAACTGGCCAGGCAGGATTTGAATCAGGTCTGCTAAACACTAATCCATGCGCCAGCATGCATGGTGAAAAGATAAGAAAAAAGGAAGGAAAAACAGAACATTTAACATTATAGAAACCTACATAGCAAGGTAGAAAGTTCCTTTAAAGTTGGGGGAGATTTTGTAAGTGCAAGTCTCATTTTATTCCATTTTAAAGAACAGAATAAAGCAGAAGAACATATGCTTCCTTTCAATGTTATCCTGTAGTGAGCTTTGATGATTTCTCTTTGCATTAATGTAGAGAACTAGTCTGGGCTCTCTGTCCCTGGAGATATGGTTTTATATTGTGTTTTTTTGTTTAAAGTGATTTTTATCCTTTAGGTGGATAAAAATTTGGTTCTAGGTGAACCGAAGTCATTTGTAAAATAGCAAAGGGCTGTGCAATATGCTAACACAGTAAGAGAGTTGTCTATGCACGTAGGAAGCTGGTGGCTGTGAGTGAAAATAAAATAGTGGCTACATCAGCTGTTGATGTGTGAAATTGTAAGGAAGATCATTAGGTCTGGAAATTCTAATTTATGCTTCCAGTTTTTCTTTGAATATTGAGGGAGGAAGTAAATGAATACATACTGAGAGTTTTCTGGCCAAATATTATTCTAGATAATTTTCATAGAATTTTCTAGTTTGCTGCACCCAGAAAATCTTTTGTGAATCACCTTGCTATCCCCATTTTACCATAGATAAATACAAAATTCTGCAGCTAAAGTATGACAGAACCAGGAATCCAATGTATGTCTTTCTAATTTCGGAATTTTAAATTATTAGCCGTGTGGTAATTTCTGTGGATTCATAATCTGACTCTCCCTCAATTTATTTTCTCTTCAGCCTTCTAGTTGCCATTCTGAGAATATGAGCAACTTCAGATGAAAAGAAGTTTTATGAAACATTTCTACAGAATTTCTTGGCTAAAGTGTTCTACATAGAAAACTACATATATGGCTATTGATTTTGTTTCTTAAATTGATAAAACCTGAAGCAAAGCCCAATAGTTGACTGTCTCCATGTTTTAAATGGCTAGCAAAACACTCACACCCACAGATGGCAGAGTATCAGTGTTAGTTAAATTGAACTGAACCCAAAATCTCTACCTCATAACAACCAGTAGTCAATCTATTTGATATAGGAAAATATTTAAGAATCCCTATGTGATCTGGATTACAATTTTGACTTCCCTTCTGAATTCCAGTTCATCTAACAGATTCCTGCCACTCTGAAGTTTCTCTTAGTTCCACATTCCTCAGCTATTCCTTTGTTCAGAAACCTACAAAGGCTGTCTTTTGCCTAACGTCTCATATATAAACACTTTTTCTTAGCTTTCAAAGTCTTTAATAATCTAACCTATCATAACGAGCCAGCTAAAGGGTAGACACGCAGGGGGAATATTTGAATGTGAATAGAAGGGAAGAGAAACAGTAGAATACTGTTGTGAAAAATTTTCGGCTTTAAAATGCTTGGTGTGAGTCATGTGTGATTTTCTAACTCCTTGAGTGATATGTCTGTGCCTCGTTAGTCTGTAAGAAAAACATGGGTTTTCTGACCGGCTTTTACCTACTTGCTGTATCTCCCTAATATTGCATTCAGAGTAAGGTGCTGTCTACTCAAGAAAAATAAAGCACAAATTTGACTCAGAATTGATGTTAACTCCTGGAGTTTCTTTAAATTAAGAATGTCAGTTCTGAAACAAAATTATTGGGTCCAGGTAAGCATTTCCAAATCTAGGTCAGAGAAATGATAGGTGACACTCGAGACTGATTCTTCTTTCTGGTATTTTGTTGTTGTTGCTATCAAAATTAGTATCATTTAGTCAACAAGCCTACACTGGAAGTCCAAGTTACTTTCCATGCAATTGCAATCTACTATTCACGTAGTAAGATTTTACATGGGGCAAATAAAGGCATGCTACTGCATGATTCTATCACTCCACTGGTTGGCGGCATGAAGTAAACTAGCAAAATAGCCTTTAACTCACTACCATTTTAAAATAATTTCTTTTCCATCTATTTTGGCTTTTTGTGCTGTGGACTATGGAAAGATACCACAGCCATGGCACGTGGGCTCCTCTCACTTCTTTTCTGATTTCCTTTGAAAGTTTTAGGTGTATGTGGAGGTCATGTATTAAGTCACCCAGATTTGCTTAGCTTTAGGCTTTAGCGTCTGTCTCCTATACCATTTGGCCATTACTATGGTACCTCCAAGTCTGCAAGAGTCAATAGAGATTTTCTTGTTGAAAATTGGTACTGTTGATCATTCATCTCCCAGAATTTCTGCTTTCACATTATTGTTGGCTTTTTGTAGACTCTCCCATGTGATTAAAAATAAGCTTTTCTCTTAGCATTTTAGAATTTTAGTTAGGTGAGGCTTTCATAATTCTGAGGCCATCAACCCTGCTGGACATGTAAGCTAGTTTCCCCTTATGCTTCAGCTTTTGAAGAATGATTATGTTGGACCAAGCTCTATCTAAGAACATTTCAATAAAGTGATTAAGAATTGGTGTCTCTTAAAATTTAGGTGTTCTTACCCAACATCCAGGTGTTGGCTAGAATACCCAAATTTTAATAATAGCTTCAACGGCTCTTGGAACTGGAGAACTGTTTTATCTTTGAGCTTTAGTTTCCTCATTTGTAAAATAGGAATAATAATAATCCTGATTCATAGGATTATTGTAAAGACAAGATATGTATGATGAAAAATGTGAGTGGGAAATAAAGCAGGCTTAAAGATGGTGGTTGATGTTATATTTTATTTATCTCAAATGGCAGTGCCACTACCTTTTGCTCCTAATGCTAGAAACAGACAGACTTCCTAAAGTACAGGGAGCTTTATTTTTCTGCTTCTTTCACCATATGTTGGAAATTACTTAAAAGGAGCATTGCTTAAAGGAAACAAAAATTAAAAAAAAACACAGCTAACATTTACTGAATATTAGTCATGTGTCAAAATTCTAGATACTTTAAGTATTGAGTCCTCACATTTCTCTAAAGCATATTATATTTTTCCCCATTATAGATAAAGAAACTGAGACTCAAGCAGGTTAAGTAAGTTGTTCAGAGTAACACAGTTAGAAATAGAGGTAATTTGACTTTTGAGGTGGTACTCCTAATTAATATGCCATAACTGCAATGCTTTTGTATAAAGCCAAGGGTCACATAAAGAATTTGTGTGAATATTCTTACTCTTTGATATTTACTCCCTCTCCACCAGTATTATGGCTGGCAGAATTGTACTGATATTTGAAATTGCCTTTCTCCTCTGAAGTTTTTTCCCAAAGACTAACAGAATGAAATATCTCCTGTTTGCTCTCATAGCATGCTGCAAAAGCTTTATAGAAGCCCACATCACTCTGTTTACTTCTTTTCTCCCATTTTCCCTATCCTGGGATTTTCCTGAGTACAGAAAGTGTTCTTTTATTTCCCAGCACACCTACTTGATTATTACTGTTGTTACTGCTATCGTTATTATTTTAATCAGTGGAGATATGCACAATATGTGTGATTTTGGACTAGCTCAATACCGGATTTTGAAATGGATGGTCTATTTCCAAGTCATTTTTCACACAATTAAATACTTTATAAAAAATCCAAAAACTTCTGACTTCTAATTGTTCACAGTTGACTATGGATTGTTGAGATTTGCATGCTTCTAGGTATACCCAGTTTTGCTGTATATTGGCAGACTTTCAAGGTCCAGGAACAAAACCTTGTCTATTTGTGTTACACTGGTCCCCAGATCACCATAGCTTCTTAATAAATCTTCTCTCTAATCAGCTTTGGAAAATGAGGCTTCAAGCTTTACTGCAGTCAGTTATGTAGATGGCTGTCACCAGGGCCTGCTCTTTAGGTACAACCACCTTTCCAGAATTGCTTTCCTTTCCTCAGCTCCATTTACAAGGCTACAGCTTTCCAGAAACATATGTTGCTGCTGAATTGTGCTTTCCCCCAGTAGTAGGATATCAATTTTTTTTAACACCATGTTATTTACTAGTCCCTTGGTTATACAAGAGAACTAGGAATCTCACACGTTAGCAATTGTAGCTCCAGCAGCTAAAGATTTACTACAGGCAAGCATACGTTTACAAGGTGGTTTACAGATCTCGTCTCTTAACTTCCTGCAGAAATACACCTGGGCCTGAATCTAAGCATGCTCCGGAGCTGGACAGTCATTAGCTTGTGTGTGTTTTAATCTGGATGATTAGATTATCCAAGAGAATGATGATTTTAAATTTAGCCGTGTCTTTAATACTGTTATTGGTGTTACATGTCTGTGATCATTTCCCCACTGGCAAACTAAGCCTTCATTACAAAATCCAGTCATGCAATTTGCATGCTTTAGAGATAAGGTTAAGGCTCTGTCAGAGCACTTAACCGCAGGTGTAAAAATGTTGTGATTAAAAAGAGACTGTACATTTAAGTAGGAGTAATTAGAAGTGAATTCTTAATTGCAGAGTTACACAAGCATTTATGCTTGCTTTGCTATCCTAAGCCTTTGAAAGGTGCTATATAAATGCAAATTGCTTCTCACATCATTCATGCCATGTATTCATGACATTGAAAATGTGCACTTATACTGAACTGAGTTTAATAATAAAATACTAAATGTGAAATGTCTATTAAATAGAGCTATACTTCCATCATCCGATAAGTATATTTCTGTATTTTCCATTTTAAACATGTACGTATGCTAATGAGATGCAAGATCTGTCTTTATATCTGATTAAGAGAATAAAGAAATTCTTCAGACTGATTAAACTATAAAACTGTAGACAGTTTTTAAAAATATTATTATCGTAGCTTAATAGCATTTCAATTAGATAGTCTCTGAATGTGAACCACACACTAGTTTTAGCACATGCATTGTCTGTTGGCATTTAAAGAACACCTTCTTTCAAGACTCATAGAGATTCTAATTTATGTATTTTCAGAATCTTCTGTTCCTATAGATATTTCAACCTTCATTTGGACTTCTCAACATAATCTCCACATAAGAAGTTTGGGTTGTGGGCTGGGCACGGTGGCTCACACCTGTAATCCCAGCACTTTGGAAGGCTGAGGTGGGCAGGTCATCTGAGCTGACCTCAAGACCAGCCTGGCCAACATGGTGAAACCTTGTCTCTACTAAAAATACAAAAACTAGCCAGGTGTGGTGGTATAATCCTGTAATCCCAGCTATTCAGGAGGCTGAGGCAGGAGAAATCCTTGAGCCTGGGAGGCAGAGGTTGCAGTAAGCCAGGATTGTGCCACTAAACTCTAGCCTGGGTGACAGAGTAAGACTTCATCTCAAAAAAGATGTTTGGGTTGTGGACTATGCAAAGTAATCTTTATGAGGCCCAAGATTTAAAACTCATGGAAAACAATTAGGGTCTAATCTTCATGTATTTTTTCCGTTTTCATACTGCTGTACAGAACTGCCCCAAATGGGGTAATTTATAAAGGAAAGAGATTTAATTGACTCACAGTTACACATGGCTGGGAAGGTCTCAGGAAACATACAATCATGGCGGAAGGCGAAGGGGAAACAAGGACCTTTGCAAGGCAGCAGTAGAAAGGGTGTGAGAAGGAGGAATTGTCAAACACCTATAAAACCATCAGCTCTCATCAGAACTCACTATCATGACAACATCATGGGAGAAACCACATCCATGATTCAATCACCACCCACTAAGTCCCTTGCTCAATACATGGGAATTATGGGGATTACAATTCAAGATGAGATTTGGGCAGGGACACAGCCAAACCCTATCACCTCACAAATATATGCCAGAAAATGTCAAACATTATATCCCCTTCTGAACCCATGTTCTATGTATTTGTAAACAAAAAAATTATTTCAAGACAGTACTACTCAATCATGTGTGTGTCATTATGTCATTTGAAGAGCTGGTTAAAGGATGGATTCTGATTGAATAGGCTTGAAGTGGAGCCCGGAATTTTGCATTTCTAGTAATCTTTCTTGTGGTGCAGTGCTATTATCTCCAAAACAGGCTTGCGGTAGTAAGATTTTAGGGCAGGGATCTGCAAACGTTTTCTGTAAAGATCTAGATACTCTAAGCTTTGTGGGTCATGTGATTTCTGTCAGATCTAGTCAATTCTGTCATTGTAGCACAAAAACAGTGATGGTTAATACAGAAATAAGTGAAGATGACTTGTATTGTCATCAAACTATGTTTACAAAAACAGGATGAAAGTGAATTTGGCTCTCGAGCTTGAATTTGCTAACACCTGCTTTGGGAACTACGGGTGTTCTAGTCAACTAATCTATTCTCAAAACTTGCATCTCTTCAAAATTAATATGGCAGAGATTAAATTCTTGAATGATCAATGACTTTCAGCCTCTGGACTTTCTAAATATAAATTTATATAGGTCAAATTTACATTTATTATGCTTCCTTCCTTTTCTCCCAGGTATCTTCATTTCCTTTCCTCATTCTCCAATTTAAAGAGCTTCTAGGAAATACAAACATTCGATAAAATATATTCATGAAACCCTCAGAATACTCCTCAAAAAGCAGAGCTGTAGAATAATAGAGTTCCTTTATTCATTGGGCAATCTCTCCCTAGTTAATTTTTCAACATCAGATATTTCACATCCTCAAATGAAGCCACATAATCAATCAAGCAGATGATGTTGGAAATCAAAATTGAAATATATTAGCAGATTCTCCATTTTCAGTCCTTTCCCATGTCTGGGTCAAGATCAATTCCTTCTTCTGGAAAGATGTTTTTATTTTTCCAATTATCTAGCCTCAGTTCTGGAGTTCACTTGACATCTCCAGGGTTGATATTTCATTAAATCGATCAAGTAGGTTCATGTTCTCTATACGACACTGAGCGGCCACAGTACCGATGTTTAAAGTGCTTTTTACTTTATTTCTGCTTTTCAGGGAAAATAAAATTAAGGAAAGTGCCAAATTTTGAATATTTAATATTGTTAACTCTTAGGAATGTTAATATAACCACAAAACCTAGGCAATTATTATGGCATTTTTATTAATTTGACTACTAAATAGTCAATAATTTTGAAAGCATTTATATATAATTTCTTCTTGAAATACAAGATATGTCAGGTAAAGTGTTAACACAAATAATGGGTTAAAACTGAATTAGATAAACTATAGCCTGAGAGTCATATATATCTCACCTGTGCTATGTGTGTAGCCAGCAAGCTAATCCTGTTTTTTCCTTTAAATTTTTGTGGCCAGACCTGGTGGCTCAGGCCTATAAGCCCAACGCTATTGGAGGTTGAGACAGGTGGATCACCTGAGGTCAGGAGTTCAGGGCCAGCCTGGCCAACATGGTGAAACCCTGTCTCTATTAAAAATACAAAAAATTAGCCGGATATGGTGGCGGGCACCTGTAATCCCAGCTACTCTGGTGGCTGAGACAGGAGAATCACTTGAACCTGGGAGGCCAAGGTTATAATAAGCCAAGATCATGCCACTGCACTCCAGCCTGGGCAACAAGAGTGAAACTCCTTTTCAAAAAATAAATTTTTTGCAAAAAAAAAAAGATGAATAATGTTTTGTGACATGAAAATAATATGAAATTCAAATTTCAATTTCCATTAATTAACCTTTATTAGACTATAGCCACACCTATTCATTTTTGCGTCATCTGAATCATCTATGGCTACTTTGCCCTACAATGGCATAATTGATTAGTTACAACAGAGACTATTTGACTCTCAAAGCCTAAAGTATTTACTATCCATTTAGTGACAGAAAAAACATTAGCAACCCCTAGGCTAGAGCATAAATGTCCCATGATTTATATCTATGGATTTCACTAAAACTGGATTATGCCTAGCATTGATTAATTAGTTAAAGCAGTTAAGAAGATTGAACACCAAGGAAGTGGTATGTGGAAGAAATAAGGAAATTGATTAGAATAACTGCGTCTTGTCTAGTTCACAATATAACAACAATTTTTATAAAAATCAACACTAGTGCATGCTCACTGTTTACCAGGCACAGTGCTAAGTGCTTTGTGGGCCTTAAGGTCCCTGTTACAACTAGTCAACTGGGATCATTTCATGACCCTCAATTACCATTTGAAATAAACACTCTTGTTATCTTCATTTTGGATACAAGTAGTTGAGACTTAGGTTAAATAATCTGCCCAGTGTCATCTAACCTACACATAGCAAAGTCAAAAATTTGAACAATTTGATCCTTGAGATCAAAGTTCTAACTATATAATAGAACTCACCAAGAGCTTGCAAGGATAGTATCAATTTTCTGATATTTTCAATGTATGGATCATCAGGTAATCTGTATGTGGGGAACTATGCATTTGTTCGTGATCTTTTTGAAAGCAGCAGGAGGCAGTCAAATGCCTAGGCAGATGGGGCAGGTCCCTGGTGAAATTCAACCTTCAAAACAAAGACAGTTTAAAGCCTGAAATCCAAGCTATGAGTCTTAGATAAATCCATGGACTTACCTAAGAGAGGATTAAGAACCCCTCTTCTTGTTTGGTGTGTTTTCCTCTGATTGATCCCATGTTTCACCTATTTTACATATACCTACTCTTTCCTAGTTGGTTTTAGACTGTCATGCCCACCTTTAAGTAGTGCTTTTGTTTTAGCCTTTCTTGCATACTCAGATTATGCAATCGGGGAGCATGCACTCCCCGATTTTAAGCCCATAGAAGCCCAGAACTCAGACACACTTTGGGAACTGCCCTACCTTTGGACAGGGAGGCTATGCAACTCTGGGTAGCAATGTTGCCCTTTCTGGGTCTCCTCTCTACTGAGAGCTGTTGGTCAATAAAACACTCAGCCCTAGTCACCTTTTGGTTTTCAGCGTAATTTCATTCTTCTTAGATGTGGGACAAAAACTTGGGACCTGCTGAATGCAGGTACAGACAATACTGTAACACTGTGACCCTCTGCCCTCTGTTGGCAGCCAATGGCCACCCCATATGACCCCAGTAGTGGGGCCAGGCCAGCCTGGGAGCCACAGGCTGGAGTGGGGCAACAGGACTGAAAAAGCTATTAACACACTCTTGTTTGTTAGGCTCTGGACAGTGGGACTGAAAGAGCTGTTAGTATGCTGTAACACCCCTCTGGGGGCTTTGGGGCCACTGGCATCTCTGTTCAGTGCCAGCATGTTCCTCTCATCCAGATGCAGCACCCAAGGTGAAGGCAGGTTGTAGCATGCTTGGCCCAGCTACAGGCTGAGTACAGATCCCACAGTGAGCACCGGATCCAGGGCAGAGTGTAAGCTAGGAGCCACCTGAGAGGCCAAGTGAGCGGGGTGCCTCCTACAGTGATCCCAGGGCTGAGAGAGGCCAAGGCAGGGTTATCAGGCCATGGAGACCTCTGGCTGGCAAAGCTGCACCAAAAATTCCTGTGCCAGTCTTCTGGCCTGAATGTCAATTTGTAACAGAATGGAGCTCCTGTGGATTATCATTGTCATTGAGGTTTACACCTCTTTTAAAATTAATTCTCATGTTTCCCTCAGCATTTGATCTACTATGAAATAACCTAAAGCCAGGCAGGTTGAACTTTAATAGGAAAAAAATGGAAGCTTGAGGAATCTGAGGAATATTTCAAAGTACAGAAAACAGCAGTTCTGTACAAGTCTTTATAGAGCAGAAATGATTTAGGATGATGCTTCCAAAAAGGGGAAGTTTGCGTAGCATATAAGTTGTGACTTTTTTCTTTATCTGGTGGTCTCATTACAATTCTTAAAGGCTGATAACCTTTACTTAAACACATTTTTTGCAATGACACATTTATGCATATATGCATTAGGTGAGCAGAGGGCATAGTCAGGGCTTTCATTACCAAAATTAGATGCATCCCACTGGCTTTTTCCTCTACTAAAAATTTGGCTAGCACAGAGAATAGGTCATGTACATAAAGCAGGTAGTGATATCAACACCTGGACAATCACCGAAATCTAGGGCAGGATACCTTAGCACAGGAGACTTATTTACCCTTGACTTATTGTACTGTCTTAGGGTGAGTACATTCTACTGGTAGTAGGCATACAATCCCACTGGTGGAGTTAAAGTCTGCTGTGGTAGATGTGTGGTTAACTGTAGACTAAAAAGTTTCTTTGTTCTTGTTTGAAGTTAGGGAAATAATGAGAGGGCTTTGAACTCTCTGTAAATTTCTTTTTTCCCTTATTGCATCATAGACCTCCACTGCTGACCTTCAGGCTGGTCTATTTAAAGAGGCCTTTTCCCAGATGATTTTGGCAGTGGTCTCCTGCGTGAGTAATTGGGTATTTAGTAATTGAATATTTAGTATTTCAGTGAGTAACCTATTAGCCTAATGTCAGAAGCTTTATCTGACATTGGGCTAATAGGTTAATTCTCTATTCAGAAATTCATCTCATAGTGTAGAAAATAATTTGTTTTAAACAACAAGTTGTCAAGCCAATTCTCATTTTGCAAACATTTTGCTTTCTTCTGATGGCAGGAACTTTGGTAAACAGATTATAGCATTTAACTTTATCTATTTCTGCATTCACATCAGAAATATTGTTTCTCCTCTAAAAAGAAACTGTAATGTTATATTTATAATTCACATGAAGGCTGTGGTAGCAAGCATCAAGTACTATGGTTATATTCAGATGATAAAAATATCTAATGAATGTCTAGTTGAGAGCTAGCTTATTACCATTGGCCTTGAGTGCAACATCATTTAAATTCAAACAGTACTGTCCTCTGCTGTGAAAAATTGCCCAAAGGGTGAAGAATTCTCTCCAGGGCTATTCATGGATGTACATTAAACCTTGCTGAAGAACAGATTTTCACTGACAGTATGAAAGGGAAAACTAGAGTGCTTTTTGGAAAACTACTTATTTCAATGAATAATTTCCAAATAATTTCATTAGATAATTGAAGCTTTTCAAATACAAATTTACAGAGAATTAGGACAGAAAGACAAATAGTGACATTTAGTAATGTCTTTCCATGAAAACAGCCTTGGCTGCCTCTCTAAAACTGAACATATAATTACTAAAGCCCCTTCATCTAATTTGATTATTGATTACAGGTCATGGTCTATTACTTTTCCTGTAACCTAATGAAAATGTGAATTTTGACTTAGCAGTACTGTGAATAACAGAAATCTGTTTGGTTTGGTTTTATCAACCCAAGGAAGACACACACACACACACACACACACACACACACACACACACACACATATGCATACACACTGACCCTTCCCCTGCAATTTCCCTTGGCAGGAGAAAAACAATAAAACAACACACCAAGGAAAAAAAGAAAGTAGAGAATATTGGGAAGGGAAAAAATAAAATAATTTCCCTGCCTCTATATTTCTTTTTCTGTTTGTTTCTTTGTTTGAATTTCCCAAGTAGTAACAAATATTTACATCAAATGATATCTAAGTTCTTTGGCAGGAAGCATACATTTCTTAGAGAATGTTAGAAAGTAGGATTTGAAGGTATAGGTGAAATGGTTAAAAAAACTGTATTTTCCCCTTTCGAAAAGAATAAAAGGAATGATTTTGTTATTGATAGGTAATCGTGAACATTTATTATTACCTCATTCATTTATCCTAATTGTGCCTTAAGTCTCTTTAAAATGAAATAGTGATAATTGTATTTACCCTGTTTAGCTCATGGAACATTGATGTTATGAAATAAAGAATTATTTAAATACATCAGCATTATTACAATTTATTTGGAAACTACCCCAACATATTTAAAATAAGCCAAATATATTTTTTAATTTTCTTGAGTATTCAGAACTGCTTTTTTTAATTAGTGGAAGGAGAACGTAATGCTAACCAAATTCTGTTCAGTTTAGTTAAGCAGTTACCCCTGATCGTCTCTCAAAGAAAATAATGCAAGTGCCAGAAAACAGTTATTCACATTTAAATTCAATTGAAGGAAAAATAGATAAATTTTCCTGATGTTAAGACTGTTGATTAGCTCTTGACATGTTTGTCACCATGTTTCTGCATGCCTTTGAATTTCAGTACCATCCAAATAAATTAAATTTACTGTCTGTCTTCCTTCAAAGTTTTTCCTCAATGTATTTGAAATATCTTCTATTAGACCATTTTACTTAGAGGATTCCTTATTTATTGCTGCCACACTTTCTGACTTTCCTCCTCAGCTTGCTCCCTTTTTTCTCCCTAATTAACTAGTCAAGCTTCTCTTTCTTTATAAATTTTCATTTCCTGAAGAGCCAGACCATCCTTGTACAATCACACCATCGTCTCCCTCAGATCGCTCTAAAATAAAGCATATTGCAGCTAAATCGGTATCTTAGATAAGCTCAGTTACTTCTTCCTTTGATAAAGTTGATTTTCCACTTTGAAATACAGTGCACTGCAAATAACCTTAACTGAGACATAAAATGATGTAAGGTAAAATGACATGACACAAATACAATGATCTACACACAAATGTGGCTTTCTGTCTGTTGTAAGATTTCAGAATTCCTACAAATATGATCAGTCACTTTGGTTTAATAATTTCCTCTTATACCATTAAAAGCAAATTTGACATTTATAGTTTCTAAACCACATTATTTCTTGAATATTAGCAAATTCCCTCTTTCCCTTCCTCCCTCCCTTCCTTTCCTTCCTTCCTTCCTGTCCTTCCTTCCTTCATTCCTTCCTGTCCTTCCTGTCCTTCCATCCTTCCTGTCCTTCCTTCCTTCTTTCCGTCCTTCCTGTCCTTCCTTCCTTCCTTCTTCCTTCCTTCCTTCCTTCCTTCCTTCCTTCCTTCCTTCCTTCCTTCCTTCTGGTCCTTCCTGTCCTTCCTTCCTTCCTTCCTTCCTGTCCTTCCTGTCCTTCTCGTCCTTCTCTTTGGAATAAGAACTTCTCCTGAACAATAATAACAACAATACAAACAGCCATGGAGATTATGTATAGCTGGAGGCTACAAGCAGATAAGGTGTGAAGGGATATAAAAATAAAAATGACCTATCTATCACTTATATGTTCCAAAATCAATTTATTTAGTGAGCTTCTGTCATTAAACGGTGGAAAAATTACAATGAAGGGCTAAGAGCTTTCTACTTCCCTTTAGTTTAATAGTTTTACTTTTCATTTTCAAATGAGGTTTTAGTACCTCATTTAATCTATAACAACCATGTAACGTAGTATCATTTACATCAGTTGAAAAAGTAAACTAAGGTTAATTCATGATAATTTATGAGATGAATTCATTGACCAGAGGAGGTTAAATAGTCATGGTTCTTAAAATGAACATTCTAGTCCTCTGCCTTTTGATAACATTACTGTGATCATTTTATATATGAGGCAACTAAGCCCTAAGTGGGTAGAAAGTATAGACTGGCTCAATTTCTAACCCAACTTTTCATGATACATGCGTCATCCTCAACTATTCCTCAAATGTATCATGTAATCTCTGCTTTAACAATTTAGTGAGCTGAGGAAATTATAATACCATTTAAAAATTACATAATTATTAGAAATGTCTTCTTTGTATTGACTAAAATTAACTTCCCTCATATTCCTGGTGATGCCACTCATATTGCCAAAACTAGATGGTGCCCAAACCTGAGGGATTGTTTTTTAAAGGTGCTGAGGAGGAGATTTCTCATGGGGAGCACTTTCTGATACACTTTAATATGTTTCTGAAAGGGATGAACATATACAATTAATCCTTGAACATGGGTTTGAAGTGCATGGGTCCATTCATATGCAGATTTTAAGAAATAAATGTATTAGACAATATTTTGGAGATTTATAACAATTTATGAACACTCACAGATGAACTGCATATTCTAGAAATACTGAAAAAATTTAGGAGAAGTGCATGTCACAAATGCATAATATGTATGTAGGTACTAGTCTACATATGGAGACACAGCCAAATCATATTACAAATATTGACTTAAAATGCTGTGTCAAGCTAATCATCTCTGTGAGCAGTTCATTTTCCAGCAGATTGTGTGGCTGTAAAAAGTGATCTATTGTGTTTCTCTATTTTTCATCGTGTTTAGTGCAATACTGTAAACCTTGTATCACTTACTGCCATAAAATTATATACAAATTGATTATAAAAATTAATATTTGCTAAAACTTATGTACACAAACACTTAAGGACCAAGTGGAGAGAAATGTAAGCAAATGTAAATATGCAACATTAAATCATAACTGCATAAAATGAATTGTCATACATAGTGTATTGTCACACTTTTGTAACCATCTCCTGTTGCTATCGTGGTGAGCTCCAGTGTTACAAGTTGTATTGGTCCATTTTCATACCTCTATGAAGAAATACCTGAGACAGGGTAATTTATAAAGAAAAAGAGGTTTAATGGACTCAGAGTTCCACATGGCTTGGGAGGCCTCACAATCATGGCGGAAGGCAAAGGAGAAGCAAAGGCAGGAGCGTGTACAGGGGAACTGTCCTTTATGAAACCATCAGATCTGGTGAGACTTATTTACTGTCATGACAACAGTGTAGGAAAATCCACCTCCATGATTCAGTTACCTCCCACAAGTTCCCTCCCATGACACATGGGGATTATGGGTGGGGACACAGCCAAATCATATCACAAATATTCACTTAAAACTGTGTCAAGCTAATCATCTCCATGTGAGCAGTTCATTTTCCATTAGATTGTGTATGGCTGTAAAAAGTGATCTATTCTGGTTCTCTATTTTTCATTGTGTTTAGTGCAATACTGTAAACCTTGAATAATAATACCATGGGACCCATATACCTTGCCACTAGTGATGCTGGAAGTTCTCTGAAGCAGACAAAAGTCGTGACATTACAAGAAAAAGTTAAATTGCTCAATGCGTACTATGGATTGAGGTCTGCTGCTGTATTTGCCTGCCATTTCAATATAAATAAATTCAGCTTAAGAACCATTATTTGAGAAAAGAAAATTTGTGAAGACATTGATGCATCTATGCTAGCAGGAGCCCATTTTGCAAAATACCTTTTTATCTTGTATTACAATTGCAGATTTCACATAAGCACAAGATTGCTATAGAAAAAGCATACTAATAGATTCTGCTAGGATTTGAGAAAAACCTAACTTATTATATGATAACTTAAATGAAAAGGAACGTGAAGAATCTAAAGCTGAAGAATTTAATTTCCACAAAGGATGGCTTGATAATTTTAGAAAGAGATTTTGCTTTTACAGTGTCAAGGTATGAAGAGAAGCAGCATCTGCTGACCACGAGGCAGCAGGTGAGTTCCCAGCTGCCACTAAGAACAACATGGAGAAGACACAATGTTTTCCTGAAGAGGTTTTAGTGCAGACAAAACTGTCTTAAGCTGGAAAAAAAAATTCACAAAGGACATTTATTAGTAAGAAAGAGCAGTGAGCCCAAGAATTAAGGCAGGAAGGGATAGGCTAACTCTACTGTTTTTTGTAAATTCAGTTGGTTTTATGATAAAACCGCCCTTGTCTGTAAAGCTGCTAACCCAGGAGACTTAAAGGGAAAAGATAAACACTGGCTGCCAGATTTTTTTGGTTTTTGTTTTTTATTTTTTACTGTACAACAAGAAGACTTGGACAACAAAAGCCCTTTTTCTGGATTTACTTTATCAGTGGTTCGTCCCTGACGTCAGGAAGTACCTTGCCAGTAAGGTACTGCCCTTTAAAGTTTTTTTTTTTTAATATATTGGACAATGCCCCTGGCCATCCAGAACCAAGTGAATTCAACACCATAGGAACTAACAGAGTCTACTTGTCCCAAACACAACGTTTTTGATTCCACCTCTAGATCAGAGGTTATAAGGACTTTTAAGGCACATTAAATACAGTACCCTATGGAAAGGATTGCCAGTTCTATAAAAGGGAATCTCAATAGAGAGAAAATAATGGAAGTTGGGAAGAATGACCCTATTGAAGATGCCATCATTGTTATGAAAAAGCTTTGAAAGCCATCGAGCCCAAAACAACTTCCTGCTGGAGAAAACTGTGTCCAGATGTTGTGCATGACTTCACAGGTTTTACCTACAACCAATCAAGGAAATCATGAGAGGCACTGTGGATACAGCAAAATAGTGAAGAGTGAAGGGTTTCAAGATACAGATGTTGGGGATATTGAAGAGCTAATAGACAACACACCAGAGGAATTAGAAGAAGACAACTTGATGGAGATGAGTGCTTCGAGACCAGTGCTAGATCATGAGGAAGATGGAAAAGAAGCAATGTAAGAAAACTAATTGACATTAGACAACCTGGCAGAACAGTTCTGATTATTTAAGTCTACTTTTGACTTTTTTATGACAGGGACCCTTTATGCACCCATGGGTGTAGACAAAAGCAAATTGTGGAAGAATTGCTACTGTATAGAAACATTTTTTTTAAGGCAGAGAAATGAAAAACACAAACCATCAGAAACGTTGATATATTTCTGTAACGTCACATTGAGTGTGCCTGCTCTTTTGCCTCCCTTCCACCTTCTCCTCTTCTGCCTTTGCCATCCCTAAGACAGCAAGATCAACCTTTCCTCTTCCTCCTTCTCAGCCTATTCGATGTGAAGATGACAAAGATGAAGACCTTTATGATGATCCAGTTCCACCTGATGAATAGTTAAGATAGTTTCTCTTCCTTATGATTTTCTTTTCTCTAGCTTACTTTATTGTAGAATCTACTATATAATACATATAAAATAAAAATATGTATGAATCAACAGTTTATGTTATCTGTAAGGTTTTTGGGCAACAGTCGGCTATTAGTGGTTTCATTTGTGGGGTGTGAAAGTTATACGTGGATTTTTCACTTGCAGTGGGGTTTGGCACCCATACCTCCTGTGTTGTTCATGGGTCAACTGTGCATCACAAGTGATACTGGTTAGAAGTATTCAAACACAAGTATTGCTCCTCGCCTTATCACTAAGATTTGGGTACTTACCACTGCCAATCACTTTCACTTCATTTAAAATAGTAACATTGGAAAGGTGACTCTCTTATTCTTTGCTATTTTAGTTACCTATTAATTGCCTTTTAATTGTCTTTAAGCTTTTTCTCATTGATCCAGCTCAGAGATATATCTCTATAACCTCATTGTCCAACAAAGTAATCATTAGCCACATGTAGCTGTATAAATTTATATTCAAATTAATTAAAATTGAATTATAAATTCAGTTTCTCAGTCATGCTAATTATACATCAAGTCCTCCATGGCCACATGTGGCGACTGACTACCATATGGGATAGTAGAGATTTAGAACAGTTTCATCATTGCTGAAAGTTCTGCTGGACACCACAGTTTTAGAGACTAGCATTGTTTTTGGAAAAATAAATAAATATAAACTGAACTAGTTTATTAGAAAGCAGAAATCCTATTTATTTTGCCTTCATCAGGGAAAGTGGATTTTGAGAGCCAATGAAGGAATATGTGTACTTCCAGGGCTTTTGCAGCTGTTCTTTTTCTGTGCTTGCTTTTGTGAGAGGAGGCTTAATGCCATTCTTTCCCCCTATAATCTACTTTCTATACCAAAATGCAGCTATGAATGATCATATTCTAAGAATGAACTCTCGTGAGTCATTGTGAACATCAATAGATACTCATGGTGGGAGTATGGAGACCTCCAATAAATTATATTTCTCACTGAACTCTGAGTTATTACTGAAATAACTCAGTAATAAAACAATCTGATGTTTCAATTTCATCATGACAACTTTTTTGATGAAATGAATGAAGGAAAAGTTTTGAATTAAGTCTGCATATTTAAGATCATAGCAAAGGGGTGACAGAAAAATAATTGTTATAGAAATGTTTTTTGATGAAATATTCTTTTATTAACTCTCTCTTATTCCAGAAGTTTTTTTATCAAATTCTCTAAAGGAAACAATCCAAATTAAGGGCTGTTTTTCTATGTCTCTGGTTCACAATGCCTTCCTTAGACATAATACAATTCTCTAATACAAAATAGTTTGCACTGGCCATAGATGTCAAAATAATAGAATGTATTGTTTCCTTGTCATTGATGAAATCCACTCAGGTGTTTAGTATCTGTTCACTAAATAGAACTGTCTTGTGGAACAGGTATATTAGAACAAGGAGGAGAAACTGCTAAAATTCTTTCAATACGGTGCTTGTAGTTTCAACTGAACTGAAAGCAACATCCTCTTAAGCCACAGACTAAAGAGGAGCATAAATGAAGTATGACAAACTGGAAAAATAAAAACCACAACTCATGAATCTCTCTCCCAGTGTTATTTTATCTGATGAATTGTCTAATCTAGCAGAAATGGTAAAATCATAGGCAGTTGGTAGAAAAGAAGCTCAGATGTCATGTAGCCAAAATTCATCATTGGTTAGAAGAGAAAAATAAAGTCACCAGAGATATTCCTCAGTCTCAGAAGCTCAAGTTTAAATGCTTGGTACTTATATGGATGCTAGAGAAAAGGTGCTTCTGAAATGCTTTCTTGTATCCACAAATATTTATTGAGAATTTATTAGTGTCCAGCCATTGAGGAGCTTTATTCAAAGTAGAGACCGACATAGTTTCAAAGATCATTGAAGTTCAGATAATTACGTTGGTCCTCTCTGTCTCAGAGACACACTCTGGCATCTATTCTTAGCAAAGATAATAAGATTGTGGATGACTCAACAGGGTAACTACTTCATCTTATTTAATGACCACTTTATAAAGTAACACATCAGGCTTCAAAAATCAAACACGGTACTTCCTTTATAATTGCTTTAACCACTTAGCAGAAATATTACCTGGCAGAACAGTATTTATTAATGTTTCACTGGTAAAAGATTGCCAAATTAGAAAACGTTATTGTGTCTTTACCCTGCAGGTCTGACACACAAGGTGGCTAGTTAAAGATTAATCGTGGTTGGAGAATGTAGAAGTGCTTTCATTCATTCATTCAACAAATGTTAATTCAAAGCCTACTAGATGCTTGGGATTCAACACTGAACAAAGCCAACAAGCATTCTTGCTTGCCCTCTTAGTAGCATCGTACAATTTTATTAAGACATAGTATATAAGCTTCTACTATGTTAGAAGACAATACTTATCAAAGCATAAGTAAGTAGAGCAATGGAAGAAGTATTAGGAACAGTTTGGGGGATCATGTGTAAAACGAATGGTCAGAGTTGGCATTGTCAATGCCTTCTAGAGAATGCTTGAAGAAGAGAAAATTAATGTGGAAGTTTCTGTTAAAATTCTGGACAGTATTAACGTCTGAAAATAAGACGGTGCTTTGTTTGAGGAATAGCAGAGGCCAATGGGACTTGAGCAAAGAGAGTGAGAGGGAGACAGGTGAGATAATAGAGGTAACAGATGCCAGGTCATATAAGATTATTCTGAAAGCTTTAATCTTATTCACGGTGAAATGCAAAGCTGTTTCAAGGTGTGAAGCAGATGAGTACGTGTTCCTGACTCACATTTCTAATTAAATGTTGTTGGACAGAATTACGTTTATCTGATTATCTAAGATAAATTTTACATAAAGTCACTTAAAATATGTATGGAAAAGAGTTGGAACTTACATCCAAGTTAATGTCACATTGCTCATTCAACAATAAATATTTATCAAACACACTCTATATGCCCTCGCAGAGACTTCAGGGCAGAAAAATGTTTTGCCATGTTTAATGATTTTCAAATGTCTACTTCAAGTTTACATATTTGCATTTCTAATTAGGTCTTATTTAAGTTAAGTTATTCAATAAGTATGTCTCAAAAAAAAAAAAAAAACAGGTGAGAGCTCACAAAAATTGGACAATGAGCTCACTGTTATTGTTATTTTTCCATAGGAACCTGTTTCAGATGAAATTGCAAACATTTACATAGGCAGTTTTCCTTACTTCAAAAGAAACTGAAGAAAAATAATCAGATGGAAAGATGCCTTTGGGAACATAGGTAAAGACAATGCTAACATTTTCTTAAGGGGCCTATTTGCAAAACTGGTTTGTATTGTTTCTACCAAATACATATTGGAGCGAAATTATTCATGCAAAACCAAACCATTACCAACAGAGCAATCTGACAAAATGAGCTTATTCTTAGCAATCTGCAAATTGTTTTCATTTTGAATTTCCATTCAAACCAATCTAGGATAACTGGCTATTGTTAGCATGACCACTAATTCAAGAAAAGGAGGAGGCAAGTTTTGACAAAGAAAATGCATGTGATTCTAATACATCCTCAACTTGAAAAAATACTATTCCTTTAATGTGTTACACTTTCACAGCACAATTTGAACTAGTCCTTCACATTGTCTTCAACACCCTTTCATTCCTCTTTATTTCTGCTATAGCTACACAGTGGAGCAATTTGTCACAAAAGACTCCTTTTAATAACCTACTAACTCCCTCTTTTGACTCCAGAACTCTGACTTAAATACTTACTGCCTATATTTAAATTCTAGCTCAGAAATGGGCTACCTTGGGGATCTACTTTGAATCTGTCTTAGCTTCAGGTTCTCCCCAGTAAAAGGGGGTTGTTATAAGTCTTTAAGTGTATGTAAAGATGAAACTATCCATGTTGGTCTAGCACAGTGCCCATTATGCAGTAAGTGCTGATTAAATTTTAGGTGTAAGTATTATGCATCACACAATCCATATTACCTCTCATACCTAGATTAACTTTTTAAAGCATTCAATGCATTAACACCTAAAATAAAATCCTTTCAAGATTTTACCTCTTCCCATAAGGTCGGGTAGTTTTTCCTTAGACTTGTATTAGAAGTCCCTATGGGCTAGAATGTCCCTATAATGCAAAATGACCTAGACTCTCACAATTTTCCAAGGACATACCAAACAAGTTTTTTAAAGGTCTATTTCAGTCAGATGGATCTGTTCAATCTTCCTAAACCAATCCCCTACAATGTGCCTTATAGAGTCTGCCTTTCTGTATTCACACAATTACCCACACCTAAAATGTTTTTTTTTTTCCTCTGCAAGTCTGAATCCCATTCATTTTCAAGGGTCAGTTCTAGATAAATTATTCTATGAAATGGTGCTACCCCTTCCCTTAATACCTATCGTGCATCTATAACCTTTCATTTGTCATATGTCATTTGTTATTGCTGTCTACCTCTTCTTTTGTTGGTCATTAATCCCCA
This sequence comes from Saguinus oedipus, assembly GCA_031835075.1. Lineage (NCBI taxonomy): Eukaryota > Metazoa > Chordata > Mammalia > Primates > Cebidae > Saguinus > Saguinus oedipus. Next base: position 90,573,249 of record CM063184.1, on the reverse strand, counting down.
GATAGTTTGGAAGCTCCTAGAAATGATGGACCAATATGCTATATCTATACACTGTGGAACCTGGCATAATGCTAGGCACAGGATCAGACTCCAATGTTGACCCATGTATTGTTCCTAATATACAATGATCCATGTAGTAAGTACATTCAATTTAATCTTAGTGAAGGGATAAGTGAATTCTTCTCATTTGCAATGCAATGCAGATATGCGTCAGAATAAAAGCAATGCAGATATGCGTCAGAATAAAAGCGGTGCAGATATGCGTCAGAATAAAAGCGGTGCAGATATGCGTCAGAATAAAAGCGGTGCAGATATGCGTCAGAATAAAAGCGGTGCAGATATGCGTCAGAATAAAAACGGTGCAGATATGCGTCAGAATAAAAGCGGTGCAGATAGGCGTCAGAATAAAAGCGGTGCAGATATGCGTCAGAATAAAAGCGGTGCAGATATGCGTCAGAATAAAAGCGGTGCAGATATGCGTCAGAATAAAAAGCAAGAACACTAAATCATTCAGGAACTGATAATGAAAGTCCTGGAAAAAATGTTTCATGTTTTGTTAAAGAGATAGTAATCTTTTTTATGAGTACTGTTTTAGGTATTATTGTTGAAATTTTATTTGGAACCAGGCAGATGCTGATAATCTAAGATGATCTTAATCTTCATGATAAATGAAATCATTATCAGTGTTAGAAACTTGCTGAATATATGTGCACATAGGAGAGAGAGCTTTAAGTGGTTCTTCCTTCATTATGTGCTTATGATAATAAATACGTATAAAACAACCTAAGCTAAAGTTAATACTTTGTTATTGGAAGGGCATTTTGAAATGAAACCTACATTCTCAAAGAAGTGGATAAGATCTCAAATAATATTTTTAGATCTGTTAAAGGACAAAATATTGAAAAACCTTCTGGAAAATTATGTATTACATATTTTTTCTTTCATTTTTAGAAGAGTCGAGCACAGCTGTACACTCTATATGTACCTGAAGTCCAAGTTCTATATATACCTGAATCTCCCTGTTTTGGAAATTGGATATCTAATAAATATTGGCCCTGTTTATAGAATTTCTGACTCCTACACAGTGATTAGCCTAGTGCTGTGTACTCTAGATCCTAAATTCTTCCAATTGACATATTATTTCATTTCTTTATATATATATGGCTAAATAATTAATTGTAGTAATGATAAATTTTCAAATATCTGAAGTGAGTCTCCCTTCCCCACATTAGCCAGTAAAAGAGTGAAGGAGAGGCTGGTGCAGTGGCTCACGCCTGTAATCCCAGCGCTTCTGGAGGCTGAGGGGGCCGATCATGAGGTCAGGAGACTGAGACCATACTGGCTAATATGGTGAAAACCCATCTCTACTAAAAATCAAAAAAAAAAAAAAAAAAAAAAAAAAAAAAAAAATTAGCCAAATGTTGTGGCACCCACCTGTAATCCCAGCTACTTGGGAGGCTGAGGCAGGAGAATTGCTTGAACCCGGGAGGCGGAGGTTGCAGCGAGCTGAGATCCCGCCATTGCCCTCCAGCCTGGGTGACAGAGTGAGACTCTGTCTCGGGGAAAAAAAAAAAAGAGTGAAGGAGAAAACAACATGTTACTGAAATATGTTTCTTCTATATCAACAAAAAAGGTTTGAAATTAAGAGGTATCTATCAGCTTTGTTCCAGACTTACTTCACATTATCATGTTAAAACCACTGAAATTGAAACAATAATTCACATTTTCAAGAAATTTTTCCATTTCAATGGCTTTAAACCTGAATCATTCAAATATTTGGCTAATTACTGTCTACATCGATGACATATATGTTATTTCATTTGGCATCAAATAATTTTGGTTGCTTTCCAAATGCTGAAAATTCAAGAAATTACCACATCCGTTATAGATGTTTTTCTAACAATTTATTATCTTGATACAACTCAAGTTCTAGTTTATTTTCATTTTAGATTTTACAAAATAGTGATTGCTATTCTCATTGGTTTGTGCTCTTTAAAAAAGTTAATTACAATGTTGCCTATCAACTATTTTGCCAAATCATTTTCTCTGTCTAGGTTTTCTTTATAAAATGATTATTTATCTTGCGTTCCATTGTTGATTAACTTTAAACTTTTAAAATGTATAATATGGCTGTAATCCTAGCAATCTGTGAGACCAAGGCAGGTGGGTCATCTGAGGCCAGGAATTCAAGACCAGCCTGGCCAACATGGGGGAAAACCACGTTTCTACTAAAAATATAAAACTTAGCCAGGCATGGTGGGGTATGCTTGTAATCCCAGCTACTTGGGAAGCTGAGACGGGAGAATTGCTGGAACCCAGGAAGCAGAGGGTACAGTGAGTCAGGATCACACCATTGCACTCCAGCATGGGTTACTGAGCAAGACTCTGACACCCCCCCACAAAAAAAGTATAATAGGTAAACTATATTAAAAATATGTCATATGTAACTAATATAATGTTAAATTAACTAATTTAAATTATAAACAAATAAATGCTTAGACACAGAAATTTCCCAGCTAAGAACTTATCCTACAGATGCCTTCACAGAGGCATGAAAAGAAAGATACAGGGTCAAAGGTACAGATCAAACAATATGGAATATTGTTTCTAATATAAAAACTTGAAATACACCTAAGTGACTCATAAAATAAATTGAGAAACTAAAATACATTACATTATTATGCAGTTATTTAGAAGAATGAGTCAGCATTATATGTAAAAATAGAATATATATATATATATATATATCTACATTTTATTGTACTTTAGGTTCTGGGGTACATGTATAGAGCACGCAGGATTGTTGCATAGGTACATACATGGCGAGGTGGTTTGCTGCCTCCATCCCCTCGTCACCTCTATTTGACATTTCTCCCCATGTTGTTCCTCCCCAACTTTTCCACCCCCTGCTCTCCCTCCCCAGCCCTCCCCCTCAACAGACCCCAATGTGTGATGCTCCCCTCCCTGTGTCCATGTGTTCTCATTGTTCAACACCCGCCTACGAGTGAGAACATCTTGTGTCTGATTTTCTGTTCTTGTGTCAGTTTGCTGAGAATGATGGTTTCCAGATTCATCCATGTCCCTACAAAGGACATAATTCATTGCTTTTTATGCTGCATCATACTCCATGGTGTATATGTGCCATATTTTCTTTGTCCAGTCTATCATTGATGAGCAAGTAAAATTATATGTAAATGTTAAAATCAGAAAACATTGCAGAGCAGGATTTAGTTTTTGATATAGTGTGTTCATATATGTTTATATATATTTGTATATAAACACACCCAAAATTATATATACACATATAAATTCTCAGACTATGTCTGAAAGAATCAGCCAAAATGATTAATAATACATTTATCTTTTAGTCAGTTTATCCAAATCACTTTTGAAGATAGGAATTAGGCACCTAAGCTTGGGAGTGGGCTAGATTTTTATCTTTAATTTCTTCTATAACATTTTGATGTTTTGTTAAGATAATAAATTATTTAGATAAGTCAACAACATTAATATGATTTAATACTTGTCACTTTTCATAGGTGTTGAGATGTCCGATAGATATGAAATGAGCATCTTCACCTCAATAAGTGAAAAGACAGGAATTTGACTCTAGGATTTTTATCACTGTTTGTAAGAATAACTAATGAATGCATTAAGGATGTGAATTTGTTGTATTTACCACTTAGAGAAAAAGATTGTGTTCAGCACTTTTTGACATTTTCATAAGAGAACTGGAAAACTGTGCAATTTCATAAATTTAGAATGACATTTGAAAGTACATCCTTCTGTGTAATTGTGTGGCTTTGTTGTCCTACTGTCAGTTTTGATTGACACTTAATAATTAGGTGTGGAGATATAAAGGATGGTGAATTTTTTTTAAGTAGTTTGGATACCAATGGAAATTGCCAATTCTCTTAGAATGCTTGGGCAGAACACAAAGATCACAAACTTTTTCCAGTTTCTCTGAGTAAGAGAAGAGGTCTCTGTGTCACAAACACAATTTATTAAAAAGAAGACCAATTCTATTTGAGTATAAATTAAAGCACATTCTGCCCAACACGTTGGTTATGCTCCTAATGGTTAGCATTTAGAAGTGAAATCCCTTCATTTTAATAAAACATATGACCCTATTCCACTTTTATAAATTCCTTATTAATGCTGGATATATTACTTTATAATGTTCAATGGTATCCACAGTATATAGCAAATAGGTTTTCATCAATCTATAAAGACTGAAATCAGAATATAACCTTAAAAGAAAATGTAGAAAAGAACCAATTTCTTTTTTAAGGCACTTAAGCACATTAAGTTAATGATCTTTAAAAATCCGGAACATAAGCCAAGATATATTTGACATATTTTGGAGCAGTTTTGTGACATCATTATGTGGAGAATTCTATGGCTAGGTTCTATTTTTTCCTATCCAAATTTTTTTTTTTTTACCACTTGAAATGGTGAAAAAAAAATATTTTGAGGAAGAGACATCTCTAAAAGCTCTCCCACTGTATTTTTTTTAAAGATCTTTGTTAACTTAATTTTCATCAAATCTTTGGTCAAAGTTTTTCAAGAAAACATCCACAAATCTATAAATGTGATCCATCACATAAACATAACCAAAGACAAACACCACATGATTATCTCAATAGATGCAGAGAAGGCCTTCTACAAAATTCAATAGCCCTTTATACTAAAAACTCTCAATAAACGAAGCAACAATGGATTGTATCTCAAAATAATAAGAGCTATTTTTTTATGGCATTTTAGGTTTTGGGGTACATGTGAAGAACATGCAAGATTGTTGCATAGGTACACACATGGCAGTGTGATTTGCTGCCTTCCTCCCCTTCACCTATATATGGCATTTCTCCCCTACTATCTCTCCCAAACTCCCCACCCCTCACTGTCCCTCCCCTATTCCCCTCAACAGACCTCAGGGTGTAGTGCTCCCCTCCCTGTGTCCATGTGTTCTCATTGTTCAACACCTGCCTATGAGTGAGAACATGCGGTATTTCATTTTCTGCTCTTGTGTTAGTTTGCTGAGAATGATGGTTTCCAGGTTCATCCATGTCCCTACAAAGGACATAAACTCATCGTTTTTGACGGCTGCATAATATTCCATGGTGTATATGTGCCACATTTTCCCAGTCCAGTCTATCATCAATGGGCATTTGGGTGGTTCCAGGTCTTTGCTATTGTAAACTGTGCTGCAATGAACATTCATGTGCATGTGTCCTTATAGTAAAACGATTTATAATCCTTTGGATATATACCCAGTAATGGGATTGCTGGGTCAAATGGAATTTCTATTTCTAGGTCCTTGAGGAATTGCCACACTGTATTCCACAATGGTTGAACTAATTTACACTCCCACCAACAGTGTAAAAGAGTTCCTATTTCTCCACATCCTCTCCAGCATCTGTTGTCTCCAGATTTTTTAATGATCGCCATTCTAACTGGTGTGAGATAGTATCTCAATGTAGTTTTGCTTTTCATTTCTCTAATGACCAGTGATGATGAGCATTTTTTCATATGTTTGTTGGCCTCATGTATGTCTTCTTTTGTAAAGTGCCTGTTCATATCTTTTGCCCACTTTTGAATGGGCTTGTTTGGTTTTTTTCTTGTAAATCTGTTTTAGCTCTTTGTAAATTCTGGATATCAGCCCTTTGTCAGATGGGTAAACTGCAAAAATGTTTTCCCATTCTGTTGGTTGCAGATTCACTCTAATTACTGTTTCTTTTGCTGTGCAGAAGCTGTGGAGTTTGATTAGGTCCCACTTGTCTATTTTGGCTTTTGTTGCCAATACTTTTGGTGTTTTGGTCATGAAGTCCTTGCCTACGCCTATATCCTGAATGGTTTTGCCTGGATTTTCTTTTAGGGTTTTTATGGTACCAGGTCTTATGTTTAAGTCTTTAATCCATCTGGAGTTAATTTTAGTGTAAGGTGTCAGGAAGGGGTCCAGTTTCTGCTTTCTGCACATGGCTAGCCAGTTTTCCCAACACCATTTATTAAACAGAGAATCCTTTCCCCATTGCTTGTTTTTGCCAGGTTTGTCAAAGATCAGATGGTTGTAGATACGTTGTGTTGCCTCTGAGGCCTCTATTCTGTTCCATTGGTCTATATCTCTATTTTGGTACCAGTACCATGCTGTTTTGATTACTGTAGCCTTGTAGTATTGTTTGAAGTCCAGCAGTGTGATGCCTCCTGCTGTGTTCTTTTTGCTTAGAATTGACTTGGCTATGCAGGCTCTCTTTTGGTTCCATATAAAATTTAAGGTGTTTTTTTCCAGTTCTGTGAAGAAGGTCATTGGTAGCTTGATGGGGATAGTGTTGAATCTGTAAATCACTTTGGGCAGTATGCCCACAGTCAGTATCATACTGAATGGGCAAAAACTGGAAGCATTCCCTTGGTAAACTAGTACAAGACAAGGTTGCCCTCTCTCACCACTCAACATAGGGTTGCTCTCTCCCACCTATTCAACATAGTATTGGAAGTTCTGGCCACAGCAACCAGACAAGAAAAAGAAATAAAGGGTATTCAAATAGGAAAGGAGGAAGCCAAATTGTCTCTATTTGCAGACAACATGATTGTATATTTAGAAGACCCCATCATCTCAGCCCCAAATCTTCTTAGATGATAATCAACTTCAGCAAAGTCTCAGGATACAAAATCAACATGCAAAAATCACACAAGCATTCCTATACACCAATGACAGACAGAGAGCCAAATCATGAGGTAACTCCCATTCACAATTACTACAAAGAGAAGAAAATACCTAGGAATACAATTAACAAGGAATGTGAAGGACCTCTTCAAGGAGAACTACAAACCACTGCTCAAGGAAATAAGAGACAACAGAAACAGATGGAAAAACATATGTTAGGGAAAATCAATATCGTGAAAATGGCCATACTGCCCAAAGTAATTTAAAGATTCAACACTGTCCCCATCAAGCCATGGGAAGCAGTTGAATAAAGAACCTATGTTCATGTAACTTAGCATCATCTCACAATTATAATGAAGGATAAAACTTCACATGTGACATCAAAATCAGAAAAATATATAGTAATAAGTTAGGTATAATATGTTTGAATTAAAACATATTACTAAATTATGCTTGGACACAGTGGCTCACGCTTAGAATCTGAGCACTTTGGGAGACTGAGGTGGGAGGATTACAAGGTCAAAAATTTGAGACCAGCCTGGCCAACACATTGAAACCCCATCTCTACTAAAAAAAAAAAAATAGCTAGGCATGGTGGCAGGCACCTGTAATCGCAGCTACTCGGGAGGCTGAGGCAGGAGAATCGCTTGAACCTCGAAGGTGGTGGTTGCAGTGAGCCACATGATTGTATATTTAGTGGCTCATGCCACTGCACTCCAGCCTGGGTGACAGAGCTGGACTCCTTCTCAAAAAAAAATTACTAAATTATTATGTTTATATGCTAATTTATAGCTCGAAATAAAACACTTTTACATATTTACACATTTCAGTTTTCACAGTAACCCTGAGACAGTTATAAAAGATGCACACACGCAAACTGTTCAGCCCATTTAAGGTCCGACATAAGTGGTTTCAGAGAAGGAAGGGTCTGTGGTGGGGCCAGACTGCAGCACAAGCCTCTTTGCCTCTTAGGCCTTCCACTGTCTTGGAGATACCTGTGGTAGGAAAGAACATACGGAGCATTTGGTAGATCTCAGTAGAAGAAACATAATATGGTTTATTCTGGACAATGCTCTACAGAGAATTATATGCCTTTTGAACCGTTTCTCCTTTTTGTCACTGGACATTGGTAAAGATAGAAAGCTTTACTATGGTTCATCAAATGATCATGTGGTCAGAGTTTTCCTCAGAAGCTAGATCTAGAATTAAGAGAAGTACATCCATCAGAAATCTATTTTAATATAGAAGTAGAATATCTGTCATAATGTATAAGCAATGCCAGAAGACAGGATTTAAGCTTGAATCTTAAGCAGATGACTTAGATATCCCCTCTATCTCCCCCCGAACCGTTGACTCCACCTCTATCTCCACCGCCACGTCATTCACTTTTGTACCAGAACCTCTTACTCTGCTTTCATTTATGGCCACACTGGAATTTTGAGGAGGAATAAAGCAAAGCTTTATTTACAAGTATGTTGTCTTAATTGATGGTCAAGCCAAAAATAGGCTATGATTATGCTACTGTCTTACTCAAGAGGTGGTGGGGGAGGGAGGATGAGGCATCAAAGATAAAATGGTGACAAAAAGTTGATGGGCAAGCTGCATTTGTTATACCTGTTCAACCATTTTACGAGGAAAGAGAAGTGGCCCAAAGCTAGAACATGCAGAGATTTATGAGCAGGAATAAATGGCTTGGCTAGATGGCCAGGGCCTGAAAGAAGAAAAAAAATGGAATACAGGGGACAATGAGTAATGGAATATAGGCACACAGATATCCCTTGGGTAGTGGACATAAAATGTCAGCATTTTTATATTGCATGCTAATGCCACCAATGAGCTGGCTTTATGAAAGGGGCACTAAACAGCCAAATAGACAAAATGACTTAGCCAATTAATGTCAGCCAGCCTCTGTCATTGGCCACTCCATGGCTTGCACAAAGGGCACAGAAAGGAAATAGCCATGTCACAGGGATGCGGGCTATGCATGGCCTCAAGAACATGGGCTCAAATTCATCAAGGCTTATCTTTGTACTGCCACTAACGAACCTTCAGCCTGTCAGCCACAGAGACAAATAATCTATGCCTAATGTAGCACCATCCTCAAGAAAACCAACCGGACACCTTATGGCAAGTTGACTACATTTGACCCCTTTTACCCTCCAATGTCAATGATTCATTTTCCCATCAGTAGGTATATGTTCTGGGTATGAGTTTGCCTTTTCTGACTGCAGGACGTCAACCTGCACCACTAACCAAGGGTTTACGAAGTGATTCACCGGAAGAGGGTGTCACTCAATATCATGTCAGTTCCAGACACCCACTTTACAGAAATAGAGGGTGGGAGTGGGCACATGACCATGGAATCCACTGGCCACGCTCCATACTATACCACCCAGAAGCTGTCAGTGTGATAGAGCAACACAATGGACTGGTGAAGGTAAACTGAGGTGCTAGCTTGAAGGTAAACTGAGGTGCTAGCTTGAAGGTAAACTGAGGTGCTAGCTTGAAGGTAAACTGAGGTGCTAGCTTGGAGATGATTCCTTACAAAGAAGGGCACCACTCTCCAGGATGCAATACACACACGAAATCAAGAGGTGGCAATCTTCCTGTAAAGAGTGAGATAAAAATTATTTTAGGTTTTCAGGCCATATGATTTCTGTGGCAGCTATTCAACTCCGCAGTTGCAGTGTAAAAACGGCTTTAAGTAATATATAAATGAATGGTTGTAACTGTGTTCCAGTAAAACTTTATATAAACAGGCAACAAGATGGATTTGGCCTGAAAGTCATAGATTGCCAATCTCTACATGAGTAGACAGCCTTTGCATATAGGTTCCTGTCCCTAACAGGTGGAATACATGAGTTTGAGAATCAAGGAATTGAAGCAAGGGTGGCCATATTTAATGTCACTTCTATTTGTGTTTCTGTCTGCACAGATTTTTTTTTTTATCACTCCTAATTGTTCTTTATGGGAATTTTGTGTTTTCTGTGTACACAATTGTGTTTTGCAGATTAAAACTTCTGATACCCAAAGGGAAAACCCTTTTACCATGCACACAGCAAGAGTCCTATTGTATATAAGCTGTGGTTTTCTCCTGGTCATCTTGAACTCTTTTGGATAAGGGACAAGCATGAAACACACAGAGTCACAATCCCGGCAGGGAATGGACTCTGATCATCAGAGGGAAGTAAGGCTGACGTTTCCTGGTACAAAACAATTCTGGGTTTGTCTCCCAGGCGATCCACTTGCATATCTTTCAGAACCCCTTACCCAATTTCAACAATAAGTGGAGAAGTACAGCAGCCACAGTCTTGGAGGCAGATGGTGACTGCAGACCCAGGACCAGGTGAGGTGCTCGCTGAAGATAAGGAAAATTAAAAAAAAAAACACTGGTTTGATTTTTGTTCCCCCTGGATAAAGGAGAGCGATGCTAAGGATTAATTACAGCCCTAAGATTGGCTGTAGTTACATGGGCTTAATTCATCCCATAAATCTTCCTGTAAGTCAACCCAGTTAAAAAAAAAAAAAAAAAAAAAAGCTCATCATAACTGTAAGCCTTGTTGTTCCAAGCCGGAACAGATGTAAATGAATATATCTGAGCAGTACAGTGGATGAAATACAGTGGGTGCTGTTATGTATTGCCTGGTTTCTCCTTTAGAAATGAGGTATTATTTTATATAGCTTCTGGGAGCAATACTACCTGACAGACTTCAGCTCTTGATTCTTTCTGTAAATTGTCTTAGTCTGGAAAGAGCTGTTTTGTCCAAGATCACGTTGCTGTCTAACAAACAGCTTTCATCCTGTGACATAAAGTTCTGCTATCCTCAGTGCAGGCAAAACAACTTTGAATGGGCCCTTCATATTGGCTGTGGTCTTTGCTAGATCTTCATACAGCCCAACTTTCTTCATTTTCCAATACTGCTTCTTTTCCTTCCTCCCTCACTACCCTTCCTTTCCACAGGTTTTGATCCCAAGAGTTCTCCCTAATAAATATCCTGCCTGATGATCTCCAGTTTTACAATCATCTATTCAAATGATTTGGCCAAACCATCTTAATTATTTAATTCTTTTAATTCTTTAATTAAAGAATTAAAATGGCTTAGCCAAACCACTTTATCCCAAATCACCAAAGATTATAGTTTATTAATGCTCACTAATCCCCCAAAATCATTTGATTCAAATCTGAAATAGAAAGGACAAGGGTTCCCTCTTGACTCTCAGAGACTTTCTTCTCTTGAATCTACTGGTCAGGCCTTTTCCGTTGAGCTCTCTGGTGGATTACCTGTTAACAGTACTCGCCCAAGAGTGCTAGTTACCATTTAGAGCAAACAAAGCTCATTGGTGGAACTGTTGAAATGGAGCCTCTTCTGGAGGCTGACTTACTTGATTACAGCTCTGTGGATGGCTCCTGGTTGTACTGACTCTACCAAGGTTTAAAAGTCTCTTCAAATTAAGAAACTGGATAAGGGATATACAGGATAGCTCTGTTTTTGTTTTTTTGTTTTTTTTTTTTGAGACGGAGTTTCACTCTTGTTACCCAGGCTGGAGTGCAATGGCGCGATCTCGGCTCACCGCAACCTCCGCCTCCCGGGTTCAGGCAATTCTCCTGCCTCAGCCTCCTGAGTAGCTGGGATTACAGGCACACGCCACCATGCCCAGCTAATTTTTTTTTTATATATATTTTTAGTAGAGACGGGGTTTCACCAAGTTGACCAGGATGGTCTCGATCTCTTGACCTCGTGATCCACCCACCTCGGCCTCCCAAAGTGCTGGGGTGTTATGTTTTTTTACAACTGTAAGTTAATCTACAATCATCTCAAACAGTTTAATAAGAAAAGTTTACCAAAAGAGGCTTTCCAGCCCTCTTATCCACCCTGCAACAGGATAATGTACTGACTCTTCCTCTGTAACCTGTCTTCTGTGTTGAATGGCTAGTATTCATCATGGATTCAGAAGAAAGATTCCTGGGCCTATTCCATCGCTTTGTCTTCCAGTTTTACCTTCAGGACTGTCAGAGACCTCTTCTGCAAGAGACTCGCTGAGATAATCAATTGCTTTCTAGTCATGTTTCTAGAAATTCTAGAAATCGTAGTTTGTTTCTAGAATTTAGAAAATCTAGAAATAGTTTATTTCTAGAAAACTATTCCTAGTCATGTTTCTAGAAATAGTTGCCCGTAAGGTATTGGGGCATATCATGCAAGTAAGTAAGAGGTTCTAGAGGTGCTCCTATTGACCCATTTTAAATTTCTGCTTAATCCTTCTATTGAACAATTTGTATGAATGAGACCTGTTTTGAAAACATATGCTGTGTTTAAGGGTTGTGCTATTTTAAGACATTATATAGAATATTAGATTGAGTGACTCTCTTGAGATAGTGTTCTGGAAAATGGAAAAGATACTACTGAACGAAACAAAGTTTATGAAAAATAGCTTATAAAGAATATACTCACAATCAAATAAGTCTGTCTGTGCCACGTGTAGCCTGTGTTCAGGCAGGAAATGAATAGGGTCATGAGCGCAACAGGGACAGTCTAGGCATGATGTAACTTAATGCTGGCTTAGAGCTCATTGCAGGGACCTGAGCACAGAGGCGGGCTTTAAAGACTGGTAGTGCAGGCACAGCCTCAGAAGAGCATTTCTTTGAAAGAATTGCACTGTTCGTCCCATGATATTTATTTAATGTCCCTTTCAGGCTTAGTACTGAGGTTGGTTGTTTGTATTTAAAATCCGCCTAAGCCACTGGAGCCATGGTTGCTAGGAAACCAGCACTTACTTGGAGACTGCTTTACCATCTCCCTTCTTGTCATACGTCTAATTAGGAAGAGCCAACAGGTTGCAGAGTTTGTACTCACTCTTTTTCCCTCTGAAAGATCACCAAGTCTAAAACTCACTCTTCCGGCACATTCTGTTTCTCTGTATTAAAATCTGTTTGTGTAATACATTCCTCTGTGGTTTTTATTAAATTGTCTTCATTAAACAGGCCTTTACCTCTCTCGTTGCACTTATTTTCTAAATAATCTCAATGTAGACTTTGTCAACAGAGCCATTCCAGCCCCCAAACCCTGCCATCAGAGGAAAGTGTTCATTTATGAAAAAAAAGCAGAGTTAACATTTACAGTTGCTCATATACATAAGAGACCTTAAAAGAAAGCTCATTAGTTAAATAAATCACAATGACATTCTTTATGCTGCTTTTCCCACATGGACAAAATTTTACATCATAGGGGCAAGTGTTTAGGATTTCCAGTCTGAGGCTTTACATAGTGTCTGTGTTGCCATTTCTTCTTTTTACCTCCCATCTAAAATAATTATTTTTTCAAGTTGGGCTGTGACACTACCAATTTCCTGAAATGGTGGGAACGTGATCTTCCAATTCACTATACTTAAAAGTTGGGCAGAGCTTAATAGCCTAAGAAAATAATATCAGAAAATTACGTGTTTCATCATTTATACTAGTCATGCAGATTACAGAATCTCAGATCAGTATTTACCCAAGGCATGGAAGAAGGACATTATAAAAACATTTAACATATTTTGCATCTCTTTTTATTAACTTGATGCCTTTTCAAGACAAAATATGTGGAAAAACGTTGTGGGGCCCCGTCTACATGTGGCATATGACAGGAGAGCCAGGCAGTTTGTTGGTGTTTCAGGCAATCAGAGCAAGGGTTTACTTATCTGTAAGTATTTGTTGGCACCTAATAGGAACTTTACTAGTGGTGAAGGGTAAAAATAAATAAGAACTATGTTTTCTTTGCTAAAGGAATTTTTATTTCATTAAGGAGAATAAGTATCTGTACACAGAAGTATGCAAAAACCTAAGAATATATTTATTGTAGTCAAGGACTGATTGTTTGTACCCTCAAGCCACTGAAGAAACTATGCAATCACAGTGCTCACTGTAGTCTGCCATATATTGTACAATCATAATCTAATATAATTGTTGGTCACATGAATAACAACAATAAGCATTATCCCCCTCAAGTATTCACCTTAAGAGCCTATGTGTGTCTTCCTATGATATCAACATCACTCAGAGTATTTCTGAACACTTCCTTGAAAATGGCCTTCGAAGTCTGTCACTCACTTTTGAGTATGCTCTATCATCTATAGAGACATTGAAGATGGATTTGGGTGTTGGAAGTCATCAAATGTCATTTAAAAATGAGTCTGGTGTATATTATGGGTAATTTTTGAATATGGTTTTATTTCAAAACCGAGATGTGATCCTAAAGTAATGAGATGCTAGGAATTTTCTTCTATGTCCTGGAAAGCAATCTCTTCTACAAAAGATAATTAAAAAAATATTTAACCAATTGAGAACACGGTTTAAATAAGTACATGAGCTCTAACGAGTAAGCACTTTTATTCCTGAGTCAAATTATAAACTTAGTGAATTATAAAATGATCATATCTTCTACTTTGTTTTGTCTATTAGGAAGCTCACGGTCAAATTCAAAACATCTGTTTTAAAAATCCCAGTACAGCTCTTGGATTCATTGATTTTTTGAAGGGTTTTTTGTGTCTCTATCTCCTTCAGTTCTGCTCTGATCTTAGTTATTTCTTGTATTCTGCTAGGTTTTGAGTTTTTTTGATCTTGCTCCTCCAGCTCTTTCAATTTTGATGACAGGGTATCAATTTTGGATCTCTCCACTCTTCTCATGTGGGCACTTATTGCTATATATTTTCCTCTGGAGACTGCTTTATATGTGTCCCAGAGATTCTGGTATGTTGTGTCTTCGTTCTTGTTGGTTTTGAAGAACTTCTTTATTTCTGCCTTCATTTCATTGTTTATCCAGTCAACATTCAAGAGCCAGTTGTTCAGTTTCCATGAAGCTGTGCGGTTCTGAGTTCGTTTCTGAATTCTGAGTTCTAACTTGATTGCAATTAAAAAAAAAGTATAAAAAAAATCCCAGTACATTCTGGGTAACTTTGCCCTGAGTCTGATTTTCTATTTACTTTATTTTTTCCTTTTATTTGTTCTTATTATGTCTCTATCCTATTGCAGTGTGTATGTTTCATATATTATTTCAAATGTATTCAGAAAAAGACCTGAGTATAAATACATGTATTCTTCTAAACGTAAGTTTTTTCTTTATAGGCACTTATTATAATAATTTATGAATAATTTATTCAGAGTTGTATATTTTTATTTTAAGCAAGCCATAGAGAAGTTAGGATAATTGAGAGATTGTTCAGGAAAAGATCAGTGAAAGTAAAGACAGTTTATACACTTCATGAAATTTCACTTAATAGTAAATAGACTCTAAAACTTCTTTGCACTTTATAACGGATTGACTAAAAATCGCACATAATAATCAACAACAAACATTGATTTTCTAGATTCCAGAGATTAGCAGTGAACAAACTAGAGATATTAGATTGGTGCAAACATAAATGCAGTTTTTGCAATGAAAAGTAATTGACACCAGAGGTCAGGAGCTCGAGACCAGTCTGGTCAACATGGTGAAACCCTGTCTCTACTAAAAATATAAAAATTAGCTGGGCATGATGGAGTTTGCCCATAATCCCAGCTACTTGGGTGGCTGAGGTGGGAGAATTGCTTGAACCCAGGAGGCGGAGGTTGCAGTGAGCCTCAATCGAGCCACTGCACTTCAGCCTCGGTGACCAAACAAGACTCCATCTCAAAAACGAAACAGTGTTGCATGTTGGCAATACTAAACACTTGAGTCCCCAAAACATGTTAAGTTTTGTGTGAAACTTTTTCAGCAGCTAGCACGGCTACCCTGCTGCCCTAGAATCTTAGGTATTAAGATAGCTGATTACACATGATGGCACGAGAAAAGGTCTCTATCACTCTCTATATTCCCCATAGTGTTGAACAGCATGGACTTTTGAGTCAGATAGATCTGGACTGACTATTTAAAAAATTATACATTTCTTTGTTGTCCAATTTGTTCGCAGTAAATGGGGAAAATTACAATTACTTTGTATGTTTGTTCTAAAAAATATGCATATTTAAATTGCTTAGCTCAGTAGGCCATCAATAAATATTAACTAATAGTAGTAGTAATTATAACAGTAGAAATGGTAATAAAAATAGTAGAGATAATATTAGAATAATTACTCAGGAAACAATTGAGGATTACATATTACATATTAAAATGCAAATATTAAACAATATTTTTATATGCAAATGCTATTAATCCTGTAGTCCTATTAAGCATATTAAGGAGTTTTCTTTGTAGCTTCAGATTATGAGGCATATGTGCAGAGGGAAATGAAATAGAACAGCAACGGAGATGAGGGCTTGGTTTTTTTTGGTGACTTTAATTCTACCACCATTTCTGAGATATCAAAAAACTGCTTGAGATCACCCCAACTGGCTCTCTCCCCTGATAGTATCTCCACTTCCCTACCTGGATCTTACTAACCACAAAAAATTGGCTCTGAACAAGAAAATGGAGTTTGAGAAACACAGAGGTAGATCATATAGGAGGGGGAGTGCTTACCTGTATTTCTTTTCCTTCTCTTTCTGGGCAAATGAGAGGATACACATAATTTATTCTTGCATCTAATCTTGTCCATGTGGCCAATTTCTGCCAAAGGCTGCCAGCAGAGGTAGGTTTTGTCACTTACAGGCCATAGTGTTGAATTGCCACGATGAGGCCTCCAACCGTCTGTTCTTGTTTATTGATTAAGGAAGCTGAATATTGCAGATGGTGCAGCTACAGGATGGTGACACTCCTCACTGCAAGTAGGGAGAGACTATGCTGGACACATAGCAGAAGCTGTGTGCACAATAAATTAATCATTGCTGCGTAAAACCACGAGATTATTGTTTGTTACCACAACTTGCATATTTTGATTAATATACCTGGGTAGAAAAGATTTTGGTTCTCTGTCTCTCCATTTCAGTAACTATTCTTAGTATTTAATTTAAGTATTAATATGCCAATAAATACCCAGTTGATCTAAAAGGAGCTTAGTTTTCCACTTTACAAAGGTAAAGGGAGGTAAGTGCAAAAAAAAGAAAAAAACTTTATGGAAACTCTGTATTCTTCTCCTTCCATGTAAATTCACGGTTCTCCATTAAGCATGCTTTTATGCCTTTATAACCGTAAATACAGAGCTATAATCTGTGTTTGCATAGACAGTTTAGTGCTCTCCTATTAGGCAATGTCTGTTTTGATGTGAGTTTCTTCAACCAGCAGGAAAAATCCAGAGGGACTTGAAATATAAGGAGGTGTCCCAACTACTGCCAACTAGAAAATCAGCAAATAAAAGTAAGATAGCAAGACATTCCTCACCTTTGAAAAGAGTTGATCTAGTTTGTATTTCAAAAATATTTTGTCTGATGCAAAACCTGTGAGGCTTCCTGTCTTTTTTTGTGTTATGCCCAAGAAGTCTGAAAATAAAAAAAATAAAGGAAACCTGAAATAAGTCCACTTCAGTATATTTATA
Source organism: Saguinus oedipus (assembly GCA_031835075.1). Taxonomy (NCBI): domain Eukaryota; kingdom Metazoa; phylum Chordata; class Mammalia; order Primates; family Cebidae; genus Saguinus; species Saguinus oedipus. The sequence continues at coordinate 90,556,163 of CM063184.1, read as the reverse complement.
AAGATCCTGGCCTACCCAGAGTCCTCTAATTATAACAATTGGTGACATTTTTTGAAGGTCAGAAAGGCAGAATACTAGAGGGTAGAAGAATTTAGAAGAGACAGAACCCAGACGCAAAGACACATGACCAGTGTGTGACATTGATTTTGTACCATTTCGCCATAAAGATGGCAGTTAGGTCTGTTTCATAGATGTAGCAAATGTTAAATAAATATCATTTCCCCCAATTACCCATCATTTTACTGCAACTAAACTTAGGAATAAAACTAGGCTCTGACTCGATCTTATTTAAGAGATTGTGCAATAAGGAAGGAAGGGCAGGCAGAATTTTGAAAAGTCACATATTGGAGATTTCCTTTCATGTTATGTCTGTCAGAAGGCTGCAGTGTTTGTTTTTTAACCTAAGCTAATGTGAAAAATTTTCTACCACGTGACTTTATGTGTCGGTGGGCGGACCAATCCAATGAAGACTCTGTCCTTTGCACCAATCCCTAGAAGTCCTAGAATTCACATTAGCCTTAACCGCAAATCCCAACATTCCTACAACTGCAGACTCCTCCATGGTCCTGACCCCCTGACACTGTCTGCATTCTCCTCCAGTCATTGATCAGATCAATGATAGGGGATAATCTCATAGACAGAGCCAATTAAGCCCCTTGTATTTCTAAATGTTTCTAACAAGTATGTGGCAGGGAAGCCTGCATAATTGAAAAAATGAGGAAGAGAACAGGTTGTACATAAAAAAGAGCTATTTGCAATGATAAAAGATGCTTGTGTGTGTGTGTGTGTGTGTGTGTGTGCATGTGTTTCTGCTCTGTAATCTGAGTTGTTGGTGATTTACCCGTGAGATTGCTCATGTACCTAAAAAGACAATACAGGAATGAAAGATGTCTAAATTAAAATAAACAAAATAAAAACACATCTAAAGTAATTACCTTTATATGAGGAAAAGTGCCTAAGGTCCATATTATCTTTCACATAGCTGGAGTGTTGTTATCCTGAGAAGTGATGCTGAAAATGCAGATAAGCAAGGAAACAAATAACCTCATATTTGTGCAGGGAAGGAACATCAGGACTACAGTCATTTGCTTAGAAGTTCCCTGGCTATGAATATCTTCCAGTGCTTAATTTCTCTCAAATGGATCACAGATCTCATAGCAGCAAATGAGGCAAGAGGAGGATCTGAGATATGTCAGCCCTTCCACAGTCTGTTAAAACTCTTTGTCTTTTCCTTCTATTTCATTCCTAGCATTGCTGCTAGTTTCTTATCTACAGAATAACCCTGGAACCCCTAGTAAGGTTCAATGCATTTCTATCAAAAAAATTGCTTCAAGTTGTTCCCCCGTGTTTTTAGTGACTGACAGGTATTTGTGAACCACTGGTCAGGGGTACAGCCCAAGATTATGAAGAATGAGATACAAAACAGATACTGGCCAGGCGCAGTGGCTCACCCCTGTAATCACAGCACTTTGGGAGGCCGAGGCAGGTGGATCCCAGGGTCAGAAGATCGAGACCACCCTGGATAACACGGTGAAACCCCATCTCTACTAAAAATACAAAAAAAAATTAGTCAGGCATGGTGGTGCATTCCTGTAATCCCAGTTACCCAGGAGGCTGAGGCAGGAGAATCACTTGAATTCAGGAGGCGGAGGTTGCAGTGAGCTGAGATCCTGCCACTTCACTCCAGCTGGGGTGACAGATCAAGACTCTGTCTCAAAAAAAAAAAGAAAAGAAAAAACGGAACTGATACTAAGACTAAGATATAAAACCTGAATTTATGATTTGCTATTAGGACTAAAAAATCTCTGCCAACAGGATACCACTCAGGCAAAACACTCAGCCTTTTGCTGTTATCACTGCCAGGTATGCCCAGTGTGTTCCCAGCCCTAAAATCTCAAATGAGACTTCTTCATTGTACCTCCTAAAGTTCCCAAATCCTAATTTAAGGAAGCCCCCTAACATGGAGTCATACGTTCATAGAAACTGGTATAATCACAGGAGATTGAAGGATCCTACTTTGCAGCTAAATTTCAAAATGAGCTGGATAATTTTATGACCAGCAATAAAACTGGTAGTTATGAGAACTAAAATATAAAAAGCTAATCAGATCTCATGTTTCAGGACATAAACTTGTCACTGTGTACATTAACAAGATTTTTCCCCCTTAAATGGCAATGTAGTATGTTGTAGAGGATTTTCACTTTTTAGTCATCTGTGCCATGTGCCTTTTTCCTGGGCATTTCAATTCATTATGCATTTATTAGATGTCTACTATGCACAAAGCATCATCATAGACATGATTTCCATAGGGTAGAGGCACTGGCAGAATAGAATTAGGCATAATCAGGTTGCAGAGGAAGATGTGTGTAATCAGAACCTATGCCCATGTTTTTGGGGTATCAAGAGTCACAGAATTCCCAGGGGTTTGACCTGCAAAAAGGCATGTCATATTCCTTAGGGCAACTATAAAAGGGATAATTTGACTAAGAGTTAGCTATTTTCAAATATTAACACCCTTATCCTAGGCTGAGATGAAGGGCGTCCATGCAATCCTTGGGGAGGGTTCTCTAACAATCCTAAATGTCAAGGAATTTCTAAGGGACCGTTCTTCTAAGAGCAGAAGAATGTTAGAAAAAGCCCAGTTTCCCTTAACCTGGCATGAGTTTCTTATCTAAGGGAGCTTTAAACCTCACAAAGCAAATACATTTTTAGGGACTGTTTTAAAAAAATCTATAATCTCTTATAGGCAAGTTCATCTTTGTGAAAACTATTATATTTGGAGGAAAGTTTTCTTAGATTTCTGGCAGAGGAGCTGCAATTCTTGATGGGAGTTCATGGGAAGTACTAGAGAGCAGGGATGAAAGGGGATGCTAGGAGACTCAGGGCACTGGGGGAGAGAAGAGAAAGTATCTGCAAGGTCAAATCCTCGATGCTGAAGGGGAGCTTAGTGAAAAATATCATTGCAGGTGTCTGGTTTCAAGTTTTCCCTGCTACTTGGAGAGAGACAGGAAATTGTGGGCAATTCCATTTTCACCGTCTAAGGGAAGAAGTCTTTGTAGATTGGGACGTGAAATTAGGAAGCCTAGAGAAGTGGAATGGGGTATTTATGTAGCTAGCAAAGCCTAGGTTTCACTTACAAAGGAAAACTAATACAGGAAGCAGAATAAAATATGTAATAAAGGAGCAAAGGATGGGCTGGGGAATATCAGAAAAATGAGCAACTAAGCCTGAATGGAGGGGTAAAGGAAAACTTTCAGAGAAGATAATATTTTAACAGAAATATAGATGATAAGTAGGAACTTTCCAGTATAAGTTGCTAGAATAAGCAACAGCAACCAAAAAAATAGGCTGTTTCTGCTGCAGCAAAGAGCTTATACTATGGTGAAATTGAACTATAGTGTCTTTGTTGAAAAAGAATGAGACTGGAAATTAAACTCAGGTTTGTAATTTCTTCAGTAGACAATGGGGAATATTTAAATGGAGGATGATGGTGACCTGAAGTATTCTTAAAGACATAATTTTGTAAGCACTCTGAAGGTTGGCATTGAAAGTGAAGAGACAAGAAACAGAATTCCCACCACCTGAGAATTATTTCCCATCTCTGTGCTTAATTAGAGAAGGGACTCAGCATCAGGTCTTGGTTTTGACATTCACTTATCCTAGGAAGCCGTCCTACTTCTCAGGTGTCAATCAGGATGAAATTATAATTATTGAGGCATTTGTCCACATCTGCCATAAAGTAGCCACTCCATTAAAACATTGAACATGTCTGCTTTATTCACCATTCTCTATTTTCTTTCTCACTCCTGGCCCCTGCCCGATACTTGGTCCATATCTATTGGGTAAATAAGTAGAGATGTGTGAATATTGTGAATAAATTAGTTGGGAGAAAAAAGCGTAAGGAAAATGGCTGTAAGAATGAAAACACTGGAAATGTGGAAAATCGTATCCAAAGGATTGGAGCTATGTGAGATGTGGGAAGGGAGAGATGAATTTAAAGATGCCTCCCACGTGTCTATCCTGGGTTGGGGGCTAGAATAGTAGGATAGTGATGCTACTTGAATTACCCAGTTAGAGTCTGGTTACCTTTCATATAGTATCTCCTCCTACAACAGGGTTTTGGTTGAGCTGTTCGACGATTTGGCATTTGTTATAGGAATGTGACCATGGTGTACTCATATAAATACCCTCCAGGCCAACTCCGGGGATGGGAAGGTATGAATAAGATCCTGGTGGCAACTAAACAGGGTCTGATACTCTTCTTGAAAGTCATTCCTTACTGATATGTTTTGGCTCCGTGTTCCCACCCAAATCTCATCTTGAATGATAATCCCCACATGTTGAGGGAGGGTCCTGGTGGGAGGTGATTGGCTCCTAGGAGTTGTTTTCCCCATGCTGTTCTCATTATTGAGTGAGTTCTCACGAGATCTGATGGTTTTATAAGAGGCAGTTTGCGCGCGCTCTCTCCTTCTCCTGCTGCAGTGTGAACAAGGTATCTGCTTCTCTGTTGCTTTCTACCATGATTAGAAGTGTCCTGAGGCCTTCCCAGCCGTGAGGAACTGTGAGTCAATTAAACCTTCTTTGTTTATAAATTACCCAGTCTCAGGTAGTGTGAAAATGGACTAATACACATACCACCAAACAATTCTGACGGAAAATATAGACAGAATTGGGGAAATTTAGATTGGATTGTGTAGGCAGGTTGCTGCCCAGAAAAAGTGTCTATGGACCCTTTCCCTGTATTCAAAAGACATACCTGAGAAAGGTGGAATTTTTTTTTGCTGAGTAATTTTCTGTGATAAAATGATCCAGGTCTATGAAGTCTATAATGTTAGCACTATAATAATAAAATAAACCACATACATTTTCATTCTATAAAATGAGAGTGGCTATACTATACCCAGTTCAATAAAATTAATTAGGTGCCTTGGCTGGAAGTTAAATCTTTCATATAAGGGTGTCTGTTTTAAAGGAGATGCATTAAATGGATTACTATATAAGATATGTGTTAATATATTTATTGTGATCAAACCCATTATTTCTAGAAAGAAAAATAAAATTTGAAGTCTTGTTTTTTAAAAAGTTAATTTTCATTGAAAACACATCTGCTTAATTCAGTAGCCAAATATCAGAATCAAAAAAATAAAATTCTCAGAGCTGTGATTCAAAACTTGAAATAATTAAATTCTTAATTTAGAATGGAATTATAACTGATCATATTTTTCCACACATCTATCTGACAGAATTTTGTATTTGGATGATTTCATCTTGTGTATCCAACCACTTGGCAATTTAGCCACTGAATATGCACCTGCTTCTCAGATTGGCAAGGCCACAATTTACTGTGAAGAATCAGTTGTTTTGAATGGATAATTGGTTACAGGTGCAATGAATTAACCATCTGCCTTAGAGATCGAGTAAGAGGAAAGGAAAATCCCTTTCCTTACTGCCGCTTTGGGAGCTCATCAATACTGGATTCTAGTGAGATGTGATTCTGACGTGGAATTTGTCTATCGTGTGGTGGGTAGAGTGAGATAAGAAAAATGAAATTTCATTCAGTAATTAATCAGAAGAATATGATAGAGTTATGATTGAGACTCAGGTTTATTAATTTTTAGCAATATTTTAAATTAGACAAATATTTCAAAGTAAAAAATTGGAAGATAGCTAAAAAAAAGTACTGAAACCTCACAGGTGGGTTTAGATTTACATGAGTGCATTTGATGTAGTCTCTCGGTGCAGGTTCAGGTTTTCTAGCCATTTTTTCCTGATCTAAATCTAACTTTAAAAATTTTCTGAAGAATTCTGACATTAATCTATTGATATGTCACAATACTGAAGCTCAAACCTTTTTGCCTTTTAAAGGCTAGGCAAATGAAGCAGTAGGAGTGGAGCAGGAACAAAGACATCTCTAACCCATTGTGATCAATTAGTTGCAAACACCGCTGCTCGCTGCTCGAGGACCAGCCCAAACCTGCTACTTAACCAGCTGACTTTCTGGTTGCTCAGCTGTGGTGAGTCAGAGCCTTCCTAAAGAGGCAAAGCCTTTCTTTATTTCCTGGATTGTTGCAAACTCCTGATTCCAAGCTAAAATGAAGCTCTTGTTAACTAGGATTTGCAATCTGCATTGGATGACCAGGTGGAAAATGATGTTACGTTAATTCGGTCTGAATACACTTCTTTGTCTTAAGGTCAACACTTCATTTTTCTCTCCCATAACTAACTGAATCTACATTTTATCTATTGTTTAGTTTATGAAGCCTACAGCTGACTTAATGTATTTCCATATCCTAAGTAATATATTCTCACCTATAGTAAAAGTCACCTGTCTGATTCACAGAATCCTGTAATTTGTTCTGATTAGAGATTTTTCTTATTTATTTATTTTTATTTTACTTTTAAGTTCTGGGGTACATGTGCAGATCTTGAGGACTGTTGCATAGGTATACACATGCCATGGTTTGCTGCCTCCATTCCCCCCCCCCCCACCTACATTAGGTATTTCTCCTAATGTTATCCCTCCCCAACTCCCCACCCCTGCTATCCCTCCCCTAGTCCCCACCTCCCAACAGACCCCAGTGTGTGATGTTCCTCTCCCTGTGTCCATGTGTTAAACACCCACTTATGAATGAGAACATGTTGTGTTTGGTTTTCTGTTCTTGTGTCAGTTGACTGAGAATGACCATTTCCAGCTTCATCCATGTCCCTGTGAAGGACATGAACTCATCCTTTTTTATGGCTGCATGGTATTCCATGGTGTATATGTGCCAAATTTTCTTTATACAGTCGATCGTTGATGGGCATTTGGTTTGGTTCCAAGTCCTTGCTATTGTAAACAGTAGCACAATGAACATACATGTGCATGTGTCTTTATAATAGATCAATTTATAATCCTTTGGGTATAGACCCAGTAATGGGATTGCTGGGTCAAATGGTATTTCTATTTCTAGATCCTTGAGGAATTGCCACTGTCTTCCACAATGGTTGAACTAATTTACACTCCCATCAGTGTAAAAGCATTTCTATTTCTCTACATCCTCTCCAGCATTTGCCATCTCCAGATTTTTTAATGATCGCCATTCTAACTGGCATGAGATGGTATCTCAGTGTGGTTTTGATTTGCATTTCTCTAATGACCAGTGATAATGAGCTGTTTTTCATATGTTTGTTGGCTGCATAAATGTCTTTTGAAAAGTGTCCTTATCTTTTGCCCACTTTTTAATGGGGCTCTGCCCACCCACATTTATCTTAAGGAATTGGCAAAATGAAAATTATTTATTTGTCACAAAGTGGAGTGGACTCTTTCAAAGGGCATGGACTCAAACACAATTTCCTTTCCAGTTAGTTTGTGAAATATCCCAAAGTTCAGTTCAGTCAGTTAAACAAATCAATAAATCAATACTTTTGCTCTTTTTAATTATTTTTAGCAAAACACAATTATTTGTGCCTATGTGATTGTCTTGTTAAAACCACATGAACTGTTGCCATCACTGGTAACAAACTAGCAGAGCTGAAAGGACTCCTCTCTGTCATTTTAGATACTGAAGATATGTGAGGATGAATAAAATTTGGGGCATAATTTCTTAATGCCTAAAATTATACTACATTTATTTTATATCCTCTAATAAAAACAAAATTCTTTGGGAGAATCTTATTTTCAACATTCCAGTTAATGATTAGATTGTGGGGTTTGAAAAAATAACTTCCCACTAAATACAATTGGAATTTGACTACATGAAGTTACAGTGTCATCCCAGTTTTCTGTACCTAGTTGAACTGTCATAAAATGAGATGTCTTCCAATAGAATGACGTTTTAATTTCTTATCACATTGAGAAAAAGAATTACACTCTGGATTTTAGATTTTCTTTGAATATATATAAAATTTTATGCAGTGAAAGTCTTTGTACAACAACAAAATGTTTCTAACAAAAGCTCATTCATTTCAAACACCTAAAATAATATTCAATAAAACAGTATTCTATCAGATCAAAACATTTAGGTCAAGTATTTATTAATATCCTTGTAAACAGTCATGGTAAATTTAAAATATTGCTTTAGAAATAATTTGAAACATTAATTGGCACTACAGAAATAATGTTTTCTCACTTTCATATATACATTTCTGTTTGTATCCCATCCAGTGCAAAAGGTATCATATATCAACATTATTTCCTACTTGCTCTTGAATGCATACAAATGTTCATATTGATTTTCTCCAAACAAAATGGAGGTCCTTCATAGTTTATCTACACTGTATTCTCTCCTTTTGTTCCTCTTTTGGTGATGCTCAGTCATTGATGTTAATTGGCATTGATGAAAATTTTGTGTTACAGAAGAATTGTCTATAAAGATTACTCATGGTAGAATTGAGAATTTTATATTTTATATCAGTATATTTAAAATATAAATATATATTTCATAAAAATATATCTCATTAAATAAATTCACATAAATATATATTTTATATAAATTGTATATTTTATGTCATATTTACATGACACCCATGCTATCATCAGATTTGAAAGTTATTTTAGAAATCCTCATTTAGACTGCTCCCGTTTTAAATATTTAATAGCAGCAGCTTTCCTTCAAAGGGAAATGTAAGGTACGATACACAAATGCACTACTGCGCCAGCTGATTCAGAGATAAACTTTCCAGATTCATCTTTTGTGGCTTCTCTTGTGTGTTTTGAGAAACCTTAACATTATCAGTAAAAGAGCAAGGGAACTACTATTCTTTTCCAAGTACAAATTTTCCCTGCTAGGAAACTGAGGCATAAAGTATTGGGTTTATATAAGAACAAATAACAATCAGAAGAAAAACTAAGCTCTCTTGAATTCTAATCTATTTTTTCCACTGTGAAAATATAAATTTAAATATCTGAATTATCCTAATGGCTTATTTGTGTTGATTAAAAAGCCCTGGATCACTTATCAATTCATTTGACCTAGCTCGTATAGATGAAGATTCTATGCCGACCCCTTTCTAGATGCCCATCTGTCTTAGCTGAGGGTAACCTTAAATCTCAGTACCTGGGACTTTCAATCTCTTAGACAGTTGATTATGCCAGATGTTTAGCACAGGGCCACTTGCTGGCTTCAGGCTATCGATGACTTCATTAAATCTTTCCCAATCCATTTATTTACACAATTTCAACTGGGAAAATTCATTGGAATGAAACATCTCATTTCCAGTACTGCCCTGAGGCAAAAAGAGACAATGATGCCTATCTCCAATTTAGACTGGATGAAACTAGCCACATTTCAAATAAAGAAGTCACAGTGTAAGTTTAAAACCATGTTCACCTTAAAGGAAACATCTTCTCCCTGTATAACTCACAACTTCAACTAATGGTACTTTAAACTGTGTCTACAAACAAAGGGCATTTGTCTAAAGAAACTTTAAAAATAGCCAATGAACTCAAACCTTACCTTAGATCTTCCTCCTCTATTGTCTTTTCCGATAGAGGTAGTCTCTGGGGCAGTTACAGGTGGCAAACAAATAAGAAAGTGTCTTTTTGAATTCACTTAATTGCCATCTTGATCAGTTTTGTGTGTTTTTATTTTAAGCGTAACAGTAAAAGTGTTCAATCAACGTTTTGCTTAAAAAAAAATTTCATGGCAGAGAAGCAATTGAGTCCAGTTAAGAGACAGTTAACATTTTTCAGTTTGGAGCTTTTTTTTTTTGTAATGAGAACTTTGCCAGTTAGTCACAAATGAACTTGTTCACATTTTCTTCATAATCACGACGTGATGATTGAACAGATGAGCCACACACGATTTATGGTTAGTTTTACTGCACTGAGTCTTTATCTACTATTCCTAGTAGTTACACATACTAAATTTTTAATAACTGATCAACATTTTTTAAAAAATGTAATTCGATTTGATAGTCGAGTTTTAGCTAATAGGTGATTCCACAAAACTTCAGGTACCGAGATTACATTTCAATTTATACTTGCCATCTGCTAAAATGCCCCCCTCTCCAGCATCCTGATCAGATCTCAAATTTTGAAATCAATTTTCATTATTCAAGACTCATTGTAAATTTCAAATACCAGGTTGATTTCTTACTCTCCATGTTCTCTATGTCTACTTACGGCTTTATAGGAAAAAAGTCTTACTATGCATATTAAGATTCGTTGCTGTATTCTTGTTATCAGCATGCTCTTTGATAACCTCTCATTGGAAATATTTATGCTCTGAAGTATTTTTAGAATTGTTAAATATAAATCATTTATACAACTATGCTTTATGGGAGAAGCATATGCTGAATTCTAATGGTGTTTTAGTTTGCAATCCAAAATTGTGAATATATTCCTGTGAAATTATGAAATCGCTAATGAAATATTTCCATTTATCATAAGCTAGGTATGTAAGATTGTGCCTCCTCTGTTTTTCTGTTTATCCATATATCTAAAAATTATTTAACTATAAGGTAAATTACGTTATTAAATCCTTGCATGGTATCCATGTACACAACACAAAGACTGAGGTTAGGGAGTATCTGTTCCAGTTACTAGACGGCTTCACTAGGAATTAGAATCAACTAGGAAGCAGCTTGATTCCACTATAGACCTCAAGAATCAGATTCTCTAGGAATGGGTAATGACCTACATTTTGAATTAGCTATCCTGGTGACTCATACAGTGATGTTAATCTAGAGAGATTTTCTATAAGAAAAGATAGACCAGACACAGTGGCTCACACATGTAATCCCAGCATTCTGAGAGGCCAAGGCAGGTGGATCATGGGGTCAAGAGATTGAGATCATCCTGGCCAAAATGGTGAAACCCCATCTCTACTAAATAATATAAAAATTAGCCTGGCATGGCAGTGTGCACCTGCAGTCTCAGCTACTTGGGAGGCAGAGGGAGGAGAATTACTTGAATTCCGGAGACGGAAGTTGCAGTGAGCCAAGATTGCGCCACTGCACTCCAGCCTGGCAACAGAGCGAGACTCCGTCTCAAAAAAAAAAAAAAAAAAAAAAGAAGAAATAAAGGGCTATACTATCTTTAATTTTTGCTCCTGGGAATGTCCACATTTTTCCTCTTTTGAAAATCATTTCTGGTTATGTATTTTTAACAGAAGCTTGTAAGGTTTGAATGAAGGTAACTGAATTGACTTTATTTCTTCTTGCTTACGTTTTGGGATAGGTCATTAATAATACTGGCACCATTTCCTACAGAAGGACCATCTCACACCCCTACAGTAGATGGCTTAATGCCAAGCTGTGTTTTTGCTAAAGCATGTAAGCTTTCAGTATAATGCTAGTCTTTGAGATGACTCGTGACATTTTGATTTTTTGAATTTCGATTCCACATAAAAGTGCTATATTTCAATATTTATTTATGTGTATTTTTTTCTTAATGGTAAAACAGACATTATATCTTAGAATTACAAAATAAAAATGGTTTTAAGGGATAAACATCTTGCTTATTATACGTGTACTCTCAATATTAATGGGAGTTCACCTGAAATATCAAAAAAGTTAAAAATCTAGGAAATCAACCAAACAAAGCTTGAGAATTTCTTCTGGTTTTAAGAGAATATATGTATATTTAATCCATAGTCTTATGTACTGTTTTTCCCTCTAGCATTTACTTTCTCCTTTATCGTGAGAAGAAAATAAAGAAAATGCTTCCTTTGAATGCTCTCCCTAGTACAACTCATTTTCCCCCCTGTACTTTGTATCATGAGACTCAGTGCCTTCCAGAATATTGGCTTCATAGCTGGTCCTTCCATAGGGAGATTCTGAGTCTTCAAAATGTGTAGATGAAGTTCATTACCTTCGTGATGTTCCCATCATATAGCCCACTATGGAAAATGTCAAGAATTTCTGCTTTCTGACGTTCCTCCCATGTTGTATTGCTACGGAAGAACAACAGATAGCCCTGAAGATAGCTATCAGATGGGAAGATTGGTATTCGGTTGGTGCAAAAGTAATTGCAGTTTTTGCCATTAAAAGTAATGGTGAAAACCATGATTACTTTTGCACTGCTGTAACACTAAAGACCAGAGCCTTTTTTAAACTAATACCGTCGCACAATGTAACAAACACAGAATCCAAAATCAGAATGTTGGTTTTCCTGTCAGTTACCAGTTGTGTGGTTTTTAGTCCCAGTTTCTTTGTTACAGAGAAATATTTTGGCTAAGAGTATAAACTTCATTACCAGACTAAGTTTAAATCCCAGGCTTGTCACTCGGTAGTTCGGTGACTTTGGAAACATAACTTTTCTTTGTTCTCTTTTTCCATGTATAAAATGAATTCCTCCTTCTTAGGGATGTTGCAAGAAATATAGTATTTAATATGAGTAAAAATTCTATAACAGTGTTTTAGCATTTAAAAAGTTATCAGTATTCAGTTTATCCTAAAATATGGAACTTTATAATTTACTCCCTGGCAAATGAATGTAGCAAAGAAAATGGCCAGGGTAGCAGAGGTGACTTTGACACCCAGACCCAAGCCTGGATACGTCTAGATACATAAGGCTGCCTGGCTGCTCTGTTGATGTACTGAAGAGAAGTGCTTGCATTAATAACAATCTGTTCCCAAAGGTTTTTAATGGCATTGGCCACATGAATATGCCCATCATGGGGTCTTAAAGGAACTTAGCCCAAAAACAGTGACTTAGTGGGAAGGTGGGTTCAACACTTTGTCTGGAGTAAACTGCTCAAAAACAGAGCGGTGAGAATATTTACAAGACTAGTTGGAGGGTGCCTTGCCTGAATTAAGAAAAATGGACCTCATATTAAGGCAGTTTAAAAAATAATTACTTTTGAATCTTTTCTAAATTCAGCCACAAACACCTGTCAAGCTGAAAGACAAAAATCAGAGTACATTAATGATGGTCAAGCGTCACCTCTCCTGACCTTTACAACTCCTTCCTTCTCCTCTCCTCCTTCTTTTCTCACCCCTGCCCCCAGTTAGTGGAGTAGCATAGTAGAAGAGAGTCAAGGAAACAGAGAAGCTGCCCACATCCCTCTTGTGCCACTGAAGCACTGTGGGTCAGAACTGGAAGTTTTTATATACCTAGAATGACATTGGAATAATTGAAATGGCACTTTTTTTTTTTTTTTTGCCAATCAATGAGAGCTTGTAAGGTTGCTGAGGTTGGTTGGCCTTGAACTCTTGGCCTCGCCTTCGCAAGCGCCACGACATCCGGCCAGGGCCACTTTGGGCCCCGGCACTTTTTTTTTTAACAACTAAATTGATTGGAGCACTTTACTTCCTTTTACAGAAAAACCAAGAGTTTTCAGTATCTGTTCACTTATTCTCTTTTTAGAGTTCTACATCAGCCAAACTTTTACCCGTATCATTCTACAGAACTGCTCTTACCAAGGTCACGAATAACTTCCAAACATTCGCAGATCTAGTGTGCTCGTCTTGGTATCTTACTTTATCCAAAGCCGGCATATGATATTACCACATTCCTCCTTGAATTCTTTCTTCATTGGACTTCCAATACATAACTCCCTTTTGGTTTTCTCTCTACAGCATTAGCTATTTCTTCCTAGTCTCCGTAGCTTTCCCGAATTCTTTACCTCTAAGTTCTGAAGGGATTCAGGGTTTGCGTCTTAACTTATCCTCTCTAATTGTACTCACTTCTTAAGAGTTTATCCAGTCCCATGACTTTAAATCTAATTTATAATTACTATTGACAAGTATACTATTCTAGGCCACTCCTCTGGACTCCATGTGGATATTTACTACGGATTCAACTTAGTCACTTGGATGTTCACTGCTTCTCAAACTTCACATGACCAGAACCTAACTCTTGTGATCTCACTAAACCTGTTTCTTGGTCTCCTTCTGTCTCAGTATATAGTAATCGCAGTTCTTCAGGAGTTTGGGTCAGGAAATCCTAGTCATTCTTAATGTTTTTCTCTGACATCTCACATCTAGTTTATTAGGAAATCATGTAGGCTTTACCTGCAAATAATATCAAGAATCTGTTTCTCAACATAGACACCACTGATGTGCTCATCTGAGTAACCATTATTTCTCTTCTGCATTAATTTAAAAGCCTCCTAATTGTCTTCTCCTTTTTTAAACTCTTATCTCCTTCTGTCTACTTTTCAACACAGTAGCCAGGATGATCCTTTTAAAATATATCAGATCATGTCAGCCATTTACTCAAAATCCTACAAACGCTTCCCTCTTCTTTCACAGTAAAATCCAAATTTTATAACATAACCGTGTAGAGTCCTCCGTGATCCTGATGCTGTTTTGACAATCATTTTTCTCTACTCAAGCAGCTTCAGCTTCCCTGAGCTCCTCAGTAACACACCACACCTGTTCCATGAGACTTGCACTGGCAGATTCCTTTGTCCTGAATGCTTTTCACCCATTCATATATTCTCGGAGTTCTTCACTAACTCACTCTTCCAAGTCTCAGATACCTCTTTTCAGAGACATCTTCCTAGACCAGTCCATTTAAAATAGATCTATAAACAACTTATTTTGTTTTTTTAGAGATGGAGTCTCACACTATTGCCCAGGCTGGAATGCAATGGCCTGATCTCGGTTCACTGGAACCCCTGCCTGCCGGGTTCACACAATTCTCCTGCCTCAGCCTCCCAAGTAGCTGGGATTACAGGAGCATACCACCACACCCAGCTAATCTTTTGTATTTTGTTTTTTAGTAAACACAGGATTTCACTGTGTTGGCCAGACTGGTGTCTAACTTCTGACCTCGTGATCCACCCACCTTGGCCTCCCAAAGTGCTGGGTGTGTAATCCCAGCACTTTGGGAGGCCACATCTGGCCATACAACTCATTTTTTATCTTCATTACTGTAGAGCACCTGTTACCGTCTTACATGTTATAAAGAATTTTTGTTATTTGTTTATACTTCATGCTTTGTTTCCTGATGTATCACCTACACCTGGCAAATAAAGATTCTCAAGAGATATTAAAATGAACGAATGAGAGTAATTGGAACAATCATGGGATCTGTCAGGGACATCATCCGAGAGGAAAGGAAGAACAGGCTCCACAAAGCTAGTTTGAAAGGGCACCAAGTAGGAGTGGGAAAAATAAAGTTGTGTTCTGCTATATTCTTTGTACTCCAGCTCTTTCAACTTAATAGATACCTAAATATTAAATAGCTATTTAAAATCAGAATATTGCACATTGCAATTAAGTTTGATAATAAGATGCATGTATTTGCCTTTTCTCTTAAGTAGAATAAATATTGCCTTTATTTGTACTGTTTGTTCCTCTATTTTTACTCCCCAAATATTTTGTTTTCCTTTACTAGTAGTATTTCTTAGATATTATGATTATTTGTTGACATGTCTCCTCCAGGTTTGCTTTTTTGGTTTCGTTTTTTTATTTTAAATAATCTCAGCACCTAACGCACTACTTGACATATAGGTACTAAAAAATACATGTCAAATTTGTTTTTAATATTTGATTCAGTAATTCCTTTTATATACACTATGGTATTCACAGGACATGTGAGTCCCATATGGATTTATATACAAGCAAGCTGTTCTTTAAATGTAAAGTCTACAATTAGAGAATTTTAATGCAAAACTCTGGGAATATTGTTTTCATAAGCTCTCATTGAGAAAAGTTCTAGAGTGCTCCTGTGAATCAAGGATATTTTGGCAAAAAAAAAAAAAAAAACAAAAAATCACAAAACTAGTAGTAAGCATTGAATATATTTAATTGCAAATCTAAGCAAAAAAAGTGAAACAAAGATTAGAAAATGGAATGTAAGTTTTAAATGCTCTGAGATGTAGAAATGATTTAAATACTAACAAGAATTGAGGAAAAGGAAGAGCAAATACTGGAAATAACATAAACCAACTGATTATCTACCAGTAAGGATTGGGTTAAAGAATGTCGCTAAAACTGAGTAGTGTAAGTTTCAGCACATTTAAGAGAACAAAGATAATCACTGAGAAAAGTAATTATATGACAAAGGAGATGAGATAACGGAAAGAGGATTGGAGCTAATTTTACTGTTTGTCCTGAGAAATAACAAATAGATGGCATCTAAAGGGGGGAAGGTTTAAGGGTGTTATATTGAAATAAAAGTATAAAATTAACCACTAAAAAAATGCAAAACTTTCAAAATTTCAGAGGAACTGCAAAAACAGACAAACAGCCCTCGCAGATACATACACACATGTGCACACACATACATGTATGCATATGCACATATATATTTTATATATGTAATTTCACATATACACATTCACATAAATATGTATTCATATGCATGAATGTTCTATTTTGTATGCTGTTTTATAACATAAAATTTGAAAGACTCATACATCTTTTTCAATAAATACAAATGGACTTAACTATTAAAAGATTGTTAACGTGGGTTGAAAGCAAAATCAACTTTCTACTCTAGAAGTGATATCCCTAAAGCAAATGGTTTCAGAATGATTAAACATAAAGAGAAAATGATGGCTCAGGTATGTCAGAAAAATACAAATGAAATAAAATAAGGGGTAGTGATCTCAATCTCAATGTAGAATCTAAGCCAAAAGCGTTGCTACCTTTGCATAAAAAAGAGCAAATAATATATATTTGTTTGTGTTTATACAAAGAAAGCCTGGGATTTAATAATAGAAACTAATAAATTAGTCCACCTCGGGGGAGGGTGGTTGTGATGCTTAATTTTAGGTGCTTTTGTGTGATAAAACCTCATTTTGGGGTTTGTTTATGAAAGTGTTTCCAGTAAAGATTAGCACTTGAATCAGTAGACTGAGTAAAGATGGTCTTCATCATTGTGAAAGAGCATCATCCAATCTGTTGAAGGGCCATGTAGAATAAAAAGACAGAAGAAGGGCAAATTTACTCCTCCTGCTTGAACTGAAACATCCATGTTCTTTTGCCCTTAGAGATTGGTTCTCCTGGTTCTAATTAGGGCATTCAGATTCTGATGGAATTGTACAACTTGGTTTATGAGTTCTTCAGCTTGCAGAACACAAGTTGTGGGACTTCTCAGCTTCCATAATCACATGAGCCAATTCTCATAATAAATCTCATATCTATCCTACTCTGTTTGACTAGAGAAACTCAATATAATGGTGATGGGGAGACAGAATAAATGCTCCTTGATGTGAGAACATGATTTCTTATATTTTTGTGTAGTTTTTAGTTTTGAAACATATGTCATTTCAAAAAATAAAATGTACACAAAACGGTTTTAGTCAACTCAGAGCTTTTTTATTAAAGTGGCTCAAATTTTAATCCATCATGTTAACATCATGAAAATTCAGAAATATTGATTCTCAGAGTATGTATCTTCAATAGTCTACATTCTGTTAACATATCTGGGCAGCAACCTAGCCAATATAGATAGAATAAGGAAGCATACAATAATGTACTGTGTGAATAGTAGTGTTTATGTTTTGTAAGGTACTTTCATATGTCTTCTCTACATTATGTATGTTATATGTGTTTATTTGCTTTTTTGAATAAATAAAAAATAAGAGTAGACATTCTTTTAGTAAAAAAGAAAAAATGGAGTCTTAAAGGAACTTCCTTCCCAATGTGGAAGTAGCAGACGAGATAGGAAATAGAAAAATAAAATTGATTTTGGTTTCTAATTCAGGAATTTTTTTTTACCATAGTTTATAGTTAATTTGAAAATATGAACCTTGGATCACTCATCCTTGTGAGCAGGAATTCTACAGTAAGTCATTCTCTTGAGAGAGAAGATCGTAACATAGTTACCTGTAGTCTAGAATTAAGTTGAATAGCATCCCAATGTGTTATGATGAAATAATAATGAAAAAACAGCAGTTTCCATGTGGGATGGGCTAGATTTGAACCAACAATATGCTCATGAGTAGGTCTGTAATACATTCACTAACAGCCATAAGGCACTTAATAAAATCTGAGTATTTCCCCTGCTGATTTTCTTCAGTCATGAAAGATTTCTAGATGAATTTCCAAATAAACCATGACTGGTGCATTTCCATTGCTAGCTTTCCCAGAAAGTATGTGAGGGACAATCATCGCTTTCATGATAGGAAATCATAAAATCATATAATTAAGATGTTTATGCTCAAGGCTTGTTCCTTTCTTTGAATATATAAATGATGACTATATTTTCAAGATATGTGTTAAAATCACTAGACACATTTTACAATTTTAGTTATACTAATATATTAGTTATTCATACTTATATTTTAGTTATTCATACTAATATACTAATATTCATATTAGTATATTATACAAATATACTAATATGAATAATATACTAACATAATATGTTAGTACAAATAACATAATACACTAATATTCTCTACATTATGTATGTTATATGTGTTTATTTGCTTTTTTGAATAAATAAAAAATAAGAGTAGACATTCTTTTAGTAAAAAAAAAATGGAGTCTTAAAGTAAAAGAACTTCCTTCCCAATGTGGAAGTAGCAGATATTCATACTAATATATGAATATATTAGTATGAATAACTAAAAGAAACTAAAAGATCAAGGTAGAGCTTTAGCTTTTATTAGAGACCTAATGTAAAATAGCTCTGCATAATTAAGAAAACAATGTATATGAACACTTCCTATGGTTAGAATTTAGTGAGTAGAAAGATGGAAGAAATGTTTCTTTTCTAAAATTAGCACTCATACATGCAATCTGAAATGTATTTCTGTAATAGATAATTGGGATCTTAACGGGTGAGATTATATTCTGGTGCAACATATCTTTTACTTAGGTTTTAATATTTTAACACGTTAAATATATCTTGTTCGTCTGCCCTTAAATATCTTATCATTTTTATTTCTTCATGTAGCCACTAGAGAAATTTTAAAAAATCAAGTTGTTCATTTGGCTGTTATTTTGAATGTTATCCATTCATCCTTAATCAGTGTTAGATATAGTTATAGGAATTCAACAAACAAAATACTAACAAGAACTCAACGAAATGAATATACTCTCAGGAACTTGAACCTAAACACTGAGCTGATTTACAGGGTACATATGTGGATAAACAAAACAAAGACTCTACTTTTATAAAGCTTTCAATATTTTAGAAGAACAAATGAGTATGTTGTTGCTGTTGGAGGGTCTTGTCTGCAAGTTGTCCAGGTTCTTGATGTTTTGAATGAAGAACTGGTTAAAAAATACAGCAAAGCAAGGAAAGAATTAAGCAATGAAAGCAGAGATTTATTGAAAATGAAAGTACACTCCAAAGGGTGGGAGCCGGCAGGTTGCTTTCCACAACCAATCAGAGGCAGAAGTGAAGTTACAAAGTTACACTTCTATGCAAATGTCTGATTGTGGAAAGCAACCAGTCAGAGGTACTTTCAATTTTCCATCTACCTCGCAGAAAGGGCGGGAGGGTAGGGTTAGAAAGGGAGTAGCCTCTGGTCCTTTCCTTACTTCTGTGTGGCATTAAAAAACTGATTAGATACAAGAGCAATTTAACTGTAGAAGGAGATTAGAGTAAAAGCAAGTTAGGGATAAAAGAAAAGATGACTATTTCAGAGTGGGATGTATCCAAAAAAGAAACAAATGATACCGAACTTGGTAACTGAGTATTTATCTTTGAGTGAAAAGTGATTAGAACTAGATTCCGTGGGTTTGGGGCATCTCAATGACATCTAAAAGGATGATATCACCTAGGAACACAATTTGGAGCAAGAAGAGAGCCAAGACCTGAATCCCAAGACACTGAAGCATTTAGAGGCTGTAAAGAAGTTTCTGGAAAAGGTGACTGAGAGGGTAAAGCCAGTGAGGCAGAGGGGAAAAAAAGGAGAAAAAGGAGCCAAGGCGAAAAAGATTTTTGAAATGGAGGTAACAATCGGTAGCATTGAATTTTACTAGAATATCTGATGAAGACTGAAGAGTGTATGTTGAGTTCAGCGACATAAAAGCTGTCGCTGATTTCAGGAAAAGTATTTTCTTGAAACCACTGGTGAAAGGTAAGCAAGATTGGCGTAGGTTGAAGAGTGAATTTTCTTGTACAGTGTTCATTGGGTTAAGGAAGGTAGAAAGAAGGAAGATAGTGGCAGAGTCATCCAGAGTAGGCCTTTTACTCAGATTGGGGAAGTAGAAGATAGTGGCAAGGAAACAAGTTATTTTCAAGGCCAGTTTTGTAATGATAAACCTTGTTATCTATGCTAAGTGAGGAAAGTTAAAAGAAGAAAAGAATGATGGTTAATAAAAAGTGCTAGTGTTAGTGAATTGAAAGATGAACCATGGTCATGGATAATAAGAGTAAGTGAGCCTGAAAAATAAGAAGTGGTAATCAGGATACAGGTTTTATGTGATTTCTGATTTCCGCAGTGGTAAAGATTCTACTATGTAGAATAGGTAGCAGAGATAGGGCAAAAAATAATAATTTTGAAAGAGTTGGGTCAAGAATCTGATAGTCCACCCAGCACCCTTTGGTATTGACGTAATGGAGAATGATTATATGAATGGAATGAAAAAGAAAATATAGGACAGATTTCAAGTTTCAGTTAAATAAAGACAAATTTACAGAAATTTGGTAAGTCATAAGGAGGGATAGGATAAGTGTGTATGTGTGGTCTTGTCTTTCTCTCCCTCCCTCCTTCCCTCCCTCCCTCCCTTCTTTCCTTTCCCTTTTTCCTGTTGCTTGTTTTATGTGAATAAGGGGGAGTAGAGCTATAGAAAGCTACAATGGGGAAAATGAAAAAAAAAAAAAACTTGCACCCCATTCCTGCCCCCCTGAGATATGTGCCATGTGAGAGAATAAATGCCTAATAAAGAGAGACTTTAGGGGAAGACATGTACTCAGGAGGCAGACGGTCAAGCGGGAGGTTTAAAGCATCAGGGAATGATTTCAGAGGACTGATTTTGATAGATGAAAAGATGTATGGAGCAATATGAAAATGAAATTTTGACAAACAAATGACCAGAGAGACTTAGAGATTCAGTTTCAACAAACTTAAACAGAGATGTAAGATATCATTGTTTTAGTTATGTTTTCTACTTAACTAAAATACATATTGTAAAAGTAGCATATTTCAAGATACTTAGAAAATAATATGATTTATATATATATATAATTTTTTTTTATTGTACTTTAGATTCTGGGATACAAGTGCAGATCATGCAGAATTATTGCATAGGTACATACGTGGCCCCCACTGTCCCCTCCCCTAGTCACCCCAACAGACTCCAATATATGATGCTCCCCTCCCTGTGTCCATGTGTTCTCGTTCAACACCTTCCTATGAGTGATCCGTGCTTGTGTCAGTTTGCTGAGAATGATGGTTTCCAGATTCATCCGTGTCCCTACAAGGGACACAAACTCATCGTTTTTTATGGCTGTGTAATATTCCATGGTGTATATGTGCCACATTTTCCTTGTCCAGTCTATCATCGATGGGCATTTGGGTTGGTTCCAAGTCTTTGCTGTTGTAAACTGTACCACAATGAACATACATTTGCATGTGTCTTCATAATAGAATGATTTATAATCCTTTGGGTATATACCCAGTAATAAGATTGCTAGGTCCCATGGAATTCCTATTTCTAGGTCCTTGAGTAATTGCCACACTGTCTTTCACAATGGTTGAACTAATTTGCACTCCCATCAACAGTGTAAAAGTGTTCCTATTTCTCCACATCCTCTCCAGCATCTGTTGTCTCCAGATTTTTTTTTTTTTTTTTTGAGACAGAGTTTCGCTCTTGTTACCCAGGCTGGAGTGCAATGGCGTGATCTCGGCTCACCGCAACCTCTGCCTTCTGGGTTCAGGCAATTCTCCTGCCTCAGCCTCTCGAGTAGCTGGGATTACAGGCATGCACCACCGTGCCCAGCTAATTTTTTGTATTTTTAGTAGAGATGGGGTTTCACCATGTTGACCAGGATGGTCTTGATCTCTTGACCTCGTGATCCACCCGCCTCGGCCTCCCAAAGTGCTGGGATTACAGGCTTGAGCCACCACACCCGGCCTGTCTCCAGATTTTTTAATGATCAACATTCTAACTGGCATGAGATGGTATCTCATGGTTTTGATTTGCATTTCTCTAATGACCAGTGATAATGAGCATTTTTTCATATGTTTCTTGGCCTCATATATGTCTTCTTTCGAAAAGTGTCTGTTCATGTCCTTTGCCCACTTTTGAATGGGTTTGTTTTTTCCTTGTAAATCTGTTTTATGTCTTTGAAGATTCTGGATATTAGACCTTTGTCAGATGAGTAGATTGCAAAATGTTTTTCCCATTCTGTTGGTTGCTGGTTCACTCTAATGAGTTTCTTTTGCTGTACAGAAGCTCTGGAGTTTAATTAGGTCCCATTTATCTATTTTGTCTTTTGTTGCCAATGCTTTTGGTGTTTCAGTCATGAAGTCCTTGCCTATGCCTGTGTCCTGAATGATTTTGCCTAGGTTTTCTCTAAGGTTTTTATGTTGTTAGGTCTTATGTTTAAGTCTTTAATCCATCTGGAGTTAATTTTAGTGTAAGGTGTCAGGAAGGGGTCCAGTTTCTGTTTTCTGCACATGAGTAGCCAGTTATCCCAATGCCCTTTATTAAACAGGGAATCCTTTCTTCATTGCTTGTTTTTGTCAGGTTTGTCAAAGATCAGGTGGTGGCAGATGTGTGGTATTGCCTTCAACGTCTCTGTTCTGTTCCATTGGTTTATATCTCTCTTTTGGTACCAGTACCATGCTGTTTTGATTACTGTAGCCTTGTAGTATAGTTTGAAGTCAGGTAGCATGGTGCCTCCAGCTTTGTTCTTGTTGCTTAGTATTGTCCTGGCTATGTGGGCTCTCTTTTGGTTCCATATGAAGTTTAAGGCAGTTTTTCCAGTTCTGAGGGAAGAGGATTCTAGGTAGCTTGATGGGGATGGTGTTGAATCTGTAAATGACTTTGGGCAGTATGGTCATTTTCACAATATTGATTCTTCCTAACGATGAGCATAGAATGTTTTTCCATTTGTTTGTGTCCTCTTTTATTTCCTTGAGCAGTGATTTGTAGTTCTCCTTGAAGAGGTCCTTTACATCATTTGTTAGTTGTATTCCTAGGTATTGTATTCTCTTTGTAGCAATTGCGAATGGCAGTTTGCTCTTGATTTGGTTCTCTTTTAGTCTGTTATTCATGTATAGGAATGCCTGTGATTTGTGCACATTGATTTTGTATCCTGAGACTTTGCTGAAGTTGCTTATCAGTTTAAGGAGATTTTGGGCTGAGACAATGGAGTCTTCTACATATACAATCATGTCATCTGCAAATAGAGGATAATTTGACTTCTTCCTTTTCTAATGAAATACCTTTTATTTCTTTTTCTTGCCTGATTGCCCTGGCTAGAACTTCCAATATTATATTGAATAGGAGTTGTGAGAGAGGGCATCCTTGTCTAGTGCCAGATTTCAAAGGGAATGCTTCCAGTTTTTTCCCATTCAGTGGATATTGGCTGTGGGTTTGTTGTAAATAGCTTTTATCATTTTGAGATATGTTCCATCTGTACCTAGTTTATTGAGAGTTTTTAGCATAAATGCCTGTTGAATTTTGTCAAAGGCCTTCCTGCATCTATTGAGATGATCATGTTTTTTTTCCCTTTGGTTCTATTTATTTGATGGATTACATTTATAGACTTGTGTATCTTAAACCAGCCTTGCATCCTTGGGATGAATCCTACTTGATCGTGATAGGTAAGCGTTTTGATGTACTGTTGCAATCCATTTACCAGTATTTTATTGAAGATTTTGTATCTATGTTCATCATGGCTATTGTCCTGAAATTTTCTTCTTTTTTTGAGTCTCTGCTGGGTTTTGGTATCAGGATGATGTTGGTCTCATGAAATGATTTGGGAAGGATTCCCTCTTTTTGTATTGTTTGGAATAGTTTCAGAAAGAGTGGTACCAGCTCCCCTTTGTATGTCTGGTAAAATTCGGCTGTGAACCCATCTGGACCTGGGCTTTTCTTTGGGGTGGTAGGCTATTAATTGCTGCCTCAACTTCAGCCCTTGTTATTGGTCTATTCAGGGTTTCAAATTATTCCTGGTTTATGCTTGGGAGGATGCAAGTGTCTAGGAATTTATCCATTTCTTCCAGGTTTACTGGTTTATGTGCATAGAGTTGTTTGTAGTCATCTCTGATGTTAGTTTGTATTTCTGTGGAATCAGTGGTGATGTCCCCTTTATCATTTTTTTATTGCATCTGTTCTCTCTCTTTTCTTTTTTATTAATCTGGTTAGTGGCCTATTTTGTTGATCTTTTCAAAAAACCAGCTCCTGGATATATTGATTTTTTTTTTTGAAGGGTTTCTTTGTGTCTCTCTCTCCTTCAGTTCTGCTCTGATCTTAGTTATTTTTTGTCTTCTGATAGCTTTTGAGGGTTTTTGATTCTTGCTCCTCTCTTTCAATTTTGATGATAGGGTGTCAATTTTAGATCTTTCCTTGCTTCTCATGTGGGCATTTATTGCTATACATTTTCCTCTAGACACTACTTTAAATGTGTCCCAGAGATTCTGGTATGTTGTGTGTTCATTCCATTTGGTTTCGAAGAACATCTTTATTCTTCCTTCATTTCGTTCTTTATCTAGTGAACATTTAAGAGCCAGTTGTTCATTTTCCGTTAAGTTGTGTGGTTCTGAGTTAGTTTCTGAATTCTGAGTTCTAATTTGATTACACTGTGTTCTGAGAGACTGTTATGATTTCTGTTCTTTTGCATTTGCTGAGGTGTGATTTACTTCCAATTATGTGGTCAATTTTAGAGTAGGTGCGATATGGTGCTGAAAAGAATGTATATGCTGTCTATTTGTGGTGTAGAGTTCTGTAGATTTCTGTTAGGTTTGCTTGATCCAGATCTGCATTCAAGTCCTGCATATCCTTGTTAATTTTCTGTCTCATTGATCTGTATAATATTGACACTGGAGTGTTAAAGTCTCCCACTATTATTGTGTGGGAGTCTAAGTCTCTTTGTAGGTCATTAAAAACTTGCTTTATGTATCTGGGTGCTCCTGTATTGGGTGAGTATATATTTAGGATTGTTAGCTCTTCTTGTTGCATCGTTAGCTCTTCTTTTACCCTTATGTAATGCCCTTCTTTGTCTCTTTTGATCTTTGTTGCTTTAAAGTCTATTTTATCAGGGACTAGGATTGCAACTCCTGCTTTTTTTTTTTTTTTTTTTTTTGCTCTCCGTTTGCTTGGTAAATCTTCCTCCATCCCTTTATTTTGAACCTATGTTTGTCCTTGCATGTGAGATGGGTTTCCTGAATACAGCACACCGATGGATCTTGACTTTTTGTCCAATTGGCCAGTCTGTGTCTTTTGATTGCAGCATTTAGGCCATTTACCTTTAAGGTTAATATTGTTATGTGAGAATTTGATCCTGCCATTTTGATGCTAACTGGTTGTTTTGCCAGTTAGTTTATGCAGTTTCTTCATTGTGTTGATGCTCTTTACCATTTGGTACATTTTTGGAGTGGCTGGTACTGGTTGTTCCTTTCTATGTTTAGTTCTTCTTTCAGGAGCTCTTGTAAGGCAGGCCTGGTGGTAACAAAATCTCTCAGCAATTGCTTGTTCATAAAGGATTTTATTTGTCCTTCGCTTATGAAGCTTAGTTTGGCTGGATAAGAAATTCTAGGTTGAAAGTTCTTTTCTTTAAGGATGTTAAACATTGGTCCCCACTCTCTTCTGGCTTGTAGGGTTTCTCCCAAGAGATCCTCTGTGAGTCTGATGGGCTTCCCTTAGTGGGTAACCCAGCCTTTCTATGTGGCTGCCTGTGGCATTTTTTCCTTCATTTCAACCCTGGTGAAACTGATGATTATAAGTCTTGGGCTTGCTCTTCTTGAGGAATATCTTTGTGGTGTTCTCTGTATTTCCTGGACTTGAATGTTGGCCTGCCTTGCTAGGTTGGGGAAGTTCTCCTGGATAATATACTGAAGAGTGTTTTCCAGCTTGGATTCATTCCCACTGTCACATTCAGGTACAACTATCAAACGTAGATCAGGTATTTTCACATAATCCCATATTTCTTGGAGGCTTTATTCATTTCTTGTCACTCTTTTTTCTCTAATCTTGGATTTCATTGAGTTGATCTACAATATCTGATATCCTTTCTTCTGCTTGGTTAATTCAGCTATTGAAACTTGTGTATGCTTCACAAAGTTCTCTTGTGTTTTTTGGCTCCATCAGTTCATTTATATTCTTCTCTAAGCTGTTGATTCCAGTTAGCATTTTGTCTAACATTTTTTTCAAGGGTCTTAGTTTCTTTGCATTGGATTGGAACATATTCTTTTAGCTCAATGAAGTTTGTTATTACTTAACTTCTGAAGCCTGTTTCTGTCAATTCATCAGACTCATTCTCCATCCAGCTTTGTTCCCTTCCTGGTCTGGAGTTGTGATCCCTTGGAGGAGGAGAGGCGTTCTGGATTTTGGTGTTTTCATCCTTTTTGTGCTGGTTTCTTCCCATCTTTATGGATTTATCTAACTGTGGTCTTTGTAGTTGGTGACTTTCAGATGGGGTCTCTGAGTGGACTTCCTTTTTGTTGATGTTGAAGTTCTTTCTTTCTGTTTTTTAGTTTTCCTTCTAACTGTCATCCCCTCTGCTGTAGGCCTGCTGGAAGTACACTCCAGACCCCACTTGCCTGGCGATCACCCACACAGGCTGCAGAACAGTAAGGGTTACTGCCAGTTTCTTCTTCTATTATCTTCATACCAGAAGGGTACCTGCCAGATGTCAGCCTGAGCTCTCCTTTACAAGATGTCTCTTTGGATATACAGGGGTCAGGGAGGTGCTTGAGGAGACAGTCTGTCCCTTATAGGAGCTCAGAGCTGGGACCTCCATCGTTCTGGTCAGAGCTTCTGGCCGGTACATTTAAGTCTGCTGCTGCAGAACTCATAAATGCCTTTTCCCCCAGGTGCTCTGTCATGGGAAGGTGGGGCTTTATTTATAAGATCCTCATATGCTGCTGCTTTTTTTCAGAGATGCCCTACCCAGCAAGGTGGTAGTCTAGCCACAGTCTGCCAGCAGAGGCGTTACTGAGCTGCTGTGGGCTCTGCCCAGCTGCTGTGTGAACTTCCTGTTAAAACTGCCTCGGCAATGGCTGTCAGCCTTGGTAAAGGCAGACTGCCTCAGTAGTGGTGGACTGCCTGGATAATGGCTGACACTCTTTCCCCCACCAAGCTGGGCTGGACTATCCTGGGTCCAGCTGTACTTGTTGCAAAACTCTCTATCCAGAGTGTTTCAGATTGCTGGTCTTTGGGGTGGTACTTGTTGAGTCCGATCACCTGGATCCCTGTTTCAGTCATCACCTTTTCTTCAGTGAAATGGGCAGCTCTGTATCCCAGGTGTTCCAGACGCCTGTTGAAACAGCTGCCCGGATTTGGTGCAAGTTTTTGTGCAGAGACCTGCAGTGGGCTGAAACAGCCATGCTGAAAACTCGTGGCACTTTTTAGCCCAGGAATCTCCTGGTCTGTGGGCAGTAAAAACTCATTTGGAAATGCGGTGATCACTCACCCTCTGTGTTCTTCTCACTGGGAACTGCACTCCAGAGCTGTTCCTATTTGGCCATGATTTTTATTTTATTAATACCTTTTATTGTTTTCACATGCGTATTTCCCTCCTTGTTAGATTTTTGTAATAATACAGAGATGTATAATGGGAAATTTAATAATCATTCCTTATGCCTCTTAATCCCACCATTTTGTGATAACTAATGCCAGCAATTTGCATATTATTTTCATTTCTTTATGTATATATATGTATGCTTATCTATATGGTTATATTGTCATTACTTTCTTTTCCATATGAACTTGCTTTATTCACTTCATTTCTTGAAACATCATTCTAAGTCTATAAGTTGATCCATTCTTTTGTTTGTGATGGCTACATAATAATGTAATTTGTGTGTAAAGTAATTCAGCCAGTACAATGATAAAAAAGAAAGTGGTGAAAGTGGGCATTCAGGTCTATTTCCAGATCTTAGAGAAAAAGCTTTAACTTTTCCCCGTTCAGCATGATGATAGGTGTGGATTTGTCATATATGGGCCTTATGTTTATGTTGAGGTGCATTTCTTGTATATCTAACTTGTTAAAGATTTTAGTCATAAAAGGGTGTTAAACTTATCAAATGCTTTTTCTATGTCTACTGAATAGATTATATGGTTTTTATTCTTAATTCTGTTAATGTGATATACTGTTTCTTGATTTGCATATGTTGATCCATTCTTGCAAGCCTGGGATTAATCTCATCTGGTCATGGTGGATGATCTTTTTAATGTGCTATTATATTCAGTTTACTAGTATTTTTCTGAGATTTTTCATCTGTGTGCATCAGGAATATTAGTCTGTAGTTTTATTTGTTGTATTCTTGTATGGTTTTGTTATAAGGAACGTGCTAGCCTCAAAGAATGAGTTTGGAATAATTTCATCATCTTCACTTTTTTCAGAGTAGTTTGAGAATTGGTATTAGTTTTTTACATGTTTGATATAATTTGGTTTTGAAGTCATCAGGTCCTGGGCTTTTTTTTGTGTGTGGGGAGGTGGGGTTGTACTTTTATTACTGATTCAACCTCATTACTCTTTATTGGTCTATTCAAGTTTTCTATTTCTTTTTGATTCAACTTTGATAGGTTGTATGTGTTCAGGAATATACCCATTTCTTGTAGGTTTTCAAATTTGTTAGCATATAGTTGTTCATAAACACATCTGATGATCCTTTGTATTTCTGTGGCATTAGTTGTAGTATTTCCTTTTTCACCTCTGATTTCATTTTTTTGGGTCTCATCTTCTTTTCCTTAGTTTATCTAATGGTTGGTCAATTTTGTTTATCTCTTTTAAAAACCACCTCTTCATTTTGTTGGTCTTCTAAATTATGTTTAGTTTCTATTGTATTTCTGCTCTGTTTTCATTATTATTTTTTCTTGTGCTAATTTTGGGCTTAGTTGCTCCTGTTTTATGGTTCCTTGAGGTGCAACATTCAGTAGCATAGTTCAGATCATCTCCTTTTTGGTGTAGATATCTATTACTATAAACTTTCCTTTTAGAACTGCTTTTGCTCTATACCACAGGTTTTGGTATGTTGTGTTTCTGTTTTCATTTTTCTTGAGAAACTTTAATTTTATTCATTGACCCATTGGTTTTGAAGAAATACATTGTCTAATTTTCATGTATTTATATAGTTCTTAGTTCTTGAAGTTCCTTCTGTTAGTGATTTCTAGTTTTATTTTGTTGTGGTAATAAATACTTGCTATAATTTTTATTAAAACATTTTTTAAATCCTTTTTTTTAGTATACTTTAAGTTCTGGGGTACATGTGCAGATGTGCAGGATTTTTACATAGGTACACACATGCCATGGTGGTTTACTGCATCCATCCCCCTGTCATCTACATTAGATATTTCTCCTAAGGAGGAATAGCAGAGGGTGGGGCAGGAGGGATTTTAAAAAATTGTTAAGGCTTACTTTGTGGCATAACAAATGACCTATCCTTCAGAATGTTCCATGTCTTGTTAAGAATGTATATTCTGCAACTATTAGATGAAATGCTCTGTAAATATCTGTTAGGTCCATTTGGTCTTGAATCTGGCTTAGTTCTGATATTTCTTTGTTTATTTTCTATCTAGATGATCTCTCCCTTATTGAAAGTGGGTTGTTGAACTCCATTCACTACTATTATTGTATTGCAATTGATCTCTCCCTTTAGGTCTTTTAATATTTCCTTTATATGTTTAGGTGAGCTCTGAGGTAAGCTGTGTATATATTTATACCTTATTATATATTCTTGCTGTGTTTACCCCTTTATCATTATATAATGACCTTCTT
Source organism: Saguinus oedipus (assembly GCA_031835075.1). Classification (NCBI taxonomy): domain Eukaryota; kingdom Metazoa; phylum Chordata; class Mammalia; order Primates; family Cebidae; genus Saguinus; species Saguinus oedipus. The sequence goes on along the minus strand of CM063184.1, from coordinate 90,526,441 downwards.
TTTCTCTTTTTGCAGTTTTTGCTAAAAACGTCTATTTTATCTGGTATAAGGGTAGCCACTCCTGCTCCTCATTGCTTTCCGTTTGCATGGAATATATTTTCCATCCAAATTCTAATCCTTTCACCTTCAGTGTATGTGTGTCCCTACAGGCGAAGTGAGCCTCTTGTAGGTAGCAGATAATTAAGTCATTTTTAAAATCCATTCAGCCACTTTGCCTTTTAATTGGTCAATTTAAACCATTTACAATCAAGGTAAGTATTGATAAGCAAAGACACATACTGTCATTTTCTTACACTTTTGCTAGTTGTTTTGTAGATCATTTCTCCCTTTTTTCCTTAATGTCGTCCTTTGTGGTTAAGTGATTTTCTCTAGCAGAATGTTTTGATACTTTGGCAATCCATAGAGTCAATGCAGTCCTTATCAAAATACCAGTGACACTCTTCATAGAAATAGAAAAAGAATCCTAAAACTTGTAGGGAACCACAAAAGACCGTGAATATCCAAAGCAATCTAGGACAAACAGAGTAAAACTGGAGGCATCCCACAAACTAACTTCAAAATGTATTACAGAGGTATAGAAATCAAGACAGCAGAGTACTGACGTGAGAACAGACACTACACCAATAGAACATGATAGAGAATTCAGAAATAAACTGCATGCATTTACAGCCAACTTATTTATTTATTTTACAAAATCGCCAAAAACACACGTTGGAGAAAGGATGGTCTTTTCAGCTAGGAAACTGGATATCCACATGAAGAATAGTTAAAATACTCCCCTATGTCTTACCATATACAAAAATCAACTCAAAATGGAGAAAATATTATGATTAAGACCCCAAATTATAAAAATAAGAAGAAAACTTGGGGAAAATGTTTCAGGACATTGGTCCGAGCAAGGATTTTTGGACCTCAAAAGCACAGGCAACAAAAGCAAAATTACACAAATGGAATTATATCAAACTACAAAGCTCTGCACAGCAAAGGAAACTCTTAACAGAGTGAAGAGACAACCTAAAGAATGGGACAGAATATTTGCAAACTGTATAACTCACAAAGGTTAACATCCAGAATATATAAGGAACTCAATAACAATAGTAATAATCAGAATAAAGTGGTCAAAGTCGACATTTCTGAAAAGAAGGCATACAAAGGGACAAAAGATAAATTTCAAAATGCTCAGCATCACTAATCACAAGGAAAATTCCAATCAAAATCACTGAGATAGCATCTCACCCCAATTAGAATGGCTAATCTCAAAAAGACAAAAAGCAATAAATGCTGGTGAAGATGTGGAGAAAGGAAAACTCTATACACTGTTGATAGGAATATAGGAATATAGTCCTTAGGGACAACAGTATGAGTGTTCCCCAAAAAATTAAAAATAGGACCACCATCTGATCCAATCATCCCGCTAGTGGGTACAGGCTGAAAAGAAATGAAATCAGCATTTCAAAGAGATATTTGTACTTTCATATTTATTGCAGCATTATTCACAATAGCCAAGATACGGAGTCAACACAAATGTCCCTCAATGGATTAGAAAATGTCACATTTATAAACAATGGAATACGATTCGGCATTAAAAAGAGTAAAAGTTCTTTCATTTGCAGCAATGGAAATGATCCTAGAGGGTATTTCGTTACATGAAGTGAGCCAAGCACAGAAGGACAAGTATTGCATGATGTAGCTTATATGTGGAATTTTAAAACATTGATCTCATAGACCTATTGAGTAGATACTAGAGGTTAGGGAGAGTAGAGAGATGGATGGGGAAAGGTTGGTTAGTAGATATAAAGCTACAATTAGGTAGTAGAAATAAGTTCTGTTGTTCCAGTTCACAGTAGGGCAACTATATTAAGAATAATGTGGCAAGGCACGGTGGCTCACACCTGTAATCCCAGGACTTTGGGAGGCCGAGGTGAGTGGATCACAAGGTTAGGAGACCAAGACCATCCTGGCCAACATGGTTAAACCCTGTCTCTACTAAAATACAAAAAATTAACCGGGCATGGTGATGCATGCCTGTAGTCCCAGCTACTCCAGAGGCTGAGGCAGGGGAATCACTTGAACCCGGGAAGTGGATTGCAGTGAGCCAAGATCATGCCATTGCACTCTAGCCCAGCTACAGAGCGAGACTCTGACTCAAAAATAATAATAATGCTCTGCATATTTTTAAATAGCTAGAAGAGATGATTTTGAATGTTCTCACTGAAGAAAAATGATAAATGTGTGAGATGATTGATATGCTAATTATCCTGATTTAATTAATACACAATATATGCCTGTATCAAAACATGACATATGCCATATATATGAACAATTTTTTGTTGTTCTTTGCCTGTATTTTGAAATGGCGTTTCGCTGTGTTTCTGGGGCTGGTCTGGAACTCCTGAGCTCAAGTAATCACCCTGTCTCAGCCTCCTGAGTAGGTGGATTATAGGAGTGTGCCACTGTGCTTGGCTGTGCAATTACTATGGTTCAATTAAAAACAAAACTTAAAAAATAATTTAACCATATCTTTAATGATGAATATATGTGTGTTACAAGGATTAGCATTTTTTATTTGTTATTTTTCTTTTTATTTTGTTGGCCACTGCAAGCAATGCTTTCATAAATGCTTTGTATAGGTTCTCATGCATTGGTGCTTACATGTCTGCAGGATATATTTACAAAACTGAAATTACTACTTCAAAGAGAGTGAGTGTTTTTTAAATTTTAATAGACATTGCTAGGTTACTTCATCTAAAATTTGAAGTGATTCACATTTGCTCCAAAATATGAATACCTGCTTTTCTGTATCATTTCTGATATTGACTGATTGTTTTTATTGTGAAAAGACAAATGTATATATACATATATGTATATCTTAAATATATGTATACATATATTTAAGATTAACATATGCATATTTAATATATACATATATGTACATATACACTTGATCTTAAATATACATATGTGTATCTTAAATATAAGTATCAATATATATAATGGGATTTACATTACAATTCCCAATATATATATAATATATTATATGTATATGTATAACATATGCATGTATATATCTTATATAAATATATACATATATACATATATACATATATACATATATAGATATCTTAATCTTATACATACCTTATACTTGAGATTTACATATATATGTATATATTATGTTTTGATGACTGCATTATTCTTTTATTCCTCAAATATTTCCCATGTTCTTAGTGTACTAGGCATTAAGCATACATTAACAGGCATGATATAAATAATGCTAGCCTTCCGAGAGTCTAGAAATTCAAAAAGTTAATTTATGATTAATTAAAACATTTATTATTACAAATAATATAAGAGAAAAGATATATTGTGGTAAGGAATATTGTCTACTAAGGTTTTCCAGAGGAAGTAATACTTAATCAGAAACCTTATAGATGGGTAGGTATCAGCCAGATGGACAGATGGGATGAGTATACCCTTCCAAATTGTAGGTCAATTAAGTGGCAAGACCCGGAAGAAATACAGAACCTGCCTAGCCCATAGAATAAAAAGTATGGAATAGTCCTAGAGTGGAGACTCTTGCCTTTTAAGCCAAGTTAAGAAGCAGTAAGAAATAGTGATAAGAAAATGCTGGAAAGGTTTATTCAGGAGAATGACATGACAAATTTGTCCTGTAGAAGGATCTTTTGGTTTGTACAATACAGAACTGATGGGCTAAAAGTGCAGGCAATTGAAACAATTCAAGTGAGGGATGCTAGACCCGTGGGCAAAGATAATGGAAGAAGAGAGGGAAAGAAACAGTTGGAATTGGTAAAATGAAAGGAGCTTTGTATTTAATTGATGAGTCCAGTGAAGTAGAGAGGAGGGATTTGAAGCTAATTCCCAGGTTTCTCATGTAGACAGTTGAGTGGATGGTGGTTGTGTTAACTAAGAAAGAATGTACTCTGGCACATAACCAGGAGTCGTGTTTCCAGGGAGGAATAGGTTTAATTTCAGGCATGTCGAATTTGAATACCTGCCAAATGCGCTTGTAGAGCTGTCTAATTGTCAGCAAGGTAGACGTGTCTGTAGCTCAGGAATGAGCCCTACGTTGCAAATAAAAGGTTTTCCATCCTTTGGCTTGTTTCTGGACAATAAATTCTCTGAAAGGGTCAAATGGTCATGAACATTTTTATGGTTTTGGGGGTTCTTGATATTTACAGTAATATTTACAAAAATATATTTTCATTTACATTCCTGCTAGTCATGCATAACATTTTCATCTCATAATTGTTAGTGAATAAGGTTATTAATGTATTTTCTCTTTGAATAAACTAAGTACAAATTTGTCATAATTTTCACTTTTTCAGTCTGTGTAGTGAACAAGATGTATTTAACTAATTTTACTTCCTCTTGGATGAATTGGTTAATCCTGTTTTTGTCTTATTGCCACTTGTGTTGGCACCTAAGCACAAAATATTCATTAAATCATTTGCTGTATACCTGTTGTCATGTATGAGGCAGTTACATAAGAGTTTGGAGCTCAGAATAAAAACAATGCCAAATATTCTCTGCCTTCTGATCCTGAGAAACAGTAACTAGATGATTAAAATAACATTCTTAGTGCCATGAGAAAGGTAAGTCCAGGTTGAAATAAAAGTATCTTGAGGAACACCTGATCCAGAGTGGACAGTGGGTGGGACAGAGAAGTAAATCACAACTGAGCTGAGAAGCAAGGGCAACTAACACTTACTTGTTACTTTTTAACGCAGGAAAAGTTGGGTTAGGAGGAAGGTTGTAGAATAGCCAGAAAACTGACAGAAGAATAAAGAAGCTCAGATACAAAAATTATGTCAATAAGACCAAGGCATTGAGTGTGAAAGAATATAACAATAAAAATCAATCTAGAAAGATGAGCAGAGGTCAGATTATAAGGTCAGCTATGTGGTAAATCTTTACTTCTTCAATATTTTACTTTATATGTCTATTTCGGAAAGACTATTCTATTTTACACAGAAGCCACATTCATGCCTTCTTTCCATAGAATGGAATTTGCTACAAAGTGTTGCAATTTCTGCTCATTTTAACCCATATGAATGAAGACTTTAATGAAGCATTTTATTGTTTGTACTATACTCATGAGCAAAAACTTTGAAGTTGCTTGCATTGTATTTTATTTTTGTTTCAGACTTCCTTCAGATCTCTATGCCTGCCTCCCTAGTATGTCCAGTGATGTTTTTAATGTTTCAAGTTTGACTGTTTACATGATTAATTGTATCACAGATTTTCATCAGTAATAAAAATTTGGAAGTAAGGAGTTAGTTATGTAGGCTATTAAAGACTCTGTGAAATAATAATGTTTAGAAATAAAAATGTTAAATAGAAAATGAATGGTTTGTTTCTTATACTTTTATTCATTCTTTTTCTATTTCAATAGTTTTGGGGATGCAGGTGGTTTTTGGTTACATGGAGAAGTTCTTTAGTAGTGATTTCTGAGATTTTGGTGAACCTGTCATCTGAGCAGTGTACACTGTGCTCAATACATAGTCTTTTATCCCTCAGTCCCCTCCTACCTTTTCCCTGGAGTCCACAAAGTTCATAATATCATTCTTATGCCTTAGGATCCTCATAACATAGCTCCCACTTATAACTGAAAACATACAATACTTGGTTTTCCATTCCTGAGTTACTTCACTTAGAATAATGGCCTCCAGCTCCATCCAAGTTGCTGCAAAAGACACTATGTCATTCCTTTTATGGCTGAGTGGTATTCCATGGCGCGCACGCGCGCGCGCGCGTGTGTGTGTGTGTGTGTGTGTGTGTGTGTGTGTATACGTACATACCACATTTTGTTTATCCACTTGTTGGTTCATGGGCACTTAGGTTGGTTGAATATTTTTACAGTTGTGAGTTGTGCTGCTATAAAACATGTGTGCACGTTTCTTTTTCATATAATGACTCATTTTCTTTTGGTTAGATACCTAGCAGTGATATTGCTGGATCAAGTGGTAGTTCTGCTTTTAGTTCTTTAAGGAATCTCCATACTGGTTGATATGGTCTGGCTCTGTGTCCCTACCTAAATCTCACCTTAAATTGCAATCCCCATGTGTCCAGAGAAGAACCGTGTAGGAGGTGATTAGACTATGGGACAGTTTCCCACTTGCTGTTATCATGAGATCTGATGGTTTAAAAGTGTGGCACTTCCCTTTGCTCAGTCTCTCTCTCCTTCTGCCTTATGAAGATGGTATCTGCTTCCTCTTTGCCTTCTGCCATAATTGTAAGTTTCCTGAGGCCTCCCCGGCTATGCAGAGCTGTGAGTGAATTAAACCTCTTTTGTTTATAAATCACCCAGTCTTGGGTAGTATTTTTACAGCAGTGTGAGAACAGACTAATACACTGTTTTCCATAGTGGTTGAATTACTCTACGTTCCCACCAACAGTATAAAAGTGTTCCCTTTTCACCATGTCCATGCCAACATTATTATTATTTTACTGTTTAATCATTGCCATTCTTGCAGGAGTAAAGTGGTGTCACATTGTGGTTTCAATTTTCATTTCTCTGATAATTAGTGATGGGCAATTTTTCATTCATTTGTTAGATGTCTTCTTTTGATAATTGTGTATTTATGCCCTATGCCTGCTTTTTGATTGGATTATTTATTTTTTCTTGTTGATTTATTTCAGTTCCTTATAGATCCTGGATATTAGTTTTTTTTTTTTTTCAGATGCAGAGTTTTGAAAATTTTCTCCCACTCCGTGAGTTGTTTGTTTACTCTGCTGATTATTTCTTTTGCTGTGCCGAAGCCTTTTAGTTTAATTAGGTCTCATTTATTTTTGTTTTTTTACATTTGCTTTTGGAGTCTTGGTCATGAATTCTTTACCTAAGCCAGTGTCTAAAAGAGCTTTTCCAATGTTACCTTCTAGAATTTTTATGGTCTCAGGTTTTAGACTTAAGTCTTGGATTCATCTTGAGGTAATTTTTGTATAAAGTGAGGGATGAGGATCCAGTTTCATTCTTCTGTGGCTTGCCAGTTTTCCCAGCACCATTTATTGAATGGAATGTCCTTTCCTCAGTTCATGTTTCTGTTTGCTTTGTCAAAGATCAGTTAGATGTAAGTATATAGCTTTATTTCTGGGTTCTCATTGCACTCCATTAGTCTATGTGCCTATTTTTGTATCAGTACCATGCTGTTTTGTTAACTATAGCCTTGTAGTATAATTTGAAGTCAGGTAATGTGGTGTCTTCAGATTTTTTCTTTTTTCTTAGTCTTGCTTTTGGTATGTGGGCTCTTTTTTGGTTCCATATGAATTTAGGACTGTTTTTTTCTAGTTCCGTAAAGAAATTTGATGATATTTTGTTGGGAATTGCATTGAATTGGCAGTTTTCTTTGGGCAGTATGATTATTTTCACAATAGTCTGAATCTCATATTTTTAAACACATTTTAATTTTTCTGTAGTAATCAATGACCACTGGACTTTTAGATTGTGATTACCCCCCAGCAGTTTAGTTTGTAGATTCAAATAAGTTGTTGGTGAGTGAAAAACTTATTAGATACCAAATAAGTTGTTGGTGAGTGAAAATGAAACAAAAGAAAATGATACCTAAAACCCCATAATATCTGCTCTGTGATTAACACGGAAGGTTTAATTATTGTTTTCTGTATAATTAGCACATTTTCTTAGATTCTGCTTAATATTATTTAGACTCATAAGTAATATTAAAATCATCTACTTTAACTGGAATATACACTTTGTTGAATTAAATAGAGTAATGAAATACCTAAAACTTTGAGAGAAGATTGTGGTTTAGGACCATTGATGAGCTTGTATTGTCTTCTTAATTTTTAAAGCCAGTCACTTTAAGTTAAAAAACCTATTTCTACATACTGCAAATGTATATTTTTGGGAGTATGTTTGGCAACATTTGTTTACTTAGTACTCTATACAAAAATATGTATTCAAATAGAAGTGAATTTTCCAGAAAATTTTTATGTTTATTTGTCATGCAGTCTTCACATATAAATTTAAAATTGTTTCCAGAAGCTTTACCTCAGTCACATTTACTGGTGGATATCTAATACAGTCCCACTTAAACTAGACATGAAAAGAATTACTTTCACTATGAAAATAGAGGTTAAAATTTACAGAATATAGTTGTCTTGACAAATAGAGCAATGATTCCTAAATGAATAAACAAATATCAGAAACAGTGTAAAACTACCTATGTTTATGCCTACATATAGACCGTGATACCACATCAGACAGAGAAAGTTAGGACTTTGAAACCAATGGCATATACTGTCAATGAGCAAGTTGTATTTTTATAATATTTAAAATCTACTGCAGATGTCCTATTTTATTGAATCATTAGAACTTTAACTAGAATTGAGGAATTGGTGAATACTAGAACTTAACTCATGCACGTACTATCCAAAGTGTTCTTTGAACAAGTATTCTGACTTCCTTCTGTGTGTTAAATACTCATGGATTCTGAAGGTACGGTGGCAAACGTGGTTGACAAAAACATTTGCTCTCAAGAAGAATATGTTCTTTCAAGAGGATAAGACAGTAAGCAGTTAAAGAAAAGAACATATAACGCAACTTATTTTAAATTGGGATAAGTACATTTTTATAAATAAAGTAGGATGATAAGATAAAAAAGTATTTTACAGAGAATAACTTCTCTAAAAAGTTAACATTTACAATGAATCTTAAAGATAAGCAAGAGCCAACTAGGGCTATTGTATATCATAGTGGGAAGGTCAAATAGACAGATAGAAGTATGAATCTGGTGTTAAGGATTAAAAAAACAAGAAGCAGAGACATACATTTTAGAGTTATAGTATATAGTGCTGCTTAAACTCATGAAAATATAACCACCCAGGAAGAAAATATTCTTAGAGAAGAGAACAAAGTTCAAAACCAAACCCTAAATCATTCCAGTAACTGGGTAAGGGAGAGGAAGGTCATCCAGTAAAAGGTCACATGACCACAGGGAAGGTAGAAGCTTTAAAAGCCTAAGTAGGGGCAACTTCATCATCTCTGTTGCTTTTAACAGACGGTAAAATGAGAACAGAGAAGTTTCCATTGGATTGGCAATAAGGAAATATTTACCAATCATTGGGGTAATATCAGTGGAGACTTGAGTGGAAGAGCAAAGTTGGAGTAATTTGAAGAGTAAATGGGAGATACACTAGTGTATAGAGAAGACATTTTCAAAAAGAGCTTCTTACAGAGAGAGAAACCTGTGGAGTAACAGAGGAGAATATAAGCTTAAGAATAACTGCAGGCCGGGCGCGGTGGCTCACGCATGTAATCCTAGCACTTTGGGAGGCCGAGGAGGGTGGATCACGAGGTCAAGAGATCGATACCATCCTGGTCAACATGGTGAAACCCTGTCTCTACTAAAAATACAAAAAAATTATCTGGGTATGGTGGTGCACGCCTGTAGTCCCAGCTACTCAGGAGGCTGAGGCAGGAGAATTGCTTGAACCCAGAAGGCAGAGGTTGCGGTGAGTCGAGATCGCGCCATTGCACTCCAGCCTGGGTAACAACAGAGAAACTCCGTCTCAAAAAAAAAAAAAGAATAACTGCATTGATGTTGCAAAAATGGAGGAATTAAAGTTCTTAAGAAAATTAGAGGATATAAGATCTAGTGTCCAAATAGGAGTTAACTTTAAATAGGGTCATTTATTAATCAAACTAGAAGTAAAAAGAATATATAAATACTAAATATTACATATTTGGTGCTGTAAAATGAGGTGAAATTTGATCACTTTTTCTCAGTAAACAGAAATTGAGGTCACAGGCTGAAAAACAGGTTTTTGGAGGTTTAATGTTACATTATTATTTTGAATAGTGAGAAATTTAATGGAGAGATGTAGAATAATGGCTAGGTAGAATAAAGGCTAGGTGCTCTCTTGAAATCTATGGTCAAGAAAAAAAATTTGAAATTAACATTTTCTTCTTTTAACTTTATTTGAGGTTCAGAAGTACATGTGCAGTTTTGTTACATAGGTAAACTCAGTCATGGGGGTTTGTTCTGTAAATCATTTTTTATCCAGGTACAAAGCCTAGTACTCTATAGTCATTTTTTCTGATCCTCCCCTTTCTCCCATCTTCTACCCTCAGGTATGCCCCAGTGTCTATTGCTCTCCGCTTTGTGTCTGTGCGTTCTCACCCTTAAGCTTCCACTTATGAGTGAGAATATGCATCGTTTTGTGTTCCTGCATTAATTTGCTTAGGATGATGGCCTCCGGCTACATCCATGTTCCTGTAAAGGACATGATCTTGTTCCTTTTTTTAGGGGGTGATCTTGGCTCACTGCAACCTGCTTTTCCCAGGTTCAAGCAATTCTGCTTCAGCCTCCCAGGTAGCAGGGACTACAGGTGCATGCTGCCACACTCAGATAATTTTTGTATTTTTAGTAGAGACAGGTTTTACCATGTTGGCCAGAATGGTCTTGATCTCTTGACCTCATGATCAAACCCCCTTGGCCTCCCAAAGTGCTGAGATTACAGGCGTGAACCACCATGCCTGGCCAATCTTGTTCCTTTTTTGCGGCCACATAGTATTCCATGGTGTATATATATATATACCACATTTGCTTTATCTAGTCTACCATTGATGAGCATTTAGATTGATTTCATGTCTTTGCTACTATGAATAGTGCTGCTGTGAACATATGGGTACATGTGTCTTTATGATGGAATGATTTATATTCCTTTGCATATATACTCAGTGATGGGATTGTTGGGTCGAAAACTAGTTCTGTTTTTAGCTGTTTGAGGAATCACCACATTGCTTTCACAATGGTTGAACTAATTTACACTTCAAATAACATTGTGTAAGTATTTCCTTTTCTCCTCAACCTCGCCAGGATCTGTCATTTTTTTAAATTTTTAGTAATAACCACTCTGACTGGTGTGAGATGGTATCTCATTATAGTTTAGATGTGCATTTGCCGACTGATCAGTTATATCGAGCTTCTTTTCATATGTTTGTTGGTTGCATGTATGTCTTCTTTTGAAAAGCACTGTCCATGTCCTTTGCCCACTTTCTAGTGGAGTTGTTTGTTTTTTTCTTGTAAACTTGGTTACGTTCGTTATAAGTGCTAGATATTAGGCTTTTGTCAGAGGTACAATTTGCAAATATTTCCTCCCATTCTGCAAGTTGTCTGTTCACTCTGTTGGTAGTTTCTTTCCTGTGCTCTTTTGTTTAATTAGATCCCAGTTGTCAGCTTTTGCTTTTATTGCAATTCCTTTTGGCACCTTCATCACGAATCTTTGCCAGTTTCTATGTCCAGAATTGTATAGCCTGGGTTGTCTTTGAGGGTTTTTAAAGTTTCAGGTTTTACGTTTGTATTTTTAATCTATCTTGAGTTGAGTTTTGTATATGGTGTAAGAAAGTGGTCCAGTTTCAATCTTCTGCAAATGGCTAGCCAGTTATCTCAGCACCATTTATTGAATAGGGAATCCCTTCCCCGTTACTTGTTTTTGTCAGCTTTGTCAAAGATCAGATGGCTATAGGTGTGTGGCCTTATTTCTGGGTTTGTAGTCTGTTCCATTGGTCTGTGTGTGTGTGTGTGTGTGTGTGTGTGTGTGTGTGTGTATGTGTGTGTGTGTGTGTGTGTGTGTGTGTGTGTGTGACGATACCATGCTTTTTGGTTTTGTAACTCTGTAGTATAGTTTGAAGTTGAATAGTGTGATGGCTCCTGCTTTATTTCTTTTGCTTAGAATTGCCTCAGCTATTCAGGCTCTTTTTTGTTTCAATATGAATTTTACAATAGTTTCTTCTAGTTATGTGAAAAATGTCATTTGTAGTTGATAGGAATAGCATTGAATCTGTAAATTGCTTTGGGAAGTATGGCCATTGTAACAATATCAATTATTTCTTTCCATAGCCTGGAATGTTTTTCTATTTATTTGTGTCATCTCTGATTTCTTTGAGCAGTGTTTTTAAATTTTCACTATAGAGAACTTTAACTGGCTAGATATATTACTAAGTATTTTATTCTTTTTGTGGCAATTGTGAATGGGATTGCATTTCATATTTGGCTCTCGACTTGGCTGATGTTGGTTTATAGGTATGACAGTGATTTTTGTACATTGATTTTGTATTCCAAAGCTTTGCTGAAGTTGTTTAACAGCTTAAGAAGCTTTTGTGTTGAGACTATAGGGTTTTCTACCTATAGAATTATATCATCTGCAAACAGGGATACTTTGATTCCTCTCTTCTTACTTGGATGCCCTTTGTTTTTAACTCTTGCCTGATTTCCCTGGCTGGGATTTCTAACGCTGTATTGAATAAGAGTGGTGAGAGAACACATCCTTGTCTTTTTCTGGTTTTCAAGGGGGATGCTCTAGCTTTTGCTCATTCTGTTGCCCATGATGTTGGCTGTGGGTTTGTCATAGGTGGCTCCTATTATTTTGAAGTTTGTTTAATACTGAGTTTTTAAGAGTTTTTAACATTAAGGACATTGAATTTTATCAAAGCCTGTTCTGTATCTATTGAGATGAAAATGTAGTTTTTGTTTTTAGTCCTGTGTATGTGACGAATTGCATTTATTGATTTGCATATGTTGAACCAACCTTACATCTCAGGAATAAAGCCTATTTGATCATAGTTAATTAACTTTTTGATATGCTGCCGGATTCAGTTTGCTAGTATTTTGTTGAGGATTTTTGCATCAATATTCATCAAAGATACTGGCCTGAAGTTTTCTTTTCTGTCGTTGTGGCTCTGCCATATTTTGGTATTAGTGTGATGCTGGCCTCATAGAATGGGTTGGGGAGGAGTCTCTCCTCCTCAGTTTTTTGAATAGTTTCAGGAGAAATGGTACCAGCTATTCTTTGTACATCTGGTAGAATTCAGCTGTGAATCAGTCTAGTTCTTGGCTTTTTTTTGGTTGGTAGTAGGCTATTTATTACTGATTCAATTTTAGAGCTCGTTATTGGTCTGTTCAGGGATCTAATTTCCTCTTGGTTCAGTATTGGGAGAGTGTATTTGTACAGGAATTTATCCATTTCTTCTAGAATTTCTAGTTTCTGCACATAGAGGTGTTCACAGTAGTCTGGTGGTTATTTGTATTTTTGTGGAGTCAGGGGATACCCTTTGTCATTTCTAATTCTGTTTATTTGGATTTTTTTTCTTTATTAGTCTAGCTAGTGGTCTATCTTATTAATTTAAAAAAAACAACAACAACAACACAAAAACACCAAACACCTGGCTTTGTTAATCTTTTGAATGGTTTCTCATGTCTCAGTTTTCTTCAGTTCAGCTCTGATTTTGGTTATTTATTGTCTTCTAACTTGGAATTGGTTTTCTTGCACTACTCTAGTTCTTTTAGTTGTGATGTTAGATTGTTAATTTGTGATCTTTCTAACTTTTTGATGTAAATGTTTAGTTATATACATTTCTGCTTTAACATTGCTGTGATGGTTAATGTTAAATGTCAACTTGATTGGATTGAAAGATGCAAAGCATTGTTTCTGGGTGTGTCTGTGAGGGTGTTGCCAGAGGTTAACATTTGATTCAGTGAACTAGGAGAAGACTCACCCTCAGTGTGGGTGTGCGCCAACCAATTTGCTGCCAGTGCCGCTAAGAAAAGCAGATGGAAGAAGGTAGAAAAAGCTGGTGTACTGAGTCTTCCAGTTTCCATCTTTCTCCTGTGCTGAATGCTTCCTGCCCTTGAATATCAAACTCCAGGTTCTTTGGCTTTGGGACACTTGGACTTACACCAGTTGTTTACCATGGGCTTTTGGTTCTTGAGCTTTTGGCCACAGGCTGAAGGCTGTACTGTTGGCTGCCCTACTTTTGAGGCTTTGGGACTGAGACTGAAACACTACTGGGTTCCTTGCTCCTCAACTTGCAGATGGCCTATCATGGGATTACAACTTGTGATTGTGTGAACTAATTATTAACAAACTCCCTTTGAAATATACAGATACATATATCTTATTTGTCCTATCCCTTCAGAGAACCCTAATACCACTGCTTTAGCTGTGTCCCAGAAATTCTCGTCTGTTGCAATTTATTCTCATTAGTTTCAAATAATTCCTTGATTTATGCCTTCATTTTCTTATGTACTCAAAAGTCATTCAAGAGCAGGTTGTTTAATTTCCATGTATAGAAATTCATATGGTTTTGAGTGATTTTCTTAGTCTTGAATTCTGTTTTGATTGTGCCATGTCCTGAGAGAGTGGTTCATATGATTTTGATTCTTTTGGGTTTGCTAAGGATTGTTCGATTGGATGATTGATTTTAGGGTATGTGTCATGTGGTGCTGAGAAGAATGTATATTGTGTTGTTTTGGGGTGAAGTGTTCTGTAGATGTCTATCAGGTACATTTAGTCCAATGTTGAATGCAGGTTCTGAATATCTTTGTTAATTTTCTGCCTTGATGATCTAATATTGTCAGTGGGGTGTTGAAGTCTTCCACTCTTATTATGTGGGAGTCTAAATCTCTCTGAAGGTCACTAAGAACTTGCTTTATGAATCAGGGTGCACCTGTGTTGGGTGCATGTATATTTAGGATAGTTAGATCTTCTGGTTGAACAGAATTCATTACCATTCTGTAATACCTTTATTTGTCTTTCCTGATCTTTGTTGGTTTAAAGTCTGTTTTGTCTGAAGTTAGGATTTCAATACTGCTTTTATTTGTTTTCCATTTGCTTGGTAGATTTGTTTTTCATCTCTATATTTTGAGTCCATGGGTATCATCTCATGTGAGATGGGTCGCTCAAACACAACATACTATTGGGTCTTGCTTCTTTATTCAGCTTACCACTCTGTACCTTTTAATTGAGGCATTTAGCCCATTTACATTCAAGTTTAATGTTCATATGTATGGATTTGACCCAGTCATCATATAATTGGCTGGTTATTATGCTGACTTGGGTTTTTGATTGCTTTATGGTGTCACTGGTCTGTGTACTTAAGTGTGGTTTTGTAATGCCTGGAAACAGTCTTTCATTTTCATATTTAGTGCTTCTTTCAAGAGCTTTTGTAAGGTAGGTCCAGTGGTAAAAAATCCCATCAGCATTTACTTCTCTGAAAAAGATTTAACTTCTTTGTTTGCTTATGAAGCTTGGTTTGGCCAGATGCAAAATCCTGGGTTGGAATTTCATTTCTTTAAGAATGTTGAATTACTCCCTAGTCTCTTCTGGGTTATGTGATTTCTGCTGAGAAGTGTGTTGTTAGTCTGATGGGCTTCACCTCATAGGTTACCTGATCTTTCTCTCTAGCTGTATGGTCAAAAATTTAACATGAATCCAGGTAGTAAGGTCTTTTTCCTCCATTTGTATTTATGTATTGGAGTCCAGGCATAGATTAGATTGTATTTGGGGTTTAACTTGAGTTGTCAGGTTTTGTCAAGTATATTTGAAGGAGACAGAAGAAAAAGGGAGTGAAGGTTATATTCAGAATTGTGATTATCGTTATGGACCACTGGCTGGTAGCAGAGTAAGGAATGAAGAAAGAACATTGAGGGGGCAAGAGTTAGTAGACACAATTGGGCCAATAGTTTGTAGATACTGATGAAACTGAAGTTGGAGGACAAGTATTAAGGACTTGGAAAAATAGGTGGTAGTACTCCATGAGAATGGATATTTAATCAAGATCACAATGAAATTTTAAAAATTTAGTCAATTTTTTACAAAACAACAGTGATGCTCATCAAGCACCAGCCCAGATATGCACATATAAGACAGTAAACAGCATAAAGTCCTGCATAATATGAATACTACCTTTAACTAAGAAGCTACCTGACTATATATGCATATATATCCAAATAAAGCAAATATCTGGTAAATTAACAAATTATGTTTTTATTGCTCTGTGATAATAAAGCAATTTTCAAACAAAATTTTTTACACTAGAATCTTTTTTACAGCACAACTAGAGTAACAAAGGAAAAATAGATTTTTTGAGCTCTAAATTCATAAGAACATTTCACTCACAACTTTAAAATCATATTTTTTCAGATTTATATAGATATATCATGACTCCCTAGATGTGAATGAGTACATAGCTTCCTGTTACAAATATGCAACTGTCTTTATAAATGACTCAGTCTATTAGAAAATATTTGTCTAAATTTAAAGCTACTAACATTGATTTTGGCTATTTGAAAAGGAGATATTAGAAATAAATGAGTGAACATTTTCACCCACTATCTTGAGACTCCTAACAGGTAATTGCATCATCAACTCCTTTGCTGTGCTGTTGTGATTTTACGGAATTCAGCCTGCATTTGTGAATACTGCAAAGCATGAGTCAGATAGACTCTAAAAACAGAATAAATGGATAATTATATTTCTTTTAGCTGGTACCTTTTTTTTTTAAGAAAGTAAAAACAGAATACCCAACTGAGGGAAGATCCAAATACCAAAGTCTCTCTTTCCCTGGACCAGTCACACAAGACATAGGAGAAAGTGGAGCTTACAAATTACAAGTGATATAAAAATATTCAAGTATAAGACAAGAAACATTAACCATGATAAGGAATTTCATATTAGCCGCAATGGTAAAAACATTTATTCCTTATCCTGAAAAATATACATGTATGTGTGTGTTTGTGTGTGTATGTACACACACATAAGTAATATTACAGATGGGTGGTATGAAGGAAAATAGAGGAATGGGTGTGTATGTGTGTTCCTGTAGCCCCTTGTATCAATTTCAATGTGATTTATGCTTAAAACTGAGTTTAAGAAACTAGGAATTTTAGAACTCTAGGTTCAATTGAGATAGAGTTTATCATGGAAAGTACAATGAAATAAGAAGGAAGCAAATTTGTTGAATATGTTGAGAAGAGAGTGGTTATAATATTGTGCTTTGGTCCAAACCTTTCTTTTTTTCTAATATTCACACTTAAAAGTATAATTTTCCATCTTTCTACTGCTTTAGCTACATTCTATGTATTTCAATATGTTTCTTTTAATTGCATTTCATTCAAAATACTTTCTAATTTTTCTTGTGATTTATTCTTTGATTTTTGGTTATTTAAAAGTATGTTGATTTATTTCTAAATATTTAGAAGCTTTCCAGATATCTTATAGTTCTAGACTTCTGAGTTAATTATCTTGCCATCCCATAACATATTCTATGAGACTTATTATCTTGAAATATATTAAGACATATAGTTCTACACATGAACTATCTTGACAAATGTGCCATCAACACATGGAAATAATGTGTATCCTGTGGTTGTTGGGTGTAATGGTCTCTAAATGTCAATTAGATAAAGGCAGTTAATAGCTTTAATCAAATCTTCTTGATTCTTACTGATATTTTTGTAGTACTTTATCAATTACTCAAAATGTTAAAATAGCCCATTTATAGTATAGTGATGTTTATTTCTCCCTGTAGATCTGTCCGTTTTTGTTGTAGGTATCTTAATGCCCTGTGACTAGGTGCATAACCATTTAGGATTGTTATGTCTTCCCATTGAGACTGACCTTTTATTATTACCAAGTGTCTCTTTGTACCTCTGATAATATTTATTCCCTGGCTTAAGATATAAATTTACCTACAAATAAAACATATAGCAGCTTGCCTTCATTTTGAGGTCTATTTTGATGATTACTCATTTTAACTATGGGTCACATTTTCCTGCTTTTTCTGCATGTCCAGTAATATTTTGTTGTATATTGAGTATTGGGGATTATATATTTTATAGACAGTTTGTATTCTATTACCTTCCTCCAAAGAATGAAAATTTTGCTCTGGTTGGCAGTTAAATTAAAGGTAGATCATGCTGAACATGTGAAAGATTTATTTTATGTTTTATTAGCATGATCCGTTTGGAGTTTGCTGTTAGCCTTAAGGATATTTCTTATTCCAGTGCTTCATCTTTTCTCTCAAAGATGTCGTCTTAAAGTTATCCTGGGACTTCAATGGAATGCCCAAGCTGCTTATCAGCCCCCTCACATAACAGTACTTAAACTTCAAACTCCTTTTCTCTATCTGCTCATTTTTTTCAGATGACAGATGTTCTTTTTTGCTAGGTTGTTATAGTCTATCCTATGCTTGTACAACGTAGAGGTTAGTCAAAGTTTGAGATTTCAGGGCTTGCCCCTCTGTTCTTACCACCTGCGTGGCATTTTTCTCTTCAATTTCCAGCTGTACTAGCAGCCTTTAAAGCTGTCCTCTAAGATTTCAAGCCAATAAGACTTGGTTTTCTGTTTGAGTTTAAAGTGCACCTTACCACACAGACAGGGACATGCCCCAGGGTAAAAGTTACATAAACATAGATCTTCTCCCAATGTGATTTCTTTCTGGATTGAATTGCCTCCAATTCTTCACTGCCTTTGGGCATTTTCTAGTGCCTTCACTTGGTTAATGTTTTTTTTAAATGTTTGGTTCAGTTTTTATAGTTGTCCTTACTGGGACAATTAGTCTGATAAAAACTACTGCTCCGTTATTGGGAGTCAAAACTAGTAGCAAAATGGACTTTTACATAACATAATTATTTTCATTCATTAAATGTTTACTTATGATCCAGTGTTCTAGGAAATGTTCCAGGTATTGGAAAAGATGAACATAACTAATTACTTGCTAAAGAAGAGTCTATTCTTTAGCAAAAATAAAGAGTCTTCTTTAGCAAGAAGAATAGACTCTTCAATATTGGAAGAAACAGACCTCCACAAAATGTCTATGATTCTGCAAGAGAAGTGCACGAACAGAAATGCTTCCAAGTGCTGTGCCAGCAAAACTCAAGGAGCCAGGAACTCGACTTCCTCAAGTTTTCCCAGAGGAAATAATAACTGCATTGAATCTTGAAAGATGTGTCAGGAGTTCACCGCGTAAACGTGTGTAAGGGTATGAGAGGTGTGAGGAAGAGAGTTTTAGGCAAAGGTAGCATATATGAAACAAAAAAAACAATGAAATAGGATGGCTTGTCTTGAAATTGCAGAGGATGAATAATAAAGTTTAGTTGTAAAGATATGATAAGGCCAGATGGTGAATAATATGTAATATTAATAACAATAAATAATTAAAAACTACCACTAACTTCTTGAGTATTGACTATACAAGTACTTAAGCTAAGAAGTGAGCATGTTATTACTCTATTGATTATGAACACAAACATATTATTCAGACTCCCATTTTTCAGATAAAGATACTGAAGCTTAAACAGGTTGATTTGCATGAGGCTGCCCAGTTGGTGACTTTGGAGTTGTGATTCAAACATACTGTCTCTGATGTCAGATCTTGCATTCATTACCGTTCCTCTAAAGAGACTGAACATGATCTCATACATAAATATGAAAAAATGACTGATTTAAAGGAGGTTACTGTCTTGAGATCTAAATTCTAGAAAATTTAGCTTCGTGAAAGTATGGGAGATTATAGAGGAAAAAAAAGATAATAGAAAGTTAGTTCTAAAGTGAATTCTACACTTAATACATTCAAATGACCTAGCCGATCATAGCTGTTCCACGGGTTCAAGATTTTCCCTGCTTAATGGTTAAGAGATAAATGAAGGAGTCAACAAGATGGAAGATCCAGCCAGAAAATTCGTATGTTTTAAAATTTAAAACAATCTTACAACAATTGAGAGTTTTATAACTTTGCCATTATCTCTCCCTTTCTCTCAGTGCATTTTGTAAAACACCACCTAATTTAAATTAGGGAACATTCTGGTTAACATAGATGACTAAAGATAACTTCTTTATTCTTAGTTGGTTTCAGATTAGCTTTTGGTCTGCTTCTTCCATTATCTTTCTCATCTTTAGTGATCACACATAAAAGATGCATTTAGAGGCAGTCTAAGTGCCAGTCTCCACCACTGGAGGGGTTTGTTGTAAAGCCTCCAATGACTCTATTTTCAGACCGTATTGGCATAGACTCCCAGCGTTTTACACAGTAGGAAGAAAATTTAACATGGCATAAAAAAGCCAAACGAAACATTTAGGAAATGTTTTAAGTCATACACTTAGTTTCAGTCTGCTCATAAGATGTATTGGGTCCTTGTTTCAGTTCGTATAAGTATAAATGCATACGGCGTTTTATGTATTTGGCATTCTTTTAGTTATTCAGTTCCATCTTTGAATGATTGTTTTTAGAATATTTTCTTGGGTGATGGGTGTTTGGACTTTCCACATTCTCAGAAATGAGATGGCTCAGATGACAAAATGGATAAAATAATTGAGGTTAAGAAAAACTGCCTAAGCTTGCATTTGAGATTCATTTCTTTCTAGCTGTATAGCTTGAACTAATTTCTTAACCTCACTTTAGTTTCTTCATAGAAACATCAAGGATAATAAGAGGATTGTCTTATAAGGCTTTTGCAAGGATTAATTAGATAATAAATGCAAAGAACTACAAACATAACAACTGTCCTAATATCATTGTTTCTAATGTTTCTCATTTTCTTTAAAATTTACAAAGAGATACGAGGTTTATTATGAATTTATCACCAAGTCTTGGATTTCCCCTGATTTTGTTATTGAAAATTTCTAGTTGTAGGTTCATAAGAGCCTATAATTACATCATAAGATTTGTTTTATTTGTCTGAGATCTACTTTTCTCAACAAGAATGAAACTTTTACTATATGAACTTGCAATTCATATAAAGAAATCATTTCGGGGCCCAAAGTGGCTCCGGCCGGATGTCGTGGCGCTTGCGAAGGCGAGGCCAAGAGTTCAAGGCCAACCAACCTCAGCAACCTTACAAGCTCTCAATGATTGGCAAAAAAAAAAAAAAAAAGAAATCATTTCATATGCACTCTTGAATGAATTGAGGCAGTAGCTAAAATAAATGTATTTTTTCTGCCTTAAAAAAAAGTAATTTAAATCTGCCTATATTTCCTAGGGAAGCCACAACAAATGACCACGAAGTTGGTACTTTAATGTCAGGTCTGACCCGCAGACCCTGACCCAGCCATGGATGTACAAGTACACTCAGACCCAGAAATCTGGTGAAAGTGCAGGCTAGGGGACCAGGCCACTTACAGATGCTCAGGTGGGTGCTGTAAAGACCCCACCAGCCGGTCCCATGGGCCTTTATTTAGTACAGATTTAATGACAAAGGCCTAAAGTAAACACCATTTGTGGGTAATCAACTTTGCTGACTCCCCGGAGTAGAGGGCAGTCATATGCCTATGAATATTCAAAGGTCAGTCTTAGGACCATATGAGTAAACAAGCTCTTTCGACAAACTCTCTTACCTTCCTTTGTTGCCTGCTCTATACTCTTAGTTCAAGGTAAAAGGATTAGGCTGCCTTCAGCCATAAACTCCTCTGAGGCTTTTGCAAAACCCTCCTGGCCTTCCAAGAAGGTTTGCATCCTTTTCCTACAATTTCTCCCACCACCCTGACTGAACTCCTACAGTTTAAAACAATAGACATTTATTTTCTCTTAGTCCAAAGCCTAGAAGTCTAAAATCAAGTTGTCACCAGGGTTGATTTTTTTTCTGGAAGCCCCAAGAAAGTCCATTCCATGATATGTCACAGCTTCTGTGGTTGCTGAAAATCCTTGACATTCCTTTGCATGCAGATGCATCACTCTAATACTTGTCTCCGTCTTTCTTCACCTCATCCTTTCTCTGTGACCAATATCCCTCTTCTTTCTTTCATAAGGACTGGTCATTGACTTTAGGGCTCACTTCAAATTGAAGATGCTCTTATTGTGATATCCTAAAGTTAATTATATCTGCAAATATACTATTTCTAAATAAAGTCATATTCATAGTTACCAGAATTAGAACTAGGACATATACTATTGGAATCACTATTTAACCCAGTACATTGCTAAATGCTGCATTTGGGAAATTATTATAAGAATAGAGATGCTCTGACAACACCATAATAATTGACTAGGCACTGAAGATACATTAATTGAATGTAAATTTTATCACCAAGTACAATTAAGTGAAAAAGAACATAAATTTTATGTAAGAAAAGATTTGCTGTTCAATAGAGCATTTAATAGCAATTATCTAGACTGGGGAATTATACAATAGGATAGGTGGCGTTTTCCACTAGGAAGACAGAATGGAAACATTGAAATGGAATTTGGAGATAATATTTATTTCAACCTCATTCTTGGTCATATCTTTGAAACTTGTGTAAGAGACACAGTAATATATATTACGTTTTGGATTATCTTAATTTGCTCACTTGTTTAACGAACATAATGTAGATTTTGCAGCTCAACAGAATAAAGTTTGAATGTTATATAACCATTGGTTAGCTGTATTGTCACAGAAAAGTAAATTAATATGTTGTCAGTTTTCTTATCTATAAAGAAGGCATGATAATACCAGCTTCCTAGAAGTGCTATTAGAATAAAGTGAGGAACTGTAAAAAGGGGCGTGACACAGAGAAGTGGTCCATAATGCATAAGTCTCCTCTATGAACTTGGTTATTCAAATGATGCCCAATCTTAACAGCATAAAACAAAAGCAACTAACAAACAAAAAAGGCATTTTTTTGTTGACTTTTTTCCTATTATCTCTCACCATGCAACTTGGAATAATAGTTTATGGATGACTGGGCATAGTGGCTCATGCCTGTAATCCCAGCACTTTGGGAGGCCAAGGTGAATGGATCACAAGATCTAAGAGATTGAGACCATCCTGGCCAACATAGTGAAACCACATCCCTACTAAAATACAAAAAATCAGCTGGGCCTGGTGGCGCACACCTGTAGTCCCAGCTGCTGGGGAGGCTGAGGCAGGAGAATCACTTGCACTAGGGAGGTGGTGGTTGCAGTGAGCTGAGATCGTGCCACTGCACTCCAGCCTGGTGACAGAGTGAGACTGTCTCAGAGAAAAAAAAAGTTTACGGATGGATTCTCATTAATTTTCAAATTCCTGTTTATGTTACATAAGGGATACAGCAACACACACACACACACACACACACATATCTTAATTTTTCACAAGGTTAGTCCTACCAAAGATCCAGTCACATACTCGATACTTATGGTGATCTTTCTTACTGTAAAAAGTAAAGTCCGATAAAGCTGCTATGCTCATTGCAGTCCACTTTGACTGAATTTTTGGGGGCATTTTTTATAGATGGAAAACTGAAAAATGATTGGAGTAATCATATTAAGTGACAATCTTAAGGCCTCACAACAACTCTATTATCAAGTTAGTAAAAACGTTTGTATATGCTCTTTTTCTATTTCTGCTGATGGTGCCTGGTCATAGCCTAAGTTCCCAGAAATGTGTGGAGACTGATTGGTTGTCAGGAAGAATGACAGGGAGGCTTTTATTTTGGCAGTTTGCAGAACCCAGGGTGTGGTCCTTAATCTTTTAGGTACAAAATATTGATCTTATTGGTAATCCAGAAGTCAAACTCAATGAGGACTTAAATGTTTTAACTCGAGAGACATGGAAATACAAGAAAAAAAAGACTATTACTGCAAGTTCTCCCTCTGAGGGGGCTAAAATAATTGAGCTTATAGAGATGGAGAGTAGAAGGGTGGTTTGTAGAGACTGAGAAGGCTAGAGGGGAGGGAGAATAGGTATAGTTGATGAACAGACACAAGTTACAACTAGACAGGAGTATTACATTCTAGTGTTCTTTAGCTCTGTATATATATATAGACCTCTGTATATATACATTCCAATATAAAGAAATGAAAAATGTCTGAGGGGATAGATATATATGCTAATTACCCTGATTTGATTATTACATATTAAGTATATGTATTAAAAGATCACTGTGTATCCCACAAATATGTGCAATTGTAAAAAAATATTTAGTAAATGTGCTGTATACTTTCATAAATATTATGGCAATGTTTATCAAGAAACTTGGTAACATAACCATGTTGATATCCACTGTGTTATAGGATCCTTATATACATAAGGAAACCAGAGTCCCATACTTATGTATAATCATATCTATTTATAATTGTACACATTTTATTATGAATAGTCATGTTTATCAAATGTTTTTATAGTAAAAAGTTAAAAATATGAAATGTTCAAACATAAGAATAGAATAGCACTTTACAAACTGTGAGCCTCAATCCATGTTGACTCATGGAAGAAAAATTACTGGGTTGCCAAAAACATATTTTTCTAAATAATTTCAATTTATTAATGAGAGAATTGAGGCATGGGGAGACTAAATAAAGTGACTGAGGTTACATAGCTAGCCAGGGGAAGCTGAATTTCTTGACTCAAAAATCCCATGTTCTTTAGTAGAATTGGTTACTATCAGAAGCTGACCTGTCATTGGTTTAACTGTGCAACATGGTTCCCTATAGGGGAAACTAGAGTCCATGTGTGTAGGAAGATGTATTTGAATTTGATGAGAGAGGTGTTGGCTGTAATGTTAAAGAATGGGCAGAGTTGTCATCATTCTTGTTCTTAATATTTCTTAACAGCTTTCTTTTTTCTTTGGGATATCACAACTATAGTTTTTTTTTTTTTTTTTTTTTTTTTATTTTATTTATTTATTTATTTATTTATTTATTTTTATTGCATTATAGGTTTGGGGGTACATGTGCAGAACGAGCAAGATAGTTGCATAGGTACACACATGGCAGTGTGCTTTGCTGCTTTCCTCCCCATGAGGCAAATCTAGACTGGATAGTTTGAACTTTTTAGGTATTGGTCTTGAGAAATTGACACGTCTCTAACATATAATCCAAGTCTTTCATCCCATAAAGTTAGAACTTAAAAGTATTATAAATTTAATTATTTGTCCTAAAAGATATTTTAGGCTGGGAATGGTGGCTCATTTCTGTAATCCCAACACTTTGGGAGGCCAAGGAGGGCAAATCACCTGAGGTCAGGAGTTCAAGACCAGACTGGCCAACATGGTGAAACCCCGTTCCTACTGAAAACACAAAAATTAGCTGGGTGTGGTGGCAGGTTCCTGTAATCCCAGCTACTCAGGAGGGTGAGGCAGGAGAATCCTTGAACCTGTGAGGGGAAGGTTGCAGTGAGCTGAGATTGTGCCATTGCACTCCAGCTTGGGCAAAAGAGCAAAACTCCATCTCAAAAAAAAACAATGTTTAAACATATAGGAAAATGTACAGGTAAGGTTACATTTTTATGAAACCACCACCAAGCTCTGCTATTTATTACAATGTTAAATATATTTATTTTAAACTTTTTTCTCAGAAAAGTTATAATTCATACAGAGGTCTATATTAAGAGTTAACTTCGATTTCAATACAAAGAAAGCTTGTCTTCCATGTTCCTTATAATTATTCATTATGTGTATATGTGTGAATGTGTGAGTGTTTAGGAAGAATGATTTGCTTTGCAGATATATTCCTTTAGAGCTAAGCCCCACTCTTTATAGTTTCTTTTATATATATATAATTGTCTATTTTTGCTAATGAATAGGTATGAAAAACACCAAAATTATCTATATTGCAAACATGTAATCAGAATCTTCATAAAACAATAAAATTGTTGTAGTTGTCTCTAAGCTTTGAAAGAAAAACCAGGAGGAACATACTTCATTAAGGTGAAATTACAGATTTTTTGAATTAAACTTATGTAGGTAAAAGATATTGATTTGGCTGGGCATGATGAGTCACACCTGTAATCCCAGCACTTTGGGAGGCTAAGGTGGGTGGATCATGAGGTTAGGAGTTCAAGACCAGCCTGGCCAACATGGTGAAACCTCATCACTACTGAATATACAAAAATTAGCCGAGCATGGTAGCACGCGTCTGTTATCTCAGCTACTCAGGAGGCTGGAGCAGAAGAATCACTTGAACCTGGTAGGTGGAGGCTGCAGTGAGTCAAGATCATGCCACTGCACTCCAGCCTGGGTGACCAAGCAAGACTCCATCTCAGAAAAAGGAAATATTGATCCATCCATATCATTTGATAATATTGTGAACTTCAGTATCTTTTAGCTCAATGGATTGGTTGATTACCTTACAGTAATAATTACTGCATTCCTAAAATAGTCTAGGTACCATGTGATACAGAAATAAATAAGACATAGATCTCCCATCATTAAACTTGCATGAAGAGAAACGTTAAGACCAAATATAATATATCCCAATATATTGTATATTTTTAACCAAGTAAACAAATTGTATGATTTCTGGAATTCATTACTATGCCAAGTTAAATCTCTTCTAGATTAAAGGTTTGGAAGATTGAGGGATAATTTTAGATAAAATAGTCAGGAAGGCCTCCTTGAAGAGGTAGCATTTAAGTAAAAACTTAATTATTTGATGTAACAAGCCGTTGTACATCTGGGAACGAACATTCTGGAAAGAAAGGATTGTAGGTCTGAAGGCCTGGGCAATTCAAAATCTCCTATACTTGGTCTCTAAATTCAGCTCATCTTCCACAGACAACAGCTGCCCTTAATAGAAAGAAGATGGAAGTTAGTAAGAGAAACTTCTCACCTTTCTACTTATCCACAATAAACTTTTATTATCTCCACCATCCTTTCAGCCTTTACAGTTTGTTATGGACTGAACTGTGTACCAACAAAATTTATATGTTGAAGTCATAACCCACAGTGCCTCAGGATGTGATAAGACCTTTCAAAAGATAATTAAAGTAATAGGAAATCATATGGGTGGGTCTCCATTCAGTATAACTAATGTCTTTATACTCGAGGAGATTGGGACACAGACATGCACAGAAAAAAAAAAAAAAAAAGCCTACATGAAGATCGAAGGAGAAGATAGCCACCAGCAAGCCAATGATAGAGAGCTCAGGAGAAACCAGCACTTCCAACACCTTGATATCAGAATCCTAGCCTCCAGAATTGAGAGGAACGAAATTTCTGTGGTTTACACCACCCAGTCTATGGTATTTATTATGGTTGTATGTCAAAGATGCAATTAATACACCTAATCTACTGAACATCATAGGTTTGCCTAGCTTACCATAAACATGCCCAGAATACTTACATTAGACTAGAAATGGGCACAATCGTATAAACACAAAGCTGATTTTATAATGAAGCGTTGAGTACCTCATGTAACTTACTGAATACTGTGCTGGAGGTGAAAACCAGAATGGTTGTATGGATACTTGAGGTATGGCTTTTGCTGAATGCAAACTGTTTTTGCAGCATTGTAAAATTGAAAAATTATAAATTGAACCTTTCACAGTTGAGGACTATACGTCTACACTTACACTAGAGGGAATTCCTTCTCCCTGAACTAATTCGTACACCATTGCTCTTTATTCCATTTGTTCTTCCCACTAGGTACAATCTTTTCCTTTTGTATTTTCTACTTTCTCTTTTCTATTTATTTTTGCTCTTCTAACTGCACATACATTCATGCATACAGTATTCCCTCCTTATCCACGGGATATATTCTGCAAAGCCCCCAATGGATGCCTGAAATATCAGATAGTACTGAACCAGATTGCATCAATTAGAACAAGTTTCTGTTCATGCCTCCTATCCCCAAATGTAAGACCTTTTCTATCTTAACTAAGCACTAATGACTCACTGTGTCTGTAACTTTTTAAAAGTTCAAATGAATTTCTTTTTCATTCTTGACAATTTCAAGAATATGAGATTTGTTCTTACCATAGATCTTAGCAACTTCAGCAAACTTTTTTTTCTTATTTAATTAATGATTTTTACCTTTTCAGTTAAAGGAAGCATTTTATGTCTTCACTTGGGCATATCTAAATAATCGGCATGAATACTATTGTACTTTGGGTTATTATTAAATACAATAAGGGTTTCTGGAACACAAGTGCTGCAATAGTGTTGCAGATCAATACAGTTGATCTGATTCCCTAAACAACTCTTAAGTGACTAACGGACATGAGTATGCAAAGCGTTGAGTACACTGGCAAAGGGAGGATTCACGCCCCAAGGGAGCAGGATGGGATGGCCAGATTTCATCCTGCTACTCAAAAACCACGCACACTTTAAAACTTAGGAATTGTGTGCTTCTGGATTTTTGCATTTAATATATTTTGACTGAGGATGACTGTGAGGTAACTGAAACCCTGGAAAGCAAAACTGCCAACGAGGGGGGACAAGGCTATGTGTGTGCAGATTATACATATATTTGTCATCTTGGCTATCTGAGAGAAAGGAAATCGCCACCACGGTGGGGCACACCTGTAGTCCCAGTCACTCGGGAGGCTGAGGCAGAGGAATCATTTGAACCCTGAAGACAGAGGTTGCTGTGAGCCGATATCACACCACTGCATTCCAACCCAAAGACAGAGCAAGACTCAGTGTCAAGAAAATCAAAAACCACACATGCAAATACAATCCCAACGTATTCAGCTTCATGCTTTCTTCTATTTTATCTATTTTGATACTTTTCTTCAATTACTTTATTAAAATAGTGGCCCGTACTTCCTCCATCTCCTTCCAAATATTTCCTTTGTATTTCAATCTCACTCAGTCTGGATTCTGTCTTCCTCACTGTAACATTCTTTGCCCTCTCCAAAATGACTAGCCATCCATTTATACCAATGAGAAAAGGAACACTGAAAGGTTGTGTAACTTGCCCAGAGTCACATAGCTACAAATAACCATATCAAATTTTAAACCTAATAAAATTCCAAAGATTTTCTTCTTAAAACATAATTTTAAAGCATGATAAAGCTTATGCTTCAGGAAACCAGCTCCAGGCCATGTACAGGAAGCAATACCAGTCATCATGGTACAAGGTGGGTCTAATTCAGGACTGAGAAACAGGAGCTGGCTTAAACCCTGGGTATTTCTCATGAATATAGGGAAGTCCAATTCTGTGAGTATAGAGGGTATTTGATGCCATCTTTATTTTATTATTATTTATTTATTTGAGATGGAGTCTTACTCTGTCACCAGGCTGGAGTGCAGTGGCCAGATCTTGGCTTACTGCAACCTCTGCCTCCTAGATTCAAGTGATTCTTGCGTCTGAGCCTACCAAGTAGCTGGGACCACAGGCACATGCCAACACGCCTGGCTAATATTTTTGTATTTTTAGTAGAGACAGGGTTTCACCATGTTGGCCAGGATGGTCTTGATCTCTTGACTTCAGGATCTGCCCACCTTGGCCTCCCAAAGTGCTGGGATTATAGTGTGAGCCACCGCACCTGGTCAATGCCATCTTTATAATTTGCCACTTGGCTAACATGCCATACACATTAGCTTTGAAATTGAAAAAATGGGCTGGGCATGGTGGCTCATGCCTGTAATCCTAGCACTTTATGAGGTCGAGGCAGGTGGATCACGAAGTCAGGTGATTTAGACCATCCTGGCTGACCCAGTAAAACCCTGTCTCTGCTGAAAATACTAAAATTTAGCTGGGCATGGTGGCACATGCCCATAATCTAAGCTACTTGGGAGGCTTAGTCAGGAGAATCACTTGAACCCAGGAAGGTGGAGGTTGCATTGAGCTGAGATTGTGCCACTGTACTCCAGCCTGGGCAATAGAGAGAGACTCCCTCTCTCAAAAATAAATGAGTAAAATAAAATAAAAAATGCTGTGGCATTAGAATATAAATCTAGAGAGATTAAAGAATAAGTATTTTAGCCAAAGGAGAAAAAAGACTGTACTTTAAGGTCATGAAGAATTATAAAATAAATAATGCTTTACCAGGGTTTCCTGAAGATAATTTTGTCATTTCAAATTAAATGAGATGGAAAATGCTGTATAGTTATTGTGAGAAATTATCATATAAAGTAGGAACTAATTTTAATAATAATAGCATTCATTGAATGCTTATGATGCACCAGGTTATGTGCTTATGTGTTACCTGTGTTGTGTTTACCCCTTAAGACAAACCTAGGAAGTAGATAACATGCCTAGGTGATTTTTATCCATAAGTTATATTTTAACAATAAATAATTTAAGGGACAATATGATAGTACATTTAAAAAGTCATTAGTATGCTCATGGTTAGGAGGAATCAAAATCTTGAAAATGGCCATACTGCCAAAGTAATTCATAGATTCAGTGCTATCCCCATCAAACTACCAATTACCTTCTTCATGGAACTGGGAAAAAAAAAAAACTTTAAACTTCATATGGAACCAAAAGAGAGCCCACATAGCCAAGTCAATTCTAAGCAAAAAGAACAAAGCTGGAGGTATCATGCTAACTGACTTCAAACTATACTACAAGGCTACAGTAATCAAAACAGCATGGTACTGGTACCAAAATAGAGATATAGACCAATGGAACTGAACAGAGGCATCGGAGGCAACACCACACATCTACAACCATCTGATCTTTGACAAACCTGACAAAAGCAATGGGGAAAGGATTTCCTGTTTAATAAATGGTGTTGGGAAAACTGGCTAGCCATGTGCAGAAAGCTGAAACTGAACCCCTTCCTGACACCTTACACTAAAATTAACTCCAGATGGATTAAAGGCTTAAACATAAGACCTAACCATAAAAACCTTAGAAGAAAAACTAGGCAAAACCATTCAGAACATAGGCATAGGCAAGGACTTCCTGACTAAAACACCAAAAGCATTTTCAACAAAAGACAAAATAGACAAATGGGATCTAATTTAACTCCAGAGCTTCTGCACAGCAAAAGAAACAACCATTAGAGTCAACTGGCAACCAACAGAATGGGAAAAAATTTTTGCAATCTACCCATCTGACAAAGGACTTATGTTCAGAACCTACAAAGAACTAAAACAGATTTACAAGAAAAAAACCGATTCAAAAGTGGGCAAAGGGTGTAAAAAGACACTTTTCAAAAGAAGACATATATGAGGCCAAAAAACAAATGAAAAAATGCTCATCATCATCACTGGTCATTAGAGAAATGCAAATCAGAACTACATTGAGATACCATCTCTACCATCATGTAGAATGGCAATCATTAAATCTGGAGACAACAGATGCTGGAGAGGATGTGGAGAAATAGGAATATTTTTACACTGTTGGTTTGAGTGTAAATTAGTTCAACCATTGTGGAAAGCAGTGTGGCGATTCCTCAAGGACCTAGAAATAGAAATTCCATTTGACCCAGTAGTCCCATTACTGGGTATAAATCCAAAGGATTATAAATCGTTCTATTATAAGGACACATGCACACGTATGTTCATTGCAGCACTGTTTACAATAGCAAAGACTTGGAACCAACTCAGATGCCCATCGATGATAGACTGAACAAGGAAAATGTGGCACATACACACCATGGAATACTATGCAGCCATAAAAACAATGAGTTCTTGTCCTTTGTAGGGACATGGATGAATCTAGAAACCATCATTCTCAGCAAACTGACACAAGAACAGAAAATCAAACACCACATGTTCTCACTCATAGGTGGGTGTTGAACAATGAGAACATGGACATAGGGAGGAGAGCATCACACAGAGTTCTGTGGTGGGGACAGAGTTGGGGAGGGATAACATGGGGAGAAATGCCAGATACAGGTGATGGGGATGGAGGCAGCAAACCACATTGCCATGTGTGTACCTATGCAACAATCCTGCATGTTCTTTACATGTACCCCAGAACCTAAAATGCAATAATATATATATATATTTTAAAAAATATATTTACAATAAAAAAGAAAAGTCATTAGTAAATATTAAAATTAGTCAAGCATAACTATTCACAACAGCAAAGATAGGGTATCAAACTAAGTTCATCAACAGAGGATCGGATAAAGAAAATGTGAGATGCATATATAATGAAATTCTACTCAGCCATGAAATAGAATGAAAATATGTATTTTGCCACAACATGAATGGAACTGGAGACTATTATCCTAGGTTAAATAACTCAAAACCAGAAAATGAATTACCACATTCTCATGTATAAGCAGGTGCTAAACAATAGGTACACAGTATCACACAAAGTGGAATAATAGACATCGGAGACTATGAAAGGCGGGATGGTGAGAGGAAAATGAGGCTTGAGGAATTACCTACTGGGTACAATGTTCAGTGTTTGAGTAATAGGCACACTAAAAGCCCAGACTTCCTGACTGTGTAGATGCATGTAAGAAATCTGTACTTGTAACTTCTACATGCATAAAAATTAAAACTTTTTTTAAAAATACAAAAATTGGCCAAAAATAAGCAAAAAGGGAAGTTTTAAAAATTTTTGGTTGGCACATCAAATCTTCCATTGCTCATTGAAATTGTACTTTTCTGATAAATTTACAGTGAGAAACTTTATCAAATCATAGAAAAAATTGATTTTTTATCCCTTTCAACAATTGTAATGATGTAATATATTTGAGCCTTACAGGAAGCATGATTTTATTAAACTTTTTTGTCTCTAATTAAAGGTATTAAACCCCTAATAAGTGAGTGT
This sequence comes from Saguinus oedipus, assembly GCA_031835075.1. Classification (NCBI taxonomy): domain Eukaryota; kingdom Metazoa; phylum Chordata; class Mammalia; order Primates; family Cebidae; genus Saguinus; species Saguinus oedipus. The sequence continues at coordinate 90,494,268 of CM063184.1, read as the reverse complement.
CAGGCAATTTAGGGACAGGTAGTGTAGGCATGTATATTATGCATCTGTATTGCCTATAAAATTAAGGGGGTAAGTACCTGAATTAAAACAACCAAAATTTTGAACTCCTTTATGAGAAACAAGCAATTTTAAGTAAAAAAGCAGAAACTTGTATTTCCAGTCACTGAAAGGAAAAATGGGTTTTATCCAGCAATTTATAGCTTGCCATGGCAGCGACCAAGTAATTGTATTAGGGTAGAGAAGTAGATGTAATTTAACAGGAGTTCAGATGGGACTTTTGACAGTCTATCATACAAGAACTTAATGAGCAAAATGCTAGGCTTCAGTCTAAGTGCCAGCCTAGCTAGAAAACTGATCGTAGCCTAAAATATGTAGGATAGCAGTAAATTGTAGCAAATCCTCATGGAGAAGTGAGAAATGGAGTCCTTCAGGACTGATTGCCAGGCCCGTTACTTTTTTAACACACTGTATAAGTTATGGTGTCTGAATTAGTTGATAACATTAAGGAGCCCATTTTATCTTTTGGAGAAGAAATTATTGGTTAGAACAGTTCAGTTGATCTGATTTTTTTTTTAAGTAGTGACTATTTGGACTAATTTTATGAAATTTCACGTTTTAGGCTTGGCTGAGAGAGACTTTAAAGTTCATATCTACAAAATATATACTGATTCACTACTGCTGGTAACTGTGCATGAATATCTAATACATTCTGATTGGCTAATAAACATGTATTGAATACTATGAAATTTTTAAAATTTCTTAATTTTTCTCTCAACTGTGGGAGGCATTTTAATGCTAAAAAAGTTTAATACCTCTTTGTAAGAATGCACAAACTAAGGATTACAAGAGCTCAGAGGAGGGAAACCTATCTAGTTCAGAGGAGTCTTCCTAATGGAAGTAATATTGGCCTAATCTTGATGTATATGCGAAAGGCATTGGCGAATAGAAGCAGTAAAAATGCAGACGAGGTCACCATGTATGTAAAAGCATGGAGGTAAGGGAGAATATCACTCACTCAGAGTATTACAGTAATAATCCAGAATCCAGGGTGTGTAGTAAATTATTTGCAAAAATGGCTGTAAGTATTCCCCACCCTAGATCCATGAAATTAACATTACTTTTTAGATATTCCCTTCAAAGGGTTGCATCTATTTATTCACCCCTTGAATCAGGAGTGAGTTGGTAACTTACTTGGCCAACAGAATGTGGCAGAAGAAAGTTGCTGGTTCTGAGTGTAGACATAAAAGGTCTGATGCTTCTCTTCACCCACCTGGAAACCCACCCAGCCACTGGGTGAACAAGCATGAGTTGAGCTGCTGGAGAATGAAAAACCATGTGGAGTAAAGACAACCATTCCAGCTGAGGGCATCCCCACACAGCCTTCTCCAAGCCAATCTGGCAGCTGATCGTAGACGTATAAGTGAGCCCTGTTGAGACCAGAAAAACTGTGCAGCTGAACCCACTCCAAATCACGAAACTGAGCAATATAAATCATTGTTGCATAAGTCACAAAGTTTGGGTTAATATGTTACGCAGCAAAACAAACTGATAGAGTAAAATACAGTGTCGAACAGAAGAGCGGGAAAAAGATGATGCTGTGTCTTTTAGGCTTTATGCTGAAGGAAATAAGGTCTAGTACTCCAAAATTTCAAGCTTTGGTTCTCTCTTTCTATATTGATAGTTTCCAAAAACTCTAAATGTATCCTGCAAGTATATTTAAATGGTACCATCTATAATAACTTATTTGTAGGTATCTAGAAGAAAAAACATATTTAAGTTATGTTTCATGGTCAAAATAATTATAATACGTCTGACCTACAGGATGGGTTCAGCTGTGCAGGAAAAATGTAATTCTACCTCCTGTAAATGCATCCAGGAAAGTATATTCTGGGGAAGGAAGAATACTCCCGTTGAAATGGCATTCTGTAGTCGTTCTTTCGTTTTATGAATGATATTGCAGCCAAGAATTCCTTCATCTGCCTTAGTTTTGTCCACCTATCTTTTTTTCTGCTTCTTTATTTTGACCTGCATGTTCCCAGTAATCTCATAGTTAGTCTGAAAATTATAAGTTATCATATGGAAGCTGTTTGGCGGTGTACGACGATGTATGTCCTTTAAAGTGTATGCTGCAGCTACTTTTGACTGAAGCATGTGGCACAGTCACCAGGAAGCAATGTATATACAAGGTTGAACAAGTAACCCCCAATTTACAAAGCAATTATTATGCCAGTCTTGCATTCTCACTCTTGGTGAAATGCTCTTCTTCTAATAGCATAATTGGATGTCACATTGTTTGAAGGTAGAATCAAGATGAGGCTTGAGGAGAAAAAAATGCTGCTTTTTGTCTTTCGGGTTTTTTTCTTTTCTTCCGGGAATAGGGAAGACCACAGATATTTACATTTCCCCATAGGCTCGGTCTCTGTTTGAGTAGTATATGGGTGTCATGGTGGGTGTGTCAGTATAAAGATGACCTTGTGTCATTTGCACCTAAAGAGTTATTAGTCTTGACCCTTGACATCAGTGTTTATGATTAAACAGCCGTGGCCGGGTGTGCGGTGGCTCACGCCTGTAATCCCAGCACTTTGGGAGGCTGAGGTAGGTGAATCACGAGGTCAGGAGTTTGAGACCAGCCTGGTCAATATGGTGAAACCCCATCTCTACTAAAAAATACAAAAAAATAGGCATGGTGACATGCGCCTATAGTCCCAGCTACTCGGGAGGCTGAGACAGGAGAATTGCTTGAATCTGGGAGGCGGAGGTTGCAGTGAGCTAAGTTCGCACCACTGAACTCCAGCCCTGGGTGACAAAATGATGATGATTATCATCATCAGCTGCTTTCCACTGGCCCTCTATCTCCTGCCCAGCATGATAGTTTTAAGATGGATTCAAGAGAAAATAACCCCCTGACTGCAAGGTGCACATGGCCAGGCAAGGCTAACCCCCCTGAGGAAACACTGGAGAACAGCACATTTCTAATGTTGTATTTTATTTAAATTATAGTAAACTGAATTTAAACACAGTGCTACCCGTGTGCCTATTCTAGATTCAGAAGCTTATTTCAATGGACTTGTCAGTCATATTTCACCCTCGTCCTCTTCTGTCTGCTATACTTACTTGGATGACAATAATACTATTGTTGAGAAGTTATTCCCTTCAGAGATATTTTTTCTTTACAAAAGGGATGGCAAGAAACCATTAGAAGCTGGTTTCCTCCAGCAACCGTGTTTCATGTATAGATTCTGAATCCGTCTTCCATCCTTCCCCTGACAAAGAGCTGTGCAAAGTTCAGCAGTGGCAAAGTAAACTGTGTTCTCGTGCTCTCTTCAAAATATCTCCTCTCCTCAGGGATTCGTCAAGTTCCTGTCAGGAACCACTTAGGGCAGCAAGACATCTTTAGATGTTTTATTCCTAAGCGGGGATAATGTGTATGTGACTAAAAGGTGGTGTTTACACGACAGGGGGCAGTGAGCACAGTTTCCAATCAGGTAAAATTCGTCTCAGTCTTCTTCACTTCCCCTTTCTGAAGCTTCATCCTTGCCCCCTGGATGCCTGGCGTGTGTTCCAGCTGTTCTCTCTCTCGGGGGGAGGCTGTTCCCCAGGGGGCCCATCCTGATCTGCCTGCTATGCAAATACCGATTTTTCCATCTTCTCTCCTTTGTATCCAAACTTGTCTCATAACAAGCCCATTCTCTTTAGGTCTGTTTTACATTAAAAAGCGAGAGATCAGCTTGTGTTAAGTGAGTAGGTTTTCGTGAGACCCTTTCCCTCCTCACCCTCCTATGACATAACACAATACACATCAACAGGGGCTCTAGGAGTACAGATATCTAACCTGAAAGTAGAACAATTTCAACCATGATGTGGGATAACTTGGTATCTTAAGCAACCAGTAAACTCTTTTGAAAGGTTCTCTTTGTCACAGTAAAAAAATTATTCTTTTCTTTTTCGGAATTGTTGAGAATCAATTACATTTGACTATTTGAAGAAAATGTAAAAATCCTGGAGTTCCTCTTCTCTGTTCCTTTGCCAATGCCAGCAGCAAAACTTTGAACATACTTTCATTCAAACTTTTATCCTAGTAAAACAAAAGCACGTTATGTTTTTAAAATTTATATTTTTGTGTGCTTTAAAGGAGAAAAGTGTGTGTGTGTGAGTGTGTGTGTGAGTGAGTGGGAGTGTGGGTGACTGAGAGTGAGTGTGTGTGTGTGTGTGAGTGGGAGTGTGGGTGACAGTGTGTGTGTGACTGAGTGTGTGTGAGTGTAAGCGTGTGAGTGTGTGAGAGTGAGTGTAAGCATGTGTATGTGAGTGTGTGTGTGAGTGTAAGCGTGTATGAGTGTGGGTTAGTTTATCTCTGTGTCTGGTTTGTTGTGGGACAGTTCTCTGGGTGGCCTTGAGCTGACCCATTTCTCTCCCCTTTCTCATTTGCAGTTCTCAAGAAAAACTCTAGCGTGTTTTGATAATATTATATCCTGAGATAAGGAAGGGACTGGCTTTCTCTGCCCTAGAAACTTCAACACTTTTGCCCAACATTTTATGTTGTCCCTGAGGTCCCTTCAGGGTCCCTCCACTGTGGTGCATGTGGCATGCATAGTGGAGACTCTATCTGCTCCAGGCAGCTCTCCTGAGCCTGAGGGAATTGACTCACAATGAGTCATGGGTTTCTGCTGCCTTTGCTGCCTATCTGTAGGTAATATATCTGCTTCCTGTAACTTACATGCATGAGTGTTCTGTCTCAGCATCCTCAGACAAGTTGATAACCAGTGCATGATGAACGGGCTTCACATACATGTATGTATGTTGCTGTGTTTACGAGTGGCTTGTGTTAGCTTTCTATTGCAGTGTAACAAATGCATCACACATTTAGAGGCTTGAAACAATACCCATTTAAAATTTCTGTAAGTCCCAAACCCAGGCAGGGCTCGTTGGGTTCTTTGCTTGGCATCCCACCTTGATATTAAGGTGTTAATCATGGCTGGGTTTTCATCTGAGGGTCAGAGGCCTCTTCTCAGGCCATTCAAGTTGTTGACAGAATTCATTTCCCTTTGATTGTAGGACCAAGACCCCAGTTTTCTTGCCTACTCTTGATGAGGGGGCTGCTCTGAGTTTCTAGAATCTGCCTGGTATTCCCTGCCGTGCGGCTTTCTCCACAATGTTGCCATTTGCTCCTTTAAGGCTAGCAAGAGAATGTCCCTGTTGCTTTGAATCGCTGACTTCTCCTTTTGCTTACTTCCTGATCCTCCTTGAAAGGGGCCTGAGTAGGTTAGGCCCACTCACACTCAAAGGGAAGGGTACGTAGGATGGCGTACCCATGGTGGAAATTTGGTAAGCTTTTTAAAAATTCTGCTAACCACAGAGCTTGTCTTGGCTTTCTTCTGAATACTTAGCAAAGGAAGGGGAAATTAAGTTAGTATATGTAATAAGAAGAGAAAATAGGCATCTAGTCTGAGGCTCTAGCAGCACTTGGCCTTTTTCTGAAGACAATGCCGTCCAATAGAACTTCTGCAATGATGCAAATGTTCTCCATCTTCTGTGTCCGATATAGCAACCAATAGGTCCACGCATCTATTAAAAATTAGAAATGTGACAAGCAAACTAAAAAACTCATCTTTAAATTTTTACTTTTAAACAATTTAAATTTATATAGCCATGTGACTCTAGAGGCTACCATGTTAGAGAACAAAGCTAGAGACCAATGTGTAACTTCAGCCCTTCTTCGCCTTCCTCAGGTGCAGAGCCACTTCCCTCATGCTGAAATACTGTTTGGTATTTATATCCTGCCTTCATTCTCCACCTGTGCCTGGGGTTTCTGTTTAAATCCCAGTTCCTATCTTCATATCTATCTCTAACTTCTGCCTTTAACTTTCTACCAAATTCAGTTTTAGATATTGACCCATTTTCTATATAAATTCATAATTGAAAAAAGTTCTAACATTATCTAGTCCCATTCCTCAATCAAAGTAGAAATCCTTCCTTTTCACTGCCTTTGTCACACACATGAGCACCAAAATAGTTACTGTTATCCTTACTGAATGGTTACTGTCTATGCAAGGCACTGAAGTGGTGTTTCACTGTATACACAATCTTCACAGCAACTCGTGTTGCATTATTGTTCCTATTTCACAGGTGAAGAAACCTCGTCTTGGAGAAGTTAAATAATTTCCTAAAATCTCACAATGCTGTAATGATAAAAGAGAAATCAAATTCAAGTTCTTTGTCTACAGTCAGCCTTGATTTTATCTTTAAAACTCCATTACCTTTTCTAACAAATGTTCTTGCAAAGTTCAGTCAAGGTGTTTCTGGTAGTACTAGTGTCAGTGAGCCCATAACTTTGAGAGACAATGCATTCTGTTTACTGGCAGCTTTAAGAACACTTTGGTTTTTCCACGGTCTTTCAGTGGTTCTTCATGAAACAAGTAGCGAAGTCACCCGCTTATCTGGGTTTTCTCCCTTAGATTTGATCCAGGGTCTAAGTGTTGTTCCATAAACCAGGATTATGAAAATGATCCATGCTTTTATCTTGAAATCAAATATTTCTCCCAATAATTTCTACTCTGATTATTGTCAATTTGCCTCTTCAACTTCTAACCAAATGCCCTTAGGCTGTAGGGTAGAGATTAATAGCCAAGATTTGGTATTAGGGCAGATGGAAATTTAATTATCAGCTGTACATCTTACGAGTTGTGTGACCTTCCATTTCTCCATGCCCCTTTCTTATCTATAAAACTAGATAAAAAATATCTACATGAAAAAATTGTTTCAAGGAGGAAATAGAAGATTAGTGAAGCACCTGGCAGAAAGTCCAGCACCTAGCAAGCACTCAGTAATAGCAGCTACTCTTACTGTAGTTGTGTATTATAACTGGGGATATCTTTTCATGTTTCTTCCCGACTCAGATTTTTCCACTTGTGACACAAAATAATTGTTTCAGTGGTTCCTCTGGCAACAAATGGCTAAATCATTCACTTCTTTGGTTTTTCTTCTCTGGATTTGATCCAGGTTTTAAGAATTGTTCCACAAATGGTGGACTCTAAAAATGAATCTGTTTTATGAATTTTTATAAATACCAAAGACCCATATCTTTGTGCCGTGTTTGAAGCTGAATCAGATGAATAAGGTTGTCCCTGCAGTCAGAGCAGTGAGAACTGCGTAAGTTTTTATGGGAAAACATTAAAAAGATGCTGTTAGTGACAGAGCAGTAAAAATGAGATCCTGACGTAATGCATCAATGTCACTTGTAGTGAAGAGGGTTTGAGTGTGCACATTTCCAGATCAGTGCAACATTAAAAACGCGAGGTCACTTCTTCAAAAAGCAAGAAAAATAAAAGGTATTTAAATGTAAAGCTTTTTTTTTTTTTTTTTTTTTTTTTTTTCTTTTGCTGCTGCAGTTTCTTTCTTGATTTTCCAGGGGTTATATTTGCTATTTAATGTTTTTCTAAATTAAGAAAAATTAGCCTTTAAAATTTTAGCATAGCTTTTATTGTTTATATTTGTAGTGTATAATGCAAATTTTAAATGCAAAAGTGAGAGCATTTAACTCATATCCAGAATAACCAAAGTTATATAATTCATATTTAGTGGCTCATATGCACATATTTATTTTGTTCTGACTAAAACAGTGGAAATACTACACAAACCTGACTCAAATGTTTTTAGCTCCTTGAAATGTGCACTGTCTACTAACATGCTTTGCCTTTATCTTGCTAAGTAAGGAAGGACTGAAAAAAAAAAAGGATCAATGAGTTCCCTATCTTTCCTTTTCCTTCTATGGCATTACTTTTGCCTTTGGTGTTTGATGAGTATAGGAATATCATAAATAAGAGAAATATAACAGGGTTCCTTGGTCCATTCTGTTTCTTCGAATCTCATTGCCTTCTCCCTGTGCTTGAACCAAGCCCTGGTTCGGAAGGAAAACATGGCATCTCAGCATTGTTACCACACTTACCTCATTGAAGAAGTAACTCACTTACTTGTACTTGCTTTGCGATTCCCTGAATTTTCGTGGGTCTATTGGAATTAGGCGCTCTCAGGACACTGTGAACACTGTATGCTTGTGTGGCCGCGGGGCATGATGTGTACATACTGTGCTTACCTTCTTTGTTCCTGTACATGTCCCACTGTTCCATACGACTTGGCTTACAAAATACAATTCAAAGGTAAGATGATTAAGAAATTTAAGACAGCAACAAGGCAGCATTAAGTCAAGTGTGGGGAGTTTCTGCACGTGAGCCCTGCATGACAGTGTAGGTTACACATCCATGAAGCCAGCACTCATTGAGACAGATAGAAACTGTATTTTGGTAAATTTAAATTTTCACTTAAAACTTATTTTAAAAAGTCTGAGTACGCTACAAAGAATTTACATTTACTCTTCACTCAGATTTATTAACATTGGTTTCATTTGTTGCATAATTCTCTCACTTTCTTTGTCTGTGTTGTATTTTTCCCCTGAATCATGTGAGAGTAAATGTCAGATAATGCCACTTTACGCTAAGTAATTCATTGTCCGTTTTTTAAGAAAAATAACATTGTTTCATACTTGCTATGGTTCGAATGCTTTTGTCCCCTCCAATCCTCATGTTGAAAGTTAATCCTGAATGCAACAGTATTGAAAGATTAGACCTAATGGGAAGTTTTTAGATCACGAAGACTCTGCCTTCATTAATAGACTAATGCTGCTGTAATAAAAGGCTGTTGGGAGTCAATTTACTCATTCACTCTTCTGCCATGTAAGGACCCAACATTTATTTCTTCTTTTCTTTCTATCTTTCTTGATGTAAAGACACAGAAAGAAGACCCTCAGTAGACACAGGATGCCAGTGCTTTGATTTTGGACTTCCCAACCTCCAGAAACATGAGACAATAAATTTCTGTTCATTATAAATTACTCATTATTTTGTATTTTGTCATAGCAGCACAAAATGAGCTATGCAGGGAATTGGTACCAGGAGTGGGGCATTGCTAACAAATACCTGACAATGTGAAAGCGGTTTTGGAACTTGGTAATGAGTAGAAGCTGAAAGAATATGAAGCAGCAGGCTTTAAAAGTCCTGTATTTCTGTGAGCTGAGCATTAAGGGAAATACTAGTGAGAGATGAAAGAAAGATAAAAGCTGTTCATAGTCATGAACAGAATATTAACAGAAATATGGAAAGTAAAGACTATACTGAAGAAGTCTCAGAAGGAAATGTGGAATAAGATATTGGAAATTGGAGGAAAGGCAATGGCTTTTCTAAATTTGTTAGAATAAGTTTTTCACTTGTCCTAAAGTGGCAAAGAACTTGGCTCAATTGTATCCATGCCCTAGGGCTTTATGGAAGGCAGAATTTAAGAGCCTTGAACTAGGATATATGCCTGAAGAAATCTATAAGCTGCAAAACATTGAGGGAGTTTTGTTGCTTCTCTTAACTGTATATAGTAAAATGCAAAAGAGATAAGTGACTTTGAATTTATGATCAAGGCCAGGCGCGGTGACTCATGCCTGTAATCCCAGCACTTTGGGAGGCCAAGGCGGGTAGATCACAAGGTCAAGAGATCGAGACCATCCTGGTCAACATGGTGAAACCCCATCTCTACTAAAACTACAAAAATTAGCTGGGCATGGTGGTGCGCACCTGTAGTCCCAGCTATTCAGGAGGCTGAGGCAGGAGAATTGTTTGAACCTAGGAGGCGGAGGTTGTGGTGAGCCAAGATCGCGCCATTGTACTCCAGCCTGGGTAACAAGAGCGAAACTCCGTCTCAAAAAAATATATATATGATCAAAAGAGTAGAAGAATGCTGAGATTTGGAAAAATCCCAACTTGGCCTTGTAAAGAATAAAATGTCCTGTTTAGGGGCCAAAAAAAAAAAAAAAACAAAACAGGGGTGTGGCTAAAGGACTGTTTGATAAGACTAGTATAGATAGAAGGAAGCCAGGTGCCATTCATCAAGACAAATGGGTGTGAACCTGCAGGCATTTCAGAGTGGCAAGGGTCTACTCCCATTATAGGCCCAGAATACCAGGGCCTTAAGGCCAGATAGGTTTTGAGGGAAAGATCCTTTGTGCCCATGGGACCTCGGTGCTCACTGCCCAAAGCCACCTCTGGCCTCTTCTTCCCTCGTTTTGATGCTGTACTCCTCAGCCACCCCAGCTGTGGTTCAAGCAGGCCCAGATGTAACTCTAGCCACCACTTTAGAGGTACAAGCCATAAACCTTAGTGGCATTCATGAGATGCTAGTTTTATAATCATGCAGAATGCATGGCAATTGGAGACATGGTTTTCTCCATCTAGATTTAATGAATGATGCAGAGATTGGCCACGGGGGCAGTGTCACCCCAAAGATTCCTGCCAGGGCAATGCTTAATGAAGCCATGTGAATGGAGCCACCAAAAGACCCCAGAACTGCAGAGCTACCACCGTGCAATACAAACCTGGGAGAGCTGCAGGCATGAGTCCAACCTGTGACAGTTGCTGTGTGGGCTGAGCCCAGCAAAGTCACAGGGGCTGGGACCAGGAGTGGGGTATCGCTAACAATTGCCATGTCATTCTAACAGTAATTTTCAGGGATTATTGAGAACTTAGGGGCCAAAATCCTTCCCCAGAGTGTTTGGATGGTATAACGCGGAGTCAAAGAAGATTATTCTCAAGCCTTAGAATTCAGTGTTGTTTACTACTGAATTCAGTGTTGTTACTACTTTCTTTTGTCTATTTCTGCCTTTTAAAATAAATGCGTTTTGCATGTTAGAAGGAAATAAATTTGAAGGGTCAGAACAGAATGCTTTGGGATGAATTGATCCTTCAGAATTTATGTGTTGAAAATATCCCCCATGAGACAGTATTGGGAGGTAGATTCTAACAAGAGGTGTTTCGGTCATGAGGACTCTGCTTTTATGAATAGATGAATATCCTTATAGAAAGGGCTCACAGGACTGGGTTCATTCTCTTACACTCAAATAGGCCCTCACCAGATGTTTGTGCCTTGATCTTGGACTTCCCAGGCTCTAGAACTGTGAACCAACAAATTTCTGTTTATTATAAATTACCCACTCTTAGGTATTCTGTTATAGCAGCACCAAATAGATTAAGAGTATAATCACAGTACAATTATTAAAATCAGAAACAGTTCACACAGATTGCATATCTCATTTGTAATCTATAATCAAATTATCTCGATATTGTTCTTTATAGTCATTTTTTGCAAGTCCAACATCCACTGCAGGTTAATATGTCGCATTTGGGTGTCACGTCCCTTCAGTCTCCTTTAATCTGGAACACTTCTTTAGTTCCCCTTTGCCTTCATGACTGCGACTTTTGGAGGCGTACAGGCCAATTCTTTGGTAGAATATTCTTCAATTTCGGTTTGTATAATGTTTCTTCATAGTTAGGCGCAGATCATGCCTTTTAGGCAGGAATATTCTAGAATTGATGTTTTCTCCTTCTCAGTGCATGGTGAGAAAATGAGGTCTATTTGACCTCTTATATTAACTTGATAAATGGTTAAGGTGGTGTAGTCAAGGTTTCTTTACTAAAATGTTACCTTATTTCCCTTGTAATTAATAATAAATTTGCAGAGAGATACCTCAAGACTATATAAATATTCTATTACTCAAAATCTTCACATGCTAGTTTTACTCTTCATGATGATACTTGCTTAGATCAAACATTACTACAGGGAGATAATTTTTCTGTAGCCTTCCTTCTTTCTATACTTACTGGTCAGCATTCTACTGTGAGTATGGCATTTTCTTTCAACACCATTTATTCATTCAACATAAACTGGTGAATCCTTTTTTGTTATTGTCATTTTATAGGTTATATTAGATTATGTTTTACTATTTAATTTTTTATGTATATATTTGGCCATTGGGGCTGGGTGCGGTGGCTCACATCTGTAATCCCAGCACTTTGGGAGGCTGAGATGAGCAGATCACAAGGTCAGGAGTTTGAGACCAGCCTGGCCAACATGGTGAAACCCTGTCTCTACTGAAAATAATAAAAATTAGCTGGGCATGGTGGCACACACCTATAGTCCCAGCTACTTGGTTGGTGGAGGCAGGAGAATCACTTGAACCCAGGAGGTGGAGGCTGCAGTGAGCTGAGATTGTGCCACCGCACTCCAGCCTGGTGACAGAGCAAGACCCCGTCTCAAGAAAAAAAAAAAAAGATTTGGCCATTGGAAGCCTCCAATCAGATTCCCATGTCCTTTTGACATGCCCCTATCATGTTTTGAATACTATATTACTTTCTTAAACAAGAAAATTGTTCAAGCTAATTTTGTATTTTCTCTTACCTACCCATGGAGTCAACAGTTTCTCCAGGTAACTGTACGTTCTTTTAATACATTGTGATATTAGGAACTAAGGTCTACTTTTATTGCTACTTGGATGTCATAGAATGCAACATGAAGGCAGTGTCAGTGCAGTGCAGTATGAATGCCATGTCATAGAATTGCTACTCGGATGTCAAAGAATCTTGCTGAAATCTAAGAATTTGAAAATCTCAGTTCTATAGAGGCTTATTGACTGCTTTTAGGGGTTGCCCCACTTAGATGTACAAGCCAATCACCTTGGTTACAGTAACCTCACACCAATCATTAGCCTCACCGTGGTCAATGATTAAATTGCCTACTCTGCTTGTGATTAAATCCCTCCCTCCCTGCCTCCCTCCCTCCCTCCCTTCCTTCCCTCCTTCCTTCCTCTCTCACATGTCTCTCTCTCTCTCTCTCTCTCTCTCTCTCTCTCTCTCTCTCTCTCTCTCTCTCAATACTAAGAATTGTGAGATACATACATATCTATCTCCATCCTCTGTAAAAAACCTTTTCTTCAAGAAGGGCATTTCTTACAACCCTGTACTTACAAAAACAGTAATTTCTTTTTCTATGGCTTTTCTCTTCTGTTTCTTTTTTCAAAAGCATGTTCAAATATCACATATCTAAGCCTTTATACTGAAGATTTTACGGCTGACATTGGCACACAGTTTTAAATTATTTTTCTCAACTAATTGTTTTGTTATAAATTAGAGAATTTTCAATTTTATTTTTGTATGTATTAATATCTAGGAATATCTTTGAACTTATCTTTCCTTCCTGCTGTAAATAAAATCGAATAAAATAAGTTGCTGTTGAGTTTTTCATGCTCACAAATGTATTTTAAGTTTGCATTAATGTTTTTCCTCAAACAATACCATTGTACTATTAGGAAAAAACACATTTCAACTCAAAAACTTGACATTGATCAACTTTTGTCCTTTGCGCAAAAAGCAGGAAAGGTCCTAGAAATGAAGCAGGTGTGGTTATGGCAGTCTAGATTTGTTTATGTTCATAAGCATATTTCATTTTGTTCTGTGTCTTTGTCCCATAACAATGTTGATCGAAACTGAAATGTTGCAAGAAAAATTGCGTAATTAGAAGATAATCATTTACTTTGGCAATATCTTGAAACTAAGAGTTTTAAAGAACAATTACAATTTCTATGTGTTTGATTGAAATGTGTTTATCCTGATTAACAATTTACAAACATTTCTTTCTGTAAACCTCTGAGATCTCAAAAACAGTTTAGCTTCCACACGCTCTTGCAGGTAATGTGCATTTTTAGTTCTAAAATAATCCAGGGTTTACAATGAACTTAATAACTCATTCCATTTATTTCTCCCATGACAGGAGAATTACTTTTTAATAAAGTATTCCAATGTATCTATAGTTCTACAGGTAAATGCTGAAAGTCAATATAATCAAATTAGAAGGCCAAAGTTTCAAATGTAATAAGTTGAATCATCTTTACTTGCAAATTTAAGAAAAAATTTGCAAATGTCATTAATATAGAAGAAACAAGTTCATATTTGTTCTTTGGAAAAACATTTACAGAGTTAATAGTACCTACTTGCCTTCTATTGAGAGCATCTGCATTACAGGATAATTTGCTAATACAATCTGCACAAAAGAAATTGAACTTTAAGAGGGAAGGCATGATATAAAATGGATTCTTTGCAAAGTTGAAATAAACTTGTTCTGTACGCTGACAGTATTTCCAGAATTTGAGTGCTTTACTTGACAATTTTAATGGAACCTATTTTAACTGTGTTACTCATAAGGCTAACTTGTAATTTCACTGGGGCTTATTATTTGTGAAGTGCTTTTACATCCACCAAAAAAAATCTTATATAACAAACAAGTTGTTTTCTCACTTTAGACATTAAAAATTTAAGGTTAAGAACATTGCTTAAAACTTTATAAACACTTGCAAAAATAAGACAATCCATGCCCATTTTTTAATTTTGTTTTTTCTATTTATATTTTCTGGGCCTCAAACACAGAACTTTATCGCGTTCTCATGCACCTTTACCAATGGAGTAAACTAGCTAACTCCTTCCCTAATCTCTCTTCATTAAATTTGACAAATTATTTTTTCATTGACGCAGAGGCTAAATGACATATCTGGAGATCTCCAACCCAGGGATCTATCTGAACAGATGTGAGCCTGGCTTGGAAAAAAAAAAAAAAGTAGGAGTTAGTTTATAAGTACAGCCCCCTATACCTGTGGTTTTTCATTTAGCACTTTTAGTTACCTGTGGTCAAATTGTTCAAAAACATTAAAAATGCCAGAAACAAAAATGTGTACGTTTTAAATTGCATGCCATTCTGAGTAGCTTGATGAACTCTTGTGCCGTCTGGCTTGGTTCTATCCAGGCTGTGGATCAGCCCTCGGTCCAGAGCATCCAAGTCATGCATGCTACCTGCTGCCTCATAGTCACTTAGTAGCAGTCCCCTTTATCAGCCCGCTTAGCAGCTGTCTTTGTTAACCTATCAACTGTCACAGTATAGCAATGCTTGTGTTTAAGTAAGCCTCAGTTTACTTAGTAATGGCCTCAAAGCTCAAGAGTAGTGATGTAAGAATATTGCTCTAATTGTTCTATTTTATTATTAGTTATTACTATTAATCTCTTGCTGTATCTAATTTATAAATTGGACTTTTATCATAGATATGTATTATATAGGAAAAAACATCATCTGTAGGGTTCAGTATTATCTGTAGTTTTAGGGACCCCTTTCCATGACTGCGAGTCTTGGAACATATTCCTTATGGATAATGGGGGACCACTGCAATGCCTTTCACAAGCGTGTTTTAGGAGTAGTAATGCAAGATTGGTGTTAAAGGAAATCCCCCCCTTTTTAGCTTATTTCCAAAATAATAGGTGATCATGTATTTGGTTTTGCATACATGCATTTTGACTACTATATATTTTTGAATAAAAATTTGAGTTAGGTTTTTTCCCTTCAGCCCCAAATGCCTTGTGAATCAGATCAGAAGCCTATTAATCAAATCACAGACACTATTTTATGTTACCCCCCACTAGCTATTGAGAAGTAACTTTTTTTCTCTCTCTCTTCCTCCCATCTTTCCTTACTTCCCTTTCTTCCCTTTATATGTTTCTTTTTTTTATTATTATACTTTACGTTCAGTGGTACATACACAGATCTTGCAGGATTGTTACATAGGTGCACACATGCCATGGTGGTTTGCTACCTCCATTCCCCTGTCACCTACATTAGGTATTTCTCCTGATATTATCCCTCCCCAATCTTCCCACCCTGCTATCCCTCCCCTAGCCCCCAAAAGATCCCAGTGTGTGATGCTCCCCTCCTTGTGTCCCTGTGTTCAATACCTGCCTATGAGTGAGAACATGTGGTATTTGGTTTTCTGTTCTTGTGTCAGTTTGCTGAGAATGATGGTTTTCAGATTCATCCATATCCCTGCAAAGGACATGAACTCATCATTTTTTATGGCTGTGTAGGATTCCATGGTGTATATGTGCCACATTTCCTTTAACCAGTCTATCATTGATGGGCATTTGGGTTGGTTCCAGGTCTTTGCTAATGTAAACAGTGCTGCAATGTGTCTTTATAATAGAATGACTTACAATCATTTGGGTATATACCCCATGATGGGATTGCTGTGTCAAATGGTATTTATATGGGGTGAGTGATGAACAGTGAGAGCACTTGGGCACAGGGAAGGGAACAACATTCACTGGGGCAGGTGGGGCGATGGAGGGGAAGGGAGGGGAGGAACAGCGGTGGGCGGGGAGGTTGGGGAGGGACAACACCGGGAAAATGCCTGATGTAGGCGATGTGGGGGGACGGAAACAGCAAACCACCATGGTGTGTATGTAACTATGCAACAATCCTGCGGGATGCAGTATGTGCACATGTTC
Source organism: Saguinus oedipus (assembly GCA_031835075.1). NCBI lineage: Eukaryota > Metazoa > Chordata > Mammalia > Primates > Cebidae > Saguinus > Saguinus oedipus. The sequence goes on along the minus strand of CM063184.1, from coordinate 90,478,081 downwards.
CCCAGATCCCAAAGTAAAATTAAAAAAAAAAAATCCTCTAATCCATCTGGAGTTAATTTTAGTGTAAGGTGTCAGGAAGGGGTCCAGTTTCTGCTTTCTGCACATGGCTAGCCAGTTTTTTCAACACCATTTATTAAACAGGGGATCCTTTCCCTATGGCTTGTTTTTGTCAGGTTTGTCAAAGATCAGATGGTTGTAGATGTGTGGCATTGAGAAGTAATTTTTAAAATCTTTCCAACAATGTTCTAATAGAACTAGAATTGCTAAATTGTGACAGAATTATAGGATATTCTATATTTGAGTTTCATCCTAGTTAAATTTGAATTTAGATCGATGACAAATAATTATTCATATTCGTGTGTCCCTAACACTGCATGGAACATAATTATTGTAAAATAACAATTCATTGTCGATCTAAAACGTAAGTTTACTGGAATGCCCTGTATTTTACCTGGCAACCCTTAGTAGAACCAATGAGACATTGAAATGATTTTGTCATTGAGTCATGTGAGCAAGAACCAAAAGTAAGAGCAAAGACACTGAGACAGAAATAAATTGTTCCTAAATCTGATGTAAAATACTTGGACCAAGGGAATTTTTCCCCTGCATAGATGAAGGTTGGAATAAGAGGACAGGCCCACCCCAAGATCAGTATGATTAGCCATTCAATAATGGTCTCAAGGACCTGATTGTTTCTGTTTCTGGGTCCGGCCACCCTCAGGTTTCCTTTCCTGTGTACAAGATGCTGCAGCAGTTCTTGGGTCACATCAAGAAGCAGCACTGCCCAAAGGCAAAAAGAAATCCTTTCTTTCAGCGTGTTTCCTTAAGAGCTAGGAAACCTTCCTTAGAAGCTGTATGAAGACCCATCTTAATGATTACACATCCCCTTCCTCCACTCCCCCAGATCTGTCATATTCAAGGGTAAAGACAAGAACATGACTGTCATCTAATCATGATACTCCTGCTAAGGTATTATGAGGTTAGTTCCTCATGAGGTACATGGAGGAAAAGCATATTTGAAACAATTAGTTCATATTAGGAAGAAGACGGTAGGAAGATAGACAACCAATATGTACTCTTAGTTTCTTGCGGTATACAAAACTCATACTCTAATTTACACAGGGGAACCCTCTTATTCTGGCAAAAGACACACCAGCCAGTCTTACAGAGAAAGTTCAGATATTTTCCATTTCATTGAGTATCTCCAGAGGATCCTGACAAAGGAAGGAAATGATGCTAAAGAATTGAGCTCATTACTGAATAACAGTTATACAAAAACGATATGGTTTTAGTGAAGGGGGAAGAAAAAGCAACAGAAACTCTTCTCCTGTTAGAAGTCTAAGAGATCTTTCATATTTCTCTAGAGTGGACCGAGCTTATTGTTTCTGATCTTATTTCAAAGACAAACACAGAGCTACAGGGAATTCAGTTTATCTCAAGACCAGCATGAAAACCATTGAGTTATCTCTGGTGAGATTTTAACTCCTGTTTACTGAGCATGTGCATTCTGTGATTTAAAAAAAAAAAAAAAAAAGACAAGGAGGTATTATGTCATTAATAGTTACACTTAATAAGACTGTAAATTAAGACAGGATAGACTGAGGAAATTATACACATATATGGTAGAAATTTCTAATTTATATGATCTGAATGACTATATTTGGAATTTGGAATAGTAGGGGTAAGTACAATTAGTTTATATATAAATGAACTATCCTTGCATTTTTCTTTAGCTCTATGTTAAAATTCCTCACATTACAAGTGTGCAGAACTCCCAGGAAATGAATGTTGTACAAAACATGGGCTATGTTCGTGGCCCTGTGGTGCTGATGCAAATAACTGATTAAAAGCAAGTGGACACATACTCATCTTCCATTCAGCATTGCACACACATGCATACTTTTGAGAACTCTTATCTGACTAACAAGACATTAGCCCTTACTGTTGAGAATACATCCACCCACGAACAGTGAGAGTAAAGTTACTGGTTTTGATCCCTGATAATAAAATTCTTACAGTTGCCATTAGGGGTAGGGGCCCTGTCTCTATCATCTCAGGTGAGACTGAGATGGTATTTCTGGGACATAACAGAAAACAAGGAGCCTCACAGATTGCAAATAACAACTGTAAACTTGGAAACTGTATCAAGTGGTAAAAGTAGGGAACTGAGTGATAGGAATTGTTGAATGGTAAGTAATTAGAAAATCACATTCTGGAAGAGTTTTAGCAAAGAGTACAGCTCTCGGGCTGTGTCATACACCATCCAAGAAAGATGCCATCAGCTTTGGGAAAGCAAGTATTGAAAAACCAGGATGGAATGATCATAAAGCTCTTGAATACCTGTTGACTCAATTTTTCTTCAAGTTAATATTAACAACAAATTTTGTATCTTGATTCTTTTAAAACAGATTTTCTTTCTAATATGGACTATCAGGAATGCCTGTCAGTTACATTTCTTGGGACAAATTAATAGATTTGCTTGGCTTTAATTGAGTTCAGATAGTATTCTGGCCATCAGACCAAAAATATAGAAATACAAGCATAGAAATGTGAATGGTAGTATACAGTCAAGACTATTCTACAAGAATAATTCTTCCATTTATGGAGCTTATATTTTATAAAAATTAAATAATTGGATATCAATAATTACACTAATGGAAATGATAGATATTTAACGAGACCTTTATATAAATATTTAGAAATCAATGTATATTTATATATAACTATATTTGGGATTTGAAATTAGGGACAACTACATATTAGTTCTTCTACATAAAGTTCTTGTTAAATGTATATGAAGCATCATCACCAAGGCATTATTATACATGAGCTAGAAGCATGTGTGGCTTTCTAAGAAGCCTTTTTAAAGAATGTAAAATTTGAGGGGGCTATGAGACAGTGGGGTGTTCAACTAGAGAAGATAACAGAAGGAGAAACGTGAGAAGCATGAAGATATGAAATAAAATATACTGGGTTGTAATGAGACAGTATTGCTGGGTATAAGGTATGGAGTTGTTGGTAAAATTAAATGCTTCTCTATATTCTGTTTGAATGAGAATGAGGGCCGGGCACAGTGGCTCATGCCTCTATTCCCAGAATTTTGGGAGGCTGAGGCGGGCAGATAATTTGAGATCAGGAGTTCAAGACCAACATGGTGAAATTCTGTCTTTACTAAAAATACAAAAAAATTCTCCAGGTGTGGTGGTGCATTCTTGTAGTCCCAGCTACTTGGGAAGCTGAGGAAGAAGAATCGCTTGTACCCAGGAGGTGGAGATTGCAGTGAGCCAGGATCATGCCACTGCACTCCAACCTGGGTGACAGAGCAAGATTCTTGTTCAAAAAACAAAACAATGGAAATGAGATCATAAACTATGTCAACCAGTGAATGGAAAGTAGAAATTGAAATGAGATGTCAGTGAACAAGTCTTGGTGATATGGATTGGCTGTGTGTCTCCACCCAAGTCTTACATTGAATTGTGATCTCCAGTGTTAGGAGGGGGACCTGGGGGGATCGGATCATGGGAGCAGATTTTCCCGTTGCTTTCTCTGTGATAGTGAGTGAGATGTAGTATTTTAAAAGTGTGAAGCACCTCCCTCTTTGCCCTCTCTCCTGGCCATGTGAAGATGTACTTGCTTCCGCTTTGCCTTCCACCATGGTTCCTGAGGCTTCCCCAGCCATGATTTCTCAACAGTTTGCAGATCTCTGAGATAAATTAACCTCTTTTCTTTATAAATTACCCAGTCTTAGGTAGTTCTTTATAGCAATGTGATCATGCATTAATATTCTTGGTCACCAAATGAATAAGAAAAGCATTAGGGTTATTTACTAAATATTTCCCATTCTCCCTCTAGACAGATGGTAGTTTTGGCGCTGTCTCATCTTCCTGAGGTGAGGTGTGACACTTGGACTTTCTTTGGTTAATAGGAGCAGAATTGACATATGTTACTTCTAGGTCTCCCTTTGTTAAGCACTTTGATATGGTCTCTTTCCTATGGCTCTGATAATGATGGGAATGTCTGTTGAGACAGTTGATTCCCAAACAACTGTGATGAGCAGAAATCCCCCAAAAAACCCATGTTGAACACATTGCATAATCAGGAAATCAAGTTTTGGTGTGCTGAGCCATGGATATCTGGCTACTGTTATTTATCAAGGAACAATTCACTCTAACCAAGAAACATGCTGTCCAATGTTTCAAAATACAAAATTAATTCATCAATACCTGGTTGGCCTGGGTAAATTCACAAATTTATTATTTAAACCCCAATCCCATGCTTCGATTTAGAATTTGAACATATCATGACATCTACATATCATTTCTTGCAGGTTAGCTGCTTTTTAGGGTTTTATTAGGTTATCTTCTCAAAGGATGAAAGCCATTTTTTTTTAGTGATAAAGCAAAATATATCAGTCACAGTCACTGGCAAGAGAATATTTGAATAACACAGTAGTAATTAGCATATCAGACAGATCTTTAAGAGCCAATGGGGTCACATCTGAAAATCACATCTTATTGGAGTCTGCAATAGCAAAGGAGGTACATTAACACTTTCTAGGAAAGGACAGAAAGACACTCCATTCTGATTGAAAAATGATAATCATTGAGGTATCCAGTCAGCAGAGAGTTGCATATATGGAATTAAATGATATTGTGTCTGCAGGGCAGGGACAGTGAAAATAGAGAGAGCTCTCGAGGAGCATGTTTTGTGGTTAGCTCGTTCCTACATGAGTTGTCTCTTACTCTTCTTGTTCTGTTCTTGTCCAGAGCTCTGTGGACCTGATGGTGAATCGTTGAGAGCAGGGACTTTGTCCAGAGTTGGCAGACTATAACTTAGGCTTTTTCAGAATGTGGCTTCTCTAAGAGTAGTCTCCCTGTGAACTCCAGGAAATCCCATAAGCTGGGGGAAGCTTCTGCACGGTACCAATAGCCACATTTGCCAGGACTAGGTTTTGTTAGTATTACCATCACACTGAGTCTTCCCTGTTTGATTGCAGGCACGCCCCCATTCTTTTAGAATATTACTGTTGAGTCTTTATTTTTTCGTTAATTTGGAAAGAATAAGAGAAATTAATGAGAAAGAAAAGACAGCTTAGTTACTAGTTGAATTTAAACCCTGAGTAACCATCTTGAGATCCACCCATAAAGAAATAAATTTTTATTGCTTATATATAAACATATATTTAAAACAAAAATGTAAGTTTTATTAAGCAAATATTTATCTTTACTGAATATTATAACTCTAATATCACACATACACACAAAGTCATAGGGATCTTCCTTTCAGTTGATCGTCTTACTGTTTCGGAGGAAAGAAGGGAAAGAAATGACAACCTACCCCTTGAGGAGGAAACAAGTGCTCTTAAGTTAACTCAATCTGCTTGACGCTGCTGATGTTCTGGAGCCACAGGCTTACTTCTAAAATAACCTCTTACAGGATAGTAAAACCTTCTGTTATTTGCTTATCTTTGGATGTGGAAACTCTGCTAAGATGACAGTTTTATTGTTGCTGTTATTGCTACTATCAATAGTAAAATTAAAAAAATTCTGGGCCCACAATAAGACTCAGTGTTACATAGTGAACTTAAAATGTTAAAAAATTCCAGAGCCATGATATTAGTTAGACGTGCCCAGTATGATATCCGGGCACCTCACTTCCCTCTTACATCCCAGAAACGTTTTTAAGCCTAAGACTTATATCCTAAGACTTGTTTATCAAACTTTAGGTCAAGAAACAATAAGAACACGTAACAATTATTTAGTGGGTCATGACCACAGGCTTTTTAGGAGATATATAAGAATAACATAGGATGCATTAGACATTATAAGGTAATTATGCAAAGACATTTTTGCTTAATTTATACACGTACATATTTAATCACAATGTATTACAGTAAAAACTAAATAAAAAATAGTTTTCATTTTAATGGTACTTCTTATATGCAACACATTGTTCTAAGTGGCTGTGTTAGGTCATTTAATTCTCACAACTTTTCAATCATTTTCCCACTTTACTCACTGAAACACAGCAAAGTTGAGTGACGTGTCTGACTTTACAGAACCACTCAAACGTGAGCAGTTGGCTGCATATGCTGCTGTCATAACCTATAAGCTATCTGTACAACTCTCTAAGGACGCTGAAAACACCTGCATAGAGGACCATGGACATAGGGCAGAAAGAAAAATTTCTGTGGAAAAAATAAATATGTAGAATGAATAATTTGGAGAAGGACAGGGTATCCAGAAAGGTAAAATATGTAAAGAGAAAAGGGTGATAGAAAAGGAAAAAATAGCAGATAGAAACTCCAGTGCGACAGAATGGTTAATGTGGAAATTGTGAATGAAGACTACTTATTTAATTCTGCTGTTAAAACTCAGCCCATTCTGGACAGTCTTGTTGCATCCTCACGCATTTGCAAAGCACCTTTGAATACAATGATTCTTGCTGCCTTCTGACTCAGCATTTAGATCCTGGAATTGACACTTCCTTTCCTCCTTGATAACACTTTCACAGTTGCCTAAATTTCAGGTTAGAAAATATTTTCAGAAAATCACTCTACATTTATCGGTTCAATTTCCCCTTCATCCTTTATTTATACCATTTAAGAGAACTTCTCTATGCTTCAAGTATTTGCTCACTAGTATTATCTTCTCTCTGGCCAAACTAAACAAATTTAAATGTTTTCATGTGAGATTATGAGTCATCCTCCTCCTGAGATTTTTTCATTCTTATTGCTGTCCTCGGAACACAACACCTCAAGGACTATTGCTTCCTCTGCAGCAGTCCAGGTGTGCTTGACTCACAGAATCAGCAGAGCCCCTTGAGATTCAGCCCATGGGTGGGTGACGGATGCCTGGTAGGAAACAGGAATGTATCATGCTTCAGGTCTTTAGGAACCTCTAGGAAGAGGTATCACTTTTAAAAAGATTCCATCTCCATCCTTTAGTATATATCCCTTGAGATCAAGAATTGCCAGCTTCTACAGTCAGAATGATTTTAAACAGATGGTTTTGCCTGTAGAATTTCTTGAAACTGTCGTACTTATTTTCCCTCCAAGACAAGAAGTATAACTTGTCTCCTCTTCTGTAGGTTTTTAGAGATTGAATTAATTATCCTATTAGTAAAAACAGGTCAGATTCACATCTTCCTAGAGGCTAATTTAAAACACACACACACACACACACACACACACACACACAGAGAGAGATAAAGAGTAGGTCTGTATCAATTTTGTGGCATTACACTTTAAATACAGAAATAAACTTGCTGAAATTGTTTCTATTTTTTTAAAAAAGTATTTCTATTCTCACTCCCTTCAAGAATATAATTGCATTTCATTGTGCTTTTAGAGATAACTATGAAATAAATATCGCCTGTACTGAAAAATGCAGCATTACTGTTTCCAAAGAATTTATGAGAAAAGCTTAAACTCTTTGGATACCAAGATATAATGAAAACAAATCACATTTCTTCTAACAAAAGACTAGCAGCGGCATGACTACTGCAGCTGACTGTGATTTCCAAGAGGTTATTTCAGACACTAGGGGGCACTGGTGATTTACTCAACGCCTCTCAGTTCCTGGGTTTAAAAAATTCAGTGTGTTATCCGCAACTTTTCAACTTTCAAAATGGGCAGGAATGGAGTGGAAAATAACTGTTCAAAAGTTCATATTTTCAGAGAGAGGTTAAAAACATTCTCTGTAGAACCCACCAGAAGAAAGAGGAGAAGTGACTCATCTCTGTTCCGTCCTGGTTATCGGGCCTCATCCAGAAGTTGCAGTGGGTTCAAACTTTGTAATTTGTAGAAGCTAATGCCAGAAGTGAATTTTGTAAATTTGAACACACTGTTCTCTTTTTCATCCTTATTTCTGCTGAAACCAGTGATGACACCAGTTTCTAACTATTGTGGTTCACAAGCACTGATTAAATGGACTGTGTTCATTTGGACGTAACTGGGGGAGACAAATATGATTAAACAAAACAGTGACAGGGAGAGTATAAGCTACCTTCATAAGTCGAATTTAAAATAGTGGAGCAAAACCCTACTTATCAGTATAATCTATGCTCCAGTTGCTTTGAGGCAGGATGGAGAAATAGCAAGCAAATGTAAAAACAAAAAATTAAAGAGATACATCAATATTTATTATGAAGCATTCAGGTAAAAAGCTATCCATTAAAAACATTGACAACAAATCAGCCTGTACAATACGCTTGGTGCATGATTAGTTTTTCCATTATTGGTGGGGTTTTTGTTTTGTTTTTATTTTTGAGACGGAGTCTCGCTCTGTTACCCAGACTGGAGTGCAGTGCCGTGATCTGGGCTCACTGCAATCTCCACCTACCGGGATTCAGGTGATGGAGTAGCTGAATCTCCATCTACCAGGGTTCAGCCTCCCAAGTAGCTGAAATTACAGACAGGTGCCACCACACCCGGCTAATTTTTTTTTTTTTTCTGTATATTTAATGAGACAGGGTTTCGCCATGTTGGCCGGGCTGGTCTCGAACTCCTGATGTCAAGTGATCCACCTGTCTCAGCCTCCCAAAGTATTGAGATTACAGGCATGCCCGGTCCTTTGGTGGCTTTTAAAAACTCTATTCCATATTTCCCCAAAGCATACAGCTAAAGAATTTAGGAAGGGAAACCTGTTTTCCTTTCAGAATCTCCTCTTACTCAAGTATGTCAGTCATTACGCTGTGCATGAAGTCACACTTGAGAAGGAGGGCATCACATGTTCTCAAGATAACTAAGGAATAATAGCCTCATAGGGGCCAAGGTCAGTTTTCTTCCTGCCTCATGTGACTCCCTGAAGAACTAGGCCCATTGCATCCCTGAAAGTCGGTCTGACTCCCACCTCTTTCTCTCATGTGTCACAGGAAAAAATAAGTCATCTACAACACGATAGTGTTTTTGTATACAACACATGCCTTGGAAGTACGTGATGACAGAGTTTATTAAATGGAGTTACATTAGGAAGAGTATTCGTCCCGTATAATAACCAACTCAGTTCCAACTCCCAGTTTAATCTCCTCCTGACTCAGGTGTCACCTTCTTGCTTTCAAATAAATTAGTTTCTTCTAATCCCAGTGAGCTTCCTTTGACCTGAAGACTTACCTCTTTTGCTGACCGGTTTCTGCTTCCCAACCAGATGACTAGATTCTTTGCTGACTTCGAGTCCTTTGGTGTCAGCTTGAGGAGATAATAGTTGTTTACCAAAAATGATCTTTAGAGTAGTTTAACCACCTAGAGGATCTCACAGTTTGGAAGGAGGATGGAGCAATTTACACTACATGATTTTATTAGCAGAAAAATTTTGCCTTTCTTTTCACTGCAAACAAATTATTCTTTGAAGGGTAGCTTGATAGAAAGTACAACAGTATTAAAATGCGTACACAATTAAATCTGAAATATATAATGGTTTTGTTGGTAGAACATTTCTTTTAGGTGGGTTTAGGTTTTAAAATGTGTGCTCACATACATATCATTGAAACCTGGGAAAGAATGTTATTTAGGGTACAGGGATCAAAGGAGATATGGAGGTAATAAGATAATTATGTTTTTGACTTACAGGGTTTTACATTTCTTTTACAAAAAGTGTTTATGCTTTTCTTGTATAAAATGAAAATCCTCATAACTGTTTTGCAAGCCTCTGCATATTTTTAACACTTTCATGCTCAAAGACATATATACAAACATATATATAAATATTAATGATGAGAGCTTATTTTAAATTTATTTCTTTATAACAAATGATACATTTTGAGTTATTTGTGCTTGTAAAATATCTTGAGCTTAATTTGTTATAATAAAAGGCAGAATAGGACATATAAGAAACTGACATCTTTCTTAAAATTCTCTCTTCTTAAACATTTTAATATGTTTTCTACATGTGTTTTATAGATACAGCTATTGCGTGCATATATATATGTATGTATGCACATACATGTGTTTTAAAGTTTGCATTGTATAAAGAACTTTCCTCTCCCTTTAAATACTTCATTATTTTGCCTAAATGCAAAATGATTTAAAAAGGGGATTGTTTCCCCCGGGAATAACTAGGAATGAGGGCCGAATTGACTTTAAGTTATTCTGTTTACTATGAGAGACACTTAGGGCACATTCAGGACATCACTCCATCTCTGGTGAAAATAAAACATGAGACAGAAAAGTCCAGATTCCTGAATAACTTTGAAAAAATGCACCCCACCCTCTCGGACTGCGATGAGAGCTAGAAGCAAATGTTTGTGTTAAATCACTGAAGTTTTAGGGTTGTTATAACGCTCATTCCTTTAAATGTTTCATAGACTCTGTACAGAATTTATTAACACAATTTTAAACAAAAGCAATCCCAAGATGTACTCTATAGAAAAAGAGTTCCATGTCCAAATAAGTCAGAAAAAAACTAGATACCTCATATTTTTTCTTCAAGAGTTACGATGTGCACTACTGAATTTAAAGCTCTCAGAATTTCTGTAGTAAAAACATGTTTAAACACTTGTCAAATATATATAATCACACAAACCGATCATATGACTGATATTAAACTGATAATGATATCATTTATATTGATTGTTCAAAATATTGAAATTGTTTTATTCTGGTTGGTAAATAAACATTGACCAAGCCCTTCAAATATCCCTCCCTCCACTGGCCTAGCCCTACAGTAACTTAGGGGAACACTTTTAGGGAGCTGTTCTGGTACCCCCTAGCCACAGAACCTACCAGACATGACCCCTGTGAAATGACCACCATCGATAGAAGTAATTCCTCTGCCTAGAGCAGGCCTCAACTCTGAAAGGGAAACAGGCTAATGATTAATATCCTGTTGGCACCCTGAGGTTTGGCTTCCTCCAATAGGTAGATACTTCCCCAGGGGATATCCTCATATGGTCTTTTATTACATGTGGGCACTTGTTGAAAATTGTATCCTCCAAAATATTTCCTACTAGTGGTTAAATATTTTTAATTCTACTACATCATAGAACCAACAGCATTTAAATCAATATCTGTTGCAAGGAAGACACTTTAAATGCTGATGGACTTCTTTGCCTACATATAGTTGAAAAAAACCCTGTTTACTTTCATTGTGCAGATGAATTTGAATTTCTTTTTTTTTTTTTTGAGATGGAGTCTTGCTCTGTCGCCAGGCTGGAGTGCAGTGGCACAATCTCAGCTCACTGCAACCTCCACCTCCTGGGTTCAAGCGATTCTCCGCCTCAGCTGCCCGAGTATCTGGGACCACAGGTGTGTGCCACCACGCTGGGCTAATTTTTGTATTTTTAGTAGAGATGGGGTTTCACCATGGCCACGATGGTCTCGGTGTCTTGATCTTGTGTTCTGTCCGCCTCAGCCTCCCAAAGTGCTGGGATTACAGGTGTGAGCTGCCACGCCCAGCCTGAATTGTTTTTTATTAAGATCATCTTTATTGTATATGGGAATTTTTAGTCTATGACACAGGATTCATGAAAATTTTTTTTTTTTTTTTTTTTTTTTTTTTAATTTATTTATTTATTTATTTATTTATTTTTATTGCATTATAGGTTTGGGGGTACATGTGCAGAACGAGCAAGATAGTTGCATAGGTACACACATGGCAGTGTGCTTTGCTGCTTTCCTCCCCTTCACCCACACTTGGTATTCATCCCCAGGCTATCCCCCCCAGCCCCCCCCTGCTGTCCCTCCCCCATTCCCCCCAACAGTCCCCAGGAAAATTGATATTTAGTAATTTAAATCACAGAGATCTCACTCTGCTGTCCTACCACACTCCTCTTCCTCATTCATTCATTCACACACTCCTCTTCCTCATTCATTCATTCACATCAACAAAGATCCAATGAACACTTACCACATACACAAACGCTAGGTAGTGCCATGGATGATAAGGAATATCAGCCATAGTTTATGTCCTCAGAGTCAACTTGTTCACATACAATTCCCAGGATTACATGGACTACTAGGTGCTCTGAGAGTTACAGAATGAATGAGGCCTAAACATGCTTTTCCAAAAGACGTAAATTCTGCTGACAATATATTCCTCTTTTTGGATATATAAACATTATCTTAACCACTTCAGTTATTTTACTTATGAGGAACTGAATAACAGAAGACTATAAATTATATTTTATCTATATCATTTAAAAAATGTTAGCATCTTCATACACTCTCTAACAAAAACATATTGAAAGTATTCAGTTAAGTAAGTTATTTGCTTATTATGATGTGATAGACATTGTGACTTATTGTTATATGATAAGCACTCATGCTACTTAAAAGGTTCAGCTGAACTTTGTTTGAAATTGGTGAATTGTTTAACATTGGTAAATTATGCATTGCAATTGTTTGAAAGTGATGAATTAACCAAAGAAGATAATTCGTCATTTTCAAACAACTATTATAACACAAAAAACATTTCCAGTAAGTGCCTTATTAAGGCTTAAAGTGAAAGTGACTGTAATTTATAGAGGCATAGTTAGCCCTAAGCTAATCTTTAAAGAATGTATATCTTCTCTCTTCTACCATGCAATACTATGTTTTTTTAAAAGATGGAGACAGAGGAGTGATGTCAGCAAGATAACCGACTATATTTGACTGGAGTGACTGGGAAAATACACTAGAGAGCACCAGGGGAGTGGCAAAATTCCTGAAAAGCACAGTATCTCAGAAAAAAAAATAGAAAAGGAGCAAGGTATCCTGCCTCTGACAAACTGTCTCTCCACCAAAATCAGTTTGAGTCAGAGATGACTTCTCAAAAGAAGAGATAAACTGGAGGTCCCCATTGCTGCCACAAATGCCAGAAATTCTTGCTACAGGAAAGGCTCCAAGTCCTAGTAGACCTTGAATCCACGTTAGAGAGTATTTGGGAGTACAGGTAGCTGCATTGCATCAGAGTAGAAGCCCACCTTGAGCATCGCCATCCTCACAACCTAAGCCACTGTGGCATTGGACCGTCTTGAAACCAAACCCCCTGCTAGGATGTGCCCTGCTCTAGGAGCCAGTGGCAACTGACTCTCCCCATCCCTGAGACCCTACTGTTATTCCACCATGTTCATGCAGGTGCCTGTAGCACCATGACCAGTTGTATGGAACTTAGACAAGATGAAACAACTGAGACCAAAGTGTCCAAACCCATGCAGCACCCCACCCTTCCAGAGAACAGGCAGATCTGCACAGCAGGGAAGCTATTGAACAACAGCTGGCCCACTGAGCTCACATGCACCCATGCACGGCCAAACAGCTTGCCCAGTGGCAGTCCTATCTCCCTGAGAAAACTGCCACCCAGCCACCCAGCCTCACCCAACCCATGCACACCTATGCAGAGCCTGACAGCTGGTTTGGCAGTGGCTCACCTTCTTAAGCATACAACTGTAGAGTTTCCTGGCTCCATTGTACCCATACATACTCATGTCTGGCCTGATAGCTGTTCTAGAGGCAGCCCAACACCCCCCGGGAGACCACCACAGAGGTATCTGGCCCAGCTGCACCCACACTCTCATGCTCAGCTTGAAATTGTTTGGCAGCAGTTCTGTCTTTCCATAGAGACTCCTACAAAGCCTCCCAGGCAACTGTGTCCATGTGTGCGGCAATTCCTGCCTCCCCAGAGAGCCCACTGGGTAGCCTATTGGCCCTTTGCGCCCTCACATACCTAGCCCACAACAAACCAGCACCCACGTCCCCAGCAAAAGCACACCACTGCCTTCAAAAACTTTTGCATTTGAGGTAACTGAACTAATTGTAGACACTGATGATGAAGATTACAGACGGAGAAACTGCACAAGGACCATGCTACTGAGTTTACTCAGAACTAAAGCCAGTGAACCAAATTGAACTGATACCCTAAAACCCATCTATAGAAAAAAGCCTCTTTCTAAAAAAGGTACTCTGGATAGCTTGAAAAGTGATTGTTCTACTAGATGCACAGATATCAGTCTAGGAACACAAAAAGCAAGGAAAGATGACAGTCCCACAGAAACAATAAGTTTTCAGTTACAGACCCAAAGAAAAGGGCATTTATAAAATGGCTGAAAAGAAATTCAAAATAATGATTTTAAGGAAACTCGGTAAGATGCATGAGAACACAGACAAGCAACTTAAAAAAAAATCAGGAAAACTATCCATAATCTGAATAAGAAATTCAAAAACAATGGATATCACAAAAAGAACCAAACAGAATTCTTAGAGCCGATAAATGTCATAAGTAAGATAAAAAATACAATAAAGAGCCTTAACAATTGACTAGATTAAGTAGAAATAAAAATTTCTGAACTTGAACACAGGTCTTTTAGAATAATGTAGTCAGGGAAAATAATCATCAAAAACATAAAAAGAATAAAGAAAGACTAAAAAAACATGAAAAACCATTGAGAGAACAAATATTTGCTTTATAGAAGTTTAGGAATAAGATAGGAAGCAGCGTAGAAAAATTATAGCTGAAACTTTTCAAGATTTAGGAGAGATATGACATCAAATTGAAGAAGCTCAAATGTTCCAAAAAAGATTTAACAAAAAAAAAAAAGGTTCTCTTTGAGGCATATTATGATCAAATTATAAAAAGTCAAACACAAAGAGAATTATAAAAGCTGCAAGAGAAAATCATCAGGTAACACATAAGAGAATCTTCATTAGACTGTCAACATATTTCTCAGAAGAAACCTTGCAGGTCAGGAGAGAATAAAATTTTAATATATAAGCACACAGAGTAAAAAGAAACAAAAGCAAAAATGAAACAAAAACCTTGATAGTTAAGAATACAATATCAAGCAAAGCTATCCATCAAAAACAAAGGAGAAATAAGATTTTTACAGATAAGCAAAAATGGAAAGAATTCATCGTTACCAGACCAGCCCTACAAGAAATGCTTAAGACAGTGCTATAACTGAAAATGAAAGGACAATAATTACTATTATAAAAATATGTGAAAGTACAAACTCACTAGTAGAGGTAAATTCATAAATCAAACTCAGAATACCTCAGTGATGCAGTGGTGTACTGATGCACTGGTAAATCTTTCAGTACTCTAGTATAAAAGTTTAAAGTCTATATGGTCAAAAACAATAACAGTTACAATATATAGCTATTGGAAATACAATAGATAGGTAAATTAAGGCGACAAAAATATAAATTGTGAAAGGGGACGGAAAATGTCTACAGCATTTTTACACAGCCAAAGTTAAGTTGCCGTCAACTTAAAATAGTCTATTACGACTACAAGCCTTGTTATATTAGCCCCGTGGAAACCACAACAAAATAAACTTACTACAGATACATAAATCATACATAGAAATGAAGCAATGCTTAGCACCATAGAAAACCACCAAACCACAGAGATAACGAGTGGAAGAAAGAAACAAATCCTTACCTGTCAACAATAACCTTGAATGAAAATGGATTAAATCTTCCATTTAAAGATAGAGAGCAGCTGGATGAAAATAAAAAGAATTATATTCTTCTTATGAGAGACTCACTTCATTATTAAAGACAAACGTAAAGTAAAGAAATGGAGAAAGATAGTTCATGTAAGTTGAAATAAAAAGCAGAAGTAGCAATAGACTTAAAGTTAAAAACTGCAAAAAGAGAGAAGGGCATTACATAATGATAAAGGAATTGATTCAGCAAGAGTGTATAATAATTGTAAATATATCTGCTCCAAATACTGGAGCACCCAGACATATAAAGCAAATATTACTAGAATTAAAGGGAGAAATGGATCACAATACAATAAAAGTGGAGATCTTCAATACCACACTTTTAACAATGGTTAGATTATCTAGGCAGAAAAACAACAAAGAAACTTGGAATTTAAACTCCACCATAGACCAAATGGACCTAACAGATATTTACAGAACATTCCATCCAACAGCTGTGAAATACATCTTCTTCTGAACTACTTACAGAACTTGCTCAAGAGTAGATCCTATATTATACCACAAAACAAGTCTTGAACAAAATTTAAGAAGATAAAGGTTATATCAAATATCTTTTCTAACCACAATGGTATAAAACTAGAAATCGGCTGGGCACGGTGGCTCACGCCTGTAATCCCAGCACTTTGGGAGGCTGAGGCGGGTGGATCACGAGGTCAAGAGATCAAGACCATCCTGGTCAACATGGTGAAACCCCGTCTCTACTCAAAATACAAAACATTAGCTGGGCATGGTGGCGCGTGCCTGTAATCCCAGCTACTCAGGAGGCTGAGGCAGGAGAATTGCCTGAACCCAGGAGGTGGAGGTTGCGGTGAGCCGAGATCGCGCCATTGCACTCCAGCCTGGGTAACAAGAGCGAAACTCTGTCTCAAAAAAAAAAAAAAAATCTAGAAATCACCAACAGTAACAATGTGGAAAGTGTAAAAATACATAGATATAAACAATGTGTTTCTAAAGAACCAATAGATCAATGAAAACATTTTTTAAACCATTGTAGGTTGTGGGTGTACACGTACAGGTTTGTTACATGTGTATATTGCATATTGTTGAAGTTTTTTGGTGTACAAATGATCCCATCACCAAGGAAGTGAACGTAGTACCTGATAGGTACCTTTCCAACCCACACTCCGCTTTCCTATCATCCTTCCTAAAGCAGTCTCCAGTATCTATTGTTTCTTTTTGCATATCCATGTATATTCAGTGTTTAGCTCCTACTTACAAGTGAGAACATGTGGTATTTGGTTTTCTATTCCTGCGTTACTTCACTTAGAATAAGGGTCTTCAGCTTTTTGTTTCAGCAAAGGACATGAATTTATCCTTTATCCATTACTGTGTGGTATATTCCGTGTCGTATGTATCCACATATTCTTTATCCAGTACACCATTGATAAGTATGTTGGCTTATTCCATATCTTTGCTATTGTAAATAGTTCTGCAATGAGCATAAAAGTACATATGTATTTTTAGTAGAAATTTTTATTTTCCTTTGGGTACATACCCAGTAGTGGGAGAGCTGGGTCAAATGGTAGCTCTGAACTTAGCTGAGTTCTTTGCTAAATCTCCACACTGTTTTCCACAGTGGCTAATTCATATTCCCACCAGCAGCATATAAGTGTTTCCTTTTCTCTGCAGCCTTGCCAGTGTCTGTTGTTTTTTGACTTTTTAATGATCGCCATTCTGACTGGTGTGACATTGTTTCTAACCATGGTTTTGCTTTGCATTTCTCTAATGATTAGTGATAATGAGTGCATATTGCTTGTTGGCTGTATGCATATCTTCTTTTGAGAAGTCTCCGTTAATGTCCTGTGTCTATTTTTTTTTTTTTTTTTTTTTTAATGTGGCTATTTGTTTTTTGCTTGTTGAAAAGTTCCATATAGATTCTGGGTGTTAGACCTTTGTTGGATGCATAGTTTGCAAATACTTTCTCCCATTCTGTGGGTTATGTTTTCTCTGTTGAGTTTCTTTTGCTTTGAAGAAACTCTTTGGCTTAATTAGGACCCACTTGTCGATTTTTGTTGTTGCAATTGCTTTTGGGAACTTAGTAATAAATTCCTTGGCAAAGTCCATGTCTAGAATTGTATTTCCTAGATTTTATTCTAGAGATTTTATCATTTGGGGTCTTATATTTAATCTTTAATATACCTAGAGTTAATTTTTGCTTATAGTGAAAGAAAGGAGTCCAGTTTCAATCCTCAACACACACTTAGCTAGTTATTCCAGCACTATATATTGAATAGAAAGTCCTTCTTCTATTGTTTGTAACTGTTGACTTTATCCAAGATCAGGTGGTTGTAGATGTGTGCCTTTATTTCTGTGTTCTCTATTAGTTTCATTGGTCTATGTGTGTTTCTGTAGCAGTACCACTGTTTTGGTTACTATAGACTTGTAATACAGTTTGAAGTTAGACAAAAGCAAATTAGCCACAATCAGGTAGGCTATATTTCTCAGATGCAAGGTTGTTTTAACATATGCAAATTATTTAATGTAATTTTCCACATAAACAGAATTAACAACAAAATCTATAGAATCACCTCAACAGATTCAGAAAAGGACTTTGATAAAATTCAGCATTCCCTCATGTTAGAAACTTTCAATAAATTAGACATCAAAGGGACATACCTCAAAATGGTAAGAGCCAATTATAACAAACCCACAGCTAACATGATTTGAATAAGCAAAATCTGGAAGTATTCCGCTTGAAAAGTGGAACAAGACAAGGATGCTCATTCTCACCACTCCTATTCAACATAGTGCTGGAAGCCCAAGCCAAAACAATCATACAGGAGAAAGAGATAAAAGCCATATGAACAGAAAGAGAGGAAGTCAAACAATCTCTCTTTATAGACAGTATGATTCTATAACTAGAAAACCCCTAAACTCTAACAGAAAGCTTCTAGAACTGAAAACAGCTTCAGTATAGTTTCGTGATACAAAATCAGTGTACCCACATCAGTAGCATTTCTTTTTTTTTTTTTTCTTTTTTTCTTTTTAATTTTTATTGCATTATAGGTTTTGGGGTACATGTGCAGAATGTGCAAGATAGTTGCATAGGTACACACATGGCAGTGTGTTTTGCTGCCTTCCTCCCCTTCACCCACACTTGGTATTTATCCCCAGGCTATCCCACCCCAGCCCCCCTCACTGTCCCTCCCCCATTCCCCCAATGGACCCCAGTGTGTAGTAGACCCCCTCTCTGTGTCCATGTGTTCTCATTTTTCTCACCCACCTATGAGTGAGTATATGCAGTATTTCTTTTTCTGTTCTTGTGTCAGTTTGCTGAGAATGACGTTCTCCAGATTCATCCATGTCCTTACAAAGGACACAAACTCATCATTTTTGATTGCTGCATAATATTCCATGGTGTATATGTGCCACATTTTCCCAGTCCAGTCTATCATCATTGGGCATTTGGGTTGGTTCCAGTTCTTTGCTATTGTAAACAGTGCTGCAATGAACATTCGTGTGCGTGTGTCCTTATAGTAGACCGATTTATAGTCCTTTGGATATATACCCAGTAATGGGATTGCTGGGTCAAATGGAATTTCTATTTCTAGGTCCTTGAGGAATCGCCACACTGTCTTCCACAATGGTTGAACTAATTTACACTCCCACCAACAGTGTAAGAGTGTTCCTATTTCTCCACATCCTCTCCAGCATCTGCTGTCTCCAGATTTTTTAATGATCACCATTCTAACTGGCGTGAGATGGTATCTCAGTGTGGTTTTGATTTGCATCTCTCTAATGACCAGTGATGATGAGCATTTTTTCATATGTTTGTTGGCCTCATGTATGTCTTCTTTTGTAAAGTGTCTGTTCATATCCTTTGCCCATTTTTGAATGGGCTTGTTTGGTTTTTTTTCTGTAAATCTGTTTGAGTTCTTTGTAAATTCTGGATATCAGCCCTTTGTCAGATGTGTAAACTGCAAAGATTTTTTTCCCATTCTGATGGTTGCCGGTTCACTCTAGTGACTGTTTCTTTTGCCATGCAGAAGCTGTGGAGTTTGATTAGGTCCCATTTGTCTATTTTGGCTTTTGTTGCCAATGCTTTTGGTGTTTTGGTCATTAAGTCCTTGCCTACTCCTATGTCCTGAATGGTTTTGCCTAGATTTTCTTCTAGGGTTTTTATGGTGTCAGGTCTTATGTTTAAGTCTTTAATCCATCTGGAGTTAATTCTAGTGTAAGGTGTCAGGAAGGGGTCCAGTTTCTGCTTTCTGCACATGGCTAGCTAGTTTTCCCAACACCATTTATTAAATAGGGAATCCTTTTCCCATTGCTTGTTTTTGTCTGGTTTATCAAAGATAATATGGTTGTAGATATGTTGTGTTTCATCCGATGCTTCTGTTCTGTTCCATTGGTCTATATCTCTGTTTTGGTACCAGTACCATGCTGTTTTGATTACTGTAGCCTTGTAGTATAGTTTGAAACAATGTCCAAACTTAGAGCCAAATCAAGAATGCAATCCCACTTCCAATAGCCACAAAAAGAATAAAATACCTAGAAATACAGCTTACAATGAGAAAAGATCTCTACAACAAGAATTACAAAACACTACTGAAATAAATCAGTGATAATACAAAGGGAAAACATTCCATGCTCATGAATAGGAAAAAAAATCAATATTGTTTAAAAGTCCATAGTGCCCAAAGCAATTTAAACATTCAATGCTATTCATATAAAACCACCAACATCATTTTTCACAGAATTAAAAAGTCTAAAATTCACATGGAATCAAAAAGAAGCCTGAATTGCCAAAACAGTTCTCAGCAAAAGGAACAAAGCCAGAGGTATCACAATAAGGAAATTGAAAAGAAAATTGAAAAATTTCTTGACACAAATAAGAATGGGAAAACATTATACCAAGACAGAGCAAGACCATTTCTAAGAGCAAAATTTATGGCAATAAATGCCAATATCAATAAAAAAGAAAAATTTGTAATAAACCACATAACACTGTACTCCAGGTAAATGGAAAAATAAGAACAAACTAAAATGAAAATTGGTAGAAGGAAGGAAATAATAAAAATTAGAGCAAAAATCATCGAAGTAGAGACTAAATTTAAAAGACAAATAAAATGAAGAGTTTGTGTTTTGAAAAAAAAGATGGGAAAGCTTTAGGTAGAATAATAAAAAACACTCTAAAACCAGAGATTAGAAAAGGACACATTACAACTGATACCACAGAGATATAAAGGCTTATAAGTGACTATTTTGAATAATTATATGTAAACAAATCTGATAACCTAGAAGAAGTAGATAAATTCCTGGACACATAGTCTACCAAGATTAAATTATGAGGAGATAGAAAGTCTGAAAATGCTAAAAATGAGTGAGGATATGGAGTCAGTAATAAAATGCCTTTCATCAAAGAAAAGTTGAGGATCTGAGATCTATACAGAGTTCTATAAAACATTTAAAGAAGAATTAATATTGATTCTCCTCAGAGTATTTCAGAAAGTTGAAGAGAAAAATATTATTCCAAACTCATTTTATAGGCCAGTGTTACCCTCTAAAACCTGACAAAGACGACAAAAAAAAGAATACTTCAGGCTGAGATCTCTGGTAAATATAGATGCAAAAATTCTAAACAAGATACTGACAAGCCAAATTCAACAGCCCATTAAAAAGATTATTCACTGTGATCAAGTGTGACTTATTCTAGGATGCACGAATGATCTAACATATGAAAATTAGTAAATGTGATACACCACATGAATAGAAAGAAAAAGACAATATAATCATTTTGAAACACTGAAAAAAGCATTCAGCACAATTCAACATCTGTAATAGAATCTCTCAACAAGTGGGTATAAAAGGTATGTTTCTCAACACAATAAAAATATATAACAAACTCATAATTAACTTCACACTGAGTGAAGAAAAGCTGAATGTTTTTTCTCTAAGAAAAAGAATAAGACAAGAATGTTCACTTTTGTCAATTCTATTCAAAACAATAATGAAAGTTCTAGCTAGGGTAATTAGGTAAGATAAAATAAGTAAAAGGCATATACACAGAAGAGAAGTATTTAAATTTGTTTCTGTTTTCAAAAACCTGACCCTAAAATTTATATGGAGCCACAAAAGACACCAAATAGCCAAAACAAACCTAAGTAAAAAGAACAAAGATGGAGGTATCATGCTTTCTGACTTAAAAAAATATACTATAAAGCTATACTAACAAAAACAGCATGGTACTGGCATAAAAACAGACACCCAGACCATTGGAACAGATTAGAGAGCCCAGAAATAAATTCACACACCTACAGCCAACTAACTGATTTGTGACAAAGTTGCCAAGAACACTTCCTGAGGGAAAGATAAAAGAAGACAAGCATTGATGAGGATGTGGAGAAAAGGGAACTCTTACACAATGTTAGTGGGATTGTATACTTGTAGAACCATTCTAGAAAATAGTATGACAGTTACTCAAAAAATTAAAAATGGAGCTACTCTATGATCCAGAAATCCTGCTACTAGAAACAGATTCAAAGAACATAAAAATTAATATGTTGAAGAGATACCTATATGCCATGTTTATTGCAGCACTGTTTACAATAGCTAACTTGGAATTGACTTGTATATGTAAATGGATATATAGCACATTTATTTCTCTTCATCTATTTACATATACAAGTGATTCCAGAAAATGCTATTTAGTCATAAAAAATGAAATATTATTATTTGTGACATGTATAAACTTGAGGGACATCATAATAAGCAAAATAAGCCAAACAGAGATAGATGAATACCACACAATCTCATTTATAGGAGGATTCTAAAAATAAATAAATAATAAAGTCGATATTATAGAAACACAAAGTAGAACAGTGATTACCAGAAACTGGGGAGGTGGTTGGAAAGGGGGTAGGATGGGAAGAGGCTGGTCAAAGTTACTATTCAAAAAAAGGAATAAGTTCTGTGTTCCATTGCACTGTTGATTGACTATAATTAACAGTAGAATATCATAGATTACAAAATGACTAGAAGAAAGGCTTTTGAATGCTCTTAACACAAAGGAATGATACATGCATGAGGTGATGGAGTACCTTTATTTGATTATTTATATACTGAATACATATTTATATATTGAAACATCGAATTTTACCCTATTAAGATGTATGATGTGCCAATTAAAAAATTAAAAAGAGAGATGTGACGGGAGGTATGGAACTATTTTAATATCAGACAAAGTAAGAAACAGCAATATTGCTAGGGATAAAAAAGAACATTACATAATCATAAGAGTTTCAATTCATTTAGAAGACAAAGCTATACTGAGTATCAGATAATAATAATAAAGCAAAATAATAAAGCAAAATATGTCCACTACAAAATCCTAACATACTTTAATTATGCAATCCTAAATAATATGAGACAAAGAAGAAATCACAATGGAAATTACAAATATTTTAAATTAAAACACAGCATTTTAAGTTGAATGAAAATTAAAATAGTATTTGTGGGGTCCATTTAAAGTACTATAGAATTCTTACATTTGTTAAAAAAGATATTAAATCAATGTTTTAAGCTTTCATTTTTATAAAATGAAGAACAAATCAAACACCAAGGAAGCAGAAGGAAATAAATAGTAAAGGTAAGAGCAAAAATCAATGAAGTATAAATCAGAAGAAAATAGGAAATAATCCATAAAACTATAATCAGATTACTTGAACAGATCAATACCCAGGGAAATCAGAAGAAGAAAACAAACAAAAACAATACTAGTATCAGTAATAAAAAAGGATACATCAAAATAAGTGCTGCAGACATTAAAATACCAAAAATTCACTAACATAGGTAACTGGGTGGTTCCTGGAGTGATACAAATTATGAAAGTTCACTTAAGCAATAATCTTAATAAATCTATATACCTGTCAAATTTGTGGTAAAAGCCACCCTCCATCTCCCCACTCCCCTAATATAAATCCATGCTCAGGTAGCTTTAATAACAAATTTTATCAAACATTTAAACAAGAAATAATACAACTCTATACAAACTCTTTCATATAATGCCAGCACCAGCCTGCTATCAAAATCAAAGACATTATAAGAAAACTCAAGATTATTATCTTATGAATACTGATGCAAAAATAATTAATGAAATATTAGCAAATCAAATTCAGCAATCTATGAAAAGGATAATACCCAAATAAAGTTCATTGCAGGAATGCAAGTCTGGTTCTACATTTAAAACAATCAAAGTAATCAATAATAACACACTAAAGGAAAAAATGCATGATTATTTCAATGGATGTTTAAAATCATTTGAAAAAATTCAGCATTTATTATAGATAATCACTCCCAGAAAATTAATCACAGAATTTATATTTGCTCTCAACCTGATAAAGACCAATTATGAAATACCTATACTTACCATTGCTCTTAGTAGCGAAGGACTGTTTTTTTCACCTAAGATCTGGAACAAGGTAAAAAATATATTACTTTTCTTAAAAAAGGGTGGAGGGACAAAAGCATACATATTTATGAGAAAGTGCTGACTTAATTTGCAGGTTACCTGATTTTCAAATAGCTAGTGGAACTAATATGCGAGTCTGGTTGAGTTGCAAGATACAATGTAAGTATACGTGAATCAAACTTACATCTATGTACTAGCATTGAGTAATTAGAAATTAAATGTTTAAACTACAATTTATAATATCAATAAATATGAAATAATTAGATCACACAAAATATATGCAGGGCTAAAACCTGCAATATGTTGCTGACAGAAATTATAGAAGAGCTAAATAAATACTGAATCAAACCATTATTATGAATGAGAAACTTCCACCAACAGTTGTGAAATAGGCCGCGAATGTGTTAATTAGTACATTTTTCATTTGACAGATCATGTGCTTCTATCATGTGCCAGGCACTTTTTTAATATTGGAGATAACAGTGATCAAAGATAAGACTTCACACAAAAAATTATTTTATACTGTGAAGAGACTGACCTTATAAACACATAAATAAGATGGAAAATTCATGAAAGGGCGTAAGTATTAAGAGGAAAATGAAGAAAAAAGTTTGAATGAGGGACTAGAATGTATGGAGTGTTGCATTTTTCCATAGGGTGATTGAGGAAGGCTTTAACTGAGAAGGTTACATTTGAATAAAGGCCTAATAAGTGATGGGATATGACCATATAAACATCTTAGAGAGCAGCATGTTCGGCAGAAAGGATATAAAACCTCCCAGGTGGGAGAGACCTGAGGTGTTAGAGGAACAGAAACATGACCTTTGTAATCGGAGCAGTTCAAGAGATCACAGAGAACCCTGTATATGACACTTTGTAAGCCATTGGAAGACCTTGAGTTTCATTCTGAATGCTCTGGGAAGACTTTGGAGACTTTTAAACAAAGTAGCATTGTAATCTAACTTTCATTTTAAAAGGAAACTAGGGAGAACAATTGGCTTTTGTAATAATTCTGAAAAAATGATCATGTTTTGGATAAAGGTGGTAGGACTAGATGGAGCAGTAAGTGGTTATGTTCTTAATAGATAACATGGTTTGGCTCTGTGTCCCTCCCTAAATCTCATCTCAAATTGTAATCCTCACATATCCGGGGAAGGATCTGGTGGGAGGTGACTGAATCATGGGGGCAGACTTCCCACTTGCTGTTTTCATGATAGTGAGTTCTCATGAGATTTGGTTATTTAAAAAGTGTGGACTTGCCCCCTTCCCTGTCTCCTCTGCTATGTAAGACTTGCCTTGCTTCTCATTTGTCTTCTGCCATGATTGTAAATTTTCTGAGGCCCCCTTAGCCATGAAGATCCGCCAGTCAATGAAACCTCTTTTCTTTATAAATGACCCAGTCTCAGGTGGTTCTTTATAGAGGCATGAAAACAGACTAATACAATAGACTTTGATGGCATGGACAACAAGATTTATAATCAAATGTAGGATGTAAAAGACAATGGGATATGAGAAAGGAATAAAAAATGATTTCAGAAATTTGAACCAAAGCAATTGGGAGAATGGTACTCCCATTTACTGAAAGGTAAAAACCCACCAAAGAAGCATATGTGGCAGATGGTGAGGTAGAAGGCGGGACTCAACTCTGAAAGTGGTGCTTGGGCACCAGACCAAATTGGGGACTAGCTAAAACAGGGCCAGGGCAGAAGCAGCTTCCTATAAGACACACCCACCAATGTGCCATGTCAGTTTGCCTTTGCCATGAAACACCTAGAAGTTACTACCCCTTTCCAACACAACCACCTGATGACATGGAAGTTATTACCTTTTTCCCGAAAATTTCTGCGCAAACCATCCCTTAATTTGCATATAATTAAAAGTGGGTTTAAATGTGATGGCAGAATTGGCTCTGAGCTGTTATTTTGGGCACACTGCCTACAGGATAGCCCTGTTCCACCAGGAGCAGTGTCTCTGCTGCTGCTGTACTGTGCCACTTCAATAAAAGTTGCTGTTTAACACACGTGAATTCTTTCCTGGACAAAGTCAAGAACCCTCGTGAGCTAAGCCCCAGTTTTGCTGCTTGCCTGTCCTGCAACAATGCTATGCATAGGGTAGCACAAGGAATATTGGAAGCTCAGTTTTAGGCATAAGTTTGAAATGATTATTAGACATCTAGGTGGAGATAGTGGTTTACCAACTGAACATGGAAAATGATTCCAGAAATTTGAACCAAAGCAATTGGGAGAATGGTATTCCCATTTACTGAGAGGTGAAATAGTACCAAATAAGCACGTTTGGCAGATGGTGAGGGAGAAGGTAGGACTCAACTCTGAAGGTGGGGATTGGGCGCTAGACCAAATTGAGGACTAGATAAAACACGGCCAGGGCAGAAGCAGCTTCCCATAAGACACACCCACCAGTGTTGGGTGAAATCTACTGCTCAGGGTAAAGGTCTAGCTGGAGATAGAAATTTGAGAGTCATTGACCTATACACATTATTTAAAGCCATGAGACTAGATGAGAATGAGAAATTACGTGTAAAGAGATAGGATAAGCTTTCCAGGGATGGAGTTCTGAGACACACCAACAATAAGAGATGCAGGTAATGGTGTGGGGTAAGAAACACCCACAAAGGAAACCAAGAAGGAGTAGAAAAGGTGGCGAAGGAAAAGCAAGGGGAATGTGATGTCTTGGTTAAAGACATAAAGCTTTTAAAGTATCACAATTTTTTTTAATCAAAGTGGATTCAAATTAATTATGTAATAATGTCACTTCTACTGTTTACTTCCTGATATGCATTTTTTTTTGTTTTTTGAGTGAGAAAAGAACAGAATTACAATTAGCAGGCTAGAAAGTACACACAAGCAGCCTGTCTAGTCCATACCACTGTGTGTACGTGTAATAATTACTGGTAAATGGTTAATAAATGTAACAACTAAAATAACACACACAAAAAACAAAACTATAATGTCAGTTTCTGGGTACTTTACTCCTTATTCCATCCCATATGTTAGCCCTTTTCAAATATGGAAGAAAAAGGCTTTGTCAGAATGTTGATGTATCCATGCAATAAATCACTGATGAACGAAATCATTAAATCACATCCCTGAACAATCTGTGTGCTGAATTAAGAAAAAACATTGAGAATCTCAGTAAAGATTATTTGCAGGGACCTCACTATCCACATCTGCTTTAGTTCACCAGTCAGAGCTCTATGTATAATTTTGTATAACTTCTCAACATGTGTTCTTAGAATATTTCATAATGTAGTAGTATTATCAGTAATAGGCTTTCCACTTTATTAGGATTTTCAAACAGATGAGGAAACAATCTGTAGATTAGTGACTCCATAATAAAAACCCTGGCCCTGCGCATTTCATAACAACCACTTTTCTATGGTGATTGGCTCACACCTAAAGCCAATGTTAGTCCACATATTAATCCGCAGCTGACGGGTAACTGTTGATAACATAACCTCTGGAGTACCATTAGACTTGGGGTAAAACACCGTAGCCAAAGGAACTATTGTTTCTAATTACGTTTTAACAAAGTCACTGTGAATTGTTTCATAGTACATTATTTAATGTGTTAATGAGTTTATGCAGTGCTTATTCAAAACACAGATTAATTTAATATATATTTGCCATAATAGTATGGACCACGTTAGCTAACAGTATTAGAGTAATTCAATATTAAGATAAAAATTCTTATAATATGACATATATCTAAATTTGTCACCTTTCTCATTGTTCTAAAACATGAAATTCCGGTTTTAAAAATAAACAACTAGTATTAATAAAATTACCTCCAAGGGCAAAATAAACAGTGTGGCTTGATGTTGCTTCATTTCCTCACTTGATTTAGATCTTTATCAGAGCAGTAGACTTAACTATTTCCTGATTTAAATATAGTTTTCAACCACTAGTTTTTTATAGCATTTGCTGCTGTATGGGGTTTTCTGTGGCTGCTGTTTTGCTGTGATAACCTGTCTGGGTTGTCTTGTGGTGGTGTTATGCCTGATGGAATGCAGAGCCATGTGGGTTTGGACTTGGTCTGCCTTCACATCAGATTTCTGTTCTGCCACTCCTGACCGTGTAACGCTTTACAGGCTATTTTGCCTTAGGTCCAGGTGCTTAAAGGAAATTAAAATGTATACTGCTGCAGTGTTTTCACTAAATACGTGAATACATACATATGTACATGCTATTTAAAAAAAAGTCTCACACTTTTTCTGGGTAATTTACACCACTCTTGCCTTCATGCTTTCCTGCCTATCTTCTACATTATACATTATTTCTCTGTTTAGTATATCAGTCTCTACCCATCAGGAAGTCTGTCTGTCTCTTTAAACTGCTATCTGTCCATCTGTTACTTCTATTGGTTTTCTGTCTGTCTAACCATCCATTAGCAAACTATTGATTCCTTCGTCTTCCCATCTTCCCATTCATCTGCCTATCTGCTAACCTATTCATCCACTTTTCTCTCTTTGTCTTGGCATATATACATCTATTTCCATTTTAATGACATGCTTCCTATATTGCCAAAACAACTTTTTGCTTTCACCTAATAGGACACCTTGAATCATAAAATTTGATATTCATAGATATAGTAAATGCCTTACTATTCTTTCCTTGTTTAAATTTTTCTAATTACAGGTCATGGAAATAATGTATATTGACTGTTATTACTACCTCATAAGCAGCATAGAGACTATATAAATTATTATCAAGGAGTCTTGAATTTAAGTGGCTTTTCTTAGATGAAGACTTTCCAAAATATGTTTTGGTGATTTAAATTTTAACTTATTCTTCCTAAATATTTTGGGAAATTAATTACATCATTTTTTAGTTGCAAGTTTCAAAGCGATAGAATTCAAGTGGCTTATTAAACAACAAAGGATGATGTTTAATTCTATTTCTGACTATGATTCTTTAGCTCCATCCCCTTTGGTGTCCTAGTTTGTTCATTTAAATATTTTTCCCCATAGGATGACAATAGCTGCAAGCAGAAAATGGGGCAACATGTATCCTCGTCCACCTACTTTTGTTAACTACTGACACTTACCAACTATGCCATATTCATGATTTCTCCTCTATTCTAATTCAGTCAGCTGAAGTCATATACCTACTGCTGAGCCAAAACCACTCACCAGAGTAATGCTGGACACTAATTAGACTTCAGCTTGGTTTGCAGGAAAGGATTTACAATTACGGGTTTTAGATAGTCAGAATTTACTTTGAGCCCTATACTGGCTCATTTTTCTTAAATCAGTGAAGAGTTGAGAATACTTAAAATTGGTGTTATATATTGGGAAGAATATACAGTCATGCAGCACTTAAAGACAGAAATATGTTCTGAGAAATGTGTTCTTAGGTGCTTTTGTCATTGTGCCAACATCTTGAGTGTTACTTACACAAACCTAGATGGTATTCCTACTGTATACCTAGGCTGTACAGTATAGCCCATTGTTCCTAGGTTACAAACCTATACAGTATGTTCCTGTACTAAATACTGTAGCCAGTTGTAACAAAATGGTAAATATTGATGTATCTAAACATAAATGGAGATTGGGTGTGGTGGTTAATGCCTATAATCCCAGCATTTTGGGAGGCCAAGGCAGGAGAATTGCTTGAGCCCAGAAGTTCAAGTCCAGCCTGGGCAACATTGTCAGAGCCAGTCTCTATAAAAATTTTAAAAATTAGCCAGGCATTGGAATGTGTGCCTGTAATACCAGCCACTTGGAAGGGTGAGGTAGGAGGATTGCTTGAGCCCAGGAGGAAGAGGCTGCTTTGAGCCATGATCTTACCACCATACTGCAGCCTGGGTAATGCCATGAGATCCTGACTCTAAAGAAAGTTTTTTAAAATGAAAAAGAATACAAATGGTATACCCATATGAGGCACATACCATGAATAAAGCTTGTAAGACTGGAAGTTGTTCTGGATGAGTCAATGAATGAGTGATAAGTGAATTGGAAGGCCCAGGACATTACTGTACAATATTGTAGAGTTCATATACACTGTACACTTAGACTACGCTACATTTATTTAAAAATTTATTTCTTCGTGGTAAATTAAACTTTTAAAATTAGGTTACTATATAACTTTTTGACTTTATAACTTTTTAATTTGTTAACTTTTGGACTCATTTGTAATAACACTTAGCTTAAAACACAGTGTACAGCCATATTAAAAAAAATATTTTCTTTATATGCTTTTTCTAGAAGATTATTTATTTTAAAATTTTTATAATTTTCTGTTAGTCTCTGAACTTTTAAGACACAAACACAGTAGCCTAGAACTGTACAGGATCAGGGTCATCTATATCACTGTCTTCCACCTTTACATCTTATCCCATTGGAAGCTCTTCCGGGGCAATAACACACAGGGAGCTATCACCTGTGATAACAGTGCTGTCTTCTGGAATACCTCCTGAAGGACCTGGCTGAGGCTGTTTTACAGTTAACTTTTTTAATAATAGGAGTATACCCTAAAATAATGATATAAAGTATAGTATAGTAAATATATAAACCAGTAAGTTATTTATTATTACCAAGTATTGCAAATATCATCAAGTATCATGTACTGTACATAACTGTACATGCTATACTTTTATATGACTGGCAGCCCAGTAGATTTGTTTACACCAGCATCACCACAAACACGAGTAATGTGTTACACTATGGTGTTACAGTATCTGCACTGTCGCTAGGCAAAATAAATTTTTCAGCAACATCTTAAGGGGCCCCAGTTGTAGATGTGGTCCACCTTTGATGAAAATGTCATTATGTGATACAGGACTCTATAAAAATAAGAATATCTAAAATGAAATAGGGAGAGTAAATGGTGCCTACTTCTGGCAGTTATCATAAAAAACTCTTTTAATCTCATTTGAAGTTGTTGTTTTTTTCTAGATTTTCTTATAGCAAAAATTCACTTTCTTACACAATTTAATGGTATAGAACTGTCATTCCTTTAGTCATCATCTTGATTTTACCCAGTTTAAACTGTTAAAGTCTCTTAGAAATTTTTCACATTTGCTTTAATGGTTTCCTCCTATGCCACAGTTTATTCTATTCCATAAGCAGGAGTCATTTCTTTCATTTTTGCATTTCAGTGTATTCGCTGTATAGTACATACTCAATAAACATTTGTTAGATGTACACATGAGTGTAGCAGAAAACTCTTAAGAACAATTCAGCTGTACTACAACTTGACTTTAATCAGTTATTTGTATTTGAAAATAGGGAAGGGCATTTAACAGCCAGCAAAGGAGAAATAAGTAGATTATGGTATAACAATAGGTTTTGAAAATTGTATTTCTAAGATTTTAATAGCATGAGGAAAATATTAAAATATTAAATTGAAAATTGGCAGGTAAAATTATATAAATTTAGAGTAAAATACAGAATTTATAAATACAAGAAATAATAGTTTCTAATGAAAAATATTTTTGTCTTCAGTTTTTTTCTGTATATACTCAAGTTTATATAGAGAGCTGTGCTTCAGGATGTTTTGAGCAGTAAGAAATTTGTTCATTTATTAATAAATCTAAAAGTTTACAGATAATAGAAAAGTCTGTGCCAGAGCAGTTCTAAGGGTTTTTCCTTCAGCGCTTAAGTGGCATAGTATGAATGTAGGTTCTTTCCGTCTTTCCACTTGGCCATTTTAGCATTGTACCATACCTCCTGCAATGGTTGCAAAATGGCTGTCAAAATTCTAAAACCGTGAAAGCCATGAAAACCCCCAGCAGAGGAGTGCCTTTTCTTCCTGTGCGTTTCTTAAGAGCACAGAAAGTTCTCAAGTCTTCCACCAGATCTTCCCTCATAACTGATTGGACATATGTGGATCATCATGACCACCTTTTGACTGAATACTGGAAGACAGATGAAAATGTTACACATATAAATATGCATATGCAAGTATCTTTTTCTTTTTTTTTTTTTTTTTTGAGACAGAGTTTCGCTCTTGTTACTCAGGCTGGAGTGCAATGGCGCGATCTCGGCTCACCGCAACCTCCGCCTCCTGGGTTCAGGCAATTCTGCTGCCTCAGCCTCCTGAGTAGCTGGGATTACAGGCACATGCCACCATGCCCAGCTAATTTTTTGTATTTTTAGTAGAGACGGGGTTTCACCATGTTGACCAGGATGGTCTCGACCTCTTGACCTCG
Source organism: Saguinus oedipus (assembly GCA_031835075.1). NCBI lineage: Eukaryota > Metazoa > Chordata > Mammalia > Primates > Cebidae > Saguinus > Saguinus oedipus. The sequence continues at coordinate 90,446,082 of CM063184.1, read as the reverse complement.
TGATCTACCCGCCTCGGCCTCCCAAAGTGCTGGGATTACAGGCTTGAGCCACCATGCCCGGCCGTATCTTTTTCTTATGATGACTTTTGTTCCTGTGAGTAAATATGGAACCAGCCAAATGCCCATCAATCATCGAGCGGATAAAGAAACTGTGGTATAATATATACAATGGAATACTATTCAGCCATAAAAATGGAATGAATTAATGGCATTCACAACATGTGATGGAACTGGAGACTATTATTCTAAGTGAAGTAACTCAGGAATAGAAAAACAAACATTGTATGTTCTCACTTATAAGTGGGAGGAGCTCACTATGATGATACAAAGGCATAAGAATGACACAATGGACTTTGGGGACTCTGGGAAAGAAGATGAGGGTTAAAAGACTACATATTGGGTTCAGTGTATACTCCTCGTGTAACGGTTGCGCCAAAATCTCACAAATCACCACTAAAGAAATGACTCATGTAACGAAATGCCACCTGCTCCCCCAAAATCTATGAAAATAAAAAAATAAATAAATAAAATATTACACCTGGGCGAGTCACATTGGATAGGAAGACTTCTGAATAAAACTCGGAATTAGTTATGTGCTAAAAGGAAGAAGGCAGACCTGGCTGCTCAGGGGCTAACCGTGTCTGCAGCAGCAGGGAAGTAACATCGTCTATGACTGAATTATTCCTTTCTAAATTTATTCAATCAGCAGGGTAAATCACATAATGATAACTTTCAGTTAATTTAGAAAATTTTTTTTTTGGCTGGGTGTGGTGGCTCATGCCTGTAATCCCAGCACTTTGGGAGGATCATGAGGTCAAGAGATCAAGACCATTCTGGCCAACATGGTGAAACCCCATCTCTACTAAAAATACAAAAATTAGCTGGGGGTGGTGGCACATGCCTATAGTCCCAGCTACTTAGGAGGCTGAGGCACAAGAATTGCTTGAACCCCTGAGGTAGAGGTTGCAGTGAGCCAAGCTAGTATCACTGCACTCCAGCCTGGCAACAGAGCAAGACTGTCTCAGTGAAGAAAAAAATAAATAAATAAATAAATAAATAAATAAATATATATATATATATATATATATATATATATATATATATTTACATATTATATATATTTTATAAATATATCTATTTTTATTGAATATTACTTAGAAAAACAACCCTGGGACTGCACTGGGTCATTTTAAATTCTAAAATACTCTGCTATATTTGTTACCTAAAAAATACTGATTTTCTTTATTTTCTTTTTCACAGTAAGTTTTTACTATTTTCTCTACCTTTGCATGGTATTTTAATCAACTTTTCTTTAATTGCTTTGTGCTTTATATTCCTCAAAAGCAGAAGGGCTAGATATCACTACTGCAGGTTCTATTTTAAAATAGGATTACAAATATACAAATTTGTTGAGAGGAAAATTACACATGAAAAACTAGTTAAGATAAGGGTTACGTATACTCAGCTATATAATTAAATATATTTCTTTTAAAATGTTGTATATTTGCTTTTACCTGCCAAGCTAGTCTATTATCTTGAAACAAAAAACACTAGTAAGAAGTTATTTTTTCATTTCTATTTTTTAAAATCATTTGAGATCATTCTCATACCCAGCCAGAGACACATTGTGCAAGGCCTTCTGTATGTAGTTACCTTTTAACAGTGAGGTACTTGAAACCCATTGCTTAAAAAAGGGAAGGAGGGAGCCAGGAGAGAGCACTGTGCTGGAGAGAGGACTTACTGACTCACGGCAAGTATCAGGTCCCACCATAGACATTTATGATTTTGATGATTTTAGATAGGGTGGTAGGTGGAATATCAGGTAAGTAGAAAGGTTCTACTTAAACAAGTACTATCAAAAGGATAAAAGATAATCTGTTGGTGAGGATGTGGGGGGGAAAGTTGACCCTTGTACACTGTTGCTGAGAATGCAAATTAGTAAAGCTATTTTGGAAAACCGTTTTTGTTCCTCAAAAACATGCCATGCAGGTTGCTATCTATTTAATCTACTTCAGAGACTGGCTCTGTTTGAATCCTCTAAATGAAACGATGTTGGCATCACACTCATACAGCCCTACGTCTTCATTAACTTTACTTAAGCAAAGTATTTGTGTTTCATTGCATGAAAATGATTTCGCAAATAAATTCTGGCAATCTGTATACCTTAAAAACATAAACGTACAGAAATAGATTAGACACAGAATTATGTAATATGGCAGAGGACTGAGAATTTACTGAGTACCTATTATGTTTCAGACACTGTATTCAGCACTTTGTAATTTATAGTCCCATTTAAAAACGTACGGAAATTCGCTGAGAAGAAAACCGATTTTAGCAAGTCAAATCATCCATATAAGTAATTTGGCATAAGGCCTACTCCAGAATTACTCAAATAAATTCTATTATTTATATGTGTTTGCCCAGACTCACACTGCTTTTTGAAGACTGTGGTATCCAGTGCATTATACTGCGGGGGAAGGACCAGATGCTATAGTTTTCCTAGGAAGAGGTGCACCTAATAAAGTCTTATTAGATTGTAAAACTTTTTATTCCAATATTCTGTGATGCAATTGCTTCTTGAAATAGGCACCTCAGTTAGCGATTACTTCCTCTCCTTTTAGTATTCTACTCACCAAATAGACTCGCAATGACTACGTAGTGAAGTCAGAGTAAAATATCTGTACAACAGCTCTTCAGTGTTAGCGTGACAAGCAAACACTGCCAGTTTGAATTAAAATGTGCTGAGATCAGTGGTTTCTCTGGTAGTAATAGGATTCAATGTTCTTTAAGGGGATTTACTTGTTCTTCCTGTACTTTTAGTTATAAGACTCCTTGTAAATTCCTAGTGAAGATATAACACTTAAAAATAGCATTTAACCCTCTCAATTATTTCTACTCTTTAAGCCAAACCTTAGAAAATGGTTGTCATTTTATGTGAGGTTGTTTCGGATCTTTATTTGTTGTGTTGAAGTGACCTTGATGGAAATACCCAAGGACTCTGCTTCATTAACTTTCTAGAGCTAATAATACAACATTCGTTCTTCAGGAAAAAATAATAACGGTGATGATAAACCCATCCTGGTTTTTCTGTTTGTCAGACCTCCAGGACACTGAATTGCACTGTCATCTATGAGGACTATTGCATGTGAAAGCCTATGGTATGAGGGTTTAAAAGGGGAGAAGAGTAGGATTCATGCTATCAAAGAGATTGCAAATTATTAGAAAGCAATTCAATTCAGTTAGTGTGCAAATGCCACAGACACAGTCATCACCAATGTTACCATTCGGTCTTTGGAAATTTTGGACTTCTGAGGATTGTAGTATCCAGTGCATTATATTGAGGGGCAGGACCAGATGCCATAGTTACCCTAGGAAGAGGTGCACCTATACACTTGGAAAAGGCAGTCATGAATGAAAGGGAAACAAAGAATCTGGATGAATCTGAAATACAACTTTTCTAAAAGATTCATCAGTTTCATGTTCTTAGGTTTGGCAGTCTCCCTTTCTATGTTGAACTTGCCTTTAGTTACCACTACTTTGCTGAAATCTAACAGACCTGCACATTTTTTTTTTTTTTTTTTTTGAGACGGAGTTTCGCTCTTGTTGCCCAGGCTGGAGTGCAATGGCACGATCTCGGCTCACCGCAACCTCCGCCTCCTGGGTTCAGGCAATTCTCCTGCCTCAGCCTCCAGAGTAGCTGGGATTACAGGCATGTGCCACTATGCCCAGCTAATATTGTGTGTGTGTGTGTGTGTGTGTGTGTGTGTGTGTGTGTTAGTAGAGACACGGGGTTTCACCATGTTGACCAGGATGGTCTCGATCTCTTGACCTCGTGATCCACCCGCCTCGGCCTCCCAAAGTGCTGGCATTACAGGCTTGCACAATCTTAAGGGGAGTGATGTTGAGAACAAAGGGATGAGGTAATACAGGCAAATGAGATTAGGCTCACATTCATTCATGCGTTTGCAGAGTGAGCAGCAATCTGTCTCTGGGATCATCAAGAAGTAGTAGTTCCGGATATTTCAGAGCTGAAAGAAGAGTCACTTTCAGAACTAAAGTGAAGGCACACCTAGTAGCTGGGGACAAAGGGGCAGCGTATTTGATTCAGGTTTACGGGGCACCCTAGCCACAGAGAAGGATCCAGCACCATGACCCTCTCTTTTTCCGACATACGTTTGAATGGCATTTCTCAAAGTATGATGGCCAGAATTCTCATGTCGTGATCACCTGAGGATTTTTATTTTTAATGAAGAGTAGTGAACTGTAGCTTTGTCAAAGTCCTGATCTCTAGATTTGTCAAATCAGAATCTCTGGAGATGGGTATAGGAGTATAAACTCAAAATGAATCCTCAAATTGATTTTTACACATACTAAAGCTTGAGAAATACCAAGTTAGGGGATAGCAGCCCTTGAAATGGACAGAAGGGATGTCCTTGGCAGTGTTGCTTTCATGTGTGCTGGTAGGATAACCCGGCATTGGCCAGGTCAGGTTTTCACATGATCAACATAGTGATGTTTGCTTCCAGCTGCAATTTCTTTTCTTAACGGTAATCATGTCTCTTTGCTCCCCAGATTTAAATGTAGCCAAAGCAGGATGTCTTTAATTTTAGTACTCCAGTTCAATCTGTATACATTTCTGTTTTTCAGAAGCACATATGATTTTTTAAAATGGATTATCGCTCTGGTTGCCCAGGCTGGAGTGCAATGTACAATCTTGGCTCCCTGCAACCTCCGTCTCCCAGGTTCAAGTGATTCTCCTGCCTCAGCCTCCCAAGTAGCTGAGATTACAGGCATGTGCCACCACGCCTGGCTAATTTTTTTTATTTAGTAGAGATGGGGATTCACTATGTTGGTCAGGCTGGTCTCAAACTCCTGACCTCATACGATCCACCCACCTTGGTCACTCAAAGTGCTGGGATTACAGGTGTGAGCCACCACGCCTGGCCATATATAATTTTTAAAACATAAATGTTTTGTGGTGTGTCTTAGTCACATCTCTTGCTTATACTTGTGATAATTCCATTACATGTTTTTTTGTGCATGTTCAGAAATATAAGTTCATGTGTGTCAGCTGTCTTTGAACCTTTTAATAAGCTTAACTGAGTTGTTGGGTAATGAGCGTTGCTCCAGGTCTTGTTAACTGGTTATAATCTGGGGCTTTATTGATCCTGTCCTGACATGTGATGTCAAATAGGACTCAAAGTAGTTATGCTTTAGGAGCTGGAAGTGATGTCTGTGACGGCACCGAGCCAGATGACGCTCCGTCATAACAACTTTATCTTCCCTTTCAGACCTCTCAGGTTCAAAAAATTTTAGAAACTCAAGGGGATCTAACAGTGCACATGGCATACCCAGAAATATTGTCACCCAATTGATTAGCGTTAGAACCCAAGATATGGAAGTCCTGGTCCAAACCCCTTTTCACTATGCAAATTATTTTATTTCAGTTTTCTTACCGATTAGGGCATTTGAGAACAATGTAGCATAAGTGGTAGATTTTATTACACAAATTTGATTCAAATGCCTGGGAAAACATGGCGCTAACAATATGAATTGCCAGGCAAAGGAAGATTTAAAAACTTGATCTTCTACAATACTTGTGAAGACAAAAAAATTGCAATAATTTTTGCAAAGCAGTTAGTAATTGAATGTATGTCTAAAGAATGTAGTCATATGCGTCTCGCCATTTTTACATTAGATTTGCTAATGCATGTAGCCTCTTCATCAGAAAGTCTTACTAGTAGTGGATGGAATCTGCATGTGTTAAGAGATGTCTTAATGTGTTAATGTGTCTCAGCCTTGAGTCTCAAAAAGAGGAACTGAAGTTTATTTCATTATGTGGTCCTGTTTTATACCACCAGTGATGAGAAGTGGGTTCAGACAATAAACCATTGACTCACTTTAACAAAGCCTGTGTACCTACAATGTGTAAAATATGGTATCAAACATTGTGGTGAATTCAGTGATTAAAAATAAAAAGATACTTTCCTATTGAAGAAACTAGCCTCTCAATCATTAATAGAAGTTTTTGTTCTAATTGCATCAACACTTTATTTTTTGAACAAATCTATGCCCCCTTTCCAGTCTATCAATGTTAGTGTATCTCATTTACTTCTTTGAACAAATACTATTCCTCTACTTTGACAAACAAACGTACATTTGGTCTCTTCAGAACTATATTATTAGTTTTTCTTTTCTTCTTCAAAAGTGTTTTGAAGTTTGGCTACTTTATTTTTTTAAAGTTTGTTTATTTTCCAAGGACCTCCTTTTCTGTGGACCACAAAAGGCAATTCTTGTCAAGGGTGAGCAGGGAGATAGAAGAATCTTCAGTTATACTTAAGTATATAGAGAGAACCTACGAAATTGAACTGAGGTCTTCACTAAGCTTCTGGCAGATTGTCACTCCTCCAGTTAAACTAAAAAAAAAAGCATGTTTTTTAAAAAATTGCATAACAATCCTTACTACTTACACCAGAAGAGTTTATAATGCAGTTTGAGAAAAATGTATAAACATATATAGTCAGATATGTATGTGTCTATGTGGATACATACATATATTTACAACTCTGGCTGAAGACATAATGTTGTAAATATAATAGAAGGATAATATGTTACAGCTATAAGAAATATTGTTTACTGGGGAGAATATGAGTATTTTCTAGCTTTAGTGTAATATTTAGGGCAATAAAAGTAGTTTCGAACTGTCAGAATTCAGTTCTGTTAACGGTATTGATAGGGACTGCATCCAGAAAAGGCTGTGGATTATTTCACATATTGATTCTCTTTTTACCTTGGGTACCCAGTTTCTTCATGTTGCTCTTGCTTTTCACTTGCAAAATGTTTTCTTGTGCATCTGTTTTATGTCAGTCATTAGGGCAGTAGACAAGAAACCGAGATGACAGTGTGATGATAAGGGCTTGGACAAAGGAACCCACAGGGCCACGTGGGAACGGGAAGGGAATCTAAAGAGAACGGGCTGCTTCAGACTAAATGGCAACAAGAGGGTTTAACTTTTTTTGTGCCATGGACTTCTTTGGCAATTTGGTGAAGCTTGCAGGCCTTTTCTTAGGATAATATCTTTGGATGCATATAATAAAATACATGGCCTTTCAAGGGAATCAAGAATAATAAAATACAGTTGTCGAAACATTTTTAAAAACAAATTTTACTGCTTTATTAAAGCATTACAAATAAGATCTAGCAACAGACATAACTAGTGTAGTTCTGAGGTGGTAATATGCATAAGTATTGATAGCATTTTAAGATCTATGCAACAACTGTAAGAGGATGTAGAGGGGCCCAAAGTGGCTCCGGCCGGATGTCGTGGCGCTTGCGAAGGCGAGGCCAAGAGTTCAAGGCCAACCAACCTCAGCAACCTTACAAGCTCTCAATGATTGGCAAAAAAAAAAAAAAAAAAAAAAGGATGTAGAAATACCTGTGGTTTCTTTTTATGGTGCCAAAGTTGCTGGTACTGTGGATTCAACAGGGTTGGTGTTGACATTTGTAATTGAAAGAATATTCAATTTCATTTAGATTTAGATAAAAATACAGAAATAACTATGCTCACCCAAGTTCACAGACTCCCTGAATTCTCTCTATGAAGTGCTGCTTTAGGGAACTATGAACTCCACACTTAAAACCTTGAATTAAGCTACGTGTTATCTAAAAAAGTCAAGCTCCTTGATAGAGAATAGAATGGTAGTCGCCAGAGAATGTGGATCTGGTAAGATGGGGAAAGGGGAGATGTTGTTCAAAAGGTAAACGTTTATAGTTAGACAGCAGGAGCCAATTCGAGAGCTCTATTGCACAGCATGATGACTACGCTTAACAATACTGCGTCATTTCAAATCCGCTAAAAGAGTAGATTTTAAATGGTCTCACCACAAATATGTGCGGTGATGTGAATGTTAATTAGCTTAATCACTAAACAATGTAAATATATTTCAAAACATCATATTGTACCCCATAAACATAATTATTATCTGTCAAAGTTTATCTTAAAGCTCAATAAAAGGACAATTTAGGTGGGAAAGAGAGCAAATGCATTTTGCACAGAGGCCTCAGATCTCTAATAGAGTGACTGAATTCCTGAAACTTCTAAAAGACCTTTACTTCTTTCTTCTACAATTTTTATATTTGACAGTCTTTTTTCCTTTCACTTAGAGGTTTGCTACGTATTAGACAGAAGCAAAACTCTTTGTTAAATATTTCATGTGTTATTAGAATTGATAAAAGTATTCGTATTCTAAATGTTTATCCTTGTTATTCTTTTTGAAATACTGTTTCTATTTCAGAGTGTTGCCTGTAGCATGTCTGAGGGTCAGGATTTCTGGTCAGATAACTTAAAAAAAAATTATGCACCTTCCTCTGTCATTAGTAATACGTTCAATTTTGGTTATATAATTCCATATTCTTAAATTAAATTTTTAATAGAAAAATGACCAATACTTCTTTCAAAACATTATTCATACATAATAAGGATTAAAGCACAATATGAAATTTATTATATTATCAAAGAAGAATTCTTTACATACTCCCACTTCATTGGATGCTACCCTTTGTTAGCCTATTTATGTATGTTGTTTCAGAGTATGCACGCATGCACGCACACACGGACGCATGCACACGCACGTGCACACACACACACGTAGTTTGTTTTGTATAAGATATATGATCATGGTATATAGTTTGCTAATCTAACCGACCAGTTGTGTTGTTCATCACAGCCTAAATTAGGTATGTCTTAATATTTACATAGTTTATTTTTATTTTTCATAGTAAAGCATCCTGAAATTTTTGGTTGAATTTTGAGTTGGAAAGATTCTTACATAACCATTGGTTGCCATCCTTAAAAAATTTCATCAAGACAAAACTGGGCCTGACACAAGGGAAAGAGTTTCTGAGGATAATGTAGCTTCAGAGCATTTAGTGTGTGTTGGAGGGGAAGTGAGAGATAAAATAGCTTAGAAGATAAGTGGTTAAATTTTAGGAAGGTAAAATTAACGTGAAGGGGAATCCAGCTGCTGCTTCTCTGCTTCAGTCACTGCCCTGACACATTGCACAGCAAAGCATCAGAGGAGAAAGGGGAGTAGGCTGTCAGGGGCTTGGCAGGTCAGATTTTTATGTCTCATCCGCCACAGCATATTAGCTTCTTAGAGTCTTTGTGATTTCCATTTTTTTCCTGATTCATGTTGCACTTGTTCAGCACCAGCGAAAAAGGTACTAAAAAACAAATACAGGCACGCATGCACACACATTCACCCTCCCCTACTTATATTCAGCTATACCTCTGTTACCGAAGACCTTCAGTGAGCCGTGAAGGTTAGTCAACAGCCTGACTAATTCATTACTACTCAACCTTTATTTCAAGTGAAGCTAAATAGGTTATTTTAGGAAGAAAAGCTATTTTCAAGAACAGGTAGATAAACAAGTGAATAAGGAGAATAAGAAATGTTTAAGGGTAATATTAGGCTCGCATTACTTGGGGATTTAAGCTGCAAATCACATAACAGGTGACAGTGAACCCAACTGGTCACCAGAAGTGTTGAAAACATGGCTGTGAGTCAGGAAGCCACAAACACAGGGGCTCCGTTTTTGTAGCTCTCACTGACAGCTCCAGGCTTGGCAGCCTTGGGAGACTCATTTGTTGTTCCTGTCACTAAGTGATTATAAGAAACACACGTTCACAGGCAGAGAAAGAATAACTATTGATGTGAATAGGTATAGTGTCCGTTGTGGCTTTTTTCTAAAATTGCTGTTGCACTGGTTTGGATTTACCCAAAATTACGTGTTGAGGAAAAGAAAGGCTACAATCCTACTTCAATCAGTTATCTATCGAGCAGTTTAATATATACATTTATACTAAGGGGAAAAGAATAAATTAAAATATAGAGTGGAAATTATGAAATGAGTAAGGAAGAAAAGTAGCTGAAATTCTAGGTCCACTTTAGCACGGATGTCTTGTGCACAGTAATAATTAAACTTCGTACACCGATAGGTTTGGGAGGATTTCTAAGAGATTGCTCGGTACTGTTTGTTTTAGTATTGCATTCCTTGATGTATACATGTGTTTGCTGTCTTTATTGAACGAGCTGCCAGAGGTTTTCATTCCACTGTGAGCTTCTTCAGGGATGAGACAAAGTTCTTAAGCTATTCCATCAACATGACCTACACCATGAGGTTGGTACTTTTGCTTTAAAAAAATAAAGGAAGAAATGTAAAGAAAAAACAAGCTCCTAAAGCATAATGAATTTCCTCTGTAATTTCTACAGTCAAAGAGGCCAACATGATCATGTTTGAGAAAGAATTATTAACTACAGTTAGGATGTGTCATGAAACCATGGGCTTGAAAAGAGGATGAGTGTGTTACCTTCTTAGCAGCAGGAATTAGATCTTCCAAGGCTATCTCTGATCACTGTAGAACAGTCCTTCAAAATTTCCTCAACTTTGGTAATATTTGCTAAAAGCAACCATGATCTTGATAAATATAATCAATATGTTTTTAAATTAGAGATTCTGCGCTATTTGTATTTTATGATTAGAAAGCAATGACTCTCTAATGCTATTAGATTCTGTCTTCTGATACAGTATCTTGTGACAATTAATGTACCTTCATTCTCTCTGCTTCTTTCTTTTGTAAAGGCAAAGGTATAGTAACCATGGCATCAAAAAATATAAGTAATTAAACATAGAATAAAAATAATGAAACAGGCTAGGGTGCTAGGCTTGATGTCTTTCTAGCTGAATGTCTTTAGGCAATTTATATTATTTATATTAATCATACCAGCTTCATTTGTAAAATGGGGATCTTATAAAATTATATTCTCATTGTTCATAAGATTGTTGTGAGATTCAAAAAGTACAATATTTTTAAGTACTCAATAAATTGGAATCATGAAATATTAGTTTAAAATGGTTTCTTGAAAAAACACGTTCCTTTTTTAAGACAGAGTTTTTACAATGCATAAATATTATAAATGATATTCCAGGAATATATGAAAACCAGGGTGGGAAGGTTAAGAAGTTGTATGATCTCTTTGAGAACCAAGGTTTATTCACTTTAAGCACCTAAGTTACTCCTGAGAATGATTCATGTAGAGGAATAATTCAAACTGATATTGGTGTCTGTCCATAAAACGTAGCATGCTAGAAAAGCCTATCGTTATCTTACTATGTGATTCAGAGTTAGAAAATTCTTAACTCAGGCATGTTTTGAATTACATAGACAGGATATTGAAATTTAGTCTCTGAGGGCTTTAAAAATGTGTGCATTTGTTTATAAAGTGCTTTTGAAATACAGACTATCATATGTATTCAAAAGTCCAAGAGTGTGGGGACAGTAAAAAGCCAATGTGTTGAAGATGCTTCTGAGTGTGAGCGACATGTTAAAATGATGACAGGGGACTTTAAGCTGTACTGGAAAGAAAATGAAAATAATAAATGATAATCATGGCAAACGCTACTGTTGCTAACTCTTTAAAGCCTCATGCACAGGAGTGATAGTCCTCCTTTTCCAAATACATTGCAAGGTTTCTCTCGTATTTTGTTCATCTGCATTTTGCCTCATTTTTTCTATAGAGATGTTTTAAGTTTGTATTTGCCTATATGGATGGGTCTTTTTCTTCATGGCTCCTGGCCTTCATGTCATGCATAGAATGGCTTTCCCCAGGCCAACACTGTTTAAAAAATTCACTACTATTTTTATACCTTACTTTGTAATTACATACATTTCTCATGCATCTGGAAATTGTATTGGTATAAGAAAATAAAAATGATATCCTGTATACATATTCCCATACAGCTAGTTACTTGACCCAATATCGTTTACTGTTGTAAATAATGCATCTTCTCTGCCACCAATTTAAATGGTTGTTTTTATCATGAAGTACATTCCCATATATATTTATATATTTCTTTCTAGACTCACTGAAATTTCCACTGATCTTCTAAGTCTTATTTCAGAACCAAATTGTTTGGATCATGATAACCATATGATATCCTTCATGACATGCAGTCTCTACTCGACTTCTGTAACATCAAAGGCTCCTGATACCTTCTCTGTTCTGGGTTCTGCTTTGCTGTTCCTGGTGTAAGTTCACTTACTCTTCCCACCCTTGAAATCCGGGTGCTCCTCCAAATTCAGTCAATCGTTTTTTCAGTCTTCATATCCTTAATGGACATTTTTGTCTAGTCTCAAAGCTTCAACACTGTCAAACATTACTGGGAAGTCCAAAATGCAAATCTCTGGCTCAAAATTCTTTACTGTGGGTTAGCCATATTCCCTAAATGTCTACCCAGGTAGATGCCTTGAAGTTACATTAAATTCAAAACGTCAAATACTCATTATCTCTGTTGTTTTACTCACCCTAAACTTTCTCTTCTTCCTGTGCCTTCTCATAAACAGTACCACTCATCAACAGGTAGGCCACGCCAGAAATCTGGGATTGACTCCCATCATTCTCTTGCTCTCACTATGTTTTTAGTTAGTTAATAAGTTTGCTATTCCAATGTCAACTACTTTCTCTTTTCTCCTATTAATGCCACACTTAAGGATTCTATCATCTTTCCCTCAGGTTATGTCATCTGCCTTCCTCTTTTTCAGAAACTCCCCAGGTTACACAACAGATATTCCTAAGATGCAAATCTGATCATTTCATTTCATCTACATGAACTGTTTTCTGTCTCTCGGTAAGAAGATAATCCAACTTTAGGCTTGGCGTAGTGGCTCATGCCTGTAATCCCAGCAATTTGGGAGGCCGAGGTGGGCAGATCACAAGGTCAAGAGATGGAGACCATCCTGGCCAACACAGTGAAACCCCATCTCTACCAAAAATACAAAAATTAGCCGGGAGTAGTGGCTTGTGCCTGTAGTCCCAGCTACTCGGGAGGCTGAGGTGGGAGAATTGCTTGAACCCAGCAGCAGAGTTTGCAGTGAGCCCAGATGGCGCCACCGCACTCCAGCGTGGCGCCTGGCAACAGAGTGAGACTCTGTCTCAAAAACAAAAAAAATAAACTTTAAAATAATCCAAGTTTAAAATAGCATTTAGAAGACCCTGCGTGGCCTGGCCCTTGCACACCTCATCTCGTCGTTGCTCCCCCTTCTACACATATGCTGGAAATGCCGAGCTTCTTTGTGTTACTCAAACACGTCCTGTGCTCTGCTGCCCACATGTCTATTTAAACTTCTCCCTCTGCTTGGAAAACTTTTGCTCCTCTCTCCCTGGCCAACTGCTGCTCATCCATCTGACATCAGCTGAGGCTTGATTTCCTCCCAAAAATATTTCTCAAATTTTCCCGTGGAGACTTGGTACCAGTGGACGTTCTCCCATAACAACCTGTGTCACTCCATGTTAACACACTGTTTTGGAAATGCTAGGCTGTGTCTTTTATACAAGGAGTCAGATTGCAAAACATATGAAAGCAATACGTGTTGCCTGATATATTCAGCCCGGTATTCCCATACCCAGGAGAGTGCCTGGGCATTCAGAGTTCTCTGAATATTTACAGGAGAAAGGAACAGAAGAGCGAGAGAGGGATGTAATATGTTATTTACACAACGTCTTTTCTTTCTCTCACAGAATACACAAATGGGCAGTCATATACACATTCATAAAAATATATACAAATTTTATACACAAAATATTGAAAGCAAATACTATAAAATGTTAGTGACTTTTGTGGATATTGAGATTGTAGGCAGTTTTTCTTACTATTTTAGCATTTCTATGTCATGTAAGACAAAAACTCAGAAAATCTATAACCAGAAAAAAAGGTTATTCAAATTAGACTCCTAATACTCTTAATTGCAATGCTTAAAATACACTTTAGAATATAAATATTTTAGTTTTGTGTTATATTTATTTTCTAGGGTTTCTCTAATGTAGTAACACAAACTGGTGGCCTAATACCATGGAAATTTTTTCTTTTCCACTTCTACAGTCTACTGTAAAAGCAAGGCATCCACAGGCCCATGCTTCCTTGCGGCTCTGCACGGAACCCTGACCTTGCCTCTTACTGGCTTGTGAAGGTGGCCATTGACCTTTGGCATTCCTTTGCTTCTACAGCTGCTGCACTTCCTCTCTACCTCAGTTGTCACAGTTGTCACATGGCATTCTTCCTGTAAGTCTTTTTTCTTTTTCTTTTTGGAACTTTTTAATATACTTTAAGTTCTGGGGTACAAGTGCAGAACCTACAGGTTTGTTACATAAGTATACATGTGTCATGGTGGTTTGCTGAATCTATCACCCTGTCATCTATGTTAGGTATTTCCCCTAATGCTATCCCTGCCCTATCCCTTCACCCCCTGCTATCCCTCTCCAAGTCCACCACACCTGTACAGGCCCCGGTGTGTGATGTTCCCCTCCCTGTGTCCACATGTTCTCATTGTTCAACACCACTTACGAGTGAGAACATGCTGTGTTTGCTTTCTGTTCTTGTGTCAGTTTGCTGAGAATGATGATTTCCAGTTTCATCCATGTCCATGCAAAGGACATGAACTCATCGTTTTTATGGCTGATAGTATTCCATGGTGTATATGTGCCACATTTTCCCTGTCCAGTCTGTCATTATGGGCATTGGTTCCAAGTCACTGCTATTGTGTACAGTGCCACAGTGAGCATACATGTGCATATGTCTTTGTAATAGAATGATTTCTGGTCCTTTGGATATATACTCAGTAATGGGATTGCTGGGTCAAATGGCATTTCTATTTCTAGGTCCTCAAGGAATCGCCACAACTGTCTTTCACAATGGTTGAACTAGTTTGCACTCCCACCAACAGTGTAAAAGTGTTCCTATTTCTCCACATCCTCTCCAGCATCTGTTGTCTCCTAATTTTTTAATGATCGCCATTCTAACTGGTGTGAGATGGTATCTCAATGTGGTTTTCATTTGCATTTCTCTAATGACCAGTGATGATGAGCTTTTTTTCATGTGTTTGTTGGCTGCATAAATGTCTCAGTCCTATTGGATTAAGGATCTATCCTATTCCAGAATGACCTTTCCTAAATTTAACTAATTACCTCTGAAAGGATCCTAATTCCAAATAAGGTCACATTCTCAGGTTATGGAGGTTAGGACCTCAATATGTCTTTTGGTAGGAGACACAGTTCAACTCATTGCTCATGTAAAGCATGTCTTTTTGTCTGACTCCCATATATGAAATGATAAATAATGAGCTCATCCAGACTGTACTTTTAAATGCTTAACAGAACAAACTGACCTGTGACACAAATGTAATTATCCATCAACCTTTAAAATGTGAAGTAATATAGTATTCCTATACCATTTTAAAAACATATTTTGATACTGAGGAAAGTATATTTCTTCCTTTTCCTTATATTTTGTGAGTTAGGGATTGAGTTTGGCTGCAGGGAGGAGATCTGACTACAACATCATTAGCATAAAAGGATATATGTTTCTCACATTTTAAGCAAACCTAACATATGCAATAGCTAATACTGGTTCAGTATCTTAAGCATGTCAGGGCAAAGAATTCGTGATTTTGGGGGCCTTTGACTCAGCATCTTATACTATGTGCTTCATAGCCAAAATTTTATTCTAAACAAGTAAAAAAGGCATTTGGAAAAAAAAAAAGTCAGTGGAGCATGCTCCCTTTTCATAAGTGTTTTCCTCAAGCCTCACTTCCAAGATAACCCATGAAGGAAGGATGAGAGGGAGAAAGGACCTAGGAGGGAAGACATACCGTATCTCTTTCCTTCCCCAATTCAACCCATCAAACACAGATTTTTTTTTAATTTGAATAGTTTTGGGGGTACAGGTGGTTTTCACTTACATGGATGAGTTCTTTAGCGGTGAATTCTGAGATTTTAGTGCCCTGTGACCTGAGCAGTGTACACGGCACCTAATATGTAGTATTTTATCCCATTCTCCCACCTCATGTTGCCAAAGTCCATTATTTCACTGTGTATATCTTTGCATCCTCATAGTCTACCTTGCAAATACCGTAAGTAAGAACATACAGTATTTGGTTTTCCATTTCTGAGTTACTTCACATAGAATAATGGTCACCAAATCCATCCAAATTGCTGCAAAAGACATGATTTTGTTCCCTTTATATCTTAGTAGTAGTCTATGGTGCGTGTGTACTTACATTTCTTCCTGGCAGTATAAACCTCTAACTTTAGTCAGTTGAGGAGATGGATGTAAGAATGATGTCTCATTTCCTTGACAGAAGGAAACATACACACACAGATATAGGGGTGTGTGTGTGTGTGTGTGTGTGTGTGTGTGTGTGTGTATATATATATATATATATATAAAATTTTCTTTACCCACTTGATTGATAGGCATTTGGGCTGGTTCAATATTTATTCAATTGTGAATTGTGCTGCTATAAACATGCGTGTGCAAGTGTCTTTTTCATATATGACTTCTTTTCCTCTAGGAAGATTCCCAGTAGTGAAACTGCTGGATCAAATAGTACTTCTATTTTAAGGTTTTTAAGGAATCTCCATACTGTTTTCCATAGTGGTTGTACTAGTTTATTTTCCCACCAGCAGTGTAAAAGTGTTCCCTTTTCACCACATCCATGCCAACATCCATTATTTTTTGATTTTTTAATTATGGCCATTCTTGTAGGAGTAAGGTGGTATTTTCATGGTGGTTTTAATTTTAAGCACAAATTTATGAACACTCAGTTAATCTTGGTGGCGAACAACTGTGTGATCGTTTGAGGGACATAATCATCTAATTAGGTCAGATTGATTTTGTCAAATATAAATTAAAAATATATGTCAGTAGCGTTGGCCATTGAAACAAGAACTTTAACTGTAGCCTGCACAAATGGTTCTCAAAATTGATTTACTATCTGACTCTAGGTTCTAACAATGTTTTTACAGTGATAGAAAAATTAGAATAATTAGAACAATCTGGAAAATTTTTCACTAGGTTAAACTGATTGAACTTAAAAATCTATCCTATTGGGAGGCCAGGGCGGGTGGATCACTTGAGGTCAGGAGTTCGAGACCAGCCTGGCCAACATGGTGAAATCCAATCTCTACAAAAATACAAAAAAAATTAGCTGGGCATGGTGGCACACTCCTGTAATCCCAGCTACTAGGGAGGCTGAGACAGGAGAATCACTTGAACCCAGAAGGCTGAGGTTGCAGTGATCTGGAGTGCACCCATTGCACTCCAGCCTGGGTGACAGAGTGAGACTTCAAACACCAATCCCCCAAAAAAGCTGTCTCATTTTTAGATGGGGTCTTTTTTATCTTTGGGGGGGTTATTAAAAATCATTTCTTATATAAAATGTTAGTAATAATAAATGACAGCCATTTTGTTTTACTGTGGGTGAAGGTGCTTGCTCAGAAAGAAAAAAATTCTATTTAACACTTTCAAAGTATGGGAAAATGTTATAATTACCCAGTGATAAGAGTGATAAACTGAGAAAGCCCTAACCCTCAAAGAGCTTACATTCTCCAATGAACAAGGACATGAGTGAATGAATGAATGAATGAATGAATGAATAAAACGATCTAGATAGTGACAAATACTCTAGGGAAAATAGGAAATCGGAGAGTGCCAGGACACATGTCTGAGGATACACTGCATATGGTGGTGGGGGTAAGCCTCAGAAAGCTGACTTCAGTGTTGAGAAGTGGAGCATTCTGACAGGAAATGCAATTGCAAACTATGAAACAGGGATTATCTTGAAGAAATAAGACGGTGTGGATCCCTTTCCAGAATGTTGTTACAGTCTTCTGCAGCTACATATTCTGTCCTCGTTTAAAGATGCTGTGAAACAGAAACACCTACAGCGTTAGAATCACGATTTAGTAGCTCAGAGCGGGCAGAAGGTGTTAAGCATCCTTTCACTCTCCCACAATACATGCCAGGCACTTGCCGTTAAAATGCTGGTAATTTCTCTGAATATTTTCCCATCTATTTATGAAGTCTCTACTCATTTTAAAAATAATTATATAGGATGCAATGCTTTTTTGTTTCTCCCTCTTTCCCTCTCTGCTATTTTATTTAATAGAAATCCACTCAGGTGGAAATCAATTTATTCACAATAAAAACGGAATGTCTAAAAAAGAAATGAAAACATATAGAACTGACTTATTGTGCTCAGTCTGAAGAAAACAGGAAGAATTCCTAAGACTGGTTAAATTTAACAAAGTTAAATTAAGCAAGGAAAAAGTTCAAAAACTAGGCACCACCCAAGACCCCCGACAACTCAGGAGTGCCCCTCCCTCCGATATGTTAAGCTGCATTGATAACCAGAAAACAGGAAATGAGACACAGTGATTACCTGATTGGCGCGGTCAGGCATTTGCCTTACTTGGGCATAATTTGGCAGCCTTTGGCATGATTCCTGAAACTGAGCTGCTTGATGAAGAAGGTGTGTACTTCTAGGTTAGGTTGCAACTTCTTTACACATCAAGCTAGGGTACAGTTCACTATGAACGGGACGCTTTGGGTCAAACTGAATTTAGTAAGCGCTTTCTCTAATAAACTCTTCATTGCTATCTTTTTAATGATGTAGAAACAGATTGTACAACAGGGTCTGTCTGTAGTGTAGTTTACAAGAAAGCCCAGTGGCCTCAGAGGAGGCTGTACTTTGTAGGGAAGGAAGGAAACATCTGAGCAGAGGAGAGCTGTGAAGCTAGAGTTGGGAAGCCCTGCCAACTTTCCACGTCATCAAATTTACCCCATCTGAGAAAGATTCTTTCATACATACCACGCCGTAATGGTTAATACTGTCAACTTGATTCTATTGAAGGATGCAAAGTATTGATCCCAGGTGTGTCTGTGAGGGTGTTGCCAAAGGAGACTAACATATGCATCAGTGGGCTGGGAAAGGCAGACCCACCCTTAATCTGGGTGGGCACCATTTAATCAGCTGCCAGCGCATGTAGCCTATAAAGCAGGCAGCAAAACGTGAAAAAAATAGACTAGCCTAGCCTCCCAGCCTACATCATTCTATGCTGGATGCTTCTGCCCTCAAACATCAGACTCCAAGTTCTTCAGTTTGGGACTCGGACTGGCTCTGCACTCCTCAGCTGGCAGACAGCCTGTTGTGGGACCTTGTGATCATGTGAGTTAATACTTAATGAACTCTCCCTTGTATATATATCTATCTATCCTGTAGTTCTGGCCCTCTAGAGAACCCTGACTAATACACACACTATACATGTAAAATAGAAGAGTACCTTCCTTCCCAGCCCTAATAGTTCATTTTTATCAACAGACCCTAATACTCACCCAGATTTACATATGGGATTCAAATGAGAAATTTGAGGCTGACCAGTTTTATACTGAGCCTTTATCCAACATTTCCCTGTCTGGTGTGATTAACTATAACATATAACTGGAATTTTCTCTACCAATTTGTAAACCTCTTTGGAGACAGAATCCATGTCACCTTTGTATTCGCTGCACAGGGATTTTTCCAGTTTCATTTCAGAAGATGGGATGTTTCAATCTGAACTAGTTCTAGGTAAAATTAAAGTACACAATTTAATTTCTCTAATCTCTTCACCTCCTGGTTATGGATATTTTCTTCCTTTTTTTCTGGCTATTTTTAGATTCCTGGTATCCTCATATTTTCTCCTCCCACCCCAGGTTAAAAAATAAAAAAGGTAGGGAGGTATCCCTGTAAAAAGACCTGATAAATTCATTTACACTAGGTAAGAAGGTACTGTTTCTTTAAAATGTCCCCCGTACTCTCTTCTAAGGACATTTTGTATTATACCTAGTCCAAGAGGGATTCCAGTGGAAGGAAAGCAATGCCTAGGAGACTTCGCTCTACAGCTCCCAGGTGCTTGTGTATACATGAAAAATAAGATTTACAGATTTGTTTGTAAAACACCACTGTATTAGTTTATTTTATGTTGCTGTCACAGAATGTGTGAGACTGGGTATTTTCTAAAGAAAAGAAATGTATTTCTTATAGTTCTGGAGACCAGGAAGTCCCAGGTTGAGAGTCTACAGCAGGTTGGCTTCTGGTAAGGGTCTCCTGCTGCATCATAACAAGATGGAAGGCAACACAGTGCAAGAGAGGCACACCCAGAGCCAAACTGGCTTTTGTAGCAGACCCACCCTTAGCCAACCCACTCAATCCATTAACCTATGAATGGATTAATCTCTTTATGAGAGTGGAGTTCTCAGGGCCCAAATATCTATTAAAGAGCCCCACCTCTCAATATGGTTACACTGAGAATTAAATTTCAACATAAATTTCAGATGGGCAAGTGTTCAAATTGTAGCAGCCAGCTAGGTGAATACAAATTCAATCTATACATCACTAGTTTTTGAAGTTTTCCTATCTGAGAAAGTCTTGGGTGCCTTGAGTTATAGAAAGTATTCACATACATTCACCCCAACACACCTTTTCTCTTTCACCTTACTGCTCCTCAATAGCACTACCTCCGTCCATTCATCCTTCCTTCCTTCATCTTCTTCCATCTTTCTTTCCTGCCTTGCTGCCTCTGCCGCCTTTTCTTCCTTTTGCCCTCTTTCTCCCTCCCTTCCCTTTTCCCTCCAACCTTTATTGAGCATCTGCTGTTCTGGACAATGCACCAACCTCTTGAGAGTACTATACAGAGTAAGGCACAGGTCCTGCCTTCGGCAGTTGGCAGGCTAAAGGTAAATGGTGAGAATTAAGTGCATAAAAGGGAACGAAGAAGATAATTTGTAATAGAAATATGAAGAGAACAGTTTCCATGAGAAAGATAACTGGGGAAGCAGCAGCAATATTTTCTAAATAAGTTTCTATTAGAAACAGCTTTTGACAGATGCGTAAAATTACTATTTGGAAAGTAAGGAGATAGCATTTCAGATAACGGAGAAGTGTGTGTAAGCAAATACCAACTCTTGTAAGATGGGGAAAAGCATATAGCCCGTGTGATTAGAGGTAGAATGTACTAGGACAGGGTAGGAGGTGAAGCTGGAAAATTAAAATGAGGACAAATACTTAACCTTGTTATCCACAATAGGTATACCTTCTCCAATGTGTCAATTGCAAATAACCCATTTTCTTAACCCCTCTTTCATAGATTTGCATGGGCTTCTGGTTTTCTATGTATTTCACTGTTTTGTCTTCCTTAGTCTCTTAGACATATAAACGTTGAGACCCCCAAGGCTCAGTCCATCAGCCCTGCTCCCCTGCCATTTTCTGTTCTCTATTGAGAGAAGCTCCTTTCTGAAGTGCCTAAGAGCAGTTACGCAAGAGTCAAAGTACCTAGTTTCAGTTTCCAACCTTTGGCCTTATGACTATGCTTCCCCCATGCTTTGTTGCTCCAATCAAAATACTTGTAAGACCTATCAGAAAAGCTTGTTGCAGTCTTAAATAATCTAAGATACGTGTCACAAAGAGACTCAGAAGAGAAGGCCTGCCTGCTTATACTTATAGACTCGCTCACAAGTTTGGCCCTTGAGTTGGCATCTAGGAACGTGGATTTGGGGAGTATTTTCACACAACTAACTCATTGCAGTGGCTCACCATGACTAATGTATTTGGCTTGTGTTGACCACCTGCTTTACTTCTGGAATTCTGGAATATTTGTGTGTACCACACAGAGACTGCCTGAGTGATTAGCCTCCAATAAAAACCCGAGGATCTGATTCTCTAACTGCCTTACCTGGTTGGCAACATTTCCGGTGTTACCCCAACTAATTGTTGGGGGAATTTAAGCATATTCTGTATCACTCCACTGGGAGAGGGCGCTGTGCCTGGTTTCCCTCAGAAAATGCCCCATGTGCCATTTCCCTTTGCGGATTTTGTTTTCTGTACTTTTCCTGTAATGAATCATGGCCATGAGTATGATGACATACTGAGTTATTTGAGCCCTAGCAAATTATCAAACCCAGAAGTAGTCTTGGGACCACCAAACGTAACATGTAAAAAGCATTTATGTGAGTGTTAGGCATATAATAATAACAAAAGAAAATCAGCTGTTTTTATTATAGACCCTGTTTTTTTTTTTTTTTTATAAAAAAAAATAAGGCTCTTCTGGGTTTTAAGTATTACCTGCATTCTGATGATTATCAAATATGTTTCAGCAGTTGAATGCTTTTTATAACTGTAAATTCATATGTAAAATTCCACATACAGGATCCCCATGTGAGTTTCTAATGGGCATCTCAAACTGAGGATGCACAAAAGAGAACTCTGGATTCTGCTCCAAGGAAAAATCTCTACCCATGTCGGTCACACCGCAGTTGAAGTCACCACTATCACCCTACTGTGCGGGAGTCTCCAGTGTTTTCTCCCTTTTGTTCACTCCATGCGTCATCCATGAATAAACCTCATTTGTTTCCAAAGATATGTCACAAACTTTAAACACAGTTCATCAACTCATCATTACCGCTCTCCAACCTGCGGTATAAGCACCCCAACGAACCTCCTTGCTTTCATTTTTACCTCTATCAGTCTACCTTCTACGGACCAGCCGGTATTGTCTCTTTAAAAGCAGAACATATCTCTCCATCACTTTAAAGCCCTGGTGTTTTCCACTTTAATTTAACGTTCATCCCATAACCTACACAGGACTAGATGATTGGCCCTTGCACACTTCCCTGGGCATTCTTTGGCTTACTAATGCATCCTTTCTCTTCCCCGAACGTGACAAGCTGGCTTCCATTTAGCAACTATAGACTGGGAGCTCTCTGCCTGGAGCACATTGACTCGTTTTCCCATGGCTGCCCCCATCTCATAAGGCAGGTCACTTTCAGACCACCTGACTTGAAGTAACCACTGCTCTCTTTATAGCCAATGTTTTTATTTCAATCAACTATCATGAACAAATGTTTGCCTTTCTATTTTTAGAAATGTAAAAAAAAAAAGTAAACAAATGTTTACTTTCTTTCTTTTATTTATTTATTTTTTTGAGACGGAGTTTTGCTCTTGTTACCCAGGCTGGAGTGCAATGGTGCGATCTCGGCTCACCGCAAGCTCCACCTCCTGGGTTCAGGCAATTCTCCTGCCTCAGCCTCCTGAGTAGCTGGGATTACAGGCACGCGCCACCATGCCCAGCTAATTTTTTGAATTTTAGTAGAGACGGGGTTTCACCATGTTGACCAGGATGGTCTCGATCTCTTGACCTCGTGATCCACCGGCCTCGGCCTCCCAAAGTGCTGGGATTACAGGCTTGAGCCACCGCGCCCGGCCTACAAATGTTTACTTTCTATTTTTAAAATGTTGTTCAAAGTTTTTAAGATCGGTCTCTGGCCTTCCTCCTCTTTCCTAGTGCTATGTTCAGAAGCAATTATTTTGAACCATTTTGACTCTTCATTTTTATTACTAGTTTTTTAATTCTTAATAATACAGATATGTCTTCATTTATCAAATTTAGTCCTATATGTTTACTTCTCACTTTGGAAGATAGAGCTCTGGTTCCTTGCACCACTCTCAATATAACCTCATCTTTTCCTCCCAAAGCTGGTAATTGTATAATGTTGCTTCTTCTACTGTTTAAACATTGAACAATATATAGCCTTTTCAATGGCTTTCCCTATCAACTTGATATAATATCTCTTGAGTTCCCATGATGTAAAAGGAAGATATTGATGTCTCTTTTCTCTGTTAACCACATCTAAATTTCTGTCATATGAAAGTCTATTCTTTTAAAAGTGCTATTTTTTACTATTGAATTTTCGAAATACTTTGTATATTTTAGATAAAAGTCCTTTACAGATCTGTAGATAGCAAATATTTTTCTTTCAGTCTGTGGCTTCTCTTTTTATTCTCTTTCACAAAACAAAAATTATGAATTCTAATGAAGTCTAGCTTATCAATTTTTTCTTTCATGGATCATGCCTTTGGTGTATCTATAAAGTCGTCACCAAAAAATGGATTACCTGGATTTTATCCTGTTATCTTTTAGAAGTTTATAGTTTTGTATATTACATTGAGGTCTGTGATTCACTTTGGTTTGCATTTTTTTTTTAATGTTGTGAAGTCTGTGTTTAGATTCATTTATTTTCTTTTTGTATGTAGATGTCCGGTTATTATAGTATCATCTGTTGAAAAGATGACTTTCTTCTCCGTTGTATTGACTTTCTTCTTTGTAAATGATCAGCTGGCTATATTTATGTGGGTCTACTGCTGGACTCTCTATTCTGTTTTATTAGTATGTATACCTATTCTTTTGTTAATATCACAGTGTTCAATTTTCACAATTGATATGTTTGATGTATCATAACATCCTGTTGTACCTCATAAGTATTTAAAATTATTATTTGTCAATTAAAGTAAAATAAAATTTTAAAGTCACTTGGTAGAGTTTACCAGTGAACCATCTGAGCCTGGTGCTATGTATTTTGGAAGGTTATTAATTGATTTAATTTATTTAATATATGTACCCATTCAGATTGCTTATTTCTTCTTATGTGAATCTTGGCAGATAGTGTCCTTCCGGGTCAATTTTATCAAGGCTATCAAATTCGTGGGCATAAAGTACTTTATGTTGATTACACTTTTCATGTCTTTAGGCTGTGCATTGTTGTATTTGTTTTGTTGTTGTTGTTGTTGTTTTTTCTTGTTTTGTTTTGGTAGAGACAGGGTTTCACCATGTTGCCTGGGCTGGGCTTGAACTCCTAGGCTCAAGTAATCCTCCTGCCTCTGCCTCCCAAAGTGTTGGAATTACGGCATGAGCTACTGTGCCTGGCCTCATTTCTGAGGCCTATTGCTTTATTAATATTTTCAAAGAATCAGCTCTTGATTTCATTAATTTTCTCTTGATTTCTTGATTATAATTTCATTAATTTCTGTTCTAGTTTTTATCATTTATTTTCTTTGGCTTATGTTGCATTTAATTTGTACCACTTTTTCTAGTTTCCTAAGGTGGAAAGTCAGGTGACTGATTTCAGATCTTTCTTTTTTTCTAACATATACATTTAAAAGTATCAATTTCCCTCTAAGCACTGCTCTCACTGTATCCCAGAAATTTTCATGTTTGTCTTCATTTTATAGTTAAAAATACTTTTGAAATTCTTTTATAGTTTCTTCTTTGACATACATGTTACATGGTTTAATCTCTAAATATTTTGGAATTTTCCAGCTACCTTTCTGTTGTTGATTTTTTGCTTACTTCCGCTTTGGTCTGAGAGCAGAAATTGTATAATTTATATTCTTTAGAATTTACTAAGCTGTGTTTTGTGGCCCAGAATGTGGTCTATCTTGGTAAAAGTTCCTCTGCCTTCTTTGAGAAATTGTTCGTATCTTTAATTTCCTATAGTTTGAAAATAAGATGCCTAGATGTAGTCTTTCTGCCATTTATCCTTCCTGGTATTCTGTGAACTTTCTGCATCTGTGGTTAGGTGCTTGACGTTAATTTGAGGAAATGCTCATCCATTACTTTTGTAAATATTTCTTTGGTTCTTTCCTCTCTTTCTTTTCCTTCTGATATTCCCCTTCATGCATATGTCACATCTTTTGTTGCTGTCCCACAATTCTTCCATTTTTGTAAGTCCCCTTTCTCTTAGCTTTTTAGTTTTTTAGTTTTGTTTGAGATAGTCTCAAGCTCAGAACATCTTGCCTTTGTCATGTTCAGTCTATTAACAAGCCTATAAAAGTCATTTTTGATCTTTAGTGTTTCTTTTGGTTCTTCCTTAAAATTTTCATCTCTCTGCTTAAATTGCTCATCTGTTTTTACACACTGTCTAACTTAATTATTAGGACTCTTTGCATATTAATCAAAGTTGTTTTAAATTTCTAGTCTGGTAATTCTAACTTTCCTGGCATATCTGAGTCTGATTGTGATGATTGCTGTGTCTCTTCAAACTGTGTTTTGGCCTTTCAGTGTATCTTGTAATTTTTTCTTAAAAGCTGGCCATATGTACTGTGCAAAAAAGGCTGCTATAAATAATTGTTTAATAAGGTAGAGGTAAGATATGGGGAAGAAGAAGTGTTCTATAGTCGTATGATTAATTATCCTTCTTTTAGTGAGCCTGTGCTGCTGTACTGTAAACTTTACACATGCTTCCCAGTCTACGTCTCCCCACCCCTTGGATACAGGATAGCTAAAGTGGACTGGAGCTGAGCCCAGGTCAGTTTGGCACTGATAAAGTTGCTGCAGGTTAAACTCCAATAAAATAGTTTTTCTATTTGCGCTGATAAAAATCTTCCTCTGTTTTTCTAAGTTGCGCTGATAAAGTCTTCCTCCCAGGTCAGTTTGGCGCTGATGAAGTTGCTGCAGGTTAAACGGCAATAAACAGTTTTTCTTGAGGGTGGACTTTGTTAAGGGAATAGAATGGTCTGGTTTATTTCAAAATGTTTCCTTTGCTCCTCCCTCTGCCAGCAACACAAGGGGATTTTTCTCTAATATTCACTGTGAGAACCTGATAGATCTCTAGGAGGCAATATTCACAAAAGTGTAGGGCTCTTCCTATGACTGTGTTCCCCTGGAGCTTTTAACCTTAGAGTCAGCCCCATCAAGCCTCCAGCAATTGATCAATTACAGTTTAGGTTTCTCTATCCTGACACTGATTCCTGCTCATGGGTTTCTGTTGCAGTAAATTGTGATCTCTGTGATTGCTTGTTCTCTCCAATTTTGGGGACAGCAATTTGCCCTGTGACCTCCCTTCTCTTACAGATCTAGGAAGAGTTCTTGGTTTTTCAGTTTTTTCATTGTTTTACTTGTTAAGTCAAAGCAGTGACTTTCAAGCTTCTGAGATGCCAAAACCCCGCCCCACAAAAACTGAAAGTTCATATTTTCTTGTTACCAGAATTTATAAGTTTAATATTCTATCCTGATGTCATATTTCATTTTCCTGTGTTGACATATTTATGTTTTAAAAGCAACTATGGTGAAATTAAGGAAAATGGCCTCAGATTATTTTTTTTTCTCTTGATGAAAATATGCTCCCATTTTTTTTACTTGCTCACTTATTCATACCAGAATGAAAATGATTTAGTCTATTATAAGCATGAGGAACAAAGATGTACTAGGTGAATTTCAGACTCAAATCATACTTTGGGATCACAATCACTTATCCAACATTTTTGTATTTGTTGTTTTAGAGTTAAGATTTTTTGAACTTTAGAAAATGTATACACTACGTGTATTCTGTGTTACATAACAATCCCAGCAGGCCTTGGGGCAGAGCCATGTAATCAAATATATTTTTTCAATACAGTTTATAATCACACTAAGTGGCATAAAGACTATAAATCATTTCTTATCACTTTGTCCAGATTTTCTTGCCCTGAAGGAACCCAATTTATGAAATTCTTTTCAGTTTTCAGAATATTTTAAATGTTAGACCTGTAGATATAGGATTATGCAATAATATGTGATAATTTCCAATTTGTAAGCATAATTTCCATTCAGTGTCTTGACTCCTTGACTTTACTCTGACATAACGTGAATCAGCATTTCGCACTTTCATATAATACCACTGTAAACCCATTACCTCTGTGAAAGCTAGTTAATTGCAGAATGAGTAATGTTTATGTATATCTACATTTTATTGTTGCTTAAATTTACTTTTATTATGGTAACATCACAAGAGTAAATTTATATGGTGGGTTGTTAACTGAGTTGACTGAGAATTAGGAAATTTGTTTAAGTTCAAATTAGGTACATTACTTTACATGCTATTTTCACATTTATTATCTCCAGTTGAATTTGAATGGAAGAAAACCACTTTGAAATAATATAAAATGCCACAGCTTCCTTATATTTCCGTAAAATTATATACAGCATATTTTATGATTAAACACTCAGGATCTGGAGTTAGAAACTAATTTCATTTCTGCTTCTTAGTTAAACTTTGGGAAAAATAAATTCTTTAAGACTCAGTTCTCTTTTTGGCAAAAAAGAGAGATGATGTTACTAATTACATATTATGGGTTACTATACAGTAAAATTGAAGCAAGGCTTATAAAGCGATCAGCATAGTTTCTAACGGGGGCATCAATACATTTTAGTATTACTGTTAAAACAAGAATATCCTTTTAGGCTAGTTCATTAAAAAAAGCAAGCAGCATAGATATTTTTGAAACCATCTGGATATTTATATATAGAATTGACTGCATTTGTTCCAAAACATTAACATGTTTTTGATTTCTAAATATTCTTAGCCAACTAAATAAAAATTTGGGTTTTAACATGAATGAACATAATTATTCTAATATTCTAAGCATATTCTAATATTTTATGAGATAATATAATGAAAGTATGGGGAAATGTATCAGTTAACTTTTGTCTCATAAACACTATCCCAAAAGTTAATGGCTTTAAAAAAAAAAAGCTGTCACCAGTTTATTAGAACATGGATAATCTCAAATATTTTTGTAAACTGAATTTTAAAACATTTGCACATTCTTAATTAAATAGACCAATACATCATAGCAAAGACTTAGAGATTAATATTCATTCTACATTATAATTGTTTTTAAATTAAAACACTTTCATTTCCTATTTGGAATTGGAAAATTTCTAAATGACAGCACAGCCTAGCTAGGGACTGCCTGAGAGTAAAATTAGAATGGAGCAGAATGAAGTGTTCTTCTTTATTGACTTAGCTGCATCTCTGAGCCGAGTTTGCCTATGGATCATTTATTTTTGATATCAGCATATTGGCATTTCCTATATAAGCAAGAAAATTCTCTTTGATATGAGATTAGTGCTGCTTAGATATTCATAGGGGTAGATTCACTGGGGAAAGGGGTTTGCCAACCTATTGAATAAATGCCTGGTATATTTTCTGGCATAGATACACCAAATTTGATGCTGAAAATTGGTCTTGAATAATGCTTGTATCTCTAGACTTAATGCGTACCTAAGACTATGTGAAGGCACAGAGAAAAATACATTGATTGCATTTCCTATTCTACTGCAGTTTATCTCTTAGTTTTTGTAAGAAAGAGGGTTTGCAGTTTTAATCTTCTATGGACAGGCTCCAGAAAATAACACATACAGAAAGTGTTACTTTTCATCTCCTTTGACCATGAACTTGCTGCTCACAATCATTCCTCTTGACCCTTGACCTGAGTTAACTCTTCTCAGATATAGCTTGTTTAGTCTTTACTTTTTTTTAACGAGTCTCTCTCCTTTTCTTCCTTCCTTCCCCCTCCCTTCCTTCTCTCATTCCTTCCTGCCTTCCTTTTTTGTTTTTTGCTTGCTTTCTTCCATTCACTGTTTTCGAAGGGCTGATTAATTCTTAAATATTTATTGTGCTTCATTGAAATATAACTACCTTGTATATGGTATTATAAGGCAGGGTTCTCTAGAGAAAAAATACATATTAAAAAGTTTTATATGTATTGTATAAAATATATTTTATATATTTATATATTATAAATATATAATATATTTACATATTTGTAAATAAAGAAAAACAGAAATATTTATATATTTATACATATAAAGAGAAAGAGACCGAGAGCATGTGTGTACAAAATATGCAGAGGTATTGCCCCTGTTAAAGTCCAATAGCCAGAAACTGCTGTAAAAACAAGAAGAGTCAATTATTCAGTTTGAAAGATTGAATGATGTCAGGAGAACTTTCTCTTACTCAAGGGAGAGTCAGCCTGTTTTTCATTCAGGGTTTCACGGATTGGATGCGGCCCATCCACATTACGGAGAGTTTTTCTCAGTATGTTGATTTAAATGCTAGTTTTATCCAAAAACACCCAGAATACTGTTTGGCCAAACATTTTGTCACTCCCTCACATAGTCAAGGTGATATACTAAATGAATCATCAAATATAGGATTCATTTGAAGACCTTCCTCTGCCTTCCAATATTTCAAACAGTTAATCTGATTGGTGATGCCAAATAAAGACGACCACTATGTTTGCTGAAACCATTTATATTTTGTTGATGTGCCATTTGGCAGATTTTTTGTACCAGAGACCCCCTCTTCCTCACCTAAACCCAAAGAATAAGCTTGAGTGAGAATTGTAGGTGGCATAGGGGAGACGCTGGTGGCATTAGGAGTTAGGTGTGCCATGCAGTGCTGTTTCTCAGTTTTCAAGGTGTGCGGAGGGAGTTGTGTCTAGCTGCATACCTCCCCTTGTCTCACAGCAGGTGTTCTTTGATGTTTTAATGGAAAACAAAATCTCTGTATAGAAACCTATTATCCTTGCTTTAAGACACCCAATACTTATATCAAGTAATTTTTCCTGCTCATTGTAAATAATAAAACCATACCAAGTGATTAACAATTCTTTTGGGACTACTACAGGATGTGATGTAACCTAAAGGTTAACAATTAAGGCTCTGAAGTAGGACTCTCTCTCTGACACTGACTGGTAGTTAACATGGGAAAATCACTTAACATAAGTTAAATCTCCATTTTCTTGACTGTACAATGGAGGAAGTATGTGTGACCTCAGGCTTAAAATTAACTTTTCTGAGGTTGTTTTATCAAGAAAATAATAATAATAAAACTACTGTCTATGGTAGTTCTAAAAATTCATTATATAGAGAGATACACACATCTTAGAATAGTGCATTGCAGATTATTCTGAGCACTAATTGATTGTCATTATGATTATAACCAGTGAATAACCACTAAACATACTCACATATTTAAAGGTCGTATTAAAACTACCCAAGGTTCTTTTCCAGTGGCAACATATCCTTTCATACTTCCCGTTCCTATTCTAAAATATTTTACCACTATATTGCTACAATAATGCAGATGCTGAGAATGTCATTAACATTAAAAAGGATCTCTTAAGAACTCTTAAACTATATTTTTAAATATTGTAGGTCACAATAAGAAAGTTTAATTTTTAAAATTCCTTATGCAATCTATTATCTCCTGGAATCTGTTGTCTCCCGACTGCACTTAGCCCATGCTATTCCGTTCGCCTGAAAAATCATTCCCTTTTCTACTTCCGCTGCTACCCGACTCTCACCTAGCTGCTACTCACTCTTCAGGTTTCAGCTTGCTTTTGCTTCCTCTGTGATGCCTTCTGTAACCTCTGTCTTGCCAGGCCGTCCAAGTGTCCAGACGTTGAAATTCCCAGGAACCTGGCACTTCCTTTGTAATGGCAGTTACATACTGTATTGTAATTACCACTTCTTTTTTCTTTATTCCTCTTCAGCATAGAAGCTCATAAGGATAGAGACCCTGTCTGTGATGTTAAGTGCACCACCATCCACAATACTGAGGTCCTGAAGACATGAAAATATCGAAGATATTCAAAGAGTACATACCATATAAAGGAAATACATATTTTATTAAAATTCATCATTAAAAGTATGGAAAGACAGGCCATAACTGTAAAAAGAATAAATGCTTAATAAAAATTAATCCAAGGAATCATAAAAATGTAACTTTGTGATTAGATTAAACATTTACAAAATACATTCACGATTTTAAATATCAAAATTAATTAGATTATATAAATTCATAAATATATTTTAATTTATAAAAATTTATAAATTATATAAATTTATAAATATAATTATATAAATATATTTCTTATTTCATACAAAAATGTCTCATGTTAAGAGAGTCCCCAAATAGCTGACAAGAGGGGTGCTATAACACCCTTACCCTGACACAGATTCAATCTGTAGCCCATTTTGACTCCCAGATGTATACAAAATTGTTTTCAATTTGAAATTTAAGAGAATTATTTGAGAATCTACAGTAGCTTCTATATATTCTGTAGCATGTAATCTAAATTCCTAGGGTTTAGACTTCTGATTTGAAATCTCCCTACTATAACTTGTTCATTAATTAGGCTAATGTTTCAGTCTAGGGCCAATTAGAAGACAGACAAAAACTGCATGATAATTTGATGGGAGAAGGTTTAATACAGCAGTATTGAATTATAATGGGGGAGTAACATTAAAGATGTGGTGAGAACTCTGAAGGGCTTTGTACAACTGGATGAGACGACATACGAAAAGACAACATAGAACTGCCCTACCACCACCACTAACAGCTGGGACTCAGACCTCACTGGAAAAGGTGCAGCTTTAATCTACTGCCTGGTAGGAAAGTTCATCTATGAGTCAGAAGTGAAACCAAGTAGGCAAACCAAGTTAACTGATAGTCCAGTGCTAGTTCAGAGATGCCATGAAAGCAGGAAACAGCCTTAGGTGTAGTCGAGTGGAGCCTGGCCAGCAGGCAGGCATAAAGGAATCAAGTGTTAAGAGCTCAGTTGCTGGCAATAGCATGTGGCCTGGCATTTAAGGAGATGAGGCCTGTAGTAAACAACTCTTCCAACACAGCTACCTGAAGCTGACGAGTGAGTGCTCAGAGAGACTGGAACGGAGTTGGTGATCGTCACCAGGACCCAGACTGGGCTGTCAAGTTGCTGAGGGGCAGTACCTTCTGGGTGTGCAGCTCGGTAGGATGATCCTGGATGTGGACACACACATTCTACATTCATTCATTCATTCATTCACTGATTCATTCATATTCATTCATTCTCTCCCCGCTACACCCCACACCACTAGTGGAGCACTCTAGAACCAGGAAGAGTGGTCCCTTTCTCATGCAGTCTCTCCACCCTCTATTGATGAAAAATAACATGATTCTTGCTGTTAAGAAGAAATGTTTAGTACCCCAGAACTTAAAGTATAATAATAAAAAAAACCCCTGCAATTAAAAAAAAAAAGAAATGTTTAGAGTCTAGGTTAATTCACAGCCAGCATTAGGGAGTGAGTTTGAGCTGAGAGGTGATAAATTGGTAGGGGGCACAATCTCTTCCTTTGGTTACTCAGCTTCCGTATGCATTTTCCTACACACACACACACACACACACACACACAGTTGAACTACTACAAAACAATACAACAATGCCAAATGATACAGCTAGACTATTCTGCAGTAATAAATAAATAAATAAATACCTATCTTTTAGTGGCTCATCAAGAATATTATTTATTTCTTCATGAAGAACAGGACATTCTGCAGCACAATTCTCTTTCAATAATTGAGGACTTAGGCTGTTTCCTTTTAGAACTTTGTGAACTATGTGTAGTTTGTTTCTAATTGTGAAGAAAGGTAGAGGGGGAAATACTCAGTTTTAACTGCTTCAGTAACAAATGACACATCCTACATTCCTTTGTTTGATCTTCCATTGCAAAAATTTATTGTGTGACCCCTCCTAGAAGCTTTGTGGCTAGGAAAATGTAAGGATACTTGATGAACACTAATGGTTTTTATTACAATTAGTATATAAATACTTTTGATGCTTCATAACGCACAATAAATTGATCAAATGAAATAAAACTGAGAACCATTATCATATAGTAAGCATAGTTCTGGTGTTTTCACAACATGCCCAATGTGTTATTTAGAATAAGACAACAGTGTTTTCTGAATTCTACTTGGGGATTTTAGTTCCTTTGAGCTGTTATTTATTGCAAAACATATCTCATGGGTGTGTCGTTGAATGGAGGCTTAGTCACTTGTTTTCACGAAAAAAGAAATAGGATTTGCCCTTTTCTGTTGAAAGAATATGACAACAGAAAATGATTTGTAACTGGCAAAAATGAAAAATAATGAATTTAGAATCAGCGGTGTGTCAAAGCAATACATGTTTACTTCAAACTGTTTTTGAATAAAAATATTTGCAAGCAGAGGGCTGCTAATAGGAATAAAATTAAAACAAAGTAGTTTTTAAATGCCTGTATATTCTGAGTTTGCAGTGCAATTATCCCCAGAGTGCGCCTCGCTACTGACTTCGTCCTGTGGATTTGTTAAGTCACTTTATAAGCAGATGGCTGCTCAGTAGCCTTATGCTTAGTTACCAAAATACATGTTCTAACACCTCTGGGTTATCCATTTTAATGTAGGATAGCATCTACAAATATTTATCTAAGAAATATTAAAATCAATAAAAAATGTGTCTATAAAAATAATTGAAAATATATACACTAAAAATATATGCACTGCTTATGGGATGGCAAAATTAAGGGTGGTATTTTTCTTCTGGCTTACCCTTTTATGTATTTTTGAAATATTTGGGTTTTTTTGTATTTTACAATAAACATATTTCATTTTATAATTGAAAAAAGATAAATGCTTATGCCAATGTGTGCTTTTACATTTTATGAATGTATTAAGTATTTTAAAAATCTGACCTATATTAGAAGAGTTATGCCCTGACTGATGACATGGTACAAGGGATTTTACTGAAACAAGTAGGTTCTGGTTGATTGAAAAAAAATTGCAAATTGAATGTATTACATGAATACCTAACACTATGAAAGCATACATTCAGATTAATTTGGCCTGTATGTATGTGGCTAGGGCAACACTTTTAAAATAGTGCCTTATTTTATCATAAGCACTGAATTGTTCTCTACTTATTTATGCTATTTTTATTTTTATTCTTCAGTGAAGTTTTATATTGTCTCAGATGTTTCCTTCACTAACTTTGTAGATTTATTCCAAGAATCTTCATAGTATTTAGCAGTCATTGTGAATGGAATGCTTTTTGAAAAGTATTATAATGTTTTCAAGTTAGTTGTTTCTGATATTAAAAAATGCTAATCAGTTTTTAGATCAGGTTTATGTCATGCAAATTTGCTGAACCCTCTTTTCATTTTCCACATTTATCTGTAAATTCTCTTGAATTTTTTTTTGAAGACACAAATATCCTGGGGGTATAATAATTATCTGAGTTCTTTCCTTCTGATCTTTTTCCCTCTACCTCGCCTTGTCTCACGGTGTTAGCCAGCCCTCCTGGTGAAATGTTGAGGTGGTACTGATTATGTTTCTCTCATCTCTTATTTTCACTGGAATGCTATTATAGTTTAAGCATTGGCTGTAGTTTTATCATTGACCATAAAATTTTTGTTGGGTCTTGGTCTGTACTTTTTACTAGAGAAGGTATTTACATTCTATTCCTACTTTGCTAAGAGTTTTTATCACATAGTTATAAAAATGTTATATAATCAAAATGTTAATTTGATTCTTTGTTACATTTTTAATATGTTTATATGATTTCCCCATTTTAGTCTCTGTAAACTCAATTTGGTTATGCTATGATCTTTATGAAATATATGGCTGGATTCAGTTTACTAATTACTTACAACATTTTATTCCTAAGTGAAATTGGTCTAGAATTACCCAATCTCATAGTATTTTATCTAGTTCTGATGTAA
Source organism: Saguinus oedipus (assembly GCA_031835075.1). Taxonomy (NCBI): domain Eukaryota; kingdom Metazoa; phylum Chordata; class Mammalia; order Primates; family Cebidae; genus Saguinus; species Saguinus oedipus. The sequence goes on along the minus strand of CM063184.1, from coordinate 90,411,034 downwards.
AGTTTATCCTAACGTAAAAGAATTTTGAATCTTACAGGTTTTTTTTCTTTACTTGGGAATAGTTGCATCTGAGATTATCCATTCTTTGAGAATTTGGCACGCTCACTTTTAAGATGACCTGGAAAGAGAGTTTATTATGTATTTATATTTTTGAGTATATTTATAACAGCTATTGTCTAATCAAGAGATTGTCAAATGAGGGCCTAAAAGCCTAAAAACCAAATCTGGCCCACGACAAGGTTTTGCTGAAAAGTTCAGTGGGGAAAAAGCCATACTCATTTTAATTATTTGATATTTTCTCTCATTAAAATCAAAACTAATAGGTATAGTAAAAAGAGGGTATAGAACTGAACTGAAACAAATTAACCCTTCTGAATACTAGTTTTATTCTATGTGTTATAAGAATTACAACCGTTACCCAGCTGGCTGTTAGTGTTTTACCTCTAACTTGGCTTAGGAGAAATCTAAACTGACTCATTAAGTCTCACTCAAGTACTAAAGTAGGAGTCTTCCTCAAGTCCAGAAACCAATTTTCCACCAAAGATGTAAAGGTCTACTTTGCTGGTGAAAAGGTGGCAGTGAAATTAGGCAGGGATCTATCAGGCAAAGTATAGGGAATCAACTCCTCAATATCAGCTGCTATGACACTTTTATATATTTTAAACTCTACAATGTATTCCACTTTTGTATTTTGCCGTATTTTATTTTTACACTTTATAAACTCTACAGTATATTCTTGCTTTTAATAGTCATTTATCTTTTAAAGTGGTTTAAATAATAAAGACATTTTAAAAATATTTACTCAGTTATTTTGGGTACTCTTAATTCCTTTGTGTAGATCCAAATATGTATTTACTATTTTCCTTCAATGTGAAAAATCTGACTACAATCAAAGTGAAGTCCTCCCTCTTACTGAAAGTCCTCACTGAAATCCACTAGAAATGAACATTTGTGTATTTCTCAGACCCTGGTGGTGTGTGTACTTATTTAGATGAAGCCTGGATGGTTTGTGAACACTGATTCTGCTCTTATGGAGCTTCGTGGTACCGGCACTGAATGGTGTACCTTAAAGTGAAGGTAAATGACCCTGGATGGTGACTCTTCTCCTTTTCACAAGCTTCCTGTAAGTCTGGTCTCCTATGCTAATCAAGACAAATCTCCGTTTCTTTCTCTATATCCCTTGCATCTTTTCTCATCTCCTTGCCTCCTTTAAAGTCCCTGGACAGGTTCATCAATTTTACCTAATATCGTTCTATTGCATAAGTTTTTCACACCTCTGTGTTTGAAATCCAAAAGTCAAGAATCATCCTGCGTTTCTGTGATCTCATGTGTTATCCTTTCTATGAGTAGTGGACTAGCTCAGTGAGGAGGTGGCCTGTAGATAGAAAGGAATACTGAGAATAGAAACCTCAACAACTAAGATTTCAAACGTATCTTACTCCATCAGGATTGAAAGAGGCCATGAATAGACAGTGCTTACCATATATCGGGTCTCAACGTAACATCAATTTCCTACTAAAGGATAATATTGTGCAGTTTGTACTGGGATCACAATTTTTGTGTACACCCTGCCTGATGCCTTGACCTCACACTTTACATCCCCAATTAAAAATCTGCTTGTTAGCTGCCTAAGCCACATGGTTTTTAATTCAATTCCATTTGCCAGCTAATCTTCCATTTTTAAGCCAAAGAACACGAATGAATGCACTTAACGCATGAGCAGGATGTGGCAAGGATAATGTAGACACTGATTAATTATTCTCAGATTAAATGGGAAATTTTTCTGAATATATTGTCTGTGATTATACTAATCAGTAAGGCCACATTTATTTGAGAAACTGCATTCAGTGGGAAAAACTTGATTCAAAAAAACAGTGGACTGTGTAGATAACCAATTCAGAATTAGAGATTTGGCAGCATGATTTTAAAATTATCACAAATATATAAACCAATATGACATGGTTTCTATAGGGCATACGTTTATCAGTGTGAATAAATATAACTTTGCCTATGATAATATTTATGACATGATCATGGAAGCTGACTGTAATAGTCTTAGACGTAAAAGGCCTTTCCACTAGAGGAGGCAGTCATTCTGATTCGTAGGGTCTAGGTTTGCTAGTTACCTCAAACAAAAACAAAGGAAATAATATAAATTCACAGAACATCTGTAAACTGTCATGATAGCAGCAGTCTCTTTACAGATTTGTTACGAAACAAATGAAAATTTAGAAACCTGGGTAAATTTGTGGTATTTAGAACATTTATATTTAGAGAAGTTACTGATATGATTGTGTTTACATTTATCTTTTTTTTTAACTTGTTCTTTGTTTCCGTTTTTCTTTCTCCCTCTTTTGAATTATTCAGTATTTTTAATAATTTCCTTCTTTGTAAGCTATTAACTACAACTTTGTGTTTTGCTACGTTAGTGGTTGCTTTGGGTTTGTACTACATACCTTAAAATTGTCATAGTCAACTTCACATGACATTATAGCACTTCATACATAGAATGACAACTGTACAGCAATGTACTTGCATGTCTCCTATCTTAGGCTTTATTGTCATATATGTTACTTTTGCACATCATAAATTCTATAATGTATTCTTGCATTTAGTAGTTACATTTTAAAGTGGTTTAAATAATAAACACATTCTTAAAATATCTACTCAGTTATTTTTGGCACTTTTAATCCCTTCGTGTAGATCCAGATATGCATTTATTATTCCCCTTCAAAGTAGATAATTTTATTTAATGTTTCTCGTCATGCTCATCTGCTTCTGATGAATACTCTCCATTTTAACTTACGAAAATGTCCTTAGATCTTCACTTTGAAAAGTGTTTTTACTCAGTGTAACAATTCTAGGTTGGCAGATTTTTGCTTTCGGTGCTTTATTTAAAGTGTTGTTCCACCTTATTCTTGTTCCTATTGTTTGTGGTGGAAATTACAGTTATTCTTATTGTTCCCTCTGGACATGTTTCTTTTTCTGTAGCTGCTTTGATGATTTTCTCTTATAATCTATTTTGTACAACTTGATTATGATGTGCCTTGATGTAATTTTCTTCTTGTTTCTTGTATTTTGAGTTTATTAACTACTTAGATATGTGCATATGTACTTTTTCTCAAATTTGAAAAACATTTAGCTCTTCTTTAAATAATTTCATCTCTCTCTCTCCCCACATCCTCATGGACTCCAATTGCACATAGAGGCTATTATAATTGTCTCACAGCCCACTGCTGTTCTGTTCATTTATTTTAATTATTTTTTCTTCCTATGTTTCATTTTGGATAATTACTCTTGCCTTTATCTTTTATTTCTGCAATCTTCTTTCCTAGAATGTCTCATCAGCCATTAATCTTAGTCGATGTATTTTTCATTTCGGATATTGTCATTTTAATCTCTAAAATTTTGATTTTTTAATCTTACTTGTGTCTACTTAACTTTTTTAATGTGTGAAATATAGAATGAATAATTGAATGTTTTTGTCTTTAAATCATTTCTACCATTTCTATCAATTCTGGGTTATTTTAAACTTGGGTTATTTTAAATTATGTTTCTGTTTTTCCTTATTTTTCTGCTTTTTGCATGTGTGATAATTTTTAACTGGATAGCAGTTATGAATTTTGCCTTCTTGGGTGCTAGATATTTTTGTATTTCTATAAATATGTTTCAGCTTTTTTTCTGGACTTCAACTAAATTACCCACAAAAAGTTTAACCTGCTTCAGTCTTGCTTTTAAGATTTCTTAGGGAAGACCAAATTCATATATAGTGTATGGCTAATCATTTCTTACTACTAAGTCAAGACTACTCTGAGTGTTGTTGCCAATATGCAATGAACTACAAAGTTTTCCAGTATGACTGGAAGGAATAGGCCTTGTTTGCAGCCCTCTGTGAGTGCTGGGTGCTGCTCCCTCAAAACTTAATGGTTTATTCTTTCCTGACCCTCAGGTAGTTTCATCATACACAGCGGTCATCAGTACTCTGCAGAACGCTTACTCATCTTCAGTTACCTACTTTCGATTAGCCAACTTGGTCACTCCAGGATTCTAGCTGTCTCTTCTACTCAGGCCACATGCTGGGTTCTGCCTCAGTTCCTTTCCCTGCACTACAGTCTAGAAACTACACGCAGCAGACCGGGCCAATAATGTGGCTTGATTCATTTGCTTGCCATCTCTCAGGGATCACTGTCCTATGTTGCTTGACGACATCCAGTGTCTTGAAAACCGTATGGTTTAGGACAGTGATCCCTGAGAGATGACAAGTAAATGAGTCAAGCCATATTGTTTCATACATATTATATATGTACATATGTGAAATATATATGTATATTTGTATATATATGTACATATGTATATTTATATATATGTACATATGTATATATATAAGTATATTTAAATTATAAAAGTGGTTTCAGTGGAAGAGTTATTCTATCTTGGTCAAGATAAGAATTCTCTTGTAAAATTTCTGAGTTTTTAAAAGAACAATATTTTAGGTTGAAACTCAATTGTCATAAATATTTGGAGAAGTGCTATCAACTTTTGCATATACATCTTGTAGTAAAAGATATCATAGCTAACTTTAGCATGAGGCTGTAGGTAAAGAAACATTTATCATCAATGATCAAATATTAAATATTGAAGTAGGATTATTAAATAATGTTAAATGAGAAGGAAGAAATCAAAAAACATTTGGAATATTTTTGGAGTCAGTAAGCATGGCATTCTCATTCTCATATGTTACATATTAGCCATAATTATAAAATTTATACTTAGGTCTTCTTTGCATTTATAAAAATATCCAGTGTAATCTAACCTAAAGAACAGAAGAGTTAAAATTTTCATTTGGGTTATTTCAGTTTGTTAAGACATCGCTGATTAAACACTGTTTTTAATATTATTTTTGATGCATAGAAACAAAAATAAAGAATAATACTATATAAGTTGACATTGAGGAAATAAATGTAACTGCTAGTTATTGCCTGATTATATTTCATTTATAAAAACCACGGTTACATTAATATGTATTTGAGGAACACAGGTGCTATCACCATGGCATGTAGTTTCTGTAGGATGTAGGGACTAATAAAAGGAAGAATTGCCATCAGGTAAATAGTGAAGACATTTCAGTTGGAAGTAGATGTTAGTGAGCATGACACTTTATTTACACTACTACCATAGCTCCTGGAATGGTAGCCTGACCCAAGAATACAATGCTTAAAATATCCTTATAACAGATTTTACTGAGTAAATATTTATTAATTTACATTGTAAGGTAAATGGATGTGCTTTGGTCAAGAATAGGCCAGGGCAGACATCCAGGCCAGCGTGACTCAGCAAGTTAGGAGTGCAGGCACACAACTCCTCTTGTTATATAACCTGTCTGTGTAAGCACATACTTGCCTGGAAGCCACTATTGTTTGTAAAAGATTTAACTGTCCTGCTCACACTGTACATGTGGCACACACCCTGAGAGAGAAAGAAATGCTGCTGACCTTGGAAGGGAAAGCTGGCCTTCTTGCAGATGGACAGAAGGGAGGCAGGAACTAGCAAGTGTGCCAGGGAGTGCAGCGGTATGTATGGGAGTGGTAGGAGCTTCGGAGCTGGCTGCTAAGAGGGGCTGCAACCAGAGCAGAAAGCTGAGGCAAAGATAGTATGAGATAGCTGCTGAATAAAACCATATTTCACCTGCCCATGGCACACCTTAATACTATTCATATAGGAAAGTACATTTGGATAAGTAACTTATGACACCAGAATTCTATTCTCCATAAAATTATTATAGTATTGAGGACCATTATAGTTACTGGGAGTGGGGATGAGAATTACATGGGAGATAGCCCATTTTAGGGAATTATTCACTTATTACACAACCACCTATGTTAAAGAAATCTGTATTTGCAGAAAAGAAAATTTCTCTGTTAGTTGCCTATTCTCAGAAGGTTCCAAATTGAAGAATAAAACAGAAGCACAAGTGAGAGATACCAGACAAGGAACATGCTCCTCTCTCTCATACCCTTCATTTTCTTATGGGTGTGTGTATGTTGAGGGGGAATCTTTGCTTACAAGCTGTTTTAATGTGAATACCTGAATTGGAAAAGGATATTTGATTAGATCACAAGAAAGAGTGGTGATGACGATTATTATAGATACCACTGGCTTGGAAATTTAAACGTGAATAGGTTGACATTTTGTTCTTTTCCCAAAGGTATTATATTATTTGAAACACCAAATAAAACCTAATATTTGTAGAGTTCATTACAGTTTTAAGTCACTTTCACATACAGTGTCTCATTTGATCTTTAAAACCTATTGCTTGAGAAATGGAAAAGTTGATTATCATATGCATTCTATTACTCATAAATAACGTAAGCTATATGCACTGGAAGTTCACTTAGCTACTAAGACAAGGTTTCAGTCATATAAAATTGCAGCAATTTCAGTTTATTTTGTCACAGATACCCAATTGCTTAGTATGTTAAAAATCACTGAGCCTTAAAGACCTATTTAACTTTTTAGAGCTTGTACAATATATTATTGTCTGCAGTTTATTTATTATGCCTTATTTATTTAACAAAATGCATAGCAGTGAAGCCTTTTAAGGCCATCTTTGAAATGAAAGAGTTCCACAAATTCCAATATGAAATAAGATTATGGATTATAATGGCAATAATAACTTCTGCTTGTTCCTCTCTACCTTAGTTACTAAAAACTTCCACTTTCAAGGCAGTTGAAAAATTGGTTTACTATCACTTTTTAAAATATTGTTTTCATATAATATTTCTTAGGGTTCTTCTGGTATTGCATTTTTTCTATTTCTTTATATTTTCCCTCTTTTTTCCTTGTATGTTTGCATTAAATTTCAGTAGATATTATTTATCATCATTCAGTACTCTTTAAGGAGGATTTGTCACCTACATGCCTTTTTTCCTGTCTATGACAAATAAAAAAAAAAACACCTCAGTATACCTGAGCTCATATCCTAACCTAACAGCTGAAAAATTAAGGCCACGGTTCTGGCTATTTAATCAAATGTCTAGTTTATATACATAAATTCTGAATACATAAAATGATACAAACGGACAAATTTAATGATATTAAATCCAAGCCTTCTAACTAATGGACAAGTTGGAGAAAAATGCGGTGGTGTGTAAGCTCCTCTGTTTTGTGTAAAAAGGTTATCCAGCCAGGCAAGCCTCTGAGACTAAGCACACTAAAGCCAATGAAGAGGAAAGCATAGGCATTTTAAAAATACAACTAAAAAGATGGCAAAGGGGAAATTTGGTGCTTCTCAGTGGTTCAAGGATATGATTGGAAGATTCTGCAGTTTCCGCATGCAAGAGGTAAAACTAAGCCCCCATTGGCCCAGTTTAATTCTATCCCCACCTGCCAAAGCAAGGCCTGTGGTAATTGCTCCACTGAGAACAGAGCAGGGATGAATCCACTTCTGATGTTTTATTGTGATTTGCATTTTTCTGCATAGTAATTCATAGGCTTTAATAAAACATTGATTTACATGCTGTTACAAAGTGCATCATCTTTCAGGCTTTAAATTAAACGTTTCTGCAGCCTGGGTATTGGTGGGGTTGGGGATAGGGGTGAGGTATAGATTAGCTTGATTCTCTGCCCTAGGGGAAAAGTATTTTCTTTCCCATCTGGCCTTTCTAAATGCAAAGCCTTGTTTGAGCTCTGTGTGTGTGTGTGTGTGTGTGTGTGTGTGTGTGTGTGCGCGTGCCAGTAGTTTGTCACTCTCTAATTTCTGTTAAATTTCCTAAGACCTGACAAATTTGCATTTAAAGAGCTGTTAGATAATGTTTAGCACTTTTCATCTTCAAAGTGCTTTATAAATATTAACTAATCAAAGCTGCCAACACACCCATGAGACAAAGAAGTGTTGTTTTGTTGTTCTTTTTATCTTTGTTTACCTTATGTGAAATTTATGAGATTACTGAATCTCTCTCTGTATACACACAAACACATATATGTAAATATATACACACATATATTTAACCCAGTGTGAGGTAGCCTTTCTTTACTAACAGGATTGTTCCTTTTCTAGAATCTGAACATGGAGGCCTGTGACTTCTTACTTACCAAATACAGCCTTGAATATATGCACTATTGTATTCTTTCCTCCCTCAGATTATAACCGTCACTAGTTAGAATAAGGGTCTTTGCTTATACTTATTTTTTCTCTTGCACCATAGCTAACCTAATACTATTTCCATGTATACATTGACATATTTCAAAAACATGTAATGAGTCCTCTCTATTCTAGGCATTGTATAAAGCACTGTGAAAACAGTTGAGTGCCTAAATTCTTCTCTTTGGGAGTATACTTGCTGGGTTGAAGTAGAAAATGGATTGCATATTGAGAAGGGTAATGAGAATATTAGGTAAAGGGACAATTTAGTGAATATGGATAGGGTTAAGAAAACTAACGAGCACTGGTGAAGACCCAGGGACTAGCAACAATGAGAAAATATTACTTACCTCAAAAACTAGAGGGATAAGAGCTAGAGCTATGAAATAGAACCCACCCAATGAGAGATGTGTCATTAGAACAATGAAATCTTTCCCAGGACTGTGACCAAGTAGGAAAGGGGTGGAGAGAAGAAGTACTCCTAATTCTCCATTCTCCCCATCTTTTATATCCTGCCAAAACCAACTATAAACAAATGATGAAGGGAGCCTGGGTAATATGGCTCATAGAGGTCACAGTGCCCACTGTGGGGTTGGAAGGGATGTGAATTGTACAGATGCTGACACAATACCCAGCAAAAGAATCTTGCAAGGAAAGCATACACACATACATTTGTATACATATGGAAAAAAATACAAATACATTTCTATGTATAAACCAGAGGTGGAGAACACTATTCTACATGTAGGTATTACGGAAGGCATTAAGGGAAATATGAATTTTGTTCAAGAGATCTATTATATACACGGTGACTATAATTAACAAAAATGTATTATATACTGAAAATGGCTAAGAGAGTAGATTTTAAGTGTTTTTATAACAAAGAATTATTTGAGGTAATTAGTATGTTAATTAGCTTGATTTAGCCATTGCACAATATATACATATTTTAAAACACTGTACACCATGAATATATACACTTTTCATTTGTCAATTTAAAAACATACAAAAATAGAATGTGAGCTTTAACCTAAACCTTGGAAGTTTATATTTTGATTGAATTACTTGGATTGTGAAGTGTCAGCCTTGTTTTTCTGGTTTGGAAAGGGATAACAAGAGAACAGCTTCCCTTTAACTTGTGTATTTATTAGATGTCAACTGACTACACTTTCAGATGTATACATCACTGAAGTTTGGCAATGACCCACATAGTTTCTATTCCTAACATTTATTGAGTGTTTTTCTTTTAAAGAAAACCATTAATAGTACAATTAAAACTGATCCCTTGGAATATTTTTTAACCATTTCATTTTTCCTTTTCCTTAAATATTCTAGCATAATTTGGAGAAATTTAATTATGAAGGCAAGTGTACTACAACCACTTCCCCTGGAATGTTATCTAAGATCCAACATCTAATGTTGGTGATTTCCTATCCCATTTCCATTTAATTTAATTAATAAAACCTACTGGCTAAAGAATTGCTAGTTTTATTCAACTAAGTTTCTATAAAAAACATTGACTTCTCTATAATTCTCAACCAAACAACATTTTGACATCCATCCAGATCTTGATTATAATACATGCTCTTCTTGCCTCCTGTGCAAATGAAGCTGATTTATCAAGGCAGGGGAACTGAAATACAGAAAGAGTTTATTATAACTCAAATTAGCCTCCGTAAAAATTTGCAGACTAAGGTTTTTCAAGTACAGGTAGGCAGGCAGTGGGGTGGGGAATGGGTGCTGCTGATTGGTTGGTGACAATACTGTAGGGGAGTGGAAAATGGTCCAAGTCTGTTTCTGGCTGGGGCCATCTGGTCATCAGAAATGTAAAAGCCTGAAAAGATATCTCAAAAGGTTAATCTTGGATTTTATAGTAATGATGTTATTTACATGGAAGTTGCAAATCTTATGACCTCTGGAATAATGGCTGGTAATCATTTAACTATGAATTCAAATGCCTCACATCCTCTTAACATTGTGTTAATTTTACAGAGATAGTTTAAATTTTGAGAAGAGCTATTCTCATTTGAACAATAAACTTAATTTCTCCCAAAGTTAGTATGGACCACACCCAGGGACCACTGAGGGCAGTTTGGTGGTTAAAGACATGATAGAGTTGGTTAGGTTAGGTCTTGTTTACTGTCATAGTTTTTAGCACTCTTTGAAAAAAAAATGGCAAAGGTAGTTTTAATCTTCTCTTTCAGGGTTTACCACACCTGATTCTTAAGGTGAGAGCTACATAGATGGGAACAGACTGACAGCTGTTCTAACTTCTTTCTACTGACAGAGGCTATAGTTGGGATAAGGTTGGACCCAGCCAGGGCCAGGGTAAGAAGGATGAAACCACTTTGCATTTGTCTTCATGTATTCATGGGTGCCGGGTTGACAGTGAACAGCAGACTATAAGATAATGAGTCCTAATGTAAGGAATAAAATCCTAGCTTCAGATCTCCTTGTAGAATTGTTCTGAAGCCCTTGTGATCTAGGTATATAGCTCCAAGCACCAGTCAGACATGGTGTCACTAGCAGAGAGAGATTTGGGTCACAGGTTCGTAGAAAGACAAATGGGAATAAACAGGAAAGAGCAAATTGAAATGTACTGTGTCATATCTTTTTCGTTAGTTTTCATCCTTGAGAATAAATCAATTCAAACAGCTGTGTCTCAGTCCAGGTAGCGGCATTGCAGATGGACTAGGCCTCTATATGTGATGAAGGCAAACATATTTTTAATAAGAGGCATTTCTATGGAAATAGAAGAAAATTAAAGGTTAATTTTGGGTACAGTCTCTCCAGATCTTAGAGGCAAAGTATCTATAGTTACAGAGGAGGAGGGTAGTAGCAATAGACACATGTTTCTTGCCTGTGTTAAAAGAATTAAACTTCATGTTGCAGGACCACAGGAAAAAGGTTGTCTCAACAACTTTTTAATAGTAAGTTTTAGCCGGGTGCGGTGGCTCACGCCTATAATCCCAGCACTTTGGGAGGCCGAGGTGGGTGGATCATGAGGTCAAGAGATCGAGACCATCCTGGTCAACATAGTGAATCCCCGTCTCTACTAAAAATACCAAAAAAAAAAAAAAAAAAAAATAGCTGGGTGTCATAGTGCACGCCTGTAGTCCCAGCTACTTGGGAGGCTGAGGCCGGAGAACTGCTTGAACCCAGGAGGCAGAGGTTGCAGTGAGCCGAGATTGCGCCATTGTACTCCAGCCTGGGTAACAAGAGCAAAACTCCGTGTCAAAACAAAAAAAAAATAGCAAGTTTTAGTCTTTTTGTGTTTCACCTGATTATCTGCATAAAGTGGAGCAGGAATAATTATTTGCCATATAAGCTCTTTGTAAATTGGCTTTGTTGGAACTTTTTTCATAAGCAGTCTCAGATTAGACCTTTTAAAGCCTCAAGCCCATCCACAGGCTTATCTGTGAATGTAAATCCTCTATGAGTTGGGTAGATGACTCTCTTCTCAAGGACTCAAGGTAATGTGGGGGTCATGGAGCTGTCAGAAAGTGACATTCTTTACTTATCACAGGTCAGGAACCATGGGGGGGGGGGTCGTGAACCTGTCAGAAAGTGATACTCTTTACCACAGGTACAGGGATTGCATAGACAAGATATAATGCTAGTTTTCCAAAGGAGTTTTTTGTTTCTGTTCTTTTTAATTGTTTTTTACTTCTTTTTCTAGAATCTTTAGATAAAACCAAGTACCTTTAATTGGCTCCATAAGTAAAGTTTGATTTATTAAAGCTGTTTTTTAAATATCTGAAAGTATGTCATTCTGGTCAAAATCTGGTAAAAACAACCAGTGTCTCCAATGGTATCCTGTTATAAGATAAAATAGTTTTTTTGTTGTTGTTGTTGTGTTTTTTTTTTTTGAGGTGTAGTTACCAAGCTGGAATGCAGTGGTACAATCTTGGTTAACTGCAACCTCCGCCTCCCAGGTTCAAGCAATTCTCCCCTCAGCTTCCCAAGTAGCTGGGACTACAGGTGCACAGCACTCTGCCCAGCTAATTTTTGTATTTTTAGTAGAGACAGTGTTTCACTATGTTGGCCAGGATGGTCTTGATCTCTTGACCTTGTGATCCACCTGCCTTGGCCTCCAAAAGAGCTGGGATTACAGGTGTGTGCCACTATGCCCAGCCAATTTATGGAAATCTAGTTATTTGTATAAGTTCAATGATTGCCATAAATTAAGTATACTTACAAATAGTTTACAATTTCTGGAGAAATTAGGTATAAAAAAAGAAATATGCTCCAAATTTTGCTCATAGACGTACACTTTACCTAATTGTTAAAAGCAGTAAATAGATCCAAAGAGAAAGGTTTTATGGACTCCACCAAACAAAAAAATTAGCAATGTTTTAAACAAAATAATAATGACAATATTATTTTGTTCTTTTATTAGTTTGGCCTATGTAATTAACTCCTGTTCTGTCTGGTATGGGGCCAGCAACCCAGTATCAGCTTTCCACATCATGAACACATCAGCTTTCCATGGTAGTCCTAGAAGTTCCTTTTTTTCTGCTCTATTTTAATGACAAAATATCATTAGAGACCTGCATTCAACAGATATCCACAGTCTTACAGCTGATTATAAACCACCTTTTGAAAGGGAGCAAAACAAGAAAATTATCTGTGGGTAACAAAAGTCTTAAGACAATGACAGTTAAAACCACAATCAATAAGGAAATGTGGTTATCTCTGTGACACACAACAATTTAATGTAACAATCATAATTATTCCTGATAACAGAATTATAGGAATCTTATACTATTTTGTAACAAATGCTAATAACACATTCATATGATATAACCAAAAGAAAGTTAAACACTATTTTATATTTGATGATGTGTCCTATATGGTTTTAATATACTAAATAAGCCAAATATGTCCCTTCTGGACTTCAGGGAACCTAATGCTTAAATAATGAATGGGTCAAAAAAGGACTCGATAAAGAATTTTATTTTGGAAGTTTGTCACATATCAAAGGTTGAAAATACTGGCTATCACAAAATAGAATCCAAAGTAATTAAATATAATTATTTAGCCAAAATAATACTTTAAAGCTTTTCAAATGTTTTTAAAGGAAAAACCTTTACCCATAGATAAAGAACAGGCTCAGCTTTCCAAACAAGACCCAATAAAGACAGCAGGAGGCCAGCTGAATTTGTCTCATCTCTTCCTTCTTTCCTCTTTTTCTTGTAATTTATTCAAAAGGCAAACAAAAATCTTTCATCATCATTTAATATTATGTGAAAATCTTGTTAAAAAGATAAATTTCACCTTTGCATTAGTATATTATTGTTAAACTTAATTCCTAATAAAACTTTGTAAATAAATATAACCAATCTTAATCAGTTTGACCATATGGTAATATTTCCATAAATCTTTTATAACCCTTTGCCATTTTCTGTTAAAGAGCAGATTAATGCTCTAAGAACACCCTGTTATTCAGACCCATGAGCTCAGATTCTGGCTCTGCATGCATGCTTTTATTTTGATGTTCAATTTATGGAAAAACTGAATAATTTCCTTTTAATTTTATCCAACTTGCTCCACATAGAATTTAACAAGATTACTCTTTCACAAACCTTTTACAACTTGCTTAAGCCTTCAGTTTTATCCTACATTCTTTAAATATTTAGACAATCCTTAATTTATCTAAATGAGACAAAATCACTTTTAAAAACATGTTCCCATGCCTTTTCATTAATAACACATAACTTTTAAGTGTCAGCAATTTTAATTGTGTATCATGTGTAGAGCCTATGACACAGGACAGAACTGCAGTTAATGTCAGACCCTTTCCATCACTGGTAGGGAGCATGGCTACTCCACATGTCCCCAGGCCTTTCCTAGTGACTCTAAAGCAGCCAAGTTGAACAATTATTAAAAGTTGTAGAGCAGTATTATAACCTTACAGCATCTAGCAAAAAAAACTGCACCTGACCTGTCTCATTCAGATAAAATGTGTAAATTTTGGAGACATTCTAATTTTACCAAAAAATCTTAAAACTGTCTTATTTTTCAAAGATAGAGTCACATGAACAAAAAGGAATTTAGATTTTTATTTTCCTAGGAAAATATTTTATTTTAGCACTTATTCTTTTTTTAAGTCAATTAATTAGGGCATTTTCATGTATTTTAACAGTGAAACATCACACCCATGACACATTCAAGTATACACACAGACAAGCAGATATGGTAGAGTGATAAGATTTGTTATTTGACTGTTTTTAACTTTCTCTTTCTTATGTTAGACCATCAATTTCTTGATTACCTGTTCCAGGCCCTAAACAATTGTCAGGCATGCAGTTTAAAGGGATAATTCCCTTTAAAGATGTGAATTTGAAGCAAAATTGAAAATTCATATTTAATTTGCACCAAGGAAAATTTGTGTGGGTAAAAGTTCAGCCAAAATGGCCAGGAAAACCAGACACTCTTACACATGGAGATTTCCTTAAATATGTAAGTTTCTTAATTACATTATTGGCTTTAGGATAGAGTCTTTTAGGGAAAAGGGTAGGGAAAACCCACAGTTTCTAGGTCCTAATTATCAGGTATAACTGGAAGGCAAAACAGGTCCACAAGATAAGAATCTAATTTTTACAGCAAATTTGGGGCCCCCTAAAAGCAAAGTGCTATGGGAGAAAATAGTGCAATGCTTTGACAGTGTATCTCATTGAAAGGACATTTCCTCTGCTGCTGGGCAACCCTACAACAATTAGGCCACTCTTTAATTAGCTTATACTCCATTCCATACCTTCTCAGTATCCAAGAGCATGCTTTTCTTATTTAAACACTCAAAAGAGTGTCTTCCTGGAGTAATAGCCACTGTAAGCAACTGCCATCAGCTATTTTTAAAAGTATATCTCTTATCTAACTATTATGCATCAAGGTTAAATTTTCTCATGATACAAAATAATTTCTTGTTCCCACATCTAAAAAGTCAAAAAGATTGGATAAAAGAGCAAGAAAGAACAGAGAGGAGGAAAACAGAATTCAGTTGTCTGATACGATTTTACAAAAGAAGAGCAGAGGATTTAAAATAGTATCTGTACACATATATCCCAAATATAAACATTAATAAACAATAGTAAAAGTTAATTTTTAACTACTGAGCTCTCAGAAGAAAATCTTTTAAAATATTCTATTACCAGATGTTAGCCAGGACAAACAGCTTTTATTCCTGGATTTTGAATTTTTAACCAAAAGTAACCTCCCACATGAAACCAATAAACTCTAGCTAAGGTTATGATTTAACCATGGACACATGAGGTGTCTTTAAAGAGATGGCAAGCAGTTTCTGCAAGATCTAGAGTTTCCCCAACGGTAGCACAGAGAAAAGAAAATTCATGACAAAAAAATCATAAGCTGTCCATGACAGGAAAAATAATCAACGGCAAAAGTCCTAGAAGTATTAAACCAGAAAGGATTCATTTCCTCAGCTAGGAATTCAACCCTGGTCCCCACTGTGAAAGGACAAAGCCTTAGCTAGTAGGCCACAGCATGGGACAGCCACCCTTGTTCTTTCCAGGACTGCAGGGCAGTTGTTTTCGAGCTTGCAAAATATTTTCACGTTTAAGAGAATTCTTAAAGGTAGCCATGACATGAACTTGAAAATTCCCAACCTCCAGATAGTAGAGACCAAGAGAGTGTACCCCGATATGGTCAAGTTTTCAAGGACATAAGATGAGAGTGAAACCTCATCTGGATTTTTCTTTTTCAGGGACCTGCAGCAAAGTTTGTACCTCACTAGTCTGTGGGCCATCATGAACCCATTATAGGGGTTCTCAGCCTGTACGCCTGTGGTATCCCTCTCCTAACAGAATAATACGGACAAATTTATAGCACAAAATACACAATATTTTCTACAGCCTAAGACTAGTCTCACAAAATCATTTTCCTTATTAATTAAAACATTGCAGAGGAGACAAACAGTGACTCTCACCATTCAGTTGATCAGTTTGCACACAGGGAGAGGCCAGAAGCCCTAGCTGGTAAGAAATTCTTATCCTTTTTCTGGCTTGACAAGTTTCTGGGTTTGCTTTTTCTGTAGCTTCCAGAATAGCAGAGTAGCTTTTGATGCCCCTGCTTGCAGTACCTTAGCTGTGGGGGACAAGCCACATTACAAAAGAAATCATCTTTTTGCATTTTATGGAACCATAGGCAAAAGCCTCTCAATTTTGCAAGATGCTGCCCAAAGAGCTGCATAGGGGACCTAAACTAACATTTCTCATTCCAGCTGGAATAAAATATGCTTGTTAACACAGACACCAATCATCCTGCTCAGAAGCCAAGTATCAACCTGACAAGGCTTAAACTTTTCTTCGGTAGCCCCAGTCACCTTTGTTCCACTCGAAGTGGGGTGGGATGACCTCTGACTAGGCATTTCCATGGGTAGTCATTGGACAAGATGGAAGAGTTAACTGTTACTCTGAGCTAGGCATGTTGAGCTTCCTTCAGGGCTCACAGAATGTGACTGACTAAACAAACTAGGAGAGAGACTGCTAGACTTACATCAGCAGTTCCTTCAGAGAATCCTCTCTGTAAATAAAAACATACACACCAGGTAAAAATGAACAAAAGGTTTTTCAAACCAAGATTCCAGAACGATTCCAAAACAGAAAAGAGTATTCCTCCAAAAAGTCCCTTATTTTTGAGGCTTCAGAGCCAGACAGTTACTGTGTCAGGGCTACGTTACAGTACCTCTAGAGAGGCCAACTAATCAAGAGAAGGAAGCTGGTAATGGCAGCACGTGGAACACTCACCAAACCAGGTTAAAAGACATCTTCCAGGAACTATTTCTCCATTGCAATTAAAGTCCATGCACTGTGGCTCAATAGTGCCCCACCAGTAGAGACAATCGTTAGTCCAGAAGAACTAGGCAGCTGCTTGGGCTTCAGGTTTGAACCACCCAACAGATTCTTCTTGCCCACTGCCCAGATGAAGTGAATTTATCAAGACAGGACAATTGAAATAGACAAACTGTGTTTAGCAGCTCTACAATATATATAATACATGCATTAAGATGTACAACAGCAGCAAACCAAGTGGAGACGTAGTTTTCTAAATTATTTCACCTTGCATTGCTTCTAGACATGAACATTTTCCAGTGTCACTTGCAGTATGATTGGAGGAAATCATATTTACAGTTTGTTTGAAGGTATATTTGAAGGGAAATTTTGAAAGACTCAGAACTGTTTTGTTTTATGGCTCAGTGGTGCTTCTCACCATATTTATGCTTAAGATTGCTAAATATAAGACAGAGCTACCTAGTCAGAGAAGTTAAATTATTAGACGTTATCATTTTTGGGGTCATTTTTAATTGAGGTAAAAATAACAATGCAAACTGTGCAGATTGTAAGGGTATCAAACAATGAGTTTTGACAAATGCATAGATCTGTGTGACCCAAATTCTTCACTTCAGCATGCCTCTTTCCAGTTAATCTCCACTCCCACCCACCCATCCAGAGGAAAACACTTTTCTGGTTTTTTTTTTTATTTTTAATCACTACTTAACAAGTACTCTTTTTATTTTTATTACCAAAGATTAGCTTTGCCTGTTTTAAAGCTTTATTTAAATGTTATCAGCTTTCTTTTTAAAATTTTCATTATACTTTAAGTTCTGGGATACATGTGCAGAATGTGCCGGTTTGTTACATAGGTATACATGTGCCATGGTGGTTTGCTGCACCCACTAACCTGTCATCTGGGTTTTAAGCCCTGCATGCATTAGCTGTTTGTTCTAATGCTTTCCCTTCCCTTGCCCCCAAACCCCTGAGAGGCCCCAGTGTGTGATGTTCTCCTCCCTGTTCCACGTGTTCTCATTGTTCAACTCCCACTTATCAGTGAGAAGATGCAGTGTTTGGTTTTCGGTTCTTCTGTTAGTTTGCTGAGAATGATGTCCCAGTAAAGTACATGAACTCATTCTTTTATATGACTGCATAGTATTCCATGGTGTATATGTGTCACATTTTCTTTATCCAGTCTATCATTGATGGGCATTTGGGTTGGTTCCAAGTCTTTGCTATTGTAAATAGTGCTGCAATAAACATATGTGTGCATGTGTCTTTATAGTACAATGATTTATAATCGTTTGGATATGTACCCAGTATTGAGATTGTTGGGTCAAATAAGATTTCTGGTTCTAGATTCTTGAGGATTCACCACACTGTCTTCAATAATGGTTGAACTTATTTACACTCTCACCAATGGTGTAAAAGCATTTGTATTTCTCTACATCCTCTCCAGCATCTGTTTTTTTTCTTGACTTTTTAACGATTGCCATTTTAACTGGCAATGAGATGGTATCTCATTGTGGTTTTGATTTGCATTTCTCTAATGACCAGTGATGACGAGGTTTTTTTCATGTTTTTTGGCCACATAAATGTCTTGAGAAATGTCTGTTCATATCATTTGCCCACGTTTTGATGGGATTGTTTTTTTCTTGTGCATTTGTTAAAGTTCCTTGTAGGTTTTGGATATGAGACCTTTGTCAGATGAATAGATTGCAAAAGTTTTCTCCCATTCTGTAGGTTGCTTGTTCACTCTAATGATAGTTTCTTTTGCTGTGCAGATGCTCTTTAGAGTGATTAGATTCTATTTGTCAGTTTTGGCTTTTGTTACCATTGCTTTTGTTGTTTTAGTAATGAAGTCTTTGCCCATGCCTATGTCCTGAATGGTATTGCCTACGTTTTCTTCTAGTTTTTATTGTTTTAGGTTTTTAAGGTTAAGTCTAATCCATTTTGAGTTCGTTTTTGTATAAGGTACAAGGAAGGGGTCCAGAGTCAGTTTTCTGCCTATGGCTAGCCAGTTTTCCCGGCATCATTTATTAAATAGGGAATCGTTTCCTATTGCTTGTTTTTTGTCAGGTTGGTTGAAGATCAGATGGTTGTAGATGTGTGGTGTTATTTGTGAGGCCCCTGTTCTGTTACATTGGTCTATATAAGTGTTTTGGCACCATTACCATTCTATTTTGGTTACTGTAGTCTTGTAATATAGTTTGAAGTCAGGTAGCGTGATGCCTTTGATATTTTTGCTTCAGATTATCTTGGCTATACAGACTCTTTTTTAGTTTAATATAAAATTACAGATAGTTTTTTTTTTAGCTCTGTGAAGAATGTTAATGGTAGCTTGATGGGAATAGCATTGAATCTATAAATTGCTTTGGCAGTATGGCCATTTTCACAATATTGATTATTCCTATCCATGAGGATGGAATGTTTTTCCATTTGTTTGTGTTCTCTCTTTTATTTCCTTGGGCAGTGGTTTGTAATACTCTTTGCAGAGGTCCTTCACATCCTTTGTAAGTTACATTCCTAGGTATTTTATTCTCTTTGTAGCCACTGTAAATGGGAGTTCACTCATGATCTGGCTCTCTATTTGTCTATTATTGGTGTACAGGAATGCTTGTGATTTTTGCAAATTAATTTTGTGTCCTGAGACTTTGCTGAAGCTGCTTATCAGCTTAAGGGGTTTCTGAGATAAGACAGTGGGGTCTTCTAAATATATAATCATGTAATCTGAAAACAGAGACAATTTGACTTCCTCTGTTTTTATTTGAATACCCTTTTCTTTCTCTGGCCTGATTGCCCTGGCCAGAAATTCCAATGCTTTGTTGAATAGGAGTGGTGGAGTTTTCAACGGAAAAGTTTCCAGCTTTTACCCATTCAGTATGATATTGGCTGTGGTTTTGTTATAAATAGCTCTTGTTATTTTAAGTTATGTTCCATCAATACCAAGTTTATTGAGTTTTCAGGATGAAGGGATGTTGAATTTTATCAAAGGCCTTTTCTGCATCTATTGAAATAATCATGTGGTTTCTGTCATTGGTTCTGTTATGTGATTATGTGTATTGATTTGCGTAGGTTGAACCAGCCTTGCATCCCAGGGATGAGGCTGACTTCATCCTGGTGGATAAGCTGTTTGATGTGCTGCTAGATTTTGTTTGCCATTATTTTATCAAGGATTTTCTCATCACGTTCATCAGGGATATTGGTCTGAAATTGTCTTTTTTTGTTGTGTCTCTGACAGGTTTTGGTATCAGGTTGATGCTGGCCTCATAAAATGAGTTAGGAAGGAGTCTCTTTCTATTCGTTATTTGGAATAGTTTCAGAAGGAATGGAACCAGCTCCTTTTTGTACCTCTGTTAGAATTCAGCTGTGAATCCATCTGGTCCTGCGTTGTTTTTGGTTGGTAGGCTATTAGTTATGCCTCAATTTCAGAAGTTGTTATTGGTTTATTCAGGGATTCAACTTCTTCCTGGTTTAGTCTTGGTGGGCGGTGTATGTGTCCAGGAAAATATCCATTTTTTCTTGATTTTCTAGTTTATTTGCATAGAGGTGTTTATAGTGTTATCCTATGGTAGTCTGTATTTCTGTGGGATCAGTGGTGATATCCCCTTTATCATTTTTTATTGTGTCTACTTAATTCTTCCCTGTTTTCTTCTTTAGTAGTCTGGCATCTGGCTAGTGGTCTACCTATTTTGTTAATATATTCAAAAAACCAGCTCTGGATTCATTGATTCTCTTAAGGGTTTTTCATGTTTCTATCTCCTTCAGTTCTTCTCTGATCTTAGTTGTTTCTTGTCTTCTACTAGCTTTTGAATTTGTTTGATCTTTTTGTTCTTTTAATTTTGATGTTAGGGTGTCGATTTTAGATCTTTCCCACTTTCTGATGTTGGCATTTAATGCTATAAATTTCCCCCTTAACACTGCTTTAACTGCGTCCCAAAGATTCTGGTACCTTGTGTCTTTGCTCTCATTGGTTTCAAAGAACTTATTCATTTCTGCCTTAATTTCGTTATTTACGAAGTAGTCATTTAGAAGCACGTTGTTTATTTTCCATATAGTTGTGCAGTTTTGAGTGAATTTCTTAATCCAGAGTTCTAATTTGATTGCACTGTAGGCTGAGAATGTTAGTTATAATTTTCATTCTTTTGCATTTGCTGAGGTATGTTTTACTTCCAATCCTGTGGTTGATTTTAGAATAAGTGCTATATGTTGCTGAGAAGAATGTATATTCTGTTGTTTTTGTGTAAAGTTCTGGAGATATCTCTAGGTCTGCTTGGTTCAGAGGTTAGTTCATGTCCTGAATATCCTTGTTAATTTTTTGTCTTGTTGATCTGTCTAATATTGACAGTGGGGTGTTAAAGTCTCCCACTATTATTTTGTGGGAGTTTAAATCTCACTGTATATTTCTAAGAACTTGTTTTAAGAATCTGGGGGCTCCTGTATTGAGTGTATATATATTTAAGATAGTTAGCACTTCTTGTTGCATTGATCTCTTTACCATTATGTAATGTCTTTCTTTGTCTTTTTTGACCTTTGTTTAAAGTTGGTTTTATCAGAGACTAGTATTGCAACTTTTTTTTTGCTTTCCATTTGCTCAGTAAATATTTGTTTATCCCTTTATTTGGAGCCTATGTGTGTCTTTGCACATGAGATGGTTCTCCTGAACACAGCACACCATTGGGTCTTGATTCTTTATCCAATTTGCCAGGCTGTGTCTTTTAATTGGGGCATTTAGCCCATTTATATTTAAGGTTAATATTGTTATATGTGAATTTCATCCTGTTATGGTGGTGCTAGCTGATTATTTTGCACATTAGTTGATGCAGTTTCTTCACAGTGTTGTTGGTCTTTATATTTTGGGATGTTTTTGCAGTGGCTGGTACTGGTTTTTCTTTTGCATATTTAATGCTTTCTTCAGGAGCTACTGTAAGGCAGGGCAAATGGTGACAAAATCCCTCAGCATTTGCTTGTCTGTAAAGGATTTTATTTTTCCTTCACTTATGTAACTTGGTTTGGCTGGATATGAAATTCTGGGTTGAAAATTCTTTTCTTTAAGAATTTTGAGT
Source organism: Saguinus oedipus (assembly GCA_031835075.1). Taxonomy (NCBI): domain Eukaryota; kingdom Metazoa; phylum Chordata; class Mammalia; order Primates; family Cebidae; genus Saguinus; species Saguinus oedipus. Next base: position 90,389,039 of record CM063184.1, on the reverse strand, counting down.
ATTGGCCCCCACTCTTCTTGCTTATAGGGTTTCTGCAGAGAGATCTGCTGTTAGTCTGATGGGCTTCTCTTTATAGGCAACCTGACCTTTCTCTCTGGCTGCCCTTAACATTTTTTTCCTTCATTTCAACCTTGAAGAATCTGACAATTATGTCTTGAGGTTGCTCTTGTCGAGGAGTATCTTAGTGGTCGTCTCTGTATGTCCTGAATTTAAATATTGGCCTGTCTTGCTAGTTTGGGGAAATTCTCCTGAATAATTGCCTGAAGTGTGTTTTCCAATTTAGTTCCATACGTTCCATCACTTTCAGGTACACCAGTCAATCATAGATTTGGTCTTTTCACATAGTCCCAACTTTCTTGGAGGCTATGTTCATTCCTTTTCATTTTTTTCTCTAATCTTGCTTCATGCTTTGATCAATCTCTGATATCTTCCATCTCTGATATCCTTTCTTTTGTTTAATTGATTTGGCTATTAATACTTGTGTATGCTTCACAATGTTCTCATGCTGTGTTTTTCAGCTCCATCTGGTTATTTATGTTTTTCTCTAAACTGGTTATTCTAGTTAGCAGTTCCTGTAACCTTTTATCAAGTTTCTTAGCTTTTTTTTTTGCATTGGATTAGAACATGCTTCTTTCACTCAGAGGAGTTATTACTCATCTTCTGAAGTATACTTCTGTCAATTCTTCAAATTCATTCTTTGTCCAAGTTTGTGCCCTTGTTGGAGAGGAATTGCAATCATTTGGAAGAAAAGCAACATTCTGATTTTTAGAATTTTCAACATTTTTGCACTTGTTTTTCCTCATCTTCATGGATTTATCTACCTTTAGTCTTTGATGTTGATGACCTCTGGATGGGTTTTGGTGCGGGTCTGTCTCCTTTTTATTGATGTTGATGTTATTGCTTTCTGTTTGTTAGGGTTCCTTCTAGCAGTCATGCCCCTCTTCTGCAGATCAGCTGGAGTTTTCTGGCATTCTACTCCAGGATCTGTTTGCCTAGGTACCACCAGCAGAGGCTGTAGAACAGCAAAGATTGCTGCCTGCACCTACCCCTGAAACCTTCAGTCCAGAGAGTCACCCACCTGATGCCAGATGGAGCTTTCCTCTATGAGGTGTCTATTGACCCTTGCTGGGATGTGTCTCCCGGTCAGGTGGCATGGGGATCAGAGACCCACTTGAGGAGGCAGTCTGTTCCTTAGCAGAACTGGAGTGTCTGCTGGGAGATCCACTGTTCTCTTCAGAGCTGGTAGGCAGAAATTTTTAAGTTGGCTGAAACTGTGCCCACAGCAACCCCTTCCCCCAGATTCTCTGTTTTAGGAAGATGGGAGTTTTATCTATAAGCCCCTCACTGGGGCTTTCAGAGATGCCATGCCCAGTGAAGAGGAATCTAGAGAGGCAGTCTGGCCACAACTGCTTTACCACCATGCAGTGAGTCACCCAGTCTGAACTTCTCAGATTCCTCAAGACTGTGAGGGGAAAGCCACCTACTCAAGCCCCATTAATGGCAGAAGTCCTTCCCCTCACCAATCCCAGTCATTTCAAGTTGACTTCAGACTGCTGTGCTGGCAGCAGTAATTTCAAGCCTGTGGTACTCAGCTTGCTAGGCTTTGTGGGAATGGGACCTGCCGAGAGACCACTTGGCTCTCTGGCTTCTGCCCCCTTTCCAAGGGAGTGAATGGTTCTTTCTCACTGGGGTTCCAGGTGACACTGGGGTACAAAATAAATTCCTGCAGCTATCTCCATGTCGGCCCAAACTGCCACCCAGTTTTGTGCTTGAAACCCAGGGCCCTGAAGATGTAGGTATATGAGAGAATCTCCTGGTCTGCGGGTTGCAAAACGATGGGAAAAGCATAGTATCTGGGCCAGATAGCACAGTTCCTTACAGCTTCCCTTGGCTAGAGAAGGGACATCCTCAGCCCCTTGTACTTCCCAGGTAAGGCAACGCCCCACCCTGCTTCTGCTCACCCTCCATGTGCTGCACCCACTGCCTAACCAGTCCCAGTGAGATGAACAAGGTACCTCAGTTGAAAATGCAGAAATCACCTGCCTTTTGTGTTTGTCCCACTGGAAGCTGTAGACTGGAGTTTTTTCTATTTGGCTGTCTTCCTTAACTCCCTAGATTTTATTTTAATACATGTATCAAGATGTGAAGCTCACTAAACAGGAGACCAGAGTTTTCAGTTATTACTCAAATCAATCTTCCCTACAATTTGGAAGCCAGGATTCTTTAAGGATAGTTTGGCTGGCAGGGGGCTGGGGAATGGGTTGGTTAGGGATGCAATAATAGGGGTATGGAAAATAGTCCTCCTGGGCTAAATCTCTATTTGGGTGGGGGCCACAAGAGTCACTAGTCTGATGGTCATTATAAATACAAAAGTCTGAAAAGACATCTCAAAATGCCAATCATAGGTTCTACCATGGTGATGTTATTTGGAGGAGTAATTGGGAAGTGGAAAATCTCGTGATCTCTGGAATCATAGTTTGTAACTGTTTATGAATTCAGGCACCTCTGAACCTCCTACCATAGTGTGCTTTTATTAACTTTACAGAGGCTGTTTAGTTTTCTGAGAAGGGATATTATTATTTAAACAATATACTAAATTTCTCCCAAATTTAGTTTGGACCATGCCTAGGAATGACCAAGGACTGTCTGGCAGTTAAAGTCAAGATTAAGTTGATTAGGTCAGATTTCTTTCACTGCTGTAAGTTTCTCACTGTTACAATTTTTGCAAAGTGGTTTTAATCACAAGCATCTGTTTTTCTCAAAATAATTGAAAGGTTTTATTTTGTTTAAAACTGGAAAGAATGAAATTGATCAGTCAGATTTTCTCACTTATTGTTCCTTAAAACATTTACATGGTATATTGAAAACACTGATTCCCTTTGGTAGATAAATACAAAGTGAAGCAAATTCAGCAGATCTGTGCTTCAAGTGCTTCCTCTGCTATGTATGTGAATTTGCCTCACTCATTATTACAATGTGTTTCCTAGAGTTTTGCTTCATAGTCGACCTCGATTTTCTGCTGGGTAGCATGAAAATGTTTCCCAGACAGCCATTACAATTTAGATGACTGACCTGAATGCCCACTTTTTTCCCTCAATTCTGGTGACATTTTTTTAAGTGCTTCATAGTATGAATTCCATGCAACATTTCCTGTGCAGTCAACAACATCAACAATAAACAAAGTGGTGATTTAGTTTTCTAAACTATTTCACCTTGCATTTCTTCTAGGTTTGAACATTTTCAGGTTTCATCAGGAGTATTATTGAAGGCAATCATATTTAAGTGTTTGAAGGTATATTCGAATGTATATGTTGAAAGACTCAGGCATCTATTTGACTTTATGGCTCAGCAGCTGTTTCTAATCATATCATACTTGAAACTGTTAAATGTATGAATGAGCTACCTAGTTAGAGAAGTTAAAAGATTAGTTCCATCAGATTTAGATAGTCCATAATCTTTGAAAAATGCGAATATTCAATATAAAATATAACACTATGTGAAGTAGCCCATCACCACTCAATAGATTATGGAATCTGAAGCAAAATTAAAACTCTACTATAAAAAATATTGTTAGTAAATTACACTAGCTAGGGAGTAATACATATATGTGGTTATCATTCACAATTTTACTAGAGTAATGCATAAGTAATAAACATCTCTCATACACTCCCTTAACCCTTTTCCCCATGGTTAGAGTGGCTGAGAAGCAAGGCACCAAGTCCTTAGGCTGCACACAGCAGGGGGACCCTTGGCTAGTCCATGAAACTGTTTTCCCTCCCAGGCCTCAGGGTCTGTGATGGGAGGGGCTGCTGCAAAGGTCTCTGATGTGCCCTGTAAACATTTTTCCTATTGTCTTGGTTATGAACATTTGGCTCCTTGTTATTTTTGCAACTTTCTGCAGCTGTCTTGAATTTCTCCTCAAAAAATTGGATTTTATTTTCTATTGCATCATCAGACTGAAAATTTCCCAACTTTTTATGCCGTTTCCCTTTTAAAAATGAATGCTTTTAACAGCACCTAAGTCAACTTTTGAATGCTTTGCTGCTTAGAAATCAATCCCTAAATCAAATCCTTCAAGTTGAAAGTTTCACAAATCTCTAAGGCAGAGAAAAAATGCCACAAGTCTCTTTGCTAAAGTATTGCAAGGGTCACCTTTACTCCAGTTTCCAAGGAGTTCCTCATCTCTATCTGAGACCACCTCAGCCTGGATTTCATTGTCCATATTATTATTGGCATTTTAGTCAAAGCCATTCAGCAAGTCTCTATGAAGCACCATACATTCCCACATATTCCTATCTTCTTTGGAGACCCTAAAGTGTTCCAGCCTCTGCCTGTTACCCAGTTCCAAAGTTCCTTCCAAATTGTCGAGTATCTTTACAGTAGCACTCCACCCTTGGTACCAATGTACTGTATAGTCTGTCCTTATGCTGCTAATAAAGGCATACCCGAGATTGGATAATTTATAAAGAATATGACGTTTAATGGATTCTCAGTTCCACATGGCTAGGGAGGGCTCACAATCATGGTAAAAGGTGAAAAGCATGTCTTACATGGCAGCAACCAAGAGAATGAGAACCAAGTGAAAGCAGAAACCCCTTATAAAAACATCACATCACATGAGTTGTATCACTATCAAGAGAACAGTATGGAGAAAACTGCCCCCATAATGCAATGAACTCCCACTAAGTTCTTCCACAACATGTGGGAATTATGGGAGCTATAATTCAAGATGAAAGTTTGGTAGGGACACAGCCAAACTGTATCAGGCTCTTTTTTAGTTCCACATGAATTTTAGGATTTATTTTTTTATTTCTGTGAGAAATGATGTTTGTACTTTGATAGAAATTGCATTGACTCTGTATATTGCTTTGGGTAGTTTTTAATGATAATTAATTCTAATTCATGAACATTTGTTATAATTTGTTTGTGTCATCTGCCAGAACTTTCATCAGTGTTTTGTAGCTTTTCTTGCAGAGATTTTTACTTCCTTCATTAAATTAATTCCTGACATTTTGTTTTTTGTAGCTATTATAAATGAAATTGCCTTCTTGCTTTTTTTTTTTTTCAGCTAGACCATTAGTAGTATATAGCAGTGCTACTGATTTATGGACATTAATTTCATATTTTGCAACTTTACTGAATTTATCAAACTTAAGAGATTTTTGATGGAGTCTTTACGTTTTTCTAAATATAAAATTACATAATTAGTAAAGAGGGAAAATTTGACTCCCTCCTTTTTAATTTCAGTGCCTTTTATTCCTCTCTTGCCTGATTGCTCTGGATAGAACTTTCAGTACTATGTTGAATAGGGATGATGAAAGTGGACACTCTTGTTTCAGTTCTTAGAGGAAAGACTTTCAACTTTTCCCCATTCAGTATGATGTTAACTGTGGGTTTGTTTTATATAACCTTTATTATTATATTGAGGCATGTTCTTTCTATGCCTAATTTGTTGAGCATTCTTATAATGAAGTGTTCTGAATTTTATTAAAGGCTTTTTTCTGTATCTATTGAGATAATCATATTATTTTTATTCATTTTATTTTTGTGATGTCTCACGTTTATTTATTTGCATTCCTCATATAAATTCCAGTATGCTGGTTGATTCAGTTTGCTACCATTTTATTGAGGAGGACTTTTTAATCTATGTTCATTGGGATGACCAAAATGGTACATAAAACCTTCCCAATGCTAGCAAGAGATTTAGATATCCAGACCCAGGGGCCTGGCAATCCTCAAATACAATGCAAAAAGGTCTTTGCCATAGAACATTATAATCAGACTGTCTAAAGTCAAAGTGAAAGATCAAATTCAAACGCAGCAAGAGAAAACGTCTAGTCACTTATAAAAGAAACACCATATGACTAAGTTGGACATTTCAGCAGATAAAGAGATGACATATTCAAAGTTCTGAAAGAAAAAACCCTGCCAATCAAAAACTGTATACCCAGAAAGATTGATCTTCATAAATTAAGGAGTAATTAAATATTTTCCAGACAAGCAAATGCTGGGGGAATTAATCACCACTGGACAACCCCTATAAGGAATGCTTAAAGGAGTCCTAATCTTGGAAGTGAAAGAACAATGTTCACCATCATGAAAATGCACAAAGCATCAAGCTCATTGGTAAAGCAATTTCACAGAAAAAGGAATAGAGAGGAATAAAATGGCAACACTACAGAATTCCAACAAACAACAATGACAAAGGAAAAAAAAAAGAATCTATGAAACAACTAGGAAATAATTAACAATAAGAAAAGAAACAAAACCTCACATATTAATATTAAGCTTGAACATAAGTGGATTAAATGATTCACTTCAAAGATATACATCAGCTGAATGGATTAAAAAAAATGACCCAAGTTTATGCTGCTAAAGCCTGTGGTCCAATGTTTCTTTGTCAGTTTTCTATTTAGGTGATATGTTTAATGATGTGAGTAGGGTGTTTAAGTCCCCAGCTATTATTGTATTGCTTTTTATCTCTCTGTTTAGGTCTGGCAGTATTTGTTTTATGAATCTGAGTGCTTTAGTATTGGGTGCAAATATATTTACAATTGTTACATGCTCTTGCTGAATTGACCCTCTTTTTCTTCTTGTACTGTTTTTAATTTAAAGTCTATTTTATCTGATATAAATAGAGCTACTTCTGCTCACCTTGGTTTTTTGTTTGCATGGAATATTTTTTCCACTCCTTTACTTTGCTGTATGCATTACTTAGTGTACATGTGCATTTAAAGGTGAGATGTGAATGAACTTAGAGTGTTGTTAGGAGAAACAGATGAAATGATGGGCAAGATAAATATTTGCCTGTATGGTAATCATCAAACTTTGTTATTACAAAGAAATATGTGAATGAAAACCTAGTATCTTAAAAGTAAATACAGTTGAGGAATGGGGGTGGAGTGGGATAGAAGGGTGTTGACAATAGGAGTAGTTTTGATTCTGGTAAACCTCAAGGGACACACAATATGATGAAGCTGGTTAGGGAGATCAGTATTCATTCATGATTGTGTATGAACTTACCCGACAAAATGTTGGAACACTGAAAGTTGACAGCCCCTGCAGCCTGGAATGATAAAATACACATACAAAGGAATTCATAATTCATTTTGCAGAATTCCCTATTCCTCTTCAGTGTTGACTTTTTTAAAATAGCTATTTCTAATCATGGGGGAAAGCAAAAATATCTCTAGACACATAATTCAGTCTATCTATACCCAACCAAACTTACCTTTCTTAATCTGACACTCAGTGATATTTAATTTATTATAAACTTGTACTCCTCATTTCTTATTCTTATCTTTAATATATTAAGTCAAATAACAAAGGCTGAAATTATATTGATTTGGGTTTTCAGAATATTATATTTATTACTAAATGGTTTTTCCATTTTCAATTATTACTCAGAAGATTTGTTGGCTAGGTTTGTATTAAATGTAGTTACCAAAGGACCATTTAATACTGATGCATTTACCCTCAGATAATAGTTAGCCTCGAACCTTATACACTTAGCTAAAGTGATAGCTTTCCTGCAGTCACTTTAGGTACCCTGAAGCAGGTTAATTAAACTGCTGTGTACTGTTTTGTCAAGATTTATCCCTCTGTATAAATCTAGGTGTGTTATCTCTGTAGCTCATTGTTCTGAAAGAAAACTACCTACCTCTAAAAAAAACCACTAAACAAGGCTGTTATTAAATAGAATGCAGAGACAGATTAACCTTAGCACTGGTTTGAGGGGAAAAGTATCATCCTGTGGTTAGAAGGTTTCCAAGTTTTATTTCTGAGTGGACGATTTTGTTTAGGAGATCTATGGTTTGTGGAGACATAGAGTACCTAAGAAATATTTCCTTCATCTCATGGATGATGATGATTTTAAAAACAGGGAGCATTACAATTCAAATACAAGATTTGTATCTGAATTCTCAAAATTTAGGATGGTCTTTATGTAAGGGTGGTAGGTTTTTTAAAATTTCTTCTTAAAAAAAAATACTGGGCTACATATACAGAATGTGCAGGTTACATTTGTATACATACATGTGCCATGGTGGTTTGCTGCACCTATTGACCCATGCTCTAAGTTTTCTCCCCTCACCCCCCAACCCCTAACAAACCCTGTTGTGTGTTGTTTCCCTCTCTGTGTCCATGTGTTCTCCATGTTCAACTTCCACTTATGAGTGACAATATGCAGTGTTAGGTTTTCTGTTCTTGTGTTAGTTTGCTGAGGATGATGACTTCCAGCTTCATCCATGTCCCTGCAAAGGACATGACCTCATTCTGTTTTATGGCTGCACAGTATTCCATGATGTACACATTCTCTTCATCCAGTCTATCACTGATGGGCATTTGGGTTGGTTCCATGTCTTTGCTACTGTAAATAGTGCTGGAATAAACATACACGTTCATATGTCTTTACAGTAAAATGATTTGCATTTTTGGGGGGCACATATCCAGTAATAGGATTCCTGTGTCAAATGCTTTTTCTGATTCTAGGTTCTTGAGGAATCACCATACTGTCTTCCACAATGGTTGAATGACATTCCCACCCATGGTGTAAAAGCATTTCTATTTCTCCACAATCTTACCAGCACCTATTGTTTCCTGACTTTTAAATAATTGCCATTCTGACTGGTGTGAGATAGTATCTCATTGTGGTCTTGATGTGCATTTCTCTGATGATCAGTGATGTTGAGCTTTCGTTCATATATTTTTTGGCCACATAAATGTCTGCCTTTGAGAAGTGTTGGTTCCTATCCTTTGCCCAATTTTTGATGGGGTTGTTTGTTTTTTCTTGTAAATATGTTTAAATTCCCTGTAAATTCTGGATGTTAGACCTTTGTCAGATGGGTAGATTATAAAATTTTCTCCCATTCTGTAGGTTGCCTACTCACTCTGATGATAGTTTCTTTTTCTGTGAAGAAGCTCTAGTTTAATTAGATCCCATTTGTCAATTTTGGTTTTTGTTGCAATTGCTTTTGGCATTTTTTTGTCATGAAGTCTTTGCCCATGGCTATGTCCTGAATTGTATTACTGTTTTTATGGTTTTTGGTTTTACAGTTAAGTCTTTAATCCATCTTCAGTTAATTTTTGTATAAGGTGTAAGGAAGGGGTCCAGTTTCAGTTTTCTGCATATGGCTAACCAGTTTTCCTAGCACCATTTACTGAATAGGAGATCCTTTCCTCATTGCTTGTTTTTGTCTGGTTTGTCAAAGATCAGATGGTTGTAGATGTGTGGTGTTATTTCTGAGGTCTCTGTTTTGCTCCATTGGTCTATATGTCTGTTATGGTACCAGTATTATGCTATTTTGATTATTGTAGCCTTGTAGTATAGTTTGAAGTCAGGTAGCATGATGCTTCCATCTTTGTTCTTTTTGCTTAGAGTTTTCTTGGCTGAATGGAGTCTCCTTTGATACCATATAACATTTAAAGTAGTTTTTCCTAATTCTGTGAAGAATGTCAGTGGTAGTTTGATGAGAATACCATTGAATCTATAAATTCCTTTGGGCAGTATGGCCATTTTCACAATTTTGATTCTTTCTATCCATGAGGATGGTATGTTTTTCCCTTTGCTTGTCCTCTTTTATTTTCTTGAGAAGTGGTTTGTAGTTCTCCTTGAAGAGGTCTTTCACATCCCTTGTTAGCTGAATTCCTACATATTTTATTCTCTTTGCAGTGATCCTGAATGGGAGTTGATTCATGATTTGGCTCTGTGATTGTTTATTATTGGTGCAAAAGAATGCTTATGATATTTGCACAGTGATTTTGTATCCTGAGACTTTGCTGAAGTTGCTTATCAGTTTCAGGAGATTTTGAGCTGAGATAATGGGGTTTTCTAAATATAAAAGCATGTCATCGTGTGGACACAGTGTCTCCGCCTGTAATCCCAGCACTTTAATAGGCCACCTTTTCTGGTCTCCTTTACTAGGAGACAAAAAAACCTATTGCCTGTACATAAAGGCCATCCTAAGTTTTGAGAATTCAAATACAAATCTTGTATTTGAGTTGTAATGCTCCCTATTTTAAAAATCTCCTTGCAGATCACAAGGTCAGGAGTTTGAGACCACCCTGACCAACATGGTGAAATACCCTCTCAACTAAAAACACAAAAATTAGCTGGGCATGGTGGCATGTGCCTCTAATTCCAGCTACTGAGACAACTGAGGCAGGAGAATCACTTGAACCTTGGAGGCAGAGGTTGTGTTGAGCCAAGATCATGCCACTGCACTCCAGCCTGGGTGACAGAGTAAAACTCTGTCTCAAAAAAAAAAAAAAAAAAAAAAGAAATCATGTCATCTGCAAACAGAGACAATTTTATTTCCTCTCTTTCTATTTGAATATTCTTTCTTTCTTTCTTTTGCCTGACTGCCCTGGCCAGAGCTTTCAGTACTGTGTTGAATAGAAGTGGTAAGAGAGGGCATCCTTGTCTTGTGCCAGTTTTCAAAGAGAATGCTTCCAGCGTTTTCCCATTCTATAAGATATAGGCTGTGAGTTTGTCATAAATATCCCTTATCATTTTGAGAAATGTTCCATCAATATCTAGTTTGTTAAGAGTTTTTAACATGAAGGGATATTGAATGTTATGAAAGGTCTTTTCTGCATCTATTGAGATAATCATTTTTTTTATTGGTTCTGTCTTTGTTATGGATTATGTTTGTTGATTTGCATATGTTGACCCAGTCTTGCGTCCCAAGGATGAGGATGACTTGATCATGGTGGGTAAGCTATTGATATGCTGCTAGGTTTGGTTTGGTAGTATTTTATTGAGGATTTTTGCATCAATGTTTAACAGGGATATTAGAATTTTTCTCTTCTTCTTGTGTCTTTCCCGGTTTTGGTATCAGGAAGATGCTGGGTTCATAAAAGGAGTTAAGAAGGAGTCCCTCATTTCAATTGTTTGGAATAGTTTCAGAAGGAATGATACCAGCTCTTCTTTGTATTTCTGGTAGATTTCAGCTGTTAATCCATCTGGTCCTTGGCTTTTCTTGATTGCTAGGCTATTAATTACTGCCTTCATTTCAGAATTTGTTATTGGTCTATTCAGGAATTCAACTTTTCCCTTTAATCTTGAGAGACTGTTTGTGTTAGGAACTTATCCATTTCTTCTAGATTTCCTAGTTTATTTGTATAGCGGTGTTTATAGTATTCTCTGATGGTAGTTTGTATTTCTGTGGGGTTAGTGGTGATATCCCCTTTATTATTTTTTATTGTGTCTATTTGATTCTTCCCTCTTTTCTTCTTTATTAGTTTAGTTAGTAGTCTATTTTGTTAATTTTTTCAAAAAACCAGCTCCTGGATTCACTGATTTTGGAGGGTTTTTGTCTCTATCTCCTTCAATTCTTTTCTCATCTTAGTTATTTCTTGTCTTCTGCTAGCTTTTGGACCAGTTTGCTCTTTCCTCTCTAGCTCTTTTAATTTTGATGTTACTGTGTCTATGTGAGATCTTACTAGCTTTCTGATGTAGGCATTTTGTGCCATAAATTCCCCTCTAAGCACTGCTTTAGCTGTACCCCAGAAATTCTGGTACATTGTTTTCTTGTTCTCATTGGTTTCCAAGAACTTCTTGATTTCTGCCTTAATTTCATTATTTACCCAGGAGTCATTCAGGAGCAGGTTATTCAATTTCCATGCAATTTTGTGGTTCTATGTGAGTTTCTTAATACTAAGTTCTAATTTAAATGCACTGTGGTTGCAGAGACTGTTATGATTTCAGTTCTTTTGAATTTGCTGAGGAGTGTTTTACTTCCAATTATGTGGTATGTTTTAGTGTCATGTGGCACTGAGAAGAATGTATATTGTATTGATTTGAGGTAGATAGTTCTGTAAACATCTAAGAGGTCTACTTGATCCCGAGCTGGGCTCAAGTCCTGAATATCCTTGTTAATTTTCTGTCTCATTGACCTGTCTAATACTGACAGTGTGGTGTTAAAGTCTCCCACTATTATTGTGTGGGAGCCTAAGCATCTATGTAGATCTTTAAGAACTTGTTTTATGAATCTCTGTGCTCCTGTATTGGGTGTATATATGTTTAGAACAGTTAGCTTTCTTGTGAATTATTCCCTTTACCATTATTATTATTATTTTTTATCTTTGTTGGTTTAAATTCTCTTTAGTTAGTAGGATTGCAACTCCTGCTTTTTTTGCTTTCCATTTGCTTGGTAAATTTTCCTCTATCCCTTTCAGCCATATGTGTCTTTGGATGTGATATGGGTCTCCTGAATACAACCCACTGATGGGTCTTGACTCTTCATCCAGTTTGCCAGTCTGTGTCTTTTAATTTGGGCAGTTAACCCACTTACATTTAAGAATAGTATTGTTATATGTGAATTTGATCCTGTCATCATAATACTATTTGGTTATTTTGTACCCTAGTTGATGCAGTTTCTTCATAGTCTCATTGGCCTTTATATTTTGGTGTGTTTTTGCAATGACTGGTACCAGATTTCTTTTCCATATTTAGTGATTCTTACAGGAGCTCTTGCACGGCAGGCCTGGTGGTGTCAAAATTTTTCAGCATTTGTTTGTCTGGAAAGAATTTTATTTCTCCTTCACTTGTGAGGCTTAGTTTGGCTGTATGTGAAATTCTGGGTTGAAAATTCTTTAAGAATGTTGAAAATTGGCCTCCAATCTCTTCTGGCTTATAAAGTTTCTGCTGAGAGGTTCACTTTGAGTCTGATGGCCTTCCATTTGTAGGTGACCTGGCCTTTCTCTCTGACTGCCTTTTACATTTTTATTTTCATTTCAACCTTGGAGAATCAGATGATTATGTGTCTTGGTGTTGATCATCTCATGAAATATCTTAGTGGTGTTCTCTATATTTCCTGAATTTGCATGTTGGCCTGTCTTGCTAGCTTGGGGAAGTTCTGCTGGATGTATCCTGAGGTGTGTTTTTCAGCTTATTTCCATTCTCCCTATCTCCTCCTGGTACTTCAATCAATCGTAAGTTAAGTCTTTTTATGAAGTTTCATATTTCTTAGAGGCTTTGTTTATTGCTTTCATTCTTTTTTCTCTAGTCTTGTCTGCATTCCTTATTTCATCAAGGCAGTCTTCAAACTCTGATATCCTTTCTTTCACTTGGTCAATTTGGCAATTGATACTTGTGTATGCTTCATGAAGTTCTCGTGCTGTGTTTTTCAGCTCCATCAGGTTGTTTATGTTTCTCTCTAAACTGATTATTCTAGTTAGCAATTTCTCTAACATTTTATCAAGGTTCTTAGCTTCTTTGCATTGGGCTGAACATGCTCCTTTAGCTCATATAGTTTTTTATTATCCATCTTCTGAAGCCTACTTCTGTCAATTCATCCATCTCATCCTCTGTCCCTTTCTGTGCCCTTGATGGAGAGACGTTGCAATCATTCAGAGAAGAGGCACTCTGGCCTTTTGGGTTTTCAGCATTTTTTCATTGATTCTTAGTCTTTGAGGTTGCTGATCGTTGGATGGGGTTTTGTAAGAGCTTTTTTTTTTTTTTTTTTTTGATGATGATGATGCTATTGTTGTTTTATGCTTTTTTTTTTTTTTTTTCAATGGTCATGCCCTTCTTCTGTAGGGCTGCTGAAGTTTTCTGGAGATTCACTTCAGACCCTACTCATCTGATTTTTTCCTGAACCTGGAGATTTTACTCAAGGAGGCTGCAGAACAACAAAGATGGGTGCCTGCTCCTTCTCCTAGGACCTCTGACCTCAAGGGCACCAAACTGATGCCAGTAGGATTGCTCTTGTATAGGATGTCTGACAACTATTGGAGGGTCTCATCCAGTTGGGTGGCACGGGGAGCATTTAATGAAGCACTTTGTCCGTTGATGGAGGGTGTGTGGTTTACTGGAGGGAAACCCACTCATCTGAGCTACCTGTATTTCTCAGAACCATCAAGAGGAAAAGCTAAGTCTGCTGGTCTGCAGAGACTGTGGCACCCCCTCCCTTTAGAGGCTAAGGCCTAGGGAGACTGGGTTCTGTTCCTGAGCCTCTGGGTGAAGTTACTGGAGTTCCTGCAGGGAAGCCCCACCTAACAAGGAAGGAGTAGTCAGGGTCAGGCCTGTAGAGGCACCCTGGTCACAGACTGCCACAGCTGGTGTGTTGGGCTGCGGGAGACATGGTTTGGGATCCAGCTGTCCAGCCTCCCTGGCTTTAGCAGAGGAAAAGTGCAGCCTGAAGCTATAAAGATGTATGCCACCCTTCCCCGACCCAAGGAGCTTAGTGTTAGACAGTTTCGAGCTCAGGTGCTGTTCCTGCCCCTCCCTCAAAGATCTCAAATGGCTTAGACAACAGGCAGCCACAGTTGCAGTGCTGGTCTTCCCACTCCACAGGAGTTTGGTAGCCTTAAGCAGCTTTCAGCTCATAGCCTGTCTAGAATCTGTGCATTCTGGGATTGGGATACTAGGTCCCAGTGGTGTGGTTTCACAAGTGGAATCCTGCCATCTGTGGGTTGCACAGTTCCATGTAAAAAGCATGATGTCCTGGCTGGGTAGCACACTCACTCACCGCCTCCCTTGGCTAGGGGAAGAAAGGGAGCCCCATGTGGCTCTCAGGTAGTCTGCTACACTACACTATTCTTTCTTCTCTTTGGGGGTTATGCCAGCCTTCTAGTAAGTTCTGATGAGAGAACATGGATACCTTGGTTTCTGGTGAAATCTTCACACACTTATGCTTTTTGATGGAAGCCTCTAAACGCTGCTTCTTCTAGTTAACCATCTTGGCCCTGCCCCGGTTATTTGCTTTTAGGTTATTATTTAACTAGTTGTGCGTGTGTGTACATGTGTATATGTAAATTTATTATGTAACTTATTTATGCAATTTATAAATAAGTGTATAATTTTAGCAATTGTAACCAGATTTGAACTTAAACAGGGGTTTAAAACAATACCATAATGAATAATGTGGGATAAAAGAGAGTGTTTTTAGGCATGCTTTGTAGAAAACAAACTTTAAAAGAAAACCTGGCTTACAAATTGAATAGAGCTTTTTTGGACAAGAAAATAAAAAGGAGGGTAGATAATGTGCAGCGGAAGAACAGGAGGCTATAACCTAAGAAGGAAGGTAGAACGTAAGAAATTCCCACTCAACGAAAGTTAGCCACTGTTATATGACTGCAAATGACTTCACGATTAGTTGTTATTAGAACCACCTAACTGTGCTTTAGGAGTTCAGAGGAGAGAGATGCAATTTGTACTGGAATAGACTGATAATGTTTTATGAAGATATTTCAGGGCTCATAGAGAGAAATTAGGTGGGAATTGACTACGTGGAAAAGCAAGAAACAACAAAATGTGTATAAGAGACACAGGACAGGAGCACTTGGTTGTGGAATTACAAGGATAGCACAGAGTTTGATTGCAAGGGCCTGACTTTCACATCAAGTAGTTTGGGCTTGATCCCACTGACCTTATAAATCTTCAGAGACTCATTAGCAGGTGTCTAAAGTGAGTAAAGGGATGTTTTATGGTTATCTTACAGAATGAACAGGAGTCATTCATAGTTTTTAAATTTTATAGGATTGAGAGGAATTGTTCATAGTGTTTTCAAAAGGCTTGAAGCTTGTGCTTTATAAAGAGTAGATATAATACCACAGTAATATTATAAGTGCAGTATTTTAGGTGAGAGTTCACCTAGTTAATTGTGCTAGGGTAAGCCAGGGCATGGGTATTTTATTGCTGGAGAAAAATATAAGAATGGTGAAGAATTTCCTAAGAATGTTATCCAAATTTCAGAATTCAAGGGGATAGCAAGACGATGTCTCTCTGTGTGGTTGCAGTACCAGTAGGAATTTATGAGTCTTTGCAACTGCATTCAAAACTATCATAAAGAGAAAAGTACTTGAATTTATATCTCTGCATGCAATTTTGTCAATTTCCAGTACAAACCCACTTTCCTGTTTTTAAATTAGTTCTTCTATGACAGAATCACGAACTACATAAAGTCATTTCAGCAACTTATTGTGGATTGTAGTCTGAGTTTTAGAGACTAGCTTTACCTGCCACATGAACTTTAGCATTACTGTTCAACATTTGTTGGGGGAGAGGGGAGTGTGCACACATTATTTTAAAGAAGAAAGCACAACCTATGTATGATTTCTGGTTGTGATTGATACAGAGAGTTAGACGACTTATGTACTCAGTCTTTGTTCTTGATGATGTCATAAAATAGTTGCTTTGGAGGACAAAGAGGAAATGGAGATCTGAGGCAAGTCTGGGATTCTTGCAGGAAAGTGTTTTCCTCGAAGAAGACTTAATCTTTTAAAAAAGATTCTTCAAGAATCTTTTGACTTTTTTGATCATTTTAATAAGGATCTTTTAGAATATTTTGTTGAGAAAGCATTGACTTGCCTTTCCAGATTAAATAATGTTTTTTTCTTTTGCGGGGGGCTCTCACATGTGTGATAATTGGTTATTATAACTGTCTCCATGACTACTCTGAGACGCTTGGGTAAGAGACAGAACTGTCTTCTACCAAACTGTTATAGCTCCAGCACATAAAAGAGTAGGAGGCATACAGTAGGAATTTAATGAATTTCAGTTGAATGGATAGATAAATCAATAAATCAGCCACTTGTTGAGTACTTCTCATTTCCAAGTCATCATGCCAAACTGATGGGAAAACACATCATTATTTTTGATACTTGCTTCTAAAGAATTTAATTTCAGTGTGGAAGCTAAAACTTTGATACAAAATCTAATGAAACATCGTTGATACATTGTACTTGTTTACTCCCTTTTCTCTTAGTTACCTAATTTTAATCTTTGCCTTTATCACTGTGCCTTCAAAGGACACAAATAACCACCTATTTGGCAAATGTATGGGTTTAAATTTTCTTAATCTCCTTGACCTCTATGTAGCACTGAGCACTAGCTAATCCAGTCTTCTTTTTGAACTTAACTTTTCCTTTTTGGCCCCAAAACACTATACTAGATTTTGACCTCACCTTCCTCCCACGGCTGTGTACTCACACAGCCTTCACTGTCTGCATTGGTCATTATTCCCACCCAATACACTGTGTACCTCCTCTTCTCTTCTCCTTCTATACTTCGTATGTTTTGGAGCATTTTCCAAACTAATATTTCCATTCATGACTTAACATGTGTACGTCAAAATGCTTCCATCACTACGTATCCTGCACTTGAAACCCATGTTTTCCTTTCAAATTTGTGATTTTTAAAACTAAACATGATGTTTCCCCTTATGCCTTGTTTTCCGTTTAAATTTTCCTTTTCTGTCATGTACCAGCAGATTCCTGGCCAACCAGTCTTGAAACTTTGTACATCTCATTGTCTCCTCTTCCTCACAGTTTCTCTTTCACCTTTGCCACTTAAGTAGCGATATGTAGATTCTCTTACATTGACGTAGTAACTAGGAAGGCAGTCGTGTCCCTGCATCCAGGTCTTCCTTCTTGAGTCCATGCTGGATAGAGCCTCATTAGCTCTGCATATTACTCTTCTTCAAAATCCTTTCAGGATGACTGTTGCATATAGTTTGTCTTGCTTTGCCTGGAATTCCAGGCCTTGTACAAAATGACTGGCACAGGTCTTTAGTAATTTTACCACAAAACAAACCCAACTAGTCAACATGCCTGATTTGGTACATTTGCTAGCACTATTCCCTTTTCTACATTACTGAATTAAAACTCAATAAATTTCTGAATTCTATTCTCATATAAAAGTCTAATTAAATTGTTAGCATTTCCATTAAGCTTCCTGAATGGTAGTGTTTCCCAATCTGAGAAATATAATTTTAAATGTTACCCAGAACAGCATTAAAATTAAAAAAAATTTACTAAAAATTCCCTTTTCTATTCCTTTCAGTCTTTCTAATTTTATCAAGAAGACTATAATTACAGAAAAATAGTTTAACTTGGAGAGAATTAAATTGCTCTTCTTTTATCTCAGAAGACATGTTTTACCAAAGGATAAGCTGTAGTTTGTCAGTTCTTATGCAGTATAAAAACTGTTACTGTAGAGATCCAGCTGTGGATGCCACAGAGAAGCAAAGATTGAGAGACCACAGGTACAGCACCACAGAGGGTGACCTTGCCAATGTCAGGTATTGAGATATTTTGGGAGAAGTCAGGCACCATGCTAGTGACATTAGAATTCACATGTTATCACATGTTATTCACATGTTACTTAGTGGATGATAGCTATTTATAAGATGCTTTAAATATTATTATTTCACCCAGCCTCTTCCTTGAGTTTCAAAGAAGAAACTGATATGCAGGGTAGGAATGTGCAAGAAAGTGAATCCACTGTTAGTGTGATGGGTTTCTTTTTGTAGGTGATCTGCCCTTTCTCTGTAGCTACCTTTAACATTTTTTTTTTTTTTGACCTTGGAAAATCTGATGTTGGCAATGGTCTTCTGTAGAATCTTGCTAGGGTTCTGTGTATTTCCTGAATTTGACTGTTGGCCTCTCTAGCAGGGCTGGGGAAGTTTTCATGGATATCCCGAAATATGCTTAACAAGTTCTTTACTTCTCCCCTTCCCTTTCAGGGATGTCAGTGATTCATAGATTTGGCCATTTTACATAATCCCATACTTCTCAGAGGTTTTGTTCATTCATCTTCATTCTCTATTTTTGTTTGACTGTCTTATTTCAGAGAACCAGTCAATTTAGTTCTCAGCTTGGTCTATTCTGCTGTTAATCTTGTGATGACACTGTGAAACACGTGTGTTTTTCAGCTCTGTCAGATCGGTTAGCTTTCTTTCTATGCCATCCATTTTATTCTTCAGCTTCTTTCTCATTTTATTATCATTTTTAGTTTCCTTGGATTAGGTTTTGCCATGCTGAATCTTGACGATCTTCATTCCTATCCATATTCTGAAATCTGTTTCGGTCATTTCAGCCATCTTGGCCTGGTTAAGATCGTTCACTGGAAAACTCGTGATCATTGGGAGGATATGCAATACTCTAGCCATTTGAGTTACCAAAGTTCTTGCGTTTGTTATTTCTCATCTCTGCATGTGGGTGTTTCTTTAACTGTAGTGTAGAGTGAGTATGGTCAATAGACTTCTTTTCTGGATGTTTTCACAGGGCCAAGGCTTTGTGAATCACCCCAAGGCAGGGTCATTATTTAAAGCTGACTTCTTGTCTTTGGTTTCACGATGGGGTATATTAGTGAGGTATTTTTGGTAGTGAAGCTTTGGGGTGTGATTCAGTAGGTGACACTTAGGTGTACTGGTCATTTGTTAAACTCTTGCTCAGTTGTGTGGCTCCCCTAAGATTCCTCACAGTTGCAGCCATGTTCCTTCTCAATGCTCTGAAAGTGTAGGCTCCTCTCTCTCTTGAGTGCTGGCTGTAGATCAAGACAGACTACTGGCCTTTCCACTGCAGCTCTGGGGCAATCTCAGGGTTTACATTCCTCCCCCACCTTGGAGGCAGCAGAGGAAGAGACCTGAGTAGTGGTTGTGGCCAGAGGTCTTTTGCTTGTCTCCTGGGGGCTGTACCCCAGGTTGCACGCAGGTCAGCAATCACTCAGTGCAATCAGCCCAGGATGGAGCATCTGTAATGTAGGCCCAACCCAGGGCTTCCTTGTATCATGATGAGCAGAGCGGAGAGTAGGATCCATGGACGACATACTGGCCTCCTCTGCTGGGTTCAACTGCAGCTTGTTGGAAGTGTGGAAAAGACATTTAGGGCCTTTGTTCCTTCATCAGTCTGAGGGTAGCAAGGGAAATTCCACTGCAGAGGCAGCGGCAGACAGATTTTCCGTTGCCCCCGGGGGCTCTGTACAGGGAACTGCAGAGCAGTTACCAGCTCAATATCCCCAGCAGGGTCTGGCTGAAGGCCCAGGCCTGAAAGACCTGCCTAGTGAGGAGCTATGGGAATGGACACCCACATAACAATCTTCCCACTTTTCCTGAGGGCTGCGGCAGCATGCTGGGGGTCTATTTCATCCCTAGTCACTTGGATTTTCTGGTACCTGGAGGTATAAACAGTGAATGCTCTAAAACAGCAAAGATGATGACCTGCACCTCCCGCTGGGAGCTTCATCTTGCTCAGTTCTGTGGCTCCCTGAGTTTCCTCACAGTTGGTATGGACCTTTTGCCAGCCTGAAATCACCTGTAGGAGGTGACCCTGGTTGAGAGGTCCTGCCAAGTGAGGAAGAATGGAATTGGGGCCCCACCTGAAAAAGCAGTCTGACCACATTTTCACAGAGCAGCTCTGCTGCGCTAGGGGTCTGCTCCAGCCTCTAGTGGCCTTGAACTCTCCTAAGCAGAACGGCTAAGTTGCCCAAACGGCACAGATGTCAGTTTGCCCCCACCTTGGGAGCAACATCCCAGGGAGTTTTGAAATCTCCTTTGGCCAGAAA
Organism: Saguinus oedipus; assembly: GCA_031835075.1. NCBI lineage: Eukaryota > Metazoa > Chordata > Mammalia > Primates > Cebidae > Saguinus > Saguinus oedipus. The sequence goes on along the minus strand of CM063184.1, from coordinate 90,368,752 downwards.
ACATCCATTGGGGTAGCCAGAGACACCGGTTGGGAGGTCCCACCCAGTGAGACGGAATGGTATCAGGAACCCACTTTATAAAGCATTCTAGCCACGTTTTCACATAGCAGCTGTGCTGTGCTGGGGGTTCACTTCAGCCGCCAATTGCCTTGGACTCTCCAAAACCTGAAGGAAAAACCAGCTAAGTAGACCAAACAACAGCAAAGATGGCAGCCTTCCCCTCCCACAGTGAGCTTCTCCTGAGAGAGGTAAGGCTGCTACAGGTAGCTGACTAGAATCTTAAGACAGTGGGTTTTATCCTGTGAGGTTTGGTGGAAGCAGGGCCTGCAGACTGCCTCTGCTCCACCCTCTGGACTCAGGCGCAAGCCTGGATATCTGTGGCTCCTGGGTCTTCACGTATGCTTGAATGACTGCTCTCTGAGATCCACGTAGCTCTATGTGTCAGACTGAAGGCCCTGGAGGAGTGAGTTAATGAGGGGATCTCCTTACCTGTGGGTTGCAAAGATCTATGGGAGAAGCATGGGTTCCCAGGGTCGCACATACACTATTTCCCTGGATCAGGGAGGTTGCCATGGCTCCATGTCACTCCTGAATGCTTTTCTCCATTCTCCATGGGTCGAGTATTAGTCCCAATGCATGTACCTGCCTGTCTCAGTTGAAGGTGCTGTATTTAATTTGCCCTTCCGCTCCTCACCATGAGAACAGTGTACGCTAGATGCTTCTAGTAAGCCATCTTGGCCACACCATACTCCTTCTTTTTAAAGGCTGAATAGTATTCCATTGTGTATGTATATCATTGTTTCTTTTCTTTTTGTTATTTATTTATTTAGACTAGTCAACCGCAGTAGTGAGAAGGGGAGAAAGAATAGAACAAGGACTTTGATCTGCAACTGACTATGAATCAGCTGAGATGAATCACTACCTTCAAACCAACCTACACTATACTTTCTTTCTTCATTCATCCATCGATGGACATTTAGGTTGATTCTGTCTTAGCTGTTATGAATAATGCTACAATGAATATGGGCATGCAGATACCCATTTGACATACTGATTTAATTTCCTTTGCATATATACCCAGAAGTGGGATTGCTGGATCATATGGTAGTTTTATTTTAAATTTCTTGAGAAACTTGCATGCTGTTTTCTACTAATTTACATTAACACCACAGTAGGCAAGGACTGCCTATTTTTCACATCCTTGCCAACACTTATCTTTTTTTTAATTTTGAAAACCAATCTAATAGTGTTAGGTGATATTTCATTGTGGTTTTATTTTGCCTTAATAATTAATGGTGTTGGACATGTTTTCATGTACCAATTGGTAATTTGCATGTCTTCTTTTGAGAAATGTCTATTCAGTTTGTTTGCCATTTTAAACTAAGTTATTTATTCTTGTTATTTTTGTTATTCTTACATTTCAAAACTACACCACTCATATATGAATCTAAACAATCTTTTCTCTTTCAAGAAACTGCAAACTAATAATAACGGCAATGACTAGTGTTTATTGAGCAGTTGTGTTGCAGGCACTCTTCAAAGGTGTTTTCTTATATTACAAATGTAATCCTTTAAAGAACCCTAATGAAGATACTATTGTTTTTTCTGTTTCACCAAGAAAAAATGTCAGACACAAGAAGTTATACAATTTCCCCAATTTATCTCATGTAGGAAAGCTGCAGAGACAGGTTTTGAACCCAGCTATTCAAGATTCCAATGTCTGTGTTCTTAAACCACAATGCAACGTCCCCTCAGAAGAGACACATCGATCTTCAATTTAATTATAACAAGATCTTTTGTGCTCACTATTGGTCATCTGTGCTTTCCCACTAGAAAAAATAATTTTACTCTGACATGAAGTAGCACTTTCTAAAAAACCTTCTGTGAGTAATTGCCATTTAGAATTGATTTTCATCTCTACAGACAACTTGAATAAAACTTTTCTTTGCATCAGTTCAGTTCTTAAAACTCAGGGAGTACTCAGTCTATTGCCAGTTAACTGCAGGTTCAATAACAAATCGGAAAGCGCTGGTCTCCACATGAATAACTTTTATAGTTTGTCCATTAGAAAGTCCAGGAGTGTGATGACCAAGCACAATTTGCATCTGCTTCCTCAGCAGACTGCCCCGTAGATGAACAGCCCCCGGCAGTTCAAGCGAAATATTTAGTAACTAAGCAGGGAGTAGTAGGAAAGCAAATTATATACAGTGGGGAAATGCATGACAGGAAATGTTATGGTTGGGCTTGATGTTAGAATGTATTACCCTCACATTCGCCTGTTCTATTCTCTAAAAAAACTAAGTGGCACTTTTCTGAGGAACTGCGGTAGACTAATTTTATTATTGCTATAATTTGACTTAAGGATTTTACAATAACCAGATATCTTTTCAACATCTATGTATTTGTGATATAGATCTCACCTATAACTAGGAAATATTAAAATATTTGCTCATACTTTATTTTTTCTATTTTAATCATACTTACTATAAAGAAGGACCAAAGTTGATATATTTCATCCATAATTCTAGTACTTATTATTGATGTAGCACAGAGGTGGGCAAAGTATGGCCCAAAGGTCAAATCTGGCTCATGGTCTATTGTCATGTAACCCACCAGCTAAGAATGAATTTACATTTTTTAGGAGGTTATGAAAAAAATAAAGAATATTTTATGTGTAGCCTAAAATAGTTAATATATGTCCATTTACAGGAATAGTGGTGAATCACTGATTTATCTTCCAAATTCTTTAATAATAGGCTTTCAGATTTTCTTCCCCCGCTTTTTTTTTTTGAAATGAGGTCCCACTCTGTCACCCATGCTGGAGGGCAGTGGTGTGGTCTTAGCTCACTGCAGCCTCCACCTCCCAGGTTCAGGTGATTCTCCCACGTCAACCTCCCGAGTAGTCGGGAGGCAGGCACATGCCACCACACCGTGCTAAGTTTTATATTTTAGTAGAGACGGGGTTTCACTATGTTGGCCAGGCTGGTCTCGAACTCCTGACCTTGTGATCTGCTCGCCTTGGCCTCCCAAAGTGCTGGGATTACAGGTATGAACCACCGTACCTGGTCACTTCCAGTTTTCTTTTGCTATGTAGTTATTTCATTTTTATTAAATACCCTAATTAAATTGTGGTATCAGGTAGTAATTTATTCTTTAGTTTCCAACATGGGATTCTGGTGTTGTAATATAAGGTCAATCAATTAAAGTTGTTGTATACTTTACTAGTGTTTGTTACACACTTTAGGAAACACACCTGAGGAACCATATCCCAGGACCTTTATCTGCACCTGAATAACAAGTTTAAGCCTGATGCCATCCCAAATTAGATTTGGGGAGGGGTCACTGGGTTATATTAGAGTATTTTACCTGTGGGAGGCATGTAAACCATTACAGCTCGAGGGAAGGAAGCTAGAATTCAAAAATGGTCTGCCTGTGGACCCGGCCTGTTAGTATGTATACAAGTACACACTTGTATAGTTTCCTTTTTTATTGAATTTGGGTTTGCTCTTGGTAACCAATAGAATGCAACAGAAGTGACATCACGTTACATCCAAGCTAAGTAATAAAAAGTCTTGTAGCATCTACCTTAATCTCTCATAATACTTGCTCTGACAATGCTTCCCCACAAAATCTAGGAAATACTTGATACGAATCTAAAGCTACATGGAAAAGACACATGTAGGCAAAGAGCCCAAGCTGAACTCTTACACAACAGCCAGGATAAATGACTAGTTATTAATTGAGCTAGCCTGTGCATCTTGTCTCATAAGAACTTCAGATGATTTCAGCAATGGCTGCCAATTGTTTGCAATCACTGGAGGAATACAATTCAGCAATCGCCCAGCTGAGCCCAATGAGCTTATAGCATCATGAGAGATAATAATTGTTTCAAACTATTATTTTTGTAATAGATAACCAGAAGAGCATGTTGCAGCCATTCTCTGAGCATCTTCTTACTTACAGGTCCATTTTGTACTTTATGCCCCACCCCTAGAATCAACCACCTCTCCAGAGAACCCTAGTTTTTATTAGTAGAGAATAATATTTAGAAACTAATATGACAGATGATCTCAGTGCTATAAGAGGTCTCTACTCTGAGGGCCTCTCAGGGGACAGAGCTAACATTATGTATAATGTTATATATATATATATATATATATATATGCATGCATGTGTGTGTGTGTGCGTGTGTGTAGATGGATGGATGGATGGATGGATGGATGGATAGATAGGTAGATAAATATGGCCATGAGTTCACACCAGAAAACTTAAGTTCTAAGCCAACGCCATGGAGATTACTTAAATCATTCCCATTATCATGTTTATGACTCTAATTTCAGAAAACATGTTTATAATTTCAACAGCTTCCCATCTTCACATTCAGGTCTTACCTCCCTCAGGGTGTAGATGTCCTCCTTATGAACTCCTACCTTGCAAAGACAGCAATGCTATATCCATCTATTATATGAACTACCTTTATCTGAACTATTATATGAACTACCTTTCTTGGCCCCATCTACTGACTTTTGGACAGAATGAGGAAAGAAGAAATTTAGGAAGGAAGGAGCAAAGAAAGGAAGGAAGAAAATATAATTTTATTTTACTTTTTTTTGAAAGTTGAGGTCTTGATCTTTTATCTAGGCTCGATTGCAGTGGCACGTTCATGGCTCACTGCAATCTTGAACTGCTGGGCTCACCAGTGCTCCTCCCTAGGCCTCCCAAGTAGCTGGGACTACAGGCACATGCCACAATGCCTGACTAAATGTTTTAAAAATATTTCTTAGAAATGAGGTCTTGCCCTGTCACCCAGGCAGTGGAAGGATGGTGGTTCAATGCAGTCTTGAAATCCTGGCCTCAGGTAATCTTCCTGCCTTGGCTTCCCATCATTAGCCACCATCCCTGGCCAGAAATATTTTTAATGATGTTTTGAGAGACACAATTTAGCACGTTTGTTTATATTGGGAATGCAGTATGAAGAAAATAGTGGAAGACTGGCCAAGAGCATATTGCAAAATCAAGAAGAGCTAATGTGACAAAATGGAGAAGAAACATTTCAAAGAGCTTGAGGGCTGAGTCAGTACAGGGTTGATACAGAAGAATAAGTGTATTTCAAAGCTTAAGGCTTTTGAAATTGGGGTTGGGGTATAGAGGAAAGAAAATATTTTATGTTAGTGTTCTTAGAGTGGACTAATCATTAAACATACTGTTTCATAACTTTGCAATTGATTTGTGAAGCAAATATGGAAATCCAATTTTCATGTGGTCATGGTCAATAAAAAGAATCTGTGGAATAATGTATAACTGGGTAACTCGTTACAGCCTCCAATACAGTATGCTGTATCATTAAATGTAACACTGTGGCTTAGTGTTTGATAAGTAAAACAGAGTCCAAAGCTAAACTGAACATTGGACATGTCACAAATTCATCCAGTAAAGAAATGCAGAAAATCTTGAGAATTTTTTTTATTTTTAGCTTTCAAACAAGTTGTACTGTCTTCCAAAATACTGACACCTGTGTTAGGAAGCTCTCATAGGTTACATCACAGTAGATTTTATTCTTAATTAACCAATCGTAAAAAAGAGGTCAGATTTGGAAGAATTGAAACTGATTTAGAATTAAATATGATTGAAGCAAAAAGTGTTTAATTCCTTTTAGGGGGATGCTGTTTCTCTTTTCTCTCAATAAATTATAGGTAAGAGTATGAACTTCTCATCTAACATCTATCCACATCTTCTTAAAAGCCATTGTTTTAACGCTAGCACAGCAGTGACTTAGAAGCTGACAATTAAAACTAGTAAGTACTGGGGAGCTGAGCACACATTCCACAGCCTTTTTGTTTGCAGAACAGAAAATGTTCTTGATCTTTTCCATCAGCATCTTCCACATATAACGTTTCATTTTTTAAGTGTTAATTTGTTGTTCCAAATATGGTCTTCACCACTCACTATTTTTACTAACCATAAAAAATAGCATTCTTTACTTTAGAATTTAATAGGTAGGTATTTTCTTAGTGAAAAGAAGAAATCTATTTAATCTGATCTATAATTTACTGACGGTGTTACGCCATTAAAAAACATAAAACTAAAGTTATCCAAGTTTTCCAAAAATACCCAATTATACAATTTTTAAAAACAAATACTATTACTATGGGGGGATGCAATGATATGTATTAATTGTAATAAATCAGTGAAATATGTTGTAATATTTATGATATCTAGGAAAAGAATGCATAATTATCAACTTTAATAGAAAATAACATTGAAATATATAATTATAGTAAATGGTTAATCTAAATTATGAGAAAAAAGGAAACATTAAATATAATAGGTCAAATAAAAAATAGAGGTATACATAAACAAAAAAATTTATCAGTAACCGCATTAAAAGTAAATAAAATACTAAATGTCAGATTGTCTAATTGAATCAAAAAGTAAAAGCAATAATATACCACTTAAAAGAAATACACTTTAAGATGTAGATAAAGTTAAAGGGCTGAGCAAACCAAAGAAAGTAATAAGATTGACTAAACCAAAGAGTGACTATAACTATGTAAATATTGGAAAAAGTAAACATTAAGATGAGAGGTAAAGATGTGAAATATTTTCAAAAAGTTCATAGACAACGAGTATTATGAAAAAATTATGCATAGATTTCAATTTTTTTTGGCACCAAAATAAATATACTAACTTGTTATTGCATGTTTGAACAGGATCAAGTTTGAGGCACTAAGAAGGATATGACATAAATTTGAACAAAGCCCCTATCAGAGCAACATGAATTCTGCTAAAACTGAAGCAAGTTCTTTGAGAAACTGGTAAACTGCTTTCCACAATGACTGAACTATTCCCACCAGCAGTGCGTAAGTGTTCCCATTTCCCTGTAACCTCACTGCTAGCTGTCACTTTTTACTTTTTAATAATAGCCATCCTGGCTGGGTATGGTGGCTCATGCCTGTAATCCCAACACTTTGGGAGGCCAAGGCCACAAGGACTGCTTGAGCCCAGGAGTTCGAGACAAGCCTGGGTGAAACCAAAGCTTGAAGAGATGGCAAAACCCCATCTCTAAGAAAAATAAGGAAAATATAGCCAGATGTGGTAGAGCACATCTGTGGTTCCAGTTACATGGGAGATTGAGGTGGGAGAATCCCTCAAGCCCAAGAAGTCAAGGCTTAAGTGAGCCATGACTGCACCCCAGCCTGGGCAACAGAGTGAGACCCTTCCTCAAAAAATAATAATGGTAGCCATTCTAACTAGTGTGAGATAGTATCACATATAGTTGTAGTTTTTATTTGCATTTCTCTAATGATTTAGTGATGCTGAGGATTTTTTCATATTCTTGTTGGATACATGTAGAAAGGGGACACTTACACATTATGAGTGGAAAGTAAATTATTCAGCAATTGTGGAAAGCAGTTTAGTGATTTCTCAAAAATCTTGGAATTGCTGGGTTGAATGGCACTTCTATTATTAGGTATATATTCAAAGGAGCCTCATTATTCTACCATAAAGACCTACATGTATGTTAGTTCATTGCAGCACATTTTGCAATAGCAAAAAAGTGACTATCCAATCAAATTCAAAAGTTAGAATGAGGAAAATAATAAAGACTATAACTGAAACGGATTTTAAATTTCTCTTTCCCTATATTTCTCTAATATAATAGATAAAGATAAAACTTGATTTAGTAAAAAGATTAACAATAACTCCTTAGAAATAAAAAAAGAGAACGCAATTTACCAATATTGTGGGCAAAAAAGAAATATTACTACAGATTTTATGAACATGGCAAAAAACGATAGTATATAAAATATCTTTATGACAGTAAATTAGATAACTCGGTCAAAAACAGGACAATTTTAGGAAAAAATACAACTTTTCAATACTAAAACAAGAATAGACAGAAAATATAAATACTCCCAGACATATTGAATAAATGAAATAATTATTAAATTTATTTTCAGTATGAAAAGCTGAATGTCCATGCTCAGATAAACTCTTTATTAATCTTGGTAGAAAATCTTTTACACAGAATTAGAATTAATAAGTAATTCCATTAAGATTGCTGGTGACAGGCCGGGCGCAGTGGCTCACGTCTATAATCCCAGCACTTTGGGAGACCGAGGCGGGTGGATCACGAGGGTCAAGAGATCGAGACCATCCTGGTCAACAAGGTGAAACCCCGTCGCTACTAAAAATACAAAAGTTAGCTGGGCATGGTGGTGCGTGCCTGTAATCCCAGCTACTCAGGAGGCTGAGGCAGGAGAATTGCCCGAACCCAGGAGGCGGAGGTTGCGGTGAGTCGAGATCGCACCATTGCACTCCAGTCTGGGTAACAACAGCGAAACTCTGTCTCCCCTGCCCCCCCCCCAAAAAAAAGATTGCTGGTGACAAAGTCGATATAGAAAATTCATTTTGATTTTTATATATTAGAAAAAATAGAAAATATACTACTTACTATAGTATTAAAAATTAAATAGTAATTTACAAAAGATAGATAGTTAAGATGTCTACACAAAACACTACAAAAAAACAGATATATCACAGACTATATAAACAAATGGAGGAATGTATTGTGTTTACAGATTGTAAAACTGAATTAACTGAAAATGTAATCTACAGAAAAAGTAATCTACAGACCCAACATAAGCTTTATCAGAAGTGCTTGTATACTGGTCAATGTTTAGATGTATTTAAACCTAGAGAAATTTACAAATGTGGTAGTGACACAGGAATAGGCAAGTAGACAAATCTATCCCCAATAAAAAATATCTCTCAAATTTGAATGGAAAAGGAACAGACTTTTTCAGGGAAATAAATAAAAAACAATTTATTTGAAATAAAACTTCATTACAACGTTATAAGAAATTCATTCAAGCAGAAGAAATGTAGTATCAGATGGAAACCTTTATCTATCCAAAGTAATAAAATATACCAGAAATAGTAAAAATAATTTTCAATCTGAAACATAATTTTATTATTTTTATTTATATTAAAAGATACTTGACTGTCTAGTAAGAACATATTGTATGGTTTATATTCCACAAGATATAACAGAAGAAAAATTATAGCTGCTGGAAGTTTCTGACACTGTATATGAAGGACTATAATATTATTTGAAATTTTACTGTCATGAGCTGAAGATGCATATTGTAAGCTATCATCAATAAAGCCTGAAAAAAGGCTAAACTATTAATTATTAATACAGTTGCTTACATTAAAAATAAATGCTAGCAAACTAAATGCAAAAGTATATTTTAAAAATGTCACTAGTGCGGTACATTTAAGAAATGAAAGAACTGTTTACTATTAGGAAATATTTTAATATAAATTATCATAAGTGAAAAGTTTAGGTAGATACAATATTTGATAACATTTAAAATCCCATTTCTAAATATTAGAGCTTTTTATAAAACTGAAATGTAAACATGTTTTATCATTGTAGAAATGTTAAAATCTTCAAACCATTTCATTACAACACACTAGACTAGAGGCATTACATTTGAAACAAAAATCAGACAAGTGTACCCATTTTTACTGCCTTGATCGTACCTAATTTTGAAAGTGTGAACCAATGAAGTAAAGAAAAGTGAGACAATTTATAATTGATATTTTTTATATAATAAAATTGTCCACGTGAACAAGAAATTTGTTACAAACTTTTTAAATGAAAATGACAATTTTGTTATGACAATTTTATTATGCATGTGTAAACAATGGTAAATTTTAAAAAACCCTGAATCTTCAATATAAATAAAATTCCTATTTATAATACCAACAAATACAAAAAATACAAAAAATTAAATAAAAACTACTTTAATTGTATAAAGTTATAATGGAATAATATCTCGATATGTGAAAACAAAAAGATCATTAAAACACAGAAATAAAAAGCCAAGTATCTATGAATAAATATACTTATTAATTTCAAATCAGGATGGACACAGAAATGGCCAAACATTTGGGAAAATGTAATATATACAATATACAAAATGAATATACAACTCAAAAATGAATTTCAGAAAAAGTAGTCTGGAGAAAAGAACACACAAAATAATGTATGAAGAAATTATGTGTGAATATTTATAAAACATACAAGTCAGGGAAACCTTTTCTAACTGTGGTATCAATAACAATTTCTTATGAGAAAATATTAGAATTGACGGTGTGTTTAAAACATCTTTGCACCAAAACAAATAAAGTACATAAATAAACACGTAACATGAAAGAAGGAGAAAATGTTGCAATATATGGATGGCAAAATATTCTATTTCTTGATGCACAAAATGATCTTACACAATTTAAGAAAAGCAAGTACTCCAATACAATGGGAAACAATATGAACAGGCAATTCAAAATTGTAAAATAAATTCCATTAGATATAAATGTTACCTCAATAGAAATGAAATAAATGTTTAAAAGTATTTTAAAATGTTTGAAAATACCAATGAAGTAATGTATAGAAGAATTGACATGTTCATTTACAACTATTGTAGTTTTATGCATGATGGAAAAATTTTCCAAAAGGCCTAAATACATTCCTCTATACCTCCATTTCAATTTCTAGGAATACTTTCCTCTTAGGAAAGTAATTGCATAGGTGCAAAAATGTAAATATATAACAATGACATTAACAATGTTGTAAGTAAATAGAAAAATATATTAAAAATCTTCGTAGCTTTTTTCCATTTCACGGTCCTTCAAGAACCTAGAATAAGAACATCCTTTATATATATTTTTGGAAGTAGATATTTATTATGGCTAAAAAATATTTCCAAATAATTTGCTATTTGTATCCCAATTTTTATGCAAGTCTCCAGACTCCTGTGTTTTCATATATTCATTTTGTCAATATATATCTACAGTATGGGAGCACTGGAATGTGAAATGCCTTTGACATCATTTCAAGTTAAATATAACTTTATTTAATTGTATTGACTCCTCATTGAATTGTTGTTCTTTTCAGCTTGAATGTTTCAGATTGATTTCAAACAAATGCAGCAACAAATCAAAGTATTTTTCCTTATGAAGTGATGGCTGTTTTGCCTATTCTCAATCTCTGGCTAAGTTTGACATTTCTATCTCTTTTTATAGAGTTCTGAGTTTTGATTGATTATTTAGACATTACATATGTGTTTTTTACAGTTCTGATATCCTGAGTATTTTAGATATTTAATTTAATAGTCAAGATAAGACTCTGAATTTAGGGATTCCAGTTTTACCACAATCACCACAATCAATAGACAGTATGCACTATTATAAAAGCACCATCATACATCATAATCCTATCAGATAGTTTGATCTGCAGTAAAGGCTGTCTGAAGTTACTGGTGATAAGACTTTGGGCAAGTTGTTGACCTTCACTATCTTATTGCAACATTATAATTTGAAATAAATGGCTTTTGTAAATACTCTCAATTTAAAAATACTGCAGTGTTTAACACATAGATTTTGGATCAGCTAGACCTTTGTTGGTATCTAAGTTCCATTATTTAATGATTGTATAACCTTCGCAAAGTAAATTACTGCAATTACTTTATCTCTGAAGTGAGAACAATGAGAGAGACACTTATAGGCTTAACACTAGGCTAGACATTTTACATGCATTTTTATTCAAATTAACCCAGTGCCTGATGCCTGAAGTAAGTATTGTTCAGTTTTGAATTTCCAGCATCTCTACCCCTTTTCTGAATTTAAGAAATCTCCTACTCTGTGATTCTTAGAAAGGCTCTCACCATGGAAGCCAGCTACCTGTTTTTCTATCTCTGTTGCAATTATGCATAGACATGTATTAGATGTTGTTAATTACATCACTGGAACTAGTGGTTATAAATTAAATGTCTGTCAATTGTATTTGGTGAGTGTTTTAGCAGAGGTAAAAGCTACACCTAATTTCCTGTGGCACTTAAAGCTTTGTGATGATTTTCAGTAGTGCTCCTGAATATCTTATATTCAAGAATTTTATGATCATTTTCTAGATGATTTATTTCTATTAAATAATGTTATTTTTCTACTTAAATTAGCCAGTTTAATTCTACTCCATAAAACTAAAACCTTCATAGTTTTATGACATTAAGAACAGTGTTTCATAAAAAGTGAGTGTTTCATGAAACAGTGTTTCATAAAAATTAAGCCTTAGTCAAACTCATTGTATTAAAATATAAATGACTAAATGTTGATAATTGCTAAAGCTGAAAGATGAAAATACAAAATTTTATTACACTCTTTGCTCTCTTAGGTATGCTTCAAGTTTCTATGATAGTTTAAAACATTTACACAAGTGTATGCATTACAGCTACATGTGCACATAGGTAAAAATTGTTTGTTTTCAGATGCTATACGTAATTTATTTTTGAAACCAAGTGAATCTGCAAAAACTGAAAAATTCCAAAGATGAGATTTTATATTTCATCTGATGTTGTGAATATCTGCTGGCCTCACCTAGAGGTTGTAAGCGTAAGTGATACAAGTGGATAAGCAGAGATCTAAGTTTTCATCCTATTTCAATATATTGACCAGCAATACATTTTGTGCTGAAAATTTTGATCATGCAATTTCTCCAAAGAATATTTTACATTGAAATGTGTGGTGAAGCAGGATATAAAATAAGCAAGTTATAAGTAACTTTAAAAATAATGTTTCAGGAATGGATACTGCTAATAAAATTAAGCCTTAGTCAAATGATCTGCTTGAGGTATATTCCACAACAATTAATGTCTGCAATTCCGAAGTTACAATTTAATTATGGTAAAAAATGTTAAAATAACTAACGCCAGGGATGTGCTTCATTGTTAATATTAGACACATACATAGGTCTGGAGATACTACTAATGCAAATAAGATGTTTTCTTTGGCCCACTGAAATGCATAGCAAGAAAAAATAATAGGGATATTTTTGGTACAATTTGTCTATGTAATCACGAAGTGGAAGAGAATAAATCTCAACCAGTAACTGAATAGAACAATTTTGTACTGAATTGCAAGTACTTTCATATCTCATGAGTGTATTGTTTTAGAGCTAAACTCTCTAAGCTATTTGTGGATAGGAGCATGGCCAGAAACTAAGGTTCAACATCACTGTGTAATTAACAGATGGAAATCAGCTGAGTGGGAGTTACTCTTTGTAGTCAAAATGATACCCTAATATTGGCAGCAGAGTCACTGGAATCTGTGTGAATATACAAATTCATCAAGAACTCTAAAATTACTAAAAGTTCTTCAAATTTTATGATTATGAGTATCAGCCTTTATATACACATCCATTTGCATTTGATGCAAAACCATTTCTGGGTCATTTAATATAAATGTGTGAATAGCATCTTCACATAGAAATATTTTTACTAAATATCCAGACTACTTTGTCTCCGAAATGTAACCCAAATCCCTTCTCAGCTCCCCTGTTTATGTTCTAGTATTGGTGATTGACATGTTTTTGCTGGGATTAACACAAATGCCACTTTGCCAGTTATCCTCATTATTATCCATCCACCTTCAACTCATCTTCAGGTACCATGGTGTATGGAGCAAACATTTTTTTCACATTTTAGGTTCTTTGAAATCAGAATACTTTTTACAATCATCGGCCAGGTGGCAGTCAAAATGAGTTTATGTGTTAATGTCTATCTGAAAGTCAAGTGTCTCAGTATTATAACTTGCCTGGATGTTGGTGACATAAAAAAAAAAAACCTCAGAAAAAAATTGTGGAAGAACATTCCTAAAAAGAAAATCAAAAATAAACTAGTTTTACATGACTACAAACTTGGCTCTTGAGCACTAATAACTTTTAGTTCTTTTAATCAATTCTTTAAGAAATGTATTATCAATATTCTTGATGGCAAAGAGGAAGAGGTATGTAAAATTGTGGACACTGACCATTCTAAGTTGAGAAATAACTCAATATTTAGATAATAGGAGGAAGCCTTGTAAATACCTTAATGCATTTATTTTTGTTATAATATCTTTTGTTTGGCCAGTGTTGTGATCATACTCCCAGTGCTTGGGAGGCTGAGGCAGTAGAATTGCTTGAAGCCAGTAGTTTGAGACCATTCGAGTCAAGACAGCAACACCCCTGCCTCTACAAAAACGTTTTAAAAATTTAGCCAGCCATGATGGCGCACCTGCCCCAGCTACTGTGGGGTCTAGGGCAGGACGATCATTTGAGCCCAGGAGTTTGACACTGCAGTGAGCTATGTTTATGTCACTGCATTCCAGCCTGAGCAACAGAGTGACATCCTGTCTCTAAAAATAAATTTTTTTTTGAAAATTCCTTTTTAAATGTATGCATGAAAGTAATACTGATAAAAGTGATACCAATTAATAAAAAAATCTGTGTAATTTAAAAAATAGCTCTTTTAGCAAATCTAAGATAACTTTTAGTAATCAGAAAGGATTGCTTTATAGTTTAATTAGCAGTATTTTATTGGTGCATTTTAAAACCTTTGGCATCATGGTTCATTGATTATCCTGTGTCACCTATGTAATTAGTTTATCACCAGTGAACAAAAATAGCTATGAGTATCTCTCTATTGCCTATGAAATATAGTCACAATTCGTTATCATGATGGGGCACACTTTACGTGGGGTTATCTAGAAGCAGAGACCAAGACAGAATTCTTGGGGAAGGGATTTGCTGATACAGTGCTTTCACATAAATTTGTGGATATCTGGGAAGCAAAATAGGCAGAAGAATCATAGTAGGATGTGTGCTGAGTTGAAGTCTGTCCAGTCTAAAGTTACGTGTTCAGCTGATACCATGGGGAGCTTGTGGTCGTTCTGTACGGTATCAACCTAGTTAAGTGGAAACTACATTTTCCAGAATCCTCGCTCCTTTATGTCTCTGGGTTTACGGTTGGCTGTTAAGTGGTATCTGCATCCAATTTAGAAGGCAGAGGAAAGCAGCAGCCATTCTACCCTGCAGGTCAGTGAAAGGGCACAAGATGTGGTTGGAGATAGCTCCCATTATTGCTGAGCTGGTGGCTCACAGGCCTACTGGAGATGGCAGCTGGTTCCATGCTCCCATTTGACTTCTTCCTTCAGCCCCCTAAGTTCTTGATCAGATGAATGTGCAGACCCTCCTGTTGTTTGTCTCCAGCTTCACCAACAGATTGGTTACCTTATCCTGATTGGAGTCAGAGGGAGACAGACACAGGTTGCAGTTTGTGTTTCTTGGTTCCAGTCTGCCTTCATGAGTTCCAGTTTGTTAGGTATGTCTAACTTTTCTTACTAATGGCCACTCTGAGGACTTTTAACAACTTCAATCTATCAACTCTGTTCTTAGATGACTTCACGATCTCTCACAATTGCATAGGTCTAATGCAAAATTACTTATTCTATATAACTAAAAATGATCAGTGGTCTGATCAAATCCTGAATAACACAGATGACTAGAACACAAATATCTCTACAGGATCATTCTCACAAGAACAAGGGACCATGCATTCCTTTCTACCCCCGATTAGTCACTGACAATGGGCCAGTCCCGAGGAGTAACCTCCAAAGCATCTGTGGAAAAGGTGAGTCTTTTAGACCAGGGGACAGTTCTTCTGAGAACAGTGTAGCAATCAGTTGTTAGAGGCCAACACTAACAACTGCTGGGGGATGAAGATGCCAGTAAGGGGAAAGAGATCTGCGTCGGGACCTGGTAGCATCTACCACCACCACAAGGCCCCACAAATTTATCCCTTTGTAATTTGTAGCCTGATTTTCCGATACTTCACATGGGACCTAAGCTTTGATCATCATCAGCGTTTTCTCTCTTTTCCTCTCATTCTGCATGGAAAATTGCTATGCAACGTACTAGATTATTCTCCAATGTGCCTTCTTCGGGGCTCTCACACACTGTGCATTCCTCTATTACAATAATTATTATTTTATTTGTATTATAGCTTTTATCTCTAATTCTTAGCTTATGTGTTTTGTAACTCACGATTTGCTATTATTCAAAGTAGATGGGATTATCTCTGAAAGGTTAAATTTCCTTGTGCCTTGTGTAATTGAAATTAGAAGACTAGTAGTATTGCATTTTAAAATCCTTAATACTTATAATGTTTGTGTACATTAAGAAGACTGTAATTCAGCTTTGCATGAATTACTATGTTCTTATAGGGAAAGTGGAAATTAGGGGCATGTGGCCTAGAGCATTTTTAAGAAATTTGTGTGTGCATTTTTTAATTACTCCTGCAAATGAAGAGCTCAATGGACAATCACTTGTATTTCTGTGTGTTCATGAAATAATTCATTTGCTCTCTGAGGTTCTAGTTTGTAAAAAGTAGTTCTGACAAGAAGTTCTAGTTTCTCAACTATTTTCATGTAATGTATCATTAAAAGCTGCTAAAAGGAAGATAAGTAGAAGAAAAGGTGGAAATAGAGTTTGTAATTTCTAGAAATTGTTGTAGGATTTTAAGATCAAATTGGAATCACACGTCTAGAATTTAAAGAATCAGATATTGGAAGTAGGTTTGAATCAGTGGTTCACGGAGAGATGTTTGGAATATGGAAGCTTTATGTGGGTAATTAAAATTAGATAGTAGTTAATGAAAAATTGATCAAAGCACACATAATGTAGAACCAAAAGACTTTTCACTAGAAGATATTTTGGGAACAAAAAAATGCCAAATGAAAATATGAATGAGGAAATAACTAGAAAAATGATCCAGGACAAGACAATTCAGAAAGCTAAACAGTGCACATTATCCAAGCAATTAATGTTAGCTGTTGTAATGACTCAGTGTTTAACACAATAAAGGTTCATTTCTTAGCCTCTTCACAGACTAATCAGGTGTTTGTTTGGCAAATGGCCTTCCATATACTTCAGGGATCATGGTTCTTTGCACCTTGTGTTACCACTGCATCCTCTTCAGCCAGTTAAGGAGCATGGAATAAAAAAAAACAAAAATGCATGGCATCTTAGGATAGTCACTCGTGCTAAAACTTTCTAGAGGACTGGAAAATGCAGTCTTCCTGTGTGTCAAAGGAAGAAAAATGTTTGCTGCTATGGTTGATTGTTTATGTTCCCTCCAAAATTCATGTTGAAACTTAATTCCTGATGCCTCAGTATCAAAAGGAGTATTCTTTGGGAGGTGAGTAGGTCATGAGGGCTCTGTCCTCATGAATGAAGTCCTGCCTTATAAAAGGGCTAGAGGGAAATAGTCCCCTTTTTGCCCATCTCGTTTTCCACAGGGTGAAGATAGAAGGAGGATCTTGCCAGACATCAAAATACTGTCACCTTGATCTTTGCAGCTTCCAGACCTGTAAGAAATACCTTTCTGGAGGATTCCACCAAGATGGCCAAATAGAAGCAGCTTCCAGTGAGAGATGCAGAAAGTGAGTGATCTCCACACCTCCAAATGAGGTACCAGGTTCGTTTCAACGGGACTGGGTGGACAGTGGGCATAGCCCAAAGAGGGTAACCAAGGCACGGCGGGGCACTACACCACCCAGGAAGTGCATCTGACCACAGGATTCTGGCCCATGGGTCCAGATACTGTGCTTCACCCAAAGCCTCTGCAAACCACAGACCAGGAGATCTTTGCTGGGCTGAAAAGTGCCCAAGTTACCTGCACAGAGTTGAATAGCAGCCCCAGCCAGTGCCACGGCTTATTGGTACAGATCTAGGCAGATGCATTGGTTGGCTGGGAGAGGCTGTGGTATGGAGCTACCGGCCTCCTGGAAAGAGGGGGTGCTAAAAGCAGAGAGACAGGCAGTAGGCTAGGTGGGTCTCTCCATCTCAAAGCTCAGTAGGCTAAAGCACACTTGACTTGAGAATAAAGCCTCCAAGAAATACGGGATTATGTGAAAAGACCTAATCTATGTTTGATAGGTGTTCTTGAATATGACAGAGAGAATGAATCCAAGCTGGAAAACACTCTCCAGGATATTATCCAGGAGAACACCACAACCTAGCAAGGCAGGACAACATTCAAATCCAGAAAATACAGAGAACACCACAAAGATATTCCTCCAGAAGAGCAACCCCAAGGCACATAATCATCAGATTCCCCAGGGTTGAAATGAAGGAAAAAAAAATGCTAAGGGCAGCCAGAGACAAAGTTTGGGTTATTTACGAAGGAAAGCCCATCAGACTCACAGCAGATCTCTCAGCAGAAATCCTACAAGCTAGAAGACAGTGGGGGCCAATATTCAACATCCTTAAAGAAAACAACTTTCAGCCCAGAATCTCATATCCAGCCAAACTAAGCTTCATAAGTGAAGGAGAAATAAAACCCTGTACGGACAAGCAACTACTGAGAGACTTTGAGACCTGCCTTACAACAGCTTCTGAAGGAAGCACTAAACATGGAAAGGAACAACCAGTAGCAATCACTACAAAAACATACCAAATGGTAAAGACCAATAATGCAATGAAGAAATTATGCCTACCAAAGAGCAAAACAACCAGTAATAAAATGGCAGGATCAAATTCATACATAACAAACAATATTAACATTAAATGTAAATGGCCTAAATGTCCCCATCAAAAAACACAGGTAAACTAGATAAAAAGTCAAGATCCTCGGTGTGCTATATTCAAGAGACCCATTTCACGAGCAAAGACACACATAGACTCAAAGGGATGGAGGAAAATTTACCAAGCAAATGGAGAGCAAAAAAAGCTGGGGTTGCAATCCTAGTCTCTGATAAAACAGACTTGAAACCAATAAAGATCAAAAGAGACAAAAGCATTACATAATGGTAAAAGGATCAATACAACAAGAAGAGCTAACTATCCTAAATATATATGCACCCAGATACATAAAGCAAGTTCTTAACGACTTACAAAGAGACTTAAGACTCCCACACAACAATAGTGGGAGATTTTAACACTCCACTGACAATATTAAACAGATCAACGAGACAGAAAATCAACAAGGCTACCCGGGACCTGAACTCGGATATCTACAGAACTCTCCACCACAAATACACAGAATATACATTCTTCTCAGCACCACATTGCACTTACTCTAAAATTGGCCAAATAATTGGCAGTAAATCTCTCCTCAGCAAGTGCAAGAGACCAGAAATCATAATGAATAGCCTCTCAGACAACAGTGCAATCAAATTAGAACTCAGGATTAAGAAACTCACTGGAAACTGAACAGAATGTCGACTGGATAAACAATGAAATGAAGGTAGAAATAAAGATGTTCTTTGAAAGCAATAAGAACAAAAACACAATGTACCAGAATCTCTGGGACACCTTTAAAGCAGTGCCTAGAGGGAAATTTATAGCAATAAATGCCCACATGAGAGGTGAGTAAAGATCTAAAATTGACACCCTATCATCAAAATTGGAAGAGCTAGAGGAGCAAGATAAAAATACACTCAAAAGCTAGCAGAAGACAAGGAATAACTAAGATCAGAGCAGAACTGAAGGAGACAGACAAAAAACCCTTCAAAAATCAATAAATCTAGGAGCTGGTTTTTTGAAAAGATCAACAAAAGAGACAGGCAGCTATCCAGATTAATAAATAAAAGGAAGAAGAATCAAATAGATGCAATAAAATAATGGTAAAGGGAATATCACCATCGAAGCCACCAGAATACAAACCACCATCAACCAGCAAATGAAGAAATGGATAAATGCCTGGACATTTAACACCCTCCAAAGACTAACCCAGGAAGAAGTTGAATCCTTGAATAGACCAATAACAGGATCTGAATTTGAGGCAGCAATTAATAGCCTACCAAAAAAAATTCCGGGTCCAGATGGGTTTACAGCCAAATTCTACCAGACGTACAAAGAGGAGAGGGTACCATTCCTCCTGAAACTATTCCAAACAATAGAAAAAGGGAATCCTCCCTAACTCATTTTATGAGACCAACATCATACTGATACCAAAACCTGGCAGAGACTCAAGAAACTTCAGGCCAATATCCATGATGAACATAGATGCAAAATCTTCAGTAAAATACTGGCAAACCGAATGCAACAGCACACCAAAAAGTATCCATCACAATCCAGTGGGCTTCATCCTGGGATGCAAGTCTGGTTCAACATACACTAATCTATAAATGTAATTCATCACATAAACAGAACCAAAGACAAACTACATGCTCATCTCAACAGACACAGAGAAGGCATTTGAAAAAATTCAACAGCTTAAAAACTCCCAATAAACTGTGTATTGATGGAACGTATCTCAAAATAATAAAAGCTATTTATGACAAACCCACAGCCAATATCTTACTGAATAGGCAAAAACTGGAAGCATTCCCTTTGAAAACTGGCACTAGACAAGGATGCCCTCTCTCACCACTCCTATTCAATATGGTATTGGAAGTTCTAGCCAGAGCAATCAGGCAAGAAAAAGAAAGGGTATTCAATTAGAAAAAGAGGGAGTCACATTGTCTCTATTTGTAGGTGACATGATTGTATATTTAGAAGACCCCATCATCTCAGCCCCAAATCTCCTTAAGCTGATAAGCAACTTCAGCAAAGCTCCAGATACAAAATCAGTGTTCAGAAATCACCAGGATTCCTATACACCAATAACAGACAGAGAGCCAAATGATGAGCAAACTACCATTCACAGTTGCTACAAAGAGAATAAAATTCCTAGGAATGCAATTAACAAAGGATGCAAAGGACCTCTTTAAGTAGAACTATAAACCACTGCTCAAAGAAATGAGAGGACAAAAACGGATGAAAAAACTTTCCATGCTCATGGTTAGGAAGAATCAATATCGTGAAAATGGCCATACTGCCCCAAGTAATTTATAGATTCAACACTATCCCCATCAAGCTACCATTGACCTTCTTCACAGAACTGGAAAAAAAAAAAAACCACTTTAAACGTTGTATGGAACCAAAAAAGAGCCTGCATAACCAAGGCAATCCTATGCAAAAAGAACAAAGCTGGAGGCATCACGCTACTTGACCTCAAACTATACTACAAGGCTACTGTAATCAAAACAGCATGGTACTCATACCAAAACAAAGATATAGACCAATGGAACAAAACAGAGCCCTCAGAAGAAACGCTGCACATCTACAACTATCTGATCTTTGACAAACCTGACAAAAATAAGCAATGATGTAAGGATTCTCTGTTTAATAAATGGTGTTGGGAAAACTGGCTAGCTATCTGCAGAAAGCTGAAACTGGACCCCTTCCTTATACCCTATATTAAAATTAACTCCAGATGTTTTAAATATTTAAACATAAAACCTAACACCATAAAAATCCTAGGCAAAATCATTCAGGACATAGGCATAGGCAAGGACTTCATGACTAAAACACCAAAAGCAATGGCAATAAAAAACCAAAATGGACAAATGGGATCTCATTAAATTAAGAGTTTCTGCATAGTGGAAAAAAAAATCATTAGAGTGAACTGGCAACAAACAGATTAGGAAAACATTTTTGCAATCTATCCATCTGACAAAGGCCTAATATCCAGAATCTACAAAGAAGCAAAGCGGATTTACCTGAAAAAAACCATTCAAAAGTGGGGGAAAGATAGGAGCTGAAACTTCTCAAAAGAACACATTTATGTGACCAACAAACATGAAAAAAATGTTAATCATCACTGGTCATCAGAGAAATGCAAATCAAAACCACACTGAGATACGATTTCATACCAGTTAGAATGGCTATGATTAAAAAATCAGGAGACAACAAATGCTGGAAAGGATGTGGAGAAATAGGAACACTTTTACACTGTTGGTGGGAGTGTAAGTTAGTTCAACCATCGTTGAAGACAGCATGGCAATTCCTCAAGGATCTAGAAATAAAAATTCCATTTGACCCAGCAATCCCATTACTGGGTATATATCCAAAGGACTGTAAATCATTCTATTAAAAAGACACATGCACACATATGTTCATTTCAGCACTGTTTACAATAGCAAAGACCTGAAACTAATCCAAATGCCCATCAATGACAGACTGGACAGGAAAAATGTGGCACATATACACCATGGAATACCATGCAGCCATAAAAAACGATGAGTTCGTGTCCTTTGTAGGGACATGGATGAATCTGGAAACCATCATTCTCAGCAAACTGACACAAGAACAGAAAACCAAATACCGCATGTTGTTGCTCACAGGTGGGTGTTGAACAATAAGAACACATGGACACAGGGAGGGGAGCATCACACACTGGACTCTGATGAGGGGACTAAGGGAGGAACAGCGGGGGATAACGTGGGGAGAAATGCCAGATATAGGTGACGGGGGGATGGAGCCAGCAAACCACCTTGCCTTGTATGTGCCTATGCAACAATCCTGCATCATCTGTACATGTACCCCAGAACCTAAAGTACAATAAAAAAAAAAGTATGAAGAAAAAAATGGAAATCACACACAAAAAACATTTCTGTTGTTTATGCATTACCTAGTATATTGTATTTTTTTAGCAGCACAATGCACTGAGACAATTCCTGTGTATGTAGCTGGTTTCTAAGACAGGGTTGTATTTATGGGCTGAGCTGGGGCTCTGTAGACTGTTTGAATTCAAATCATTACTCTCCCATTTATCATATCAGAAACCTAGAGCAAGTTACTTTTCCCTCAAAGTGTCAGTTTATCAGTAAAATAGGGGCAAACAATAGTATCTACTTTATAAGATTGTAATTTGGGTAAGTGAGCTAATATTAGCTTTAAGTAGTGTTTTCGTTGTTGATTTTTATAATCTGCTGAAGGAAAAAACAGAGGAGTAATTTATAATTGCCATCACTTATAAACATTCCATGCAAATACTACTGAAATGTATGTGATCCTCCATTAAAAAAAAATTTTTTTTTTAAATCCCACTAAGTAGCAGAAAAAAAAATGCTTATAGCTCAAACTTAACTCTTACCTCTAGGCAAGAATGAGAAAAAACACAAAGCTGATTCTGATTCTAGAACTGTAATCACTTTTCTGTTCTACCCCAGGAGCCTATCAGAAATTCATGAAAACCTTATGTACAAATTTCTCTAGATCACGGTTTGTTGCACTCAGCATTAAAAGTTGACTAGAAAAAGGAGAGGATACAGTAATAGAAAGGAAAACAGTGAAAACCAGTCAAAGCTAGAACTGAGACATCTGCATTTGGTTATAGGTATTCCACGGACAAAGGGGCAAATGGAAAGATACATTTACAGTTGAAGCAGACAAATGGGAAAAAACATACATACTTTGGTATAGCCAAGTATTCTTTTCAATCCACCTAATCCCTCACTTTGGTTCTTTTTACTTTTTTCCTATTTATAACTTACACTTCAGCCAAATAGGACTGCTAAGCCATCATGAATAAGAGTCATGTTTTTCTAGTTTTATTTTTTTAGGGCTATTATTTCCTCTACCAGAACAATGCCATTTAACTTAATGTCTAATGACACTTACTAGAATGTTACCCATCTATATTAATTATGGTAAGCTAGCTGCTGTTACATATAGATGTCCAAATATATCATATTCAAACACAAATTGATTGCTTTCTTATGTAAACGGACACAGCAGACAATCCATTGACTGGCTGTCTTTCACACAGACATTCAGGAGTTTGAAGGATCTACCATTTTCTAGCTTTCAAGTCACTCTTTCTTCCAATTAGGAAGTAGGGGAAAACACATTAAGAAGGTATTCTAATAGTCTAGTCCTGAAAGTAACACTTTCTACCTTTGTTGCCATCCAACTAACACAACATAGTTATATGAAGAAATCTGATTACAAGGGAGTTTGGAAATGTAGTCTAAATGTGTGCCCAGGAAGAAAGAACAGATTTAGGTCATCAGCTGATGACTTAAAGTCATTCTTACTTTCAAAGTCCGTACCAAAGGATAGCCCATTCATAAAAAGTTTCCTGATTCCCCTTAGCTCTACTAAATGTCTTTGTTAATAGATCTGTCAAATTACTTATTTGACTTGAAGAAAGAGAGTTTGGTTTCTTTGAACTGTTTATCCTTCCCATTGGGAGGAGTATAAGCTCTCTGAGGGCAAATACTGAGTATTACTACTCATCTTTGTGTTTCTTCCAGTAATTAATGTAATTAATTTACTACAGAAACACAGTATTATAATTTGAATTTTCTTTAATTGAAATAAATTCTCAAAATGTTAAACTTATTAAAATCACAGTTGGTAGCTTTGTTTAGTAGTAGACTATTTTAAGGCTTAGCATACATTGATAAAGTCATACTTTAGAAAACATTTCATGCATGAACGAGGGATGGCATATGTATTACAGATGGAAAAGGACAAAAGATGACACAATTCCAAAATACTGAAAATAATTTGTGGAATGTTCTTATAAATGATTGGGCTTCTCTCTCACAATGAGTATAAAACAGTTCACAAGAACAAAAAGACATTTTTAGATTTAGTAAATAGATGCAATAGAATTTGTAAGGAAGGGAGTCACTGCTGTGAGATTAAAAAGAAACAAATTTAAGCAGATTATATCCCAAAGTTATTTTTACATTTATACTTACTTTAGGAAGGGAGATGAGTTATAGAGTTTACCTTGATTCTGCTAAGTATTTAAAGTAAAACTGTGGTAATAATGTGTGAGCCAGCCGGGAGAAACATTGTAAGAGACTGTGTTACTTCAGAGCAGTGAGTGAATTGGACCCTTCCCACTTGCTAAAAAATCTGTCCTATCATTTCTGTTGTATCAGTCAAGGAGAAAGCACTGGGCACAGAGGCCACTGGACCTGTGTGGGACCACGGGAGGCACTGTGCCCAGCTTTCTCCAAATCTGCTCTCTCTCTCTATTGTCTCTTTGGGCCAAGTTGCCTGTGGCACTACAGGAGGGACAGCAAGGCTTGCAATGGCACAAGAGTGCTTCCCCTGGGCAGCCCACTGATCCAGAGTGCCTGGCCCACTTCCTCACCAGCTGCGCATGTCCCAGCCATGAACTGAGCCCATGGGAGCCACCCCATGCAGTCCCAGAATGCCTCTGCAGAGAGCAGGCAGTCGGCCTGCACAAAGAGGTCACCAGTCACTGCGGCTGGGCCAGGTGCATGCAGTCACAAATCCAGGCTCTGCCCCCTCTCTAAGTAGCCCAGCTATATTTAAAGGTACAGCATTTTATTTTTCAGACAATGCTTAAGGGAGCCCAGCTGAGCCCTGGTGCATTGAGGGAGTGGGCCAAGGCCCATTTTCAGGAGGAGGTAGTGGCACAGGGAGGGGTGTAACGCATGCACGTGATCCCCACAGCCGTCATGATGGACCGGGGCACCTGGGGAAGGTGCATTTTCCCCAGGCCATGCACACAGCAGAGGTGTGAACAGCTCTGCCTGTGTGGGACACACCTGGCTTTCAGACTCACAGCAGTAAGCAGTTTTTTTTACTTTCCTGGGTCCAAATTTCCATAAGGCAAACTTCTCTCTGGCAGTCCCCAGCACAGGAGCAGCCTGCTACTGCAATGACTAGGGCATAGGTCTAGCAGCCACAAAGTTGCCAGTTCAAATCCCTGGTAAGGTCAGGCCTGATTGGGGTTTAAATAGGGAACCATTTGGGGAGTCCAGGAACTGGAGGCTATAGGATATTGTGTTTTCTGTCACCTGCAAATTTTCCAGTCCAACTGAATGGTGCCAAAATCTAATGACGTACAATTTGTCTTGCCTAAAATCGGCTTTCTGTACTGCAGAACTTCTCCATCTAGAAGACCATAGTCAAACCATGTCCTAGGCTCAAATAATTATTTACAGGCCCCATAACCCTAAGGAATTTTCCGATAATAGAAAGTGGGGTGGGGGAGGAGGTCTGGGTCCTGAGGGCATTATTTTGGCCTCAGCCACATGGCCATCCAGGCTTCTTTGGATTGTTGTGGTCAAAAGTCCCCACTAGAAGTTTACCCTCCTAAGGCAGTTTCATAAGCAGGCCTATGTTAATTGAACTCTTGCTAGGGAATATTAACACCCATCAGCCAAGCCTCAGTCACCTGGTTCAGGGATGCCCTTGTGCAGATTACCGATCCCAGCAGTCCCCATGTTTTATATGGTGGTCAATGAGGATGTGTAGACAGTGAGCACGTGCCATGGTGCTGGTAAGTGTGATTAAACCCAGCACATGAAAGGCCCCAGAAGACGATCACGCATCTTGGACATAAGGAAATTATGAGAGGCTATCACTGGGGACTCCCCAGGGCTTGCACTATAACTGGGGGACACCCCAGGCTTAGCATTTGCAGGGAATAACCAGGGATGTGGGCATTCCTCTGTTTAATTTCAGATGGGCGCTACTCTTCCCAAGGCAAAGTTTCCCTAAAGTACATCCTGGAGAGCTAGGACCAACTAGACACATAATCTTTAAAGAAGTGGCTCGTTTTTCTCTGCCAAACAGTGTGGCCATGATACCCACTGCCAAGTGGAAAAACCTGGCCTCCTAATGGAAGTATAGATATAACGCCATTTTACAATTAGACCTGTTTTGTAAGAGTGAAGGTAAATGATTTGAGGTCCTCTATGTGTAAATTTTTTCTCCAAGGAATAATCCTCAGCTATATAAGGCCTGTACCCCATACCCTACTAACCCCTCCTCAGGACTACCCCCACATTGAGGACTCCCTGTGGCTTCTCCCACCACCAATGCTGGCCAGGCCTCCTCAGCTCCAATCACCCAAAAGGAGCCAGGGGAGGCCGAAATGGCCAAGGTATCTCAGGCTACTAGGATGCCCAGACTCTGCCCCCCTATAGGCAGTAGGAGGGGAATTTGACCCAACCAAGGTGCACACTCCCTTTTCACTTTCTGACTTAAGGCAAATCAAGGCGGACTTAAGAAAATGTTTAGATGACCTGGACAAATACATAGATGTTCTGCAGGGCCTGGGTCAGTCCTTTTAATTAGATTGGAAAGATACCATGTTACTGCTTAGTCAAATCCCAACCAGTAATGAGAGAGGCTGCTCTAGCAGTGGCTCAAGAGTTTGGGGACACCTGGTACCTTAGTCAAATACGTGACCAGATGACGCCAGAGGAGAAGGACAGATTCCCTACAGGTAGACAAGCAGTCCCTAGCAGGGAGCCTCGCTGGGCTCCTGACTCAGAATAAAGAACTGGAGTCATAGGCACCTCTTGACCTGCATACTTCAGGGATTAAGGCCAACCAGGAAGAAGCCCATAAACTATGCAATGTTTTCCACCATAACTGAGGGAAAGGAAGAAAACCCAACAGCCTTCCTGGAGCAATTGCAGGAGGCCTTAAGTATACTTCCCTGTCACCAGACTTAATTGAGGGTCAGTTAATACTAAAGGACAAGTTTATTATGCAATCCACAGTTGACATTCAGAGGAAGCTCCAGAAGCTGGCCCTGGGGCCAGAACAGAGTCTGGAATCATTACTAAACCTAGCAACCTCAGTGTTTTGTAATAGAGACCAGGAGGAACAGGCTGAAAGGAACAGGAGAGACCAGAGAAGAACCGCAACCCTAGTCAGGGCCTTCAGGCAAGCAGACCCAAGGGGCTCAAAGGTGAGAAAGGCTTGGGTTAGCTGCCAGTCTGGCAGAGGTTGTTACCACTGTAGCCTAATGGGACACTTTATAAGAAATTGTCCCCAGAGAAATGGACTACTACCTCATCCTTGCCCACTGTGCCAATGGAATCACTGGAAGGCACACTGTCCCAGGGGACGAAGGTTCCCAGGGCCTGAGGTGGCTAACCAGATGACCCAACAGCAGGACTGAGGGTGCCCGGGCAAGTGCCAGCACCAGCCATCACCCTCACAGAGCCCCGGGTGAAGCTGACCATAGAGGGCCAGGAAGTCAATCTCCTCCTGGACACTGGTGTGGCCTTCTCAGTATTAATCTTCTGTCCTGGACAGTTGTCCTCCAAGTCTGTAACTGTCTGAGGAGTCCTATGACAAGCAGTCTCCTGATACTGCTCTCAGCCCCTAAGCTGTAACCGGGGAAACATGCTTTTCTCCCATGCCTTTCTCATCATGCCAGAAAGTCCCACTCCCTTACTAGGGAGGGACCTGTTAGCCACAGCAGGAGCCATTATCTATATGAACATCATCAGGAAGGAAATCCCTCTCTGCTGCCTATTATTTCAAAGAGGGATTAATCCCGAGGTTTGGCCAATGGACAAACAATTTGGACAGGCAAAGAATGCATGCCCAATTTGAATAAGGCTAAAGGATCCCACCTCTTTTCCTTATCAAAGACAGTACTCCCTAAGACTGGAAGCCAAAAAGGGGCTAAAGGATATTGTAAAGAATGTAAAAGCTCAGCGTCTAGTGAAGTCCTGTAATAGCTCTTGTAATACTCCAATTTTAGAAGGATAAAAACCTAATGGACACTGGAGGCTGGTGCAGGATCTCAGGCTTATTAATGAAGCTGTGATTCCTTTATACCCAGCTATACTGAACCCTTACACCTTGCTTCTCAAATACCATGAGGCAAAATGGTTTACAGACCTGGACCTAAGGATGCATTTTTCTGTGTACCATTACATCCTGACTCCCAGTTTCTGTTCGCCTTTGAAGACCCTTTAAACCAGAATTCTCAACTCACCTCGATGGTGTTACCACAGGGCTTTTGAAATAGCCCCCACCTGTTTAGCAAGGCTCTAGCTTAGGACCTTAGTAATTTTTCCACATCCAGCTACTCTGTTTCTTTAATACATGAATGATTTACTTTTAACTGCAAACTCAGAAACCCAGTGTCAGCAGGCCAATCAAGACCTCCTAAAGTTACTTGCCGCCTGTGGATATAAAGTTTCCAAATAAAAAGCCTAATTTTGTAGGCAAAATGTAAAATACCTAAGGCTTGTCTTGTCTAAGGGCACTTGGGCCCTTTGATAAAGAACGTCTCCAACCCAAATTGGCCTTTCCCCATCCAAAGACCTTAAAACAGTTGCAGGGATTCTTAGGAATAGCTTGTTTCTGCCGACTCGGCTGATTGTGGGTTCCCTGATAAGGTGAAATAGCAGAACTGATTAAGCAAACCCAAAAAGCTAATATCCATCTAATACAATGGGACCTGATAGCTAAGGCAGCCTTTCACACCTTAAAGCAGGCACCACTGCAGGCTCTAGCCCTAAGCCTTCCTACAGGGAACAACTTCTCCATATATGTTACAGAAAAGTCAGGAGTGGCCCTGGGGGTTCTCACCCAGACTTGAGGGACCACACCACAACCGGTGGCATACCTAAGTAAGGAAATCGATGCAGTAGCAAAAGGCTGGCTGCACTGCTTGTGAGTCATAGCTGCAGTGGCTATACTGGTCTGAGAAGCTGTTAAAATCATGACAGGGAAAGATCTAACTGCATGGACTTCACATGATGTAGCTGGAATTCTGGCCTCTAAAGGAGGCTTATGGCTGTCTGACAATTGCCTACTCAAATATCAGACCTTCATGCTTGAAGGGCCTGTACTTCAGCTGCGCACATGTGCAGCCGTCAACCCAGCTGTTTTTCTTCCAGAAGAAGGTGCAGACACAGAACATAACCATCAACAGGTTACAGCTCAGAGCTAGGTGGCTCGAGAGGATCTCTCAGAAATTCCTCCAGCCAATCCCGACCTTAACCGATACACTGACGGAATTTCCTTTATGGAAAATGGAGTTCGAAAAGCAGGTATGCAGTAGTCAGTGATCAAACAGTGCTTGAAAGTAATTCCCTTCCTCCTGGAACTAGTGCCCAGCTGGCAGAACTAGTAGCCCTCACTCAAGCTCTAAAATTAGGAAAAGGAAAGAATAAATGTATACACAGATACCATATATGCTTACCTGGTTCTGCACGCTTGTGATGCCATATGGAAGGAAAGAGTTCCTCACCTTGGCAGGAGCTCCCATTAAATATCATAAAGAAATTTTAGACTTATTATAAGCTGTCCAAGAACCCAAAGAGGTAGCAGTCTCACACTGCCGGGGTCACCAAAAAGGAGATGAGAAGGAAGCAGAGGGCAATCGCCGAGCTAACCTAGAAGCAAAAAGGGCAGCTAGACAGAAGAACTGCTATATATATACATAGAAGAACCTTTAATACGGGAAAACCCTCTCCAGGGAACTAAACCTCATACTCATCAGAAAAGGTAGAGTGGGCAATCTCCCAGGGATGCAATCCTCTTCCTTCAGGATGGCTAGCTACTGAGGAGAGAAGAGTCCTCCTACCCACTGCCAACCGGAAGAGAAAGTACTTAAAACCCACCCATATGGGTATAGAGAATACACATCAAATGGCCAAATCTAGGTTTACAGTGAAAAGTCTCAAGGCTGTCCAACAAATAGTCAAAGGATGTGAAATATGCCAGAAATATAATCCTTTAGCATATAACAAAGCTTCTGGGGAATAGTGAGCCACACATTACCCAGGTGAGGACTGGCAAATGGACTTTACCCATATGCCTAAGTCTCGGGGATATCAACATCTGCCAGTATGTGTAGATCCTACACAAACTGGGTTGAGGCTTTCCTCTGTAGAACAGAAAAAGCCCAAGAGGTAGTAAGAGTCCTGATTAACGAAATAATCCCTAGATTCGGACTCCCTCGCTGTCTTCAAAGCAAAAACGGCCCTGCCTTCAAAGCTGCAGTGACCCAAGGAATTTCCAAGGCGTTAGGAATACAGTATCATCTCCACTGTGCTTGGAGGCCTCAGTCCTCAGGGAAAGTGGAGAAGATGAATGAAATTCTTTAAAGACACCTAAAGAAAGTGGCACAGGAAACCCACCTTCCCTGGCCTTCTCTATTACCAATAGCACTCTTAAGGGCTCGAAACTCTCCTCAGAAGGCAGGACTCAGCCCCTATGAGATGCTTTATGGATGACTCTTCTTTACTAATGATCTGGTATTAGACAAGAAACAGCAGATCTAATAAAAGATATAATCTCCTTGACTCAATACCAACGGGCTCTTAGAACCTTCCCTGAAGGACACTCCAGGGAAAAAGGGTAAAAGTTGCTCTGCTCTGGAGACTTGGGCTTGTTAAATCTCTCCCCTCAGGCTCTCCCTCTCTAGGTCCATCTTGGGAAGGACGATTTTCAGTTATTCTGTCTACCCCAACGACAGTTAAGGTGGCGGGAACTGACTCGCAGATTCATCACACTCGACTGAAGCCTTGGACCCTCCTGAAGAAAACCCTCCCCTCCACAGCCTCAAGTTCCAGGAGACGACCCTTCGTACACCTGCAGGTGTTAGAGGATCTACCTTTGCCCTTCCAACGAGATCCCCAGGAAAGTAACTGCTCATCGGCAGTCTAATTTACATCTTGGCATTAACAGGACTATCACTCTTAACTTTGCGGCCTGTAACTGGACTCTCAAACTCCAATTATTCCTTTCCTAGTGGAGTGGGGGGAAGCCAGAATAATGGAAAAGTTGGTACTGGCCTTAGAGTTACTCTCTCTACTCAGCTTTAATAAGCTATCTCAGGATGAAACAGTAGCATTTAAAAGGTTGTTCATTCTCTCTGCAGAGGCAGCGCACTCTGCAGAAACAGCTTAACTCTTTAGCTGCCATAGCTCTTCAAAGTAGAAGGGCCCTAAATCTGCTAACAGCTGAGAGAAGGAACCTGTCTCTTTCTAGGAATAAATGCTGCTGCTTTATAAATCAAACAGGTATTGTCTTAAACAAAATTAAAAAAAAACTCAGGGATCAAACACAGGGCTAAAGACCTTCAAGAAACAGTGTCGTGAAGCTTGTTTAACAACTGGCGGTCCTGGCTCTATCCTCTCCTAGGCCTGTTTATAACCATTCTATTAGTGTTGGCCACTGGGCTTCTCATCTTTAACCTTCTTGTCACATTTGTTTCTTCTAGAATTAACACCATAAGACCTCAAATGATCCTGCAAATAAAACCCTGGATGTCCTGGGCTCATAAACTCTATTGTGGACCTGTGGGTCAACCTGCACCCCTGGAAGACTCCCCTCTGGAGGAAACCTCAACTGCAGGGCCCCTTCTACCCCTCAATTCAGAAGGAAGTAAAGGGCAATCAACACCCATGTCCCAACAGCAGTTGGACTTCCCTGTTCAGAGGGGGGACACTGAGGGACTGTGTTAACTTCTCCCAGGTCCATAAGGGGCATGGTTTCAAAGGCAGGAACTTAACAGCACCACACCTATATACACCTCCTCATCTGGAAACTAGAACTCTTTGTCTAACTTCCCCATGTGCAGGCTAGGTAAACAGCCCAGGTAAGCTTCCTTTGTTTAGAAAGCCCGACACAAGCTTTGATTGCAGGACAGGCAACCAATCCTGTATCAGAGTCAAAGGTCAATCACTCCAAAGGAAGTTTGGAAAAGCTCCTCTCACGGGACAAGAACTTAAATGGGGCAGGAGTAACTCCGAGGTTAAATTCCCCCTACTCTCTTACTTACACGGACTTCCCTCTTTGGGATCCTCTTCAGGGCAGCATGGGAGGCCTGTCTCTCTCCCTCTCTTTACCTCTGCAGACTCCATCTCTGGATCGTGTCCCACAACAGCATGGGAGCGCCCTCTTGCTCTCTATTTCTCTTTCTCTCTCTCTGCCTGATAAATCACTTTTCTGCAAAGCGCTTTGGGTCCGATATTTACTTGAATGAGCTCACTGTGCCACCAGTGCCCTCTCCCCATTCTTGGGTGAGTGAGGCCCAAGGACCCGGGAAAACACATCCAATCAGGAAACAGTGAGTGTCTTTGGAACACCCCCACAGCTCTGCTCTTGTCACCTGGTTACAATCACATTTCAAAAAAGATTCTTTAAAAAATATGAATGCCAGCATTGACAGCAGTTGCAGGTTAATTAATGGGTCCCTTAATAGTGATAAGAAAGTTAGCTCATTCAAAGTTTCTATTGATTTTCACCAAGACAGATACCATAACTGATGGCCACACACTCTATAAGATACATCCAAGAATCTGTGAAGGAAATTTTGATATCTATCACAAGGTTGTCAATCCATGGGAAAATATAATCAGATCAGTTACATTTTGTTGCTGTTGAAAGATGTGTGGAATGACTAATCCATTTTTTGTGGTGTACTACAAACGAAAGGTCCCTTTAATGACATTGTACACTCTTTAAAAATTAAAGTCAACCTATATAAAGCACTGGTCATGCTGATTCCATGTTTAAATCTTAATATCTGGACAAAATACAGGAGCATGAAATGAAACTACACTGTTAAAGTGCTCTGTTTCATTTCAAATCCAATCATCATGCTGGAGGACTTATTGGATTCTTTCACTGCACTAGAATTCAGTTGTATTTAATATCCCTTGAAGTAAGTACACTTTTGAAAGTTTCAGCTTACAGTGCTTGGATGCAATAGAATTTGTTGTTCATAGGATTTGATCAGTATTTCATAAAAGTCTTAAGAGTAGAATTCTCACATATATTGTGAAGCTTCTTGTTACCTGTATAAAAACATATTGCAGTTCAGAATATATCCGTGAAATGTTAAGAACTTTGCCCACTAATTCATTTGGTTTATAAATGGTCCATCCAGATCTCACTATGATAGCATTATAGATGTTCTTTCTTATTTATGTGAACGCAAGTGCTAAAAAGTGTTTGGGATTTAGGGTCATTATCATTATGCCTAGCAATAATTGGGATATTTGGGTAGATTCTGTCTTCATGCATAAAATATGCATTTTATTTGCCAAAAAAATTTCATATTTGCAAATTAATGATTTAACTTAATATTTTGACATAACTGAGTTTTTGTTTTTTTAAGAAATAAAAATTTTCCCCTCATACTGAGGCTATTTGGCCAGTGAATCAGTAGTATTTATTACTTGTGGGAAAATGTTGACAAGGCAAGAGAATGTCTAGATTGTTGTTTAAATATATGGCTGATTGAAAAAGGGGAGAATCTCTGTGGAAAATATCAGAACTTTTGTAGACAAAGGAATTTTGGGCTCTATTATATTAAAAGGTTAGAGATGTCAGAGCAGAGAGATTATACCTGAACCACATCAGAAATAAAATGTATGAATTTGATAAGGGCTCGTTTTCCTGCCACAATAAATGGCAAAATAAAAGGCATAATGAAAGGAAAGCATCTAGGACAGAATTGCAAAAGGTAGATGTGACAGTAGGTTCACTCAGGCCTGAGACAGAGAGACATGTGGAAAGCTCTCTTTCCAGCTTGTAGCATGGAGAAATTGGACTTTTACAGTAATCCCATTTCCAGACCAACCCCTATGTTAAAACAATGGATAAGGGTGGGGCCAAGAAGAATGGGCCCAAAGGCAGATTCAGAGAGCCCTTGTATCCCATTGCTATATGAGAGTGTTTAAAGAAAGCGCCCTGGGTTCAGTTAGTGAGTGAAGTACTGCCTGAGAATTAGTGAGCAGAACAATGAGATGGTACTGCACAGTAAGGCATAGGCGTGGATACCACAGGTCACGGGAAGGTCATTGATATTAGCGGAAGATGCTCGTGTACGATGATGAAGACCAAGTAGACTGAGTTAGTCTTGGTGGAAGCCAGTGCTATTAAAAAATAATGGTAAAAAAGAAGTTTCCACTGATGCCAGGGAAATAAATAACAAGTACTCTCCCCCACTCATAAATTTAGATCATTTCAGAGGAAAGGAAAAAAAAAAGAGAAGACTATTGAGAAAGATACATAATTGACTGAGTAGTTATGTAAGTGTCTAACCTAAAGAGCTGAAGAACGACCTAAAAAAATTTGACATGATTAAATTTTAGATATTGAACCACATGGAGGTTTCTAAAATAAGTTGAGTTCAATTCCCCAGAAAAGGGGTCACATGTAAGCATAACCCTTCTGTGTGGCTAAAATCTTATGCCTGCTATTCAATTATTTTTCAAATGATCATTTTAAACTACATTTGCCTAAAAAAATGAAACATCGAATTAGAACTTTCACGAAGGCCATGTTTTAATCAAAATACTATTTATAACCTTTGGAGGCTCTAACTCCAACTGACGAATGATTAAAGAGGAAACAGAGAAAGGTAGAGTTGGGACTGCACCTGTCTACCTGGAACCCCAAACGAGAAGTTTTCTTACCTTGGCACATCTTGCTGTAGATACATTTGCATTTTGAAATCATTTGTTGCAAAACCCTAATCAGTAAAAATGCTTCAGATCTGCTCAACAGAAGAAAACTAACTCTGTGACAGGTAAATAAAGCACACACCGACCTACAAAAAACACCCCTGTACCTATTCGAGTTTGCCCTGAATTATTAAAGAAATCTTTTCAGTATCTTTACTCCTGTATAGTAATAGAAAAATTATAAATCACTTTTTAAAGATACTGTAAAAAAAAAACATTTAATAAGCCATGCAAGTATATCTGATTATTAGCACTTTAAGAGCTAACTGGGAAATTAATCTATTTTCTCTCTGTGATTAATTTTAGGTACAAATTATGTAAAGCATTTATAATAAGTAATCAGATATAAAACAGTCATATTTTATTAGTTACCAACATTATCACAGTTGGAAATTATTTAGGGACAGTAAAAAAAAAAAATCACTGGATTATGATACTGGGGCACTGGGTAACCTGGGGTGCATTACTTATCTGGGCCTTCATGTTTACATAATGAGAGTTTAGACAATGTTGTGAATGAAGTATTAGACAGTATTGTGTATAAAGAATTTTATTTTATCATATATATCCTTTTATGTCCTCAAAGAAGTGATGACTGTGCTGAGTCTCTCAAGAATAAACTAGGAAGAACAGCAAGGATTCTGCAGAAGGGTAAATGAGATTTAAAAAGAAAAAAAGGTGCAAACATGTGGGAAGAGAGTCCCATGGAGTACACATGGCAATGCAACCAGTTCAGAATGTTGAAAACATTAAGTGATAAGGCTAGGAAGAAAAAAACAACCATTACAGAGCCTAATGGGTGGTGTTTTTAAACATATTTACATGTCCAAACACGAGTTCATATCAGCCTACACTTAGAAGCATTGCAGAGCTGGGCTAGTGAAGTAACTTCCAGTGCCTTGGTTTACATAGATGAAGATGGGGAGATTTAGAGTTGATGAATTTTTTAGTTTCTTCATTACTTTAGAATTCTTCCATTTAGATTTTTTTGCCATATTTTAATGACTATATAGTTTTATCAATAAAAATAATTGCTCCCTATGCTATCTGTCCATTTAATAGTTATTTTCATGTTTAATAGAAATATACAAAAAAAATTAATCTTAAAAAAGTGATAAAAACCAAATAAATGCTATTATAAAAATTATTTTGTTTATTAAAATAACCAAAGAGGTATTTGTTTACATAATATAATACCATTAGTAGTGGAACATTTTTCTGTAATTTTGAAAACTTAGGTTTAAAATTTTGCAATACAGTAATATGTCCTTTACCTTGAAAGGAGAAATTACATGCATTTTTTTCATGGAATCCTACCCATAGCCACTTGCTGTAATTAAGGTCAGAAAAATGGAAATCCTTATCTTTGAAAACAAAATTATCTCATTAAGTTCAAGAACCATTCTATGGTTTTTCCTGTTACTTACCTTATGAAAGTTTCTGGGCTACACAGTATTTTATATGATCACACTAGATTGTATTAAAAATTTTTGTAAATATTTTACTGCTTAAAAGTATTTTTATAAAATTAACCACATTCATGGTTAACTTCCTTAATCACTTCCATGTTTGCCTCCGAATTTTACATACATCATTTGTGACAAATAAACCAAGTAAGGAATTGAGCGTCAGTTTGTATATGAAGAAAAGTTTAAAATGTATTTTTAAATAAAAGAGTAGAAAAAATAGCTCTACACTTTCTTTTTCCTACATCCCAATGCATTATTTGTAGACACCCTGGTGTGTGTACAATCCACTTTGGAGCTCATTTTTTTCATCTAATTAATTTAGAAAAAAACACTCAAAGCTGCATAAACAGGGTTGTATTAATCACAGTGGTATTATAACATGTTCCAAATTATGAAATGATTTATCATTTAACATTATGAGCATAATGTTTATTTGAAAAAATTAAATTCTGAAAAAAAAAACGTTATAATAACCCCTCCCTTTTTTTTGCTTTGGACAATAATGAAATTCTTTATAAAACACAATTTGAAGTTTTATCTTGTCAGCTACAGTTAATTAGCATAAGTTGCTTAGTTCCTCTCCTTTGGAGAGGAAAAGAAACAGGAAAGGCTGCCTGCAGAGCACAATAATCAGAAGTACTCACACGGAGATTTTGAACATTAATATTTTTACAAAGGAAAGACACATACTATAGTGACTGACTGCCCCTTGGGGCAGGGCAGGTAGGGGTGAGAAAGAGAACAAGGGCCTTGAGAGAATTCAAGTGTTTGAACATCTGATTAGGAATAGTTTGTGCAGATGGCTGTGAAAGGAAAACGACTGTCTTTGCTGCCATGGTCATACATTCACTCTTTTTCTTAAAAAAGGGATAACTGATGCCTCAAACTTTATGGATCAAAAGTATAGTAATGAATCCACAGCTAGAATTTGAATAATATTGTTTTTTTAAAAACGTTATTGGGAACATTCTTCATAGAATGGCTTTCAGGACTTGAAGAAAATCCATCCCAGTGGTTAAAAAAAGAAAAGAAGATTTTTGCCAAAGGTCCCAGGACAATTGCTTCTTCCCTGAGGATTGATTTCTTTTTTCCTTTTATATAATTATTTTCCTTGAAACTTAGTTTTTCAGAATAGGCAAGAGTTAGAAAGAGTATACTCTACATTTTTAATGAGAAAAAGGAAAGTAGCAGCAGAAACACTCAGACCTGAGCCATACGAGGATTATGTAATTTCAGTTTCCAGCCCTTCTTAATGTTTTCCCCAAAGCACCACTATTTCCTTCCTTGTACTCTTTATTTTCTTCCTTCTTCCTTTCCTTCCTCAATGGGATATGCCTTTTCCTCTCATTAAAGAAAAATCCTTATACTATTTCCAGGGGAATTTTATCCTTGATGATGATGTGAAATTGAGTAATGTATCTCCCTGAGCATCAGGTTTTTCTTCTGTGAAATGAGAGGTAATAATCATCTTCCTTACTATAAATCTGTTGGGAGGTAAAACCAGGTAGGTGATTTCTTTCTACTCAAAGCATCATGACACCTCTCACACAGAAGTTCAGTAGACATTTTCTGAGTGACAGAATGACAGGTGCTTTTCTAAATGACCATTATATCTTGAGCTAATATATATGAAGCAATTTTGTCAAGTAAACCAATATGTAACTATATTTTTATAAATCAAGTTATGAAGGAATTTTATTATTTCCATGTTTTTATTATTTCCATCAACATAAAGAAGACTCAAGACAAAATTGTGGAATAATCACTGGAGCAGGAATCATTCTTGTTATGAACCAGGCACTGTACATACTATGTATTTTCACTTATTTATCCCTCACCACAATGCTTCTTGCCTCATTTTGTTCACGTTGGACAACAAAATTTCAATTCCAATCAGATATGTATAGCCCTTTTCAACTTCTCTCTCTCTCTCTCTCTCTCTCTCTCTCTCTCTCACACACACACACACACACACACACACACACACTCAAGACATTTTTAGATATTTTTTTCAATGCGACACTATTAGGTGAAGTTGGCAAAGGAGTCTGTTGATGTTGATGTTTAAATCCACACTTGCATCAGGATTATAATCAACTCACTGTACATATGCAAACTATGAGTTTCCACATCTTTTTGCAGAACTTTTCCTCCAAAACACGGATGGTGACTTGGTATAACTAAGGGATGTAGCCCAGTTGGTGACTTGGTATAACTAAGGGATGTAGCCCAGTTTAGATTTATTCCTGTATGTTTTATTTTATTCTTGTCCTGTGTTAAGAAGTTCTACTTCTGTTTTGCTTCTGGATCTTTTTTTTTTTTTCTCTTTTTAAGAGTTACTTCTCCATTCTTGTGTTTGGTTGCTTAGTATAATGGCTTACAGCTCCATCCATGTTGCTGCAAAGGGCATGATCTCTTCCTTTTTTATGGCTGCATGGTATTTCACGGTGTATATGCACCACATTTTATTTATTCAGTCCACTATTGAGGACACTTAGGTTGACTTCACATCTGTTGTGAATAGTGCTGTAATGAACATAGGCATGCATGTGTTTTTATAATCGAACACATTATTTTCCTTTGGGTATATATGCTAGTGGGATTGCTGGGTTCAATGGCAGTCCTATTATAAGTTCTTTGGAAAATCTCTAAACTGTTTTCTAGAGGCTAAGCTAGCTTGCATTCCCCACCAACAGTGTATAAGCATTCCATTTTCTCTGCAGCCTTGCCAACATCTATTTTTTTTTTTTTTTTTACTTTTTTAATAATAGCCATTCTGATTGGTATGAGATGGTATCCCATAATAGTTTAGACTTACATTTCTCTGATGAGTAGTGATGTTGAGCATTTTTTCATGTTTTCTGGCCACTTCTATGTCTTCTTTTGAAAAGTTTTTTGCTTGTTGATTTGTTTAAATTCCTTGTAGAGTCTAAATATTAGACCTTTGTCTGATGCAATACTGCACGTTCTCACTTATAAGTGCAAACTAAACTTTGAACACAAGTGATTGTAAAGATGAAAACGTTAGAGCTGGGGATCACTAAACAGGGGATGACAGGAAGGGGACATAGGCTGAACAATCACCTGCTGGGTACTATGCGTCTGGCCTGGGTGATGGGATCTTTGGAATCCCAAGCCTCAGTGTCACACAGTTTACCCATGTAACAAACCAACTGATACACTTCTAATCAAATTTGCAAATTCTTTCAAGTATTAATTCAAAAAATTTCTTTTATAAATCTAGGGAAGTATCATAAAATTCACTCTGACCTGAGACTTTTAAGTTCAAGGTTTCTTCTCAAATGGGAGAGGAAACAACAAAAATAGATTCAAGCACTTTTGTCAGTGAGACTCTCTTTTTATCTGGATCTTGAACTGAAAATGACTTCCCCATGGAACAGACATCCAAGACAGAACATTCGGCGATATACCTTTAAATGGCACCCTGTGCTGAAGTCCTTAGGAAAAGATCCTCAGTAGAATTACGCTATTACAATCACTGAAAACCTGTTTCTGATGGCTGCCAATA
This sequence comes from Saguinus oedipus, assembly GCA_031835075.1. Lineage (NCBI taxonomy): Eukaryota > Metazoa > Chordata > Mammalia > Primates > Cebidae > Saguinus > Saguinus oedipus. The sequence goes on along the minus strand of CM063184.1, from coordinate 90,328,825 downwards.
TTGTGTAATCCTCATTCCCTGTGATTAAATTATTCTGAACTGTATCTTTCCAGAAATATGCTTCCCTTTTGTCTACCTTTCCTATCACACTTGTTCACTTGCCACGTTTCCCTCTGTTATTCTGGTCTCAAGATGGTTGCTTAGATTGATATTAGATTGTATATTTTTGACATTATTAATTTAGCATTTAAGTATATTCTGTACCATATGTTTTGCCTCTGATATCTTAAAACATATACCCAAGCGGTTGCATAAAGATAATTTCAGCCTAAAGACTGCTGGGAACCAAAGGTCTGAAAGGAGAAGTCACTTAGAAAACCCTTGGCCTAAGTGTCTTTGGATCTCTGGCAAAACAAGTTCCCCTTGAAATATTATTATGAAGAAGTCATCTTCTAGGCTACAGGCCAGCTGTACTATTTCTACTCTCTGGAATGCCCTGGGATAATGTCATGCAGGCCCAGCACAGAGGACTCTCAAGGGAAAATGCCCTGAGTAAGTTTCAGTGCTATAGATTTCCATTACGGTCCACATCAAACTGGCATCCTACCCACGAAAAGCAGAGACTTCATAGTTTCAGGGAGCAGCCTTGACTCAGAATACGTAATATCTGACAATGCCTTTGCTGAGACAGTAACATGAAGTCAAGACATGCTTTTCACACTGAGTATGCTACAATATCTCTATCTTTTCCCTTGCATATGTAATATCTACGAGTTAGAAGAATGTCAGTGATAAATGGCAATGAAAAAAGAGTGACTAAGCAATTGAGTGTATTAAACATTCATCTCCCAGAGCTCCTAAGCTAATGATTTAGTCTCAGATCATTCATGTTAGGCTGACTCTCCCTCATAGTATATTTACATCACCCAGATAAGTTACTTCATATTTGTCAAAATGAGTATAAGAAACTATCAATATGTTTTCAAGAATAATATCCTCATATTTTTTCTTTTAAAACAGTACATCCTAACTCTCCCCTCAAACTAGTATATTATTCACCCATCAATATATCCATCCTTCAGCCATTCATTCAGTTACTCATCCACCCATTTTTTTAACAGAAAGGTTTTAGAGTCAAATTAATAGCCAAGAATTCTGCTGGGTATTGAGTATAGGAAGGTAAAGAAGCCAGTCTCTTTTCTGAGGGAAAGATCACACTCTCAAGTGTTACTTAGATTTCTTAAAATCTAACAATTAGAATAGGCAGGAGTATAACAGGATTTTTGCCCAAGAGTATTTAGCACAGCCTAAGAGCTCCCAATTGAATCAAGGTAGTTGCAGAGGTTTCCTAAGGAGATAACATTTGAATAGCATCTTGAAATAATTTAAGTGTACAAAGGGAAGTAACAGTGCTCTATGCATATGCAACATCCTACCATCATAAAGTGAACATCCTATATTCTATGGCTACATGTTAATGATGAGGTGGTGGTGAGAGGGTGTGTAGGTTACCGAAAGCCAATCCTTCTATGACATTTTAAGAAACTTCTATTTTCAGTGCTGGCAGCAAGATGGTTGACTAGAAGCTCCTAGTATTCTTTCCCCAGTAACAAAACACAAAATAATAAATAAGCAACTATATTTCTACCAAAATATCCAAAGAGGAACACTAGAGATGAGCAAAGAAGCAACAGAAATCCTGTAGAGCACAGAAGGCTAGGATGGCCACATAGAGAAGGGAAGGAAACACGTTGCTTATGCCACCCATCCCCCTAGTTGGGATCATGTTAGAACCAAAAGGGACTTTTCCTACAGACAAAAAGGTATGAAAGAGGACCCCAGCAGCCTCCATTACCACCATGGTCACCTGTAGTCTTTGCTGTTGGAGACTGCTTTAGTCCTTACAGGTACTGGGTCCAGGTTAGCTAGGTCCCTGAAGTCCACACACTGAACTACCCCCAAGAGAAGGAGCTAGTCTTGTGCCCTACTATGATCCCCAAGGCCTGTGCTGCTATTACTTTGTGCCATCTTGAAACCAGGCCACTGCTAGAGTGCATCCTGCTCTGAGGATGGTAGCCATTGCATCCCATCATTCTTGAGGTTTAGTTACCACTGCGTCATGACCACCTCAAGCATGCCAACCTTAAGCAGAGATGCTGCTATTTTCTATAGCCCAGTTATCATAGAGCTGTTCCATCTCCCACCCCATCCCAGTAAGTGACATGTTCTCCCCTCAGGGCTGAGCTAAGTACCAGACCTGAAGACTTGAACTGCTGGAGCAGTAGTGCCCTGGCCCCAAAGCAGACATAGCACCTCATCCCCTGAGGACATCAGGCCTCCCTCAAACACTAATGACCCTTGGTGCCACAGCTGAGACAACACCATGACTCTGGGGACCTCAGGCCTCTGGCACATATGAGCTGTTGTGCCACCCCATGCCGCAGATGATGCAGCACCTTATCACTTAGGGGCTACCAACCTGTAACACACTAGAGAAGGTGCACCTTTCAGCACCGCAGCTGACATGGCACCTCATCCCCAGGAATTCAGAGTCTTCACTGACTGGTGTACCTGTTCTTGCTGCGGCCAAACAGATAAGATAACTTGTCTCCCAGGGATTCAGAGCCTTAGCTAAACTGTGCCATCCTGTCTTTAATGTCAGATTGCCATAGTACTCTACTTACCCAGATCTGGACTAGCTTCCCTCAGTTAAAACTGCTGAGAAAATGTGTCTCTTCAAGGAGTGGTTATCACTGTGCTGCTCCTTGCCCCGCAAGGACCAAGTCACGGCGGCATCTTGCCAATTCTGGTTACTTGCCACTGCTGCATCTGTCCTCATAAGCCTGGACTACTGCCATTCCCTAGGGTTCTTCCCTCATCCTTCAGAACTGGTACCTCATCCTTCAGAGCCCAAGATACGCCTGTGCCCTATTAGTCATGGGTCTTGAATTGCAACTGTGCTGTGCTCCCTAGGGCTCAAGCTTCCAAAGTACCTTCCTTGCCTGGAGCCATGCAATTGGTGTACCTTGCCCTCCAGGGTCATAACCACAGCTAAACCCCAAATGCCTGGGCCCAGCTGCTGGAATCTGCCTCAGAGCAACAGATCCTAACTTAGTTGGATAACAGCATCCACTCATGCCTTGAATAATAAAGTTGCACCTCAAGTTTAAAGTGCTACAAAAGTTTTATAAAGTTCCTGAGCCCAGGAACCCATCTTCAAATTCTTTCTGAGCCCTAGATGCCAGTGCCACTATGGATGCCTGTGAGCCATGTCAGACCCAATAGTAGGAGAGATCACCTCAACTAAGACTCCACGCTGTGAAGAAATAAAAAACAGGAAGTCCCTAGAACTCTTGCCCTAATAACCTATGCAGCCAACACCACTACCACAAACTCCCACAACAGAAATTACTAAGGACACCAGCAGTCATTGCTAACATTGAACACAACTGAAAAAACTGCACGAAATTATACTACCGAGCTCACACACAGAACAAGAACCATCACATCCAGCCCAACTGTCACCTTCAGACCAATTTACAGTAGCCACTTTGTAAAGTTTGATACAGGTGGCTTCACCAACAGATGCACAGACATCAATGCAAAAAACACAGACATCAAAAAGCAAGGAAACATCTGTAAACAACAGACAAATACAGTAACTCTCCAGTATCTGACCCCAAAGAAATGGAAATTTTTAAATCACTTAATAAATTCAAAATAATGACTTTAAGGAAATTTGGAGAGATATAAGAGAATACAAACAGAATTTAATAAAATCTAAATATTAAGTTATCATCTGATTGAGAAAATTAACAAAAATATTTTGAAAAAGCAAAACAGAAATCTTAGAGCTAAGGAATTATATCAATGAAATAAAAAATACACTTGAGAGCTTCAATCGAAGACTAGCTCAAGCAAAGCAAAGACTTTCTAAGTGTTTTCAAGTGACTCAGTAAACAACAACAACAAAACATGAAAAAGGATAAAGACAGCCTAAAAGATTTATGGGCCACCTTTGAGTGAACAAATATTTGCAGTACTGAAATTTTAGGAGAAGAGTCAGAGAAAGGAACAGAAAGCTTACTTTATAAAATAATTGCTAAAAGACTTCCCAAGTCTTTAGAGAGAAATGGACAGCTAGACAATAGAGCTCAAAAGTTCCCAGAGGTTCAATCCAAAGAAGTTTTCTCTAAGACACATTATAATGAAGCTTCAAACATCAAATAAAAAGTTAACTTTAAAATCGGAAAGAGAAAAGCATTAAGTCACATATAAGGGAATCTATATTAAACTAAAAGTGAATTTCTCAGCGGAAACCTTGCAGATCAGGAGAGAATAAGATGCTATATTCAAAGTGCTGAAGGAAAGTACCTGTCACTCAAAAATACTATACCCAGCAAAAAGCTGTCCTTCAAACACAAAGGAGAAATAAAATCTCCAGACAAGCAAAATCTGAGAGAATTCACTACCACTACACATGTCTTACAAAAAATGCTTAAGGGAATTTTTAAGCAGAAATAAAAGGATAATAGTTACTACCACAAACACACATAAAAGCATAAAACTCACTGATAGAGTAAATACGCAGTCCAATCCAGAATATCCCAATATCTTAATGTTGGTTTCCAAATTATATAAATCTTTGGTATGAAGGTTAAAAGTCAAAACATAAATAACTAAAGCAATCAGAAATTATTGTGGAATACCCAATATAAAAGATACAAATTGTGACAGCAAAAGCATACATTGTATGGGGAGAGTAAACGTCTAGATTTTTGTATTCAATACAAGTTAAGTTGTTATTAGCTTAAAATAATATATAACTGTAAAAGGTTTTATGTAAACCTTCTGGTAATCACAAAACAAAGAAGTATAGCAGACACAAAAAAAATAAAGTAAAAGTTATCAAAGCTTAGTAGAACAGAAATAATCAAATCACAAAGACAGACAAGAGAGGAAGAAAGTTGTGAAACTGGTGTAACAAAATCAGAAAATAAATAAATGACAGTAATTAGTTCTTATCTGTCAATAAGGATCTTGAAGGTAAATGGATACCATTTTTCAGTAAAAAGACAGAGAGGCTGAATGCGTTTACAAAATCCAACTATTGACTGCCCATAAGAGACCACTTAAGCCTTAAGCACAGATATGGTTGAAAGTGAAGGAAGGAAAGATGATATTACATGCAAATAATAACCACAAAAGATCAGGAGCGGCTATGCTTGTAACTGATAAAACATTTCAAGTCAACAACTTGACTTTACAACAACTGTTGTAAAAGACAAAGTAGGTCATTATTTAATAATAAAAAGATAATTCACCAAGAGAACACAACCATTGTAAATATATATGCACCGAATATTCAAGCACCTAAATGCATAAAGCAAATATTAATGGATATAAACGGAGAAATAGGTAGCAATATAATAGTAGGGGACTTCACTATTTCACTTTTGCCAATGAATAGGTCAGTCAGAAAGAAAATGAATAAGAAAATATTGAACTTGAATTTCACTTTTGACCAAATGGACCTAACAGACATATATATATAACGTTTTATTTAAGAGCAGCAGAATACACATTTTTCTGTGGCACACTTGGAACATTCTCCAGGATAGAGTATATGTTTGGCCACAAAACATGTCTTAAAAATGTAAGCTGATTGAAATCACAGCTAGTATCATTTCATACCACAATGTTATGAAGCTAGAAATCAATAACACAAAGAATCTTGGAAGCTTCACAAATATGTGAAAATTGAACAACATGCTCCTGAACAACAAATGGGTCAAGGAAGAAATCAAAAAGAAAATTAAGAAACATTGTGAGACAAATGCAAATGAAAACACGGCATAACGAAACCTATGAGATACAGCAAAAGCAATTCTAAGAAGGAATTTTATTGACCTAAGTGCCAACATTAAAAAAGAATAAAGATCTCCAGGAAATAGTCTAACATTATGCCTAAAGGAACTTAAAAAAGCACAAACTAAACCCAACTTGGTAGCAGAAAAATTAGAGCAGAAATAAAGAACAACAACAACAACAAAACAAACAAAAAAAACCAGAAAGAATAAAGCCAAGCCTTAGCTTTTTGAAAATAATGAATGAAATTAACAAGTCCTAGTAATCAAGAGAAAAAGAGAAGACTCAAATAAAATCAAAAATAAAAGTGAAGAAATTGCGATACTTCAGAAATAAAAAAGATAAGGGATTATTACGAATAACTATATGCCAACAAATTGGATAACCTATAAGAAATAAATAAATTCCTAGAAAAATACAACCTACCAATATTGAGTCATATAAAGCCTGAGTAGACCAATAACAAATAGATTGAAGAAGTAGTAGGAAAATCCCCTTATCAAGAAAAGCCTAGGACCATATGCCTTCACAGCTGAATTCTACCATTGAAAACATAATGAATACCAAAACTACTTAGACACTTCTGAAAATAAAGCTAGAGGAAACACTTTCAAACACCTTTTAGTAGGCCAGCATCATCTTGATACCTACACCAGAGACATCAGAGGAAATAAAACTACAGACTAATTTCACAAATGAACATTAATGCAAAAATCTTCAGTAAATTATTAGCAAAGAAACCCATCAACACATAAAAAAAAAAACATTACAGATCATGACCAAGTAAAATTATTTCTGGCGTGCAAGGGCTAGTGCAACATACACAAGTCAATAAATGTGATATATTAACAGAATGAAAGAAACACACGATCATCTCAATTGATGTGGAAAAAGCATTCAACAAACTTCAACATTCTTTCTGAATAAAAACCCTCAGCAGTTTAAATATAGAAGGAATGTTTCTCAATAAAATTAAAGTAATATATTAAAAACAACACAACCAACATTATAATCAAGTGGGGAACAATAAAAGCTTTCCCATTATGATTCAGGACAAGGCAAGAATGTCACTCCTGCCACTTTTATTCAGTATAGTACTAGAAATACTAGCAAGAATGATCAGATAAGAAAAAAAAAAAGACATCCAAATTTGAAAGGAAGACATAAAATTATCTCTCTTTGAATAATGATATGACCGTATATGTAAAATTCCCAAATATTCCACAAAACCCTGTTAGAACAAATGAATTCAGTAAAGTTGCTATATATAAAATCAACATATAAAAATTCGTAGCATCTTTGTACACAACAGCCTAACTGAAATGGAAATGTTTTCTGCATTTCTTTTTATGATAGCATAAAAAAGACCTAGGAATGAATGTAACCCAGGAAGTGAAAGATGTATTTAAAAAAACACACTATAAAACATGGATGAAAGAAATTGAAAACACAAATAAATGGAAAGATATTTCATGCCTGTGAATATGCAGAATTTATTATTAAAAGATCCATACTACCCAAATTCATTTACAGATTTAATACACACAATCCCTACCCATATCCCAATAGCATGTTTTGCAGAAATAGAAAAATCAATCCTAAAATTTATATGGAAACGTAAAAGACCCTAGATAGCCAAAACAATTCTGAAATTAAAAAAAAAAGAAATTGACAGCATCACATTTTCTGATTTAAAATTATATTACAAAGTTATAGGAATCAAAAAGTATGGTGCTAGCATAAAAACAAGACATATAGATCACTGGAACAGAATAAAGAGCCAAAAACTTAATTCACACATTGATGGTCAACTGCTTTTTGTAAAAGATGCCAAAAACACATAATGGGGAAAGGACAGTTGCTCTGGTAAGTTGTACTGGGAAAACTAGATTTCCACATACAAAAGAATAAAATGGAACTTTATCTTATACCATATACAAGAATAAACTCAAAATGGGAAAAAAGACATAAATATAAGGCCAGAAACTATAAAACTGCTAAAAGAGAACATAGGAGGAAACTCCTTGACATTGGCTCTGATTTTTTTGGTTATCACTGCCAAAGCTCAGGCTAGAAAAGCAAAAGTAAATTTATAAAATTACATCAAACATGAAATCTTTTGCAAAGAAAAGGAAGTAATTTACAAAATGAAATGACAGTCTGCAGATTAAGAAAAAATATTTGCAAACCACATATCTAAGATATTAATATTCAAAATTTATAAAGAGCTCCTACAACTCAAGAGTGGAAAACCAAATAACTCTACTAAAAATTGGGCAAAAAAACCCTAAACAGACATTTCTCAATAGCAGAAATATAAAATAAAATGGCAAACAGGTATATGAAAAAGTACTCAACATCAAATGAAAACCAAATCTGTGTGATACATTAAAATAGCTATAAAAAGTCAAAAGATAACAGATATTGACGAGAGCATGGAGAAGAGGGAACTCTTTTAAGCTACTGGTGGGAATGTAGGTTGGTACAGTCATCATGAAAACAATATGGAGGTTTCTAAATAAATTAAAAATAGAGCTACTATATGACCCAGCAATATCTCTTCTGTGCATACACCCAATGGAAATAAAATCACATCATAAAAATACCTGCACTTCCACGGTCATGCCAGCATTATTCGCAATTTTCAAGATATGGAAATCTAAGTGTCAATGAATGAACAGACAAAGAAGAATGTACATATATACGATGGAATGTTATTCAGCCCTAAAAAGAATGAGCTATTGCCATTTGACACAACCTGAACGATCCTGGAAAACATTATGCAAAGTGAGATAAGCCAGGCAAAGAAGGAAAAATATTCCATGATCTTACTTATATGTGGAACCTAAAACAACAAAAAGAAATTCAAATAGAGATCAAGACCAAGACAGTGATTACCAAGGACTAGGCAGTGGGGAAAAGACACGGGAGTTATAGATGTGAGGATACAAGGGGACTAGGCAGTGGGGAAAAGAGATGGGAGTTATAGATGTGAGGATACAAGGGGACTAGGCAGTGGGGAAAAGAGATGGGCGTTATAGATGTGAGGATACAAGGGGACTAGGCAGTGGGGAAAAGAGATGGGCGTTATAGATGTGAGGATACAAGGGGACTAGGCAGTGGGGAAAAGAGATGGGCGTTATAGATGTGAGGATACAAGGGGACTAGGCAGTGGGGAAAAGAGATGGGCGTTATAGATGTGAGGATACAAGGGGACTAGGCAGTGGGGAAAAGAGATGGGCGTTATAGATGTGAGGATACAAGGGGACTAGGCAGTGGGGAAAAGAGATGGGCGTTATAGATGTGAGGATACAAGGGGACTAGGCAGTAGGGAAAAGAGATGGGAGTTATAGATGTGAGGATACAAGGGGACTAGGCAGTGGGGAAAAGAGATGGGCGTTATAGATGTGAGGATACAAGGGGACTAGGCAGTGGGGAAAAGAGATGGGCGTTATAGATGTGAGGATACAAGGGGACTAGGCAGTGGGGAAAAGAGATGGGAGTTATAGATGTGAGGATACAAGGGGACTAGGCAGTGGGGAAAAGAGATGGGAGTTATAGATGTGAGGATACAAGGGGACTAGGCAGTGGGGAAAAGACATGGGAGTTATAGATGTGAGGATACAAGGGGACTAGGCAGTGGGGAAAAGACATGGGAGTTATAGATGTGAGGATACAAGGGGACTAGGCAGTGGGGAAAAGAGATGGGAGTTATAGATGTGAGGATACAAGGGGACTAGGCAGTGGGGAAAAGACATGGGAGTTATAGATGTGAGGATACAAGGGGACTAGGCAGTGGGGAAAAGACATGGGAGTTATAGATGTGAGGATACAAGGGGACTAGGCAGTGGGGAAAAGACATGGGAGTTATAGATGTGAGGATACAAGGGGACTAGGCAGTGGGGAAAAGAGATGGGAGTTATAGATGTGAGGATACAAGGGGACTAGGCAGTGGGGAAAAGACATGGGAGTTATAGATGTGAGGATACAAGGGGACTAGGCAGTGGGGAAAAGACATGGGAGTTATAGATGTGAGGATACAAGGGGACTAGGCAGTGGGGAAAAGACATGGGAGTTATAGATGTGAGGATACAAGGGGACTAGGCAGTGGGGAAAAGAGATGGGAGTTATAGATGTGAGGATACAAGGGGACTAGGCAGTGGGGAAAAGACATGGGAGTTATAGATGTGAGGATACAAGGGGACTAGGCAGTGGGGAAAAGACATGGGAGTTATAGATGTGAGGATACAAGGGGACTAGGCAGTGGGGAAAAGAGATGGGAGTTATAGATGTGAGGATACAAGGGGACTAGGCAGTGGGGAAAAGACATGGGAGTTATAGATGTGAGGATACAAGGGGACTAGGCAGTGGGGAAAAGAGATGGGAGTTATAGATGTGAGGATACAAGGGGACTAGGCAGTGGGGAAAAGAGATGGGAGTTATAGATGTGAGGATACAAGGGGACTAGGCAGTGGGGAAAAGAGATGGGAGTTATAGATGTGAGGATACAAGGGGACTAGGCAGTGGGGAAAAGAGATGGGAGTTATAGATGTGAGGATACAAGGGGACTAGGCAGTGGGGAAAAGACATGGGAGTTATAGATGTGAGGATACAAGGGGACTAGGCAGTGGGGAAAAGACATGGGAGTTATAGATGTGAGGATACAAGGGGACTAGGCAGTGGGGAAAAGAGATGGGCGTTATAGATGTGAGGATACAAGGGGACTAGGCAGTGGGGAAAAGACATGGGAGTTATAGATGTGAGGATACAAGGGGACTAGGCAGTGGGGAAAAGAGATGGGAGTTATAGATGTGAGGATACAAGGGGACTAGGCAGTGGGGAAAAGAGATGGGAGTTATAGATGTGAGGATACAAGGGGACTAGGCAGTGGGGAAAAGACATGGGAGTTATAGATGTGAGGATACAAGGGGACTAGGCAGTGGGGAAAAGAGATGGGAGTTATAGATGTGAGGATACAAGGGGACTAGGCAGTGGGGAAAAGAGATGGGAGTTATAGATGTGAGGATACAAGGGGACTAGGCAGTGGGGAAAAGAGATGGGCGTTATAGATGTGAGGATACAAGGGGACTAGGCAGTGGGGAAAAGACATGGGAGTTATAGATGTGAGGATACAAGGGGACTAGGCAGTGGGGAAAAGAGATGGGAGTTATAGATGTGAGGATACAAGGTAGCAGAAGGAAGGACGAGTAAGTTTAGAGGTATAATGCACAACATTATGATTATGTGTAATAAATTATACTGCATAGGAGATTCCTGCTAAATTAGTAGATTTTAGCTACTCCTGCCACACAAATTTTAAAAGTGAGTAACTGGGCTGGGCCACGGTGGCTCAAGCCTGTAATCCCAGCACTTTGGGAGGCCGAGGCGGGTGGATCACGAGGTCAAGAGATCGAGACCATCCTGGTCAACATGGTGAAACCCCGTCTCTACTAAAAATACAAAAAAAATTAGCTGGGCATGGTGGTGCGTGCCCGTAATCCCAGCTACTCAGGAGGCTGAGGCAGGAGAATCGCCTGAACCCAGGAGGAGGAGCTTGCGGTGAGCCGAGGTCGCGCCATCGCACTCCAGCCTGGGTGACAAGCTGGGCGCAGTAGCTCACACCTGTAATCCCAACACTTTGGGAGGCCGAGGCTAGTGGATCACCCGAGATCAGGAGTTTGAGAAAAGCCTGGCCAAAATGGTAAAAATCCCTTCTCTTCAAAAATACAAAAATTAGCAGGGTGTGATGGTGGGTGCCTGTAATTTCAGCTTCTTGGGAGGCTGAGGTAGAATCTCTTGAACCTGGGAGGCAGAGGTTGAAGTGAGCCGAGAGTGTGCCCTGGCACTCCAGCCTGGGCCACAGATCAAGACTTTGTCCCAAAAAAATATAAAAATAAAATAAAGTTAAATAAAAATGAATAATTGTGAAACAATGGATAAGTGAATTTGCTTCAATGCAGTAACCTTTTTACAATTTTTATTTATCCCATGAAATGATGTATCTTACAAGTCTTTAAAGAAACCTCTATCTTATTCTGAAGGCAGAGTTTACCCCTTGAAGCATTTTAAGCAGTAAGGTCATAAACACAATCAAGCTTATGGTTTTAGTAAGTTCTGACCTGGGAAATTCATTAGAAGAGCTAAGACAATAGGAAGAAAAGTCAAGAAGACTTTGCATTGATAACCTCTTTACCTAATTAGGTTCTCTTTTTCATACTAATCTATTTGCTGTCTCCTAATCATAAATAGTCTTACCACTTCAAAACCTGCCTGGAATTCTGAATATATTCATTTAAAATATTCATTGAAAGCATAATATGTGCATACCACTATGAAAAACTACAGAAATAAAACATAAATATGGACGTTTTCTCCTCTCAAGAAGGTTTTAGTTAAATGGAAGTATTCAGGACTCAAACATAATTATTGCAGGCAAGATGTAAAAATAATGTTTACAAGAATTTTGAAAAGATTGAGAGAAAATATCTATTTGAGGCAGCTGAGATTTGCGAAAGGCTTCTAAAAGAAAATTATTAGAAGAAAATAGAATTTCAATAAGTGAAACAAGAAGAGAGAAGAAATTTCTAATAGAGATGTTATGTCAATCTCCTTACATGTATCATGCAACATTTTTTCTTTTTCAGGAAACATAAGGAATTCATGAATTGTGACAGTTCTTAAGAGCCTAACCAAGTTGGCTATGTCCTTCTCTGTAAGTTATCTGTATATTGTATAGTTAAAAAAAAAATGAATAAAATATGATAAACTTCTGCCTTAATTTATTCAAGCAAACATTATTTTGTTCCTTCTCTGTCCCAGGTACTGTTCAAGGTCTTAGAAATATAATGGTGAAAAAGATAAGCAAAATGCATGTCCTAAATATCTTACATTCTTGCTTGGGAAGACATAATACACAGGTATATATTTAAATACATAGTTATTTCTAGAAGTTTTAACCTCTGTAAAGGAAATAAAGCTGAGTATAGGATCTGCTTGGGTAGATTGTTTAGATAAATAATCATGGGAGGACTCTGAAGAATATAATATAAAACTCTGAAACAAAATTTTTTTTAAGGTAGAGTTTTGCTCTTGTCGTCACCCAGGCTGGCTCAGCTCACTGCAGTCTCCACTCCTGGGTTCAAGTAGTTCTCCTGCCTCAGCCTCCCAAGTAGCTGGGATTACAGGAGTCTGTGACCACACCCAGCTAATTTTTGTATTTTTAGTAAAGACTGGATTTTGCCATGTTGGCCAGGCTGGTCTGAACTACTGACCTCAGGTGATCTGCCCAGCTCAGCCTCCCAGAGTGCTGGGATTCAGGTGTGAGCCACCGTGCCTGGCCTTTAAAATGTTTAATAAACAGAAAAGTACATAAAAATTATGAATTGAGGCATCCCTCCATCATTTTTTGTGGCATGTTCACTATGTAGATCAAGTTATGGACCTGTTCAGCCCTTCAGAATTTTTTTTATTGCTCCTTCCCTGTCAATACTTTATTATTGCACTGCATATTGAATATTTGAAATAATACTTGAGTAACAATATGAAATCAATCATAAAAATCTGTCAGCAGAGTGTTCTAGGCCAAGGCAACAGCAAATGCCAAGATTCTGGGGCAAGAAAAATCTTGTGGTTTAAGGCACAGCATTAATGTCAAAGTAGCTGTAACACAGTGACACAGAAAAATAATAGAAGATGATGTCAGTCACGCAGCAGACAAAGTATATAAGGCTCTGTCAGTTACACAAAATAATCTAGATTTTTCTATTTCCAATGTGGAGCCCATTGAAAGGATACCGTCAGTGTGAGATATCATTGACTTTTTTTAAACATTTATTGCAAGATAGTTCAGAGAGAATGTGAAGGCTGGGCATAGTGGCTCATGCCAGTTAATCCCAACATTTTGAGAGGCCAAGGCAGGCAGATTGCTGGAGCCCAGGAGTTAAAGACCAGCCTGGTCAACGTAGCAAAGCCCTATCTCTACAAATAGATACAAAAAACTCTCAGCTGCTTGGGAGACTGAAGTAGGAGGATTGCTAGACTCAAAGGGGTTGCAGTGAGCTGTGATCACACCACAGCACTCTAGCCAGGGTGACAGAGGGAGGCCCCGTTTCAAAGAAACATCAAAGAAAGAAAGAATGTGAAGACTGAATTATGATGTTAGGTATAGACGCAGGGACACTAATGAGACTGCACACAACAAAAATAGGTGATGGAGATGTGAATTACGTTAGCGGCAGTAGAGGAGGTAAGAATATTTAAGGTTTCTTTGATTTAATAAAAATACAAGGAAATAAAGCAAAGTAATTGGAAAGATTAATTGAATGGGGCCTCTTCAAAGCAGAAATAAATTGAGGGTGATCCACAGGCATATGAAACTAAACGGGAATGGAAATATTCACTGGGATGTAGGATGTAGAATACTTTGGGAGGAATAATTTTGAAAAGAATTAAGACTATATACGAAGTCATGGTTCAATTTTGGCATTTGTGTTTGACATGTCTTTTTTTCATGACCAGTGAGCAAAATATATAAATCTGTGGTTAAAAGGAGAGGTTTAGATAGATTTGAAAGTATTTGCATAGCTATGAATTAGATGTTTTAGAATTCAAACCATTAGACAGAATAAAATCACTCAAGGACAGAGTACAGATAGAGAAACAAAGAGCACTGAAACCCAAACCTCGAGGCATGTCAGCTTAGGAGTACATACTAGCAAGGGAGATCCAGAAGGAGCAGGCAGAGAGACAGAGGAAAATACGAGAATGAGGTATGATAAAAACCAAGTGAAACAATCTCTGTCAGACTCAATGTCACAGGGACTTCAATCAGGTCAAGGTTTGAGAATTGTCTATAGTATTTGGCAAGAAAGAGATCTTTGGTATGCAAAGAGTTCCTATTTTGGTCTAAAATATCTTTATTGATTTATTATTCAAAAAGAATTCATGCAGAATCCATGGACTCCTTTTTAAGGAATTATTTACTAACGTGAAGGTCTCCTGGTGCTTGAACCATACTCAGTTATCAGCAAGGCCACATCTTCATTGAGAAAAGCAAACAAAAATAATGCTAAGAAGTATATATCTGAGTATATCCTGAATATTATCATCTCCGATGACAGCTTTTTAACATCTAATAAAGTCTATTACCCTCAGTCTAACAGTATTTGTCTTAATACCTTTTTATGAATGTGATTCTAAATTTGGACAAAGAAAATTCATTATAAATTTATTTTTCCAAAGCAGGTGTGTTAGGCTGTTCTTGTATTACTATAAAGAAATACCTGAGACTGGCTAATTTATAAATAGAGGTTTAATTAGCTCATGGTTCTGCAAGCTGTACAGGAAGCATGAGGCAGGCATCTGCTTGGCTTCTGGGGAGGCCTCAGGGAGGTTTTACTCATGGCAGAAGGCAAAGCAGGAGCAAGCATGTCATGTGGAAAAAAGAGCAAGAGAGAGAGTGGAGTGGGGAGATGCCACACTTTAAAACCACCACATCTCGTGAGAAATCATTCACTATTGCAATGACAGCACCAAACCATGCGGGATCCTCTCCCATGACCCAAACACCTTCCACCAGGCCCCACTTCCAATACTAGTGATTACATTTCAATCTGAGATTTGTGCAGAAACAAAACACAAACTGTATTAGGTCACCCCTTACTGTATCATAATGGCTGCTGTCATCCTGAGATGGTACAGAAGCTACATTTACATCATCATTTCACAAAATGTTGTTAAGATACATAGTTCAACAAAAATTGAATGAAGATGGTGATATGTCACAATAGATAAATAAATATAGGGACAACAGGTATGCACATCTCTCCTATTCAAAAGAGAATCATTGCTGAAACCAAACACAGACATAGACACACACACACACACACACACACGCACACACACACACATTTTTGTGCTTTTTCTTTCCCCAAAACAAGAGCAGCTCCTCCCCTCCAAAGTAAATACTCTCACTTGAGAGGCAAAAAATCTGTGTAAGATGTCCATTTCTGGCATAATACACTAGAATATGTGAATTAACCTCATACCATGAACAAATAGAAAAACTTATGAAAAAAATTTTTGTTTCAGACATATGCTGGAAGGCATCACAAAGCTTAAAAGACACGGCAAGATTATGAATACAATGACTTGAAGATTAAAAAAAAAAGAAACAAACAAAAAGAAAAACAAAGAGGAGCCTGGTATTTGAAAATTGCCAAAAAGCAAGAGAGACTGAAATGCTAAGCAGGGCTTTTGAAAACAGTGCAAGGCTTGGAGTGACAAAAGTGAGAGTCCAGAGCCTGCCCAGGAAGCAGTGCTGGTAAACACCCCACAACCAGGAATACACTCAGGGAGGAAGAGTGACTTGAAAACGGTCTGGCTTTCACAGAGTAATTAACTCCAACTTGAAGTTATCTTGCTTCCTATAATTAGATTATGTTGATGGAAGGTTTTGAGTTACCATACATACGCTTGCCTTTGAAGGACAATATAATACTAGGCTTAATTGTATCGAATTTATATTACTAAGCCCTAAAATGATCAAGCACACAGGAAAAAAACAAATTATCATTTTTAATTAAGTTAAATATTAATAATAAAATCAGATACACAAAGCATTTAGCTAATTAAGTTATACAATGCCTTTAAAATAATATCTTGTTTTTCAGAAAATGGAGTTACACAATGACTTTCATATAATTATCTTGAATATTTTCAAAGAAATATATAAAATGGAACACTTTCAAAAATAAACATTATTTCAAAGTGTGGAATTCTAGATACCGAAAAAAACAATAATCAAAATTAAGAATGTTTTAAAATACATTACAGATATCTGAAAAATCGTTAGTAAAATTAAATACAGGTCAGAATACTAGATTCAAAAAAGAGTAACAGAAGAAGAAGAGGGAAGTGATGCAAGATTAGAAGCCTCCTCCAAGGGTCCTCCTGCAGGAACACCAAATTTAACAATTATCTACACAAAAAAGCACCTTCACGGAGCCAAGTATCAGGTGAGTGATCAGTGTCTGGTTTTCACTTCATATCACTGAAGGAGGCACTGGTGAGGCGGGAAAGGCAGTCTTGAATTGCCAGTACCATCCTTCCCCATGCTCAGCAATGGCCACATGGCCTGGAGAGGCTGTGAACTTGGGGAATTGATAGTGCAGTGACCGTGGGACATCGCACTGGAACTCAGTTCTTCCCTGTCACAGTGGAAAGCAACCCTGAACAGAACTCAGACAACACCCACCGAGGAGCATTTAGAGCAGCCCTACCCCGACAAGAGTCATCTGTTGCACTGGTTGGAACTTGAGTTCTGGCAAGCCTGGCTACTACAGGCAAAAATGATCTGGAGCCAAAAAATAAACTTGAAAAGGCATCTAGGCCACCAGGACTGCAATTTCTAGGCAAGTCCTCATGCTGTGCTGGGCTCAGAGGTAGTGGACTTGAGAGGCATGTGACCTAGTGAGACGCCAGCCAGAGCAACAAGGAAGTGTTTGTACCATCCCTCCCCAAACCCCAGGAGCAATTTGTAGCTCCAAAGGAGACTTCTTTCTGCTTAAGGAGAGGAGAGGGAAGAGTAAAGAGGGCATTTTCTTGCAACTTGGATATGAATTCAGCGACAGTAGGATATGGCACCGGGCAGAGTCATGAGGCTTCCATTTGAGGCCCTCGCTCCAGAATATTTCTAGACATACCCTGGGACAAAAGAAAAGCCACTGTGTTAAAAGGAAGGACAAAGTCCTGGCAGGATTCATCACCTGCTGACTAAATACCCCTTGATTCTGAACAATCACAAGTAGTGTCCAGAGAGCACACACTGTGGGCCTTGGGTGAGATGGTGAGATGTGTTGGCTTAAGGTGAGATCCACCACATTCCTAGCTGTGATGGCTATGGTGAGAAATTCCTTTTTGCTTGAGAAAAGCAGACAGAAGAGTAAAGGAGACTTTGCCTTGCAGCTTAGTTAGCGTGGCCACAGTCAGACAGAACACCAAGCAGGATCTTGGGGTCCCAATTACAAGCCTTGGCTCTTGGATGGCACCTCTGGACCTGCCCTGGGCCAGAGGGGAGCCCATTTGCCTGCAGGGTGAGATCTCGGCTTGGCAGCACTCACCACAAGCTGATTAAAGAGCTCTTGAGCCTTAAGTGAACATCAGCAGTAGCCTGGCAGGATTCCTTGTGGGCCTGTGGTGGTGGTGGAAAGGGGAGAGAATAGTAGGAAGGACTTCATCTGATGGTTTGGGATGTTAGCTCAGCCTCTAAAGAATGGAGCACCATGTAGGTTTCTAAGGTTTTTGACTCTAGTCCCTGGCCTTCACATGACATCTCAGGACCCACCTGGAGGCCTAGGGAATTTGGCACTCATAAGGGAAAACTCAAAATGGGGCTGTATCTGCAAAGACAAAAGCTGGCTTCACCACATGCTGAACATAGAGCCCTAGGGCCTTGAGTGAACATAGGCAGCAGCCAGGTAGTGGTTAATGCAAACCTTGGGTGAAAGGAAATCCTGTGCTGGCTTCAGGCATGACCCAGCACAGTCCCAGTGGTGGAGGCCAAAGAACTGTTTGTGCCACCACATCCTCAGCTCTGGGCAGTGCAGCACAGAAAGCAACTGTTTGTAAGAAAGTAAGGGAGGAGAACAATAGTCTCTGCCTGGTAATCCAAAGAATTCTTCCAGATCTTATCCAAGACCACTAAGGCGGTACCTCAACAAGTCTTCAAGAACCACAACATTACTTGGCTTAGGTGTCCTCTAAGTCAGATACGTCTGCAATAGTTGAAAACTTAGATCACAGCACCAAAGTCCCTTCAAATGCCTACAAGGCCTTCCCAAGAGACAGGTACAAACAAGCCAAGATCACAAAGACTACAATAAATACCTAACTCTTCAATGCCCAGACACTAAAATATTTTTTAAAGCCTCAAGATCATCTAGAAAAACATGGCCTCATCAAGCAAACTAAATAAGGTACCAGGATTAAATCCCAGAAAGACAAAGATATGTGATCTTTCAGACAGAGAATTCAAAATAGATGTTCTAAGAAAACACAAAAACATTCAAAGTTACTCAGAGAAAATTTCAGAATCCGATCACGTAGATTTAACAAAGAGATTGAAATAATTAAAAACAATCACGCAAAAATTCTGGATTTGAAAAATGTAACTGACATATCAAGGAATGCATCAGAATCTCTTAGAGCAGAACTGATCAAACAGAAGAAGAATTGGTGAGCTTGAAGACAGGTTATTTGAAAATACATAGGGGAGACAAAAGAAAAAAGTACAAACAGGAATGAGGCATGCCTGCAAGATATACTAAAAGGCTCAAAAGGACAAATCTAAGAATTATTGGCCTTAAAGAAGAAGTAGAGAGAGATACTGATGTAAGTTTATTCAAAGGGATAATAACAGAGAACTTCCCAAACCTAAGGGAAACTGTCAATATTTAGCTAAAAGAAGGTTATAGAACACCAAGGAGATTTGACTCAAAAACTATCTCAAGGCATTTAATAATCAAATTCCTAAGGGCAAGAATGATGAATTAATTATAAATGTAGCAAGATAAAAGAAACAAAAAAACACACAATGGAGATAGAATACATCTGGCAGCAGCTGGAAATCAATCGATGTGATACATCATTATCAATGGTATGGAGAAAAAAAACGATTATTTCAACTGATGCTGAAAAGCATTTGATAAAATTCAACACCCTTTCATGATAAAAAAAAAAATCTTCAAAAAACTGGATATAGGAGAAACATACCTCAACACTATGGAAGCTTTACAGCCCAGGAAAGAGTGGCATGACATATTTAAAATGCTGAAAAAATAAATGGTGTTGGGAAAACTGGCTAGCCATGTGCAGAAAGCTGAAACTGGACCCCTTCCTGACACCTTACATTAAAATTAACTCCAGATGGATTAAAGAATTAAACATAAGACCTAACACCATAAAAACCCGAGAAGAAAATCTAGGCAAAACCATTCAGGACATAGGCATAGGCAAGGACTTCATGACTAAAACACCAAAAGCATTGGCAACAAAAGCCAAAATAGATAAATGGGATCTAATTAAACTCCAGAGCTTCTGTACAGCAAAAGAAACAGTCATTAGAGTGAATCAGCAATCAACAGAATGGGAAAAATTTTTTGCAATCTACCCATCTGACAAAGGGCTGATATCCAGAATCTACAAAGAACTAAAACAGATTTACAAGAAAAAAACAAACAAGCCAATTCAAAAGTGGGTGAAGGATACGAACAGACACTTTACAAAAGAAGACATACCTGAGGCCAACAAACATATGAACAAATGCTCATCATCACTGGTCACTAGAGAAATGCAAATCAAAACTACATTGAGAAACCATCTCATGCCAGTTAGGATGGAGATCATTTAAAAATCTGGAGACATCAGATGCTGGAGAGGATGTGGAGAAATAGGAACACTTTTACACTGCTGGTGGGAGTGTAAATTAGTTCAACCATTGTGGAAGACAGTGTGGCGATTCCTCAAGGACCTAGAAATAGAAATTCCATTTGACCCAGCAATCCCATTACTGGGTATATATCCAAAGGATTATAAATTGTTCTACTATAAGGACACATGCACATGAATGTTCATTGCAGCACAGTTTACAATAGCAAAGACCTGGAACCAACCCAAATGCCCACTGATGATAGACTGGACAGGGAAAATGTGGCACGTATACACCATGGAATATTATGCAGTCATAAAAAACGATGAGTTCATGTCCTTTGTAGGGGCATGGATGAACCTGGAAACACCATTCTCAGCAAACTGACACAGGAACAGAAAATCAAATACCACATGTTCTCACTCATAGGAGGGTGTTGAACAATGAGAACACATGGACACAGGGCGGGGAGCATCACACACTGAAGTCTGTGGGGGGCAACTAGGGGAGGGATAATGGGGGGTGGGGGGTTGGGGAGGGATAACATGGGGAGAAATGCCAGATATAGGTGATGGGGAGGAAGGCAGCAAACCACATTGCCATCATGTATGTACCTATGCAACAATCCCGCATGTTCTTCACATGTAGCCCAAAACCTAAAATGCAATATATATATTTTAAAAAGAAAAAATAAAGTGCTGAAGAAAAAAAAAAAAACATTTACTGAAGAATAATATATCTGGTTAAAATATTCTTCAAACATAAAGGAGACATAAATATTTTTCCAGACAAACAAAATCTGAGGGATTTATCAGCTTGAAATAATGGGTTAGAAAATAGTATTTGCAAGCCTCATGGAAATCCTCAAATCAAAAAACATACAACAGATACACAAAAAATAAAAAGTACAAAATTAAATCTTACCACCAGAAAAAAATCACCTTCACTAAAAGGAAGAAAATAAGGAAGAGGAGATCACAAAACAATCAGAAAACAAATTTAAAATGGCAGGAGTAAGTCCCTATCAATAATAACACTAAATGTAAATGGATTAAATAAAGGAATGTAAGAAGACATTCCATTCCAATAAAGCCACAAAGAGCAGAAGTAGCTGTATGTATATCAGACAAAATGATTCCAAGAAAAAAATACCATGAGAACAAAGAAGGTCATTATGTAATGACAAAGGGGGTCAACTCAGCAAAAGATGTAACAATTATAAGTATATATGCTCCCAACACTAGAACACCCAGATATATAAAGCAAATATAATTAGAGCTAAAAAGAGAGAGAGACCCCAATTGCTGGAGATTTCAACACTTCATTTTCAGCAGTGAACAGATCATCCTGACAGAAAATCAGTGAAGGAACATCAACTTAATTGGCACTACAGACCAAATTGGACCTAACATATATTTTGACGACACTTCATCCAATGGCTGGAGAATACACATCATTCTCCTCAGCACATTAATCTTTTTCAAGGACCGACCACATGTTGCATTACAAAGCAAGCTTAAAACATTTTTTAAAATTTAAATAATATCAAAAATATTCTTTGACCACAATGGAATAAAAGTTGAAATCAATGGAAAGAGGAACTGCAGGAACTATAAAAACACATGGCAATTAAGTAATATGCTCCTGAATGACCAGAGTTGATGAAGAAACTAAGAATGGAATTGAAATTTTTTTTGAAACAAATGATAATGGAAATATGACACCCCAAAAACCTGTGGGATGCAGGGAAAGCAGTACTACAAGGGAATTTTTTAGCTATAAGTGCCCACATCAAACAAGAAGAAAAACTTCATATAAGCAACCTAACAATGGGTCTTAAATAAAGAGAAAATCAAGAGCAAACTAAACCCAAAATAAGTAAAATAAAATATATAATAAAGGTCAAAATATAAATGAAATTGAAGAAAATAATGAAAAAAAAAGATGAAATGAAAGTTGGTTTTTTTGAAAAGATAAACCGAATTGACAAATCTTTAGCCAAACTAACTGAAAAAAAGAGAGAAGACTCAACATCAGGTATGAAAAGGAGACACTACAACCAATACCATAGAAACTCAAATAATTGTTAGTGGCTACTATCAGCACAAAGTGTTAATTGACTGACAAACTTAGATAAGTGGATAAATTCCTAGACATATAAAACCTACCAAGATTGAACCAGGAATGAATTAAACACCTAACAGCCATAAGAAACAATCTCCATGCAAAAACACTGGGACCTGATGACTTCATTGCTGAATTTAGCAAACATTTAAAGAATTAATACCAATCGTACTCAAACTATTTTGAAATATAGAGGAGGAGGAAATACTTTCAAACTCATTATGTGAAAACAACATTACTCTGATACCAAAATTAAACAAAGACACATCTGAAACACAACAACAGGCCCCGATTCATGATGAACATTGTTGCAAAAATCCTCAACAAAATACCAAACTGAATTCAGTAACACTTTAAAAAGATCATTTATCATGACTAAGAGAAATCTGTCCTAGGGATGCAAGGATGGTTCAACATATGCAAATCAATCAGTATTATACATCATATCAACAGCATGAAGGACAAAAACCGTATGATCATTTCAACTGATGCTAAAAAGTATTTGATAAAATTCAACATCATTTTATAATAAAAACCCTCAAAAGAACTGGATATAGAAGGAACATACCTCAATACCATAAAAGCCGCATATGACGGACCCACAGCTAGTAACATACTGAATGAAGAAAAACTGAAAGTTTTTCCTCCATGATCTGGAACATAACAAAATTGTGCACATTCACCGCTAGTATTCAACACAGAACCAGAAGTCCTAGCTAGAGCAATCAGAGAAGAGAAAAAAACAAAGGGCATCTAGATTAGAAAGAAGTCACATTACCATTTTTTGTGGATGAAATGATTTTATATTTGAACATACCTAAAAGACTACACCAAAAAACTAAAAATGATAAACAAATTCAGTAAAGCTTCAGAATACAAAATGAACATACAAAAATCAGTAGCATTTCTATATGCCAATGGCCAAGATTATGAAAAAGCAATAAAAAAAATTCCATTCACAATAGCTAGAAATAAAATATGCAGGAGTAAACTTAACCAAAGAAGTGAAAGATTTGTATAATGAAAACTGTAAAACATTGATGCAATAAATTAATAAACATAAAAATGGAAAAATATTCCATGTTTATGAGTTGGAAGAATCATTATTTGTTAAAATGTCCATATTATCCAAAGCAATCTACAGATTGAATACAATATCTAGACATTTAATACAAAACACTAGACATTTTTTATAGAAACAAAAAAGTTTACAACTTATGTGGATCCACGAAATACCCAGAATAGCCAATAGCCATCCTTAGCAAAAAGAACAAAACTGGAGGAATCAATACTGACTTCAAAATATACTAGAGAGCTATAGTAATGAAAACAGCATATTGGCATGAAAACAGACACACAGACCAATAGAACAGAATACAGAGCCCGGAAGAAAAAAATTCATACATCTATAGTGAACTCATTGTTAACTAAGGTGCCAAGAACATACTTTGGGGGGAAAACTCTTTTTTTTTTTGAGACTGAGTTTCACTCTTGTTACCCAGGCTGGAGTGCAATGGCGCGATCTCGGCTCACTGCAACCTCTGCCTCCTGGGTTCAGGCAATTCTCCTGCCTCAGCCTCCTGAGTAGCTGGGATTACAGGCACGCACCACCGTGCCCAGCTAATTTTTTGTATTTTTAGTAGAGACGGGGTTTCACCATGTTGACCAGGATGGTCTCGATCTCTTGACCTCATGATCCACCCACCTCGGCCTCCCAAAGTGCTGGGATTACAGGCTTGAGCCACCGTGCCCAGCCTGGAAAACTCTCTTTATTAAATAGTGCTAAGGAAATCAGATATCCATATGCAGAAGAATGAAACTAGACCCATACCTCTTACCATATACAAAAATCAAGTAAAAATGTTTTAAAGACTTAAATCTAATACATCAAATATAAAACTACTAAAATAAACCATTGGGGAAACTCTTTAGGACACTGGACTAGACAAAGGTCTTTTGAGTAACACCCAGTAAATACAGGCAACCAAAGCAAAAAATGAACAAATAGAATCACGTCAAGTTAAAAAGCTTCTGCACAGCAAAATAAACAGTCAACCAAGTGAAGAGACAACCTATAGAGTGGGAGAAAATATTTGCGAACCACCCATCTGAGATGGGGATGTAAGGAGAAAAATAACTCTAAAGGAAAAAAATCAAATAATCCAATTAAATGGGTGAAAGATCTGAATAGACTTTTTTTAAAAGAAGACATAACATGATAAACATGATATGAAAAGGTGCTCAGCATCATTAGTTATCCCAGAAATACAAATAAAAACTACAATGAGATATCATGTTAATACAGCTAAAATGGCTTTTATGCAAAAGTCAGGCAATAATAAATGCTGACAAAGACATGGAAAAAAGGGAACCCTCATATACTGTTGATGGGAATGTAAATTAGTACAACTCTGGAGAACAATTTGGACATTCCTTGAAAAACTAAAAATAGACTACCTTATGATCCAGTAATTCCACTTGCTTGTTATTCACCCAAAAGACTGGAAATCAGTATGCCAGAGATATTTGCACTCCCATGATTTCTGCAGCAGTATCCACGAGAGCCAAGACCTGGAAGCAACCTAAGTGTCCATCAAAAGATGATGGATTTAGAAAATTGTGGTATATATACAGAATGGAGTATTATTCAGCCATAAAAGAATGAGATCCTATCATTTACAACAACATGGATGGAACTGGAGATCATTATAAGTCAAATAAGCTAAGCACAGAAGGTCAAACTTTGCACATTCTCACTTATTTGTGGAATCTAAAACACAAAACAATTGAATCCTGAATATAGAGTGCAGAAGGATGGTTACCAGATGTTGGGAAGGGTAGTGGGGGCTAGAGGGTGGTGGGTAATTTTAATGGGTACAAGAAATAGCTTATTTCACATAACATAATGACCTCCATGTCTATCTATGTTGTTAAAAGTTAAACTCACGGAGATAGAGAGTAGAAGAATGGTTGCTAGAGGCTGGGAAGGGTAGTGGAGTGTTGGGGAGGAAGTAGTAATGATTAATGGGTAAAAAACAATAGTTAAAAAAAGTAAACTTATCTAGTATTTGCTAGCACAACAGGGTGAGTATAGCCAATAATTTGTGCATTTACAAATAATTAAAAGAGTGTAATTAGATTTTTTTTTTTACCACACAAAGGATAAGTGCTTAAAGTGATGGATGACCCATTTATCCTGATGTGATTAGTACACATTGTATGCCTTTATCAAAATATCTCTTGTACCCCATAAATATGT
This sequence comes from Saguinus oedipus, assembly GCA_031835075.1. NCBI lineage: Eukaryota > Metazoa > Chordata > Mammalia > Primates > Cebidae > Saguinus > Saguinus oedipus. The sequence goes on along the minus strand of CM063184.1, from coordinate 90,303,209 downwards.
ACACCTACCATGTACCTAGAAACGTTAAAAATTTAAAAAAATGTACAGAGAATTAAAATATTGAAGAATGCACAAGATAGCATAAGAACCCTGAGCCAATGTGGGGGAAAAAAAAAAAAAAAGAACCCTGAGGGATATGCTGAGAAGTTTTACCCTGTTTGTAATTGGAGTCTCAGAGAAGAAATGGTATAGAAGTAACAAGTGAAAAGATATGGCTTCAATTTCTACATTATTGGCAAGTTATAAAAACAACAATTTTAGAGTAACTGTGAACCTCAAGCACGATAAATACAATGAAATTGACCCAACACATCATAATGTAAAGCTAATAATTTTAAAAAGCATAAAGAATTTTAAAAAGATAAACATCTTAAATCAGACAGAGAACAAAGATAAAACAACAGGAGAAACAATTAGAGAACAGACTTCTCAACCAAAGGAAAAAAATACTAAAATAGAAGAGGATTGCATTAGTTATCTATTGGAGAGTAACAAATTACTTTGCAGTGAGTGGATTAGAACAGCAAAGACCTATTACGCCACAGATTCTATCGGTCAGTAATCTGGAAATAGTGTTTGGGCGGTTCCTGCTCAAGGTCTCTGGGGTCTGGCTTCTCAGAGACAGAAAACGGAAGCTGCCTAGCCAGCCAAGGACTGCACCCATAACAAGGTCATCATTATTTCCACGGCTTTCATTTTGTCATGGGAGTCACACTGTCAACCCAGATCCCAAAAGGTGGAGAAATAAATGTCTCTGAAGGAGGATTAGGAAGGCTGTATTGCAAAAGAAACATGTGGTTTAGAGAGAACACTGCTCTCATCTTTGGGACAACACGCTCTTCTACTATCACTCTGTGACCACAGCAACCCACATCCCACCCACCTGAAAATTATATTTACCCTTTTTCTGAAAATGTCATCCCATTATGGCTCTGTGGTCACATTTTACTGGCAAGATGCTGTATTTGACGTTGTTTTTAGGCTGTTACTTAAACTAAGAATCTTTTGTAATCTGAAGCTGACCCTGGCTCTTTTATGTATCCTCAAATTTCAGCTTGAAAAGTGACCAGTTCCTTCTTTATCTCATCTCTCTACAGCTATACTTCATTATACACCACTAAAAGGAACCAGCTGGCTCTTGCAACATTCTGCTTTAATGTCTACTAAACCAGATCCTTCAGCTGATACTCAATTTTTATTTTCTATGCCCCCGCTGTATCATTGCTGTGTAAAAAATTACCTCACAATTTAGCATCTTAAGATAAAACAACACAAAAGTTATTATAGTTTCTGAGAATCAAGAGTCTGGAATTGCCTTAGATGGATGCTTCTGGCTCAGGATTCTTCATTTATCTGCAATCAAGATGTCAGTGGGGTTTGTGGCCAACTGTCAACACGCCTGAAGCTAGAGGATCAACAATTTAGGTGGCTGAGTCATGTCGCTATTGGCAGAATTCCTCAGTTCTGCAAAGGCTGCTGGGAGGAGGTGTTGGTTTCACAGGGTAGTCAGGGAGTCCTTCCAGCATAATAGGCATCTTTTGACAGAGTCTTCTAAAGAGAGGGCAGGTAAGAAGCTGCAGTTTCTTTTGTGATCTACTCTTTGAAGTCATACATTTTTATTTCATTTTTTCATTAGCAGCCATCACCAAATTCAGCCCACACTCAAGGAGGGAAGTTAGATTCTACCTCTTAAAAGGGAGAGCATCAAAGAATTTGTGGAAATATTCTAAAACCACCACATTTCCATTGCAGCAGTCAGCAATTTTGCTAAGTTTTCTACCACAATATTACACAGTTTATCTTTTCTGCAGCCAGCAATAACACTTTTTTGCATTTTTTTCCACTCACAGTCTACTTGGGATCCTTTACTCCTCCACTGAACACACGCTCCCAAATTCAAAGGCACATGCCTTGCATTTCTGTAACAACAAAAAATCCTATCTCTGGTACCAAATTTTGGTTCTGGTATATATTCCTGAGTAACAAACCATTCCAAACATTCAGCATGTTAAATAGCAACAATTTATATACGTGTTCATCCTCTGATACAGATATTATGTCAGGGCATGGTGGGATGGCTTATCCCTCTTCCACGAAGTTCGAGCATCAGCTGAAGTGGCTGAAATGACTGAAGATGACTGGCATGGCTTCACTGGAGCCGCTTCTTAGAGCTTTAGTTGCTTGGTTTTTCTGTTCTCCTCTCTGGGGTCTAATATATTGAAAAAAATCCAAGCTAGCTTCTTTTCCTATATGTGACGCCTGGATTACAATAGCTGAGTAGAGTCAAGTATCTCTTTTCGTGTAAGTGGCCTCCTTGAAGAGTGCAGAAGTCTCACAGTAGCTGGAATTCTTTCACGGCACTCACTTCTTCCAGAAGGAGCATTTTAAGAAACTCAAGTGAAAGTTGCAAGGCTTGACATGACCTAATCTCCGATGTCACTCAGTATCACTTCTTCTGTGTTCTTTTGATTATACAGGGCCAATTCCAATTCACTGTGGAAGTGGCACATAGAAGAAGGGAATGACAAAGAACCTTGATTCATCTGGGGACCACATTTGGCTGCAGTCCCCTACTAGCTACCTATGTGCTCACTGACTTTTAGAATATGCTTTTTTATTCTCTACTCAAACTACTACTGTTTCTACTTCCTGAAAGATAATTTTCACCTGAGTTAGTGGAGTAAATAAAGTTTATTACAATGAATTTTTAGTTGTAACTACATTGGGATGGATTTTATAAGACATAATGAGACCAAATAAACTAGATAATATCATCTCCATTTCCCCAAACTAATAACATTTGGTTTTTAGCACCAAAAGGGCAATTTTATGGCATTGTTTATTCATTTAAGGTTTCCACACACTGCTCCTTGTGCATTCTTATGTGATCTCAGTGTATAAATTTATTCTCTAAGGATTAGTTACCACTGTTAATCATACAGTTTCTTTTCAATTACAAAAACGTGGGAGAAGACATTACGCTGAGTAGGTAGTCACTACATTTGTTAGTGGTGCTACTATTTATATAGAAAATTACATATTAATATGCATACATGTACTCAATAAGCAAATGCTGAGAATCTATTTCATGCTGGGCTCTGCATAATATTTTTGTGGAAGTGTATGCCCCTGACACAGCTGCATAATCCACCTCTCTTTTCTCCCCACCATCTTCCTTCCTGACTGCATGGCTCTGAGTACCACTCAGGCTAATTAAAGTTTCAAGAACACTGATAGCCATTTAAATATAGTAATTTTATATATAGCAATTTTCTCTGGCCTTTCTCTGAGACAGGTAGAAGATGTTTAGATTTTCATTGCAGTTGAACAGAGCATATTCCAATTTCCTTCAAAGTAACAACAGCAGCATAAAAGAATAATCTAGTGTGTAGTTTTTAGTAAATCTTTTATTCTTCAGTCTTTTTTCTCCTTCACTTACTTACTTCCTCCTTACTTCTTCTTTTATTCCTTTTTTGTATCAAGAAATAAAGAAAAATAATACAGGATTGCCCAAAATGTCACTTTCTAATAATATCCTCTCTGATCACACTTCTGAAACATCCTATCTTAAATCCACCAAATTTCCAAAATACAGGAATAAATTAGAACAATACCATTTTCCCAGTAAGGGTTAGATAATTAGATGTCTAGTGACAGAGGAGGCTTCTTGTCAGTTTGTTTGTTTGTTTTGTTTTGCTTTTTTTTTTTTTGAGACAGAGTTTCGCTCTTGTTACCCAGGCTGGAGTGCAATGGCGCGATCTCAGCTCACTGCAACCTCCGCCTCCTGGGTTCAGGCAATTCTCCTGCCTCAGCCTCCCGAGTAGCTGGGATTACAGGCACGCGCCATCATGCCCAGCTAATTTTTTGTATTTTTTAGTAGAGACGGGGTTTTCACCATGTTGACCAGGATGGTCTCGATCTCTTGACCTCGTGATCCACCCACCTCGGCCTCCCAAAGTGCTGGGATTACAGGCATGAGCCACCGCGCCCAGCCCCTTGTCAAGTTTCAATAGCCACCATTCTGTATTAATTACCCCTGTAGAAGAACTACTTTGGCTAACAAATGGTAATAGGAATTATGCTGTAACTGGTAGTCTATATCTGTAATAATTGCTTCCATAGAAATGAACGCCAAATAATGAAGCTGGCAAGGATAAGGCAAAAAATACTAATGAAAGAAAAATGCCTATATAATTATAGAGTGCTGAACTACTGGTGAACAGAAAGAAAATGCTCAGTTCTAGTCAGACAATAGTAATTATTTCAAATGCACATTATATGAGTAATTGGTGAAAATGAGCTAAATCACTTATAAATTATATAAACAAAGGACTAATATTTCAATTTTCAGGAGGAGGTATATATTTTTGATGTTTATGAAATACTGAAAACTATTTATAGTCCTCAGTAATAACTTGAAAGTGAATATTTCATACTATTTAATTCTTCTTGCTTGGTGAGGCTTTTTTCTTTTTGAGACAGTGTCTTGCTCTGTCACCCAAGCTGGAGTGCAATGGTATGATAATGGCTCACTTCAGCCTCTATCTCCTGGGCTCAAATGATCCTCCCACCTCAACCCCCCAGCAGCTGGGACTACAGGCACATACCACCATACCCAGCTAATTTTTGTAGAGACAGGGCTTCACCACATTGTTGAGGCTGGTCTCAAACTTCTAGGTTCAAAAATCTGCCCTCTTTGGCGTCCCCTAGTGCTGGGATTAGAAGCGTGAGCCACTGTGCCTGGTAATATATGGAGCTTTCCATACTAAATTTCAAATTTGTTAACTGATTTTATTGGATGACCATTGGAATTTTTCCTATGTCATGAATGGAGGAAAATTAGAACAATATTTTAATTTTATGAATGATAATTATCTTTGAAACATTTAGACCATATGATTTTTAAGATATTAATATATATAACTTCATAGCATATATAAATTATATAATATATATATAACTTTATAACAACTTCCCAAATTATAGAATTATTTCTCACTAAACAAAAATTGCTATTTTACTGTATGGAGGGCTTGAAGGCAGTGTATCGAGAAGGGGTACTAGGTCTGAGGGAGAGGAGAGGCCCAGATTATTTTGAGTTATCTTTTAAGAGAGCTCCATCTGCACTTAGGAGGTTTTTATTTGGTACAGCACACCTCTGAATTGGTTCATCATGAGGAAGCTTGTAAAGCGTTAGGAATCTCTCTGCTAAATTTCCTATTTGTGATGAGAACTTAATAGCACATGGACCAAAGATTTCTTCCCACTGTGAGTCCCTTTACAGAGATTGTATAAAGTTAAGATGTAGAACTGGCTCTAGAACCAATTTACAGGTCTGTTAATGTGACTTCATGAGAAGCATTGGTGACTAATCCTTCTTCTGGTTTGAAACAAAGTTGGTGCCCCACCCACATCCCTTCAGCACTCCCTGAAGATCAGCTACAGCTTCCCATGTATGTCACTGCTATCCCGTTAAGCACTGTCTTTATGTCTAAGAGAGCAGTCTGACCCATGAGTGGCCCAGGACAAAAGTGCTGGAGAATTCATATCTCATAAACAACTATCAACCAGTGAGGGATTGAGGCTGGTAGATAAAATCTGCAGCAGGCTTTGTGGGTCCTGTAATTTTGAAGTGTGCTCTATATGAACTCTCAGAGGGCACCCAGTGGGACTGCGACTCAGTTTTTCAAAGTGGTAACATACATTTCTGGCTCTCCTCTCTCCTTTCCCCAATTTTCCAACTTCCTCATGATGCTTCCTGGGATTACCTCCTAAATAAACTCCGAAAACCCAAATTCTTGCCTTGGAATCTTTCTTTGATTTTTCTAACATAAATGTTCACTGCATTTTATTTGTAAAGCCAAGAGTATCACTATTCTGGAGGCAGAGTTAATCAAAGATCAAGTCTCTGCTAACTAGTTGCACTTATGGGGAACTGAAAAATCAGAGATTGTCTGTTTCCTTACCATCAGAACCATGCTCTGGTGGTGGCATCTTTCTCTTACTTTTACGGCTGCTGTGATTTGAGACTCTCTCACACTGTAGGTAAAAAGGGACATATGACTGGAATTTATTTCTTAAGCTACAAAAGGGAATGGCCTATTAGATTTTTTTCTAATAGATGACAATACTTGTTTCCTGCTAATCATCTCTTACACAGATTTCTTATTTATGATTGTTTTAAAATTGCTTGTGTAAATGAGACTTAAAGTTGGAATTCTATGGCCTGCAAATCTTGTCTCTCACTTCCAAACACTGAAGTCAGGATGGTTTACTTAAGAAACAGCCTCGATATTTCAGGCAACAGATAATGGTAGTGAAATAAATGCATCTGAGAGACTACTGGATTAGAATCAATACAGCTGGGTGGACAGATATTCAATTAGCTGACTGGGAAATTACAAAAGGAAAAAGAGGTACAGAGAGGGATATAATATAGCTGCATGTTCCCCAAGATGCACTGAAGAAATCACTGCAGAACTGAACAAATGCAGGAATTGAGAAACATGAAAAGGTTCTTGAAACTTTGCAGAAAGTGGTAGGAATGAAAGATCTGTGAGCAGTGTATTAGTACGTTTTCATGCTGCTAATAAAGACTTTACCATGGCTGGGTAATCTACGAAGGAAAGAGGTTTAATCAACTCACAGTTCCACATGGCTGAGAAGGCCTCACAATGACGGTGGAAGGCAAAGAAGGAGCAAAGTCCCATCTAACACGGCGGCAGGCATGAGAGCTTGTGTAGGGGAACCGCCTTTATAAAACCATCAAATCTCGCGAGACTTACTCATTATCACAAGAACAGCACGGGAAAGACCCAACCCCATGATTTAGTTACCTCCCACTGGGTCACTCCCACCACACGTGGGAATTCTGGGAGCTATAATTCAAGATGAGATTTAGGTGGGGATACAGCTAAACCATATTAAGCAGTGATTTGGGGAACTAAAGAGTTAGGACTACCACACATGAGAATTATTGGAGCTATAATTGAAGATGAGATTTTGGTGGGGACACAGCTAAACCATATTAAGCAGTGATTGGGGGAAATGAACCAAGAGTTAGTAAGAGAAGCTGAATGAAGATTCATGATGTGGCTGGGAGATGGGAGAGTGCTCAGAGAAGGAGTAAAAGGACAAAACAGGAACATTCCCTGTGTTTTCACAAGGTGGTGTCTCCCTGTTTCCTTTGTTTCTGTCATTACTTCTGTTTTATAAATGACTATTTCTGAATCAACCTAGGATGTTCCCCTCCAGGTCTCAAAGGGGAGCCACGAATTTTAATGTCTCTATTTGATTATAACAGTGGCACCTTACTCCGGATAATATATTTTTAATATTTTTATTTCTTTATCTCAAAGAATACTTTTCAACATTTCTGTTTTCTTTTAAATTTCTAAAGGGCATGGATTCTTTTCCTTTAACAGAAATATAATAGCATTATTTCATTTAAAAATAATAATCTAATGTCATCAAATATCTGGCTAGTTCCACCTTTACTTTTGGTGTTGTGACTCATCTACTCCTTATTTTGGCAATATATCAGCCCTGACTTTTTATTATTTACAGACTTGGTTTACTTCCTTCTGCCAAAGTTAAAAGACAAAAATTGGGGTTTTCATAAAGGTTCTCCTGCTCCTTTAGGGAGTTAAACAAAATACCACTAACTAAAATCATCTGAAACAACCAGTTTCTATGATCTTAAAAATGTAAACATGTCATCAAAATCAAATGTCATATATATATATATATATATATATATATATATATATATATATATATATATGTAGCCCAAAGGTATTAGACCTTAATATTTTCAGGTTTAAAGTATTAAAGTAAATGCCAGAATGTCCCTGCTTTCTAAGAGAGGAAAGGGCATTGCAAGTTCATGACAGACTGAAAGACTTCAGTAATTTGAATGTATTTCTCCGAGCCACAGGGCTGAAGGCTGGTTATGCAAGACTTGCACAAGCCTCCAGTAAATTAAAGTCAAATATTTTAGAAGACAGAAACAGATATCCTTCCACCAAGAAAAGCGGCCAATGAAAAATAATATCTACTGTGTAGCAGCCACTGTGTTAGGAACTTTACATATGTGAAACGATCCCCACAGTAACCATGTAGAGCAGAGATTAGCTAGACCACATGGCAGATTTGTTAAGCAAAGTTTCAAGAAATTATCTAATGTGTCCAAAATCACATAGTTAAAAAATAGATATATTTCCAAACTTGTTGGATTCTAAAACCATGGTCTAGATGTTCATGACAATATCAGGTTGATTTCTCTGGGTGTAGTTAAGGTATGTTAGAATGTGCTATATCTGCTTAAAGATGAGTTAAAACAAATCTGAATTCTACCTATATATGCAACAGTGCTGAGCTAAACTCCATGAAAAGGTTCTGTCCTGTGAAGCACAATGGCAAAGGAAGAGAAATGTGCAGTGTTACAGCAGCTGAACCACTTGCTGACATTTGATCATAGGTGACTTTCTTATGAATGTACATTTAATTAAACTTTCCCTTTAAACTGATACCCTTCCTGTAGCAGTCAGAGTTTAGTCAGGAAAACAGAGCCACAATAAGAATTACATAAATAAGGGACTTTTATGACATAAACTAGATTAGTTACTTTTAGTAATTAGACCTTACAATAATGTGCAACAAACAGGGGAATTGAAGGTCTGAGAGGCGAAGAGACAGGCACTCATCACCCTATCAGATGCACAGGTACAGGTATCCAGTCAGAGCTTAAAGGAAAAGGTTGCTGGATTTAGCAATTAAAAATACAGAACACCCCATTATATTTGAATTTCAGATTAATAGCACATCTTTTTAGTATAAACATCTTCGGTGCAATATATGAGTATACTTATTCGACATTTTTCTACTGTTTATCATCAATTTAAATTCACCTGAGTACCCTGTGTTTTATCTGACCATACGGTAGTAGGAACATGTGAGAAATCAAATATGGTCACCTCTGAAGTAGGACCGCCAAGGGGGATTTTGTAAAGAGTCTATAAAAATAGCTACAAGCCAGAAATAGCCACTGGGCTACACAGCTAAATAACTGGGGGTAACCTGGGCTGCCATTGGTCAACAGCACTGGCAGTCAGAAGAGGAGCTGGGCGAGGAGCAATGCTAGCAAGGACAATCTGGGCACCTCTGTGTAACGGGCAGACATCATGTGTAACCACAGCTAGCATTGGAATCAATGGCTACCCCTTCACATCTGCCTTCTGAATTGCGCAGGACCTCTCTCAGCCACACAGGAAAAGAGATTCTGAGAAAGACAGTTCCTAGTCTCAGTCCAATCACTGTGACGCAATGTAGTATATCCACTCTTTTGCCCAAAAGTGTCTCTCTACCTCTGTCTTTCCTTCTTTCTCCCTCTCTCTTTGCTGAGTTAAAATGTATGTAAAAATGCATGGACTGTAAATGTACAGCTATGCAAGTTTTGACAAATTTATACACCTGTGTAAACACCATTAAATCAGGACACAGAACATTTCTGCCACCCTATAAAATTCCCTTATGCCCCTTTCCAGTCAACCAGTGTCTCATAGGCAAATGCCATTGATTTTTTTTGTATTGTAACTTAGTTTAGCCTCTTCTTGCATTCTCTTTCAACAGAAACATACAATGTTTTTCTTGACTATCTGGCTTCCTTCACACACCACAACATTGTACACACTAACGTTGCTGCATGCATCAACAATTCATTTGTTTTTCATTGCTGAGTATTCTATTGTATGAATATATATATACACATTTAAAATTAGATTTATTGAAAAGGTAGCTTTATAATGACACTGTGAATAGAAAACCAACATTGTCGTCATATGAACATAAGCTCACAATAAGTACAGTAAAAACGTAACAATATTGTTAAATTGTACTTGTACATCAAATGCTGTGAAACTCCTCTTACTTTCTAATATATATATATATATATATATATTTTTTTTTTTTTTTTTTTTGAGACGGAGTTTCGCTCTTGTTACCCAGGCTGGAGTGCAATGGCACGATCTCGGCTCACCGCAACCTCCGCCTCCTGGGTTCAGGCAATTCTCCTGCCTCAGCCTCCTGAGTAGCTGGGATTACAGGCACGCACCACCATGCCCAGCTAATTTTTTGTATCTTTAGTAGAGACGGGGTTTCACCATTTTGACCAGGATGGTCTTGATCTCTTGACCTCGTGATCCACCCGCCTCGGCCTCCCAAAGTGCTGGGATTACAGGCTTGAGCCACCGCGCCAGGCCACTTTCTAATATTAATTTAAGTAGTATCAAATGCATTTAGGTACCAACCTAACTGATTTAGGAGATCAAAAAAGTATTGACAGGTAAAAGAAAAAGGTAATTATTTAATTTGGTGCCTGATCTTCTACACCCTAAAATTATCTTGCTCACAATCAGTAGTGACTGCCGCCACTCAGCTCTCATCACATTCTGAGAAACACTCACTATAACACGATATTGGAATCTTTACAGGAGAAAACTCTTATTTGGAGGCTATCTGGGAAACGGGGTTTCAAAACAATGTTCTCAGCAACTGGAATAACTTGTCACCTAGTTAAAAAGCAACTGGGCAGGGCGAGCTGCCTGTAATCCCAGTGCTTTGGGAGTCTGAGGCAGGCAGACTGCCTGGGGTCACGAGTTCAAGATCTGACTGGCTAACATGGTTAAACATCATCTCTACTAAAAATACAAAAATTAGCCTGAGCATGGTGGTGCACGCCTGCAGTCCCAGCTATTCAGGATGCTGAAGCAGGAGAATTGCTTGAACCCGGGAGGCAGAGGTTGCAGTGAGCCGAGATCTTGCCACTGCACTCTAGCCTGGGACACAAAGCCAGACTCTGTCTCAAAAAATAAAAATAAAGCAACTGAAGCTAATATGACCTAATTGTGCCCTGAAGAGGACAACAGGCCTTCTAAAACTAAATAGAATTATGTTTCATAAATTGGTTAAGGATCTAAAAAAAACATTTTTGAGCATGGGGTAGATGTCTCCCTGTTTGCCTGTAGATGATAGATAGACAAACAGTGTCATGTAGATATATATGAAAATTAACAGAGCCTTTTTTGTAACTGTTTATAGTTATAGCATTTACCTATATTTTTAAAATTTTAATAATTATGGATTTTTAATATTTAAAATAATAAAGCTTAAAAATATAATTGTAAGCAATTACAGCAGACAAATACACTGAGAAAGATATTTAAAAATAATTACTAGTGAGCTACATGAATAGTAGTATGAATGCTTTTTCTTCTATTTCATAGTCCACAGGAAAAGTAAGAACTAATGACAAATTCTTAGACCACGTCATAATCTGTTAGCGTTGATATCAGAGTAACATTTTTAAAGATAGGAAAACATAAAGCATATTCTGAAATAATCTATAAAAGTCTCCAGCATGATGTCTGGTCCTTACAAGGGAGCTGCTATTAGTGTCTTTTCATCTATTAAAATCTCCGGATTAGGAAGTCTTCTAGAGGATAGAAAATGGAATTGATGACTATCACCGACAAAATAAGTGTCTTACCTTTAAAAAAAAGTGTAAGACTGATAGAGAAAATACTGTAACTCCTTTGAGGTTTAACCTAGGTTAGATCTACAATAATGAATGGAGAAACTGGTTTCGGTGTGAAATTAACAGTGGTGGTGTTGCATGAAACTCCTTCCACCTTTTAGGTAGGTTCTCTAGAAGAATCATTTTATTCATGCCAGATTTAAACAAAGACATTTTTTCAACTGTATTTTGCTATGTGCATGACAACTGCTTTCCATCTTTGTTTATAAAGCCAGCGTATTTTGACTTGCATATTTAGCAGTGCTTAATAAATATCTGCAGGAGACACAAAAGAAAATTAAGCAACATGAAAGGCTTAGGAGGTGCAGACACCTTTATATGAGGCCAGAATTATAGCATCAGGAGGAATTTGTGTTGTAAATTTTCTCTTAATATATCAGAGGGAAGAAATGCATAATGTTGTGAAGAGTCATTTTTCTTTACTATGTAGGAGAAGCTCTTAGCAAAACCACATTCTCCATGGGTTACCCTTATTCTCTCTCCTGGAGTCCTTCTTTACTTTTTGGTTCCATTCTTTCTAGCTTCAATCTAGTGCCCTAGAGAGTGTAATCTAAACATGGCTTAGTCTGATACGGACTAAGCTGTCTTACAGAACAATCTCTTTTGCAGGCCTCCTTCCTCTCTAGTCTGCATCTCCACAGTCTAGCAAAGTACCTGATGCACCCTACTAATCTTTGCTAGGAACCGAACTGCTATGTGTCCTTCCAAAAATTTGCATTTCATTAGAGAATTTAAAAGGTTTAAAATAATGCATCACTAACATAAAAAATTATGTGTTTAGGAGGGAGGTTTGGATAAGATCATTTCCCCAATACCTTTCTAATAGTTTTCTTGAACTTTTGCTACCTCTATTTATTGATATCCTCGACTTATTATTTCTGCTTAAACTTTAAATTTCACCCTATTCAAAACCAATCGAACTAATCAATTGTACCCAGCCTGGTTCTGCTAACGTGTACTTGTGGTGTCTTCAGAATATCACAATCTGGCAGTGCTCAAACCATCTTGGAGGTAGAGATAATTACATTCTGTATTTCCCGTTGGGGAATATGGCCTGCGATAGAATGAAGAAATGTAGCTTGCTAGAGAATGAGCCAGTTAGACGCAGCAGAATGGGTGTACATTGGGATAAATCTTGGTAAACTGGATCCATCTGAAGCCTTCTTTCTCAAAATATAAATAAAATTTAGGATTGCTTTGAAATAAATGAATGATCAGCAGACAGGGAATAAGCAATTCTGAATTGCCCTTAAATAATCATAACATTATTAATTCAGTGTCTTACTGCATGTTCATACACTACAAAGTGTGCATTTTGCCTCATGTGGCTTTTTAAAACTAGTATATTTATATTTTACATCTGATACTTTATTTGTTTTAATGATGTTTGATAAAGCTTGATGGTCCTGGAAACGCATGGCTAACCACGGTGCATCACCATCACCCTTTCTGTTGCCAGTGGTTAAATAATAATAATAACGATTCCAAGTGGCTTAAGCAGAAAAAGAATGGACTGATGGTTTCATGTAACTGAAAATTCTTGCAGTAGCTCGGGCATAAATACTCAGCGATGCCACCCACGGTACCTCGTTTGCTTCCGTTTTGTTTCTTCGGACTTTTTCTCTCTTTCCTGTGTTGGTTTTCCTCTCAGAAAGCTGCTCATGATCAGAGAATAGTTCTTGGTATGTTCAGCCTCAGACTTTCTCAAACTCAAGGTCAGAAAGTAAGACATTGTTTTCTTGCAGCCCCTGTAATTTCCTCTATTGGAACTAACCTAGGTCTTCAGCACAGCCCTGAACCAGTCACTTTTCTCTACCTAGACAAGTAGATTAAAAAGATTGTGGGGGTGGAGGAGATGGGAAGAGAGAGAGAGAAACTGATTTTCCTGAAAATGAGAACTGTTCTTAAGTCATCATTCTTTAATATATATATATATATACACAATGCTAGGCTTATGGTACTATTAGTACGGAATAGTACATAGTACCTATTCTGTACTACATATAAATTGAATTAATGTTCAATTATTTGCTGATTCAGGTCCCACATTATTCTTTTCTCTTTATTATCTTACGTGATGATTTTAATTCTGTCAAGACAATCCTAAAGTGTCTTCAACTTTTACGTATCTTATCTAGCTCTACTTTCACTAAACTTTTTTTCAATGCTATTGCTATCTTCGCATCATAACGTCTCCTTTTCTCAGAGATACTTGCTTTTTCTTAGAGTGGCTGCAGTTTCTAGTACCATAAGAAGTTTTCTAATATGTTGTCTATGAGAAGAAAGAGGGGAGGGAGACGAACAATGAGCAGCAGAAGAATGTATTCGGGATTTATAATGGTTCTATTTGCTCCACATTTATTAGGGTCTTCAGTCCTAAAAGCAAATGTGTGAGAGCAATTATTATCCCCATTTTACAGATGAGAATATGGAGACACAGAATGATACATTATTTGTCCAAGTTTTTACAGTTAGGATTAGAAGAGCTATTCCAGGAAATCAATTATATTGGTAAGTTTGTTTATCTGTTTTGGAGACAAAGACATAATATACTGTCTTTCATGGGGCACTTTTTCTTCAGAGATCCCATGTTATGGGTATATTATGCCTTTGTCTCCAGATAATATGTTGTTTTTATTAGTATATTTTAATATTAATTTTTCCTCTAATAAGGTGAAATATATTCAGACTTGTGTTTGAAAAGAAGACACTGAGGTTTGGTATTTGAATATGGTTAAAAGCCCTTTTCAAATAAACAGCTTGAGAACAGGTTAGTATATTTCCTCACTGAATTTTCAGTTATTTCATCTAGCAAGCCTCAAATTCATTTTTGTTTTTTTTAAATTTAATTTTTTTGAGACAGAGTCTCTCTTTGTTACCCAGGCTGGAGTACAATGGTGCAATCTTGGCTCACTGCAACCTCCACCCGCCAGAATTCAATGCATTCTCCTGCCTCAGCCTCCAGAGTAGCTAGGATTACAGGTGTGCATCAACAAGCCTAGCTAATTTTTTTAATTTTTATTTTCAGTAAAGACGGAGATTCACCATGTTGTCCAGGCTGATCTTGAACTCCTGACCTCAAATGATCCACCTGTCTCTGCCTCCCAAAGTGCTGGGATTACAGGTATGAGCCACCATGCCCGGCCAAGCCTCATACTTTTAATTAGATATTTTCACACTTATCCTTCTAGCTATTCTCCTGACATGCCATATTAGAGAGTATATGAAAAACTACAATAATTTTCATTTACTATCGTAAGAACTTTCCCTTTTCTAGCCCAGTCTGTAGTACCATATTTATTGGGACTCTGCCACCCAGGATGCAACACTTCAAAGTTTTAATTTGTGTCATTTTATTGTCTGGAAGTTGTGCATCAGGAGTTGACTGTGCAGTTTTCTGGCTGGAGAAGCCCCTGGCTTTCTGAGCAAGAAGTTATACATTAATGAGAGGCTGGCTGTGTATTCCCACATCTTTTCAGCTACAGAATGTCATTATGTTTCATAGGGCAAAACACAGAAGAAAAAACATTTTCCACCTTAATCTATTTATAGTTTCTCTCAACTTATATTGAGGAGAAATTATTTTCATACAGCATGAATCCAACGTATGATAATATCTGTCTTGTGAATTTACCTTTTTCTTAACGTCATACATAATTTTATGAAAATTTATAACGTTCTTTGCCAGAAACTGTTTAAACCAGACTACTCATTCATTAGGTTCATTGATTTTTCTAAATGAGCTACCAGAGCATTATCTTATGTATTTCCCTTACTTACACGTTATTGGTGAAGGAGAGGAAACTCATTTTTTTCCTTTGATTACTAACATTATTATTTTACAAACTCAATAACATAAAAATAAATAGGCAGAAAAGACGTTTCTTAATAGCAGCATCTAAGTACAAGTGAACAATGTTTTTATTTAAAATCAATGTCAATAACTGCTTAATTAAATTTGACATTCCTTTTTAAAAAGAACTGTTTACTTATTTCATGATTTACTTTGCTTTCAGAAATTGACATACACAAGGGCCTCAAACGATCTATTCATCTCATGAATTCAGCACCTTTAGGTACTAAAAGATAGCTGTAGAGTCTGGAAATCTAAAGTCAAAATACTGGGGATAAATCCATGTTCCAGCTTAACATCTTGTCCTTCAGATAAATCACTTGCTTTTGTTAAGCCTTAGGTTTCTCTTCTTCATAATGGGAATAATAACATTTACCTTAGAAAGCTGCTTTGAGTATCGATGTAAATAATGTTTTGAAAAAACACAAACTGTTGAGAAATGTAGTAACCTCCTTAGTGATAATGTGCAAATGCTTATCTTTGTTTTTTTCCCACAAATCATCTTGAATGGTTTTGTTTGGAGACAGCTCAGATCCTCAAGAGTTAACAACGTTTGTAAGAGAAAATTTCACCACCATATTAAAGATGTCACTCCCCTCATCTATATTTTTTGAACTTTCTCAAGCAGATTAAAAATAAAAATAGTTCAAAATACATAACTTATCATCTCTTTTCATTTGAATAAAGCCAAAGTCTATACCTGTTACTTTTGTCTTCCAATCAGAGAAACTGACTTCAATGACTAAATTACAAAGTTGAATAGTTTCATCGCTTCTTTACCAAAGTCAAACCTGCACAGTAGTGTTCATTATTTCTCTGCTATTTGCTTTCTTCAAAAAATATGCTTTAAAAATGTTCACACACATAAATGCAACCTAATGTTCTATTACATAAAATCTAAGATTTAAAATACTCTGGAGAATCCTCCTTATTTAATTTCCTCTTCTCACATTAATGGCATATTCCACGTCAGCCAGCATGACTTGCTTGTCAATGTGCTTCATGCATTTGAGCTTCTGAATCAACCCACCTGTCATTTCTTATACCCAAATGGCCTCCTCTCCTTTCTTAGCCTAATCATATCCATCAGCAAAAGACTCATCTGCTCCATAAAGCTCTCTAAGCAAAACGCCATCTGACTCCAGGCAACCAAAAGTACCACTGCCACCATCTTTCCCACGACAATGTATTTAAATTTTACATTTTATATTTCACTCCAATATGAATCAGTTATTTTACATACTGACCTGCAGGTGTAATTGGTCATATCACAACTATATTCTTTCAAGAAAACTATGAGTAAAATCAGTGATTTGTTATTTTACTAAATCATCTTTTGCTTTGCTGCCTTTGAGTCTATAATTTCATCTGTGGAAAAGATACTTAGTAAATATTTATCTTTTCTTCCATTTACCCTTCCCACATTTTATAAGTGAAAAGACCGAGTTTTCTTTATCAATCATTACAGTAATTTTTAGAATCTTGTTTTCCTTATATTTGCATAATTATGTTTAGATTTTGCAAATGGCTGCTATGTGTATGTCTCCATCTCGTGCCTTTAAAGAATGCTTTGGTGAGGATATTAGACCTCGTTTTAGAGATGAGGAAATTTAGGCTTAATAGGTCTCTGTGACCTGACTAAAATAACACAACTACTGGTGGTAGAACAAAGTATTTGGCCTGGTTTGTTCTTCAACGTTTGGGAAATAGAATAGATCAGTGATTTCAGAGAAGGTTCTGAAATGAGGCTGCTTGTGATAGAATTCTGGCTCTCTCACTTCTGGCAGTATCACCTTGAACTGGCTGATTGACTTGTCTTCGTCTGTAAAGAGACAATTCTAAAAGTACCCACCTCCTAGGATTGTTGTTTAGATTCAATCCATTAATATGTGCATGGCACCGCCAGTTAGAATGGCGATCATTAAAAAATCTGGAGACAGGCCGGGCGTGGTGGCTCAAGCCTGTAATCCCAGCACTTTGGGAGGCTGAGACGGGTGGATCACGAGGTCAAGAGATTGAGACCATCCTGGTCAACATGGTGAAACCCCGTCTCTACTAAAAATACAAAACATTAGCTGGGCACGGTGGCGCGTGCCTGTAATCCCAGCTACTTAGGAGGCTGAGACAGGAGAATTGCCTGAACCCAGGAGGCGGTTGCGGTGAGCCTAGATCGCGCCATTGCACTCCAGCCTGGGTAACAAAAGCGAAACTAAAAAAAAAGAATCTGGAGACAACAGATGCTGGAGAGGATGTGGAGAAATAGGAACACTCTTACATAGCTAGTGGGAATGTAAATTAGTCCAACCATTGTGGAAGACAGCGTGGTGATTTCTCAAGGACCTAGAAATAGAAATTTCACTTGACCCAGCAATCCCATTACTGGGTATATACCCAAAGAACTATAAATCGTTCTACTATAAAGACACATGTACACATATGTTCATTTCAGACCTGTGTACAATAGCAAAGACCTGGAACCAACCCAAATGCCCATCAATGAGAGACTGGACAAAGAAAATGTGGTACATATACACCATGGAATACTACACAGCCATAAAAAACGATTTCATGTCCTTTGTAGGGACTTGGATGAATGTGGAAACCATCATTCTCAACAAACTGACACAAGCACAGAAAGCCAAACACCATATGTTCTCACTCATAGGTGGGTGTTGATCAATGAGAACATGTGGACTCAGAGAGAGGAGCATCACACACTGGGGGCAGTTGTGCAGGGGTAGGGGAGAGACAATGGGGGGTGGGTAGGGAGGGGAGGGGTAACATGGGGAGAAATGCCAGATATAGTATGCATCTAAAGTAAAAGAAAGAAAGAGAGTAACAAAGAAAGAAAGAAAAAGAGAAAGGAAGGAAGGAAGGAAGGAAGGAATAGAAAGAAAGAAAGATCATAAAAAAAATATATGTGTGTGTGTGTGTGTGTGTGTGTGTGTGTGTGTGTGTCACTTAAAACTGACCCTTACTAAGTACTCACTAAATGCCAGCTGCTAATAATAAGAGAAAGAGAAAAATTAGTGAAAGTGAAGGAATAAGTCTTTCACATTAATTTGGTTGAACAAGCCTCATTCAACACAACAATATATTCAAAAGATGACAAAGGAGAAAACACAAAATAGGGGAAATCAAACAGGCAAACAGAAAAGCAACTTTATAGGCGTAGGTTAATTAGCAGTAGCTACATGATACTCACCTACATGACACTGGGCACTAGAATTCATACTATGAATTGGAGCACAAGAGGTGCCGATAGAGCACCCTACTCCAGGACAACGTCATTGCCCTGCTGAGATGGAGAAAGGCATGTAATGATCTGATGGCTTCTCTAAGCCTAAAATGGGAAATCCTGTTCGACTCCCTTTATTTATTTATTTATTTATTTGAGATGGAGTCTCCCTCTTGTTGCCCAGGCTGGAGTACAATGGCACGATCTCAGCTCACTGCAACCTCTGCCTCTCAGGTTGAAGCAATTCTCCTGCCTCAGCCTCCCAAATAGCTGGGATTACCGGCATGTGCCACCATGCTCGGCTAATTTTGTATTTTTAGTAGAGATGGCATTTCTCCATGTTGGTCAGGCTGGTCTTGAACTCCCAACCTCAGGTGATCTGCCTGCCTCGGCCTCCCAAATTGCTGAGATTACAGGCATGAGCCACTGCACCTGGCCTCAACTCCCATTTAAATGCATTTCGTGAAATTTCCTCAAGCTCAACTGAGACCTACTAAGTTTAAGAAGTTTTTACTCTTTCCATAGAAAAAAACTGTAACCAACATGACCTGTAAAATTTATTGATCATTGGGTCTTCCTGTACCATTAAACAGCCAAAGGCCTGATTCTTTTAAAGGACACGGACAACAAGAAGCAGAATTTCAGATCATTCATAATACAGCAAAATTTTGGCTGACCACTTAAATTTCAGAAATGCTTATTGTTTGTATAAAAATAATACTATTTTAACCTAGAATCATTCAAGATATCTAAAAAAGCTGGTAGACACAATGCATATCATCATGGATTGAACTCCTAAAATAAATATGAAGGATTGACTTACAATAAAAATCTTTCTCAAATTATTGAGAAAATATTTCTCCTTGACACAGAAGACACTTCAGTGAAAAAACTTTCTATACTGGCTTTATTTTCAAGAGCTCCAGTCATTTAAGAATAAACCTTAAAATTTATTTGGTGTATTTAAATGTAATAGTTTTAAGTCACTGTGTTTTAAGCAGATAATTCTGAATTTCTATTGTGGGGAAGATTGCCATAATCATACAGTGATAATCAATTTATTTAATTTATCTATATTTAGCAAGGTGCCTATCAATGGTAGTTCAATATAATTAGGAATCCAGCTACTAGGTATAAGCTATAAGAATTATTATTCATTCACTTATTTTTATTATACTTCCAAGTCCTATTCTTGTATCATTTTAAATAACCAGAAAATATATTTAGACTTTCTTAGTCAAGATCACCGTTCACTCTATAAAGTTTCCGTACTATTTTCTTAATATTTTGCAGGAAGGAGTTAAAAGATGGACAAGTTTTCATCTTCTGAGAAATATTTGTCAAATTTCTGTTAATATATAATTCTTTAAAAAGGTGTCTATTCTCTAGAATTTGGCATTTCTTTTCATCTACAGTGAAAACGAATAAATAACCTTTGTTTGATTTTTGCTTTGATTCCCATCATATTCAACACAAAATTGAATATTCAAATATAATCATCATTTTATCCAAGCTGTTGGAAGGATTATCTCTCTTTTTTTCTCCTCACTTTAATTTTACAAGTACAAAGGCCTGTGTGCCCTTGTATTAAATAAGGGTTTGTTTCTAAAAGCAGTCAATTCATAAGTTACCTAAAATCATTTGTACAGTTGGCATGGTGAAAATTATAATAAACAAGTAAGTAAAGAGCAGTAAGGATAAATATAGTTCTGAGATCATACAGATTATAAACACCAAGAAAACAACAAAAAATACATATATTTGTGACAAAATGATTGGGAAAACTGAGTTGCAAAGCAAGGGATATTCAGAGATTGCAAATGTAAGTGAACTAATGATTTTTTCTTTTTTTGAGACGGAGTTTCGCTCTTGTCACCCAGGCTGGAGTGCAATGGCGGGATCCCGGCTCACCGCAACCTCTGCCTCCTGGGTTCAGGCAATTCTCCTACTTCAGCCTCCTGAGTAGCTGGGATTACAGGCACACGCCCCCATGCCCAGCTAATTTTCTGTATTTTTAGTAGAGACGGGGTTTCACCATGTTGACCAGGATGGTCTCGATCTCTTGACCTCGTGATCTACCCGCCTCGGCCTCCCAAAGTGCTGGGATTACAGGCATGAGCCACTGCGCCCAGCCCGTGAACTAATGATTTAACTCTTCTAAAATTGCATATATAAGTGAACTAATGACCTTTCTTTCTCTCTTTTTCCCTCCCTCCCTCTCTCTCTCACTCCCTCCCTCCCCCTCTTTCTCTTTCATTCTTTCTTTCTTTCCGCCCTCCCGCCCTTCCTTTTTTTCCTTCCTTCCTCTCTCTCTCTCTCTTTCTTCTGAAAGACTCTCATTACATGGCCCGGGCTGGAAAGCAGTGGCATGATCACAGCTCATTGCAGCCTCAACCTCCCAAGGTCTAAAAATCATCACAGCTCAGCCTCCCGAGTAGCTAGGACTACACACGTGCGCTATCATGCCCAGGTGTTTTTAAAAAAAATTTTGTGGAAAGGGGATCTCACTATGTTGCCTACATTGGTCTTAAACTCCTAGCCTTTAACTACCTCACAAAGTACTGGGATTACAGGCCTGAGCCACTGCACCTCCCCTTACTTTTCTCAAATAGTAGTCATTGCCATGGAAATTTATAAAAATACTTGTAGTGATATTATTGTTTCTTGCTTTATCCATATCTTTGAAGATTCTGAACACTTTCTGAGTGATGTTTTCTCTCTCAACCTATACCCAATACTCTCCACAAACAAGAAGTCAGTAACTAAGGGAAACAAGGTCTTTTTCCCTAGGACGGCTCTCAGAAAAGTGAAAGGCCAAGCTTTTTACTGGATGAATCCATTCACATGTGATGCCTTATGATGGCCCATGTTATCACAGCTTTAAAATCAGTATCAATTAATTTAGAGAATCCAAAAGCATTGCTGCTGTTTTTAGGAAGCCAAAGAATAGCAATAGCCAATTTCTATGACTTTAAAAACACACATTCTTTATACTCATAAAGTAATACGGTGTTCAATTTCAAAACAATAACTCACATCAAAATATGAATAACACTCCTTATAAATGAAAATATGTGATTTACAATACCATACTATTAATGTATACGCTGTATATCTTTATCAATCATCTACATAAACCATGTTATTAAGGAACTGTTGAGTACAAACAGTTAAAGCATTTTGTTATTCTGGGTTTTTATAGCACAGAAAGTTTCTATAGTATCTCAACCATAAATACAGCCGTAATATAGTACAGCAGAGAGACTTTAAATATTGATTGATATTTGGAGGTATTTACTTCATAACAGTTCTCATTTCAATACTAACTGAAAACTCAGAAACTAAGGAAACAGAACTCTAATGAATTTAAGAACGCATTGTACTAACCAGTGAAGCTCTCTGTAAGCTCAGCAGTTTTTAATATGCTAGGTCATTTAGCACAGGGAAGAGCAAACTACGAGTTGTGAGTCAAATAAATTACCTTCTGATTTTGTAAATAAAGTTTTATCAGAACACGGTTGTGCCAGTTTGTTGATGTTACTATCCATGGCTGCTTTCTCGCTACAATAGCAGAGTTAGACAGCTGTGACTGATACATGAGGCCCTCAGAGCCCCTGCCCCTTTATAGAAAATGTTTACTGACTCCTGATTTAGAGGATGTTGAGAATGGAGGCTTTGTTTCTTACAATGATAATTGCTTTGGGATTTTTTTTCTTAAATACCAAAAACCGAAGAATGCCGTCACTGCCCCTCTACTTAGCAAACATCTTTCACATGAGAAGATAAACAGTTTCAGCTCCAGAAGACAGGATGGTTTCTTGCCAGTTTTTACCATGTACCTGATGCTAAACAAGGAAGGCTATGTGGATTAATTCTCACAGCAATGCTTACAGATTGACAGTATTCTGTAGAATTATTGTATTGATGGCTCCAAATAATGGGCTCTTACCTGTACTCTCCACGCTATAACTGTGTAGTCTCCATTCACTTTGACTTTCGGCTAGTCTTATGAATTGCTTTGGCAAAGTAACACTGTGCCCATTCTGAGCCAAATCTCATGCTTTTTGAGCTCTGCCCCTGTCACGAGGACAAACCTAGGCTAGTCTGAGAGACCGCGTACATCAGAACTGAACAACCCAACCAAAGCTTTTCTATACCTGCAGGTTTTCAACTAATGTACCAGATGAGTATATTTGTCGGGATAAGCCAATGTGAGATTAGTCAAGTCCAACCTAAGGTGAAAAATAGTAAATGATGATTGTTTTACACTGTCACGCTTGCGGGTGGTTTGTTAAACACCAAAAGGTAACTAATACAGTAGTGTTTTATATTCCATTTTACAGGTAACTAAACTGAGGTAGCATTAGATTAACTAATTTTATTGAGAATGAGCAGCTATTAAGTCGATTGGTAACAATCATAATAATATAACAAACGGGATTAATATAAATAATAAAATAAACATAAGAACAAAAGTTTAAAAGAATAAACTTATTATAACTAAAGAGACAAGACTGGTAACTAGGAATCGAACCATTACATTTAGGGTAAGAAGAACTACAACTTGAAATCACCAAATGTGAGGACTTTTCCCTCTCCCCATTCCCATTTGCTTGTAAAATGTAGCTGGAAGAAAATAGAGAGAATCCTATTATTGCCTCATTTGTGAGGTTCAGTAGTGCAGGGACAGGACAAATAATAGCTTTCTCTGACTGAGAGGCTGACTGATAAAGCAATATGTTCGATCCTTGCTGTTGTAATAAAACTCCTGAAATGGTCCATAAAGCTCAGTAGACAAGAAGGAAAAACTAGATGCGCCACATGCAGATGCAACAGACATCCAAGAGAGAAGCTGGAGCTACATAAATCAGAGGTGGACGCTTGGTGCTAAGAGACTTACACTGACCTCAGTTTCTAAACAGAAATTCCCCAGCAAATTTCACAAATATTTCAAGTACATACCTTAATTAATATACACCCTATGAAATAATAAGCTGGACACAGAGATTACAGAAAAATATGCTTACTATTTTGTTTACAATGGCCAGATCACATTTTCATTTCTTATATGAAAGAATTGTTTTTGAAATTCTATCGGTAGGGGTTATAGTGGTAGAGAGTAGGAAGCTAGATCGAGACTGCAAGAACTGGTGAGTGCCAGGACAGGAAACAAATGAGGCCTGCCCCACAAAAGCCCGTGACAACTTCCCCAATCAGAAACCAAACTAAAGAGACACCTGTGGCCTACTTCCTCAGGAGACACAAACAATGAATTTTGTGCAGCATAATTAATTTCTTTGTATGAATTTAACTGCTACTTATAATCTAGATTATGTTTCCTATGAAACACCGTCTTAGGGAAAAATAAGTAATTCCTTTAATACAAAAAAAAAACAAAATAAAACAAAACAAAAAACTGAAGGCACTTCAGATGACCATTGGCTAAACATTGAATATAAAAAGTGTGATACTCATATAATACAATAATAGTATTCAACATCGAAAATAGAGTTTACTATGTCAATTAAAAGAATATCATAAACTACGTTGGTGAAAAAGTGAATAGCCAAACAATTGCATGATTCCATTTGTAAAAAAGTTGATAAATACAAAACTAAGCACTATCTTGTTTAGGGATACACACAATGCATGGTAAAACTACCAGAAAAGGTAATGGGATGATAAACACAAAACTGAAAGTAGCAGCTACCTCTGAATGAGAAACAAAGGATTTGTTACTTGAGATGGGCACATGGTGGCTTTCAAAAGCATTGATAATGAGTTTCTATTGCCAGGTAAGCACAGCTGCGCTCCGTTTTAATATTACATATACCTTACGTAAGATACATATAGCGTACAATTGACACGTTTACACTAAGATAGTATCCTTTCACCAGGTTGATTAGTACATTTGTTTCTATAACAAATATAAATTTTTTCCCCAGTGCTTTCATATAAAATAGTGTCACTGACCTTGAGTAAGTCAACGAAATGTGGTCTGCATCCATTTTGAGAAATTACCTATAAAAGCAATATTCGGTCCACAAGTGCTAAACTGAAGTTGTGTTAGTACGAAGTGTTCAGTGTCCCTTTTGTTTGTGGTACGTCACGCACAACATAGTAATTTAATTCTCTTTGAGACTGTTTTTGCAAATAAAAGTGAACAATATTCAACTAAAAGGAGCAAAGAACATGTAACAGTTGTACAGTCAATTCAGTTATGCATTTAAAAAAAAAAAAAAAAGGAAACACTTCCAGTAAGCTGGGCTTTACATCCTAAGAAATTCACAGGAAGGATCTCTTTGTCACCTTCAGAAAGAGTGCAAACCTCTATCTCCCTGGCACTGAGTCCTCCTGCTTTAGAGTGACACTGGGAGGTGGCACTGGGAGGTGACAGAAGTAGTTGCATAAATAATGAAATGTGTGCTGGCTTCTAAGCTACTAAGAACACCAGATGTTGATTAAATTTTTATAGCTCCATGACAGATTTCTTTTCCCCTTCTCTTTTCCTGTGCTTCTTTTACAGTTGTTACTATTTTTCTCTCAAAGGCATAGGAAAAATAACACAAGCACACATTCACCCACATAGAGAAACCGTGCGAAAGTTTTGGCTTATTGGGACACGAGAGTACGGATCTTGTTAGGCACTGTAAGTTGAACCAGACTTCTTGACAAATCCAATAGAAAAGCATCTTGACCTACAATGCAGTTTCTTTGTAATTTATGTTTGCTTTCTGGAATAGCTCAGAGAAGAAGAGGAAATCTGTCTGATAAGAAAAACTCAGTTGGGACAAGCTGAGGACCAACACACAGGAGCCAAGATTCTGAGAGCCCCAAACTCCCTCTAACTCTGATTTTGTAATTAGAAGGTGAAAAACAGAGACAAAAAGGTATTTTGTAGGGCAGAAGGGTAGTTTATGACGTTTCTCTTTTGATGGATGACCTGCTATCTGGTACAGCGACTGAGAGAGACCACAAGGTTACAGGGAACAGAAACTGAAGCAGAACACTGGCATTTCCAGAATTCTCCACAGGTCCTGCAGCTTTGATACATGACTGCCTTGCTCAAGGCCATCAATTCTCTGGGCAGCACCATGCTGGGTGGAATATGCAATTTGTATGATTATAGTTATCATTATTGCATCAAGCTGAACCACATTTTCAGCCCTGTGAACTAGAGGGAGGAGAGGCACCAGAGGGGCTTGGATTCAGACTAACAAAGAAATGGAAAGGGCAGAGGAAAGAAATTTGGAAATTCCTTTTACTCCCTTGTCTGCTTGTTTCCATTTCCCTAGAACGCATATCTGGGTCCTAATTAGACAGATTCTAATTCAATGGCAAGTAAGGCTGAAGGGTCTGTATTTTGATAAGCACCCCGAGGTAATCTTGAGGAAATTTTTAAATGGTACAAAACCGGATATATTATGGTTGGTTCCTTATGAGATTTAGGTACCCCATAAACATTTCTCTTTTCTCTGATAAGCCCGTTGTACTGCTGTTGTTTAAATCTTTCGGTTTTGTTAGATGATTAAATATAAGCTCCTTGAGTGACAACACTTTGGTTCCACTGCCCCCAGAAGAGCGCTCAGCATGGAGTAGGCATCAATCAATAAATACAGGTTTAATGCATGAGATTATGTATACTCAGAGTCCTCTTTATTACTGAACATTAGCTTCTATTGGCTAAAGATAGCTAACGCCTTAACCTAAGCTTCTCATTCATTTGCTCTATGTCCTGGACAATATTTTCTCTTTGTTTTTTTTTTGAGACAGAGTCTCCATCACTGGAATGCAGTGGTGTGATCTTAGCTCACTGCAACCTCCACCTCCTGTGTTTAAGTGATTCTCCTGCCTCAGCCTCCTGAGTAGCTGGGACTACAGGCACCTGCCATCACGTCCAGCTAATTTTTGTATTTTTAGTAGAGACAGGGTTTCACAATGTTGACCAGGAAGTCTTGACCTTTTCACCTTGTGATTCACCCACCTCGGCTTCTCAAAGTGCTGGGATTATGGGCATGAGCCACTGTGCCTAGCCTGGACAATAATTTTTAAAAATGTAGTATAGATTTATTTCAAGGTATGTATTTCCTTGAGGTAAATAAAGCCTATGCTTCTCCCCTGAGATCACAACTCCTGTTGACAGCTGCTTTATTGGCATATCTTCCCCATTGACTAGGGTCAAATTTTCCCTTTGGGGATGAGCTCTATCGATCAAAAGAATCTGTGCTCTGTGAATTTCTGAGATTGCCTGTTCTATAAGAAGAATAACAGCTGGTAAAATGGAGCTTGCAATCACATTTTGGAAAACAAATAAATGTCTCTGAATTGATAAAAGTCAAAGGACATTCCGAATAGTTCAACTTTTGACTTGGATTGATTCAGTTAAACACTCTATCCTCAGTATGGGGATAGTCTTTCCTGAGCCACTGACTCTTGCATGTCTTATCTTTTAAATTTGTATTAATACTATTTAGGGAGCCCCATCAAGGACTCTATAGGGAGTATATAAATGTGTCTATATATCTATATTTATACCTATCTTTCTATCTGTACATATATATATATATACACACACACACCTATGCAGACACTATAATGAAGATATCAACAGGGACAAAACTTTGTGACTTTGAGACTATGTCATTTGAAAACACTTATTATAAGAAATATCCAAAAATTCAAATGAAGCAAACCTCTGAAAGCATAACAACATTAGGTAACTTGATAATATATCATGTGAATTCATTTTTCTGGACCACTGAACAGAAGCTAGTTCATTTCAAAGATTAAATTTTCTTAATTAGATAGATGAAGTTAAGGGTCAAAACTTAGCTAGAGTATTGACATTATTAAAATGCTAGACATTTGTACTATGAGCTTAAAGAAACATTCTTTACTCAGGAGGCTGAGGCAGGGAGATCCCTGAGGCCAGGAATTCAAGACCAGCCTGGGCAACATAGCAAGACCCTCCCTCTTAAAAAAAAAAGTTTTTTTCAATATGCCAGGCATGGTGCCACATGCCTATAACTCCAACAGAAAGATCTCTTGAGCCCTGGAGTTTGAGGCTGCAGTGAGCTATGATCATGCCATAGTACTATAGCCTAGGAGACCGTATGGGACTCTGCCTCTAAAAACTAAAAAAATAATAATTAATTTTTAAAGAAACATACAGATGATTGCATCATCAATTACATCAGAACTGAAAGCTGTGTCCACAGTGCCCAGAAGTGGCATAATATAAATTTTATTTGTTAATATAACAAATTGCAAGTGATTCATAGATAACATTTTGAAGGAAGAGAGTAGGGTCTCGAGCTTTCTTAAAAAGTGACATTTTAATTGACTGTAACACAGAAGCACCTTGGGGGGAAAATGCTGTTTTGCTCCAGTTATTATGGTATTTGAATGAAATGCTAGAGAAAGTTCAGTGACATTTTTCTTTTATTAGTTTTGGTTTTGCTTTTCGATAGTTTGCTTGTTTTGCTAAATACTAGGTTCCTGGAAAAGTACTAAAGTCAGTAATGGTTCTAATATCAGGAGACCTTAGTCTGCTCTTGGCTGAGATGATCTGAGACATATGTGCTTCTCTGTGCATGATCAAGATTAAAGAGTTATTTAAGTCCTACCAAGTGTCAGACACTGTTCTAGGTTTTGGGAGATAGTTCCTGATGTCACGGAGCTCACATTGTAACTGTTGGACAATAAACAGTCATGCAGTATTTCCAATGATGACAAACACCGTGGGGAAAAAAGCTAGAAAAAAAAATGGTTAAGGGTTGGAGAGTGATGCCACGGTGCCATTGTATAAATATTGAGCAGGAGCAACACTCAAATAAGGGACATCCTAACAAAGACATGATTGAAGAGTGTGAGCCAGGTAAATGTCTCCAGGAAGAGCTTCACAAGCTGAAGCTATGCAGGTGGAGAGACAGGGAGTGGAAGCATAGCTGGCATTTTCACCACCAAGGAGTTAGGGCTGCTGGAGTGAACTCTGGAGAGGGAAAGAATGGTGAGGTATAAAGTCAAACACGTTAGCCAGAGGTCACATAACATGGGTTCCTCATGATCAGAATATTTTGAGTGAGATGAAAATTTGTTAGAGGTATCTGGGCTTAAATGACATATTCTGTTTTATTTCAACAGAATCATTCTGGCTACTATGTGAACAAAAACTGTAGCATGCAAGGAACGGAAGCCAAGAAGCAAGTATGGAGCCAAAGAATAGGCTCAGTGAGGGATGATGACTCACTCACTGGCTTGCTGAGTAGATCTTGGGTATGTAGAAATCTACATTTCTTTCAAATGTTTTGACTTAGAAGCTTCCATCTGTGACATAATTAATGGTGACTCACTCATTGGCTAGCTGAGTAGCTCTTGGGTGTGTAGAAATCTTCATTTCTTTTGATGTTTTGATTAGAAGCTTCCATCTGTGACATAAATGAAACTCTCATTTGATTACCATTCAAAGTAACTATGAGCAAAGGTACCATCTCTGGCATGAAGTTATCTCCAACTTATTGCCTATGATTAAGAACACCATTACCAGAATGACAAAAAGCAATTTGTCAATTTTATTTTCATGTTTTAGTCTTATTGATTGGATGTTTATAGAGGGAAAGTATTAGCATTTACATGATTTAATGTCTGTTATACCTACTTAGGTCCATGACTGAATTTTATTCTTGTGATGTAAGGAGAAGAGAACAAAGAATCTTGGATGATGGACTTGGAATTGTTGAATCTCTTCTCTGCAGGAAGCAGTGTTTCCTGTATGTGCGGGTCAAGTGTATCCAGGAAACAAATGCAAAAAGAAGACAACCTTCAAGAAAGGTTATGTCTGATTTTGGATCTCTCACAGCAGCATCAAAAAAATGAAAACAAAGAGTGGAAAAAAGGGAGATTAGATAGCAGAATAGATTGCTGCCTCCTGTGTTTTCATTCTTTTCTTCTATCTCTGCAGGCTTGAAGATTTATTGGCACCCATTTCATTTGTCTTTCTATGAATTTCACATTGAGGTGATGAGATGGAATATTACCTGTGTGCTTCGGAACATCTATGAGTGACATGTAATAGTTGCCTGGGAAACTAGAGATGAAATTCTACAGGTCTTTGAAATGCTTTACATTTGAGAATGAAGCTCGGCTGAAGTTTGAACAGCACACTGACAGTGAATGTTGATCCCACAAATTGTCTGTTAAGATTTTGAGCTTCAGATAACAGAAAAACTCCCACTCAAAATGGCCTAACTAATAAAGAAATTTATTATCCAATATAACTGGAAGTCCAGAGGCAGAGTGGGCTCCTTATGTGTCATAGTGAGAGGCTCAATGCAATGAAGGACTCAAGTCCTTTGAATCTTTCTCCT
Organism: Saguinus oedipus; assembly: GCA_031835075.1. Taxonomy (NCBI): domain Eukaryota; kingdom Metazoa; phylum Chordata; class Mammalia; order Primates; family Cebidae; genus Saguinus; species Saguinus oedipus. The sequence goes on along the minus strand of CM063184.1, from coordinate 90,273,159 downwards.
CTGCTTTCCTCAAACTTAGCTACGTCCTAAGCCTGTTTGTTCAGTGATTTCAGGATGGCTGTCAGTGAACACTACAGTGACATTAATTCTTATTTGCTACTTATTTGCAGAAAAATAAAGGGGATATTTCTCCTTCATGCATATAAAATAGTTCTTATCTTCAATATGATTGGAAAAACTTAATTCGCATGTCCACCTCCATACTAGGGGATGCCATTAGCTGAATGGCTTAAAACTAACCAAAAATCCAATTGAGGCTACATATACTGTGAATCTCTGGATTAACGAGCCTCTCTTAGGAGGAAGAAGGAGGAAAATGGGTGTTAGGTGTCATCAATATCGTAAATGGAGAGGCAATTGTGAACAGCAAATTGTATGCTGGAAAAAAATGTTCAAAAACTGAAATCTTCCTCCAAGTTTTATTATGCTATTGCCTGCCATCAAATCGTGGACATGTGCTTTCCCCATTAAAGACAAAAATGGGAAAGAAGGAAGAAATTCTGGTGATTCCATCTTTTGTCCTTTTCACGGTATTTGGAAGCTCTCCATTAAGAGATTTAGAAATAGAAATTTTAAAACCTAAGTGATACTATTGGCTTTGTTGAGCATCCAGAAGATCACTCAATACTTGTGATATTGTACCAATAATTTTCTCAGTACACTTTCCTGTATTCTAAATTTCTAATTTAAGAGACTTAAAATTATATTAACTATACCTATAGATAGATTATAAGCAATAAAACAGGTCTTTGGAGATTTTTAAATTTCTTTCCAAGACCATAAAAAATTTCTTTGTTAAAAATAATTTTAGCAGGTGAAGGCCTGACAAAGCAACAGCAGATATAATAAGCTCTTGCTCTGTTGCAATCCATCTATGAAAATATGCATTCATTTTCTATTAATGCACCATAAATTACTTCAAAATTGGTGGCTTAAAACAATGTTAATTTATTGTCTTACAGTTTTTCCATCTGAGCATGGTATGGTTTCACAGGGTTGCCATCAAGACTGCAGCCAAGTGTCAGTCACACTGTCATTCTGCTCTGTGGCTGTGTCTTCTTCCAAGCTCATTAATGTTACTGGCAGAATTCAGTATCTTGTAGTTGTGGGACAGTCCTCATTTTTTTTTTACCAGATGCTGACCAGAGACCATGCCTGGCTCCTAGAGGTCACATTGAGCTACAAGTTGTGTTTGTTCACTTCCAGGACTGCAGCAGCCCCTTTCTGAAGTTGAATCTCTGACATTTTATGTCTCTGATCTCTTGACTCAGATCTAAAAGCTCATATGATTAGATCAGGCTCATTGGGTAATCTCCTTATCTTAAAGTCAATTGAACTGGGACCATAATTTGAAGTGCAAAATCCATTCATAGTAGTATCTAGAATTGAATAACTGGGTAAAATGTGTGTGTATCAGGAGGTTCCAACACATGAGAGCTGAGCTGACAATGAAGACATTCCATCTTTCAGGCAAGAGATTCAAATTAGCTCAGGTCTCATAATCTGGAAGCTCAATAACTCAAAAGGTTCATATGTGTCTTTTCCTGCCTGCTCCCACTTTCTTCCCCTTGTCCTTTGTCTTCTGGTGACCTCTCCTCTCCTTTCTATCTTGCCGAAAACACATCTCTTAATTTCCTCCCCTACAGAAAGATCAAAATCCAAAGAAATACCTGGAAGGGCAGGATGAGGAGGAAGAGTAAGATAATTCTTAAAAAAAGTAATTCTAAAGAAAATGAGGAAGAATGAAATTGAGGAGCAGTAGTGGGAGGAAACACAAACGAACAGAAGCATGCAGCCAGGAGAGAGAAGAGAATTTGAGATAAAGTTAGAACAGGAGAAAGCATCATAGGAGAATCAACGAATGTGAAAACAAGGTAGAGATGAAAATAAGAAAATGATGGCATTTGTGTCCATGCATTTGTAGTTGCTTTGAACAAAGCACATTGCCTCTGTTTCCTAAGTACTTTCCTGTTGTGAGAAAGGCTGATGGCAGCACGGATTTGTGTATATGTCTTGATCTTGTTAACCGTATTTCTCAACACTCACTTTGTTATCGTTGAGCTTGCGCTTTGAAGAGCCAGTTAAAGCAGACAGTATTGCACTTAATAACATATGAAAGCCAAAACCATAATCACAAACAAAAGAAATTATAAATAACCCAAGGAAGTCTTACCGTCTCTTAGCAACTAACTATTTGGACCAGGAAGTAGGAATGTATGTAGCTCCGTGTGGTTTTTCTGTCTGTTTTCTTTTTCAGTATACCAACAAGAATAAAAATAACTTAACAGCAATTTTATAGATTCACTTCCCCCAGAGCACCATAAAGAAATATTGCAGCAACTTGTTCTTAATCTTTCTTGTTACTAAATCTGAAAGATCAAATTAAGTTAATTACATAAGGTAAGCTAAACTCAGATGTTCGGTAACATACACACACACACACACACACGTATACACACACACAGAGAGAGGTGTGTGTGTATATAAAATACACATGTGTCTATGTGTGTGTAAAATGCTGTCGTCCAGATGTATTCCAAACAACTACCCTTTAAGCCTGCCATCTGCATCTCTTTTAAGATAAATTATGAACTACTGCAGATATATTTTCATTTTAAGAAGAAGGAATATAGATATCCCAAATATAAGAGTGCATTTTGGCTTCTGAATTTTTGATATTCCTGAGCCTTTTAGGTTCTTTGCTCCATAAAGGGAAGGTGTGAACAGAGATTGAGAGCTTGAAACAAGGTGTCAGTAGCAGACAAGAGGAGAATATACGCCTGGCTGCTCTTAATGTCCTCTTCTAAGGGAATATGCTCCTAATATCTTTTAAAATTAATATAAAGAATAATCTTTATCTTCAACAAGACACTCAACCACAGGGTGCTTGGGTTTACTCATTTTCATTGTCTTGTGGGAGTTTCTGAGAACTCTGCAAGGAAACGAAAAGAATTGAGATGAAACGGCTCGCTCCCTCTACAGCAAAGCTTTAGGATACAGCAGAGGGATGATGCAGAATCCAACTTCCTTATCAATCTCATGCCCATTCTAATCAGAGGAATACTTGTTTGGACATTGTTAAGACATCTTGCATAAGAATGAAGAGGAGTTTCTCTGAGAGTAGTGGCAGAGATTTATTTGCAGGAGTGCTGATAAGAGCTGCCAAAGAGGATGGTGGTGTCAAGATTAGTCTAACATGAAAGGCAGCCCCCAGTATTGACCTCCCCGGGCAGTGCATCTAATTTTCCCTCTAGATTCTCGGTCTGACTCCTTGCACATGAATTACCAGGCATCATTTCTCTCTTCAAGTCTTTTATTTTTCAAAAATGCTGTGCTCCATTCCACATGTCATTCAGGCTTAAGTGTGTGTAATAAAATTACCCGAAAGCAGCCACACATGTGGCTTTTGAAATAAAATTCAAAAAAGCCACCAATTTGTCAAATAGGTAGGGGAAAATATGTCATATCATTTTGCAAATTACGACTACAAGTATATTGAAGGCAGTCTCGTCAAGCTGATGTGTTCCTTCTGTTACTCGAACTTGATCTTGGTTGAGGCTCGACTCTAATGAAGACTGGCATGGATGATTCTGGTTTGAAAAGGTCACACTTTACCAAAGTCTATATAAATAACTTTGTCCCTTTATGTCTCTACCACACAGCTGCTCTTGAGTTTTTCTGGGAGAATATAGTAGGCGACCATAATCGATGTACCAGTTTCTTGACAGCTGTTCTTAATACAGCTCTTCAAGAAAAGAATTTAATGCATAATAACACTGAATGCATAAATAGGATAAAAATTAGCTATTTCTAAATTGTTTAAAAATCAGAATTTCATTTCAGAGTAAGATTATTATAAAGATAAAATAACACTAATGCCATCACTGTGGATCCTTAATCTACAGTTTGAATATGAATTACTTGATCACATTTCCAGACTAATTTTTGTAAAGAAAGGTTTTACGGATGACATTTTCATTTGTTATTATATCTTCATTTGACAAGGCAAGCTGGTAAATTCATATTTGTGGGTTAAACTGATTTTTTCATTACATCTGAAATGTAAGAGCAAATAAATGATTTATTAAATTAATTGGGTTATTTTATTCAGATGTTTCCAAAGTGATTATCATGATATTTAAGTACCAGACTCAATCTAAATAAATTAATTCAATAAAATATTATCCTAAATTGTTCCTTAATGGAATAATTTTATGAATGCCACCAAGAATTAGTAAAAAAATCTTCCAGAAATTTTAAAGAGCATCAGCAGGGGAAATATGATCAATACAGGATGGCTGGCTAGAATTTAACAAGTTAAGGAAACTATTTCACTGGTTAGTTGAGAAGTGGTCATATTGCTCCCCAGTTTACTGTGAAATTTAAGGCTTTACAAATAAAAATACTCATCTTCCATCTTTTTTATTTCCAAAATGGCTCCATAGCTTTTCTCTCTCTTTTCCATTTTACTTTTTCTCAGAAAGAAATATTCTTTTTTGGCCAGGCATAGTGGCTCAGGCCTGTGATCCCAGGACTTTGGGAGGCCAAGGCAGGCAGATCACCTGAGGTCAAGAGTTCCAAACCAGCATAGCCAACATGAAGAAACACAGTCTCCACTAAAAATACAAAATTAGCTGGGCATGGTGGCGCATACTTGTAATCCCAGCTACTTGGGAGGCTGAGGCAGGAGAATCACTTGAACTCGGGAGGTGGAGGTTGTGGTGAGCTGAGATTGCACCACTGCACTCCATCCAGTCTGAACAGCAAGACCAGAACTCCGTCTCAAAAAAAAAAAAAAAAGAAATATACTTCTTAATGTCTTTAATGGAGGAATTCTATTATTTATTGAAAAATATCAGTACATAAGTAGACCTGCACAATTCAAACCAGGGTCATTCAAGGTCAACTGTAATTCACTCACTTAAAGTGCCTTATTTCATGTTTAGCATATTCACAAAATTGTGCAACCACCACCACAGTCAACTTTAGAACATTTTCACCTCCCCCCAAAACACTGTGTACCCATGTAGCAGTCACTCTCCATTCCTTCCTCTCCCAGCCCTTGGCAGCCACTAATCTACTTTATCTATGGCATTATATACTCTGCACAAGAAATACTATTTTGACCAAGGTCAATCCTTCTGCCTATGCTCGAATCCTCTTTATTGTTCTGTATTCTCTATGGCTTTGATTTACCAAGTAAGTTCTTTAAATTCCTCCAGCCTTACACACATACTCAGATGTCATGTCCATAAATGAATAATTTTCCATAGTGTTTATCTTTTTCTTCTTCCCTTATTACCGCTAAAATTATCTCCTGCTACATTGCCTTACTTCGTATGATGATTTTCTGAGGGGATTTCTTCATTTTATATCTTTTATACAAGACTAGTAATAACCTCTACTTCCTTACCACTGCTTAACCTCTAAATCCCACGGGAAATGGTGACTTCTTCTTCTGCCAAGAAAACTTTATGCATTACATGATCTCTAATCCCATCAAACGAAAATTCTTTACCCTACATGTATTTACCGTTATCATCAAAGCCACCAAATCATGTCAGGAACCACAACTTCTATACTACATTTTACCCACTTTATAGATATATACTCATTTAATTGTCAACAATTCTATGAAATAAGGATTTTATTTCCCATTGGTAAAGGATGGAACAGCAACTCAAAGTTAGTTGCTCAAGGCCACCCTGACAGCCAAAAAAAATTCAGCTTTCACAGTGAGGAGTGTAATGCATGACGTCTCCAGCGACTAGACTCTGAATTCCCTCACCATGTGTGCGCCAAGGTCACAATTTCCATGGCTGCTCTTTGCCAGTGACAGAGTAGAGCTGGGTTACTAATGCAGGATCATCCTGGGAGATACAGGACTCCTCCAATGAATGACTGGCTCAAGGGCACCCTGTCAAGTTTGTGGAAACTTACTAGAGCTACATGGCAATATAAGACCTTTTTTCCCTCCATCTCATCCTCCTTCACAGGGGCTTCCATTACAGTCTGACAACTTTCTCAGCCTTCTCTGGCTCCCTCCCGCTTTTTCTCATAGGCATTTTCCCCAATCAGTCTCTAGTACTTCCAACTATGTCTTCTTAGGTGCTTCTCAGAGGACTCAGACTAACACAGTCACACCACCACTTAAAAGGCTGAACTAAAATTTGTACTGTAGACTATTTCTTTCCAAAGCTGGTATATTCAACTACTAACAAGAATATGGTCTTCATCCACATTCCCACGCTTTTCATCCAGCTTTAGTCTACCACGTTCTATCCAAACTAGGCCATTATCCATTTCCACTCCACTGCCTTCCATTTTTCAATGCCTTCTAATCTCCCTCTCAACATTTGACTCACCAATCAAGGCTGATACAAAATACTGCCTATCTTTTAAAGCTTTTTTAAAAACCATTTGACCCAATTTGAACTCTTCCTTAAATGTATCTCCATTTGTGCTTCTTAGTTTAAGAAAGATTTTAACAAATTGTGTTAAGTGTTGTCAAAATATGTAAGTTAGCTACATTCTCATTTCTACTATCGACTTCCTGTGTGACCTTAATAAGTGGACATTTTTGTGGCTCACTGTGTTCAATCTCAGGGTCAGCAAATATAAACAGAACAACTTCCAAGCTAGAGAAATAATCTTCATAGTTCTGAGGTCTTATGTGACTTGAAATTATATAAATACTTGTGTACTTTAGCATTTGTATTAACATAATGGCTTATATTCATTAGAATTTCTGTTGAATCACTGAAATAACTTGCCAGATGTTACCGTAAATTATAAGATTTCTAAGAATGTTTCTTTTTTTCAGTGATATTTCTCTCTCCCCCACTTCACTTTTCCTATTCCTCTTTCTTCCTCACTCCTTCAATTCCTCTCTTCCTTCTATTTATATCTCTTTCTTGGAAAAATGAATTATATAAAATGATTTGTTTCTATATTTTGTTAGTAAGGGTATGAGGACATAAGATTTCCTTGAAAGACAGTTAAAAATATAAGTCGATTTATCTAAAATCTAGCATCAAGAATCTATAGCTGCTAACATGATACAAAAGAGAGATAATTAGACTTTATGTGTCTCTTGAAGAAGTATTCTGTCTCTGAAGTAATCTTGTCAAATGTAAATAAATAAAATAAAAGAGAAACTTGATTTCGAGGAAGTCCTTATATCCAAATGCTAATTTTATGTAAATACAGATGACCTATGAACAGGTCAAATGACACTACAGGGATGCAATCAGCAGCTAGGTTTGTTTTTTTTTCTCCCCCAACGTTTGAATTGCAAGTGAGAAAGCAAATTGAAAGGGGATCCCTACAAAATAGGAAAGACTTAAACATCTATCAACCAATTGCAATGTAACCTTATTTGATCTTGATTCAAATAAGCAGTAAAAAAAAAAATATGAGATAATTGGAAATTTTAGCATTAAGTAAAAATGATGTTAAGGAGCTGTTATACATTTTTAAATAATCACTGCCATTGAGCTTATGTTTTGATATTTTTAAAGAGATATTGTTTAGAGGTACATACTAATATATTTTTTGTCATGGACTCTGGGTACATGGTAGTTTATTATTCTATTTTCTTTGTGTGAATGTCCATAATAAACTGCCCAGAGCAATTAACATCAGATAAAGGGAAATGCAGCTGCTGAGAACATAAGCCACAGAGACTAATTCCCTCTTTTCCTGACTCCCTCGGACTGAATGTTTGATTCTCAAATGTACCTGTCAGTTCCTACTGCAGTGATGACGTCTCACATCTCAGAGAATAGTCGTAAGCACTAATGCACAGGTGCCTGGTTGATCAGACATAATGTATTATTAACTAAAAATAAGAATTAGGATAAGCAAGAGATGTAGGGTACATGTGTTTTTTGGTCATTTTTTCAATACATCTTATTTATAGATGGCAAATCAAAATTACTGTCAGAAAGTATTTTAATGAACAAAAAGCCAAAATAAAGATACTGGATGATTTTCTGAAATACTCTTATCCAGAGTACATGCCCACCTTAAAGATAGGGATAACCTGCTGAGCAGAGCAGGACACCTCCAGGGAGCCCATGCTGATAAATAAAGCCAGGATTATATTGAACAATATTTGCTTTTTGTCTGTGTTCCAGGCTCAAGGTAGACCATTTTTGTTAAAAAAAACTGTCATGTGTTCAGATTCACAGGGCGTAGCTTACTCATCAGTGCATCTGCAACAGCCTAATTCCTAACACATAGGTCTTTAATAAGTATTTGTTGAGCAAGTGAACAAATAAACAAATTCATATTGATTTTACCTGATATTACATTAATTACATTTTAAATTAGTATCTTTCTGAGGAATTTGGAGATTTTAAATAGTGGGCCATTAACCAAATGTGATAATTTTGTCAGTTATGAATGATCATTAGCTTTCTTGTCAAGGGGTGTATCTTCTGATTACATCTCCATACTCTGGTCTTGTAGCCTGTAAGGAGCACACAGCATCACATAGTATAGAGGAAAAGTGTGGATTTAAATTACGGCTTCAGATAATCTTTACCATGCTGACCTATTTGCTCTTCCCCAAGAGTGACAAGCTCTCTTTGTCTTCCATGTCTTTGCTCATTCTGTTTCTTCTGGCCTAAATGTTCTTTTTATTTTTGTTTGACTGACTCTCACTTTTTCTTGAAGACTCAGCCCAGAGTAAGCTTCCTCCAGGAATCCTTGCTTAGGTATCCTTGGACTACTCTCAGAGAAACTCCCCTTCATTCTTATGCAAGATGTCTTACAAATGTCCAAACAAGTTTTTCTCTAATAGATCAGCCTCTATGATTGCAACTCGGTTAAAATATACTTACATATGTAAGAAGTGAGGAAGAAGGAACCACCTACTGGGTGGCATGTTCCTCCTCTGAACACTCCCTGCCTAAGCATGCTACCCTAGAACTTACTGTGCTACAGCACACTTAGTCATTTGTGTCTCCCCTAGCCCTGGTTGCTACCCCTACTCCATCTCATTCTAGCAGATACACACACACACACACACACACACTCTCTCTCTCTCTCTCTCTCTCTCTCTCTCTAAAATATATGAGTGTAGGGACTATGCCTCTATTTCTCATATCCTCAGTGCCTAAAATAGTGGCGGGTACACAACAGACTCTCAGTAAATATTCACAGTTGCAGACGAGGCTTGAAATTAAATAATCAAATGAAGTTGCCGTGAAACTTAATTCCCTATTTAAGTGGAAACATTTTCTCTCGTGAGATAAAACAAACATATACAGTTGATCCTTAAACAAAACAGAGATTGGGGCGCTGACCACCTGTGCATTCAAAAATTTGCATATAATTTAAACTGCCCCCAAACTTAACTAGTAATAGCCTACTACTGACCGGAAGTTTTACCAATAACATCAACAGTTAACACGTATTTTGTATATTGTATCTATCACATACTGTATTATAACAACAAAGTAAGCCAGACAAAAGAAAATGTTAAGAAAATCATAAGAGACAATACATTTACGATACTGTACCATATTTATCCATGGTGTAATTTTACACCGTCTATATACAAGACAAATTATCAGTTTAAAATGGTGGGCAACCACAGCTGCAGAGCTCCATATAGAGTACATACCAAGCAATTCAACATTTTCTTGTAATATCATGACCTTTCTCTGCTTCTTGGGAGCACTTTCAGCATCACCAGTGGCATTTCATACTGGTCCCATGGTGTTAATTGAGGTTAACACAATGAAAAATAGGGGAGAACAGAGAGGGATCATGTTATGGGAGAGACAAAGTGCTCAGGTGGAGATGATTAGTGTCACGTGATTAGTGTCACGTGGTGTTTTCAGTGGATACTCAAACACTTGAACTCACCGAAATAACAAGAGGTGACTAGAAAATTATTACAGTAGTACACTATGGAGTACAGTTAATTTTATGCAGTTATGATTTAATTTGCATCTTCATGTTTGTTTATATCTTTCTCAACTGTGAATGGCACCATGTCCAGTCTGTGTTTGTGTGCATAAGTTTTGAGAAATTTTAACTTTTTACAAGAGATCTGTATGTATTTTATGATAGCAAATTATAAAATAGAATAGTATCTATGTATGTTTTATGCATTTATGACATACTTTTTTCTTAGTTTTTCTGATATTTCCAGGCTAATTCATCTAGAATTCCTACAAATTGTCACAAATCTCCAAAATTTTTTTCCATATATTTATTGAACAAAATCATCATATATTGAGCCTATGCAGTCCAAACCCATCTTGTTCAAGGGTTAGCTGTACTTCAAAATAACATTACTCCTATTGGTAATAAAAGGAGAGTCACTTTCACAACTCCTTTGACGTCATAATGGACTGGTATAATTTAAGGAGCATCAAGAGAATCCAGTCTTTCTGCCTGGAAATAACATCCTGGCTGTGACACAATGCTTAAAATAACCGTAATTATTCACTCCTATAGTTTGGGTACTAAATGTTGCTGTTACAAAAATTTACCTTATAGAAGAAACCTGTTAGATGATTTCCCAGTAAGCATGATATTTAAGGAATAAACATAGGTCAAATAAATTTGGAGAGAGAAGATGAATACCAGATACACAGAGAATGGTACCTTAATAGCTAAAGAATATCATCAGGACACAGAGTTAATGGGGAATTCCCAAATTGTTAAAGGTACTGAAAATCAGCTCACGGATCTCCCCGAGTACCAGTATTGAATAGAACCCACTTGCCTACGCTGCTGTCCAGAGACGGATAATAGGTCATCGGCTAATTTCCCCCAATTCAATCACATACCACTTTCCTGACATTACTGTATCTGAGTATGACCTTTACTATTGTTTGACATTTATATTTGCATTAATTCACTTTTAAAAATTAAATGTCTGTTATAATCTCAGTCTTAAAAATTATATCTATAAAATCATGGGTTAAATATGCTATATTTTTGCATATACATTAAGAGAATAAAATAACTGCTAAAACAGTTAAATTCATTCCAAGCACAGAAACACTTGTTTAGGACTTAAGAAATTATTCTCCAAAATTAAATCAATTGAGTTTTAATTACTGAATATAAAATTTACTTGCAGTGTATTTCTTGGACAAATTATTTAAACTATCCACACCTCAATTACTTATCAGTAAAACAGGGCCAATAATAGCGCCTATATTTTAGAGTTCTGATAATTAAATACAAGAAAGCCTGAAAGAATTCAGCATACTGTCTTGAGCATATAGCAGATACAGTAAAGGTTAGCACTTACATACAACTTAATCATCAATAATGAGATCTCCTTTTTTTAAAGTAACTTCAAATACATTCTTTTCATTGATACTACTTAATTTATGCTTGAGACCTTGGAGCACTAGACGGTGTTATCTCCATTTTATTCAGCTGCATTTTACTAACACATAAACAACCTAACCTATCGATTCCCAGTATATCCTTATTAGAATGCTTCTCTGTTTAGGTTTTTCTGTGTAATTAAGGTTGATTTGCATCAATGTATAAGCAAACATTTAAGAAATTATTGTATAAACGGGTTAAATAAACTATCCAAAGGAATAAAATAAATCATGAGAAAGGTATTATACATTTAGAAAAATTATTTTACAGGAAACCTGATCTTCATGGAGGCACAGATTAAACACAGATACATCAAAATAGATACATATGCATTTATACATAGAAATATGAGTTTTGAAAAAAAAAGGGACTTGGGAAGAAAGAGCATCCTCTTTCTGAGAATGTCCCTACAAGCACGAAAAAAGATGATAGTTTAGATAGGCAACATGTGCAAAACTTGTATAGCACTAAGAAAGAGGCATTATGCCAAAGTAGAGTGGAAGTCAAGGAGGCTGGGGACAGAGGGGGATTAAAAATTTGCTCTAGCATTTTTTAAAAGATCTCTTTTTTGAAATTTTAAATCTTCAGTTTTATTTGTATGAGTTTCTGTTATTACTATTAGAAAAAAGAATTAAGGCATGATCTGAGGTTAGAGTTGAATGAATGAGAGCTACTTTTCTAAACCTTAAAACTCTCCTAAGTCATGAAATTTTAATAGCAGTGGCCCCCAATTTTACATTTTCATTATTTATTTAGTCTAGTCTATTGAGCTTAGTCGCAAAAGTAACGTCTCTGGCTCTGTTGCTTGTACTTTACAGCTTCACTTAGCATTCCAATTCTGATGCACGTGGTTTGTGCTACTTTTCACCTCTGTATAAAATGAACTAGCCTGTCATTTTAACTGTTTACCCCTCAAGGTGCTTTTGTCACTCAGTAAATACTATCTAAAGATGAGATTGAAGATTTTCTTTTTTTTTTTTTAGATGGAGTTTCACTGTTGTTACCCAGACTGGAGTGTAACGGCACAATGTCAGCTCACCGCAACCTCCACCTTCTGGGTTTAAGCAATTCTCCTGCCTCAGCCTCCCATGTAGCTGGGACTACAGGTGCGCACCACCACACCCAGCTAATTTTTGTATTTTTAGTAGAGACAGGGTTTCACCTTGTTGACCAGCATGGTCTCGATCTCTTGACCTCGTGATCCACCCGCCTCAGTCTCCCAAAGTGCTGGGATTATAGGCGTGAGCCACCACGCCCGGCCGAGGTTGAAGATTTTCAAACATCTATCTATAGAAATCTCATAGGTTGGCTATTTGGGTAAAGGTGATTGCCGAATTTTTGTATTCTCTTTGAGTTTCTCTTAAGATGAAAGGGAAAATTGAGTTAAGCAGTTTTCCATTCAACCCTAGTCCTTTCTCATCTTTCTCTTATGTCTTACCTGTTTTGTCTTTAGCTTACCCCCGCCCACCTTATTCTCTTATGGATGTCATGTGTTTGTATATGTTCTACTCTGAATTCTTTAGTACAATAGAAAAGAAATTCTTTTAAAATTACCGGTTTTTCCATAAAATATTTTACATTTCTTTCTGTGTAAACATCATGCGGTTTGTGGAGAAAATCTAATACAGGAAACTGGGTGGAGTAAGTCTATTGAGTAAGAACAAATAAAACATTAGGTTTCTTTGGTTTGGAAATATAAAGTTTAAACAATGACTTTCATTGTTTTCATCCATACTGGCTGAATGCCTTGTATATTTCAGAACCTCTATAGGCTTTTGATGTATAGCGGTGATAAAAAGAAAAGAAAAAAAATTTCCTCTCATGCAGCTTGCATTTAAGCATCTGCAAAAGGTATGATAATATTTCTAGTCAGTTAGGTTTCAAGGGCTTAAAGCATATGTAATTGGGGAGGTGACTTATTTAAGGAAAAAAGGACATCAAATCATAAATGCAAAGTTGGATCTATAATTGGATGATTATTTAGAATTAGAAAAATCTCACAAAATTGCAAATGCCAAGAGATATGCTTGGTGGGTGGACACACAGACACCATCAGACATTGGGGTGAAGTGGAACATATGAAATGTTTCCATAGCATATGAGAGAGCCTTGGAAATGGCTGGAGGGAGCCACCAGGTCCAACACGGTTTCAGATAGTGGATAGAGTGCAAACCTTGGACACCTAGACAGCAACAATGGGTGCAAACATTTGACGATGGGAACCGAGTGGGATGTTGCCCTTAGAAGAGGCCAGTGTGGGTATAAGACAATTCTGAATCCATATTCCCCTGACAGAAGCATCAGAGAATTACCATTCCTGTGATGGCAAGATACTGCCTGAGAGCTTTTCCTAGGAAAATGCCAACTTAATGGAATAGCTGCCCAAGTAATATTAAGTGATAAACTTGATATGACAAGACTTACCTAAGTTGGTAAGACTGATGTTGTAACTGTGGAAATGTCAGCTCCAAAATAAAACATAGTTCTGTTCGCCTACTTTGTGTAATGTTGAGACCCCTGAGACAGGATTAGAGTAAATCTAATGAACTGAAATTTCATAGCATCTCACTTGCTCAGGCCCCTTCCAGGCCTCTAAGGGGAGCTTCAGCAATGCTCATATGCTTTTTTTAAAAAGTTGCAAAGTATTTAGCCACATGATTCAGAAAACTGCCCCCTTCCACTCTGACGTTCATTACATCACACCTCTCCTCTTATCAGAGAATTCAACTATATGAGAATTCAGTTAAGTGGAAATTGCATTGTATACAGATTTATACATTTAGCTGGGGTTTAATGAGATACATACATGTGGTTTAGTGTCTTCCATGAAGAGTTAAGTTATTGCTAGCGGCCAGGCGCGGTGGCTCAAGCCTGTAATCCCAGCACTTTGGGAGGCCGAGGCGGGTAGATCACGAGGTCAAGAGATCAAGACCATCCTGGTCAACATGGTGAAATCCCGTCTCTACTAAAAATACAAAAAATTAGCTGGGCACGGTGGTGCATGCCTGTAATCCCAGCTACTCAGGAGGCTGAGGCAGGAGAATTGCCTGAACCCAGGAGGCGGAGATTGCTGTGAGCCGAGATCGCGCCATTGCACTCCGTCTCAAAAAAAAAAAAAAAGTTATTGCTAGCCTCCCATGAGGCCAAACTGAATTTCAGTGCATGACTGAATCAACTGAAAGTCTTAATTTGAAGATACGTTTCTCTGCCATGATTTAGAAATATTTATGTGGCAACCCAATGGAATTTTTTTCCTTCTGGGTATTAAACTGCTTTACCCAGGAGGTGATGGATGACACTGGAACAATTAATGGGATGTCTTAGGACCACCAAAAATGTGTCAAGAGAAGGGCAGAGCAAAATGGCCAAATAGAAGGCTCCACTGATCATGCCCCTGCAGAAACACCAAATCTAACAACTATTTACACAACAATCAGGTGAACATTCATAGTACCTGGTTTTAACTTATTGTCATTAAAAGCAGACAGGAAAGATGGTCTTGAATTGCTGATGCCACTGTTCCCCTCTTCCCTGGCAGCAGCCATGTGGCAGAGAGAGAAATTCTGTATGGTTAAGAAGAGGAGAGAATAGCGATTGTGACTTTGAATTGAACTCTATGCTGCCCTGTCACAACGGAAAGCAAAACTGGGCTGAACTCAGCTGATGTCTGCCCACAGAAGGGGCATTAAGACCAGCCCTATCCAGAAGGAAATTGCCCACCACAGCAGTAGGCATTTGAGTTCTGGCAAGCCTTTCCACTGCAGGGTAAATGGCTGTGGGGCACTAAATAAACATGAATGGCAGTCTAGGCCGCAAGGACTACAACTCCCATTTAAATCCTCATGCTGAGCTGGACTCAAAGCCAGTGGACTTGGAGAGCATGTGACCTACTGAGACAATAGCTGGGTAGCTAATGGAGTGCTTGTGACCCCCTTCCCACAAACACAAGTAGCACAGCGAGCAGTTCCAAAAGAGATCCCTTCCTTTCCTATGAGGAGAGGAGAGGGAAGGGAAGTGTAAAGAGAACTGTCTTGCCTCTTGGATACCAGCTCAGCCACTGTAGGATCGGGCACAGGGTAGAAATATGAGGCCCCCATTCCAAGAACTAGCTCTGGATGACATTTCTAGACACTCTGGAACAGAAAGAAGCCTGCTGCCTTGAAGGGAAGGACCCAGTCATGGCAGAATTTTGTCAGGACACCTGCTGGCGAAAGTGTCCTTGAGCCTTGAATAAAGAGCAATGACAGCCAGGTAGTATGGCATGGGACTTGAGTGACACTCTGAGATGGGCTGGCTTCAAGTGAGATCCAGCACACTCCTGGCTGTGGTAGCTACAATGAGAAACTCTTCATTCAGCTTGAGAGGAAAAAGTAAAGACTTTGTCTTGTACTTTCAATACCAGCTCAGAAGCAGGAGGGAGGGGAATGGGGGAGGGGTGTGGGTGAAACACCAAGGAAGATCCTGCAGTTACAGATTCCTTGGTTCTTATACAGGATTTGTTGACCTGCCCTGGGCCAGAGTAGAGTGCACTATCCTGCTCACTTTCATCACTGTTATTCAACACAGCACCGTAACTTATAGTTAGAGCAATCCGGCAAGAGAAGAAACTAAAGGGCATTCAAACTGGAAAGAAAGAAGTCAAAATACCCTTGTTTGGACATAATATAATCTCATATTTGGAAAAGCCTAAAGACTTCATCAAAAACTATTAGAACTGATAGAAAAAAATCAGGAAAATTGCAGGATATAAGATCAGCCTACAAAATTCAGTACCCAATAATGAACAGTATGAGGAGGAAATCAAGAAATGTCATTTACAATAGCTACAAATAAAATAAAATGCCCAATAATTATCATAATCAAGGAAGTAAAAGATCTATACAATTAAAGCTATAAAAAACACTGATGGAAGAAATTGAAGAAGAAGTAAAAAGAGGAAAGATAGTCCATGTTTATGAATTGGAAGTCTCAATGTTGTTAAAATGCCAATACTACCCAAAGCAATCTACAAATTTAATACAATCCCTATCAAAAAAATCAATGACCTTCTTCACAGACATGTAAAAAAACTATTATACAATTTATATGAAATGACAAAAGACCCAGAATAGCCAAAGATACCCTAAGCAAAAGAACAAAACTGGAGCAATCATGTCAATTGATTTCAAATTATATTCCAGAGATATCAAAATGAAAATAGTATGGTACTGGCATAAAAACAGACACAAAGACCAAGGGAACAGAATACACAATCCAAAAATAAATCCACACATCTACGGTGAACTTTTTGACAATGGTGCCAAGAATATACATTGGGAAAAGAGTAGCCTCTTCAATAAATGGTGCTAGAATATCTGACTATTCATATACAGAAGAATAAAACTGGACTGCTACCTCTTACTGTACACAAAAGTTAACTCAAGATGGATTAGAGGCTTAAATATAATATCTTCAACTATGAAACTACTCAAAGAAAACATTGGGGAAACTCTCCAGGTCATTGGTCTTGGCAAAGATTTCTTGATTAATACCCCATAGGCATAGACAACCAAAGCAAAAATGGGCAAATGGGATCACATCAAGTTAAGAAGCTTCTTGCATAGAAAAGGAAACAATGAGCAAAGAGCCAACCCACAGAATGGAAGAATATATTTTCAAACTGTTCATCTGACAAAGAATTAATAACCAGAATATGTCAAACTAAAACCACTTTATAGAAAAATTATGTAATAATCTAATTCTAAAATGGGCTAAATATCTGAATAGACATTTCTCAAAAGAGACATACAAATGGAAACAGGTATATGAAAAAGTGCTCAATATCATTGATCATCAGAGAAATGCAAATGAAAACTAAAGAGATATCATTTCACTCTAGTTAAATGACTTTTATTCAAAAATTTGGCAATAGCAAATGCTGGCAAGGATGTGGAGAAATTATCCTGCTGGTGAAAATGTAAATAGGTACAGCCACTATCAAGAACAGCTTTGAGGTTCCTCAAAAAGTATGTGATCCAGCAATCCCATTCCTAGGTATACACCCAAAAGAACAGCAGTCAGTGTATCAAAGAGATACCTGCACTCCCATGCTGATTGCAACATTATTCACAAAAGCCACGATTTGGAAGAAACCTAAGTTTCTTCAACAGAAAAATGGATAAAGAAAATACAGTACATACAAACAGTCAAGTACCATTCAGCCATAAAAAAGAATGAGATCCTGTCATTTGTAACAACATAGATGGACCTGGAGGTCATTCTATTAAGTAAAATAAGCTAGGCACAGAAAGACAAACCTCACATGTTCTCACTTATTTGTGAGAGCTGAAAATTAAAACAATTGAACTCACGGAGATAGAAAGTAGAAGGATGGTCACCGGAGGCTGGAAAGGGTAGTGGAGGGTGCAATGGTGGGAAAGTGGTGATAGTTAATGAATACAAAACTAGAGTTAGAAAGACTGAATAAGACTTAACATTTGCTTGTATAACAGGGTGACTATAGTCAAAAATAATTCAATTGTACATTTGAAAATAACTGAAAGAGAACAATTAGACTGTTTCTAACACAAAGGATAAATGCTTGAGGTGATAAATATTTGATACTTTATTTACCCTGATGTGATTATTACACATTACATGCCTGTATTAAATTAGCTTTTGTAACCCATAAATATACACCTACTATGTACCTACAAAAAAATTTTTTTTTTTTTTGAGACGGAATTTCGCTTTTGTTACCCAGGCTGGAGTGCAATGGCGTGATTTCGGCTCACCGCAACCTCTGCCTCCTAGGTTCAGGCAATTCTCCTGCCTCAGCCTCCTGAGTAGCTGGAATTACAGGCACGCGCCACCATGCCCAGCTAATTTTTTGTATCTTTAGTAGAGACGGGGTTTCACCATTTTGACCAGGATGGTCTCGATCTCTTGACCTCATGATCCACCCGCCTCAGCCTCCCAAAGTGCTGGGATTACAGGCTTGAGCCACCGCGCCCGGCCAAAATTTTTTTTTAAAGTTTAAAAATGTCCAGCACTTTGGGAGGCCGAGGTGGGTGGATCACGAGGTCAAGAGATCAAGACCATCCTGGTCAACATGCTGAAACCCCGTCTCTACTAAAGACACAAAAAATTAGCTGGGCATGGTGGCGCGTGCCTGTAATCCCAGCTAATCAGGAGGCTGAGGCAGGAGAATTGCCTGAACCCAGGAGGCGGAGGTTGCGGTGAGCCAAGATCGTGCCATTGCACTCCAGGCTGGGTAACAAGAGCAAAACTCCGTCTCAAAAAAAAAAAAAAAAGTGTATATGAAAGTGTCTGTATTTAAATGTTCCAATTCTTATCCTGCTATGACTAAAAGTGAGAAAGATGAGTAACTTTGTCAAGGATCAATATATTGAACATTGCAACGGAAGATAGATACCTTTAAAAATACTGAAACGAAGAGAAACAGTTGTGATATACTTAAAACGTATAAGTTGAAATATTACTTTAAATAGAAAAGTCTATTTTAGTAGAAATTTAAATAGTTTTGTTATAATTTTAGAAGTACTTCATATTAATTTTTAAAAACAATACATGATATATTAAAAAAACTAATCATGATACTACCACCCAAAGACAATGCTAATATTTCAACCTGTTATCCAAAACTTTAAGAATCGCCTGCTTATTCCCAGAGCTAATACTGGCAGAAAATGAAAATAAATGCACATTTTCTCACAAGAGTTTACAAACTAAAACAATCTACAAATGGAAGATGGACTATATTTCACCTTCTATGTTATTTCGTTATCATGCCACTATGAAGAAATATCTAAGACTGTGTAATTTATAAAGAAAAGACATTTCATTGACTCACAGTTCCACATGGCTGGGAAGGCCTCAGCAAACTTACAATTAAGGCAGAAGACACCTCTTCACAGGGCGGCAGGAGAGAGAATGAATGCCAGGCTAAAGGGGAAACCCATTATAAAACCATCAAATCTCATGAGAACTCACTGACTCTCACAAGAGCAGCGTGGGGGGAAATGCCCCCGTAATTCAATTTTCTTCTTCTGGTCCCGCCCTTCACACTTGGGGATTATTACAATCATAGATGAGATTTGGGCAGGGACCCAGAGCCAAACCATATCACCATAGGAATAACAACGTTGACTTCCTGTTACACATTCCTTAGACGCCTATGGGCAACGTAGTCCTGAGTTGACCCATGGACGGCATAAGACAGTTAAGCAACAAACCTTCCCTGAGTATTGTCAAAGAGATTGATTAAAGGTATCAGAGAGTTGGGGTATTGTTTTCACTACTTTAGCTGTAAGTTGCCCCAAACTCCAGATGGGTCTATACAACTCTCCTACTGTGTCAGGAAAAGATAAAATTAAGGGAGAGAAATTGGGACAATACAATGAAACAGGAAAGGAAAAATTCTAGAATATCTCTGTCCACTATCTTAAGCGCTTTGGAAAATATGCTTTGTAGAACAAATATTTTCGTGTTTCGGCATAACACAAATCTCTAGGGAAGTAGAAAATTGGCAAAGATAATAAGCTGAGTTTTAGCAGTAGAGTTGATGACAAGTCTGAACTTCATGTCTGACTTTTGAACAGTTGCAAAAAGCATGATTAAAGCTTAGAAGCACAAATTTTCCTGTTCCACAATGGTCTAAAATAACACACGGATGGCAAACCAAACCAAGTCTTTCCATAATAACAGTGACAAAGTCTGAGCAAAGCAGTGAAGTTATAGATCCTTCAGTTTTAACCAGTTATGGATGTTAATAGTTCCTCCTGTAAAATTAAAATCAGTACCACATACTATGAGACGTTTATAGGACAAGCAAGGTATAATAAATGTAATAGTATGATAAACGTATATTATAGACAAAATAAATGAGAGAAAGTCAGGGAGGAACAAGCAGCTGTGACCTGAGGCTTTTGTGGAAAACATGTGAGTGAGTATTATTTGAGCAGGACCTGTTGGTTGGACAACATTAATAACTAGCAAGAGTTTAAGGGGACTTTTCAAAACTGAAACAGCAAAAATTAAATTACACTAATGAGCACATTGCTCAGAATGGATGGTGAGAAAACAGACCTTGGGCAAACAAAGGATACATGATGACAGATAGTGGGAAAGAAGTGGATAGAAGGTAAGTCAAATAATTTTGCATATTATAAAAAATATTAGTATTGGGAATAATGGGTCAGAATATATTCTTAGACCAGATTGTAACCGCTGGTCAATTTGAGACAAATCTCTTGTCTGTTATCTCATTTTCTTTCTCTGTAAAATGAGGTTATACATGGCTATTCTAGTTTAAAATATGCTTTAAATAAAAAAAAAAAACTAAAATGTACTAAATGCTTCCTCTGTGAGCAGAGCCCTGCTTTGTAAGCATCTATTTGATACTTGCAACTTTATGAGATAGATTATGTCATTATTCCCATTTTAGAGATGACAAAATTAATACTCAAAAACAGTATTCAAACATTTTATAACTAGCTGACTGGGAAAAATGTGATGACAGGTGAACATTTTAAGGTAAATTAGTCAGGTAAAATGAATAGGAAATAATGCATAGTGAGGGAAATGCGGAGTGGAAGCAAATAACTTAAGAACACAGTCTGAAAATCAACATACGCATTAATGAGGGTGCCCCCATTTTTTCTCTGTGTAGTGGGAGCACAAAAAAATGAAGCACCCTAAGAGACATTTCAGTGAGTTTTATTCAAAAGGGTTATATAGGAATATATAAAAGAAGACTGGCAGAATTTGGTTTGGGGTCTAGTGAGGCACAGTTTAATTTTACAGGTAACTCCAACATTTACCATCTGGATCCTGAACAAGATGCCTTGAACCTTAGTTTTCTCACCTATAAAATAAAAGCCATGATACCTACAATGTCAGGTACTTTGAAGAGTGAAGTTAAAGACTATACAGAATGCCAAGATTGTTCCTGACTTTTCTTAATTGATGGCTTAATTGGTAGCTTACCATCATGCTGATGGTGGGTTTGGAATTTTCATTAAAGCACCTTATAAGCTGAGGTGATAATGGCATCCCTTATTACATATAGTATTCAAATTAAATCTTAATTGAGCATGTACTATGAATCCACTTCTAACTATGGGAAAATACAAAGTAGTATGTGATGCTGACCCCTTATATTAATATTTTACCATCCACCAGGAACATAAGTATATAAAGAGTAAACAAAAATTCAAATCAGCATATGATAAATGCAGTAAGAGAAGTGTGGGTAGAATTAGAGTAGAGAAATGAAAGACCTAATTTTTGGTTATGAGCTGAGGAACATAAACGCCATGATCTGACTTTTGGAAAATGGGGAAAATTTCAAAATACACAGATAAGATCTTACCAGGCATAGGGACCGGGAGAATGAAGAAACATTAAGAGGGAAATGACCATACTCTGGTTGAAGTGAAAAGTACATACAGCAAGAATCATAAAAGTAAAGTTACATAGAGTTTGCCAATGATTTTCAATGATAGGCCAGCAATGAATTTAATTCTTCGGGAAGCAGGGAAAGAGTCACCTTTAGAAAACAAAACAAAACAGAATGGCATAAAAGATTGGTGATATAGGAAGATTAATATAGAGCAAAAATAAATTGGAAGTATGGCAATGGGGCAGGCTAATGCAATAACTGAGGAAGTCAAGATAAAAAACATAACTCCTTTAGCCATAAGCTTTCATACAAAGATCCTTTACTTAAGGAAAATTTATCCCTCATAATTGTTTTCCCTTTAAATAGTGATCTATTTTTCTCCTTTAAGACCCAGAGTGCAGGAGGTGTAACTGATATCAAAATTCCAAGGAAGGGATGAACACGGTAAGAACAAAAAACCCAGGAGCCAGGTGAGGAGATAGGTGCATATTCACTTGTGTGAATAGTATTTTTTTTTTTTTTTTTTTTTTTTGAGACGGAGTTTCCCTCCTGTTACCCAGGCTGGGGTGCAATGGCGCAATCTCGGCTCACAGCAATCTCTGCCTCCTGGGTTCAGGCAATTCTCCCGCCTCAGCCTCCTGAGTAGCTGGGATTACAGGCACGCGCCACCACGCCCAACTAATTTTTTGTATTTTTAGTAGAGACGGGGTTTCACCATGTTGACCAGGATGGTCTCGATATCTTGACCTCGTGATCCACCCGCCTTGGCCTCCCAAAGTGCTGGGATTACAGGCTTGAGCCACCGCGCCCGGCAGTGTGAATAGTATTTAACAATTATTTTTGGAAGCTGTTAAGCCCAGGAATGTCCTGTTTTGGTCTAAAACATTATCATAATTAGAGGAGAGAAAGAAGGAAAATAGGGGCATCATAACATAGTTGCTCTTCTCAGAAACGCTGGGCTCAAGTTACATCTTACATTAGTTCTACAATGCTAGGCACACTGCATAATAACCTCTGTGCCTCAATGTTCTTATCTATAAAATGGTTGTTTCATAAGCATATTGTGGCAACCAAATGGCAAAATGCATGAATCAACTAAAAAAAAATAATCTACCACATAGTAAATAGTAAATGATATTCTGTTTCTGTTGTCATCTGTATCAATTATTTTAGGTAGAATCCATTGTAATATTTCAAATATGTGTTAATGAACACTTAGACCAGAATACTTAGCAGTGGAACTAAGAAAGTAGAGAAATAAAAGGAAGTCTTTGTGAAAAAAAGGTGAGGAAATTAACAAGATTTATGCGGAGTAAATGAAATAATAATAGCCCTTGATCTCACAGAACTAAGAAGACTGCAATGCTAGTTATGAAATCTGCCAATCCTAAAATCACATGTTAATATAATAAAAACTTGTGATTGGGACAGTGTTTGGGACTTGAGCCAAAGATAGGGAGTCACCATACAAAGTCACTGTGGGATGCACAAGGGCCAGTTTATTGTGGGAAAACAAATAGAGATAACTTCAGAGGGCAGAAGAGATACTTGAGCAGCACACAGTGTAGAGAATAGACTAAGAAAAAGAAAGAGACGATGAAGCCAGAAAATGCAATACAAACCAAAAATTTGCTGCTTCAAAAATGAAGCAGAAAAATAAGATCTCCACGTTAAGGGGTTTAACACTGTTCATTGCTCCAAGTTCAATAAAAATGGGAATTGAAGTAAAAACAAATAACGTGAATCAGAAATTACAAGTTAATTATGTCCCTTAAATATACAATATTGTTAGAGGCATGTGAAAGGAAGTCAATATAGAGTAAAACATGCGCCAATGGACGCATCAAATGGACAAGGGACAAGGCAATGAATTTCCAGTCATCTTTGCAAAAGCAAAGTGGGTAGAATACAGACTCGCTGGTGATTCTTAAGACATCTTGCATAATATTCTGGCAAAAAATAACTGGAAAAATAATTAGGCCGGCGTGTAGTTGATTGGATATCATGAATTGGCAGTGGTCAAGAGCCAGGTGATTCTCCATTTTGCATGCTTGGCTGATATGGTTTGCCTGTGTGCTCACCCAAATCTCATCTTGAATTCACACTTGTGGAGGGACCCAGTGGGAGGTAACTGAATAATGGGGGCAAGTCTTTCCCATGCTGTCCTCGTGGTAGTGAATAAGACTCACAAGATCTGATAGTTTTAAAACGAGGAGTTTCCCCTACACGGGCTCTCTCTGAGTGACAGCAGGTCATGCATGTAAGATGTGACTCGCTCTTCCTTGTCTTCTGCCATGAATGTGAGGCCTCTCCAGCCACATGGAACTGTAAGTCCATTAAATGCTTTTCCCTGTATAAATTACCCAGTCTTGGGTACACCTTTATCAACAGCATGAAAATGGACTAATGCACTGGCCGATAAAAGAGAGCCAATCCAAGGTTCACAATGGTGCCCTCTGAGTTCAAAATAGTTCTAGAGTCTTAGAGGAACAGGAAACACAGCATAGAAATAGCTGCTCACAGAGGAAGGTTAGCACCCAAACAATTTCTCTAACTGGTCGTAACTGCCTTTTTCAAAATAGAATCCAATAATGTCTTGGCAGCGCACATTAAAATGGTGGATATCTAATGTTTTATAAACAACTTGATAGTTTCTTAAGTTGGCTTTACGCCTGAAAATAATATGCATTTGGATGCTAAAGGGGAGTAAATAGCAGAAGAACTATAAAAATTAAATCGAAGTGTAGCCCTCTGCTGAACCTTTTAGTTGTCTCACCCTGACAGTCTGAATTTGGCAGGGACCCGCTTGGTCTGCTCCACCCTCCTGGCAAGTCAGCCATCTGGCGGGTTGCACCTGTCTCTAACAGCCCTACCAGTCCCATGAGCCCTATGTTGGTTTAAATGAAGTAGGAGCTAATGGGACTTGAATTACATCTGGAATGGAATGGAAATGTGTGAAAAGGCGGGCTAAGCAAAGCCAATTAGCTAACCCAGAATGGATAAACTAAACAGAGTAATTGGAAAGAATGGCAGAACAAGGTTAAACAAAATAGCAACCAAGATGATGAATGTACTTTGAAAAAAAGAGGCAGACAAGTTTATGGTCTTGGGGGAGAAAACAGAACTCCATCTGCCTATTCAAGAGGCTACAGCTTCTCATTCATATTAAAGATAATTGTGAACTATGCTCTAGCAGCATTGCTGAGACAAATTGCTTCAGGGAACAGGCTTCCACTCTCCTAACCTCGGCTTGATGACTTTCAGTACATAAGGAGCGCTGTGCTGCTGTCAAAGGAGCAGAATCTGTGCCTAGAAGAAATTAAAATGAAAGAAGAGAAAAGCTTCTAAAATACCGTATCATTCCTCCCTAAAACAATGATGATTTTTAAAGTAGAAATTGCTGAAATGGTCTAGAAATTTTATTTCACTTTGCACATTATTTTGCACTGTCACAATCTCTTAGCCATTACTGTGGTTTCAGTCATTACTTACTGCCCCACTTCCTATTTGCACAAGTTCACACCAGCAAAATAGATATCGCATGATTAAAATTGATTTTGTGTTTTATATTGAAATGCTAAGGAATATGTGACATAGTTATATATACAGCATGCACACTTTTATGATAGTTTGTGGAGCTTCACAACCTTGTAATAGCTCTGACTGCAAAATAATAATAAATAATTATAAATATACAAATAATAAATAATCTCAGATGCCAAAAATATTAAGACTGAGAGCTTTTGGAATCATTTGATCCAAAAATTAGTAAACAAATAACATATTGGAATTAATTTACATGTGTATGTATGTGTGTATATTCAGTTATCTATTTATCAGTTTTTCATCAGGACTAACAAGTCAACAAAAAAATCTACATGTCTGAAGTGTAGATTATTTGGGTTAATCAGGATTCTCTCGGCTACACATTTTAGAAATAAGTAAGAAGCCACTATATTCTATGACCTGATGGTTATAATAAAAAGTTCACATGCCCCGACATTTACTAAGTTTTCCTTCTTTGTGCAAGTCCAGAGAGAGAGAGAGAGTATATACATTTTTTTTTAAGAGCTTATTCGTGGCAACATCTAAAAATTTTCTGCATTTTCAAACAAATTTTCTGTCTCCAAACATTTTAAATATTTACAACTCATAAAACCATTTGTGCAGTTAGTAAAAATAATTTGGATAGAAGGGAAATGTTTCAAAATCTGAAAAGAACAATGATCACTAGATATATGGGAGGGGGTGTGTTTAATCTTGATAAGATAGATACTGTCATAAATCTGGTAATCATATTTCCATCTTCACATTATATTTCTGTATTTCAAGTCTTCCGCTCGAAAGGTTTTATTTGAACATCATGGCAACATATAATAAAACTCAGGGAGATTAACATAAAGTCACACAGTGGTTTCCTTGGGAGCAGTTTGGGAATCACAGGTTTTGTTTTTGTCCTTCACATGAACTCCTGAGATATCTTTAGTCCATCAGAAAGTGAAAGAAAAACTATTTAACTTTGTGAGAACTACTATCAGAAAGAAAAGCAAATGATTTGACTGCAGAAATATTTCATCTAGAGTTATCATTACTTTATCTTATCTGGTCCCTCACACATACACAAACATGTGAATAAAATTTCTGTATTGATATTACTTTTCCTCTTTTAAATCGGCCTGATGTATTTCTTTTATCAGTGACATATAAAGGAAGCTTTGATTTAGAAATAGTTTTGGCCACTTAAAAATTCATTTATTTATTGTAAAGTTCTCAAATAATCTTCCTTTATCTGGGCTATTCTGCAGAAATAAATAAAATGAGACTAACTGGGCTAAATGCCAAGAGAAGCAGTCATTAGACAAGCCCAGAGAAGTTGCCAAACCTTCTACACTATCAGACAGAAGTGAAGAGAAAGGCTCAAATGGTAATGCAAACACTGAATTCTAATTTGGGGCTTTTTTCAAGACTTAAGGATTTTATTGTCATTAGGGAGAATTTAGGATAAGCTACCTAATGAAATACTTGTTTGGAAGTCAAAAGGCTTAAATTCAGGTCTGAGAGAACTTAATGTGGATTCGTAGATTAATCAGTGTAATTAATCCAATCTATATGAATTTTCTTTATAAAATCACTCATTTTCTACATCTTACCTCTCTGCATTTATAGACTAAGAACTCTCTCCTTTTAGCTATTTTAAGAAGTGAATTCAGTGATATTATTGAATGAATCTGTGGATTTGAACTTCATAAAGATATGTTATGATTCTAGTCATCTTCACATTTTAAGAAGTTCTTCCAGATACTAACAGGGCCTTTAGAAAGACTACTCCTTTCAATTTTTCTTTTAAAGTTATTTTCAAAAAAGAATTTGAAAATGGAGACAAAGTACTGGTTGATTTTAAAGCGAATTAAGGAGTTGTTTTGGACAAAAGCTATGCATCTATCAGAAAACTACATTATTCCAAGTGTGGAATTCACTTGAAGATAGTGTATTAAATTTAAATATTAACTGAAGTCGTGCCAATCCTTCTTTTGACTATAGGGAATTCAGGGTGAAGAGGGTAAGAAAGGTGATTGATTATACTTAGTAGTGCTGCATAGAAAACATCATGGCTTCCAGATCTCTTGATAATTGGGTATCTCTTTCCTTCTCATTCTCCAAGGAGATAGAGGTTTTAAAAATGACTCTTCCTCTATCATTCTACCAATAAAAACAATAAAAAACAACAATAATACCACAATATAATAGAGCCACTAGCAGACGTGGATGAATCACAAAGGTTAAAAGAGAGCTGTAACATTATCGAAACATGACCAACAATTTGCAAAGCATATTAGATGATAACAAAACCTATGGTTTGAAAAACTTCAATCTTAGTAAAACC
This sequence comes from Saguinus oedipus, assembly GCA_031835075.1. NCBI lineage: Eukaryota > Metazoa > Chordata > Mammalia > Primates > Cebidae > Saguinus > Saguinus oedipus. The sequence continues at coordinate 90,245,512 of CM063184.1, read as the reverse complement.
TTAACAGCAAGGACCTAAAAGTTCTGCCATCCTAATATAAATGATATGGGACAAGGCAATATTCTGAAAGAACTGTTTATTTACATATACTTGTTATGGGTTATTGTTAGTTGTTTAGACCGGAGGAAATGAAGACTGAGATTAAATTTATGCCATCTCAGTGCTTCTCAATCTTCCTCAACAAAATTGGTTATCTCTGAAAGATCTTACTTTATTTATTATTTATTTATTTATTTATTTTTTTGAGACGGAGTTTCACTCGTTACCCAGGCTGGAGTGCAATGGCGCGATCTCGGCTCACCGCAACCTCCTCCTCCTGGGTTCAGGCAATTCTCCTGCCTCAGCCTCCTGAGTAGCTGGGATTACGGGCATGCGCCACCACGCCCAGCTAATTTTTTTTGTATTTTTAGTAAAGACGGGGTTTCACCATGTTGACCAGGATGGTCTTGATCTCTTGACCTCGTGATCCACCCGCCTCGGCCTCCCAAAGTGCTGGGATTACAGGCTTGAGCCCTAAAAACCTCCTCTTTCTGTTACTAAATATAACCTGGTTTAGGAAAAACAATGTAACTAGTTTCAAAGTTGTAGTTTCCTAGTAGTAAAAACCAAGTAAAGAGTACTTCTATCCAAATTTTCTTTTGAAGTTATTTTCATTAGATATGAAACATTACGAAACAACTGAAAGAGTGCTCTAAACTGAAGACACAGAACTTCACAGTCAAGACTATTATAACGGAGTGTATTTTAGAAGCCAAAGTGTCAAAGCCATTGGATGGTGGCGGTTTTCACCTTTGACATATGTTGGCAAATACGAAGACGCCGAGTCCAGAGATAAGATTTTTCTCACTCGAATTTGCCACTATTCAATTCCTTACTAATACTTTTTAGCCAGAGATTTTACTGATGCCACAGGATGGAAAGAATGAATACCAATGAGCCCATCATTGATAATACCGTCAACTCACACTGCTTCCAACTACTGGGGACAATTTCTTCATTAAATTCCAATTCTCCTTCTCAACTAAGTCTTTTTCATAACCAATGAACCAGTAAATAAAGCCTCACATTGTTTAGAAAACTGTGCCTGTCATGGAACCTACATTTGTCAGACCAAAGCCCGGGAGAGTCCCATTGATCAGGCCTTGTCAGCTTGCATTACTCAGGCTCAATAATCCCGCCTCACAGGCTTCACCTCTACGTCCCGCCTGGAGCTCCCTGATAGACTGTTCCTTCTTGCACAGATTCCTAAGGGGCCCTTTGAGAAATGCTTCATTGAGGACTCTGGTGAAGAAAACAGCACCTTAATGAAAGACATCTACCAGAGCATAATTAAGGGCTATGCAGCCCATTGCTGTTGCCATCAGTAATTTTATCCATTTGTCACTTATGAGGATGACAAGGAACCTCTTTTTAACTGCAAACTTAGGTGGTAGGAGAAACTATTAAAGTGAAATTGAAGAATGGGATGTGTTTCAAAAGCGGTTTTAATAGAAATGTGTTCCATGTTCTTTACGTAAACAAGCCCCAATCCTTGATCTCTCAGTTGGTTTAGTTAGATTAAGGAAAATAGCTTCAGGAGAACAGATAGCCAAGATGGAACAAAGGCCAGAGACTGTCAGGGAAACCATTTAGCACAAGAGGTAAATGTTTGTTTTAATTGTGACAAATGTTGTTAGTACAGGATCAAGATGTGGTAGATTTAGCTCTTTGTCATTGCAAAACTCCTCAACACAGAACTAGAGTGGAGGATCACTTAAGGCATGGGAATGCATCCTGGAATTAAAAGTGACAGAAATGAAAAGCAGAAATGGATGACAAATAAGCTCTCTTACAAGGTCCTCCCCTGCTCTATCCAATTTTCCTAATTCCAGCTTCTTTAAGAGAATTAAAATAAATGAAAAGATGAAAAGAGTGCTTATTTATACCTGCTTTAAAATGCTAAGCACATGTACACGCACACTCCCCATTCAGCCTTATTCCGGCATTATATGCAGCTGCTGCTCTGGTCTAATTGCCTTTGCAGAGCAACAAAGGAAGTAAATGACTTTGTTTTAGTTAAGTTGCAAATCAGATTCCTCCCAGCTATGGTGGCATCTGTGGGCTTAGGGCCCCTTTAGAATGACAGTGTCCAATTACCAACAAACATTGCTCTTCTCCCAAAGGAAAACAGAAGTCAGGGGGGATCTGTGAGGCAGCACATGGCCAAACAATTTCAGGGTCTGGTTACCTTTTGACATCACAATATTTATTTAGTGCTAATAGTGGTAAAATATGTTCCCACCCAGATGGAATTATAAATGTCCAGGTTTAAAACACCCAGTTCAAATGCTAGATGAAAACAATGTGTCCAGTCAAGTTCCTTAAACAAATTTCTAATTATTTGGAAAGCCCTATTGTTAAGATGTTCTTTGATGTTTATGGAAGAATCATACTTTTTATTCTGATTTTTAGGATCTCATCTTTTCCTCACTAAATACACAGCTCATTGAATGTTTATGCCAGTCTACAATTGCATATTAAAAATTCTGAAATCCAAGAGCTTCAAAATCTTAAAATTTATTTTAATGTATTTTGGTGGTTAAATCTGACCAACTTGAACTTAATTAAGCATTGAAGCATTACTTAATATAAAGATATGCATATTCTTCATTTACCGGCTTAGTGTTAATATTTATACTTTGTATTCCAGTATACAATTTTAGGGCACTATCCGAGGCTTAGAAGGGGTATTATGTAATATACGCTACATGCCCTGTATTGACTTTGTCAAATTGGAAGACTACTGAATGCTGAAAATCTGTCTCCAAGGAATTTATTTGCTTGTGAAACTGAATTCTCATTCTACCACCTGATCCAGATTTTTCTTATAATTATGGTGTTTAGCTTAGAAGTTTCCACATAGCAACTTATCTTGTTGTTTTTTCTTTCTGTAAAAAACACAGACCACTTCTGCTTCATTATTTCTTTTCCATTCTTTCTTGAGCCTCCCCAATCTAAAGAAGCCTTAGGCTAACCGTAAAAGTATTAATTATATAAAGCCAATTCTAAAATCTTAACTATAAACAATCTAAAAGAAGTAAGTTATAGGGCCAGGCGCGGTGGCTCATGCCTGTAATCCCAGCACTTTGGGAGGCCGAGGCGGGTGGATCACGAGGTCAAGAAATCGAGACCATCCTGGTCAACATGGTGAAACCCCGTCTCTACTAAAAATACAAAACATTAGCTGGGCACGGTGGCGCGTGCCTGTAATCCCAGCTACTCAGGAGGCTGAGGCAGGAGAATTGCCTGAACCCAGGAGGCGGAGGTTGCGGTGAGCCGAGATCGCGCCATTGCATTCCAGCCTGGGTAACAAGAGTGAAACTCCGTCTCAAAAAAAAAAAAGAAGTAAGTTATAATAAGCTTAATTTTACTTAAAATATACTTATTTATGCATATTTATCCCCATAAAAGTTATTTTATATTGAATCATTTGACTCACAATATTTTAAAATATATATAACACTTGAATTATTATTAAAATAATAAAGTGGATAGTTACAAATTATACCCCCTCCATATGTATCAAAAGTTTCTGTCCACACTGAACAGATAAGAAATAGCTTGTAAGATAGGAGGAGATACTAGCTGAGCGTAAATAAGGCTTAGGAAACTTAAAGTTTTGACACTTCTAATATTATAAAAAGTATTATTTTACATGAAACTTTCCATTGTGCTTTTTAGGAGCACTGAATCATAGATTCCTAGTATTAGTTGACCTTTTTAAAATCTACTTTTCATGAGAAGTAGCCTCTGGACAACATCCTGACAGGTGATCACCTAGTATCTCCATCATGGGATAAACGGTGCCCCAAAATTCTTATGTTGAAGTCATAACATCCAGTACCTTATGTTGTCACTGTATTTTGAGATAAGTACTTTAATGAGGTAACTAAGAAGAGGTTGTTAGTATGAATCATAAGCCAATAGACTGGTATTTCTACTAAAAAAAATAAAATTTGAATACAATATTAAAATGAATTCTTTTAATTTTATGTTGCCTTGGTGTATTAGTCCATTCCACGCTGTTATGAAGAAATACCCAAGATTAGGTAATTTATAAAGAAAGAAGTTTCAGGAGGCTGATTCAATTCTCCTGCCTCAGCCTCCTGAGTAGCTGGGATTACAGGCACACGCCACCATGCCCAGCTAACTTTTTTTGTATTTTTAGTAGAGACGGGGTTTCACCATGTTGACCAGGATGGTCTCGATCTCTTGACCTCGTGATCCACCCGCCTCGGCATCCCAAACTGCTGGGATTACAGGCTTGAGCCACCGTTACTTAGCAAACTGTGGTTGGAAACCTCATATGTGCCAGGAGTTGTGAATTTTAATAACATACGTATCTTCCTCTTGAAGTGGCCATAGTTTGTTTTGGGTTTGTTTAGAGCATTAGAGTAGAAATTAGAGAATAAGTAATTGGAGTATACTCAAAGTTCTATAGGAACAGTGGTAAGAGGACAATTGCTTCTATTGATTATTATCAAGAAAAATTATTTTTAATGCGATATTTGAACTAAATCTTGAAGGGTGAATATGAGTTTTCCAAACACGCAAATAATGAATTACAGTTCAGGCAGAGTGAATCCAGCCACGGTCTATTCAGAAAACAAGAAGTAAGGTGGTAGAGAAAGAAACACTGTAGATGCAATTAATGCAACCAGAATGGGAGGGGCCTTGTATGATGTAGTTAAGAAGTCTACGTTTTACTTTGTAATTGATAGGCATTCTTAAAGGTTTAACCTCAGAACATAACTGTCTGTGAAAATTCAGTTGAAAGTTCTGATATGAAAATATGGGGATTCAGTTCCTGTTAGAAGACCCCTCTTCTATGGTCATCAATTCCACTACAATTACACATGCATTTAAGTTAAGAAACACTAAACTATTTCTAAACTCAAAAGATTGATTAAGAAATACCCAAGTGTCAAAACTACTAAATAACTCAAAGCTACTCACTAACTTAAGCTAATGATACGGTAATCTGTGAGGATTTTAAATTGTCAGGAGGTCATAGTGGCCATGTTGAAATTTAATGCTTAAATCCCAGTGAGAAATGTGGTGTTAGAGCTGCATGAGGCGTAAACCTGAAATGAGGTCCTGAATAACAGCAAGGACTGCCCGTTCCATAAAAACAGAATTGGTCACATTTTATTCACCACCTTCAGAAAGGACAAGGAAGAGTGTCGCCTTCCAGAGGCTAAGGGTGGAAACAGTCATATCCTAGATATCCAAACCCAAGCCCAGGCCATTCCTCAGCAGGTGAGGTTTACATTCACTACTATCCATGAATATGGAATGCCAAGCTAAGAAATCAATATGAATACTAGTCCAAACCACTCATACTGGTTTTTGTTGCTGTGTAACAAATTGACACAAACTAGGTGACTGAAGTCAATACCCATTTATTATCTCACAGGATTTTTGGTAGGCTAAAGACCTGGTAGACCCCCTTGGGTTCTCTGCTTATGGTTTTATAAGGCTGAAATCAAGGTGTCAGCTAGGATGAGGCTTTATCTGGAGGTTCCAGGAAGAAATCTGTTCTGAACTTATTCAGGTGATTGGCAGAATTGAGTTCTTTGTAGATGTGGGTTTGAGGTAACTCTGTTCCTTTTTTAACTTTGATTACATTTTAAAAATCCCTTTTGTCCTCGTGTTAGTCAATGTTCAACCAAAGAAAAGGAACAGGAGATGTATATTAAGGGATTTGTTGCAAGGAATTAGCTTATGCAAGTGTGGGGAATGGCTAGAAAACTCCAAAATCCATAGGAAAGGTCATCAGAAGGGCAGACTGGAACTCTCAGGCATGAACTGAAACTGACAGCAATAGAGTTTTTTCTTCTGAGTAATCTCAATTCTACTCTTCAGACCTTTCAACTGATCAAATCACGTCCACCCAAATTATCTAGGATCATCTCCGTTACTTTAAGTTAGTTAGTTGTTTATAAACTTTAATCACCTTTACTAACTACCTTCTGTAAACCAAAAGTGTAATTCTAAGGCCCCCAACTGATTAAATGAACCTTTCTTATGACCAAGGAGACCCAAAGAAACTAAAAAACTACCTCAGGCCATCATAGAAAGGGGAAGGGGGTCAGACATGTCTCATTATACTCTCCCCCTTTTGGAGTTCAGCCACAACTGACTAGCATTGACATTAAAATAGAGATCCTAAGACTGACGGGACAGACTCTGTAGCAGTAAGATAACAAATCCAATGTGACTCTGGTATAACATCAAACGACAACAGGTGCTAAAAGGAAATCAAACTATTTTACCCCAAAATATATTTCTTTGACATACTGTGAAATAGCCCTGCAAAGCTGTCTCTTGCAGGGAAATTTTTTATTCTGTAGAGAATCTACTTCCCTTACTGGGTCTTTCCTAAAGTATAACACCTTCCATAGGAGCCATCCACATCTATTCTTCTGAAGCCTACTACCAGGAGGCTTCATCTACATGACGAGAACCTTGGCTTGCACAATTCCCAACACCATCCTTACTGTAACTCACGCTGATTTCACCTTTTCAAGCAGAGTTTAATGCTTTCGACAAATTGCCAGTCAGGAAACCTTGAAATCCACCTGGAAGCACACCTTTTCCCCTGCTACACGCTTTGCCTTTCCAGGCCAAACCAATGTATAGCTTACCTGTATTGATTTACATCTTTGCCAGTACCTCGTGTCTCCCTAAAATGTATATAATCAAGCTATAACCCAACCACCTTGAGCACCTGTTGTTAGACCTGCTGAGGATCATGGGTCATCATCTTTCTTGTTCTCACACTGCTATGAAGAAATACCCAAGACTGGGTAATTTATAAAGAAAAGAGGTTTAATTGACTCACAGTTCCTCATGGCTCAGGAGGCTTCAGGAAACTTACCATCATGGCAGAAAGGACCTCTTCACAGGATGGCAGGAGAGAGAAATGAGTGCGAACAGGGAAATATCCCCTTACAAAACCATCAGATCTCATTTACTATAATGAAAAGAGCAAGGGGCAATGACCCCCATGATCTTATCACCTCCCATGAGATCCCTCCCCCAACACATGGGGATTAAAATTCAAGATGAGATTTGGGTGGGGACACAGAGCCAGACCATATTAATCTTCAGCCTTGGCAAAATAAACTTCTAAAGTGGTCGAGACCTGTCTCAGTCACTGTTTGGTATATACTTCACAGCCATACTTAGATTATTACTAAATTGAATGACTGGGGACTATGGCGTAGCCAAGTTTACACCTAAAGTTGACCATCCTGACCACGTAATATAACAGACTCATGGGGTATTATTAAGAAGCAAAGGTCATAAGGGCCATCTATGAATAATGCCTCCCACACCACTGAAATTCCTAAGGCCATAGAGGAAAAAAACCACTCTACAGATACCATTCCATACATCAGAACTCTTTAGATTTTCCAGAGTACAAAGAATCCTACTAAGAATTAGCTCACATTAAAAAATTATATAATAAAGGAGGAAACTGTCCACTATGAGGGACAGTTTGTGAAAGCAACAAAGAGGGAGACTAGTACCCAAGTATTGGAAATAATAATTTATAATCTAAATGATAATACCCTAGTGGTGAATGATTAAGAAGATTTAAAATAATAGAAATCACAATGAAGATACTAAGTGTGTAAAAGAAGGGTAGGTAGAAGACAGGAGCAAAGCAAACATTAAGAAATATCGCCCCTGAAATTATAAGTAATAACAAAGACAATATTATAGACTGTTGGATGGTAAGTTCCATTGAGACGGTGAATCAGGAAAAGATGACCTTGAAAAAAAAAATCATATAAAATGTAACTCAGACATTAAGTTAGAGGTGACCTAAACAGAAGTTTTTAGTCATAAATGATAGATTCAGTATGCAACATATGTCTAATACAATTCCATATGGAAGAGAAAGCGTGAGAGGCAATATTCAGCACAATAAACGCCCAGATTTTTTTGAATTTAAGAAATATAGATCATCAATCACATAGAAATCTGTAAAATAATTCAAAAAATTACAGGACACTGCAATGGTCTGAATAGTTGCATCTCTCTAAAATGCATACATTGAAACATAATCCTTAATATGATCGTATTAGAAGGTGAGGTCTTTACATGATGACTAAGTCATGGGGGCTTTGCTTTCATGAATGAGATTAGTGCCTTTATAAAAGGGACTCCAGAGAGCTCTCTAGCCACTTCACCCTATGAAGATGCAGCAAGAAGGAACCACCTATGAGGAATGTGCCCTCACCAAACACTGCATCTGCCAACAGCTTGATCCTGGACTTCCCAGCAACTGGAACAGTGAGAAATAAATTTCTGTCGTTTATAAGCTACCCAGTTTATGGTGATTTGTTATAGCTGCCTGAGCAGACTAAGACAGATATCTACAAAAATAATAATTAGGCTAAAAGTAAAACATCTCCAGAGGAGGATAAAATAATATCTAATGCCAAGGTAAAATGACTGTCAACTTTGCACTCCACTCATCTCTATGGACTGTGTCAAGAAAGAACTTAAATGATGCTTTTAGTCAAAGACTACTTAAGAAATGTACTTTATTAACAGGGAATCTGTCACAGAAACACAGTAGGATGCAAGAAGAAAGGAGCAAAAGAAACTGATGAAGATTTACACAATAATAAACAAGCACTGACTGGCACTCCCACTACTTAAACTGCTACTGACACTATTAATAATACAAGTAATAACCAGTTGGGAAGACGTAATGATTAATAACAAGCTAAAACTAAAATCTTAAAAAATAAATATTAGGGAACGTGGGAAGATAGAACACTGCACAGAATTTCAAATTAATTGTATCAACATGAATACATCATATCATGTTGAATGTTGAGTAAGGAAAGCAAGATGCAGGAAAAAAATGCCTCATATTATACCATGCCGTTTTATTTTAAAATACAAGAACTATACAAAATATTGCTTAGAATGTATACATACCTGATATAATTATTTTATTTTATTTTGATAAAGTCTTGCTCTATCACCCAGGCTGGAGTGCAATGGCACAATTTCAGCCTACTGCAACCTCCGCCTTCCAGGTTCAAGCGATTGGCCTGCCTCAGCCTCCTGAGTAGCTGGATAACAGGCATGTGACACCACACCTGGCTAATATTTGTATTTTTACTAGATATGGGGTTTTACCATACTGGCCAGGCTGGTCTCCAACTCCTGACCTCATGATCTGTGCACCTTGGCCTCCCAAAGTGCTGGGATTACAGGTGTGAGCCACCATGCCTGGGCTGATAAAATTATTTTTAATGGTTGAGAAGATGCATGCTAACCTTAGGGCACTCATTTTGTTTGACGAAGGAAATGAAAACAGGGAAGGGGTACAAAACTGTCCTCAGTTGTTTGCAGTTTTATGACCTAAAAATTAAAATAATTAAAATGTTTAAAACAAATATTGAAAAATACAATTTTTAAATATTGTTCTGTTATGCTATATAATAGCTTGTGTATTTCAAAGAATTATTTCTTACAAATAAAGAAAAATATATTGAGCATCAATGAATAAGATGAATTGAAAGTGCTCTAAGAAGTAAAATTGGAAGACAGTTACCATTATATTGCAGTAATCCATGCAAGATCATCTATGAAGTGCCTCCCACAAGGGAAAACAAATGAGACCTTTCCAATGTAGAATCAATATGACTTGATAATTTTGTATGAGTGGCAGAGAAGAAGGTCAAATAAAGAATGACTCTGATTTGTGATTCTGGGAAATTAAATGAATGTTCATGCTTTCAACTTACTGAGAAACAGAAAGCTGTAAAGTCTTGATGGAATTGTCCAAAAAGTATCTGAAAATACGGACCTAGGGTATAGACAGTTTGGAGTCAAATGAATAAATAGATGGATGGATAAATGGATAGATGAATGGATGGACTGATAAATACTTGTATATCTATGCACTCATTCTTCCTTTATTCTTTCCAGTCTTCTTTCTTTGGTTTCTAATAAATCAAGTGACCCAACTTGTTGCCTGTAAAATTTTATTTTGCTTCATTTTATATTACTTTAAATTATTTAATGTGTTTTCTTTTTCTTTAGAATTTAGTTTTTTTTCCTAACACACTATGCTTTCATTTTTTTCCTGAAGCTTTTAAAACATAAACAAGGAATCATGAAAGGAGCCATGTATGATTATAAAGAGCAGAAATATGGACCTAACAATATAATCAGAAAATAAACCTATTCCCACACATAACTGAACATTCCATAATTTAACTCAATCAACTTTCCTTCAAGCTAGAATTTCCATTAGAAGTTATTACTTTTCCCTCTTTGCTGTCTCTAATTATAGCAAACTTTCACCAGTTGGTAATTCAAAGAAATTTTCTCTAACAAGGAAAGTTTACTTACCATATGAATGTTTTCTAGATTATAGACTGTTGATAGAAATTGATATAAAATGTTGGCAAGTAGAGCTCCTTTGAAATAGTTAATTTTAAATTTCATTAGAAATAATTTTGAAATGCTCACATTCTCTACAGCTTTAAAGATCTTTAAAAATCAAACTCTACTTTTCTCTGCATGTAATTTTATTGATTTGTCTCCTCTTTAGAATTGCATTTCCCTAATCTTTGACTATTTGATGTCCTTGGACCCAAGTTTTTGAGTACTTTTAATTTCTCTTTGATGTCTTTTTCAATTCCTCAGGAAGAACTCCGCCAAAGTTTTCCACATGCTGAGTAGTGAACAGTAAATAACCACACACTTTTGGAAATGAACTTGATACTTGTCATCACTAACTGTCTCTACTAGTTCTTAGAGTAGGAATTGTGGTTAATAAAATTCCTCTGTAGCAAGACTGGGATGTTTAAAATATGCTAGTCACTGAAATACAAACTTTCTGAACTACAAATACAGTTACTTACTTTGTAATGATAGTTTTTTTTTTTTTTCCAAGAAAGAAGTCAATAGAATCAAATATAATTTTTTTCTGGAAGGGACTGATGAAAAGACATCAATGGAGAAAGGGCTGAAAATACATTAGGATAAAAAGTCATTCTACCCAGAACTTAGGCAAAGCTGCTGAACACAGACATGTGAATTGTTTCTCACTGCAATATTTTCATTCATTCAACACAATGACAGAACACTAATCTCACATTAGGACCTATACCAGACCCAATATATTGATGGCAGAAAACTCACCCCAGCAAAGTTGCAACAAATGGCAAAATATGTACAGTAGATCCATCTTTTCTGCCCCCTTAAGTTTGTTTTATTCAAACAATGTCTTGCAGGATTATAGTTAAATGATACTTGTGAAAAATTATCTCATTCTTTTCCATTGAATAGTTCATATTATTAGAAATTCTTCGCCATCAGTCAGTCAGAAGCAATTGTCCCTCCCCACTGTGGGGGCCCTGAGGGGTATCCCAGAAATGTAGGGACCATTGCTGTTTCAATCCACATTACACTGATTTCCAGGATGCGAACCCACAGCTCCCTTTACCAACCTCTGTTGCTTCTTTTATTTAGGCTACCAAGGAATTTCAGGGAGGATGATTGAGAATCGTAGTGGAGAACCTTAAACATTTTAGTCAAAGGCAGCATTCCTATTCTAGTGTCACAGTGTCATTATTTCTCTTGAGGGCCCAGAAGTAGCATTCAGGGAGTAGGCTTTTCCTTCTTCCAGCATTAGCTTTCAAGGCTCACCATATTACCACCACAACCACATTCCACTATCAAATCTCAAGTGGATTCTTCTTTTATATGACTATTATTCTTTTATTCAAATACTGTAGATTTGTCTCAGAACATTTATCATAATTTATAACTAGCAAATTAATGTCTTTCTGTTTATAAACTATAAGCTCCATGAGTTGAGGAAGCCTGTCTGTTTTCTTACCACCATGTTTTCAGAGCTATCAAATAGCTGGAAGAAAATATATCCCACTTAGAATCTGTAGAATAAACTCTGATGATTGAAATAGTGCAGGCTATTGAGTAGACAAAAAAGCTTAACAAAGATGTGATATCATATTTATCTTTCAGGATCTTACTGTCTCTAGCCTAGCATCTTGCATAAAATAGGTACTCAATATAGTTTAAATTGAAACAAAGAGGGAAAAAAGCCATGATTAAGGCAGCCACTTGAGAATTTTTTTCAGAGTTTCCTCTGTGTGACAGGGTTATGGTCACCAGAAGCCCTGGAATAACATCACGGTTTAACGGCAAGAAAAAGCTTTCCTTAGTGTTCACACAAAATGTCAGATAATGACTCTGATTTGTGTAACTTGGGTCACAGGACGTTCCCTGAACAGAATTCTGTGATCAGGAGGCTGAAGTGTTGGGATTGGTTGGTTAAATCCCCACTATGACTGGCCACACAAAGAAAATCAAGTGGAGTGAGAACTAGTTGATTCCTCAGGAAGCTGGGTTGTTGTTACCTACAAAAACAGGAATGTGAATTATCCACCATCGCTGCCATCACCAACACCAACCAGCATTCACTGCAGTGAGGATGCATATATAGTATGGGGAAAACCTGAGAGTATGGTGAGAAGATGGAATATACCCATTACCTATTTGTAATCTGAAAGGCTATACTTAATTAGCAAGCAAATTACTTCTAAATTTACTAAGGAGACAATGCTTTTAATGCAAAATTAGTTTCAGGCAGACTTCACTGTTAATCTTCAAAACAAAAACTAAAAGTAACTGTTGTTAGGGCTGAAGGTTGTGAGCCTTCTATTATGAGTAGTGATAAGAAACTTACTTCTGCTTTGACGTCAAAACACATGTTTTTTAGAGTTTTAAGAAATACGGAGTTTCCCTAAAAACATCCCTCTTAAACAAAACTATTTTGTATTTTTAAAAACCACATTAAATGAAAGCACTGACTTTTTTCTTTGCCAAATTGAAACCTTATGTGATGCATGGTAACGAATGTAGGTTTACATTTTAGTAGGATTATCCAACAGACAAAATTAAAAAAACCAAAAGATTACTCTTTTGCAAAAACCAAATAGAAGACCAAGCATCAAAGTTTAGAATCATGTTTGAAATGATTTTTAAATGGATTCAATATTTGTTTAATTAAGGTTCTCTGTGAATATGAAGTTCCTCATAATTTTCCTATTTGCTTCACCTCTGCTTTTAAAGAAAATTTAGCTTTTTCTAATCCTAAGAAATCAAGATTTGCCAATCCTTCCAACTGCCATTGCACTTCTCACTGCATGTAAAAGCTTTTGCTGCAAAGTGAAATACACTTTCTTCTGTTTTAATTCATTAAATTCCCTTCTCAAAACTTTGTTTACCTGAACTATCTGTAACTCCTTTCGATGGCTGTTACATTTTACCACTTTTTCCATTTTTAGTTTTACAACTGCCATTTTACCTAATATTTATCCTCAATTTACCCATAACCCTAGCCACTCTGGACATTTGATTATGCCTCAGCTTCCAAAGAGATGTGTCTCCAGGTGACCTGAATATGTTCCTTTTCTCTTCTGCTGATTACTGACAATCTTCCTCAGAGAAAACTTGGTGTCCGTCTTCCCCTTTTCATTTCCCTTCAGATTCTACCTGGCATCAAATTCACATCTAATCACTTTTAGCTCAATGTCTTAGTTTTTACACTCTAATTACTTCTCTTCTTAACCAAAATTAACATTGTTCAAAGAATGTCACCAAGTGGTTAAGCTATAGTGTCAAATTGTGATATAAAATGAAATGTATTTGTAGAATATTTTTATTCTAAGACTTTGTCATATCTACTGGATTTCTGAAGCAAACAACTATAGAATGATTTTCTGAGTACAGCCCTAGTTATACTAATGAACTAATTAGTTGAGTGATTTGGGACATTTTCTCTCTCTTTCATTATAAAATGAAGGTAGTAAATCAACTAATCCAGAAGTTCTCTTGAAATCCCAAAGTCAAGGTATTAGGGTAATTAACAGTAAGTATCATTACTTTATCATTATCAAAATCTGGAGCAAATAACCTCCAGATTTTAATAGCTTTACACAATAAAAGCTTATTTCTTGCTCACATCACAGCACAGTGCAAGTCAGGTAGCTTTCCTGGTTGAATCTATTCTAAGCAAAAACCCAGGAATCCAGGATCCAGGATTATTTACCTGTTGTTGGTAAAATTGGTTCATATTTTTTTCTGCCTGAATGTGTAATATTTCATAGTCCATTATCATGTCTACCAGTCAGTGACAGGATATATTTTCAGTGGTTTTAATTAAGACATTAATTATGACAATAACACAGCAATTATTGCCTGAAATAAGATTTGGGTCTCACGTCTGTACAGATGAAAATTTTCAATGCATAACCAGTAATCATTGTAAAAAGCACCTAATAGTGAACCACTGCAAGTTCATATTTCTAAGATAATTATATCTAAAAGCAAGACTCTCCATATTGAACCGTTTGAGGTTCATCCAATAATTCAACTCTCTGTGCTAATTCCTCATTTATTAAGTATTGAAGTTATTTCTTTGGTCTCTTTATCTAAAATTGCTACTTTATGTTATTTAGGAAGCGATCCTCATATTTTATAAGTATCTCCCTAACTATAGCAAGATATGTTTTCCTCCTAAAAATAAAGATATATCTATATAATAGGTTGAAAGGTGTCCTTCCAAAACTTACATCCATCCAGAATCTCAGAATGTGACCTTATTTGGCAATAGGGTCTTTACAGATGTAATTAAATCAAGATGAGGTCATATCAGATTAGGTTAGAACTTAAATCCAATGAATGTTATATTCTTATAAGAGGAGAGGACACATACAGATAAACAGAGAGGAATCCATCCTTGTGAAGATGAAGGCAGAAGTTGGAGTGATGCAGCTGCAAGCTAATGAACCCCAATAATTGTCAGGACCCACCAAACGCTAAGAATAGGGAGAGAAGAGTATTTCTCTGGGGATTCAGAGAGAGGACGGCACTGCTGACACCGTGACTTCAGATTTCTAATCTCCAGAACAATGAGAGAATAAATTTCTGTGTAAGTCTTACATAACCAGTTATGGCACTTAGTTATAGAAGTCTTAGAAAATGAATACAGCCCCTTTTAATCATGTTTTAACTATTATAATTAGTTGTTCAACTTGGTCACCCTCACTAGAACTGTAAGTTCTCCAAGTAACACCTTGTTCCATAATATATCCTTGGTACATGACCCAGAATCTGGCAAACAGGAGACAATTACTACTCACTGAATTAAACGAATAAAAATAATTCATATTATTCTGCTCCCATTATGCTGTGGAGCACTTAAGTTTTTCAATATAACAAGAAAAAGACCTATTAGGATCCTCAATCAGCAGTTGTCAAATATCATCCTTACTAAGTTTTGCAGTCTTCTTTATATATAAGATAGGTGTGAGCTTTTGAGCATCTCAGTTTTTTTTAAATACAAATGCTTGTATTGCTTTCAGTGTACCCCTCTCTTGCTATGAATGCAGTGGGTTAAGTACATATAGAAATTCCGTGGGAGACATATGAAAAGGCATCTCGGAAGTGAGATTTTAGGAACAACAAGGACAGTGACAGCAAGGAGCAATCCCTTCCCAGGTTTGCTCTGAGTTTTTCAAAGTCTTGCTTTGTCTCTGATGGTGAAGCTTAGTCCATTGCCATGTAATTCTGAAGGAGAAATTAGTCAGTTTGAAGGTTCTATAACTGCATCATTACTACTGCAGCTACAGAAAACACTCTTAAATAAAGTCCTGCTGCTATGTTGTATGAGACTAGCAAAGAATGAAGTCCATGCCCAGGCTGAAGTGCAGTGGCACAATCTCAGTTCAATACAACCTCTGCCTCCCAGGTTCAAGCAATTCTCATGCCTCAGCCTCCTGTGTAACTAGAATTACAGGCAGGTGCCACCATGTCTAGCTAAATTTTTTGCATTTTAAGTACAGATGAGGTTTTGCCATGTTGTCAAGGCTAGTCTCAAGCTCCTGAGCTCAGGCAATTTGCCTGCCTTGGGCTCTCAACGTGCTAGGATTACAGGCATGTATCCTTCTCAAGAGACCTATGTTAGAGAGGTAGTAAAAAAAAAACCCAGCAATTCCAAACATAAATTAGTAGTCTACATCACTTTCTTGTATGTAGCAAAGAACTGTAGAAACAATTATAATTAATTATAATTTACCACTGTGTTTTTGTACTGCTATCATACACAATCTTGAATAATACTTGAATGCAATTTTTAGTCTGCTTTCAAGATTTTATTTCTCCAAAGGCCAATTAACTTCAGCATTCTGTGACCTTGAGAGCTAAGAGTTTATCTCTTCTCAGAATGTGAAATATATTTTCTACAAGTTACCAATGCTGTGCAGTAATCTTGGTGTGCCTCTTCTTTCATTATGTGAAAATTTACTATCACATTAGGAAGGGTAAATTGAAGTCAAATCATAATCATCAACAAATGAAGAATATGATAAAATTAGTCTCACAAGAGGTAAAAACTTAACTTTTAAAAGTTTAATATATGCTGATCAAAGCAGTTTCTCTAATTCTAATAACCAAAGACACAGAAAGAAACTGCTGCTCCCATAAAGAAAGACTGTGCCTGTTATATAAAACATGGAGTTGAACTCAGGGCAACTACAGTATCCAAAAATAATCAGTAACTTTAAAAAGTCACTGAAATAAATTTACTTTAAGTATGACCAAAATTATATAGTAAATAGTTAAAAGGAGGATGAAGCAATGTCTAAAATGAAACATTATTGTACAAAGAAATTAAAAACTCTGAGGTTTAATTTTATTTCATAAACTAGTCCATATAAGTTTGCTTCTAACATAAAATGTGTAGTATTTCTTAGAATGGAAACTTTACTATAAGATACTGATTTTCCCTTCCTGAAAAAGGAAATGAATGGTGAGTTTATTTTTTCCTTAATTCCTAGCTATTCATGCTACAATTCATGCTACAAGATTTATAAAGTACATTTATATTATTTTTTTTAATTCCTGCTATATTAAGATTGTTACTGAAACACTGGGGGTTTTGTTTACTATACAGAAAGCCAATCACTGAGACAATGAGTATTTCCAGGGAAGAAGGTTTTATGTGGGTGCTACAGTCAAGGAGAATGGAAAACAATCTCAAATCCATCTCTTCAAGTGACTAAAATTAAGGGTTTATAGAGCAGGGAAGAAATATAACTACACGTGGAGAAACAGAAATTAGGGAAGTGTATGAAAAAGAAGTTGGTCAACGGGTAGCAGCTGGTCTGTTAAGCAATTATAACGGGTGAGGGGTCTTGTGTCTTACTGGCCAGATGCAGTGATCTGGTAAGTTTCAGTTCCTTGATACTGTCAGAAAACCAGACAGTTGTTTTTGTGAGAAAGGAACTCAGATAAGACAAATGTAATTTTTTTCAATCTCTAAGACAAGGAAGGCAAATTTCTATGTTCATTCAAGTAAAATCATAAACATCAGTACTATAAAAAAATCAGGCCAATTTCAAGGTGAACTGTCAAATTAAAATTGTATATAATTAAGGTGTACAACATGGTGAATGCACAGCCAGTGAAGAAAATAGTGATAATATGTGATGGTTAATTTTAGGTGTCAACAGTGTCCAGATGTGTGGTCAAACATTATCCTGGATGTTTCTGTGTATTTAGATGAGATAAACATTTACTCAGTCAACTCTGAGTAAAGCATTCGGTCCTTCATTATGTAAATAAGTCTCATCCAATCAATTGAAGGTGACTGAATAGAACAATAGATCAATCTCACATGAGTGAGCGGGAATTCTGCAGCAGATGACTCTCCTCTGGGTCTCCAGCCTGACTTCCCACCCTGAAGAGTTTGTATTTGCCAGCCTCCACACTCGGGTTAGCCAATTCTTTAAAACAAATCTCTTTCTATAGACACACACATTCTACTGGTTCTGTTTATTTGCAGAACTCTGATTGCTACACGGTACAGATAAATAATTGAATAACAGGTAAAATATTATGGGTGCTATCACAGGAGTTTGTTCAACAAATTGCTGAATGTACTACATAAACAGAAAGAAAAGTCTTATGTTACAATCAATGCCGAAAGAAAAAAATGACAAAATTCAATAATTCAGAATAAAAATTCTGAGCAACTAATAGAAGAAAATGGTATCTCCAAAAAGAAACCTGCTGTTAAGACTTCATTTAATGGTGAAATATTGAACTCATTCTTATCAACACTGAGAATATTTTCTCTGACAACTCATTTTGCATATTGCTTTAGAGGTTTAATCCAATGCAATGAGATAGGGAAAAATATATATGAGCCATAAATACAGGAAAGTGGCAAAATTGTATATTTTTAGAGAATGTGATAATCTACATATAAAAAGAATCTACCAAGAAACTACATAAATAATGAGTAATATTTAAACATCATAGAATAAAATATCAAAAGTATAAGCTATTAACTACAGATTTTTTTAAATTCAGGTATTATAGCACCAAACATTCCTAGAAATAAATTTAACTAATTATGTGTAAGACCTTTACACTGAAAATTACAAAACCATTCTACGCCAATTTCAGATAACCAAAATAAATGGAGAGATGTATCATGTTCATTAAGAAGGAGCAAGTCTGAAGAATCAATATTATTATGATGTTAGTTTTTCCTTGATTTATTGAGGATAATGTGGGTATTGTAATTGGCTCAAAGTCACTTAACTGTAAGTGGTAGAAACTTTGTTTAATCCCAGAATTCTTCTTTTTTCCCTTTACACGAGGTAATTTGTCCTGTGCATTAGCAAGAGGAAGTCTAGAGCCATGGTAACCAAATCAGGTTCACTGTAAATCTAGTTGAGACTGCAAATCAAGGTAAATTAATCCCTTGTGTTTTAGTTAAGAGGAAAATCCTTCAGCAAAAGTGAATCTAGATTGCATCTTCCTTGAGAAATGGAGAATAAATCCATATAGATATATTTGAGGAATCACCAGAAGGCTGCTTCTTTTGTTTTGTTTTGTTCATTTTAGTACAGCAGTTGGCAAACTTCAGTGTTTATCAGCATCACCTGGAGGGCTGTGGTTAAAACACCCATTGCTGGGCCCACCCTCAGAGTTCCTGACTCCAGAAATCTGGGCTGGGGGCCTGAGGCTTTGCATTTCTAACAGTTTGCCTGGTAATGATAATCTTGCTGATTCTAGCAGAACATTCTAACACTGTTTTAAAATCAGTAAAGTGAGAGATCTTAAATTGTTCGAATGCAAACTCACTAAGGCTTGGCTGATATAATATTCATATTTAAAATCTCTATTCTCTTTGCTTACTATGTCAGATTTTATTCGTAAATCAAAAAGTCCTATTGCAAACCAAATAAAATAGAAGTTGAGTTATACACAGCAGAGTTTAAGTTTTCCATCTGGTGGCTTACTAGCCTCTAGGGTTATACACATACAGCATCTATATATTTTGGTCTTTCAGATTATATAATCATTAATTCAGTGAAGGTGTGTTTTTCTTTTTAGTATCTTAATTATTTTTTTTACAGATGGGGTTTTTTGTTGCCCAGGCTAGAGTGCAGTGGGATCATGGCTCACTGTAGCCTTGACCTCCTGGGTTCAAGACATACTCCACTCTTAGCCTCCTGAGTAGCTAGGTGACAGGCACTCACTACCAGGCTGGCTATTTTTTAGAGAAGGGGTTGGGCTGTGTTGCTCTGGCTGATCTCAAACTCCTGGCCTCAAGCAATCTTCCTGTCTCAGCCTTCTAAAGAGCTGAGATTAACAGATGTGAACCACCACACCCCGCCCTTTTCTTATCTTTAAGAGAGCAATTTATATAGGATGCCATATTGTTGGATTGTATCTGATCAAATTTAAGGAAAGAAGACAGAAATTTTATACATAAAGTGTTGGTGTTTGTTTATCTTAGTATTTGATGAGGCTCACTTTAAGAGCTTATCCTGAGTTGCTAAAAGAATTAAATTATCAGGGAAAACATTCACAGAAGAGAGTAAATGTTTAGATTTCCATTATTGGACATATCATAAAACAGTAAATGTGGCTTGATATATCATTACTTTTATGGCAATTTGCTTACATGCATAATTCAGTACTCACCATATCGCACTTTACCACTTCATCCCTCCCCACAAGCAACCACAAAGTGTTCTCAGAAAACGTTGAGTGGAAAAAATAAATCAGTTCAGAAAATTAACAGCAATAATAATGAGAGCAGTGACAGTGTATGTCTTTGCTACAGGTCAGGTGCTTTGTTCAATGTACCTCATAAGTAGTATCCCATTTATTTCACAAAACTCCTATAAAGCACAGTTTCTCAACATCAACACTATTGCAATTCAGGCCGAATAATTCTTTGTGGTAGGCACTGTCCTATGCATTGTAGGATGTCTAGCAGGATCTCTAACTTCTACCCACTAGCTGGGAGTAGCATCCTCCCAGGAGTGACAACAACACTGGTACTGGTTGAGAACCACTAATATAATGTGTGTAGGACTTTATAGATGTGATATTGGAAATTTACTTTGTCCAGGCTTTTACAACTCATTTTATCAGAGCAAGGATTCAAATGCAGGCACTCAGATTTGTTCCTTCTTGGTATGTTCACTAATAATGGGAGCCATGAATTCCTGTGGCCCAGAATAAAACAAACAAGCTATGATTAACTCCTTATACATCAATCTTTTTTAAAATGAGTTTTGCCATGTTTAAGCTTTAAATTGTGGGGTCTACGTTTTGTCTCAGTTTTTATTACACAAATCAAAAGTCCTTGAGTATAACTTGACATCTGTTCTGTTGTGAAAATAGAAACTTTTGGCTTTGACTCAAAATAGCTACTGTCCAAAGCAGGATTCTAATTGGCATGGATGTCTGAGGGCAAAGTGTCTGGCCACCAATAAGCGTACACTGGATTTACGTTTTGGATTTTTATTTTCTTTGTTGCTCTAAGTAGGAACTAGAATTTGGTCCATAGGTTAAAAACAAAACAAAACAAAACAAAAAAACTAGGTCCAAACCAATATTTTCTTAAATGATTTGTTCAACAAATGATATATGCATAACGTTCAAACGAAATTAGGATGTACTGTGTATTTTAGGTGGCCCATATGTCTATAGAGAGATGAACAGATAGACAGATACAATCTGCTATGTAAATCACAGAGCCTGCATCACTTCTAAGTCTGTCAGCAGTTCGTGTTCTGGTTCTGAATGACAAGACTTGGTGATTGTATCAACTTCTATGGGAAAAAAGACTATTTATTACTAAGGCAATTGACAGTAGGCAGACATGGGTAATATAGGGTCACTGACACTAGAACATGTTGAAAGGATATGAGGTTGCAAACTATCTACATTAAGGTAATTATAGGTAGGAGAAAGGAAAGAGCCATACTTTATATTTAGACTATGATATAAAGGATAATGATGTGCTGTTTTAACACAATACACACTCACAAAATCACATGTTTAACTTATTGCTGTAGATCCCATAAAATAGAACCCATAAACTTTGCTGGAATTGAGTAACTGCCATAAAATGTACCTATATAAGTGTATCTTTTATATGCTTAAGAAAATATTTTCAAAAGCTTAGGACCTACATGAACAAAACTATAAAATCTCATTGAAGGATATAAAACAAATTCCTCAACATATGAAAAGACAGATTAGGTTTCTAGATGGGAAATAATATAATAAAAATTAATGTTTTAAAGTTAACAAATCCATTTTATATTATTCAATTATGAATCCCAACTATGAATTTTCAGAATTAAATAAAATTATCTCAATTATTTGTATGTCAGTATAGATTTTATAGCTTGCCTATGCACACATGATAATGATAAATAGTAAAAGTGGACAAAACTATAGAAATTACATAAAATGCTGAGTATCTTATATAGTTCTATCAAGTACTAATATCCAGTCATTATTTTAACAGCATGACATAGATAAATAAATCCTTAGAAAAAAAAACGGAATCTAGAAATCAATCTCAGTATTATAATAGAAGATTTCATACTTGACAAAGTTTGTCTTTCACTGCTCAGAGAAAGGATGGATGATGAATAAATAGCTCTGGCACAGTCAGCTGTTTATTCACGTCTTGCATTATGTGCAAGAAAAAGCAGTTTCAGATGTATTAAAGTCTTATTTGTAAAAAGTAAAACTAACAGTTTTTGCAGAATTCTAGGAGATTATATCCGCATCTAGGGGCAAGTGTGACCTTCTTAACTAAGACTGAAAACCCAGAAGCTGTAAGAGATAAGGCATATAAATCTGTAGCAAAAGATAACACAGACAAAATCAAAAGACTTATAATAGGCTTTGACAAAAATACGTGCAATGGAGAATACAGAGGGCTGTTTCTATAATACACATAGGACACTGAAAATTTGTCAAGTTGAGAATAGAAGCTCAACAGAGAAAAGGTGAAGAAGCAATTCACAGAGACTATCCTCAAATGATCAAGTACATGAAAATGATGCTTAAACTGACTCTAGTCAGATAAATGCAAATTAAAGTAACAAAGAGATATCACATTACACTCCCGAGGCTGGCAACAGCTTAGAAAGGTGATGACTGACTGGCAAGTGTAAAATTTAAGTATTAAAGACATTTTGGAATGCAGTATCCATTAAAATTAAAATGCACTTATCCTGTGACACAGAAAACCTTGTTAGCCCAAGCATAAAATATAGCACAAGTAAGTGGGAAAAAAAGCACAGGATATGCCTATATCACAGTCTATTCATTGTAGACAAATAAGGAATATGAAGCAAAAGACCCTTCAATAGAGAAATGGTTAAAAATATGGTAAACTTATATCACAGACTATTCTTCAGCCATTAAAAAATGAATTAAAACTATATCAGTGAACAATTGATTCAGTGTGATTTTTATGATTTATTGTTAAGCAAGAACAGAAAGATAGAGAATACTGAGTATTAGACAATCTCTTTTGGATAAATTAACAATGTACCAAAACTAGAAGGAAAGTTAGAAACCTGGAAGCAAGGAGACATGCATTAACGTAAAAAATTTTTTTAAATACAATAAAAATGCACTTATGCTTCATTCACACATCAATTTATATAACATACAATGTGGATTAAAGTCAAAGTGCATTGAAATTATTTGGGATTACTCTGATTTGAAACTTATTTTTTTTTTTTAGACTTTAAGCAGCGGCTGTTTTTTAACATTTCAAAACTATATGCGTAATACATATTGTCAATAAAAATAAAAATAAAAATTGCAGGTAAGAAAAAAAAAATACCCCAGTCTTCCGGTTTTTGAGATTCTGTCCATTGGCTGTTTTCCTCCCATTCCTAGAGCTCTGATCACTGGCTTCTGTGTCCTTTCTTCAGGTCAGCTTGGTCACCACCTCTGAGGAACTGTGTCCTGTGTTGGCATTGCTTTGGTGGCTTCCACAGCTCTGTCCCCTTGAGCAAAGAATGGACCAGACATAGCCCAGTCTTAAACGAGAACACTTGAAAAAAACAGCACCTGACCCTGGGGAATTCCAGAAATTCAAAAATGCAAAAACCTTGCCTTTAACAACATATCCTTGGTGAGTGCTCTACTCGATATTGTGAAAGATACAAAATCCAAAAGACATGGATCTTTCCCAAAAGAAGCTTAAGATTTTATGGAGAAGCTAAGCCTTATGTTTATTGAAATGAAACGGTTGTATTTCTGTTCTTGAATCCATATGATAATTACTTGAATTAATTGTAGGTTGAAGAGTTCAGGAGAAAGTTTATTCAGAAGAGCCCATAAAGTCAGGTAGAGGGAAATCTGAAACTGAAGTGCACTGAGGATTGGATGTGTCACGTGTTTGTATCATTTCTAGTGTTCAGGTCTGTCCTTGTCCTATATAATTCACTAGGAAACTCTGAGTTAGTAAAGTAATAAAAATTGATGTTTCTATTTAAAAGGCACAAAATGAATCACAACTTAAGCTTTATGGCTAGAGGCATAGTTTACCTTTAGCTAATTAAAAGGAGACTCCTGCTTATAGAGGAAGCCAACATACTGCCTCCAAATAGCCCGTTCTTGATCTGGGTATGTTTCTAAAATAATCAACACATTTAGGTCTTTCTCACAAATAATATTTTCCCCACTACTTTAGGCAGGGGATAGGCATGGGTGGGGGAAGGAGGATGAAACAGAAGCTGTAGTTCCTTCCAGATGTCCAGGTCAATCCATGGATGGCAGAGAGGCCTAACGAGGGCAGGGGCCTTAGAGAGTCATCTGGGAAGTGTAAGCCACACTTGCAAAGACACAGTCTTTGATGTGCAACTGACACAAAAACTTAAAGGAAAACCAGTAAGTGCACATACACTTGCAGTGCTCAGACAAGCCTTGCAGTGCTCTGGGCTTCTGTCCTGGCCCCTGAGAAACGTTACTTGTCACTGTTGTGACACTACAGTAACTTTGGAGAGGAGGGGATTGCTTCTCAAAGCATAGTCTACTGGCAAATTGTTTTTAAGTCAAAGAGCTACAAAGAAGCTTGTTTGTTGTTTCACTGTTTGCTTGCTTGTTTATTCTTCCTCTTTCTACTGTTATTCCTCCGACGTTTTTCTCAGGGTAAGCTGAGCTCCAAACTGTTCATCTGTCCGGAGGCAGCCACTTGAAACACAATCATTTTGTATTTCTACCTTTCTATATTTTGACCTGTCTTTTATCCAAGTCAGCCCTATAGAATGGGCCAGGAGGTTGCTGCCACTGAAAAGGCCACTGTGATACTTAGTGTTAAGAATTTTGCTGTTAATCATGGCAGAAAAATAGACAGATAGTAATAAAAATAACTTACATAGACAAAGGCAAAGAATCTTAACATGTTCTTATAGTCATCATTCTTCTATTACAGTTTCCGACTTCCTCATGTAGAGATGATTAACAATCCCCTTGAACTTGGAGTCTTTGCTTAGTTCCTGAATCTGAACTACAGCAAACTCCTTTCATCTTCCTAATCCTCATCCCACCCAACCACTAGGCTAAATGGATGTATAGTTCCTTTTCTTCCCACAAGCCTTTTTTCCTAGTAAGTAGGTCCCAGTCCAATCGCAGCACAACAGATATAAACACCATCATTTCCTTTTCCTTCCACGTTTCCCCTCCCCGATCCAAAGTCTATTTGCCATAAATAAGATATTGCCATTTCTGTGGATTTTCAGTCAATATTTCACCTGCCACCATACTTCTAAATAGATTTTTTATTTATAGTAAATATTTTTATCTTAATAAATAAAAAAAGGTTAAATGGTATGTAGGGTATACTCAAGAGGAAACGACACAGTATTAGAGAACTGAAAACCTTGGAATACCAGATTAATGGGCATGAAATCATTAAAAACAGTAAACTTATTCATTCATTAATTTATTCATCTAGTGTGAGACTATACATTGCACAGTATATAATTAAGGCTCTGAAAATATTTAAGAAAACGTACTGTAGGTATTGAAAAGAACCCAATCTCAGTAACAGCTCAGATTGTAAGAGACATAAGGCCTTTCATCGGAGCTGACAGGTTAGTATTAGATCAGGAGATAGTTTATTAATAATACCTACCAAGCTGTCAACTAAAATGTGGAGGGGTCAGAAAGGAACGAATCCTAAAAAATTTGGAGATTAGCATCTCAGATTTCTGTTTGAGGTAACCTCATTATAATTTACTAAGGTGCTCTGCTGAGCATGGCTTTATCACAGGATTCTTACTTATGTACACAGACATAATGACTTATTTGGACTACACTGGACTTTATAGCCTGTGTTTCTACAGCATAATAAAATAGGGCCCGTAACAAAATGGGGGCATTTCCTCAATAATAGCCCCAGAATTAGGGTGAGCAGGTTCCTTAACTTGGAGGTCATTTGATGGGTATTAGTTATTTTTCTACATAAGAAAGATGCACTATGACACGGTGGACTCTGTTTTCTTTCTTTTTTTTTTTTTTGAGACAAAGTTTCACTCTTGTTACCCAGGCTGGAGTGCAATGGCGCGATCTCGGCTCACCGCAACCTCTGCCTCCTGGGTTCAGGCAATTCTCCTGCCTCAGCCTCCTGAGTAGCTGGGATTACAGGCACGCGCCACCATGCCCAGCTAATTTTTTTGTATCTTTAGTAGAGACGGGGTTTCACCATGTTGACCAGGATGGTCTCGATCTCTTGACCTCGTGATCCACCCGCCTCGGCCTCCCAAAGTGCTGGGATTACAGGCTTGAGCCACCGCGCCCGGCCGGACTCTGTTTTCTTAGTGACAGCTGAGTAGGATTATTTGAACCTAATGTTCTTAATAATCTTCAGTAGAGAGAGAAAGTAAATGACTTGAAGAATTGGTTAAAACCTGTCTATGGTGGTTTTACATATGTCCACACATTCTTTGATTCTCTTCCCATTGAGAGGTGGGACCTACATGCACCCCGCCCTGTGTATCTGATAGGATGTATCTCTATTTAAACTCAAAAAATATGGCAGAATTTATGTCATGTAATTTTCACAGCTTGATGTCCTTTAAAAAGGACACACAGCTTCCATCTGTTTTCCTTGAAACATTCCCTGTTGGAACTCTGAGCCGTTGTGTAAATGCCACTACCCCAAAACTGCAATGCTGTGAGCAATGGAAACCCAGGCCACACAAAGATGCCACGTGTAGGTACATTAAACAATAGCCCCGCACTAGGATCCCAGCCCATAGCTGATTTCAACCACTGTGAAATTGTCTCCAGGCATTCCAGCTCCCGCCTGCCAAGTCATCTCCAGCCATGGAATCGTCCTAGTTGATGTCTCAGACAGACCATAGATGGGCAAGGCATTCTTGCTGTCCCAAAGACGACCCAATTCCTGACCCAAGGATGCTATAAACAAACAAAAATGTTTGTTCTGAACCCTAAAATTCTGAGCTAGTCATTAAGCAGAAGTAATAACTAGAGAAATCCCTCTATTCCTATTGCATTTCTCCCCCATTGATGGCTAGCGAAAACAAGGATGTCGGTGGAAACGTGGCTTTTGGGAAACTATTTTGAGTGGAGGTGGTTAGAAGTAATGACCTTAGGAAGAAACTGGAGAGAAAGGTGGAAATGCATGGTTTTCTCCTTGAGCACTATCTACTGTTACCTGTTAGACTTCTCTTCACATGACTATCAGAGCGGCTACTTCTCTTTGTGGCCTCTCTTTCCTTCTGCCTCTTGTCTGTCTCTCTGCTTGTCTCTTTCTTTCCCTGTGTTTCTGTCTTTCATATGCATCAGCCACTTTGTACCCTTAGTGACACCACTGCTGTGGTTCAATTTACATTTTCATTTTATTAATGCTACTTCAGTGGAGTCTCTATGTCATAAAGTAACGAGTAACAGACTTGTTTTCTACTCAGCGAAAATCAAGAGCAAAGGAAACGCATCTATTTGAAAGATCTGGAGCAGTTAATATCTATCTACTTCTAAGGTTTCCACAGCTACAGATGAAAAAGAAAAAAAAAAATGCTCATGCTTTCTGTCTGATTTTGGCATCCAAGATTGAGTGGCAGTAAAAAATTATTACTAAAAACATAGAGTGGGGAATAATTTTTATAATAAGAAATAACCTTGTGAGCAGTAAAGAGCCCTTTTTATTTCCCTCCTCCAAAAAAAAGGGAATCTAACATTTGTGTTTGCATTTTGAGAAAGCAAATGGCAATCAGGTGGCACAAGTCGCCAGGATTATGCAGTGGCACTGACCCCAGAGGCAGGGGCTCCTTACCCATTAGGTACAGTGGGTAGATTGTCCAGGATTTGGAGCCCAAAAAATGTTTTATATTTCTTCAAAATCAGAAGGAAAAAAAGTGAACTTTTATATTAGATGAAAGAAAATATTAAAATATGTTTTGTAACTACCTTTTTCTGTATACCAACTCTATCAAAAATAAAATCTTACTTTATAATGAAGTAAGGGATTCATGATACTTAGGGCCTGTCAAAGTCATAATGCAGCCTGCTGAGAGAGCCATGTGGGAAAGGACCTGGAGGAAATAGGACTGCCCGCACCCTCCCATTATAATGGTAGCTTCGGTGCCCACCTGAAGGAGCAGGTTTTGAATGTCTACAGCACTGGTGATCTTTGATGCATCCAACTAGTACCATTTTATAGCATACATGCTTTATTACCATGCTCCTTCGATCTATCTAAGCTATAATAGAGTCAGGAGTTTGGAAGGAGGAAACGTACAAGTATATGACAATTCGTGAGTTTCAGTTATTCCTCGGCAACAGTGGGTGCCTGAGCATTTACCCAGGCTCCTGGGGGAATGAGAACTTCCCACTGTCTGTGGAAAGAATACTCTTTGGTGATCTTTGTTGAAGACAGTAGCTCTTAACGCATTCTTTCCATGTCTTCTCAAAGCAGTGACTTCATCTGGTCACATTTTAAAACAGAATATTCAAGGAGCAGTTTGAACACTATCAGTTATGCTCAGGTGCTCGTTACCAAAAGGAAACCGGTCAGAATTGCGCAATTAAAAATAAACTTTTAAAATCAGTATAATTTGAAGATGATAAATGTTATTATTGGTCATGAATGTGCAAATATAAACTTAAACAGGGCAAACGTAACAGTTTATCACATTATGAATCGTTGCTTAAAAAAAAAAACAAAAAAACAGCAGCAACAACAACAACAACAACACACAATCTTTCAAAAACTCACCTAAGGGGCCTGTCCTCCCGAAGCTACTAGAAGAGTAAGTTCTCAATGATAAGACGTAGGGGCAATAAAGAAGGAAGTCTGTTCAGGTCTGTCCTGTTCACCTATACTTTCTCCAGGACTCAGCATAGCGTCTGGTACATACTAGGTACTCAATAAATAAATATTTGTTGAATAAAGGAAGGAGTGAATAAACATAGGGCTCATTATAGTAAACTCATGTCTAATTCTGTCTTTTTCCTGGTTCTGCCCAGCCCACACTAGTTTCCTAAAGAGGAGCACCTTGGAAGATCCCGAGTCTCTTTCACTGGTTCCTGTACCCTCCCTGTAACCTCACCTCCTTGTTACTGACTCTCCCTTTTCTTTTTCTTCTGATCACCACTTACCTCCTGCTCTGATGCTTCCAACCTTTTATTCTGATTGCTGTTTCCTGTTTTCAGTTCTCCCATCCTGACTTACTATGCAGATAGATCTACTTGGAATTATCCATTTTTAGCTGAAGATTCTTGGTTCATTCCCTCTTGCTGTCCTGCTTCTTAGGCAACTTTCCAACAGAACAATAGGGTGCAATCAACTGTTGCCTCTCACCAAACTTCATAATGAGCTCAGGGCTCAAATAGGTGTTTTCTACTGTTTCTCACCCTCCTCAATATACCGACTGGAGAAGCTTCTTTCAAAATGCCGTAGTATGATTTATGTGTTTCTCAGTTACTGACCCTTCATCTATAATTGCAATTCATATTTAAAGATATAGAATTTCATATTAAAGATATGTAATTTTATCATTTTCTATGCAGGGAATAATTCTCTTACTTCCTTAACCTGAAATCTTGGAAAGTTACCCACAGTAATGTTATACGATGTAAACCCTCAGAGAGAAAATATGCATTTTACTGTCTACATTTTGGATACTTTTTGTTGGGGAAGGAGGGAAGTTAGAATCAAGTACACTTTTTATAAATTAATCCTTTACTAGGAACACTGCACAACCACAATTGTAATATTGTAAGGCAAATAGTGTCAAACAAAGCAGACAAACAATTCTAGTACATATCTTAGTAATATTTTAAGTGTTTGCTCACTTATTTGTTTTCTGTATCATTTTAAACTCCATGTCTAACCTTCGAAAGTACACGTGTGCATGCACGTGCATACACACACACACACACACACACACAAAATCAAGTTAATGAATTTGGGGAGTAAAAGATCTAATGAAATCCCAGTTATTTTTACTTACCTGTACACATTCTGTTTACATTTATTTTTCTCTACTATGGAAAACTAAAACGCCAGAGTAAAATCGATGGGGTTGATTCTTGAGAGGATTCTTGATTCAGTAAGCTTCTTATTATCATTTTTAGCTGATCACAAAGAAAAAGAACCAAACTTTCTGTTGGGTCTTTATAACATGAAATCAGATTGCCAGCTTAACATTTGTAAAAAACAAGATGACAAAAAAAAAGGAAGGAAGGAAGGAAGGAAGGAAGGGAGGGAGGGAGGGAGGGAGGGAGGGAGGAAGGGAGGGAGGGAGGGAGGGGAGGGGAGGGGAGGGGAGGGGAGGGGAGGGGAAGAGAGAGAAAGAAAAGAAAAGAGAAAAGAAAAGAAAAGGAGCACTAATGCCTAACTCCTCTCTGGAACAATCAAAACAAAGTCATTTAGGGCAGGCTCAGGCAGTGGATTTATAAATGCTTCCATGATGACTCTAATGATGGGTAACTAGAATTAAGAACTACTTATTGAGAATATGCAGTTGCTGTATTATTTTATTCTCTTTACTCAGAGAAAGGTGGATTCAGATTTTTTATATGATATTGAAAGAATAAAACAAAAGTGTGCAAAGCAAGAAAGTACTTCAATAAGACCAAGTGAGGGAGGCAAAAGATCTTCACAGACTCTCATCAAAAATCTACAGGTCTAGGTTAGAACACACTTTCCGATCCATACAATTTGCAGCAAACTGCCACGGACAGAAAATAAACAGAGGGTTTTTTTGGCAACAGCCTATTCCAAACTCTCAACTGCCTTCTACACATGCTGTTTCCTGAAGATAATGCTGTTTTATTATTTGCTGGTTAATGTTAATTACTTTTGTACTTCAGAATTACTCACAATACATTTTGGAATCCAATGAATACATTAGTGTCTTAGAGTATCAGCATTTCTTCCAACTTCTCCTTCATTATTACAAAGCTGCAAAGAGCTTAAAACAGACTCTGCTAAGTGACTTATTTTTTATTCATTGAAATGTTCTTTTTGATGAACATGAAAAAATTAATCAAAAAATTTAGTGAGGTCATGGGGGATTCCAAACCCTATATATAGAATTCCAAGTCCATGTAAATAAGCCAATGACATTTTGTGAGTATCCACAGATGCTCAGCACTATAACAGGAACTTAAAGTATATAGTTGAGATTAGACCTGACTCATGCCCTAAGAATTTTATAATCTTTAAAAGAGATGAAATGGGCCAGTATTCAATGAATATGAATATATACAAAGAATTATTCTGACAGAGTGATAAGGAGAGGATTGCACAGATCAAAGAATGAGCCATAGTTAATTGAGGGAAATTTCCCTTGAGAAGCTTTCTGAAATGGACTCTGAACTTCAATTTAAGGAGAGGGCTATGGTTTGGAGAACAGGAATGTTGAGACTGTTCCTAGTATGTGTGAGGAATTAAATGAAAGCTTTAAGAAGTGGATAAAATGGAGTAAAATGGCAAAATAATAAAATAAAATAAGAGAGAGGAAGTTCCTAGATGTCTCGGATGACTGTGAAAAGGAAGCAATTACATCTTGCTCAGCAATTTTTCTTTAAAATAAAAAATTTGCTGACAGTGTTCTGAATTAAATGCTTACATGAACGTGGATGGATGGGAAAACATGTTTTTCTAATGACAAAAATGCCATTTTCCCCTATTTTAAAAGATAGGTAGCCTTTAAATATGAAATATTTTTATTGATCTCTCTCATCGTTAACATTGTCATTCCTTGTCGGATCATTCTAAAAACAGCTCCCCATGGTAGACACATTGATCCATGCCAAAATTCCATGTGCTCCTTTGTATCTTTCGTACCCTCAAAGATAAGCAGAACCATTTCACCAAGTTTTGACAAGCAGATGATGAGTTGAGTTGGTACATGTACATTTCTAGCTAAGGTATATGAGAGTCAGTGTGCTCCCTCAAGCTCAGTCTTTCTCAGCTCATCACCTGGAAGGGGTTACTGGCAAAAGATGCAAACAGAATAAATCTCTGGGTCACCATGTGGATAGGAGCTGCTCGGAAAAGTCATCCCATCCATGGTGAACCTTATTAGGTTATGCTACTGAGATTTGAGTTTGTTTGTTACCATAGTTAACATAGTATAGCCCACACTAATCTGACTAATGCAGTCTCTAAGCATTTCATATGAATAATTTCCTTTTCGGGGAGATGAGTTTTGGGAAAGTGGTGGCAACATGAGAGATGGGAAGAACAAAGTATTGTTAAAGACCCATGTGCCAACACACATCCTTTCTTCCCTCAAATAAATGTCTACACCTTGTCGAACTGCCTTCCTTTTTCCATGGCTTTGTTAGAATAAGGCAAGACCTCTCTTCTGAGTTTCTGAAGGTTTTATTTATCCATAAAAATGTGCTTTGGCAACAGAGTCAACTTATCTCACTTGCTTATTAGCTGAGTTGCTCTAAGTCTCCCATTCATTTGTATTAATCTTCTAATAATAAAACGAAGACCATGCCTGTTTTCTGAAATTCAGCTATGAGTTGTCCGCAGCCAGAGAACTAAACTATTTTGGGACTTGTCCTATACACCTTACATTGGCTAAAATATTTGTGAGCAAAATGAGACTTTCACCAGGAGTGAGGGGGGAATACACTTTCACAGGGACTAAGAAGAGACTAATGTAATTGAAACAAAGACATTATTCTCAAGTGACATCAATTTTATTTACCCTCTGCCACTTCCATCTTTTCCTGTTTTTGCATCCTAAGTCCACATTTCAAAAGTGAATACAATATTGTCATTGTGATCAAAATGATTCAGCTCCAGGTTCTAAGAGCTTCCTGTTCAGTACATAATAGTCAACAGCCTTCTTTGCATTACCGGCATTTCTCTTTTCTTAATTTGGAGGAAAGCAAAGCCCTTCTTAACTTTCATCCCTCATTTTAATGTTAATAATGGTAGATGCAAAATAGGGCCAGACAAAATTTCACAATGGTTCTTCTCATAAAAGCAAGCCAACTTCGGACCGCATTAAAAGAGTTTCTGCCAATTTGGTAAGTGTGCCACATTTGGTGACTATTTTTATTTACTTTTTTGCAATATTTCAACTTGTATCATCAAGAGTGCTTTGGAGAAAAATATGACATTTGTAATAAGAGTCATTGTTTGAAAGATTATTTGTATATGTAACATGGTCCATAATTGTCTGTATGTGACATGCTTCTAAAAGTATTGAATACATATCAAACTTTGTAAATCAAAACAAATGTAAGCTGGACTGGTGAAAAATGATCAAATTATTTCAGTTTTAATAGATTCTAACATAATCAAGTTTTCCTAAAGCAGCCACATTTGTACTTTTGTACAATTTTTCCAATACTCTATGTGTATTTGACATGGAATGAATTTTATCAGTTTACTTTATGGTTTGGACCATGCCTGAGTATGTATTTATAAATTCCTACTATCTGGAATACAGTCAAAAACTAGCAAATAAGCAAAGAATAAAATGATGTACTCATGTTTTCACAGATTATCTGGTTCCTCAGATATTGCAGATGAAGTGAATTAAAATAGGAACCGGCAAATATATGATGCTGAGGTTAGAGCCATATGGACACAAATTCAAATCTCCGCTTTACTACTTGCTAACTGGCTGAATATAATGCAGTCACTTAATCTCCATGATATTCAATTTCCTACTTAGTGAAAATAATCACATTTATCTTGCATGATGTTGTATAAATATGTAAATTATGTCATATATAACATCAAACTCACATTGCACTTCAAAAATGGCAGGGTCATCTTTTACATATTTATTCTACACATGTTTAATATGCACCTACTATATACCAAAAACTGTGCTCATTCACACATGCATGAGAGATAAAGCTAGTGTAAATTCTAGCACAGGATCACAGTGAAGATAGGTAAGTGCTCATTGATATCCACTTCTCTACTTCCTGGAACACTGGATGATTGTACTACCTGGTCCCCTTAAAGCTTCCCCTAGCCAGTATTGACTTCTATAGGTTTATAGTCCAGAAGGAAGAGTAGAAAAAGAAAATTAAGCACATTAAAAAACAAAAGAAACCAAAACATATGGTGTCATTTGGTCAAGGGGAAAAATATATGAATGTGCCTCAGCAACCATGAAAATACGGTGTATTTGGTGATCACCATAATGAACTTCTTGAGTCACCAAGACAAAATACCATAGAGACATTGATCAATTTTAAACAAATATTAATTTTAAAATGAATAAATGAAATTAAAGATTAATAAAGTATTAATCATTTTTAATATTTGTTAGAATATAAAGGATCAATTTTCAGTTATATGTAATATTATTTTCTTGATAACACAGCATTATTTATCTACTTACAACATTGTAGATTACTGTGTTATATAGATAAGACACAGCTCAGGGATAGATAATATAGGAAAAAGAAAGGTAATAGAGATATTATTAAATATTTAAGCACTTTTAAGAAATTCTCCCTTTGAGCATGACAGGTAGCATATGAGTCTCTGCATCTTCCTAATATACCTACCCACCTCAATTCACATGCTTTCTGGCAAGTTAACAAAATATCCTGATAAAAAGGGCTCCCTGTTATTTTTTTCCCCTTATTTAGCAACCCACATTCCTATTACTCAATAAGGATAATATCACTAAGCCTTGAAAAGATGTAAATTTAGACTCACCTAACAGAGGAGGCACTGTACATCTCCGGGAAGTCACAAACAGCCTTATCCTTTCCTTTTTGGGAAAGTGTGTCTGGTCTAAGTTTATACTGTCATTTCTCTCCTACGAGCTACTGCTATCTTGTATTAGAACATCATGCCAAGAGACGTATGTTATCAACAAAAAAAGCAAAACCAACATGATTGTAAATGAACTGCTTCTGCATATCAATAGTCTTGATGGATCTGAGAGGGTGGAGTACAGGGTATGTAGTTAAACCTTTTATAATTACAAATAGTGCTTGTATTTCTTTAGAAATGTGCCACATGCTGATATTAGAAACAATAGATGGAAAATCAAGAGAGAAACTTCTAGCTCTAATTTATTTCGTTGTTTGGATAGTCAAGATTGTATGAAAAACAGACAAATAATTTTCTGCTTTTAAAGGAAAAGGGTTTCTCTGAGTCTCTTTCACTTTGTAAACCATGACTGAAACAACTTCAGAAGATTTAAAGGGGTGTTGCTTTAAATATAAACCTACGTCAGATCCCCTTCCACTCATTCAAGTTCCCCAAGGACTATCTATGTGGCAAGCTTTCTCCAGGAAGACTCTCATCCCACCATTAGCTTTTATAGACATAAACACTTCATGGAAATTTCTGAATGAAAAAGAACATTGCATCACAGTAAGATCGGGCATGTCATTAATTTCAACTGTAACGTGATGTATTATGAGAAAACAGTTTTATTTGAAGTTATAGTAGGTTGTTTATAATATATTCTATTTTTAAAGTAATAAATACTTCTTCTGTTCAAGGTAAAAGAGCAAAATTTAAACGATGACTTCAAGAATATTAATGTCCCCAAACAGACTTGTTAGTTTTTCTCTGCACTGGAAAATAATTTATATAATGATTTAACATGGGTCTATTATAACAATGAGTGTACATCTTTCTGGTATACACTACCTCTATACCACAGTTTGATTACGTCTGCTCAGCAATGTCCTTCCTTTATCTTTCAAGACTATGTCAAACTTCTATTCAAATAAATACATTTTGCTGTTAAGGTCTTTTAATTATATGACTGTTTCTGAGCAGTTAAGAAATAATCTAAAATATTGGATTAAGAATTTTGAGTAGAAAACCAATAAAGAAATCATCAGGCTACTTGTCTTATCTTTTCAACCCAAGGCTATATTATTAAAATGTATGAGAAAAAGCCAGTAAGACAGTAAAGCGCGCGCACGCACACACACACACACACACACACACACACACACACACACACACACACAGCCCAAATTGGAATATCTGCAAGATCCATGTTTTCTTTTTGTTTTCTCTTATTCCCAATTACATTTAAATTAAAGGAAAATTATTCTATTTCTGCTTTCATCCTTTCCTTCCTGTCCCACTTGGGAGATATCAGAAGTTACTAGATTAATTGCTACATTAGTAATGCTGTGATGCACATCTCCATTGGGCAGTCAGTTCTCCAGGGATAAAAGGCACTTTACTGCCTGGCATTTTCAACTCATGTTTCTAAATGCTTTTATTCCCATTCTTTGGCTGCAGTAAATATTGCTTGGAGTTTTTATATCAGTTGGTTCTATGATAGTGTTGGATTTGCTGATTTATGAACATTCTTCTGTATCCTAGCACTGAGCAGAATTCCTAGCATATATCAGATGCTCAATGTATCCTTGTTAGGAAAAAAAAACTGAAGAAATAAATAAAAGAGTATTTAGTAACCTTATGAAGTATGTACTTAAACTAAGCATTGAAACAAATATGCAATTTCTCTTTTATGTATACTGTACAGGGCAGAATGTTTGCTCAACTAAGGACCCACTGTAGTACAGAATGCGGCTATGCTAGAAACTAAGTGGCAGGCATGGTGCCTTCTTGTAATCCCAGTACTTTGAGAGACAAAGGCGAGAGGATTGTTTGATCCCAGGAGTTTGAGACCAGACTGGGCCACAGAGAAAGACCCTGTTTCTACAAAAAAAAAAAAATTCAAGCATGGTGGCATGTGCCTGTCACCTTGCTACTCAGCTACTTAAGAGGTAAAGGATCAGATTGCTTGAGTCCAGGAAGTTGAGGCTGCATTAAGCCACAGTAACACTACTGCACTCCAACCTGGGGACAAAGTGAGATCCTGCCTCAAGAAAACCAAAAAAAAAAAAAAAGAAAAGAAGAGGAAAAGAAGAAACTAAATGGTGCCTGTCACTGCATCCTCCATATTCCCCTTAGACTTCCTCCCACTTTGTCTCTAGAACGCTCAATGTCTTCATCATTCAGACCACTTCCTGAAAAGAGTTAGAATATACCTAAGTTGTTAAAAACCAAAATATCTTCCCATAAGGAGTGACTCCGTTAATTTAAAACCAAATTTAAAAATATTGTAGGCAAATGAGATCACAATAAAGCAAAACTACAGATTTTTAAAAACAGATCATTCATGTCATTAATACCTAAAACTGATAAAAACAACCAAAGGGAAAGAGAAAGAAGGGAAGGCAAGGGGAGGGGAAGAGAGGGGAGGGGAGGGGAGGGAAGAAGCGGGGGAGAGAGAGAGGGAGAGAGAGAGGGAGGGAGGGAGGGAGGAAGGGAGGAAGGAAAGGGAAGCGAGGAATAAAAATTAAAAAAGGTTCAAACTCATGTATAAATATGAATCAAAAATTTCCAATTGAAAATCAGCAAACATAAACTTGAAGCAAAGTAAAGAATAATACAGGATGAAGGCAAAGTGTATATATACTTTTCAATATTAAAATGTATGAATATTATTAAAAATATTAATGGAATCAGGAAAAGCAACCTCTCCATAGATAATGAAGTTATTTGATAAAATTTGACATCTATGGCCAGGCTCAGTGGCTCATGCCTGTAATCCCAGCATTTTGGGAGGGGCCAAGGAGGGAGGAGGATCACTAGGTAAGGAGTTCAAGACCAGCCTGGCCAACATGGTGAAATCCCACCTCCATTAAATATATAAAATTATCTGGGCATGATTGTGGGCACCTGTAATCCCAGCCAGTCAAGAGGCTGAGGCAGGAGAATCACTTGAACCCAGAAGGTGGAGGTTGCAGTGAGCCGAGACCGTGCCATTGCACTCCAGCCTGGGCAACAAGAGTGAGACTACGTCTCAAAAAAAAAAAAAAAAATGGCATCCATTTTTTATTTAAAACATTAGGAACCAATGCTATAGTCTGACTTTTTGAAAACACTGAAACATTCATATTGACGGTCCTTCCAAATTTCATGTTAATAATCCCCAGGGTGTTACTATTAAGAGGTGGGGCCTTTTGTAAAGTTATTTAGTCATAAGGGATCTGTCCTGGTGGATGGGCTAATGATCTTATAAAAGCAGCTTCCAAGAGCTGCCAGGCCTGTTTAATCCTCCTGCATTATGAGAAAACATGATTCGTTCCTTTTTGCCCTTCTACGAAGACTAAGCAACGAGGCACCGTCTACAGCGAAGAGAATGAGCCCTCACCACACACCAAATCCACCAGCACCTTGATTCGCAATTTCTCAGCTTCCCGAACAAAAAAAGTAAATTCCTGTTACTTATAAAATACCCAGTCAGAGGTCTTTTTTATAGCAGAAGGAATGAACTAAGACGCTTTCCAAATATTATCAGTAACAAAGCAGCATGTCTTCAATCACTACTACCATTTATGTTTGTTTCCTAATTGCTAGTGAATGAAATTAAGCAAAAGGGAAAAAAGCAGTTAGGAAAATAGAAATGTGGTAATAAAACTATTTTAGATGAAAATAATCAATAATTGTTACTAACAGTAAAAAAAAAAAAAAATAATAACATGACTGGAGAAAAAGCTATTCAGGACCAAATAGGTGTCATATATACTGTAACAAGAACTTACATCATATGTTGGAGGGAAAGATCCATATGCTAAGGCAACAAGAAAGATAAAATATCTGTGAACAAACTTAAGACACAGTACATAGGATTTAGGAAGGAAATACTAAAATAAAAGTGAAAGACACATAGAATGTTTGAGTTTCTGTGCACTGGGAAGATTTTCCTTCACCGCTGTTCTTCCAGGATGTTCTAGAGAGGGGCTACAGTGCGGCAGCTGTCCACTTTCAGGTGGTGCCTGCATATCGTGCAGAACCATCTGTGAACCAGGCCCTAGTCTTCTCTTCCTCTGTCCACTGATCATAGGGAAATCCACATGAGGCCATCGGTGCAGGCTTGGGGAGGTAAGGCAGGATAGCAGGAGTGGAGACCGTGGGCATTTGAGCCACTTCCTCATGTAACTGGCTTGTGCCTTCAGGACCTGCTCGAGCCCCATCACGTATCTACCACTTCCATTTGATGATGGAATGCTGATGTGTACGACCCACATTTTGGCTAGTTGAATCAGAAACTACCCAGTTTATGACAGGCAGCTCAGGTCACATGGTGACTTGATGACCCACAGTCAAGCGTTCAGTTTCCACCAAAGCCCAGTAACAGGCCAAGAGCTGTCTCTCAAAAGGAGAGTAGTTATTTGCAGAAGATGGCAAGGCCTTGCTCCAAAATCCTAGAGGCCTCCACTGTGATTCACCTATGGAGGCCTGCCAAAGGCTCCACACAGCAGCCCTCTCTGTCACTGATACCTCAAGCACCATTGGATCTGCTGGCAGAGCAGCTTGCACAGCAGCCTGGACCTGTTGCAGAGCCTTCTCCTGTCTGAACCCCACTCAAAACTGGCAGCCTTTCAGGTCACTCAATAAATAAACAAGAGTAACAAATCCAAATGAGGAATGTGTTGCCTCCAAAATCCAAATAAGCCCACTAGACATCGTGCCTCTTTCTTGCTTGTAGGAGAGGCCCAGTGCAAA
The DNA here is from genome assembly GCA_031835075.1 of Saguinus oedipus. Taxonomy (NCBI): domain Eukaryota; kingdom Metazoa; phylum Chordata; class Mammalia; order Primates; family Cebidae; genus Saguinus; species Saguinus oedipus. The sequence goes on along the minus strand of CM063184.1, from coordinate 90,206,049 downwards.
AACTTATCCTTCATCTCAGAAAGAATATCTTGATAAGCCCCATACCAGTGGACCCCTAGGGATTTTTCTGAGGTAGAAGGTCCCTGAGTTTTAGTTGGATTTATTTCCCATCCTATGTATACAAATGTCTCACCAATAAGTCCAGTGTGTTTGCTACTTCTTGCTCACTGGATCCAATCAGCATCATCAATGTCATCAATGTAATGGACAAGTGTGAATCTTGTGGAAACAAAAAGCAATTGAGGTCTCTTCAAATAAGATTAGGACACAAAGTTGGAGAGTTGATATACCCCTGAGATGGGACAGTAAAGGTATATTGTTGGAACTAGTGGAAATTCAAGATGAGATTAGGGTGGGGACACAGCCAAACCATATCAGCCAGAAAAAGTGTGGACCTTGTTCCTCTCCCACACCAGCATACCTGCGTGCATTCAAACCCCACTATGCCACTGCTGCCAGTATGAGCACACCCTGTTACTCGATTACCAGCCACACTGCCACTGCTTGTACAAATATGCACATGGATGCCAGGAACCCTGCCTCCCCTACTCCACCACTGCCATCAGTGCAAACATGTGCATAGAAGCCAAAAGCCTACCAATGCCTCACCCCCCCACACTAGCATGACTCACACAGGAATGCCATAGCCCCACTCACACCAGTACCCTAACACAGCCAGTATGTGTGCACCCCGCTTTGTGGCCACTGCTGCTGGCACAGGCAAACAAGCATGGATCTTGCTGCCACTGCCCTGATGAAGTGCTGCCCAGTGGTCTGGGAAGACATCAGCACCTCCAGCACAGAAGGTTCCTACTTTCAAGGAGCCAGATAACAAAAAACAGGGGCCCAACATCAGCCCCCCAGAGTTAGAACACGTGGTCCAAGAGTTTTGAGCTAAGCCTTGGCCCCCAAAATCCAAAACCCCAATGACATTAAAGAAGATTAAAAAAAAAAAAAATCCATAGGGCAGCAATTTCAAAGATTAAAAGAACATCAGCCCACACTGATGAGAACGAACTGGTACAAGCACTCTGGCAACTCAAAAAGCCAGTGTCTTCTTACCTCCCAAGGATCACACTGGTTACCCAGCAATAGTTCTTAACCAGAATGAAATGGTTTAATGACAGAAACAGAATTCAGAATGTGAATAGGAATGAAGATCATCAGGATTCAGGAGAAAGCTGAAACCCAATCCAAGAATTCAAAGTAATACAAAAAAAAAAAAAAACAGGAGATGAAAAATGAAGTGGGCATTTTATTTTATTTTATTTTATTTATTTTGCCAATCAATGAGAGCTTGTAAGGTTGCTGAGGTTGGCCTTGAACTCTTGGCCTCGCCTTCGCAAGCACCACGACATCCGGCTGGAGCCACTTTGGGCCCCCAATGAAGTGGCCATTTTAAGAAAGAACCACACTGACCTACCAGAGCTGAAAAACTCCCTTCAAAACTTTCAGAATAAAATCTCAAATATTAATAGCAGAATCAGTCAAGCTGAGAAAAAAATTTCAGTGTTCAAAGACCAGTTCTCGAAAGTAACTAAGTCAAACAAAAATGAACAGAAGAATTAAAGCAGAATAAACAAGATCTCTGAAAAATATGGCATTATGTAAAGAGACCAAATCTTTAACTCATGGCTGTCCCTGAAAGAGAGGAAGACAAAGAAAGTAAATTGGAAAACATACTTCCGGGTATTATCTACAAAAATTTCCCCAACCTCACCAGAGAGGAAACCATTCAAATTCAGAAAATGCAGGGAACCTCTACAAGATACTATACTAGATGACCATCCCCAAGACACACAGTGATCTGATTAGCCAAGGTCAAAATGAAAGAAAAAATGCTAAAAGCAACTAGAGAGAAGGGCAGGTCACTGATAAAAGGAGACCCTGTCAGGTTAACAGAAGACCTCTCTGCAGAAACCCTGTAAGACTGAAGTCATTGAGTGCTCATATTCAGCATTATCAAAGAAAATAAATTCTAATCAAGAATTTTATTTCTAGCCAAACTAAGTTTCCTAAGCCAAAGAGAAATAAGATTGTTTTCTGGCAAGAAAATACGAAGGGAATTTGTAATCACCTCCTACAAGAGGTTCTGAAGGGAGTGTTAAATATAAAAAGAAAAGATCATTACTGGGCACCATAAAACACACTTAAATTAATAAAATACTGACACTCTAGAGCAATCACACAAAGAAGTCTGCATAATAACTGGCCAGCAACACGATGACAGAATTACATCCGCAGATATCAATATTAACTTTGAATGCACACAGGCTAAATGCCCCAATTGAAAGAAACAGAGTGACATGCTGAATAAAGAGGCAAGACCCAACAGTATGCTGTCTGTAGGAGACTTATCTCATATGCAATAACACCCAAACGCTTAAAGTAGAGGGATGGAGAAAAATCTGCCAAGCAAATGGTAATTAGAAAAGGGCAGAAGTTGCTATTCTAATTTCAGGCAAAACAGATTTTAAATCAGTGAAGATCAACAAGACAAATAATGGTGAATACTTCAGTTCAACCAGAAGATCTAACTATCCTAAAGATATATACACTCAACACAATAGCTTCCAGATTTATAAAGCAACTTCTTAGAGACCTACAAAAGGACTTAATCACACAATAGGATACTTCAACACTCAACTGACTGTATTAGACATATCATAGAGACAGAAAGCTAACAAAAATATTTGGCACCTGAGCTGAACACTGGACCAAATAGACCTAATAGACAGCTACAGAACTTTCCATCCCCAAACAACAGAATACACATTTAACTTTTCTGCATATGACACATACTCTAAAATCAACAGCACAATTGGCCATAAAACAATCCCTAGAAAATTCAGAAAACTGAAATCATACTAAATACACTCTCAGACCACAGCACAATAAAAATAAAAATCAATTTCTATTTTTAAAACTAAGAAAATTGCTCAAAACCATACAATTTCATAGAAATTAAACAATGTGCTCCTAAATGGCTTTTGGGTAAAAAATAAAATTTGGCAGAAATCAAGAAATTCTTTGAAACTAATGTGAACAAAGACACAACATGTTAAAAATCTCAGGGACACAGCTAAAGCACTGCTAAGAGGAAAGTTTATAATGCTAAATGCCCACATCGAAAAACTAGGAACATCTAAAATTAACAACCTAACTATCACGCCTAGAGAAACTAGGAAAGAAACAAACATACATGCAAACCAACTGCAAAGCCAGCAGGATAGGAAATAATCAAAATTAGAGCTGAAATAAAGAAAACTGAGATGAATAAAAGGTCAACAAAACTGTTTGTTTTTTGAAAGAACAAATAAGATAGCTTGACCTATATCTAGACTAATAAAGAAAAAAGAGGAAATGTCCAAATTAACACAATCAGAAATGACAAAGGGGATGTTACCACTGACTGAACAGAAATACAAAAACACTCAGAGATTGCTACAAATACTTCTATGTACGCGAGCTAGAAAACCTACAAGAAATGGGTAAATTCCTGAAAGCATACAATCTCCCAAGAATGAAACAGACTGATGAAGCAATTGAGTCCTTCAACAGACAGATGAAAAATACCCAAATTTAATTATTAATAAAAAGCCTCCCAACCAGAAAAACCCAGAACCAGAAAAACATACAGCCAAATTTTACCAGATGTATAAAGAACAGCTGGTACCACTCCTACTGAAACTACTCCAAAAAACTGAGGAGGAGGGCCTCCTTATTAACTTATTCTGTGAGGACAGCATCATTCTGATTTTAAATCCTGGTGAAGACATGACAACAGCAAAAAAAAACTTCAGGACAATATCCTGATGGACATAGATGCAAAAACTGTCAATGAACCAGCACATCAAAAAGCTAATTCACAATGATCAAATATGATTTATCCTTGGATGGCAGGTTGGTTCAACATAGACAAATCAATAAATGTGATTCATCACATAAACAGAACTAAAAAACCACATGAACATGATCATTTCAATAGGTACAGCAAAGGCTTTTGATAAAATTCAACATCTCTTCATGTTTAAACACTTGTATGAGTCTGTCTAGTACACTGCTATAAAGAAATACCTAAAGCTGAGTAATTTATAAAGATAAGTGAGTAATTTATAAAGAAAAGAAGTTAAATTGGCTCACAGTTCCATGGGAAGTACCAGAACATGGCTGCGGGAGGCCTTAGGAAATTTACAATCATGCTGGAAGGTGAAGGGGAAGAAACAGAGAGAGAAGAAAAATGCTATAAACTTATATACAACTAAATCTTGTGAGAACTCTATCACAAGAACAGCACCAATGGGGCAAATCTATCCCCATAATTCAATCACCTCCCACCAGGTCCCACCTCCAACATTGGGGATTACAATTCAATATGAGATTTAGGCAGGGATACAAATCCAGCCTTATCAATGCTTTAAAAAACCAGAGCATACTTCAAATAACCACTCATCTATAACAAACCCACAGTCAACACCATACTGAATGTGCAAAAGCTAGAATTATTCCCCTTGAAAACAAGCACAAAACAAGGATGCCTTCTCTCACCACTCCTATTCAACATATTATTGGAAGTTCTAGCTAGAGTGTCCAGGCAAGAGAAAGAGATAAAAAGCATCCAAATAGGATGAGAGGAAGTCAAACTATTTTTATGAATGATAGGATTCCATACCAAAAAAAATCATAATCTCTACCCAAATGTGCCTTCATCTGAAAAACAACCTCAGCAAAGTTTGAGGGCACGACATTAGTGTACAAAAATGAGTAGGATTTCTATACCCCAATAACATCCAAGCTGAGAGCCAAATCAAGCAATTCCATTCAAAATAGCCAGAAGATCAAAACAAAGGGATGGAGAAAGACTTACCAACAAAATGGAGAGCAAAAATAAATAAATAAATAAAAAGCAGGAGTTGCAATTCTTGCATCTGATAAAACAGATTTCAAAGCAACAAAGATATAGTGGTAAAAGGATCAATGCAACAATAAGAGCTAACGATCCTAACACCCAGATACATAAGACCCATAAAGAGATTTAGACTCAACAAGACAGAAAATTGATGAGGACAACCAGGACTTGAACTCAGATCCAGAACAAGTAAACTTAATAAATATTTATAGAGCTCTCCATTTTAAATACACAAAATATACATTTTCCACTTTAAATACACAAAATATTGATCGACCATTATTAATACCCATTTTGAGAATAAAGCAATATTCCCGTTCTCTCTCCATCTTTTTCTTCCTCTCCTTAACTCCTTTTTTCTCTTTCTTTTCTTTTTTCCAAAAGAAAAAAGAAAAAAAAAATAGCCAGAAGAATAAAACACCTAGAAATACAACCAACCAGGGAGGCAACCTAAGTCTACAATAAGGTTTATAAAACACTATTCAAATAAATCAGAGATGACACAAATAGAAAAAAATTTCATGCTCACGAATAGAAAGAATGAATATCATTAAAATTTCCATATTGCCCAAATCAATTTAGAAATTCAGTGCTATTCCTATCAAACTACCAATGACACTCTTCAAAAAATTAGAAAAAAGTATTTTAAAATTCACATAGACCCAAAAGAGACTCAACAGTCAAGTCAATCCTTAGAAAATTAAAAAAAGCTGGAAACAATCACACTACCCGACTTTAAACTATGCTACGTGGCTATAGTAACCAAAACAGCATGGTATTGGTACAAAAATAAATACACAGACCAATGGAACAGAACACAGAACCCAGAAATAATCCTGCACACCTGCAACCATCTGCTCTTTGACAAAATCAACAGAAACAAGCAATGAACAAAAAGGACACCCTATTCAATAAATGGTGCTGGGATAACTGGCTAGCCATATACAGAAGACTGAAACTGACAAAAACAAGCAATGGGGAAAGGACTCCCTGTTTAATAAATGGTGTTGGGAAAACTGGCTAGCCATGTGCAGAAAGCAGAAACTGGACCCCTTCCTGACACCTTACACTAAAATTAACTCCAGATGGATTAAAGACTTAAACATAAGACCTGGCACCATGAAAACCCTAGAAGAAAATCTAGGCAAAACCATTCAGGACATAGGAGTAGGCAAGGACTTCATGACCAAAACACCAAAAGCATTGGCAACAAAAACCAAAATAGACAAATGGGACCTAATCAAACTCCACAGCTTCTGCACAGCAAAAGAAACAGTCACTAAAGTGAATCGGCAACCAACAGAATGGGGAAAAAATTTTGCAGTTTACCCATCTGTCAAAGGGCTGATATCCAGAATTTACAAAGAACTAAAACAGATTTACAGGAAAAAAACAAACAAGCCCATCCAAAAATGGGCAAAGGATATGAACAGACACTTTACAAAAGAAGATATAGATGAGGCCAACAAACATGAAAAAATGCTCATCATCACAGGTCATTAGAGACATGCAAATCAAAACCACATTGAGATACCATCTCATGCCAGTTAGAATGGTGATCATTAAAAAATCTGGAGACAACAGATGCTGGAGAGAATGTGGAGAAATAGGAACACTTTTACACTGCTGGTGGGAGTGTAAATTAGTTCAACCATTGTGGAAGACAGTGTGGTGATTCCTCAAGGACTTAGAAACAGAAATTCCATTTGATCCAGCAATCCCATTACTGGGTATATATCCAAAGGACTATAAATCGTTCTCCTATAAGGACACATGCACACAAATGTTCATTGCAGCACTGTTTACAAGAGCAAAGACCAGGAACCAACCCAAATGCTCACCGATGATAGAGTGGACTGGGAAAATGTGGCACATATATGCCATGGAATATTATGCAGCAAGCAAAAATGATGAGTTCGTGTCCTTTGTAGGGACATGGATGAATCTGGAGAACATCATTCTCAGCAAACTGACACAAGAACAGAAAATGAAACACCGCATATTCTCACTCATAGGCAGGTGATGAACAATGAGAACACATGGACACAGGAAAGGGAGTACTACACACTGGGGTCTATTGGGGGGAATAGGGGAGGGACAGTGGTGGGGGGAGATGGGGAGGGATAGCATGGGGAGAAATGCCAAATGTGGGTGAAGGGGCAGAAGGCAGCAAAATACACTGCCATGTGTGTACCTATGCAACTATCTTGCATGTTCTGCACATGTACCCCAAAACCTAAAACGCAATAAAATAAAATTAAAAAAAAAGAAGACTGAAACTGGACCCCTTCCTTATACCATATACGAAATCAACTTGAGATGGATTAAAGACTTAAATGTAAAACCCAAAACTATAAAAACCCTTAAAGTCAACCCAGGAAATACAATTCTGTACATAGACCTGACAGAGATTTTATAACTAAGACAGAATAAGCATTTGCAACAAAACCAAAAGTTGACAAATTGGACCTAATTAAACTAAAATGCTTCTGCACAGCAAAAGAAGCTATCAACAGAGTAAACAGACAACCCCCAAAATCAGAGAAAATATTTGCAAACTATTTCTCTGACAAAGGTCTTATATTCAGAATCCTTAAGAAATTTAAACAAAGCAACAAGCAAAAAGCAAACAGCCCCATTAAAATGTGCTCAAAGATCATGAACAGGTATTTCTCAAAAGAAGACATATATGCGGCCCACAAGCAATATGAAAAAATGCTTAACATAACTGATCATTAGAGACATACATATCAAAACCATAATTAGATATCATCTTACATCAATCAGAATGGTTATTATTAAAAAGACCAAAAAATGAAGCTGGCAAGGGTGCAGAGGTGGGAATGTAAATTAGTTAAGCAACTATGGCAAACTGTTTGACAATTTCTCAAAGAACTTAAAACAAACTACCATTTGACTCAGCAATCCCATTATTGGGTATATCCCCTAAGGAATAGAAATCATTCTACCATAAAGGCACATGCACATGTAAGTGCATCAATCGCAGTACTATTCACAATAGCAAAGACATGGAATCAAATTCCCAGCAATGCATAGCCTGAGTAAAGAAAATGCGGTACATATACACCATGGGATACTATGCAAACATAAAAAACCTATATAAAGGATCCTGTCATTTGCAGCAACATAGATGGAACTGGAGACCATTATCCTAAGTGAACTAACACAGGAAGGGAAACCAAATACTACATGTTTTCACTTACTAGTGGGAGCCAAAAATTGAGTAGACATGGACACAAAGAAGAGAACAACAGATACCAGGGCCTACTTGAGGGTAAAGAATGGGAGAAGGGTAAGGATCAAAATATTACATATTGAGGACTACACTTATGTCTTAGTTTCTTCTCTTGCTTCTAATGAAGACATACCCAGGACTGGGTAATTTATAAAGGAAAGAGGTATAATTGACTCACAGTTCCACATGGCTGAGGAGTACTCACAATCATGGCAGAAAGCGAAGGGAAAGCAAGACAGGTTTTACATGGCAGCAGGCGGGAGAGCTTGCACAGGGGAACTCCCATGTATAAAGCCATCAGATCTCACGGGATATATTTCACTACCACTAGAAAAGTATGAGGGAAACCATCCCCATGATTCAATTATATCCACCTGGCCCCACCCTTGACATGTGAGGATTATTACGATTCAAGGTGAGATTTGGGTCGGGACACATCCAAACCATATCAGCTTATTACCTGGGTGAAGTGATAATCTGTACACCAAACCCCTGTGACATACAATTTACCTATGTAAAAAACCTGCACATATATCACTGAACCTAAAATAAAAGTTAAAGAAGTCCACAAAAAATATTAAAACAAATATAAAATAGATGAACAAAATTTCAAAAGAGAAATGTAAATGGTGTAAAACAAAGTGAATAACTATATATTTGAAAACATGGTTGTAAAAAAAAAATAGACATTCAAGTACTGAAACACCAATAGGCTGGGTGTGGTGGCTCATGGCTCATGTATGGAATCTCAGCACTTTGGGATGTCAAGGCAGGCAGATAGCTTGAGATCAGGAGTTCGAGACCACCTGGCCAACACAGCAAAATCTCTACTTAAAATACAAAAATTAGCAGGGTGTGGTGGCGCATGCCTGTACTCCCAGCTACAGGGGTAGCTGAGGCAAGAGAATCACTTGAACCTGGGAGTCAGAGGGTCCAGTAAGCCAAGACTGAGATTGTGCCACTGTACTCCAGCCTGGGCGACAGAGCAAGACTCCACAAAAACACAAAGAAAAAGAAATATTAAAACATTCAATTAATAGAGTAAATCTTAGAAGATTTTATATTAAAGCCCACCTTACCATGAAACCAAATCTGAAAATTATTTTCAAATAATAAATTTAATTACATACATCAACTACTTTTTCTATAAAGAAAACCCAAAAGTAAAATCAGAAATAATAAAAACAAGGAAAACTATAGTTTATATCATAGAAAAAAAATAAATTACTTGGTACATAATAAACCCCTTCAAATAAGTAAAGGAATACAAACACCTCAGAAACATAAGCAATGAATGACTAGAGTGATAGAAATAGGAGCCATCATTTCTAAACACAGGAAAAGATTATCAATCCCAATCATTAAAATGCAAACAAGAAGCTACATTGAGATACGATATTTTGCCTATGAGACAAGTGAAAAACGTCTTAGTAACAATCTGTTTCACTGAGCACTTGAGGAAAGAGACCCTCTTATATTACTGGTGTGAGCGTAATTTTTATAACTCTATGGAAACAAATTTAGCACAGTAAAAATGTAATGTATATACTCTTTGCCCTCAAAATTCCACTTTGAGAAATTAATCCTACTGATAAACTCATGAATAAGAAAATGAAATATACAGAGGTAAATTCATTGAAGCGTAATTTTAATGACAAAAGATTAGCAATAATCTAAATGTTAATGGGGAATTGGTCAAATAAATAAGCGTGACATTTTAATTGGAAGTCTAAGTTGTCTTTAAAAATAACTGAAACAGAATTATATGTACTCATGGAGATTATCTCAAAATATATTGTTTAGTATCTTTTCTTCAAAGCCAAGTTTAAGACAAGAAACTGTTTGTGTACCTGTATATTCATGCACAAACATAGATATATTTATTTACATACATACATAGAGATGCATGGATGTATGTAAAAATACAATACTTATATCTATTAACTATCCTCTGGAATTTGGGTAAACTGGATGGCTAAGGGATTCAGGCCTGGACCTAACTGGATGGCTTAAGTCATCTCAAGTCATATCTCCAGCCCATGTTTCCAAGCTTGGATGCTGTTTACGTTGTTTCACACCTTCCTGGTTATTTAGCCAAAGGAAAAGAGAAGCCTGGCTTAGGAAAGAATGGACGGAAATATACAAATCAGTCCACAATTTCAGTTTGGAATTACTAATACCAGAATTTCACTGCACTCAACAAACCCTATGTTGACACCTGAATTTGGATCAACTGTGTTTAGTAAAACAGCATGTGCCCAAACCATAAGCGCTTAGTGAGGAAGGCAAAAGAGCGGCCAACAGTTCTTAAAAAAAACAAATAAACGTAAGTGAAGAGGAAGGATTTTAGAAAGTACAGGTAGATCTATAAACGGCCAGAATACGAAGCTTAGTATCATTTAGTCCACACAGGAAGAAACTCAACTCTTTTCTTGATTTACAAATAACAAAATGAATTCAGAATCTGATGACAGATAGGAAAAGGCTAAACTTCAAAGAAATGTAACAAGTTAAAGTAGTAACCTCTGTGGGACAGGAAACCGTATTTATCATTTTTGCTTATCTGATGAAAATGCCACAGTCACTTTTAGCTATGACATGGCCAGTAGAGCTGCATATTTAAAAGGCGTGTGGGCTTTCTCAAAGTCAAAATTGCTATTTCCCTTTTTTCTAGTTCAACATCTTGTTGTTAAGTCCTTATACTGAGCTTCTCCTCCACAGACATGTTTGAAAATGCTCTGCGCAGGGAGCTGACCCTTCCAGACCTTTTGATAGAAGGCCTTGACTGGAAGAAGACTGGCAGCAAGTCAGTATTTCTATGTTTCGTTTTCTGAGTGAGTGTAGATAAGAGAGCTATCAGGCTGGGCACTAGGCTACACCAGCAGATCTGATTGAAGCAGAGATTTCGGTAAATTAAGATTTTGTTATCACTTAGAACAGGCTGTCCTCCTTTCAGGGCATGTGGGCAAAGGCACAGTTGATTGAAAGGCCTTCTTGTTCCAATAATACTGAATATTTATATTTCTGAGCTGAAAAGACAACCTAAAGATAAGACATGAACAGTCTTGCTAGATCCAGCTACATGCCAAGTAGGCAGAGTAAGTGATCATCTATCACTGTAGTATAGGTTCTATCTTACACTGATGTCAAGAGCTTGAGAATTCCCCAGGCCCCCCACAGGCCAGCAAATACCTAAAATTGCCCATTTAGGGATCTCTTTCCAGTAAATTAAAGCTGTAAAGTATAGAGTCTCTTTCCGCCCTCCGATTGTAATAATCTTTAAATTATTCACAGACCATTTCTCATTAACGTATGTTTCACATTTTTCCTGAAGACAGATTTTTAAGAGTTCAGGGCTGTCTTTTAAAAATGTTTTTGATTGCTCCTTTTGTTATCCATCAAAGCCCCTATCACACATCATTGTAAAGTGCATGTTAACTTATTTGTTCATCAGACTATAAGCTCTGCAAAGGCATGGACCTTGTTTATCTTCAAAATAGGTTTATCTCAGAGCCTAGCACATTGTCTGGCCCTTAATAAAACCTCAGTATTTCTTGTGTAGAAGTGAATTTCATTAGACTGAATTGTGAAAGAGATTGTTTCTTGAAGATATATTTTTTTCTTCCTTTAGTGAAGGATGAAAAAAAAACAGAGCACCATTACTAAAGACAAACTTCACGTACTAAGAGTCACTAAAAGGCTGATTGACTTTGACCTTACTTAATGATCCATCTAGTTTTCAGATAAGATAATAGATTCAGTGACTTTTCCAAAGCCACACTGATACTAATTGGCCGAATCAGAATGAGGAGCCAGATGTTCACACCGATAGTCAGATATTTATTCCACCACAGTTGGTCCTTCTATTTTAAGGCATTGCAGTTGGAAGAATGTGGAAGCACTTGTCAGGGAGGGTATTCAGTATCAGACTCTGGCACACACACACCCAATCTGATAAACACAGGCTTGTTCATCATCTACTTTTATGACGGTTTTACCAACAAATGCTTTCTAAACTGTAAATGTCCTCTGTCACTTGAACAATAGTTCCTTTGGCTGAAAAGAAGGTTGCTGGGTTTTCCTATCTGAAAACTGGTGTCTGAAACAAGGAGCCTTTCTTGGGGAATATTCTTAGAGATTATGACATCTCTGCAACTGTTTAGGTGGCAGGCCTCTTATTTCCCGACTTTCTTCTCTATCTTTCTCCTTGTTGTTGGCATTGCCCTGGCATGGTGGGTAGCCATCTGTTGACAATCTCATTTACATGGGTCAATTCTGCTTAATTTACTACCTTTAACTTAGTTGAAATATACTTAATAGTGCCATACCTGATTCTCTATAAAGAACAATGTTGAATTCATAAATAAATAAATTGGAGAGCTTCGGCAGAGTTTTAAATTCTAGTAAGCAAGCAACGTGCTATCAACCATGGCAATTTGTCATTATAGAATGGCAGATAAGAACAGTTGAAAAATATCAAGTGGATTTTTAAAATCCTGTTTGTTAGAAGCAAACATATCTGCAAATCAAAAGTAAAACTGTGCATATGCATTGCTAAAGTTGTTTCTCACAGGAGAACAGGTTAACAATTCCGATTCCACTATACACATATACTGGAACTAGACATTTAAGTAAATGGATAGCAGATGGTAGAAGCTGCATTTCTTCTGTTGAAGTGACAGTTTACAGATGGGCAGCAGCAGGAGGCTAAAATAATCCACTAGGAGTGAATTAGAGTTGGAGATATCAGTACGAACTCATGTCTAGCTTAATATAGATACATATGGCTATATAGAGAAAAGTTTGTAGATATGTGTATACACATGCTTTAGGATACTCACATATATTTCCTTGTTCTGTAAGCTGAGAGGGCCGAAATAAAACAACTCTCCGGTAGGAACAAGCAGAGAGCACCTGGTTCTTCATTTCTGTAATTAATACCATTATCCAATAAAAACAAAACACTAAAACACAAGACTTCTTGGAGAAATCTTGGAGATGACTAATTCTAGAACTGGGAGATGAAATATACAGATAATCCTGAAAGATTGTGTAGTACAAAAAGGTGTCTAAATAGCAACAAAAACATACCCACACAAAACAACACTAAACCTCATAAAACAAACTACATTGATGGGAATGTGACAAAGGGGCACCAACATCAATTGACAGAGTTTACAATGGCCGAAACTAGGACTATATGAGCAACAAAATTCATGAAATAGCATTGAATTCTAAGCCCAAATATGAAACAAGTGATGTATATTAATTCATGATTGAATGGTGACGAGACAAATCTCCCATTCAGAAGAATTCAAAATAAATTATATAGATACTCCACTCTAAACGAGGGGCATTATAACTTCCCACTCTTTAAGCGTGTGCCACACAGACTGCCTTTGTTACAGACTGCCATGAGGAAGGAGGAAAATGAGGAGCTTTATAGTGGAGAAATGTAAGAAACACTACCTTAGCCAGGTTATCAAAGTCAAAATCACGTTGATAGCACAGATTCTTGATACGTGATGAAAATGGTACTTTATCTCTGTGTCTTTCTTCCAAAAACATCTAAGTCATGAATAGTTAGGAAAACATGAGACAAATTTCCATAAAGGAACATCCTACAAAATTCCTGACGTGTACTCCTGAAGCCGTCAGCAATATCAAAATCAAGCAAGGGAAAGAACTCTTTGCCAATAGGAGCCTAAGGAGATATGGAGATTAAATGTAGTGCTTAATTCACGCCATCTGGAATAAGATCTTGGAAGAGCAAAAGGACATTAGGTAACAACTAAGAAAATCGAATATAGATTTAGTTAATAATCATGTATTAATATTGTTTCATTAATTGTAACTAACGTTCCAATGCAAAATGTTCATAATAGAGAAAACTGGGTGTGTGATAAATGGAAGTACCTGGGAATACTATTGTCTCAATGTTTCTGTAAATTTAAAACTCTTCTTTAAAAAGTTTATTTTAAAAAGCAAATACAGCCTTCATTTCCATTGAATGTAAGCATGTTTGTGTTGACAGTTATGCTTTGTTTCTCAAGTCTTCTCATTTTGATTGTTTATTAAGATTTACTCTGTTGTTGCTGCCTTCAAGTATTTGAAAGTCTATCACGTGAAAGGGGAATAAACACTTTCTGCTTTAGAGGGCAGCACCAGGACCATACAAAAAGCAACAGCAAGGCCGATATACCAGCTCCCTAAATGGAAAAGGCTGACTCACAGAACAGTGAACTTCCTGTCCATTTAGGCAGAAACTGACACCATCCATCAAGTATGCTTTAAGGAAGATTTTTTTTTTTACGTTGGGTGGTCAGTTGGAATGGAAAACCTCAAGGAATCTTCCAACTCTTTTCCAAATATCTGTGGAAAGTTAACAATTCTCTGTGTAGTTGCCCAATTCTCCATACAGTTAATGTGAATCTGTACTCACAGCCAAGACTTTCAGCAGAGAATGTGTCTATTGACCACAATTCTAAGTTTAGCTGATTGCTCAAAACCTACCAGCTGTACTAGTCATCCAGTAAAGAGAAGTAAATTAGCCTACTAAGCTATGCCTTTTTGAGCTATGCCACTTGATAGGTGGTATGTTCCCTCCTTGAAGTCTTAAGGAGTTATATGATCCAATTCAGGGCTTTAGTAATGTTACGATTATCTTATGACATCAACTCTAGAGCCTTGCAAATCTAATGCCACAATCCCAAGGCTTGGCTCAAACACTCAATAGTTAGGATGTGAGCGACTGCTGGTGAAGTGAGACAGCAAATCGGAGTGAGTGAGGTTAGACGGGTGGGTGCATGTGTGGAAAGAAAGTTTTATATTTCAATCTCATTTTCTGAACCTGGCTTTCCCTTTTAAAGATAGAAGCTGGAAAATTCTACTGACGAAAGGGTAAAGCAATACCTTTTCGGTGACACAGTTTCCTTTCTAAAGGGAACTCATATATTTGGGCCTCTTCCCAGAAACAACACTAAAATCTCTTGGTTTTTCCCATACCACGCTCCACTTCATTAAAAGGGACATGAAAAGGTTTTCTTGATCAACCAGTGTTTATCAAATGTTTTTGGTTCACAACACACCTACACTATTATTGTCTTTCTGTGCGCACACTGGAGTGAACTAGAAAAGCTGCTGGAAAAGAGGAACTTCGCTGATCTCTCTCTCCTGACTGCAACCTAGCACACAGATCTTGGAAGACTAATATCTCAGCCTGTCTGGTAGGAAGATCATTTCTTTAACAAACCAAAATTCTTATTTTATATTATAAAAATATTTATATTCATCTTAGGAGCTTGAACCTTATGAAATGGCCGTTTATAGTCAGTTAACAGCAACTTCTTATGGTTCATAGTAACAGAAAATATGAATCTCTAGAAAAGCATGAAGAAAAAAGTAAAAAAAAAAAAGTCTCATTTCTATAGCTAAGAGATCATATATTTTACATTTTGCTCTATGTTCCATCAATACGTTGAGTTTCCCCTACTCTTACACACATACATGTACTTAACATTATTTAAATCATGTCACAATACATAATTTTTGTGACCTGCCTCTTTCTGTTAATATTTAATAAGAACCTTTTTCCATGTCTTCAGTATTCTATAATAGAAGCTTCAATGACTGTTATATCCAGTCATATGGATAAGCAAGTTAATTTAATTTAAGCAACTTCCTATGATCAAATATTTGTCAGTATTTTGCTATTTAAACTTATGCTGCTATTAACATAAGGGAAACTTCTGCATACATCTCCAGTTATATTCCAGGTACTTCTGGATAAAAGTACATGCACAGGTTTAGACTTTTTTTATTTTTTTCAGGCTAGATCTCACTCTGTTACCTGGGCTGCAGTGTAGTGATGCGATTATCACTTACAGCAGCTGCAACTGGCTGGGCTCAAGTGATCCTCTTGCCTCAGCCTCCTGAGTAGCTGGGAAGGACCACAGGCACCCACCACCATGCCTGGGTAAATTTTTTTTTATTTGTAGAGACAAGGAGTTATGTTTGGCATTTATTGTAACCTTTCCACTAGAATTTGAGGGATTAAAACACCTCAGCAGCCTGCTTAGTGCTATGCCTTGCCTCTCAAAAATCCCAGTCCACTGCAGACATAGATTGTGGCGGCTGCAAGCAATGACCTGAGTCTTCATTCTAAAAGGAGTTCTGTGTTTGAAATTATACATCTTCAGCCCCCTAATTAAATTTCACATCTAATAATGAAGTCAGGCAGAGGACATACCAAGTGAGTGACAGTCCACTCCTTATTAGAGGCAAATTCATTACCCCTTGTCAGCTGCTACCCATGTTAGAGAGATCCTTGCTAAGTTAGAACAGATGCTAGGAAGTCCGTGGCTTCTAATGGAACGGGGCAGTAGTTAAAATTAGACAAAGATGTAGCTTATTTAAATGTTGAGGAAATAAGCAATTCTTAAAGACAAAGAAGAAAAATAAAAACCTACTCACCTAAAACATCTGGTTTTTTTCCACTCCAGAGACCAGTACTTGGCTAACGTGTAAAGAACATAAAAACAGTCTTCAATTTAACAAAAGGATACATTTTGAAAAAATTATTAAAACTATCTAATGATAAAAAAGGCTCACGGATGAAATAATGATTTTTCCAGAGTGTTCAAGCAAACTGATCACCCCTGGTTTGAAACAGTCCCATTATACATAGTTACATTATTAACACTAATTATAGAAATTTAGAATTCGTTTTGCCCATTTGCCTCTATTACTAGCCCATGAGTTTTATTGCTAACTAATATTCATTAATATTGTGTAGGGAATGGATAATATGATTTCAGGGCTTCTGAATGAGCCTCTTAATGCCCAAAATACTCTTACACAATTAGAAATTGATTTTTTAATTTAAAATTGTAATACCTCTGGATAGGAATAGATCGTTTCATTTATAATTCAAAGTGAATGAGTTATAAAACCCTTTTCTGAGAGAGGAGGATGACACGAAGTGGAGAAACTGGGTACCTTTGGGCAAAGTATGAAAAAAGAAAAGAGTTGAGGCATAGAGTGCTGAAGACACAATTTTCTGATTACATGTTATTGTTCTTTTAATATTTATTGTTGTTTTATTGAGGGTCACTTTTAGATGCAACTGATGTTCTGAGTGATTTAAAGCTGATCTTTATTTTTAAAAGCCCTAGCTTAGTCAATATGATATGAAGGTCATTCAATAAACTCTGCCAAACTCTTTCACTTGTAAAAAGTTCAAATAAAACTGTTTTATTAAAATAGCGGAAGTAAAAGCAAGGAGGAAGAAAGGATGGAACACAGGGTGTGGTTGGGATCCAAATGTTCCTGGCATTGGTGGAGTGAACTTCTTTGAAACCAATGTTTAGGCTTGCCAGTTGGTCTAAATACAGTCACATTCTCTGCTTCACTTGCGACTAAATATCATTCATTCTTTGAGTCATTCACTTAATGAATATATGGTGGGCATCAAATCTATGTGTCAAGTTGCCAAATCCTACTGCTCTTGGGCTACAGCGGTGAACCAATTAGATAAAACCTCCCTGGCTTCATGCAATTTACATTAGAGTTGGATGTCCCTTGGAAAAATAGGATTAAACCCCAGATGGCTATAATTGTGGCAACAACAGAAAAGGTTTTAAGTTTAATCCTACAGCAATCTGAATTTAATAAATCTAGTAAAATCCTAACTAGCAAAGCAAATGCCAGTCTGTCCCAGAATTATTCTTTGATGTGGGAGAAATGTATTCCTATTAAAGCCCTCTCTCAAGAAAAGGTTCCAGTATTTAAGTGGAAAATATGAACTATCACAAAATTTAGCCAAAATTAGCATCTTGTAGTCTGAAAATTTTTCAGCCAAGCAAACTGCATAATCCAAATGCAACCATTTTTTTTTTTGCATTCTTTCCTAAAAATCTAACATACATGCTGCCAATGTGTATGCTGCCAACATCGTCAATGCACTTCACTGTAAGAGATTAAAGGTTGGCTACAAATAATTTTCAATGAATAACTTTAATTAGCCGCTAAAGTTGGCATATTTCCTGCAGTCTGAAATTAGATCACAGAGTTGAGTTGACGTGAAAAAGCCCTATTAACTCTCTAGGCTTCCAACTCCTATTTGCTGGGGGACATTACAGTTTTGAACTTCATCGGCCACTAATCTGAAGAAGTCTGTAGTCAGCGGTAATAAAAAGATATGTGGAACTGGACTTTCAGTTTGCTTCTATTCCACTGGAGGGACTTTCTGAAATCAACCCATAAAAGCAATATACCTGGGAGATATTTCAGTGGATTTTTAAGAATAAAAGAAAAAAAACTATTTTGAAATGTTAAAAACACAAAACTTTAATTAAAATTGTTCATATAATCCTTGCTAGCAAAAAGAACTGTTTTGATCTAATGCTACCCACTGATAGATGCATGAATATTTCTTAGCCCCAGTTTTGAATCCTTTCTACGAGAGGTTTCTCTCTTCATGTGCCCCTGTTGTGGAGTCTGGGAAGTAGTGCACATGCTTCTATTAGGTAAGTGGCCGGGAAGGGCACTTAATAACATCTAATGCCATTGTGCAGCAGCCCAAGGCTGCGCCTTTTCACAGCTGTGCCATTTCAAGGCAGCCTGTGTGCTTCATCACTGACTCTTGCATTATAAATAAGACCTGAGGTGGATGCTCCTGTTTGAGAGTCCTGTCTGCTGTCATCAGCTGCTGCAGGGCCGATCTGCTGAGAGTTAACACACCAGATGTCTGGTACAGCCATGTACACTTTTGGAGCTTCATTTGGATACGAATAATCCTTCTCCTTCACTGATTTCAGTGCAACAACAAAAAGATGGAACAAAGGGGATGAGGCATAGAAAATCACTGCAAGAATTTCGAAATAGAGAATATATTATATCTCACTAAAATAATAACTTCTTAACTGTTGGAATAATTTGTATTTTACTAAAAGTCTTCTGTCAGAAATACTTTCAATACTCTCTTAATAACTTTTCACTTAAGAAGGTATTTGATAATAAATCTTTCCAGAGGGAACAGGGTAACTTCAAAAGTATACACACCAAGATTGGTGTCTGGTCACTGATGGCTTTTTAAATTAAGAAGATGGTATTGATTTTCGCAGTTTACTTTCCATGAAATTATCTTTAAATTATAAAAGCTAAAGTACAATAAAAATTTACTGTACAAATATTGAAAGTTTAAAGTTTTGATTTTTAAGTCATTATATAACAGTGATAAAATAATTAACTATATTTGCTTTGACGTTTTCTGTGTGTACCAGATTTTTTAAAAGCCTTAGTAATTCTGTGAATATAAATGGTGCTTTTCCTATACACTTATAACTGTGCTCTGAATATTTGGATATTTTTAGAAATACATTTTTCTAAGGCAGATAATTGACAAGTTTTATTTCTAAACACAGGAGAAAGTTGAAGTACCAAAATAAGAAGCTAATCCTTTTTATAATTTGATAATATAAACATATTAGTTCTATTTACTTTCTAAATAAAAATATTAATGAACAGGTACAACAAATATATTTTCGTATCTTTGTACAAATATATTTTATATTTTTTTACACTTACATATATTTATACAAAGATATTTATTTTAGCAAATTAACTTACGCATTTATGGGGGCTGGTAAGTCCAAAATGTGTATGTCAGGCCAGTAGGCTAGAAATTCTCAGGCAAGAGCTGATGTTGCAATCTTTAGGCAGAATTTCTTCTACTTTAAGGAAACCTCAGTCTTACTCTTAAGGTCTTCTAACTGAAAGAGTCATAACCACATTATTAAGGGTCATGATTACTCAAAGTTCACCACATCTATAAAACACCTGGGCACAGCAACATCTAGAATAGTGTTCGATTAAATAACAATAGCCCAATTGACACATAACACTATTACAGAGTGCAGGAAATGCCTCTTCTGCACTGTTCATATGGACACTGTCCTCCCACAGCATGCTGGCAAACTTGGTGAAGAAACTAAATATTATTTTAATAACTTTAGTTCATCAACCGACTTTGACAGTAAATCTTTCATTTTAGAAAAACTGCTCACTATTATAATGCCACTCCTTTTCACTTAACAAGCACACCACTCACATTTTCAGGCGAACAAATATATTCTGTGGAAATCAGATAAGATTAGACTTCTCACTGAAGAGAGGAAACCTGCCTCCAAATGGTCAGGTCATGCCCTCACCCTGCGGCACAGCTCAGTGCTTAGAACTGGATTTTCTAGGTTTGCATCTCACTTCTGAGATTTCCTTGTTATGTGATCTCAGTATCTTTATCTGTGAAATGGGGACACTGATATTTCTACTTCAGAGCTTGTGGTGAAGACTATCTGTCTCACAGACAGAGCTATGGAATTGTCAGATAATACTATTTCTGGAGGAGGAGACAACAGCTGAAAATTCTTCAGCTGTCCTCTCCATGCCCCTGAAATAAAGCCAAGTATTGCAGTTTATGTTTCTGAGCCTGGTAAACGAAGTTCACAGTACTCTTATTTGAGTTTGAGCTAATGCCAGTCAGGAAATCACTGGTAACACATCTTAGTGAGATAAGTACCTAAGGTTACAGCAACTTGATATTGCTGTGATATTTTTATTGTATTTTATGAAAGTGGTATCCCACAATGGGTTAGATAAGCAAAAAAAAAAAAAAGACAAAATGATTGGTTCTTCTCCACATCACAAAGGGGTTCATCTTGGAAAACGCTATTGGTAAAATTTACCTGCAGATAAAAGTTTCAATGTTAATTTCATCAAAATTCAGTTTGTTACCTCCTCCAGAAAAATAATAGTTGTGGTTCCTGCCATTGCTTTGTAGTGTGCATACACATGCTTGGTGATTCTCGGTTTGGGTATTTGTCTCCTTAACTGGAGTGTGAGACTGACATGCAGGGCTCCTTCTTGTCAGGGGTCCCAGTGACTGCAACAGTGAACAGCACACTTCGATCCGATGCTCGATAACTACATTTCCAATGGATGAAAGCATAGGTAAATGACAGAAAGAAAACTAGTCAAGGATGGAAAACAAGCTTGTTATTTTTCTGATTTATAATAGGTTGAGTGAGAAAAGCTAGCGATATTAATAGAGTTATAAGAAATATTTACATTATATGGTCCCTTTTAGATACTGCGCATGGTATAAAACATACACTGCCTTTGACTCTGAGTATGGATTTTTAGCCATAGTTTTGAATGACTGAGCCATGTTGTAAGTGCAGGTTGGAGAAAGAGAAGAAAAGAACAGGAAGATTTGCTTTAGGAGAAATTCATGTTTTACAAATTAAATGATTGGAAAGATGCCATTTGTTTAAGAAGGAAGAGTTGTTGCTTCCAGCAGCATTTGTTGACACTCATTAAACATAAGAACAGTAGAGTTTATGGGAACTACAATTGTATCAGCATGATAATTTGTAGAGTTTATTTGGGTCATTTTTCCAAAACTAAAAGGACAAGAAACATTATACTAGATTTCTGCATGAGGCTTGAAGCTGGCATCTCTGACTCAATAATGCTTTGTTAGGATCACTTCCTTTCAAATAAGCATAATGTTTTCTTCTGGCCTGTAAGGTGACATCTCTTTTCCTGAATTCTTGAGAAAATGTTTTTTTCAATAATGGCTAAGTTTCCGGCCATTGCTCACGAGTCCCTGCTGCCATTTCACATCATTTTCACGCTGTTGTACTAACACATCACATCAGTTCATCATACACAGACCTGGGAACTTAAAAAAGAAAAGCCAATAATGACTGATCCTTTAGGATCAGTAATTAAGTAATTTATGTTTATCCTGGAAAGATCAAAAGAAGTGTGTTCAACTAAAACTTATTTGGACTCTAAGGAATAGTCAAGAATTCTTTGTTGTTTATAGAGTAGAAATAATAATATTTACCAGTAGGCATATGAAAACTTAAAGCAAATAAAAAATCCCTACTTTTTATCTACCTAATATGAAAGCAAATTGCCATCTATGATTATATAGCATTAAAATAATTCATAATTATTGGGTTCTACCGTTTCTCTGGCACGATGTCATGAAATACTAAATGCCATCATGGTTGACTAGCTGTGTGATTTGTGGCAAATTATTTACAATCTCTGACCCTCTATTTCCTCATCTCAAATAGGAATAACAATACATAACATGTAACATTATTGTGACTTTTAAATGTCATTTGAATGTGAAGTGGCCAGCACTGGTTCTGGTTCCCCAACAAGTGCTGATTCTTTGTACTCTCCTAGGGGATCCTACTTTGAAGTAAACTCAGTTTGCTTTCAGATTCCTAGTTGTCTGCTTGTCCACATGTTTGTAGCTCAGCAGTTGCAGTGAATTCAGTTAAACACGGCAGAACACATTTTAAGTTTGATATAGTCTTTTTCGCCATCAAGTGATCTGTTGTTTTTTTTTGTTTTTTTTTTGAGGTTATTTAAAGATGAAATTGTTCATTTCTTGAATACACAATTTGGGGACTGCCAGGCCAGTATCAGTAATTCAGCTTCTTGTTTCCTGCAGGTTGACATACCTAATCTTAATCCCATTTTTAAAAAAACAAATTTTTGTTTGTTTTCTTTTCCAAATCTTAAATATGTGAGCATAAAGCTTGTTCTTTCAATTTTGTTTAATTTTCTTCCACCCACAAGAAAAAGAAAAGGTAAAGTCTATAAGAAATACTAAGTCTAAAAATGGTGTGTTTAGGAAATTACTTTCTAGATCTCCCTGCTTAATTTCCATCTGTGTCATTTCACAACACATTTATTGGTTTGATTTTTATCTATCTCATTCTCTTATTTCCTAAAAGGCATGAGCTGATTTGGCCAGTTTTATGTGGCTATAGAGAGTGGAAAAAGTATCCTAAGTTTATATAAATTCTTCTCATTTCATTAAAGTTTCTTTTATAGGTACTAGAAGGAATATTTCATGGTGAATAGAATCAGTTTTGCCACATGGCTAAGACATTTGTGCATGAAGGTGACAGCAGTGATGGGAAGTCCTGAACCATCCACACATTTTGCTTTGCAGAAAACAAGCCTGCATAGTTCTAAATATTTGTGTCCCTACAAAATTTATATCCTAATTCTCAATGTGATGGCTTTATAAAGTGGGTCATTTGGGAGATAATTCGGTTATGGGGGCAGAGAATTTATGAGAGGATTAGTATCCTTATTTTTAAAAAGGCCCCAAAGAGACAATCCCTCCTTATGCCATGTAAAGTTACAATGAAAAGGCAGCCATCGGTGAATCAGGAAGTAGGTTCTCACCAGATACTCAATATCCTAGCACCGTGATCTTGGACTTCCCATCCTCCAGAACTATGAAAAGTACATTTTCATTATTTATAAGCTACTCAGTTTATGGTAATTTATCATAGCAGCCTGAACAGACTATGACAAAACATTTTCCATATGAGCTAGGAGGACACTTACATAGAACAGAAAGTTCTAACTCTTGGGAACAGAAAGCTTTAACACACATTCATACACATGCGCACGTGCATGACACACACACACACACACACACACACACACACACACACACACTCAACTTCCCTGGCACATGCTCCAAACAGCTGAAGTAAGTATTCTGAAAGTCCTTAAAATTGTGTGAAAATGGTAATACCTTAAACAGTAATAATTATTTCTTCCCAGCACATTGGAGGTATCTGAATATTTACCATCAACATTTTTAGTAAACGTGCCTTTCCATGTAACTATGCACAGGGTCCTCCCTGCAGATATTTAGGAGTAATAGATGTCCACAAACCCCATTTGACAGACGAGTTTTAGTGAGAAAAGTCATACATCATCCTCTCAGGTTTGTTTTCTAGTCTTTTTTTCATTTAAACATACTGCTTTTCTTTAATTGAATTTAGAGGCCATTAGGCTTGGGTGACTCTGGCACTTCAAATTCTTTGGTGAACAAACCAAAGCCCAATGTAAACAGCAAATTGAAATTAGGGTAACTATACCAGTCAGAAATCACTAACTACGGGAATAAACAAGCAAAGGAGAGAATGGAGATGCTGAAAGAAACTGGGGAGCAGAACATAAGGAAACCAATTTAGGAGGAGAGTAAATATAGACACGGGAGAAAACACCTATGGACAGAAAGAAACCTCAAAGGGATGGGAAATAATTCAGGCAAGATAATGAATTGTTGGCCAGGAAGCCGAGGGAGCAAGCAAATGAGGGGGTTTCTTTCCTCCGAAAATAGGGGGTTATCGTTGACTGAAAGTTAGGTGGAGAATTAGATTTGAGACTTGTACCTGTCATATTGGAAAACCAGATCCATTTTATATTAACTTATGCAATGCATTTGTGTTACAATATATTTTCAAATACAGCACCAGAAATAAGAACCACCGCCTCCCCACACTGCCACCAAAAAAAAAAAGGAAAGAAAGAAAATAAATCACCAACTAACTTCTAACTAGAACTTTCCACTCTAACCAATTAGAGTAGATTTGTTTGTCGGGCTTCTGCAAACACTTTCTAAATGTTTCCCTTTTTGCCCCTCCCAGCAGAGTGGTAGCCACCTGTGGTCTGAAGATGCTGATTCATGAGTCACTGAATGTTCTAATAAATCCTTTAAAAGTTAAATATAGTAAAGCTTTTCTTTTATCAATACCTTTCACCTGAGACATTTTCTCAACCAGTCCCCAAATTCCCAATGTAAGCACATCCCAAGAATAGCTAGTATTTACCTTGAGCATGAATGGTCTTACAGTCTAGGAATGCAGAATGGATTGATTAGTAAAAATCAGATGATGGCATAAGTCATTTGTTTAAAATACAGGTGGAGGCCTAATTAGAGACCAGAAGAATCAGTAACACGTGAGCAGTGGTTTCTATAATCCTTAGGGCACACTGCATGTATCAATGAGACAATGTCTTTTAGAGTAGGTGCCTCATGACTATACCTCACATGTGGCACACCTGAGTCACAGGTTTTGTGGGAGGCAAAGAGCAGGTAAGGGAAGCAGGGACTCAATGTCTAACATGCTGAGACAAATAGATTGAGACCTCAGAAGGCAGAGAGAGTTTCTTTTCAAAACTCTTGAAATACTTAATATCCTAGAGTGAAGTAAATTCCAATTTAGAATTCCATTTCTTTCTAATATTTTATATGACCTGGGGCCTCTTTTGTATTTTTCTTTTTGTCATTGCTAGCTAATAGATATGACACTTCTATTTTAACATTTTCTTTGACATTGACATTTTCTTTCAACATATTAATTACATAAGTAATAATCCTGCATGGTTATCTCTTATTTTAAAATGTAAGTAGCTTTCAAAGTTATCAACTTATGGTGGATTAAATGGAGGAAAAATAGAAGATTTTGATGCTAAAGAATATAGATTGATGAAAGCAAACAACTAATCATCCAATAATTACTGGGCGTGATAGACAATTATGCTTTTTGATGCCTCAAGGAGTTTATAATCCTTTGAGGAAGACAAATCATAAATTAATTTAATCCGTAGCAAGAATCAGCAAACTTTCTTTCTGGTAAAAGTATTTCATTTTGCAAACTTAAAAGTAGAAGACATTATATACCTAGTCACTTATAAAGAGAGAATACGGTTGCCCTGCCCTACCTGGTTTGCCTGGAATAGACTGTGGATGGCGGTGGGCCAGCTTGAACTGCTGTGGTCAGCTGGAGATATTCTCTGAACCAGGGAAACCATCCTGAGGTGGAGGGGTCTGTTTGGGGGTGGAGAGGCAGCTATCTTGCTCAGATTTAATCTCAGCTGCAGCGATACCCAGATCCCTGTATGCATTCTCTTCCCAGAAAGCACGGTCATTTCAACTTAGGCAAATGGCCAGAGGTGAGGTGACTCATGGAGTTGCTGATTTCCTGATGGAGATTCTACTACTTTGTGCCTGGCAGGTGCCTATTGCTGAGTTCCCCAACAAATAGATGGTGACCTTGAATAGCAGTCAAGCCCAGCTGCAGGGCAGAGAAACAAGCATGGGAGCAGAGTTGGGGACAGAGAGATCTCTGGGCTTGCTCTCTGTGGTTCATCCTGCTAAGCTTGCTCAATATGGATACCCATAGGTCTAGTGATTTATAGAATCCTTGTCATGTACCAAGCACCCAACTAGATACTCAAGTACAAGGATGAAACAGTCACAATTTTATTGCATTTATCTCACAATAAAGGGTTTAAAGAATACTCTAAAAACATTGTAATAGATAACTTTTGCCAGTGTTAATTATCATAATAACTTGGAATTGTGGTCAGAAATTCATTAAGAGGATATACATTAATCCTCATGTTAAAGGATTTCTTCTCACTGAAGACATAGTGAGAAGAGAGACTATCTCAGATATGGAAATAAAATTGTTAAAGAATAATTTTTTCAAAAGTCAAATCACAACTGTTATAAAATACAAAATACATGTATATCAAAGATTTTACATAACTAATTTTGATCTTTTTCATTATTTAAGAAATCTGTAAGATGTAAAAAACAATTTTTAAAAGGTAAAAAATATGTGCATATATGAACACGGAAGAACGTGGAAATAAATTTGCTATTACATACAAAATTGGTGTCTTCAGCAGGCTAGAAATCAGTTTCATCTCCACCACACAAAAGTCATTTGCGTTTCTCTGAAGAGGAGCTATTTGCATCACCATCTTCGCTTCACAAATTATCTCCACAGTGATGCAAAATAGTTAAAGAAAATGAAAGGCACACATCCTTATGGAATCCCATAACCTCGGAAGTGTCCTTGAGATCGTGCTCAACATTCCATTGCAAAGGTAACCACTTACCATTTCTCAATTCCAAAATCCTTTACCCGACAATATGAAAAATAGCAAAAAGAAAATACAATGTATTTGCTTCAGAGACATCTATCTAAGATGCTTGGTTCTTCATCATCTAAATTGCTTAGAATTGCTACCTGTAATAGACTGTTTACACGGTAAAGCTGAAAGTGTTAAAAGTATATTCTGACGTTAAAATTTCTAGCATCTCAGTAGATATGTAAGGAAACTATTGAGGAATTCAAATTGGTGTAGACTGGGAGCTTTTCAACATTCTGTAAACGCCGTAATGCACACAGTCACCCTCCCAACTCTATTCACAGGGATAGTCCTGCTCGCTGTGTTAGTCCAAATATGTATGTGCAAAGAGAAGGAAAAAAACAAAACAAAATCAAAACAAACAAACATTAATAGCTTGGCAACCAAGGAGATGTCTATCACAAAGCCCATTCACTTTACTCCAAAGAGATAAATAGGGGCTAATGTAATAAATCAAGAAAGTCAGATTCCTTTGTTATGTATCAGATCTTCCCTATGTTAAAATTTGCATTAGACTAAAAACAAAGAATGCACTAACAGCAAGAGAGCGAAGGATTAGACAGAAAAAAAAAACTACTAATTTGAACTCTTCAAAGTAGTGGGACCAATTTGATGTAATATTTGTAGTGCTATTAGGACTCTCTAGGGTTACTTGAGTAATAAAGTAGCACCCTGTTAAAACACAGCACAATAAATCACATTCGTGGCAATCGTTTTGCATCCTGAATAAGGACTCAAACCATGTCCAGAACATTTTCATTATGAAGACAATTAAATACATTACACATATTTGGAATAATTCCACTAAACTTTATTTATTATGGTTTTAAAATCTGAGTGCTCAGAGACAGTGTCAGATTATTTTAAAAGGTTAAAATGTTGACTTTTTTTTACAATGAGGAAGAATGCAAGTATGGGTAGAGGCAGTGATTACACGGCAGGATAGAACGATAGTAATTAGGTAAAATACTGGCCAACTGAAAAAACCTTTGCAAGTTCTAAACTACTCTACTAAGAAGTAAGATGAACGCTAAATTTCTAGTGTTCAAATAATTAAGGATACTTCCAAGGAAGAGAAATTTAATCAACTGCAAATTTGTAACATTCAACTTTCACATTGGATGATTAGTAGCTAATATTTACTGTGTTGCTATAATACATAAGTCACTGTATTAAATGATCCTTAATACATATGATTAGCATCTCATTTAATACTCAAAATAATCTTATATGAAAGGTATTGTTATGATCTCCATTTCACAGATGAGGAAAGAAAAAGAAGCTTACAAAGAGATTAAGGTTACCAACTACTCCGTGGCAGAGGCAATTTGAACCTAGATTATATGAGTCTCGTACATGGTTTTTTAAGCATTCTGCTATTTTAGTTTTCATTTAATTTCCAAAATAGTAATTTGAATAATATTTTAGTCAGGGTTCTCCAGAGAAACAGAACCAGCAGGAGATAGGTAGGTAGGTAGATACACAGATGATAGATAATACATAGATAGAGAGAGAGATACATACATACATACATACATACATACATATATGGATAGAGAGATACATAGATAGACAGACAATTATAGGAATTGGCTCAAGCAATTATGGAGGCCAAGAAGTTCCACAATCTGCTGTCTGCAACCTGAGAACTAGAAAAGCCAGTGGTGGAACTCAGTTCAAATCCTAGGGCCTGAGAACCAGGGTTGGAAATGGGGGTGTGAGGCCTGATGGTGTAAACCCAGATAGAGAATAAAAGCCTGAGAACCAGGAACAGCAATGACCAAGGGAAAGATCAAAGTCCCAGCTCAGATTGAACAAATTAATCTTTCCTCTGCCATCTTGTTCTGTTCAGGCCTCAACAGACTGGACGGTTCTTACCTCCACTGGTGAGAGTGCTCTTTACTCAGTCTACCCACTGAAATACTCACGTTTTCTGTAAAAACCATCACAGACACACCCAGAAACAAGATATTACCAGCTAGCTGAGTGTTCCTTAGCTCCATCAACTTAACACATAAAATTAACCACCACAAGGTAAGTAGTATTTAAATTACATAATTTTATATAAAATGAAACAGGCATATTAAAAAAGCAAAGCAGCTAGCCCAGGCATGCCCTGCTACTGTGTGTCAGTATGCATCCACACGTGTTCTTTCCACTAGGACGGCGTGCAGTAGACCTATCCTACAAATATTCTTCTCAAACTCCTCCTAAATGAGACTCCCTACCCCTCAACTGAGGAGTAGCTGTAGACAGCTTATGGCAAACTGGAAAATGCAAATACTGCTTTAAAAGCATTCAAATTCAGGCTTGAAAAAAAAAAAAAGCCAAACATGTACTGTCTTAACAAAGCATTGTCTCCTGGGCTTATTTTGTGTAAGTCTGCCAATTTGTGGCTCTGGGAGTGGAGGGTAAGAGACCATTTGGGAGGGAATTTAAGAGACTGACAGAAGCTGACTCACAGAGCATAGCCTGGTTGCTCTAATGGCAGGCAATTGGAATAAATATTTATTAATTCCAGAGGCTCTGTTCTCTGGGACTGTCTTGAATTCTAAAGCACGTTTTGGTTCCAATCTCCATTAAAAAGATATGGCCTAGTTATTCAAGTTCTTGAAATTATGTGTGTATGCGCGCTCGCGCGCGCGTGTGTGTGTGTGTGTGTATAAAATATATATACCTACAAAATATATATATACACACACATATATTCCATAATACACCCTCATTACATCAGGTGGCATGCAGACTCATTCTCTGCAACTAAATGAGCCTAACAAAATAATCACACTATAATTTGCCTTGAATTTCCACATGCATTTTTCCAACTTTTTAGTTCCAAACTGTGATTTGGCTATACTGTGCTATGCTCTGATGATAAATGAAACATGAAAATTGCTCATGCAGAAGTAAAAAAATAAAAGTAGAGTCATGGTTGCTTTTCCTATTAACTAACATGAATAAGATCTTCATTTAAAAAACACATTTTGAAGAACCAAATTGATTCAATTTATTAAACTGCTGCTTATAGAATTTCTGAATTACCAGTATTTTAGAGTGCTGTGTATTCTTTGAATACTAGTAATGATGATGGTATAATACTTTTCAAAAAGTAGGATTCTCTTTGGCATGCCCCTTTTTATAGACAGTTTTAAAAATTACTCATTGCTGTGTCACTCTAAAGGTAAAGATAGACACACTGTAGGATCCTAGAACTCAAATGAGTGTAAAAGGAAATTATTTTTTTTTTTAGCCTGGCTCTGACTGGGAAATTAAAATACCTACAGTGGTAATTCTGTTTTAAAAATAATAATTATTATTAATAATAATAATTTCCAAGTCTGGAAATCTTGGTAGCCAGATTGGGGTCGGAGATATTCCAACACTAGGCTGTAGGCAAGAGCTCAATGACATGAATATTGAATATTATAGTTTTGAATGAATATTATAGTTTTATAATAAGGTCCAGAATAGACATGAGTCTTGACATAAAATCTTCATCTTTAGCCTCAAGGTCACGGTATTCCCAGGAGATGTTTTGGATTAGTAGTATAATTAACAAATATCTTTCTCCAATTCAGCTTCGAGGTTCTTACCTATTCTTTGGGAGGAATGCCTTCTCCTCAGGCTTGTAGTCACTGTCGTTATTACCACTACCAAAGTTTTCCAAGACTTTGAGACCTTGGACAGTCCATACCACGTCAGTCTCTTTGCAGAGTTCCGTGGCACTGGAGATTGCTAGTAAAGATCAGGTTCCCTCTTCAGGACCAGACAGGTGAGGCGAGTGAGCTCCCAGGGCAGAAAATACTCGCAGGCTCTGCTTTCAGCTTTATGCAAGTGCTGGCTCAGCACTGGACCTTATAATTTTAACTTTGTTATTATACTTTTATCATTTACACTTTATAATTTTTTAAAAAGTTGCTGCTTTTAAAGAGAATAGACTACTTTTAGAGCAGTTTTACGTTCACAGAAAAATTGAGTGAAAAATACAGAATTCCCAAACACTCCGTGTTCCACACAGAGGCAACCTCTCTTACCATCAATATCCCTCAACAGAACGCTACAATTTTTCCAATGGGTAAATCCACATGGACACATCCTTATCACTTACAGTCCATAGTTTACATCAGGATTCACTCTTGATGTTTACTCAGTGGATTTTGGCATATGTATAATGACATATCCATCATTATATTACCATATGGAATAGTTTCACTGACCCAAAAATTTTCTGTACTCTACCAATTCATACCTCCTTCTTCCCTAACTCTTGGCAACCACTGATCTTTTTACTGTCTCCATAGTTTTGTCTTTTTTACAATGTCTTAGGGCTGGAATCATACTATGTAGCCTTTTCAAACTGGTTTCTTTCACTGAGTAATGTGTATTTAACTTTCCTCTGCCTTTTCATAGCATGATAATTAATTTTTAGTGCCAAATACTACTACATTGCCTGCATGTACCACAGTTTATTTATCCGTTCACCTACTGAGAGATGGCTGTGTTGCTTCCAAGTTTTGGCCTTTATGGATAAAGCTGCTATGAATATCCATGCAGAGGTTTTTATATGGACGTAAGTTTTCAACTCCTTTGGGTAACGATCAAGGAGCATGATTGCTGGATCATATGGTAAGATTGTTTAGTTTTGTAAGAAACTGCCAAACTGCCTTCCAAAGTGGCTGAACTGTTTTACATTCCCACCAGCAATAAATGAGAGTTGGTTTTCTTTCTATTTCCTGTCTTAGTCAGTGTGGGCTGCTATAAGAGAATACCATATTCTGGGTGGCTTAAACAACAG
Source organism: Saguinus oedipus (assembly GCA_031835075.1). Lineage (NCBI taxonomy): Eukaryota > Metazoa > Chordata > Mammalia > Primates > Cebidae > Saguinus > Saguinus oedipus. Next base: position 90,174,258 of record CM063184.1, on the reverse strand, counting down.
CCATTTATTTCTTACAGTTCTGGAAGCTGGAAGTCTGAGATCAATGTGACAGCAAGATCGGGTTCTTTCCACAAACCCTCTTCTTTGGTTACAGACAACTGTCTTCTTTTTGTATCCTTACATGGTGAAGAGAGAAAGAGAAAGCAAGTTCTCTTGTGTTTCTTTTTTTAAGGGCAGTAACCCCATCATCAGGGCATCATGCTCATCACCTAATTATCTCCCAAAGGCCCTGCTGCACAATACAGTCACTTCAGAGATTAGGATTACAGCATACGAATTTGGGAAGGAACACAAACGTTTAGTCCAGAGCAATCCACATCTTTCCAGCATTTGGTATCAGTGTTTGGAATTTTGGCCTTCCTAATAGGTATGCAGTGGTATCTCAATTGTTTTAATTTGCAGTTCCCTAATAATATATGACGTTGGGCATCTTTCCATATGCTGCTATCCCGTTTTTATTTCTTCTTTGATGAGGTGTTTTCGTTTTAGTTCAGGTTTAGTTGTGTTTTAATGCAGGACTTTTGCTCATTTTTAATTGGATTTTTTATTATTGAGTTTGAGGGGTTCGGCATATATTTTCATCACACTCTTTTATCAAATATGTCTTTTACAAATATTTTCTCCCAGTCTGTGGCTTCTTTTCTCATTTTGTTGATGGTATCTTCACAGAGAAGTTTATAATTTTAACAAAATCTATCGTTGTAATTATTTCTTCCATGAATTGTGTCTTTGGTACTGTATCTAAAAAGTCATTGTCAAACCCAAGGTTATCTAGATTTCCTATTTTAATATCTTCTAAGAAACTTATAGTTTTTCATTTGATTTGCTTTTTAAGAAGATTGTTTTAGGCTCTGTAAAATACGGATATTAAAAAAGCAAAAATGGAAGAAAGGTGACCAGAAAGAGGTTATTGCACTAGTTTGCAACAGGAATGATAACGTTCGCAAGGAAAGTGAAAGGGGAAATGGAGAAAATTAGATGAACTCAAAATCTCAATCTGTTTTGGAGGTAGAATATTGACAGATATTTTACTGGAGAGGTGAGGAGGGAATGTAAAATCCAGAATAACTCCTAGCTGGTTCCTATCTGGTTTTGATGACAGGCTGCTTCAGAGTCAATGGTCACTTAATTCTTAGGGACCTTTGAATTGTTTCAGTCAATCAGGACCTTAATAGGAGCATTGCTGCTCCTTCTGGGAACAAAAAAGGGCTTGAATATGAAGACCTGAAAGGAGGCCAATTTACTTCGAAAGCTACAGAAATATAAAGGATTCCCTGCAAGATCAGTTAACTGTGCACACCACACAGAGTTTATTTCTAGCAACCAATATCACTCTTAAGTTTTAGGAGCAATGTAACATATTTCACTGGGAATAAAGTTGGTTTTCTAAAGCCCATGGGTTGCCAAAATTCAAATGCTAATCAATAAAATATGTAGTTGTTCTCTATTTTTGGATGTATGAGAAAAGATGTATTTTACCTTGGATACTTTGCCTTGAGTGTGAGCAAGTTTTTCCTGTAGAGTTTTGTAAAATTGGGAGCCTAATTGACATAGTTTTATTTCAATACAGATTGTTGTACCTTCACGTAGATGTACTTACATTACAGATTATTATTGAAAACATTTAAATCTGAGTATTAAAACAGTAAAACTGATAATAACTATTAATGTGTAAAAACAAACATTTCTTAGTCTCCCTGATTTTAATAAAGAATTCACCAAAATATGAATATTCTGGTTTTTTATTTTTCCCTTTACTCAATACTAACTATTTTGGTGAATGTTTTTTTCCTTTGGTTTGGTTTGGTTTTAGTTCAGGTATGTGTGGTGGATGGCATAACGGCCCCCATAAAAGCAAGGCAAGGCCAAGAGGGAGGGTTTTCATGCTTGAATGCCTGATAACAAAAACTGTCACAAAGGACTTGGTAAAAACCACAATCTTGCACAAAGGTCAACACAACCTTACACAAACAATCCTTCTCTGAGGACATCTGCCCAGATGTCTATCCAAAACTGGGTTGGTGCCACCAACGATAATTATCTCAAAACAATTATATAATTCTCCTCATTAAAAACCTTTGTCTTCTGTTACCTTCCTGACTATACACATAGTATATATGTGTATAGTCAGGAAGGCATGAGTTTTCCCATTGCAATTTCCTGTTTATTTCTGAATAAATGTCATTTCTTTTAGACATCCTCTCTATGTTTGTTATGTAGGTTACCAAAATGGTGTCAGAAGTGGGATATTAGATGAGGTCACCTTCAGAAGGAATTGACAGTTCTTGGAATCAGCGTGCAGTATTCACTGAAGCCCTTTGAACTCCGTTTCCACGGCCTGCCTTTCTGCCTTGGTGAGTCTTCTGTCACGCTGAGCCTTCCATTTTTTGGTTGAAATTCTTCCTTTAGTCAGAATCTAATTTGGATAAGGCTGCCTTAATAAAGAACCTTACAACCCTCCTGAGGTAACAAAGGACTTCTTGCCTTTTCTGGCAAGCCTATTCTTGCATAAAGTCAAGTGTCCAGGTTTGAGAACCCTGATTTCTATACAAGTTATATCTTTGAGGCTTATCTTTTCTGTCAAATTCATTATTAATTCTGTGTGTCTAATTTAATATTTTGTTTGATCTGCATGCCTGGCTTAAAAATTTTTGTGAACAGTCTTATCTTGGTAGGATTTTGGTTTACTTATATGTGTCTGTGAATGATTCAGCTCTTTTCTCTTGCTTATTTCTAAAAATCTCTCAAGAGCAAAAATAAACTTCCTAAATGGTGGATACAGGATGACTAATTAAAAGCCACTAGGGCAGTCACCACAGTTTAAAACACCAGTCAAAATTCTTGATATACTCTGATAAGATATATGTAATTTTCTCTGCTCCGGGAGGTTAATAAGAAATGGAATGAGATTCTCAAACATAAAGACATCCCAGGTTATTTGGGACTTCAGCTGGCTATATATTATGACCATTCTCATTCATATTTTTTAAATTAACTAATTTATTTTTTCCACAAGTTATTGGGGTACAAGTGGCATTTGGTTACATGAGTAAGTTTTTTAGTGGTGATTTGTGAGATTCTGGTGCACCCATCACCCAAGAAGCACATACTGCACCATATTTACATGTTGTCATTTATCCCTTGGCCCCTCCCACTCTTGTTCCCAAGTTCCCAAAGTCCACTGTATCATTCTTATGCATTTGCATCTTCATAGCTTAGCTCCCACACATGAATGAGAATATATGATGTTTGGTTTACAACTCCTGAGTTATTTCACTTATGATAATAGTTTCCAATCTCATCCAGGTCACTGCAAATGCTGTTAATTCATTAATTCATTCCATTTGTTCTGATATATATATATATATATATATATATATATATATATATATATGGCACAGTTTCATTATCCACTCATTGATTGATGGGCATTTGAGTTGGTTCTATGAATTTGCTATTATAAATTGTGCCACTATGAATATGCATGTGCAAGTATCTTTTTTGAATAATGATTTCTTTTCCTCAGGGTAGATACCCATGGTGGTATTACTGAATCAAAAGGAAGTTCTATTTCCACTTAAGAAATCTCAACATTGTTTTCCATAGCATCTGTACTAATTTACAATCCCAACAGCAGTGCAGAAGTGTTCCCTCTTCACCACATCCACACCAATATCTACAGTACAGCATTTTAATTTTTTTATTATGGCCGTTCCTGCAGGAGTAAGGTGGTATTGCATTGTGGTTTGGATTTGCATTTACCTGATCATTAGTGACGTTGAGCATTTCTTTCACATCTTGTTGGTCATTTGTGTATCTTTTTTGGGAAATTGTCTTTTCATGTCCTTAGCCCACTTTTTTATTTTTTAAAATTTATTTATTTTACTTTAGGTGCATACTACATGCATAACATGGCATTTCTCCCCACGTTATCCCTCCTCACCCTCCCCTCCCTCCCCACCCCCCACTGTCTCTCCCCTACCCCCACCCCAACTGCCCCCAGTGTGTGATGCTCCTCTCCCTGAGTCCACGTATTCTCATTGTTCAACGCCTACCTATGAGTGAGAAAATACGGTGTTTGGCTTTCTGTTTGTGTCAGTTTGCTGAAATGATGGTTTCCAGATTCATCCAAGTCCCTACAAAGGACACAAACTCATTTTTTTTTTGGCTGTGTAGTATTCCATGGTGTATATGTACCACATTTTCTTTGTCCAGTCTATCATTGATGGGCATTTGGGTTGGTTCCAGGTCTTGGCTTAGCCCACTTTTTGATAGGATTGTTTGTTTTCTTCTTACTGATTTCAGTTCACTGTAGATTTTGGATATTATTCCTTTGTCAGATGTATAGATTGCAAGGATTTTCTCCCACTCTGTGGGTTGTCTGTTTACTCTGCTAACTGTTCCTTTTGCCATGCAAACGTTCTTCAGTTTAATTAGGTCCCAGCTATTTATCTTTTCTTTTACTGCATTTGCTTTTGGGTTCTTGGTCATCAGGTCTTTGCCTAAGCCAATATCTAGAACGGGTTTTCCAATGTTATCTTGTAGAATCTTTATGGTTTCCGGTCTTAGATTTAAGTCCTTGATACATCATGCATTGATTTTTGTATAGAGTGACAGATAAGGATCCAGTTTCATTCTTTTACATGTGGCTTGCCCATTATCCCAGCACGATTTGTTGAATAGTGTCCTTTCCCCACGTTGTTCCCCCACTTCAAGTTTTCCATACTCTATGTTTGTCAAACATCAGTTGGCTGTAAGTTGGGTTTATTTCTGGGTTCTCTATTTTGTTCCCCTGGTCTATGTGCCTATTTTTATACAAGTACCATGCTGTTTTGGTGACTGTAGCCTTATAGTATAGTTTGAAATCAAGTCGTGTGATGACTCCAGATATGTTCTTTTTGCTTAGTCTTGCTTTGGCTATGCAGGATCTTTTTTGGTTCCATGTGAATTTTAGAATTTTTTTTTCTAAGTCTGTGAAGAATGATGGTGGTATTTTGTTGGAGATTGTGTTGAACTTGTAGACTGTCTTAGGCAATATGGTCATTTTCACGATATTGACTCAAACCCATTAATGAGCATGGGATAAGTTTTCATTTGTTTGTGTTGGCTATGATTTATTTCAGCAGTGTGTTGTAGCTTTCCTTGTAGTGTCTTCCAACTCCTTTGTGAAGTGTACTCCTAAGTATTCTATTTATTTTTATTTTGCAGCTATTATAAAAGGGATTTAGTTCTTGATTTGATTCTCCACTTGGTCACTGTTGGTGTATAGAAAAGCTACTGATTTATTTATGTTCACCTTGTATCTGGAAACTTTGCCAAATTATTTTATCAGTTTCAGGAGCTTTCTATAGGCATTCTTAGGTTTTTCAAGGTAAACAATCATATCATCAAGCAGTGACAGTTCGACTTCCTCCTTACTGATTTGGATGCCCTTTTATTTTTTTCACTTTTCTGATTACTCTGGCTAGGACTTCTAGTAAAGAGGAGTGGGGATAGTGGGCATCCTTGTCTTGTTCCAGTTCTCAGAGAGAATGCTTCCTGCTTTTCCCCATTCAGTATGATGTTGGCTATGAGGTTGTCATAGATGGCTTTTATGACATTAAGATATGTCCCTTGCATGCTGATTTTGCTGGGAGTTTTAATCATAAAGAGAGGCTGGATTTTGTTGAATGGTTTTTCTACATCTATTGAGATGATTGCGTGGTTTTTGTTTTTAATTCTGTTTATGTGGTGTATCACATTTATTGACTTGCTTATGTTAAACCATCCCTGCATCCCTGGTATGAAACCCATTTGATCATGGTGGATTATCTTTTTGATATATTGTTGAATGTGGTTAGGAAGTATTTTGTTAAGTATTTTAGCATCAATGTTCATCAAGAATATTGGTCTGTAGTTTTTTTGCTTGTTTGTTTTCTGGTTATGCCCTTTTCTGATTTTGGTATTAGGGTGATGCTGGCTTCATAAAATGAATTGGGGAGGGTTCCTTCTTTCTTTATCTTGTGGAATAGTATCAAAAAGCTTCTTCTTTGGATGTCTGGTAGAATTCTGCTGTGAATCTGTCTGTGGTCCCAAACTTTTTTGTGTTGGCAGTTTTTCAATTACCATTTCAATCTCGGTGCTTGTTATTGGCCTGTTCAGTGTGTCCAGTCTTCCTGATTTAAGCCAGGAGGGTTACATTTTTCCAGGAATTTATCCATCTCTTCTAGGTTTTCTAGTTTATGTGCATAAAGGTGTTCATAGTAGCTGTGAGTAATCTTTTATATTTCAGTGGTGTCAGTTGTATTATTTCCTGTTTTGTTTCCAGTAAGATTACTTGGATTTTCTCTCTTCTTTTCTTGGTTAATCTTGCTAATGGTCTATCAATTTTATTTATCTTTTCAAAGACCCAGGTTTTTGTTTCATTTACCTTTTGTATGGTTTTCTCTCTGTTCATTTTATTTCATTTCCTTTAGTTCTGCTTTGATCTTGGTAATTTCCTTTCTTCTGTTAGATTTGGGTTTGGTTTGTTCTTGTTTCTCTAGTTCCTTGAGGTGTGGCCTTAGGATGTCAGTTTGTGCCCTTTCATCTTTTTCATGTAGGCATTTAGTCCTATGACCTTTCCTCTTAGCACTGCCTTTGCTGTATCCCAGACATCTTCATAGGTTCTGTCATTATTGTCATTTAGTTCAAAGAATTTTATAATTTTCATCTTGACTGCATTTTTGACCCATTGCTCATTCAGGAGCAGGTTATTTAATTTTCATGTATTTGCATCGTTTTCAAGGTTCCTTTCAGAGTTGATTCCCAGTTTTATTCCACTATGGTCTGGGAGTGCTGGAGACACTTTCAGTTTTCTTAAATGTGTTGAGGCTCGTTTTATGGACTATTTTATGGTCTGTCTTGGAGAAAGTTCTATGTGCTATTGAATAGAATGTGTATTCTGTGGTTCTTGGATGGAATGTTCTGTAAGTATGTGTTATGTCCATTTGTTTTAAGGTCCAGTTTAAATCCATTGTTTCTCTGTTGACTTTCTGTCTTGATGATCTGACTTGTACTGTCAGTGGAGCATTAAAGTCCGCCACTATTTCTGTGTTGCTGTCTATCTCATTTCTTAGGTCTATTAGTAATTGTTTTATAAATTTGGGAGCCCTAGTGTTAGATGCGTATATATTTAGGATTGTGATATTTTTCCTCTTGGACAATGCCTTTTACTATTACATAATATCCCTCCTTGTCTCTTTTAACTGTTGTTGCTTTAAAATTTGTTTTGTCTGATATAAGAATACCTATCCCTGCTTGCTTTTGGTGTCCGATTGCATGAAATGCCTTTTTCCTTCCCTTTACCTTAAGTTTATGTGAGTCCCTATGTGTTAGGCGAGTCTCCTGAAGGCAGTAGGTGGTTGGTGAGCTCTTAGCCATTCTATAGTTCTATATCTTTTAAGAGGAGCATTTTGGCCATTTTACATTAAATGTTAGTATTGAAGTGTGAAGTACCATTGCATTCATCATGCTTTCCGTTGCCTGTGTCCTTTTTGTTTGTTTTTTTGTTTTTGTTTTTTAACATGTGTTTTAATTTTACAGGTCCTATGTGATTTATACTTTTTAAAGGTTCTGTTTTTATGTGTTTCCAGGGTTTGTTTGAAGATTTAGAGCTCCTTTTAGCAGTTCTTATAGTTGTGGCTTGGTAATGGCAAATTCTCTCAGCATTTGTTTATCTGAAAATGACTGTATCTTTTCTTCATATATGATGCTAAGTTTCACTGGACACAAAATTCTTGGCTGATAATTGTTTTGTTTGAGGAGGCTGAAGATAGGGCCCAATCTCTTTTAACTTGTACAGTTTCTGCTGAGAAATCTGCTGTTAATCTGATAGGTTTTCTTTTATATGTTACCCGGTGCTTCTGTCTCAGAGCTCTTAAGATTCTTTCTTTTGTCATAACTTTGGGTAACCCGATGACGATGTACCCAGACAACGATCTTTTGGTGATGAATTTTCCAGGTGCTTTTTTGTATTTCTTGTATTTGGACATCTAGGTCTCTAGCAAGGCTGCGGAAATTTTCCTCAATTATTTCCCCAAATATGTTTTCCAAGCCTTTAGAATTCTCTTCTTCCTCAGGAACACCAATTATTCTTAAGTTTGGTCATTTAACACAATCCCCACTTCTTGGAGACTTTGTTCAGATTTTCTTATTATTTTTCCTTTGTCTTTATTAGATTGGGTTAATTCAAAGATGTTGTCTTCAAGCTCTGAACTTCTTTCTTCCACTTGTTCAATTCTAATACTGAGATTTTCCAGGGCATTTCACATTTCTAAAAGTGTGTCCACAGTTTCCTGCATTTTTTACTGTTTTTCCTTTAAGCTGTCTATTTCCTTGACTATTTCTCCCTTCACTTCCTGTATCATTTTTTGGATTTTCTTGCATTGGGCTTCACCTTTCTCTGGTGCCTCCCTGATTAGCTTAATAACTAACCTCCTGAATTCTTTTTCAGGTAAGTCAGGGATTTCTTCTTGGTTTGGATGCTAGTTCACTAGCAGTGTGATTTTTGGGGGGTGTTTAAAGCCTTGTTTTGTCGTACTACTAGAGTTGGTTTTCTGGTTCCTTCTCCCTTGCGTAGGCTCTGTCAGAGGGAAGGTCTAGGGCTGAAGGCTGTTGTTCAGATTCTTTTGTCCCATGGAGTGTTTGTTTGATATAGTACCCCTCCCCTTTTCCTAGGGATGTGGTTTCCTGTAAGTCAAACTGCAGTGATTGTTGTCTCTAATCTGGGGTTAGCCACCCAGCGAGTCTACCTGGCTCCAAGCTGGTACTGGGGTTTGTCTGCAGAGTCCTGTGATGTGAACCATCTATGGGTCTCTCAGCCATGGATACCAGTGCCTGTCCCAGTGGAGCTGGCAGGGGATGCAATGGACTTTGTGAGGGTTTTAGTTTTGGCGTTTTAATGCTCTATTTTTGTGTTGGTTGACCTCCTGCCAGGAGGCGCTTTCCAGAAAGCATCAGCTGTAGTAGTATAGAGAGGTGCCAGCAGTGAGCGTGGCCCCAGGACTCCTAAGATTATATGTCCTTTGTCTAACACTACCAGAGTAGATAGGGAAGGACCATCAGGTGGTGGTGGGGCTAGACATGTTTCAGCTCAGACTCCCTCTGGGTGGGCACTGCTGCAGCTGCTGTGAGGTATGGCAGTGAAATTTCCAGTCAATGGAGTTGTCTACCTAGTTGGATTATGGCTGCCTCTGCTGAGTCATGGAAGTTGTCAGGGAAGTGGGGGAAAGCCAGCCATCACCAACCTCACCCAGCTCCCACACAAAGCGAAGGGCCGGTCTCACTCCAACCATGCTCCCTACAAACAGCCCTGAGTCTGTTTCCAGGTAGAGGGCATGACACGGTTGAAAACTTGCCCTAAGTTACCCAAGTCCCAGCTGTGAGAGAAAGGGGCTTGGTTCTTCCCTAGCCTGTGGAGTCTGCACACAAGATTTTACGCCTTCCCCTAGTTCTGGCTAGGAGGTTTCTTGCCCTGTTCAAATTCTTACAAAGTTCAGCTAGAGATGTTCTTCTCCCTGTGGAGTTATACCCTCTGCCCCTCTGGTCACCTACCTGATGGATCTCTGTGGTGCCAGGCAGGAATATGGCCTGCTAGGGGAGGCAGCGAGCTCCCGGGGCCTTTCCACTGCTTTCTCTACCCCTGTATTTCATTTGGCTCTCTAAACTGGCTTAGCTCCAGATAAGGTGAGAAACTCCTCCCACAAACAGACCTTCAGCTTCTCCAGTGGGGGTCTGTGTTTGGGAGAGGAGTGTCTCCCTTTCCCAATTCTGCAGTTGGGGAACTCACAGTTTTTGGGGTGTCTCCAAGTCCTGTAGGAGCAGTCCACTTCCTTCAGAGGATCTGTGGGTCCTCTTAGGATTGCTGGTTTGTTCTTGAAGTCTATCTAGAGCTAAAATTTACAATGCAAGCTTCCACAAGCTGCTTTGTCCAGAGCTGGAATCTAGTCATGCCTCCTGTTGGCCATCTGATTCCCTTCCTCATGCACACCAGGAAGAGATTTTAACTGATAAGAAAATTATGTTAAGGAAAATTGAGAGCTCAAATTGTCATTATTTGAACTCTCTAAAAAAAAAGACTTGCCATTATAGAGTTAACATGTAAAGCTTTCTAAGTTTTCTGTCTCGCTATCTCTGTTTTTATACCTACTTTGAATCAGTTGAGTCTTCTGCAGGTGGTGAGAAAACTCACTGCTTATGGCATTCTAGCCAAGATTTTCTTTAAAATTCTTAAAGGGTTTTGAAATTAATTGCTTTGCAGATTACAACAGCTCCATGGCAACCAACAACCTAAATACTTTTTGAAAATGTAAATTTAGGTTTGCCTGACTAATAATTGCTTAGGGTGATGGAACAGTTAATTAAAGGTTTAATAGTCTATAAGAAAAAGACCTAGGTAAAATTTTATAAAAGTTAGGTTCTCAGATGAAATAGCTTAAAAGCTTGAGCTCAATGCTGTAATACAAGATATCTCTGATGGGCATAAAAATTGCTTTGTTTTCTATGCAAGGGCCAGAAAAAGCAATGAAACAAAACAAAACAGCAAAAGCAAAAACTGCTCATTTTTTTCATCTACAGTGATTAGTCAAACAAACCAGAGCAGCAAACAAAAGACAGGTTCATTACTAATTCAAGGCCATTTGAAGATTTTGTTTTTATTATACAATTCATTCAGTTCTAGCTAAAATTAAAACATTAAAAATTTAATCATAAACTCATTTGAAACTAGAAAAAGGAAAAAATATGGTGACAATAAATTAAATCAAACTGCTTTATCCAAAACTTTGGGCAACAGTCTTCATTAGATCACCTATGGAGACAAGTAAGATTTAGTCTCATTTTGTCAGAAATACAATTTGGATCCAACTGTCTTTTGTAAATCAATGAGTCTGCATTACGCTCTCATGACTAAACTTCTAAAATAAAAGCTATAAAATCTTTGTGTGTGTGTGTATGTATGTGTTTAGGCATGTTTATGCATAAGTACATATATTATATGTTGTGTCTGCATGATAAAATCTGACAGTCAGCCAGAGGTCTCTCAAGGGATTTTATTCAGATTAGCTTAGAAAAATAGGCATGCAGATAAAATATATAGTAATTAAGCTAAATGCCTTTTAGTTTAAGTGATCTAAGTAATAATAAAGATCAGAATCATAAATAAATAAAATTGAAATTAAAAAACAAAAGATCAACAAACAAAAGTTGTTTTTTTGATTAGTTATACAAAACTGACAAACCTTTATCCAGACTAAGAAAAAAAGAGAGAAGACTGAAATAAAATCAGAGATGAAGGAGACATTACAACTAAACCACAGAAATTCAAAGGATCTTTAGAGAATACAATGAGCAACCATATGCCAATAAACTGGAAAAACTAGAAGAAATGGATGAATTCCTAGACACATACAGCCTACCAAGATGGAACTATGAAGAAATTCAAAACCAGAATAGACAAGAAACAAATAATTTGATCAAAGCCATAATAAAAAAAAAATACACCAGCCAAGTACAGAACCCAATGTCTTCATTGCTGAACTTCACCAATTTAAAGAAAACTATATATCCTACTAAACTGTTCCAAAAAATAAAGGAAGAAGAAATACTTCTAAACTTATTCTACAAGGTCCATATTATTACCCAGAGACACTAGCTGGGGTGGCTAATGGAGTGCTTGTACCACCCCTCCCACAAACACAGGTAGCACAACTAGCATTTCCAAAAGTGACCCCTTCTTTCCTATGAGGAGAGGAGAGGAAAGAGTAAAGAGAACTGTCTTGCATCTTGGACACCAACTCAGTCACAATAGGATAGGGCACTGGGCAGAAACACCATTGGAGGCACCCGTTCCAAAACGTAGCTCTGGATGATATTTCTAGACACTCTCTGGGACAGAAAGAAGCCTGCTACTTTTAAGGGAAGGACCCAGTTATGGCAGGATTCATTACCTGCTGACAAAAATGTCCTTGAACCTTGAATAAAGAGCAATGATAGCCAGGTGGTATAGCATGGAACTTGGGTGAGACTCTGAGATGTGCTGGCTTCGGGTGAGATCCAGGACACTCCTGGCTGTGGTAGCTAGAATGAGAAACTCCTCATTCAGCTTGAGAGGAAAAAGGGAAGACTTTGTCTTACACTTTAGATACCAGCTCATATGCAGGTGTAGTGGAGTTGGGGAAGGGTGTAGGTAAAGCACCAAGGAAAATCTTGGGGTTATAGATTCCTTGGTTCTTGGACAGGATTTCTTGACCTGCCCTAGGCCAGAGAAGAGCCCACTATCCCACCCACTTTCATGACTGTTGTTCAAGATAGTATTGTAAGTTCTAGCTAGAGAAGTAAGGCAAGAGAATAAAATACAAGGCATCCACATTGGAAAGAAAAAAGTTGAAATACCTTGTTTGGACATTATATAATCTTATATTTGGAAAAGCCTAAAGATTTCACAAAAACTATTAGAACTGATATAAAAATTCAGGCAAGTTGCAGGATATAAAAATCAACATACAAAATCAGTAGCATTTTTATATGAATAAGAAATCAAGAAATAATGCCATTTACATTAACCACAAATAAATAAAATACCTAGGAATAAACTTAACCAAAGAAGTGAAAGAGCTCTACAATCAAAAATTTTAAAACATTGATGCAATAAATTGAAAAGGATACAAAAAAATGAAAATACATTCCATGTCCATTGACTGGAGGAATCAGTATTGTTAAAATATCCACACTGCTACCCAAAGTAATCTATATATTCAATGCAATCCCTATCAAAGTACCCATGACATCCTTCATATAAATTCTTTTAAAAATTCAAAAATTTATATGGAACCACAGAATGCTCAGAATACCCAAAATGATCCTAAGCAAAAAGAACGAAACTGGAGGAATCACATTATGTGACTTCAAAGTATACTGCAGAGCTACAGTAACAAAAGAGCATGATACTGGCATAAAAACAGACACATAGAACAATGAATTAAAATAGAGAACCCAGCAATAAAATTAAACATCTACAGTAAACTTGTTTTTGACATATGTGCCAAGAACATACATCAGTGAAAGAACAGTCTCTTCAGTAAATACTGTTGGAAAAACTGGATATTTGTATGCAGAAGAAAGAGCTCTATCTGTCACCATATGCACAAATCAAATCAAAATGGCTTAAAGAATTAAATTTAAGGCCTTAAATTATGAAACTACTAAAAGAAAACATAGGGGAAACTCTGCAGAATGTTGGACTGGGCAAAGATCTTTTGAATAATGTTTTGGAAGCACAGGCAACCAAAGTAAAAACGAACTAATGGAAACACATCAAGTTAAAAAGCTTATGCACAGCAAAGAAAATATTCAACAAAACGAGGAGACCACCTACATAATGGGAAATAATATTTCCAAACTATCCATCTGACAAGGGACTAATAACCAGAATATATACAGAACTCAAAAAACTCAATGGTGAAAACTATTAAAATCCAATTAAAAATGAACAAAAGATCTATATAGACATTTCTCAAAAGAAGACATAGAAATGCCAATTAAAACTACAAAGAACTATCATCTTACCCCAGTTAAAATGGCTTTCATCCAAAAGACAGGAAACTACAAATGCTGGAGAAGATGTGGAGAAAGGGGAACTCTCGTTCGCGGCTCGTGGAAATGTAAATTAGTACAGTGTATAGAAAATAGTATGCAAATTTTTCAGTAATCTAAAAATAGAACTACCATATGATTCAACAACCCCGCCACTAGATGTATACACAAACAAAAAGACATCAGTTTAGTGAAGAGATATCTGTGTTCCCATATTTATTGTAGCATGACTTAAACTAGCCCAGATTTGGTGGCAACCGAAGTGCCTATCAACAGACAAATGGATAAAGAAAATGTGGTACATATACACAATGGGATACTTTCCAATCATAAAAAAGAATGAGATGCTGTTATTTTCAATAACATGAATGGAACTGGAGGACATTATATGAAGAGAAATAACCCAGGCACAGAAAGAAGAACTTCACATATTATCACTCATTTTATTGTATGACATAACAATAACTAAATTCCCTTGTAAATTTCTATCTATAATGAACCTCCATCAGATAAAAAACTATGACTTTTCTAAGTCTCTGTCATCCAGTTATTGTTTTGAATTCTTCTATGAAGTTTTCTGAAATCAGATTCATGGAAAGGCTCTAACAAATATTCTTAAGAACGGGTTTCTAATTACTTTAAATGGGCTAAGTCAAAATTTTCCAAAACTTTAATCAAGAAACTGATAGGTTCATAAATAATAAAGATCAAGCAAAAGTAGAATTATTTACTTTAAATTAAATAACTGATGACCCAGTGCTTTGGGAGGCTAGGTGGGTGGATAATTTGAGGCTGAGAGTTTTATATCAACATGGGCAGCACAGCAAGACCCCATCTCTACAAAAAATTTTAGAAGTTAGTGAGGTGTGGTAGTGCATACCTCTGATCCTACCTGCTCAAGAGGGTGAGCTGGGAGGACTCCTGGAGTTCAGGAGTTCAAAGCTGCTGCAGTAAGCTATGACTGTGCCACTGCACTCCAGCCTGGGCAACAGAGTGAGATCCTGTCTCAAAAATAGCTGATGATAATATTTTTATGTATTTGATTCAAATCAGTGTTGATTCCTTTCTTTTTTGTTGTTGTTGTTTCCCAGGTTTAAGGAAACTTCTTCTCTAAAGCTAGCCATAGTTTACAACAATTTAATAAAATATGCTTTTGTTAACAAAGTTGAGAACCGTTGTATTTAACTTCTTTCAAAATTCAGAAATAATTCATGAGTATTATTACGGCATTATGGTTATTTACATAAGTTCAACTAAATATTGCTTTCTCTTTACAAGAGGACACAGTTTAAACCATTGGTTATATTACCAAGGCTCATACTGAAATATTATATTTGAGAATGTGCATAGAATGCTTGGTTTTAAGAGTTCCCATAAAAACTGTCGCTTCCAGGCAGGCCCAGGAACCCTGGTAAAAATGTGAAGTTGGCCTTGGTCCGGCTTCCTAACCTTAAGAAGTGATAAGATTTGGCTCTGTATCCTCATTCAGATCTCATCTCAAATTGTCATCCCCACATGTAGAGGGAGGGACCTGGTGAGAGGTGACTGAATCATGGCGGTACTTTCCCGATGCTGTTCTCATGACAGTGAATGACTTCTCATGAGATCTGATGGTTTAAAAGTGTTCACATTCCCCCCGTCTCACTCTCTCTCCTGCCACCATGTGAAATGTGCCTTGCTTCCCCTTCTGCCTTCTGCCATGTTTGTAAGTTTCCTGAGGCCTCCCAGCCACACAGAACTGTAAGTCAATTAAACCTCTGTTTTTTATAAAGAATTACTCAGTCTTGGGTATTCTTTATAGTAGTATAAAAATTGACTGATACAATAGTTTTTTTTAATCTGAGATATCTGTGTAGTCAAATCACTGCTCTTGCAAACAAAATTTGATAAAACTAATTTTACAAACAAATTTACCTTACTCTAATTTTCTTCTCTATATTTTTCATTTAGATCATATACCTACAAGTATGCAAAAGAAAATAAACTAAAATTTATCTACTCAGAGAAAAAACTATCTTGGGACATTTTCTTAAAGAAAACAAGTTAGAATGAAGGTGTTGAGAAAATGGCATAATAGAATGAGCGAGCTTCAGCTGCTGCCCAGGAATCCTGTGTCATACAAAGTTGTGGATAAATAAATAAATAGTGGTAAGATACTGAGATGTATCTTACCCTATTTTCTACTCCCCTACTTTCTACTTTCTCTTTTGCAACTAGACATCCCCTTGGATATAATTGCAGGTGACAATAAGATGAGATTCAGGTACAAGTAGCAAAACTCCAGCGAGTTGTAGAGGAAGTTGGGAGGAGGAGATATTTTCTGGCGTTTTGACAGATTACCTTAACAAAAGGGCTATATTAACCAAATGCCCTTGGCCAAAAAGCAGGTAGACTACATTCAACAAATGTATCATATTTGCAAAATAAGGAGGAAATAGTAAAAGCTGTGTATTCTTAAACACTCTTTTTTTATGGTTTCTTTTAAAATTGGTAAATCCATTTTTTTTGTTTTTAATATATTTGGATTGTACACTCATCAAGTAAAGTTCTCATAATCCGAAATCACTGACAAGTTATTAGAAGATATGGACAGGGACAGGGACAGGTCCCCAAACCAAATATGTAAAATTCAACAATATGTTTGACAGTTCAGCCATTTGGAATAAAACAAATTATGCTATGGTTATAATGTACATACAATAACAGGGGGTATGAAGAGACCTGCCTCTTTATGTGTCAGTTACCCTGAAATTTCACCATTGGAAAAATAAGTATCGATTTTCATATTATTTGTTTTTAAAAATGAAGTGAAATGGTTATGTTGGTATATTTCTTTTATTTTATAATAATTTTTAAAATATAAGATAAATGCCCCTTTTCATATTTTTCAGAAATGTATTTACTTTTTTGGGCATCTATTTTTTAGTATGAATTCCAACATAGTTTGTCATATTTTGTGAAAGAAAAATCTAGTTGTGATATTGATTGTAAGCATATTGACCTTGTAGATTAATTATGAGAGTATTGACATTGTTTTCCTTATCCATCTTTCCATTTACTTGCTCAGTTTATTAAGGTATTTTTCTATTAATTTTACTTACCTTTGGTAATTTTCTCCTTTTCAAAAATGGACACTTTCAGTTGACATTATTAAATGAGATATTCAATTACAACTGGATGCTTCTAATGCAAACTGAGATAGTTATTTAATACATTCTTCATTTAATTCTTATGATGTTTATATATTTTAAAAGGTTTTCCTATCACATATGTACATTTACTTTTGTGCTAGAAAGTTCTTGTTCAAATGAGATTTGGGGAATTCAAATACTTTAATGATAAAAACATCATTTATCAGAACTAGTCAATTCCTAGATAAACACTTAAGATGCTCTATTTAAGGAAAGGGCACAGGAGATGATACTGTATATATTCTTCGGAAACCTGCCTTCTCCTCTTAGCAATACACTATGAACCTTTTTTTAACACTCATTACAAATTCTACATCATTTTAAAGTTTGTACAATATTCCATTAAGAGTCTCTTGATTCTTTGAAAGATTTTTGACCATCAAAATTTCTATATTCAAATACAAAAGACTGCAGGAGCAGAAAATCTTATATCATTATCAATGAAAAGTTTATCTTAGTTGTAATTATCAGATTTTTTATAATTGTGACTCTGGCTAGGAATAATTCTTGGAGAATGCTACTTAAGGCAGGTGCCTAGGCAAAGGCAGAGCAGGAACACAGCACAGGGAAGGAGGTTAGGAAAGGGAGCCAGACAACAGAATCCACTTCACTATTTCAACAAGGAGCAACTTCACAGAGAGCGAGCATAGATAGGAGCATGGAGCTGACCTCGAAATGAAGTACTGCAGTGAAGTGATGTTACAGCAGAGTACACAGTCACCCCTGTTTATGTATCTCTGTTCAAGAATTTGTATACTTAGAAGCTGTTGAGCATCTAAAGCGTTCTGAAACTCTCCTCCAGTCTCAGTTTAACAATGTGAGCTGGCTTCCAGAGATACACAGATTTATCCAACTCACTCCCCTTCTCCTTGCATTCTTCTCTGCATGCCTTATATGTCTGGTGAAAGAAACGGAGGAGGATATGAACAGAGTCGTAGAGGGCATTGCAAAGGTCATGGTTGCTAACCTTTATTTATCATTAATAGGTGCACTTTATATCCATTAACTCACATAATTCTTACACCACTTACAACAATGCCATGAAGTAAATGCAATAGTCATTGTATGCCATTTTATAATTAAGTGCTTAAACACAAACAGCCAAATAAATTATTTGAAAGCATATGTTCTCAAGTGGCTGAGCCAAGCTGCCATCTAATTTATTGCCAAGTAATTTATTCAACAAATAGTTGCATGTCACCTATGTTGCAGGTGTTATGCTAGGCACTGAGCTTAGAGTAGTGAACGACGAAGTTCCTGCTTTCATGGATCAAAAATTCTGGTGGGAGAGGTCATCAATAGACAAATAAAACTGTAATATGTCATCTAAAGTTAAGTCCTGCTAGGTACCACGAAGAAAATATTGTGGTATCCCAAAAAGTAAAGAAAGAAAATGCCCGAAGACATAGCTTTCAAATGCTGTCAAATGCTGTGCTGTCTCATAGAGAGGGTAAAATTCAGCTTCCAAACGGAACACTGTGAAAAAAGTGAACGATGTGAGAGAATATGTCTTTTTCAAGCCACTAAAACTATGTGAGGAATATTCCTGAGGAAGAACTTGGTGAGGAATGAGAGTGGATGGTAACCAGGGCCAGATCAAGACGGGCTATAGCTGCTGGCTACAAATTTAGGGTTTACTCTCAAGGCCAGAGAATATATACACTTAGTATTTTTAAGGAAATAATTGACATAAAAAGAACTGCATTTTAAAAACAAACCTTTAAGGGCCAAGAGGAGACTTGATCGGAGAGCCCTGGAGATACAACCAGTGATGATAAGTTATAGTGAGAGCCAGAAATAGTGAAGGTTCAAATCAATCCAGAGGCAGTGAAAACAGAGGAGATAAATCTGACTGCTATTTAAAGGAAAGAAACAGCAGGAGTTGGCAACTGATGTGACGCAGGTGATGAGGCAAAGAAGGAGCAGGAATGTCTTCCAGGCTTTGAAAACTACATAAATAGCAATGCCATTCACCGAGAGAGGCTGCAGCATCCAGAGGAGATAACATTCAATTTCAAAAACATTTAATTTGGAGTCATGTATAGAATATTTGTATGAATGTGTCTAGTATGAGTATGGATTATGGAGATTTGAGCTAAGGAAAGAGATACATATATTGGAAATTTAAATGATCTAGCAGTATGTTATCAGCTAAATGTTGGTACCACACCCTAGCCACGATTTGTATGTGAAGCCCTGGCCCCCCATTATAATGGTATTTGGAGGTGGGACCTTTGGGAGGTAATGAGTTTCAGATGAGGTCATGAGGGTGGGGCCTCATGATAGGATTAATGCCTTTATAAGAAGAGACACTATATAGCTTGCTCTCTCTGTGTTCTTAAGGTTAGAAAAATTCAACAGTCTGCAAGCCAGGAAGAGTTCTCACCAGAACTCAACCCTGCTGATTCCTTGATCTTGGACAGCCCAGCCTCTGTAACTGTGAAAAGTAAATACCTGTTGTTTAAGCCACTCAATCTATGGTACTGTGTTATGGAACTTGGAGCTGATCAGTACTGGGTAGTTAAACCAGGGAAGTGAATGACATCATCTAACAAAATTGTGTTTAAGTAAAAAGACTTGCACAAGAAAAAACATCTAGGAACAACATTAAAACAAAGAGAAAGCTGAAAAGTTCATGAATAAAACCAAGTAAGAATGATCAAAGGCACAATAACAAAGATTTGGAGACAGGGTCACAGAAATCATTCCCCGTCACCCAAACAGAATATGCTTTGTGTTATCATGTTCCAAACACTGTAACACTATCACAATTTAACATCTAGAAGCCAAAAAGTTCTGAAATTTGATAAAACAAAAACCTGACAATTTAGGAAATTAGCTTTGGTAAATATAAGTATGTTTAATTTGATCTTTGATATTATAAACATTCAAAGTTTTACATGAATGTAAACTAAAAAGAGTGAAATGCTATGAGGATATTCACTTGGAGACATTTATCTCTAATTTTTCATATTGTATCCCATCCTACATTATTTGTTTTGCTTGATATCTCTGCAGAGTGGAAGGTGAAAAGTCAGTAGCAAACTATTTTGGAAACCGGAGGAAAAAATACTTCGGAAAGAAAATACAATCAATATTTTCAAAGGCCATAAAACAGTTTTCTGGTAAGTATTGAAAAGCAGCCATTAGATATAATACTGAAAGGGGATTAGTAGCCTCATAAAGAACCGTTTCGATATTGTGCTGGGAGGAAAAAATGATCTGTAAACAGTGAAATTAAAGTAGATTCAGTAATAATTTAGTTGTGAAATACTGCAGACAGTGATACAGAGAAAGACAAAAATATCCAACCAAATAGAGTGAAAAGAAGCAACAGATAGAGAAAGATGAAGGAATAAAAATGGTATGGTTTTTCCACCTTTTTTTTTAATATTAGATAAATTAGTGTATATTTATATGCTGAAAGGAAATGAAGAAAAAAGTGCTGAGGGCTCAAGCTGGCACGCCGTGCCTGGTGAGGAACAGTGAAGACAGGTCCACAGTCTGTCTACGCCAAAAGAAGCTATCAAACATCCAACAGAATGGGAGGAAATATCTGGAAAGTATACATCTAACGGAGGTCTAATATCCCGAATCTATAAAAAACTTCAGCAATTCAACAAGCAAAAAACAACCAAGGACATGAACAGACACTTCTCAAAAGATGACATACCTGCAGCCAACAAACATGGAAGATGTTCAGTACTACTAGTCATCAAATAAACGCAAAGCCAAATTACAACGCAGTACCGTCTCTCACCAGTCAGAACGGTTCTTATTAAAAAGTCAAGAAATAACAGAGGCTGGTGAGGCTACACTGAAAAAGAGATGCTTATACACTCTTGGCAGAAATGGAAATTAATTCAGACACTCTGGCAGGCAGTTTGGAGATTTCTCAAAGAACTCAAAACAGAACTACCATTATGCCTAGCAATCCCATTACTGGTTGTATACCCAAAGGAAAATAAATCTTTCTTACCAAAAAGAGACATGCACTTGTATGCTCATTGTAGCACCATCCACAGCAGCAAAGACGTGGACAATTAGATGCCCGCCAATGGTAGATCGGGTTAAGAAAGTATGGTACATGTATACCATGGAATACTAGACAGCCATTAAAAATGAATGAAGCTGTTTTATCCTCAGCAACGTGTATGCAACTACAAGCCTTTATCCAAAGCAAATTAACATGGGACCAGAAAATCAAACACCACATATTCTCCTTATAAGTGAGCGCTAAATATTGGGTACACATCAACATAAATATATGATAACACAGTGGAGACTACCAGAGCAGGGAGAAAGTGTGGGGAGCAATGGCTGAAAAACTGTTGGGTACCATGTTTCACCACCTGATTGACAAGATTAATTGTACCCCAAACCTCACCATCATGTAATATACCCAGGTAACAAACCTGCAAATGTACCCTTTGAATTTAAAATAAAAGTTAGAATTATTTAAAAAACAGGAACAAAAAACACTAGTGAAAGGAAAAGCAAGAGAAAGAGGATACTTTTTTGTGAGATGGCTTAGGAAATAGGGTGCTAGAACTCATTGAGAAAGTAAAAAATTAAAACTTTGAGCCGGGCTTGGTGGCTCACGCCTGTAATCCTAGCAATTTGGGAGGCCGAGGCGGGTGGATCACGAGGTCAAGAGATCGAGACCATCCTGGTCAACATGGTGAAACCCCGTCTCTACTAAAAATACAAAAAATTAGCTGGGCATGGTGGCGTGTGCCTGTAATCCCAGCTACTCGGGAGGCTGAGGCAGGAGAATTGCCTGAACCCAGGAGGCGGAGGTTGCGGTGAGCCGAGATCGCGCCATTGCACTCCAGCCTGGGTAACAAGAGCGAAACTCCGTTTCAAAAAAAAACTAAAACTTTGGTCACTAGTGGGCCAGGATATATTGAATACTGATGAAATAACTCAGTGTTCAATATATCCAGGACCAGAGATAGGCCATGAACTTTTCCAGGACCAGATATAGGCCAAGAATTTTAATGGATATTTTTTCACTTAATGGTTTTATTTTCCTCCATGTAGAAAAAGGATAGGTGAAGAGTTAGTTTTAACAATGAGTAAGGGCATGTGTAGAATAGTGGTCTTGGGAAGGCTGAAAAAGCTGTCTGGGTGCATGAGCTAACTAGAGTTACTGTGGCAAGCAGAATTCCAAATACGGCTTCCTTGTGACTTATTTGCTCTGGTTGTTCAATCAAATATGAATCTTGGTACCCCGAGAAGGGATTTTGCAGATATAATGAAAGTCCAAGTCAGTTAACCTTAAGACACAGAGATTATCTGAATGGGCCTGGTTTAATCAGACGAGCCTTTTAAAATCAGGACATTTTCTGAGCTGGTGGCAGAAGAGGAAGTCACAGATATCTGAAAGCATGAGAAGTTTCAGCATGTCATTACTGACTGTGCAGATGAAAGGGGCCACATGAAGAGAAATGCAGGTGATCTCCAAAAGCTGAGTCACTTCAAGCAAATCGCCAGCAAGAAAGTGAGGTTTCAGTCCTACAACTGCCACCAGCAGGCTTCTCCAAACAATTTTAACAAACTTTGAGGCATTTTTTCCCAAAGCCTTTAGTTCACATACCAGGCTGGGCTTCGTGAGACTCTAAGCAGTGAGCTCAACCAAGCCAGCCTGAACTTCTAATGAAAAGAACTGTAAGATAATATGTGGGTATTGTTTTTAGTGATTACGTTTGTAGTAATTCGTTACAGAGCAATAATAACTAATGCAGACATATTGTGGTGTTTTTCAGATGAAGTTGAAGTCCACTGATCTATATTTATCTCAAACAAATGGTTTTACCTGGGATCCCTCATCTGCAAATCAGTAACAGTGGGGAGCTGGATTGATTCAGACTTTAAGTGTGGTAAGTGGAAAGAAAGGACAAGGCGAAGAGGTCAAGAAACACTAAAATGATGGAGTTGGATTTGTCGCTGGCTAGAGAAAGAATACGAGTTGAAAGTGAAATGGTAGAGAGTAAAGAAGAATGATATTTTAAAGGACTTTGGCTCCATAAATCAGTCTATCTGAGGAGCAGGATAACGAGAGTGACATCTCTGGGAAAAAGAAAGAACAAGGTGCTTACTACTCTTCAAGATTTCAGAAATGAGACAGTTATTCGTGTGGCCTTTGATTTGAAAAGCTGGTGCAGAGTAGAGGGGAGGTACCCTGGGCTTATGAAGTTAAAACATCACAAGGCTTCCATGCTATAAGACAAGGATCCTGAAGTCTCCTGCTGGTTAGAGAAGATGACAATGGTACAAGTGGTAAAGGGGTGAGGAATATTTCTAGCTTCAGGAAAGAAGGTGGCGGAGCCTAATGAAATGACTTTAAAAGAAAAACTTTAATTGGAAAAGTCAAAGAGTAGTGATTTATATGTGATACAGGAGCCAGAAATGCGGTGTTTCTAACTTTGGGCTTTCAGATGAATGAGAGAGAAAAGAAGGAGTGGCCTCTCTTCAAGAGTCTTGCAGGAAAAGAACATCATCCTCAAAAGAGACTCAAGGTTCCATTTAACACAAGAAATGAAGAAAAGTCCTCTACAAACTTACTGTGGTCGTTTTAAAATACGTCCATAAATTATTTGATACTCCTTTCTTGAAAAGGTAGATACTCGGTCTCACTCCACTTGAGCACAAAGCATGTGAGGGTATAGTTAAATACAGAAAGAAGCTTTCGAGGGCTAGAAGGAAATAAAAGGTAAAATTAAATGGTATTCAATACGTTTGCTCTTCTGTAAGCAAAATTTATGGAAATTCTCATTTCAAAGGAAAGAAGGATGGAAAGTAGGAGGGAGAGAGAGAGAAGGAAGAAAAGAAAGAAAGAAAATATCCAAACTTCTGACTTAGAATTAATAATAATCCAAATGGAAAATAATTTTGCAGTAGATCCCTTCAGATATAGACAAATGAAACTTACTGTGGTCGTTTTAAAATACGTCCATAAATTATTTGATACTCCTTTCTTGAAAAGGTAGATACTCGGTCTCACTCCACTTGAGCACAAGCTACACTTAATGACTTGTTCCCAACAAATAGTCTATGGCAGACGTAGTGGTACATGGCTTCTGAGACTACATCATAATACAACACACTATGGCTGCTTTTATTTTGTTTGTTCTCTTGGATCACTCAATCTGGAAGAATATGGCTGCCATGTCGTGAGAAAACTCAAGAAACCCTGTAAAGAGGTTCCTGTGTTGAGAAACTGAGGCCTCCAACCAGCAGCCATGTGAGTGAGCCGTCTTTGAATACAGTCCTCTAGCCTAAATTAAGTTTCCCAGATAGCTGCAGTCACAGCCAACAGGTTGAATGTGACACCATGATAGAAACCAAGGGACAAACACCCAGCTGAACTGCTTTCAAATTCTTTAAACTCAAAACTTTGAGTGTGGGTATAGCTGTCAAAAACAGTACGTGATAATTACATTTGTTCTAATCTTTAAGTTTGGAGGTTGCTACATAGCAATAGATAACCCATACAGTCAAAAAAGGTAAATGGTGATACTTTCGAGTTTCCAACGTCAGGGTATGCTTGGGAGAAATAAAATCCACAAGCCAATTAGTCTGGGTATACAACAAAATCATTAAGAAGGCATTCCCTATCAAATCTCATCTCTGAATGATGACTTCTAAAGCTCTTCTGTCACCACAGTCTGCCATTCAAGTCTGTATCACGGTACACCATACAGAACTCCACTGCTAAATCTATCTTCTCATTAGGCCAGTCCTGAAAATGCACTTATAAATGTATAGTGGTGCTCACTGTAACCTCTTACGTTGAGTTTCAACATTTCTTTCTAATTTAAAGGCTCTCAATTTCCAATGCCCCACTCAACCCATCTTGGCCTGTTTAGATTTATTTTCTATTATTTCTAATACTAATCGTATAAACCACACAGGCCACCAGATTCACACATCAAGGCTTTTGTCAATTCCATCTCCCCATCTCTCCCCTTCTATCTCATTCAACCAACCCCACTAACATCTACAGCTCAGCTATTCCTCAAGGCTCACCTCAAGTTCTTCCTTCTTTAAAAGATCCTGCCAACAATATTTATCCATAAAAATCTCTCAAGTCAAATTCCTATTTCACGTACTAATGGTGTATTACAAAACAATAATAACTCATAATTGGATAGTATCCTGCCTCTGGTGCTTTGTACTATATAACTTAACATTTAACGATGTCAGTCAGTACAGTGATTCACTGGCATGCATTATATTGCTTTGTTCACACATTGTTTCCTATGTGTCTGTTCCCTAATTATACCATACATTCTTTTACTGAGAATGATAAATCACTTTTCTTCTCTATATTTTCCACATCATCTCGGCTAGGTATATATAAGTCAAGTAACTGCTGTGCTGTTACTCTATGTTGGGTTTTTCAGAGACTATTATTTTTCTCTTCACTTATAGCCAAGGCACAGAACTAAACAACATTTTTCAAACTCCTTGTATTTAGAAGGGGCTCTGTAACTAAATTCTGGTCAGTAGCAGCAATGTATGCCACTTCCAGATACGTTTCATGAAAATCTCACACACAAAACTTTTCACTCCATCTTCTGTTTTTGCAGCAATCTGGAAGGTCACTTAAAGATGATATAGCATCATTAAAAAATCTGGACACAACAGATGCCAGAGAGGATGTGGAGAAATAGGAACACTTCTACACTGCTGGTAGGAGTGTAAATTAGTTCAACCATTGTGGAAGACAGTGTGGCGATTCCTCAAGGACCTAGAAATAGAAATTCCATTTGACCCAGCAATCCCATTACTGGGTATATATCCAAAGGACTATAAATCGGTCTACTATAAGGACACATGCACATGAATGTTCATTGCAGCACTGTTTAAAATAGCAAAGACCTGGAACCAACCCAAATGCCCATCGATGATAGACTGGACTGGGAAAATGTGGCACATATACACCATGGAATATTATGCAGCAATCAAAAATGATGAGTTCGTGTCCTTTGCAGGGACATGGATGAATCTGGAGAACATCCTTCTCAGCAAACTGACACAAGAACAGAAAATGAAGTATCACATATTCTCACTCATAGGCAGGTGATGAACAATGAGAACACATGGACACAGGGAGGGGGGTACTACACACTGGGGTCTATTGCGGGGAATAGGGGATAGACAGCGGCAGGGGGAGGAGCTGGGGAGGGATAGCATGGGGAGAAATGCCAAATGTGGGTGAAGGGGAGGAAGGCAGCAAATCACACTGCCATGTGTGTACCTATGCAACTATCTTGCATGTTCTGCACATTTACCCCAAAACCTAAAATGCAATTAAAAAAAAAGATGATATGGCATCATGAACTGCATCTCTAAAACACCACTTAGAGGAAACACACTCTACAATGTTACCCAAGCATCTGCCTTCCCAGTAATATCTGGACTGGATTAATTTGTGGGCAAGAAGGAAGTTTTATTTTGTTAAGCTCCTGAGATTTTGATGTTGTTTGTTATAGCTGCTAGCATCAGTTATTTCATTCAGAGATGGAACATGAAAATAAATAAAGCCATACACTTGAGGAGTTCAAAGTTTAGGTAGGCAATTGGGTTTAAAGAAAAAAAAGTTTTAAGGTTTCCTGTTTCTAAACTCTAATTTACCATTCTAGTAACTTGAGTCTCAAAATTGAAGAAGCCACAATCAGTAACATTTTTGTGTTTGTTTTATTGCAAATGTGGTTCTATATATCAATCAGAACTAGACATGTATTCCAAAAAGTGATATAGTCATAAAGCTTTATTAAAATTTATCACTGGCCGGGCGCGGTGGCTCACGCCTGTAATCCCAGCACTTTGGGAGGCCGAGGCAGGTGGATCACAAGGTCAAGAGATCGAGACCATCCTGGTCAACATGGTGAAACCCCGTCTCTACTAAAAATACAAAAAATTAGCTGGGCATGGTGGCGCGTGCCTGTAATCCCAGCTACTCGGGAGGCTGAGGCAGGAGAATTGCCTGAACCCAGGAGGCGGAGGTTGCGGTGAGCCGAGATCGCGCCATTGTACTCCAGCCTGGGTAACAAAAGCGAAACTCTGTCTCAAAAAAAAAAAAAATTATCACTAGAAATACTTGTTTTTATTTGGTAAATGTGACTTGATTTCACTATAAAAAAAACTAATAGTCTTTTCCTCTTTGTTAACTATAGCAGATTGGTCAGAGTGGTGAGAGAAACTACCGGGAAAGGAACAGACCCTAGCCGACCGACGGATGAAATGAGTACTCAGACACAGGTGTGCTGTGTAAGAGCAGGTAGGGGACTGCTTGGCTCCAGTGGCCAAAGTGCAGCAGAAAAGCTGGAGCTGCTCACTTTTATTCACTGCAGGCACAAACAGGCCACAAACAATGCAATCAAGTGCAAGGTTATGACCGTGAAGTCATAAGAATAACCTTGAGTAAAAAACAACTGGAAGCTGTCCTGCCCCTGTATCTAGACCTTCAGATAGCACTCTCTGATTATGCAGGCCATGTCCGGCTGACAAACTACTCCAGTTCTTAGCTCATATTCCTGTAGTTATGCCTACAAAAGTAGTTCACTCCCCTAGACCTAAAGCTTTACTGCTTTTCACTGATGGCTTGGTAAAAACGGAAAAGCAGCTATCTGGTGGGAACTGCATAACTCTCTGTTGATCTGAATTTACTAGTACTCAGAGAGCTGAAGTTGGGGATCCCTAATATTGACTCTGAAAATCTTTTCCACTCAGCCCATCAATACTGTTAGTGACTCTGCTTACTACATTTTTTTATTGCAAAAGCTTGAAACAGCCCTCATTAAGTTCACTCTTGAATCCAACCTATGTGCCCTTTTCCTTTAACTTCAGCAACTGCTGATCAACATATACATCCTATTTTTATTACACGCATTCGGGTCCATAGCTGTTGCCTGGTCCACTAGTGTATGGATATGATCACACAGACCTGCAGGTTATGACATCACTACTTGACCATGCCACCCAATCACATCCATTTTCCACCAAATTTGGAGGTGCTTAACTAAACAATTTCGACTTACCCAAAGACTAGCTAAACAAATTATCCTGCAATGTCCAGACTGCCACCTCACAGGTACATCCCCTCCTTCAACAGGTGTTAACCCTAGAGAACCAGAAACTAGTAAGTTATGGCAAACCGATGTCACATAAATCCTTGAATTTGGAAAACTATGATATGTACATGTATCCAATGATATCTATTCCCACCTAACTAGCACACAGGCTCTTCCTGGAAAGTAAGCCCAATATGTTATTAAACATCATCTCTTAACTTTTGCACTTATGGGGCAGCCCACGAAGATTAGAACTGATAATGGTCCGGCTAACACCAGCTCACAATTTCACCAATTTTGTCACACATGGGACATCCAACATTCCACAGGTATCCTGTACCACCCCCAAGGACAGGCCATAGTAGAACATGCCCACTCCACACTTAAAAATATGCTCAGAAAACAAAAAAGGGAAAATATGAGTAGGACCTTGCAACACTATTGGCAAAAGCCTTATTTGCCTTTAATATCTTAAATCTAGATAATTTTAATCAGTTATAGAGAAGCAATTTGCAAAAATCACTCATGATATAAAACCTTCATTTTTATGGAAAGATGTGAATAGTAATGTCCAAAGGATTGCTAACTTGGGGAAGAGGATACACTTGTGTTCACATCCCCTCAGGTCCTCTTTGGATTCCAGACAGTACATCAAACCTTACCATGGTGTGGCAAGGACGAAACCCAGTACCACAAATGAAGGAAATGACCCTGCAGGACACGTAGCCCTGGACAATATGGCTTCCTCAGATGACACAGGCCCTGGACATTACCTGGGGGATTCAGAGGAAAGCTCAGGAGGCTGAGTGAATCTTGCTCCAGACACAGACACCATTCACTCCAGATAATTTATTCCCTGCTACGCTAACTGTTGTACATTGCAACTCTTGTAGCGTATTAACCTTTCTTATTCTCTCACTCTGCCTGCAGCCTGCACCTGCTACCCTCCACTGGCCCATCTTCTAGATCCACCTTTTTTCCGCCCTGTTACTTGGACAGACACCTGCTTCCCAGTCTCTAACAATGTGACTGATTGGCTATGAGGGATTAACCTACCCCTGGTGGGGTTCTTCAGTAACAGCCCAATAGAACAACGTGCAAAAACACATCTCCTGGATAGACCCCCCACTCCTGGGGGTCACTCTGATTCGAATAAAATATTACTGATTACGCTCATGTTTGGCATGTTACCTACTGGTTCTAGGATGCAAAGCTGGAACACAAGCTGTAACCACCGCACTTGTCAAGCCTGGTGCTGCACACATCTGTACTCTTCAGTTAACAAAACCTGATGGGGGAAAAAAAAGAAAACGGGGAGATTTAGATCAGTCAGAGTCGGGGGAGAAACTACAGGGAAAGGTGTAGTCCCTTCTGGAAGGTCAGAGGGCTCTGCAAAGCTCTGGGGAGAATCACTGAAGGCAGCTGTTCTATAACCCTGAGGAGGAGGGCAAGGAGTAGGTACAAGGGAGTGTAGGGGAATTTATCTTAACAGGCTTGTTTACTTATGTTGTCCAGGAACTGACCTTCCATTATCCCTGCAAGTGACTGCTCCAGAAAGGGGGAACAATACATGTTAATTACCTGCAGATTGCATTTGCCTCAGGCTTTTAGCATTGTGCCTACACTGAATAAAAGTAAGCAGCGCCAGCTTTTCAGGGATGCTGCACTTTGGCCACTAGAGCCAGTTCTCCTACCTGCTCTTACACCGCATACCTGTGTCTGAGTACTCACGTCATCCAACGGTCAGCCAGGGTCTATGGGACAGACCTGGCAATTAACATTGATTTAAATGTCTATCTGTATCAATGTGCTCTTGCATTGCTGTAAAGAAATACCCGAGACTGGGTAATTTATAAACAGAGGTTGAATTGGCTCGCAGTTCTGTAGGCTGTATAACTATGGTTCCAACATTTGCTTCTAGTGAAGGCCTTAGGAGGCTTACAATCATGGCAGAAGGGAAGAGGAGCCAGCATATCACATAGTGAGAGAGAACAAGAGAAAGAAGGGAGAGGTCCCAGACTCTTTTAAACAACCAGATCTAAGTGAGCAAGAACTCAGTTATCACCAAGGAATGGTGCTCAGTTATTCATAAGGAATCCACCTCCATGATCCAGTCACCTCCCAGCAGACCCCACCTCTAATACTGGGAATCATTGCAACATGAGATTTGGAGGGGACACACATCCAAACCACACTATCAGTGCATATGTAGTATGTTGTGAAATAAAGTAGATACTGCAGAACACACATTTTCATGGTGATTTTCCTATTCTGTTTACTGTCTATTTGTATTACATGATTAAGCAGAAAATGATTTGACTTTTTAAAATATTTAAGTATATTAGTCCATTTTCACACTACTATAAATAACTGCCTGAGACTGGGTAATTTATGAAGGAAAGAGGTTTAATTGACTCACAGTTCTACACAGCTAGGGTGGCCTCAGGAAATTTACAATCATGGTGTGAGGTGAAGGGGAAGCAAGGCACATCTTACATGGCAGCAGAAATGAAAGAGAAAACCATCAGTTCTCATGAGAAGTCACTCACTATCATGAGAACAAAAAGGGGGAAACCCTCCCCGCTGATCCCATCACATCCCACCAGGTCCCTCATTCAACATGTAGGGATTACAATTTGAGATGAGATTCAGGTGGGGACACAGAGCCAGACCATATTAAGTGTTGTTGGTATTAAGCGGTGTTCTGAGGTCAAACTTTTTTGGAGTGTATTCTATATGCTTTCATTTTTTGAAAACTTAAAATCATTTTGAAATGGGTCCTCTTATTCATGTCAGCTTAACGGTGACAAGGGCAGGGCCTACAAATTAAATTTGTCCTTGATCAGTAGGAAGAAAGTGAAACTAGGGGTATTTGAGATGCAGCACATACCTGCTGTAGGCTGGCATGTGGCTGTCATTGGTCTTACACTGGGGAAAAAAAGACCAGGATTTTTATTTTAACCTTGAATTAGCATCACCTGTGGTATTGGTGGCTTATCTACCTCTAAGAACACTTATTAATTTTAGGTAGAAATAACTCTTCTATTTATTAAGAGTCAGGAAAGCATAATTTTACTCTCTTCTGTCAGAGAAGGCTAACATATTATTTAAAAGGTGATCTTTAAACATGCAACGCATTTAGTCTGTGTCACGACGATAATTCCATGCCACAGATTTAGCTCTAACAGTGCAATTTAATAATCTATAAGAATGTATCAGATTTGCATAAATTGTAGGTTCTATGATCAATGTAAGAAATTTAAAATAATGTTTTACTGTGATCCCAGTTTTAATTGCTATGCTTTTCTTTTGATTCAATTCTCATTATTTTGGCTATTTAATCTTTTTCCTAAAAGACCTACTATCTTTATAGTCTAGTGTCTCATTTTCACGTTCTAACATGCTTTGATGTGCTCCATAACCCTCTAATTGTAAAAGTACTATATATGTGTGCATGTGTGTGTTTATGTACATAACACACATATGTGGTGCTTTTCATTGCTGTAATTTTATTTCTTCTCAATATCCTTATATTCCATAAATATTTAATGTGTCCTCTATTTGCTTGTCAATGTGCCAGGTGATTGGATATCCAAGGTGAACAATAATGACTTTCTCTGATTCCATAGAACTTACCATCTAGAGGAAGAATAGACACTAAAAAATTATATTAATAAATACAACTGAGTTTTATGATGCTACGATTGTTATCTCAAGGAAGCATTTTATTTGACCTAACTAGTGAGATCAGGGAAGAGCTTTCCTGAGGATAAGTGTAAGTTATCTGAAGAAGGGGCAAGAACATTTTGGAAAACTGTAGCAACAAATGTAAAATCCTGTGGCAGGGCCCAGAAAGGGACAGTGGAGTTTCTGAAAGAAAGACACTCTGAGAGAAGGACAGAGAGTAGAGTAAATTTCAATATGAGATTATACTAGAGCTGTCAGCTGGGGTCAGGGCAGGAATGAGATAGCTGTTAAGAAACTTAGTCTCCATTTTAAAAGCAACAGTAAGCTATTGAATAGTTTCAAGAGTGGGGTGGCATAGTTAAGAGTTCATTAGAAAGAAATAGGGAGGTAGGGGAGGGAGCAAATACAAAGGTACCATCTCCCTGTCCAAATCACTAGTCATCCCTTTCTGAAGCAGGCTATAATCACCCCACAGATATGAATAAAAATCTTAATTCTTGACTGTGGCATCTATTATCAACCAAGCATCTCATAAATGAAAACCTAACTGGGTAACAGGCTCCCAGCTGGTATCCAAGTAATAGGAAGCCATCTTAAGTGGGTAGGGAGCAGCAGGTCCCAGTGAATTGAAGAACAGTAAATTTCCCCAAGAGAGCTATGGATCATTGACTGAAAGTTAATGTTAAGCTGCCCTCATGCCTGGAAGCAGGTGCATTAGCAAGGCCTCATTGCTGAGCTTTCTTCGGATGTTTCAAACCCTGCTGAGCTGATGAAAATTAAGTCCTTAATTTCAACTATGGTCATTAACCCCCTACTTTGTGTTTTTACAAATCATTAACATGTCATTTGTGTTCACTTTAAAGATAGGCTTTGTATTTAGGGAGCTGGGGCTTCAGGGCAATGGAGACCAAGCATTGAAGGGGAAAATGCATGACAAATCCCAAGGACAAGGCTGTGCTGGTCACCTGGTACTATATATATGTAAAATCAGCTATGGTATTGGTGGCTTTACTATCTCTTAGAACATTTATTAATTTTAGGTAGAAATAATTCTTATATGTATTAAGAATCAGGAAAGCATAATTTTACTCTCTTCTGTTAGAGAAGGCTAACATATTTAAAAGGTGATCTGTATATATGTGTATATATATTATATATGTATTTAAAAGGTGATCTATATATGTGTGTGTGTGTGTGTGTGTATATATATATATATATACACACACCTTCTAATACATATATATGTGTGTGTGTGTGTGTGTGTGTATAATCTCTGTCTGAATAATGCAGATGGCACTGGGATTACCTCTTGAACTATGAAAAACAGAAGCAAGAACACTAATGTCATCTAGTATGAGGAGGCATAGTTGCAATATCTGAGAATCATCACACATCCTGTAGCCATGGCACAGTACAGCGCCAGTAAGGAGGAAAAACAACAACAAAAATTCTAGGAGATCTCTAGGTACATTTTACTTGAGTGCAAAATGCAAGTTTAAGGTAAAATCATCAAATCAGTTCAATTCCTCAAGCATTGATCAGGCATTATGCTAACCAATCTCATTCCTGCCCAAATGATCTTTTCAACTCTATGTGCCTCATTGCTTTGTTATTACTGTAATCAAGTGACTGCCTTCAGTGCACCTTCATATGCCACCCTTTGCCCAATTTGTTCCCTTTGTACTTTCCTGACCTTTCTTTCAGCCTTATAGTTAAAGTTCCTAAGTTCCACCTCCAGAAAGACTCCTCAGGAGGTAAAAGTCCAAGGAGAACAGCTTCTCCCTTGAACTCACCAATCGGTATTTAGCAGTTGTTCATATACTCATTGCAATACTTTTATAATTACTTCATTCCTGTATATTACTTAGTAGTAAATCTCAATTCCCTAACTCAGTGCAAACTCCTTCATGTCAGAGACCTAATGGAATAATATATTAAGTGTGGTTTAATAAATAATGTTTAAGCTACTGGAGTCAGATGTGAATCAAAGCAAGCTTTTTGCTCTCACTGGTTTCAGTAGTGAAAATTTCACGTGAAAGTCTTCAAATGTTAATTTTTATCTTATTTTTCTTAATTTAGTTTCCTAAAATAATATTGCTAGTTAATTAAATCTTCTACGCCTGTATTCTGGCATTTCTGTAATTTAGGTATGCTCCTACTTTATATACAACTTCATATATTTTTAAAACTTTATAATATTTGTATTTATTAATTTTAGTAATTGTAGAGGAAGAAAGTAGAACATGATCTTTGGTAGACAGATAATGGATCTCACATACGAGCCTGTTAATTGGACTTTACTGGCTGCATATAGACTTTTGAAAATAATGTATTAATTTTATATCATATGAACATGCATAATTATATATGCACAAGAGGATGAGAAAAGAACAAAAAGAAAAAAAAAGATGTGGTATGACACCTTATAGCTATTAATATTTCAAGCTACTTTTACCTTGACAATGTATGTGATTTTTCTTATAACACATAAAAATTCTCTACTCTCTTACAGTCTTTCCTATGAAGAATTTATTATTATAAATATCATTTAATTTCACTTTTAAAATGTAATGAACAACAAAAGAAATATCATTCATTCCTGATTTGGCAATAAAGACTTTTCTTTAGGCATGCAGTAAAATCCTAGTCACAATGTTTTTCCTCCACTGCAAATAAAGCTCTTCTGTGCACTTTTATATCAGAAAATACATTTGATGGATGATCAACCTCATTTTTGAAATATATTTATTTTTCTCCAGTATGCCAAAAATAGCTTTAAAGCTTAAGAACATAACAAATCACATCTATTTCTTATTGGGAAAAAGGCTCTTGCATTATTGCATCTGTACACAATTGTCATCATTCAAAATTACTTTTCCTCTTAGTGAACAACACTTCTCTATCCATGTGTTGGCCACTGGCAGAGCTGATGTTTTATTTGTTGGCTGATTTCCCATATGCAGTCCCTTCGTGTTTTGTTCCTTTTTTGACTGTATAATAATTCACTCTGTATTTTATTTGTGACCATACTAACAGCAGGTCTTTGTAGTGCATTATGATATAAAAAGATTTCATGGAAAGCAACATAACTCTGTAAAAGCTATTTTCACCCAGAAATTTTAAGTCACTTGA
The DNA here is from genome assembly GCA_031835075.1 of Saguinus oedipus. Taxonomy (NCBI): domain Eukaryota; kingdom Metazoa; phylum Chordata; class Mammalia; order Primates; family Cebidae; genus Saguinus; species Saguinus oedipus. Next base: position 90,139,556 of record CM063184.1, on the reverse strand, counting down.
TAAAATAACCGTGTTAGACTGAAATAAGGAAAATGTTAAAATACAAGCTTTCTATTTTTATATTAAAAATGTATGTTATACCTAAAACAGACACTTAAAATACATAACCCTGAGGACACAGGAACTGAAGTAATTTGACGAGTTTTTTAAGAATTAGAGTTAAGATTGAGAGATAAACATAATGAAGATTAAAGATTGTGCCTCAGAACACTAATATATCAGATTGTTCTCGGTATCTTCCAATGTTTTGTCAGTCTGAAAACACAGTAGAAGAGTGAATATTCAGCGGCCTGTTAATACTCTCTTTGCAAAGCTGACATTGGCTATGAGAGTTTACTTTGCAGGGAAGGCTTGTTGTTTTAAAATTGGCATCCTGTAAAGTGAAAACTGGTCTGCATTATGCATGAGAAGATCAAGGTGATATTCTCCTATAATCTCTAACTTCTGGGGGGCAAAATAATATTTCATGGCCATAGTTCGCTTTTATTTAAAACGAGCAACTATATTATTCTAATTTCTTAGATCACAGGCCTTTCCTTTGAGTCTATGGTTGATTTTATTTAGATTCAGTGATATGTACCATCTGCGATTACTTATTTGCCAAAATTTTCTATCAATGTGTGGCAGATTTTTTGAATATTTATATTGAGCTATTTTTGATGAATCCTAGGATATCTGTAAAAAAAAGATCTGGGTTATCTCAAAAAAAATGTCAGCTGTCTAGGACTTTAGGATTAAGCTTTCCAAAAACTCAACCCAGATGGCAGAACACTTTCACTCTCTTGCTGCTTCCCACACCCAGCTGGAACCTTGACCCAAGCCCTCTACTAACGGGTTTTATTGGCATGGTTGCCAAGTGGGAAAGGAAGAGCAAATGAATTTTAGAACCAATATACTCATGGATGCACATCTACTATATGAATAATTTTATTAAAAAATTAAAATAATCATCTTTGATTTTCTAATATGAAAAAAAACTCAGCAAAATAATTTCAAATCTCTAGATCTCAACATTTTCATCTGTAAAACATTGAATTAGATATGCTGAAAAGATGCACTAAAACCCCTTCCAGATTTAATACTTTTCATTGACTGGAACATAAATTCTTCTAAGCCTTTTACAGATTAGTGGCTATTGGACCTGGCTTCCACAGTGTATGTATTACATAGCACCGAAGAAATACAGATTTTGAGGAAGGAATCAAGGTATAATGGTAATAAAGGTTTCAACAACCACAGCAACAGGTATTTCTCTGGCACTTCTAAGTTTAAAAGTGTTTTTTATATGTGATTGCTCATTCAGTCATCCCCTAAATTATACAGTTATTGCAGATACAATTTTCCTTATTTTGTGGAATAGGAGATTTAAATTCAAGGAGTCTAAATGACTTAGAAAATAATAACATGTTAGAATCAATACACTCGCTTGGTTTCTGCAGTAGTCTGAGACATGTAAGGTTCAGGAAAAAAAAAAAAAAAAAACACCTAAAAAGCTTGTTACCTTCGCAGTTCTAGGCTCTATCTCCAAATTATCTCATTTAATAGGACTAAGCCCAATATTCTCTCTAGCTTTAACCTCTCATGGTTATGAAGAACACTCCCCTACATCTTGTGTGTGTGCCAAATACTATTTTCATTTACTTTTATTTCAGCCTTGCAAAATAGGCTACATTTCATTTCTGGCATCTTATATATGTAAATATCATTTCTGAAAGACAGCTCATCAGAGACATGGTATTGTCTCTGATATATTATAACCTGTCGTTATAATTTATTTTTATTTTTTTGTATTAGAATACCAAGCAAATTATTCTTCACCTAGTGGTCATCTCATAGAAATGTTAACATCTTACTGCATGGCAAAACATTTCTCAGCCTGGCATTCAAGACAGTTCATCAGAGCTTGTTCTGGCTCTGTTTCTGTAATAGGCCCCTCTGATATTAATATTTCTGTTTCAATGTTCCTTCACTCCATATTGGCTATAGCATGATGTCACACTTGCGAAACTGAGATTATACACAAAAGGATTTTAATATAGGATTTACCAAATGGATCACAGAATGAGATGAGCGTCATTGGGTTTGTCCAAAGCAATTAACATTGTCTGAATTGACCCAGAAGACATTGCATTTCACCTTAACCCTGGGTCTTGACTGTTCACAGAAAAGGACCTGGGCATTCTGAGTGAGCAGATTCTTCTGTTCATCAGTATTCAGGAGAAGAAATGCTTATAATTTACATATTTATTAGGATTATTATTTTTGAGATGGAGTCTCACTTTGTCATCCAGTTTGGAGTGCAGAAGCCTGATCTTGGCTCACTGCAACCTCTGCCTCTGGGTTCAAGCAATTCTCCTGCCTCACCCTTCCAGGTAGCTGGGACTACAGGCATTCACCACCATGCCCCACTAACTTTTTGCATTTTTTAGTAGAGACAGAGTTTTGTCATGTTGGCCAGGCTGGTCTCAAACTCCTGACCTCAGATGATCTGCCTGCCTTGGCCCCTGAAAGTGCTGGGATTTCAGGCATGAGCCACCAAACCGGCCTGGAGTGCTTAAACTTTTAAATAATTAAACTTCCCAAAGGAGCTGGTCTTCCTTTTGAGCTTAGGTTGTAAGGTGGCTGATAGTCACATTTCATTCAACACAAATGAAACTTTCCAGGTTGTAAAGGATAAGTGAAAGAAAGGGCAAACAAAACAGAAAGCAAATAGGCACACAGACATATATGTATGCATGTATGCATATATGCAACAAAGAGGCTCTACGTGTGTGTGTGTGTGTGTGTGTGTGTGTGTGTGTGTGTGTGTGTATACACATAAATAAAATGGTACTACCTTTAAACAATGTTTACTTTCCTTTTCAAGTATTTGTTGAGGCAACAGCAGAGGACAGAGAAAATTTTACATGTATATAAAATGTCCGTTTATATGATAACTTAAAATCTCATTCACAAATGCTTTTATGTTACCAATGTTTATATTATTTACATATAAACATTTTAAAACAGAGTTGAATATACACGTAATGGATACCATACTCTACTGGAAATTAAGGAGACGTTCAAGGATAATTTTAACTTTATTTGATTTCCAGCATATGCATTGTTAGAAATTAACACCAGTCAAAATTTGGAACGCTACCATATGCTGAGTATCCCTGCTTTATGTCTTTCTCCCCATCGGTTTCTCTTAGATGTGCTGATTTGAAATAAAGTGGTGAAGTTCTCTCTCCTCTGCTATTGCCTCAACAAATATTTGAAAAGGAAAGTAAAAATAGTTTAAAGGTAGTACCATTTTTCTTCCTCACTTTAACCCTGAGATCTGGAAGAAGTTATAGTGTAAGGGGAATGGGGCAAGACCATACACACGCATGGTACCATCCAAGGAAGGTTTTGAGACCCAGTGGGGAAGCTGGAGTCCGGGCCCCAAGATCTCAAAACACTAGTAGAACCAAAACTAGTAGATATTAATATTAATTGACTGATTAGAAGACTCAGAACATAAACACCTCAGATGAACCAGCAAGAAGGATAGACCAGAAAGGCCTTCTCAATTGTGCTTTCTGAAAACCTGAGACCTATATCTGCCAGCGGTGGAGATGAGCAGAGGACTCAGTAATGAGTAATGTTGAATTTCCCACTAATCCAGCAAGATTAAGTCATGGGATCCACTTAAATTGACTGCATGAACAAAAATAGGAATGTGATGATTCTTGCTCATCAGTGTTTCACATGTCAATTAAGATTCACTTGTTTTTCACATTGTGCTCTTTATGCTTTCTGCCTTTAATTCAAGGTCTATTTTACATTTATATTATCTATTTGTGATCAAGAATAAAAGCAAGTTGAGGCTCTGTAACTGTCAAAATTGTCAGTGACCAGAATGTTCAACTGAAGAATACGCCACTGAGTGAATGAGTTGAAATCATGCTTATCTGATCTCAAATAATGATTGTATGTACTCATTCATTATGCACTAGAAGGCTAATTGATTTATTTAAAAAGCTATTTTAATAGAGATTCTATATATTTTTAATTGTAGAAATTACAATTATAATAATTTCCAAGAACTCCTGAACTTTCCACAGTCTATGCTGAATTCTTAATTTTAAGGTCCGTGTCACTTAATACGCATTGGACATTGTGCTTTTGTTGTTCCTTTACACCTTTTTTATGCATTTCCTTTTTCTGCAACAAATGTGCTAATACCTTCAGGGAAAATATGGTATCCCCTACTGCTGAGCCCTTTGCAACATCTCATCATATAACACTTGTTAAATATTTTATAACTTAATCTTTGGATTGTATCAATGTTTGAAATTAAAACCTCTAAAATTAACAGATAGTTAGCATATTACTTTACCTTTTTGGAAAGGCTATTTCATGTCAGTAGAATAATTTCTGAAATTAAGATAAATTAACGTAGAGGAGAATGTATTTCTCTGACCTGAAATATTTTACTCTTTATGCTCCATCTTTCCCAGGTATTAAGCAACAGTGAAGTTACAAACTACTAAATATTTTTGTATTTATTCACCAATCTTGTTGTTCTCTAAAAGGTTATCATCCCTTAATGAAAAAGTTACCCTCATCTTTAAAAATTATCTTGTGGAAGTATTCTAACAATTATGTATTCTCCTTCATTTCCCCCACTACTGTACACTTGCCTAGATGTTCATTTTTTTCTCCAGAAAAATCTATCTGTAAATCATAACTCACAGAAAAAAGTATGCCTTCCCGTAGTTTCAAGTAGCAAAAATAGCTATCGGTGTAGAAGGCTAGCTAGATCCTTTTGATGTCTCGACTTCTTAACCAGGCTCTATGCACACTAATGCAACTCTAAGTGGTAGCAAGTTTTATGTTGTGTTCCTTTCTCATTAGCAGTAATGGACATCTTGGATGCTTGACCTGACTTAGATACATAGAGAGAGCACTGACAGAAAGCTTATTATATGGTGCGACTCTCTTGGCTTTGAAGTTCTGTAAACCACACTCATGATTGCTTTTAAGGGGAAAATTCAAGCTCCCAGAACTTTGGACATAGTGAACTCTCTCTGAGACTCAGATTTTAGTTCTAAATCATGACATGTATGAGGGATATATAACAACTGAAGATTATTTCCAGATGCTGAAGATGTAGGCTATGTTTGTAACTCATATTTACCGGTACGTTTTGAAAATTGATGCTCCTAAGATTTTGGTGAGAGTGTGTCATTGCTCTACGTTGGTTCTTCTCTCCCTCTCTCTTTCAGTTTCTTTCAATATATAGAGAGTAATAATTGCATTGGTAAACCATAAACCCATTCTGATGTCATCCATTTCAGAACCTGCAGTCCCCAGGTTATCACAGAATTACCGTTGGGTCAAAGAAAGTACACGTTAATTATTTTAGAAAGGAAATAAAGCAATAAGATGTTATTAATAATTCATTTTAAACTCAGTGGTCTGAAAGAATGAATTTCTTTTCTATAGAAACAATGTTAAGAATAATATTAAGATTTTTAATCTAATCTACAAAAGTTAGCTTCAATCATGTATAGTGCACCAAAAATAAGTTTATATAACACATTTATTATAAAAAAAATTACACCTTTTAGTCTGCTTTATGCTACTGTAACAGGATACCTGAGACTGGATAATTTAAACAAAATAGAGATTTATTTTCTACAGTTCTGGAGGCTGGAAAGTACAAAATCAAGGAGTCTGCATCTAGCAGAGGGCCTCCTTGTAGAAGATGAAAGGATCAGAGAGCCAATGCCGAGAAGAGGGTTGAACCCGCCCTTTATCAGGATGCCACTCTGGTGATAAGGAACCCACTCCTGCAATAATGGCATTAATTCATTCACAAGGACAGAACTTCTTAAAGTCCTCCCTTTCAACACTGTTGCATTAAGAATTAAGTTTCCAACATTGGAACATGGTCAAATCACAGCATTTGGCTCCTGGACCTCCAAATTTATCTCCTTTCTACACACAGCATATATTCATTCCACTCCAGCAGCCTCTAAAGTCCTTTTTATTAAACTGTTATTTTAGGTTGCAGATACATGCATCGGTTTCTTATGTAATTAAATTCATGTCACGGGGGTTTGCTGCACAGATTTTGTCACCCAGGTACTAAGTCTAGTACTCAATAGTTATTTTTTCTGATCCTCTTTCTCCTTCCCCCATCTAGCCTCAGGTAGGTCCTGGTGTCTGCTGTTGCCTTGTGTCCATGTTCTCATTATTTCGTTCCTACTTATTAGTGAGAACATGCAGTATTTGATTTTCTGTTCCTGCATTCGTTTGCTGAAGATACTAGCATCCAGCTCCATCTATGTTCCTGCAAAAGACATGATCTTCTTTTTATGGCTTCATAGTATGGCTAGGTGGTCACATGTATGTCTTCTTTTGAAAAATGTCTGTTCATGCCCTTTGCCCACTTTTTAATGGGATTGTTTGCTTTTTCTTGCAAATTTGTTTAAGTTCCTTTTAGATGCTCGATATTAGACCTTTGTCAGATGCACAGTTTATGAATATTTTCTCTTGTTCTATGGATCGTCTTTCTACTCTGTTGGTAGTGACTTTTGGTGTGCAGAAGCTCTTTAGTTTAATTAGGTCCCATTTGTCAATTTTTGCTTTTGTTTCAATTGCTTTTGGCATCTTCATCATGAAATATTTGCCCATTCCTACGTCCAGAATGGTATCACCTAGGCTGCCTTCTAGGGTTTTTATAGTTTTGAATTTTATAATTAAGTCTCTAATCCATCTTGAGTTTATTTTATGTAATGTATAAGAAAGGGTTCCAGTTTCAACTTTCTGCATATGTCTAGCCAGTTATCCCAGCACCATTTATTGAATCCAGAGTCTTTTCCCCATTGCTTGATTTTGTCAGCTTTGTCAAAGATCAGATGGTTATAGGTGTGTGGCCTTGCGTGTGGGCTCTCTATTCTGTTCCATTGGTCTGTGTCTTTCTGTGTACCAGTATCATACTGTTTTGCTTACTGTAACCTTGTAGGATAGTTTGAAGTCAGGTACTGATTTGTTCTTTCAGCTTAAGCTTGCCTTGGCTATTAAGGCTCTTTTTTGGTTCCATATGAATTTTAAAACAATACTTTGTTCTTGGTTCTGTGAAGAATGTCATTGGTAGTTTAACAGAAATAGCATTGAATCTATAAATTGGTTTGGATAGTATGGCCATTTTAATAATATTGATTCTACCTTTTCATGAGCACACGTTGTTTTTCCATGTGTTTGTGTCATTTCTGATTTTTTTGAGCAGTGTCTTGTAATTATCATGGTAGAGAATCTTTCACCTTCTTGGTTAGCTGTATTCCTAGATATTTGATTCTTTTTGTGGTCATTGTGAATGGCATATTGTTCCTGATTGGGCTCTCCACTTAGCTGTAATTGGTGTATAGGAATGCTAGTGATTTTTGTACATTGATTCTGTATTCCAAAACTTTGCTGAAGTTGTTTACCAGCTAAGAGAACTTTTAGGCAAAGACTATGGGGTTTTCTAGATATAGAATCATGCCATCTGCAAACAGGGATAGTCTGACTTCATCTCTTACTATTTGGATGTTCTTCATTTCTTCCTCTTGCCTGAGTGCAACTTATTCTATGTTGAATAGGAGTGATGAGAGAAGGCATCCTTGTTTTTGCCAGTTTTCAAGGAGAATGCTTCCAGTTTTACCCCTTCCAGTATATGTTGACTGCTGGCTTCTAATAAATGGCTTATTATCTTGAGGTATATTCCTTCAGTACTTAAAGTTTATTGAGAATTTTTAACATGAAAGGATGTTAAAGTTTATTGAAAGCCTTTGTGCATTTATTGAGAAAATAATGTGCTTTTTGTCTTTAGTACTGTTTATGTGTTAAATCACATTTATTGATTTGCTTATATTGAACCAATCCTGAATCCTGGGGATGAAGCCTACTTAATTGTCGTGGATTAGCTTTTTGATGTGCAGCTGAATTCAATTTGCAAGTGTTTTGTTGAGGATTTTTGTATCGATGTTCATCAAGAATGTTGGCGTGAAGTTTTCTTTTTTGTTGTGTCTCTGTCATGCTGGCCTTGTAGAATGAGTTAGGGAGGAGTCTCTCCTCTTCAATTTTTTGGAGAAGTTTCAGTAGGAATGATACCAGCTCTTCTTTATACCTCTGGTAGAATTCAGCTGTTAATCCATCTGGCCCTGGGCTTTTGTGGGTTGGTAGGCTATTTATTACTGATTCAATTTTAGCACTCTTTATTGGTCTGTTCAGGGATTCAATTTCTTCATGATTCAGTCTTGGGAGAGTGTGTGTCTAGAAATTTACCCATTTCTTCCCGATTTTCTAGTTTGTCTGCACTGAGCTATTCATAGCAGCCTCGGATTGTTATTTGTATTTCTGTGGGGTCAGTGGTAATATCACCTTTGTTGTCTTTAATTGTGTTTATTCAGATCTTCTCTTTTCTTATTAGTTGAGCTAGCAGTCTATCTATTTTAATTTTTTTTCAAAAACAAATCAGCTTCTGGCTTTTGATCTTTTGAATGCTTTTTCATGTCTCATTCTCCTTCATTTCAGCTCTGATATTGATTATTTATTTACTTCTACTAGCTTTGGGTTTGGTTTGCAGCAGACTCATGGGTGCTCAGTTCAGACTGGCCCTGTCTCATGGGCAAAACTACCCTGCAGAGTCCAGGTCTGACAGTTCCCTAGGCTAAAGTCTCCCATGGGAACAAGTAGATCCTGGAGGGATGGGTGTCCCTGGCTATGTTCCATTACAGATGCTCCTACACCAAACCCTCTGGGCTCCCCACTGCCTAGAATTCTGCCCCTACCACTTCTCTAATCAGATCTCCCAGCCAGCTCAAGTGTAAATGGTGGCTAAGGGGTCTCCTCTTGCTGGGATTCCCGAGGCCTATGGTGAGAGAGTGGGTTGATCATTGATCTTTCATTTCATCCTTTCCTCTGGAGCCACTGGGGGCCAGAAATGAGTCCCAGTGTGTGGTAGCCCCTGCAGGGTTCCCAGCTTCCTACCCCTTCAGCCCAACATGTATGTCTTCCCTCTTCTGTCTTCTCTCAATGCCTTCCCTCTGAAGAGCAGCTAGGACTGTGCCAGTCTTCCCAATGTCCTGGTCCCTCAGTGGCACATATTCCTCCTGGCAGCCTCTAGTCAGCCATCTTGCCTCCTTCCTCCAAAGTCTTAACTTGCTGTAGCATCAATACAAAAATCCAAAATCCAGAGTCTCTTCTGAATCAGATATGTGGGAGGAGACTCAAGGCACATTTCATCTGAAGGCAAATCATTCTCAACCTGTGAGCCTGTGAAACTAATAAGTTGTCTACTTTCAAAATTCAATGACAGGATAGGCATAGTATAGACATTCCCATTCCAAAATGGAGAAATAGGCCAGAAGAAAGATATAACTAACCTCAAGTAATTTCAAAATCCAACAAGGTGAGTAACATTAAATTTGAATTGCTACAATAATTTTTCTTGACTTTATTTCCTGCATCTTGGGCAAATTGGGTGTGGGTGCTAGACTCCCAAAACTTAAGCAGCCTCACTCCTATGGTTTTGCTGGGCTCAGCCCACCAAGCAGCTCTGATGGGTTGGACTCTCATACCTATAGCTTTCCCAGGCTGGAGATACGGCATTCCTGATTCCACAGTTTTTATGGGCATTGCCCTAGTGGTGTGGGACTCTCCGTGGTGGTCCAATAACCACAGTTCTTCTGCGCATTGCTCTAGTGGTAACTCTCTGTGCTAACTAAACCCCTGTGACAAGTTTTTGCCTAAACCCTGAAGCTGTCTGCTACATTCTTTAAAATCCAGGTGGAAAAGCCATGGTAACATGCTTCTTGCACTCTGTGAGCCTACAGAGTTAGCACCATGTGACTGTCCCCAAGGTTGACCACTTGTACCCTTTAGAGTGTTGGCTAGAGCTGCACCAGAGTTCTCTTAAGCCCTAGCTGCAGTGACTGAGGGGCACCAGCCTGGAGTTTGGGAAGCAGACAGTTGATGGTGAATGCTAAAGTCTTCAGCCTCTCTGGAAACCTTTCCCTCAACATTCTAACTTGCCTTGAAGATCTCTGAAATGACTTTAGGGACATCCTCTCATTGTCTTGATGAGTAGAACCTAGCCTCCTCCTATCCTCATTGATCTCTTTAATAAACAGTTGCTTGACCACACCTTTAGTATTCTCTTGAATATGTGGGGATTTTTTTTTATTCTTTACATGGCCAGCATGAGTTTTCCAAATCTTCCCATTCTACTTGCATTTTAATTATAAATTTCACCTTTAAATCATTTCTCTCCTCTCATTTCACTGTAAGCAGCCAAAAGAAGCCATGCAGCACCTTGAATGCTTTGCTGCTTAGATGTTTCTTCTGCCAGAAATTCTTATTCACAGTTCTTAAGTTCTGCCTTTCAGAATGCGCTGTAGGGCATGAACACAATTCAGACAGGCATTTTGCAGCTGTATAACAGGAATGGTCTTTATTCCAGTTTTCCATACCTTATTCTTCAGTTCCACATGAAACCTCATTACACTAGCTTTTACTGTCCACATTTCTACCAACATCCTAATCTTGATCACTTATGTAATCTCTAAGAAATCCCATGCTTCCGTACCTTTATTCTCTTCTTCTGACCCATCATCAGAATCATTGTTAACTCTATATTCATAGCAATCAAGTGTTTTTCTAGCCTGATCCTCCAAATTCATCCAGCCTCTACCCATTACCCAGCTCCAGAGTCACTTCACGTTTTCAGGTATTTATTATAGCTATTGCTCATAGCCTACTTCTTGCTACCAATTTACTGCCCTAGTCCATTTTATGTTGCTCTAAGAGAATACATGATACTGGGTGATTTTTAAAGAACACGGATTCATTTTTCACACTTCTGGAGACTGGGAAGTGTAAGGCTGAAGAAACTGTATCTTGTGAGGGCCTTCTTGCTGTGTCATCCCATGGTGGAAGGCAGAACAAGAGAACATATATGAGAGACAGGAAGAGAGTGAAGGGGGCTGAACCCACTCTTTTACTAAAAACTCATTCTAGTTATAAGAAACCTTCTCCCAAAATAATAGCATTAATCGATTCATGAGAGCAAAGCTATGATGACTAGCTAGTCACTCTGAAAGATTCCACCTCTAAACACTGTTACATTGAGAGTTAAGCTTTCAACACACAAACTTTGGAGGACACATTCAAATCATACCAATCTTTCTTCATTGGGAGAGTGAGGAAGAGAAATAATAGAATATATATCTTCTTACTGGGTGCCAGGCTGACTTCAGAACAAATCTTGAAATAGACCACGATTGATTTTCTACAATTGTCTCTCACCTAGATTGGAGGTACCTAGCATATATGACATGACTGCCCGATTTTATTTATGTGACAAAACACTGAATCAGTCCCAGAAATGTTTTAATGATGAGTTTATATTTTCCTTCAGAATTCTCAAAATAGTGATACGACTGTTAATGTTTTCATTTGGCAGTCTATTAAACTGAATCTCAGAAAGGAATCATATGGCCAAACAGTAATGTTTGTATTGAAAATACTTTACAAGGAATAAGAAAATGAGAACCAAGTACAAGATCACTAAACATGAATGACGATATTGAATAAACAGATCCAAGTGGGTTAATCCTCCTGGGGTTATAGGACTATAGAACAATAGTCCTATATATGAGAGATGACACTCTGCGATTCATTGTGGTCCTCTTCAAGGAGGAGATGAATCCATCAGTAACAACAATATCACCAGTGTTTTTTTTTTCTCTCTCTCTCTAGAATTATGGGCTATATACAAGAAAAATAATTCATTTGAATTAATATGGCTAAAAATATAATGGATCAATATGATGTTATTGTCTAAATAGTAAGATTTTCTTGCTACAAAGCATGTGAAATGTCTAGCATGGTGCCCAAAAGAGAATATGTGTTCAATATGTTTGTTGCTTTTTACACTTACCTTTCATTCAAAGAATCTAATTCAAGATATGATCTTTTTTCTGTAGAGATTGATTGAGAAAATAGTGCATAGGATACTTCTGAAATGTTTCTGTCCAAGAAAAATTTTATGGCCGCTAAAAATAATAAAATATATGTGCATTTATTAAGTATCCATTTATAAAGGAGATGTGTTTCCTGACCATCTGGTACTAGAGCAGCAGCCAAACCATACTGAAGTTACTTGAGAGGGTCACAGAGAGTTCAGGTATTCAGAGAGTCAACATTCAAGCCATATGCACTGGGTTGGTTATTTTCAGCCAAGTCTTTATAGAAGATCTTAGCTTATAGCTGCAGATAAGAAGGAACTTTATTTTAAGAGGATTAACATTAGAGTTATTTGTTCTTGATGATTGCCAGGATAGCAAAACTTTCTCCTAGAGCCTGGTAGATAAATCAGGAAACTTAGATCAAAAGAGATTATGGCCACGCTGGCAACTTCAGAGACTGTCATTAAAAACCCATTGATTGTTGAGGAAAAAAAATAAATGGTTCAAAGATTGGGAGGAGACACTTGCAATGGCAGTCAGTGTAGTACTGGTTACTGATAAGCAGCTGTTAATACATGACAACTCTATTCTGTGAATAGATGCAAATTTCATTACTCTGCTATGATGAGCCTCCAGTGATGCAGACAATCTCCTTGGACCCTTCTAGGAGCCAAAAGTGATACCCACAGATCTGGATCAAGCTAACAGAAGACTCTGGAAACATATATGTACTCCAGGGATGGGGGCAGGGTATTTAGGACCCAGGCTGCCTCTTCTAAATCCAAGAGGTTTTCTCTCTACAGGAGGAGGAAGGTTTTTTTCAATGATTCATTTGTTGATTCATTCATTTCATGTGAACACTTTTTGGGTACTTGCTTTGTGACAGGCATGGTTCTTTGTACTGTGGAAACTAATAAGTAATACAAGTATATTATTTGTCCTTGTGAGTGTAATAAAACGTTACAGTGACAAACATTAATTAAATAATCACAAAATGTATAATAACTAACTGTGATAACTGATGTGAAGGCAAAGTACAATGAACTCTGGTTTCATAACTGTTCAAAAGTTTTCAGTCCCAGATGAAGAACCTTAAAATTCCCAAGGTCCATGTTATTTATTATGAATCAGAAAATATAGAATGTTTTCTGTAAAGATGTTAGAGCTCATCTAACCAAACACAATTTTGTCAATCTTAAGTCTTAGGCTAAAGAGCATAAAATAAATAGCCAATAACTTTTTTAAAAATTTTAGTTGGTATTTTAATTTCATTGATGGAATAAATTTGGCAATTATAATATATAACTCTAGGAAGCAAATATTTCAAATGTTGGCAATCAGTTTCTAAATGTTCTTTAAACCATATACCATAGATTCATGCATGTATATTTCTATGTTATATTCAAGCAAATAACAATACAGAAAACTTTACCTCAAAGTCTCTGTAAGGTATTGAATACATGAATTAAAATTAAATCAACAGAATTGTATAGTTTTCCATGGTTATTGAAACATTTTGAAAACTATTAAGATCTATGTATAGTGTTCAAATGTCAATAATACTCAATTGTTCTATTTAAAATGTACTATTAGGATAACTAGTAAATAGAAATGTCTTTGAAAAAGTTTGCTCAATTAGAGTGAAAAGAAAAAGATATAAAGTATGAAAACACTGAAAATATTTTGCCATGCTATTTATTTAGCTAATTCTAATTTTAATTTTAAAATCTAATTGGAAATTCATCTTTCAGTATTGAACAAATGTTTATGAAATGCTAAGTGTTCCAAGATTTAAAAATTGTATTAATTTTAAGTTATTTTAATTGATATATAATGATCATTATATGAATGGGGTACATAGTTTTAATACATATAACATACAATTATCAGATCAGGGTAATAGCATAACCATCATCTCAAATATTTATCATTTCTTTGTGCTGAGAACACTTAATATACTTAAAGCTATTTGAAGCTATCACATACATTGTTGTTAACTGTAGTCATTCTAGATTGAGGTAGAACACTAGAACTTCCATGAGATCAACTATTTTTAGCTTTCACATATGAGTGAGAACATGTGGTGTTCAACTTTCTGTTTCTTGCTTATTTCACTTAACATAATGTTCCTCAATTCCATCCATGTTGCCATGAATGACAGAAATTTTTTTATCAAGCTATTTATGATTATTCAATAAATATGACTAGAAAATTCTTTTTGGATAGTGTATTTTATCCCTAATCTGATAATGTATTAATCTTTGCCTAAATGATTCAAAACGTTTGCATTTAATGAAGATATAATATATTAGGTTCCAAATATTGACGGTTGGTTTGTCTGAATGAGGTACTCTAAATATATGCACACATCTCTGGGAACAGAAAGTTGACTGGTGAGAGCAAGACAACCTACTGAAACCTAGTGTCAGTAGACAGCTCACCTCTTTTTCTAAATTGCTTAAGGCTCATCTATTCAGTTTTCATGCAGGGGATGCTTTAAAACAAGCAACGAACTAGACAAAGATCTGCTCAAAGGGAGAAAAATGGGTATTCTTCTTTCTTTAAGGCTTTAGTAACCTTAGGTTCTATGATATTTTAAGTTGGTTGTCTGTTTTTAGAAGTAATCATAGAGTAGACACAAATTTGAGTTGAAATATCTAACAAATACATATTGAAATTAAGGTAATTATTTTTCCTGAGATAGAGTACATACATATAAGTATATTGGAAATATTAAATAGCCCTAGCTGTGCTCTGAACTCCTCTTTAGCATTCTCAAGAAAACCAGCTCTATCAGGTCAATCTGATGGATGACCTCCCCCATGATTGTTTTCCTCCCTCTATTCTCCACCTAGAAAACATAAATAGGGAGATTCACATGATCCTTCCAAGTTATGGTAATCTTGCATAGGGGAAGATTATTGGCTTCCAAACAAAGCAGTCTCCTTTAACCTGTTTAAGGATTTATCTAGTGATGTCACAAATATTTGTCAAAGTTCTTGGTCTCCTGTCCTTCCTGGCACTTATTGTAAAGTCTTCCCAACTTCTACAGAATACAACAGGCTGTGACACATACGCTCCTAATTCCTGGCTAGCTCCTTAATTACTGGATCCTCCTATCCTTTGCAATTGCTCCAGTGTTGCCTAAATTTCCTGCCACTGCCTTTGCTGTTGTTTATGTAATTATGCCCTCACTTTACCCCTCTGGTCTACATTCATTGTCTTTTTTGCAGTAACTGATTTGGCTAGTTTCTTAGAGCCATATGTCTTTGTTTTGGCATCAAGACCACCGATGGATTTCAGCAGTGATGAGGACCAGCTTCCACTGCTTCTTGCTAGTGTGTTTTTATGATGGTTGTTTTCCACTCCTGCTTCCATACACTTTTGCAACTGTCCCTTCTGTCCCCCACGGGCATATTGCTATACCCTTTGCATGATCCAGACCCTA
Organism: Saguinus oedipus; assembly: GCA_031835075.1. NCBI lineage: Eukaryota > Metazoa > Chordata > Mammalia > Primates > Cebidae > Saguinus > Saguinus oedipus. The sequence goes on along the minus strand of CM063184.1, from coordinate 90,124,127 downwards.
ATGACTTTTGGATTCCGACTAGAGTTGACCAACAGGAGGCACTCACAAGTCCTTTCGAGGACTAGTAAATGTCCTCACAAGTTCAGTAAGTGAGAGGTTGAAAATGTCTTTCTCTGATTCCTCTGCCTCAGCTCTTTGGTTCTACCTGAAGCTACAACCCTTTAACACTAAAATTCCCCTTGGGATGCTGACCTCCCATGGCTCTGACTCTCAGAAGGTTCTGGTAAATTATTTTCTTCACCTTTCCTCCTCAGGTGATAATAGTTGCGTTGTTTTCCTAGTTCCTGGGTACTTCACATCTCTTTTAGTTTCCCTTAAACCTGTGAACTGTCACTTTATTAAATTACCTTCAAGGATACTTTCTGTTTCCTATTGACATTCTAACTAAAACTGGTCCACAAAGCCCTTACTGCCATAAACTTCTGGATTATTCTTGCAAAACAAATACCTTAGCTTCTAGTACTCAGAATAGAAAGCCAACACTAATGTACTAATAGAACATACTCATCAAAAATGAAAGATAATTGTCTGTATTTCAGAAACTAAAAACCTGATGACATTTCTATGAAAGTCAATAACAGTAGAAAGGAATCAAAATGGAGGAGCACAACGGCAGTAAGCTGAAAACAGCCCCTTCTGTATTCTATGACTCCCTGAACATAATTCATTTTCCTATTATAGAAGTAACAAATGGTTTTAAAATGTGTTAGCTTTTATGGCAATTCCCCTGACTAGACAGTGAGCTCCTAAACCACAGAAACCATGTCTTATTCTTCATCTTATTCCTTGGGTGTAAAATAGAACTCAACTTATAATTAGTCTTATAAGTATGTATTGTGTGAGTGAATGAATGAGCAAGAGTGATTAAGAACCTAAAAAGGACACGAAAATGCATGTTCACAGCAGCATGCTTCAGGATAACCAAAAACTGGAAACCGCTCAACTGTTCATCAACAGATGAATAGACAGAGAAACTGTGCTATACACTTAACACAGAATAGTATTCAGTCATCAAAACTAATAAAATACTGATACAGTCTACAACATGGATGAACCTTAAAAACACTATGCTAAGGGAAAAAAAGCAAGACGCAAAGGTTGACATATTGCATGATTCTATTTATCAGAAATACCCAGAATATGTAAATATGTAGAGATGGAACAGAAATCAGTGGTTGCCAAGGACTTAAGGAAGGAACACACAGGGGAACTTCCTAAAGGGCATGGGGTTTCATCTTGGGATAATACAAATATTCTGGCTTTAAGTAAGTTTCATGGAACATTGTGAACGTACTAAATACCACTGAATTGTTCATATTAAAATGGTTTATTTCATGTTACGTGAATTTATTTTCAATTAAGTAAAAAATAAACTAAGAAAGAATTTTTATCATGTGTAGAATCTGGAGTCTCTTCCTGCCCATGAAAAAAAGTGAAAGGCAATGCTTGCTTCAACGCTAACTCTCTGGAGCACCCGTGGGCTTCCATGAACACAGAGACCATAGTCCTACAATCCTTTAATGCAAACACTACTATATGTATCTGTGTTCCCCTTCCTTTATTCTGTTTACTAAGGAATCCTAGTTTTTGACTTGCACTTTCTGAAATGTCACTAAAGTTTATTTTCTAATATATCTTTCTTCTATTTGTATTCAATGAATCTTCAGAGTACAACAGATGTCCTCACTTTTTCCTCTTAAGATCCACTGTAAATGTAGTCCTTCCTGAGTAGTTATTATTTGGCTTGCTAAGAGCAGACTCATAACTGCTTATGGAAAATTTATTATGGAGGTTGGCCTGCCAAACCTAAACCTCTCAACAAAAGCATGCAAATTTGCATGCTTCAAAGCAAGCCACATCCTTCAGGTTTCTGATTATTTAAAAAAAACAGTAATGCTTTGACTACTTTATGGAAAATGAGGTTAAAAACCTTATATATATTATTCCACAGGAGCTTTCTCTAATTTGATTGAAGTATTCAAAAAAAGCCAATGTCTATAATTTCCATTTTTTCGTAACTATTTATTCTTTTGTTAGATGTTTCCTTTTTATAAATTAAGACTTATTGATAAGCATCGTGCTCTTTTTCTCATCTTGGGCCCTCAACTTTCTTGAGTAAAAATCACTGTCTTCCTTGGCATAACCATATAAGAGAAGGAGATATAGTTTGGCCGTGTTCTCACCCAAATCTCACCTTGAATTGTAATAATCTCCTTGTATCAAAAGCAGGATGAGGTGGTGGTAATTAAATCATGGGGGTGGCTTCCCCCATGCTGTTCTCATGGTAGTGAGTTCTCACAAGATCTTACCGTTTTATAGGTGTTTGGCATTTCCCCTGCCGGCACTCATTCTCTCCCCTGCCTCCCTGTGAGGGGGTGCCTTCAGCCATGATTCTAAGTTTCCTGAGCATCCCCCCCACAGCCATGTGGAACTCTGAGTCCATGAAGCCTTTTGTTTATAACTTACCCAGTCTCAGGTATTTCTTCATAGCTACATGAGAATGGACTAGTACAAAAGGTATAGTTTATTTAGCACTTTTAAGCATCTTCTATGTGCACAGTCCTTGTCATTTTGGGGACCCAAATGAGTAAGTCTTGATCGTGCCATTAAGCAGCTCACAGCTTACTAAAGGAAGCAGACAAGTAAATAAATGTACACTACAGTGGGCTCTATATAGAGGCTCCAATAGAGGCAAGACCAGGATACTGTGGAAATGTCTAACTATGGCAGCCTAGAGAGCGAAAAGTGGGTACAAAGTTTGACAGACAGTACCAAAATATTTCAAAATGGTGATGCCGTTTGACTGAACCCTGAATTCGGAGTCGTTTTGGGGGAACATAAGAAGGAAAAAAGGAATTCCAAACTTAAGGAATAGCATGCATGAAATTTCAATGGCATGACAGAGCACATCCTGTTCTAGGAGCTGGACACAGTTCCATTATTTGAAACCATAAAGTGAGTGAAACAGCAATAAACAATTAAGCGGAAAAAACTGAGGGAGGATTGATCCAAAAGTTTAGGTCGCATGACAAAGGATTTGGATCATGTCACTAGGTAAAGGAGAGCCAGCAGATGATTTTAAGCCCAGGAGTAAATGATTAGATTTGTATGTTTAGAAAAGAAATAGTCTTGCAGAAATGTGAAGAACAGATGGAGGGAAATGAACGCAGGCCCTTTGACAAACAAGGAGGTTTTTACAATGGTGCAGGTTAGTCATGATGAAGACTGAACCTAAGTCAGCAGTCGCAGGTAAGAGAAAATCAAATAATGAATCTACAGAAACTGAAAAATGATAACTGAATGGAAATAAAAAACAAGTTTGGACCATCGACTTGAGAGCAGAAAACTAAGAGCTATTGAAGAGACTATGCCTAGAAACGAAGAAAAATAAAACAGTAAAAGAAAAATAAAATCTAAGCATGTAGTGCAAACTAGACATCATTCCAAAAGGATACAACGAAGAGGATGAATCAAGGTGCAAGGATGCTGTATCAATGCTGTGGGATTCAGAATGGAGGCATAATTCAGAGAGCGCCCCTGAGCCACTGAAGTATTACTGCACGCTCTTCTTAAACTAGTTAACAGGTGGAGACAGAGACAGAATTTGCTCCCAAAGATCTTACCCAGTAGACTTGGGATTTTTTTTTCTAATGAAATAATGGTAAAGTAACAAAAGAATGGAATGAGAAAAGAAGATAATCACATATTAAATGCTAGAGAATATGAACATATAAGTGACTATTATTTTGGATCTTCTGAGAAATAACAATTTGGGATTCAATATACAAGGTATTTGTTAGGGGAAATGCCTTTGGAAGAGAATGAGAAAGAGGACTGAGCATAAAAAGTTTCAGACTAGAGCTCCGTTTTTAGAAACTTTTGGCCAAATGGATTAGGATTCCCTGACACAAAGCATCTTTCTAGAAGAGTGGGTTGCAGTCAGCACAAGATTGGGGGGTAGGGTGACAGTACGTGGGAGTCTGCCAAGGGAGGGCAGTTAAGGCTGTCAGCTAACTATACACCTCACAGCATGAAATATGAACAGCCACAATGACATAAAAGATTCGTATTACAAGTACTTAGATCTCTTCCAAAAGTCCATCTGTAAAGGTATACCTCACTATCGTTTTTTATAGATTTTCTCTACATAAGGCTCTCTTAAGGAATGAAATGCATGAACTGTTTTCATTGTAAGCATCAACTGGGTAGTGATAAAAGTGAACTATGCACAATTTTTTAAGTGAGAAATAGAAGAGGAGATCCAAGAGAAAGTGACACATTTGAAAATTTGGGGAGGAAAAAAGTTTTGTGGAAAAAGATGCATTCATCTAATATGGGATTCTAAATTCTGAAGTGCATTAGAGAAGTCATTTTTTTAACCCTTTAAACACTGTGTCAGATGATATTGCTAATCCATAATATATATTTTTACTCCAGTGACATCATCGATTTTTATTTTATTCTGTTGCTAGTAAAAATCTGACTAGTAAATTTTGTTATATGTTTCTAAAATTATTTTAGAAATAAAATAATTTTATCTTCTCCACACCAGATGTCCAAGTCACAGACCACTTATTTTATAATGGCTACACTGCCAAAAATAATTTTGGAAAAAGCTTTCTGTGTCCATCTCCCTTAAATTCATAACGTACTAATATATTACCATATGTGGTGGTCATAAAAGTGGGGCCAATCGGATCTCCTTTTAAGAGAAACTGTGGCAACAAAGGCAGCAGTCTCCCGTGACTGCAACTTCAGATCCATCAAGGCCTCGACACCAAAGCCACACTTCCTCCAGGGCTTTGCTCAGCCAGTGACTGGACAGAGAAAGAGTGCCAGGGCCGGACTGCTGCCCGCCATGCAGGACTCCTCTGACTGACAGCTTCGTTTCAGGAGCTTCACATTGACTGGACGAGACTTTCTCTGAACTGCACTGCAGCCTGAAGCCCTTCGACCCAATTCTCCTTCCTCCCATCTCACCTTTCACGGGCGTCATAACTCCATCACGATAGAAAGGTTCTTCCTGCATTTTCCTGCTACCTTCCCCTTTAGCCTTTATGGGTTTCTTTAATACAAAAATTACCTCTTATCCATCTAATCCCATCTTGACATCTGCTTCTTAAAACCCCTGTGCTAACAGGCTGTGTTAAAATATTTGAGTCTGAAAAGTACTTATAGTTAAGAAAATCTGTCCTTATGGTTAAGTAAAATTAAGCATTGCTATTAAGTATTGAATAAATAGCAACAGTTATTTACTTAGTAGTTAATTTTATTTAAATACAAGGATTGAATGCTTCAGTCTTGAAATTTAAATTTGTCCTTATAGGTAATAGTAATAGTTAATTTTACTTAACTCAGTGTAATGTAAATTTCCCTGACTACAGAACGCTTTTCTCACAGCACAACTGGCATATGGTAGAACTAGCAGAACGTATTCAGCTTATCATTCTAATTTACTTCACCCTCTCTTCGGCCCAATTTTCTGGACTCCGCTCAACGTCTGTGTCCTGGCTTGCGTCTTCATCTCTTGATAGAGCTCTCCAGTTAAATTGTAGACATCCTCCACAGCCTGCTGTGTACTGCACTCAGTGAGAGCAGAATTAGGAAGTAGTTCTAGGTGCTAGTAAGAACTCAAATTTCATTTAACTGATTCCTGTTATCTAAGAATAGTATAGCTTATTGCCATAAAATAGGTACTAATTCTACCACTCAGTTTTTATGGTTTTTTTTTTTTTTGACACGGTAAGTGCGCACTATCTCAACGTCTTAGAAATTTGGCCAAACTGAACACATTGTGTTTCTATACACAGATACTGTCCTCAAGCTATGCACTAGTTATGTTTTCATTTTTAAATTGGATGTTTTGATCTGTCTTGGACCAGCATGCTGAGTGATACAACCAAATATTGAATTCCTAAAAGCATATATATGAGTTATTCACTTTTTCAACATCAAGTCATTGAGTAAGTAATATATGACAGAAATATCACCCAGTATTGTCTGGACAGTATCTGTTCATCCTGTCTATTTCATAGCTACTGACATGGAAAGTATTTGCAGTGGGCACTCAGATGTGCCATGCAGATTTCTCTTCAAGACTGAAGGATTCACTCTTCCATTCCTTGGAGTGCAGTCAGTGAACAGCTCCCAACTGCCAGTCTTACTTGCAATTGTCTTGGCTAAAGAGTCACCCCAGGTCACATCTCCTTCACTGGGTAGCCCATTTCTGATGACCGACTAACAAAGAGGCATAAATTCCTGGCTCCCTCACTCCAACTTGTGATATTCACAAGTGTTATTAGAAATTTAAAATTCTGTGAGATTGACTGAGGCTTTGAGACTGCATGCAGCCTAATTTCTCCCTCAGTCTGAGACTACTTCCCTTGTCTTCTCTTCCCTTCCCTTTTTTCCTTTTCTCTCCCTTCCCTTGTGACCTGGAATGCACTCGCTAATAAAAGAGCGTGCTAATTTTCATCTCAACATAGTCGCAAGGGAATCTTCAACCCCCATCTTATAACAGTCGACACTGGGTGTGGTTAAAGAAAACAAAAATAATGATGGAACTCTGAAGCTGAATTAGGTACCACCCCACTAGCAGTGAGGATTCCATCAGTATAGTAGGTGAAGCTCAGCTAGCCCTTGGCACAAGTAGCCAAGATAGCCATATGATTATTAAAATTTTCGTCAGGGATAAACTGAGATGGTAAGCCAGTGGACACAAATTCACTAACTTGTAATATGTCAAGTATTTGATTAAATACGGAATGAACGAAAACCATAAAGATTGCCAGACTAGATGTCCATTGCCAAGCTTAATTAACTTTTGGAAAATATAATAAAGAACTGAATATGTGAAAGCTACAGTGTTTTCTTTGTAGCATATAAAGAAGCTCTCATCTCCTATAACTGATGGATAGAGAAAGCTGAAGATGAGACCCAAAACTTAAACATAAAAATAGAATAATTCCAAAACTGTCAAACTTGTAAACTAAGCAGGTCTATGGTAATGGTTGTAAAAGAAAGGAACTTGATACATGGGATGGATGTATCTGGCCTACTGAACCTGAAAATCTGGTTAACCGCAGATTCCCTTGACAGAAAATGAAACACTCCTCTAGGCCCCACAGAATCTTCCTCAAGTCTCTGTCCCCAATATAAATAAGCTGCGATTTGTCAGTCTGACTGGATTACTGAGTGCATGGCCAGATATTTGGCTAAATATTATTTCTGAGTGCATCTGTGCAGATATTTTGGATGTGATTAGTATTTGAATAGGTAGACTAAGTAAAGAAGTTTGCCCTCCCCAATGTGATGGCATTATCCAATACACTGAGGGCCTGAACAGAAAAAAGCATGGCGGAAGAGATAATTTTTTCTCTCTGTGATTGATTGCTTGTGCTGGGACACTGATCTTCTCCTGCCCTCAGATTGGAACTTAGGAGTCAGTACTCCTGGCTCTCAGGCCTTTGGACTCAGACTGGAATTACACCGTCGGTTCACTGGTTCCCAGGTCTTTGGACCTGGACACAAACTTACGCTATTTCTTTTCCTGGTTCTCAGACTTAGGACTTGGGCCGGAACTAAACCACTGAACAGTGGCATTTTGTGGATTTCCAGCTTGCAGACAGCAGGTTGTGGGATTCTCAGCCATTATAATCATATGAATCAATTTCTTATAATATATCTCCATTGGCTCTGTTTCTCTAGAGAACCCTGACAAATAAAGTCTGATTTGAGAGTAAAAAAACTGTAACTCCCAATGAGCTGCAAGACTCAGCCTCCATGTACCGACAGGAGCTGGGAGAGCATGCAAAGCACTGGATTCTGTCCTCATGGAACTTACATTCTAATGGAGCAAGGCAGAAATGAGAAAGTGAACATAAAAGTTAGATAAACTATATGGTAAGCTAGATGATAATTAGTATTATGGAACAGAATACAGAAGAGGGAAGTGAATTGATAAAGCAACGGAAGGCATTTCAATTTAAATAAGGTAGTCAGTTTCATTGAGGTGAAATTTAAACTGAGGCTTCAAGGACCTGAAAGCATTAGCACTACATGAATATCTGTGTGGAAAACACTCCTGTTATGAGGAAAAGACACTGCAAAAGTTCTAAGATGAGAGAATGCCTGGCATGTTAGAGAAAAGGAAGGAAGACGGAGAAAGAACGACCAATGTTACAGAAGGCACTATCTTTAAAATATTCTATCACAAACAGTATTATTTCTATTCATCTGTATTCTACCACAGTTTTCATGTTCTAACCTTAGTTAACAGTAAGAAGAAGAATCACTAAATCCATCATGCAGGTAGGAAAGTATTGTTTATATGAATTTTAATAAAGTATGAAATTTATTTTCAAATTGACCTCATTAAGAAACCAATGAGGAATTCCTTAAATAGACATGGTAAGAGAAATTCTGTGTATAATATTACCTACAACAACTTGACTTTTGAAATATTCAACTGATCCTTTCTTATGCATTTCCTGTTATTAATCTCATACTTTTAATAGAGTGATGACCATTCTTTTTCTAACAGTCTCTAGTGTAGTCACAAAAATTTTTTACTCTATGATGACTAATTTTCACCCCATTAATAAATTTTACATTTAGCACAGGCCCTGTAAAAATGACATTTAAACAATTTGCTTCCACTCAGCGGCTTCTCGAATCTTCTCCTTCCTGCATGGATCTAGCTCATTCTGTTCTTCAGTATGTGATCTGCCCTGCTATGGCTAGTTCGATTAATAGTAAAATTGAATTAAGTCTCAGTCCTCAAACTCAGTCGTGCAAGAAATATTCTAAAAATGCTTTATTCGTATGTAGTATATTCAAATTCAACTTTTGGCTTCCATCTCATTGAACTTAGAGGGCATTTAATTTCAGTCTTAAAAGAGATCTTTCTCTCCCTGGTGACTTGAGATTTACATGTTACACTTTCTTCCCTTCCGCCCTCTTCCTTCTCTCTTCCTCCATCCCCTAAAAAAGATCAGAATGTGAACTCCAATTTTCATCTACTAAGAATGACATTGTTATGCTAATTGTCCAATTTCATAGGGATTTCTTCCAGTCCAACTTCTCTTTGGACATGGATCTTTGCTGAGGTAGGCATTCCTCAGCATAAACACATGAGTTAGTACTCCCCAGAGAAAGCAAAACAGTCGCTGTAATCCCAGCACTTTGGGAGTCCGAGGCAGGTGGATCACAACATCAGGAGATCGAGACCATCCGGGCCAACATGGTGAAACCCCATCTGTACTAAAAATACAAAAAAAATTAGCTAGGTGTGGTTGGGTGTGCCTATAATCCCAGCTACTCGGAAGGCTGACGCAGGAGAATCACTTGAACCAGGGAATCGGAGTTTGCGTGAGCCGAGAATGTGCCACTGCACTCCAGCCTGGATGACAGAGCAAGTCTCAAAACAAAAAAACAAAAACAATAAAACAGTCGAGTATATTTGGGTATAAAGAGATTTATTATAAAGGATTGGCCCACATGAGGTTGAAAAGTCCCATGATCTTCTGTCTGCAAGCTAAAGGTCCAAGAAAACCAGTACCATAGTTCAATGTAAGCCTGAAAGTCCAAGAACCAGGAGCATCACGTCAATGAACAGGAGAAGGTGGATGTCTCAGCTCATACAGAGCACATATTGGCCCTTCCTCTGCCTTTTTGTTCTATTTGAGTCTTCAACTGAGTAGGTGATACTACCAAAATTGATGAAGGCAATCTTCATGACTCACATTATCAATGTAAATGCTAGTCTTCCTGATGTACCTTCACAAACACACTCAGAAATAATGTTACCAGCTCTTTGTGCATCTCAAGACAATCAAGTTGGTACATAAAATTAACCATCACAATGAGGTACTCACATGCATTTGACACAGCAATTTTCTCAGAGATCTTGTTACCTGTATGGGACACTGCCACAGAGTAACATCAACCAAAAATCCCAAGGAATTCAACTGCTTTCCAATGTACAGGAGTCTCCTTATCCTCTGCCATTCACTTCCCTATCCTCCAATTTATTCTTCCTCTCCTCCTCAGTTCATGTAGGTTTCCACTTTTATAAAATATAACAAGCATCCGTCTTTTGTCAAGCAGTTTCTACTTACTGTCTGTCAACAATCTCTGAGTAAAGAGCCAAAATAGGTTCTAGTTTGCTTCTTTAAATGAGATATGGAAAATAAAAATAAAGTACAGCATAAAACATTTCATAAAGTATCCTGCCACAACTGATGTTTCTGTTTCATTGAATTATTGACTTTTATATTGAACCTCAACTCTAAATGAATTCGCTCTCTTCAGAAAGAAACATAAACAATATTATGCCATCCTAACTAACAATACTAAATCTTCTGTCCCTAGTATTTTGACCGCATAAGTCTTTTCATACTTGATTTTCTACCTGACAGAGGAGACAGGGTTTGCTAGAATTATCCTTTATTCAGTCTTTGCACTACTTAATGCAAATTATTCCTCCAAAAGTGGCCCATCTATTCTTCTTAAGAGTTCTTTCTAAACATATATTTCCTCAATTAATAAAATGTAAGCAATATTAGACTGCTTAATTGCTTTATGTATTTTAAATATTTTCTCTATATATTTTAATTTGCATAATTGCTAAATAATATATGTCACAGTAGATAAAACCTTTCAAGATCTACATCATGATCAACATGCTTTCTCATTAATTTAACAAGAATATTATTTTTATCCTCTTTTCCATGTTGTCAGTTTTATTATTAACTGCAATAAAACAGAACTTACATGGAGCTACTGATTATTATCTGAGCATAGTTTTTCATGAAAAATTTATAAATACAATCTCAGTCATATTTGTGTAGCAAAAATTTAAATGAATACATATAAAATAACAACATTTGCTTTTTACTTTCCTAATCAGTTCTTAACTTCATTCTAGAAAGAAAATAAACTTGTCTAAATATATTTGACTCAATAAAACTATACTGATGATCAGAATAATGTGGAATTTAAGAAATAAAAATATTTATAACATTCAAAATAAATAATCATTCAAATTACCTTGTTATTAGGGCATATTTTGGTATGTGATAATTAGGTTTTTTTTAAAAAAAAAGTAAACCAACAGTGTTGTATCTAAAAATATAGTATTTCAATTCAGTTATCTAAATTGAATAGACTTTTGAATATATGTTACTTAAGCAATTTAAGGATCTAAACATACATCTATGCTTTCTTTGCAGTTTAATTGTCATATACTGATTGTTCAAAATTAAATAATCTGGTTCTATAACTGATTTTCTACATTGAAAAATAAATGAACAAATAAAATCATCTGGATTTTTAAATGTGTCTTAAGTACACTGTATTTTAAAATTGTATTTAAAAAATGGGTTGCTCTATATTTATGTAATATGAAGAAAAAAGTAGCCAGAAAAAAACATATAGGTGGAGAAAAAAGTTTTCGAAAACATGACACTCATACATAAAAATCTACAGATGATGTGAACAACTTGATGAATTTTCACATGATGAATGCACCAGTGTAACAAAACACTGGATTAGGCTACAGGACTCTTCTGTTACCAGTGCCCTACAAGTCCCCTGTGTACTCCCTCCCAGGGCCTCCTTGGGATCATTTCCTTAAAGAATCCTCATCTCAAGATCTGCTTCTGGGAAATCCAACTTAAGACAGTGAGGATTAGGTTGGATTTTTTTACTTACTAATTCATTCCCCAATACCTCCAAAAGCCATCTTTGAGAGGGGAAGAAGAGGAAGTCAAAGAGGTTAAGTTTTACCCTAAATGATTATAATCAGAAGTTTTTTAAATATACTAAATGATTAAACTGAAAAGAAATGACTAGAACAGGAAAATATTGAAAGAACAATGAGCAAGTGTACATTGTCACAGGTATCCAAGGTGTTGAGGAACTACCAAAAAGTCAAAGCACGTATAGGGAAATGAAGCTACTACTAATTTCCTGCTATCTGATACCACCTGAGTTCATCAGATAACCCTCCCGCCCGGCCTGCCGGAAAGACATTTATATAAAGTGTGGAGTTTAGTAACTGGCACATAGCCATGCCCATTGAAGGGGAGTTATTCAATGCTGCCTAGGACTGTGACCCCTAGAGAAGTAATTTAACCAACATTGGCCTTCAAGTCTCCAATTATATAAATAAAGAGAGAAAATGCTGGAAAAAAAAAAAAGCTGTATTACTGTAGTTTTCATATTAGTAGCAACCTAATTGTAACTGGTTCCAAGAATTTCCACTTTCACATCAGAAAAGGCAAATGGTTATTTTTATTAACAACCAGCATGACATAGGTTGTGGCCCTAGAGAGCTGTGAGGAAATCCCTATGACTGGCTTCCAGAAGGCAGAAAACGGGCTCAAGTTCCACTCTGGCCATCAGTTGCCTAGGACTGCCAGGGTAATCTTCGAGGAGGCAAATCAGTCCCTTGCTGGAAAAATATGCCCAGATATGCCTTTAATAATAAGCTAAACTTCCTATCCTTCGAAAAATATCTGCATGTGTTCAGCTATAGACTAGTAGCAGGAGCGGGCTACTTTAAAAATCTGATAATCTAAGATGCTGCAGTGAAAGGGGTTAGATTTTTTAAAAAGACTAGAATTAATGAATCATGCTAGTGAGATTGTTCTACAGTCTGATATTCAATCTCATCATCAAAAATTATGTATTAGTCAAACCCACCTCAACAGAAATGAGTTCAAAGCTCCTTTGCTTACTATTCAAGATCATTCATGATCTGGTTTATCATTCTCATCCAAAGGCATTTCCCACCAATTCCATTGGCTATTGGGTCATAAAATACTGCTCTGCTATTCCCTCAAGAGAACTCCTATTTTTTACCTGCTCTTTATTCTGAACTTTTTATCTACTTCATATTCCAAAATTCCCATGTTTTCTTTTAAGAGTCAGACTCAATTATCAAGTGGATTGGATCATAGTTTTTTTAAATGGAATTATAAAAGACAGTTTGTGTCAAAAGTGGGGAATTTGAGTATAACCTGGATATTAGCTGAAGTAGCGTTAGTATTGCTAATGATATTATGGTTATGTGAGAGACTGTTCTTACTTTTAGTAAATGTACATGAATTAAGAGAGAATGCTTGATATCTGTAACTTACTTCCAAATGGGTCAGGAAAAAAAGTACAGAGGAAAGATAACGCAAATATAGAAAAACGTTAACAATTGTTGACGCCAAATGAGTAACTACTCAGGTGTTCATCGAATTAATTTTTTTCAACTTTTATGTTTTAAAATTTTTGTAATGAAATTTTGTCATGAAAGCTGTCATCACCTCAGTGAAGCTTGTCTTGAACTCAGCATTTGGGGGACCACATCTTATTCAAACACTAGCATCTGTTGCAGTTTAGGCCATTTTTGTTGACATACATGCAACAGAATAATTTGTCAATGTATTTTTTTGTTTGATTCTATTTTTTCCTCTCTCACTGACTAGAAATAAGCAGGATGCAGGGAATTTCATCCAACATGACAAAATTTTGGGAAAGTGTGCATGTTGAACTGTACAGTCATATTATAAGTGAATTCAGTCAAATTACTGATAAGAAAATAACTTTTGTTAGAGTTCAGAATACCCCAATACTGGAAACTTGAATAATCACAGACGGATTTATGAAAAAAGTGGTAAACAAGAAAAGTATTGAGAAGTGACATACAATTTAGATTGGGAGAAGGTATTCCTAGTAGTGTAAATGGTTTGAATACTGTGGAAGACAGAATGGCCAAAGTCTGTCTGTATGGAAATAAATAGAAAGTATTCATTCATTCGTCAACTATATATTGGTACTCACTGTGAATAAAGCAATGTGCTAGGTATGGCTGCTTTTGCACTACAACAGCAAGGTCGAGTAGTTGCAATAGAGTCAAGTACTGACTTCTTATCTTTTGAAGGAAAAAAATATGCTGACTCTTGCCCTAGGGCACACAGCATTAAGAGATGACAGATATTAATTACAAATAAATGAAAACTGAAGCTTTGATAAGGGTCAAGAATGTGAAATATGTGGCACCATGGAAGCACATAATAAAGACATTTGACTTAATAGAAAATAACAGAAGATTCCTTAAATCATTTAAAATGTAGGTCAAAGCTAAAAGAGAGTAGAAACTGATTTGATGAAACAAAAAACAAACAGTGCAGGCAGAGAGAATATCACATGCAGAGACCCTGCAGGAATATAGTAACTTTGAAGGAAGAAAAAAAAACTGCACTGTGGCTGTAGTTCAAAGGGTGAAGGAAACATCATACAAGATGAGACTGAAGAGGAAGGCAAAGGCCAAACGACATAGGATTTAAAAGGCCAGGTTGGGAGGTTGTCTTTAAACTGGAATAAAAGGAATCCCCTTATGTGTTTTTAACTGATGAATGATACGATCTGTTACACTCCGAAAACGTCACCAAAAGTGGAGAAAAGAAGAAAAGATAGAATGTTGCAGAAGTACAGTAGTGTGTGTGTGTGTGTGTATACACGCGCACGCGCGCACACACACACACACACACACACACACTAGTTATGCAACTGTGGTAGCTCTGTATGTGTCAATTCAGCCAACCTGGAAGTATATTTCCCATGTGTTTCTCAGTAGCATTGGCCACAAAAGGTTTTCTCCATTAGAAGACAGAAGTACAGAAGCAGCCATGTGTCTTAAGTTCTGAAGAGCAATAGCAGTATGGCAACTCATACTCATTGTCATTGATTTGTCAGTTCACCTTACTGGCATGGGGCAGCACTAGGACCCACAGTTTCCTTAACTCCTGTAAGATTTCCTCCTTCTGTTTCTCTTTAGTGATATCAAAATTTATTTTAGATTCAGGGCATATATGTGCAGGTTCATTACATGGGTATATTGTGTGATGCTGAGGTTTGGGGTATGGATGATCCCCTTACCCAGGTAATGAGCATAGTACTCAATAGGTAGTTTTTCCACTCTTACACCCTTCATCTCACCCATCTTTAATAGTCTGCAGTGCCTAATATTGCTTCCATCTTTATGACCACGTGTACCCAAGGCTTAGCTCCCACTTATAAGTGGGAAAATGCAGTGTTTGGTTTTCTGTTCCTGTTAATTCACTGAAAATAATGGCCTCCAGCTTAATCCATGTTGCTGCAAAGGACATTATTTCATTTTTATGGTTACACAGTATTCCGTGACATATACGTACTACATTTTCTTCAATCCACCATTGATGGACATCTAAGTTTAGTCCATGTATTTGCTATCATGAAGAGTGTTGCAACGAATATACGAGAGCATGTGTCTCTTTGGTAGAATGATTTGTTTTCCTTTGGGTGTTTACCCAGTAACAGCATTGCTAGGTCAAATGGTAGTTTTGTTTTTAGCTCTTTAAGAAATCTTCAAACTGCTTTCCACAGTGGCTGAACTAATTTACGTTCCTGCCAACAGTGTATAAACATTCCCTTTTCCCTGAAGCCTCATCAGCATCTGTTATTTTTTGACTTTTTAGTAATAGTCATGATGACTGGTGTGAGATTGCATTTCACTGTGGTTTTGATTTGCATTTCTCTGATATTAGGGATGTTGAAAATTTTTTCATGTTTGATGATCATGCATATGTCATCTTTTAAGAAGTGTCTGTTCATATCCTTTGCTCACCTTTTAATGGAATAATTTGTGCTTGTTGAATTAAGTTCTTTGTAGATTCTGAATACTAGGTCTTTGTCAGATGCATAGTTTGCAAATACTTTCTCACATTCTGTGGGTTGTCTGTTTACTCTGCTGGAATTTTCTTTTGCTGTGCAGACACTCTTTAGTTTAATTAGGTCCCACTTGTCAATTTTTGGTTTGGCTGCAATTGTTTTTGAAGTCTTAGTCATCAATTCTTTGCCAAGGCCAATATCAGAAGGGTATTTTAATAAAATCCTTATAGTTTGTGATCTTAAATTTAAATCTTTAATCCATCTTGAGTTAATTAATGTGTATGGTGAAAAGTAGAATCCAGTTTTATTCTGCATATGGCTAGCCTGCTATTCCAGTGCCATTTATTGAATAGGAAGAGGTTTCCCCATTGTTTATTTTTGTTGCCTTTATAGAAGATCAAATGACTGTAGCTGTGCGGCTTTACTTCTAAATTTTCCATCCTGTTGCATCAGTTTGTCTGTTTTTGTACCAGTATCATGCTGTTTTGGTTACTATAGCCTTTCAGCACAGTTTGAAATCAGGCAATGTGATACCTCCAGCTTTACCTTTTGCTTTGGACTGCTTTGGCAATTTGGGCTCTTTTTTGGCTCCAGGTGAATTTTTTAATGTTTCCAATTCTGTGAAAAATGACATTGGTAGTTTGGTAGGAATAGTGTTACATCTGTAGATTTCTCTGAACAACATGGCCATTTTAAGAATATTAATTCTTCTAATCCATGAACATGGAATTTTTTTCCATTTGTATTATCTATTATTTCTTCCAGTGATATTTTATAGTTTTCCTTGTAGTCCTAGATATTTTATTTTTTATTGCTTTCTCTTAACCCAATCCTAAGCCAATCAATTTAAGGTTTGGGAGATAAACTCTTTCTAATTTGGAGGAGGCATCTGCGGGAACTGCCTGGTAGTACAGAAATACAATTACCTCTTAGTGAAGAGAAATCCAAGGAGAAGAAAAGAAAAAAGAAGGCACCTTTTAAAGGAGTCCCAGAGGCTCTGAATGCATTTGAAAGGGGTACAGACTGAAGATGAATGGCTATCCATCTAGAAAGTGGGAAGCAGGCATCCCTTGTTCCCTTCTCTTTCTAGCAGATACTCAAGGTATATGAGGGAGAAAGAAAAGAACGTTCTCTTTCTGTCTTCTGTCCTTGCATCCCCAAGTTCTGGCAACGCTGGCAGATGCCACCATGAATAGCAAAGCAGCTCGCACCCATGAAGTAGGGGAGCCTAGAGAACAGGAATTATCTGCTCTCACCTATGTCTCCTTCCCACCTACTGTCAGTAGCCTTGGAGTTCCCTAGACCTTATTCATGCCATGGATATTAGCATGGCCTTTATTCATGAAACAAGGAGCATGGGGTTGGCTTAATTGGCAAGAATCAGCCACACTTACCTGCACTGTGCCTTTTAACTTCCATTATTGTCTGCTTTTGGATCCCTCAGATCCAATTTTCCTTGTTAGGGCTTTGACCCAGAGCTTGGAACTGAGTCTGAGGCAAAAATGTGTCTCGGGGGCATTGCATGGACTCCTTATTATAAGCCAAATACTAAGATACAAGTTCTCCCCATTGGAGAGAAGAGGAAGTCTTGTGATGTACTCATACTTGGTGGCTACAGTTATGCTTTCCAAGGTTTGGATGCATGGTGCTTGGCTTTGGTTAGTCCCTTTGGTCTTACTTTTCTCAAAGGAAACCTCTAAGTGATGGGCATCCTATTTATTCCAATCACCTGGTAGGATTTGCAGGGTAATTGTTGAGAACTAGAATACTGATCCAGTTTTCTACATTACCCATCCCTCTTATTCTTTCTGAGCTACAGCCAGGAATTGCTGGTTGGTTCACAGAAGCAAGCAGGGTTAATCTAAAATGTAGGCAAAACCATAAAAACGACTAATTAGTTTAGAATTTAATGACAAATGTGTAAGTTTTGAAACATGATTTCTCTCTTTCTCCAGTCCTCATTTAAAAAGAAAATTATAGGACTAAATGGTTTGCAAAATAGACTTTATTCTTATACTTGACCTGGTTATTTGCATAAAGTACAAAAAGAATAATTATTTCTACATAGGCCTTTTAGATTGGCTTCGATGGAAGTTTGTTTCACAAGGAATTTCAGATAAGACCTTTGAAAGCTGAGCCCAGCCATGGGTTTTCATCCTCAAATACCTCTAAGTTTGGTAATCCTTTCGTCTTAAGGTCCCAAAATAAACTTGGAGCTCTTGGTCCTGTTAGAAAGTGACATTCTTTACTGACCGCTGGTCAGGAACTTTATATAGGGACTATGTAGGCAAGGGTATGAGGCCAGTTTTTCCACTGTGCTTTTATTGGCTCTGTTCACTCTTCAAGGGAAGCATACACTTCCAGTCAAAGCCTTAGTAAAATAACCACTTTCTCCAACTGTATACTGTTGCAAAAGAAAACAAGACTCTTATTGCACTCATGCAAACAACCATATTGCCATAAGAATACTCATAGTTGGCCCGGTGCGGTGGCTCACGCCTGTAATCCCAGCACTTTGGGAAGAGGCGGGTGGATCACTAGGTCAAGAGATCGAGACCATCCTGGTCAACATGGTGAAACCCCGTCTCTACTAAAAATACAAAAAATTAGCTGGGCATAGTGGCGCGTGCCTGTAGTCCCAGCTACTCAGGAAGCTGAGGCAGGAGAATTGCCTGAACCCAGGAGGCGGAGGTTGCGATGAGCCGAGATCGCGCCATTGCACTGCAGCCTGAGTAACAAGAGCGAAAGTCTCAAAAAAAAACAAGAGCGAAACTCCGTCTCAAAAAAAAAAAAAAGAATACTCATAGTTTTCAAATTCTAGAGGAATCAGGCAGAGAGAAACAAACATGCTCCAAATCTTGATTGGCAGGAATGTATACCTTACTTAATTATTAAAGGCCATAAATAGTTCAAAGCAAGTTTCACTGACTCTGAAAAACAATGTTGCTGATCTGCAACATTCCAAGCAGAAGTCAAAAAGGTTGCTTCAGCTTCCTGAGTCCATTTAGTTAATTCTTGTTTTGCTTGAAATTCATAAACATTTCAGCTCCTCATGAGTCCTGCTCATTTTCCTTTATTAAAATGTTAGTCTCCAAAGTTATCATAAGTCTGTATTTGAGAGCACCTATTACAGTCTTATAGCCTATTATAAACCACCTTTTGAAACGGATGAAAAAAGACAACAATTGTCTGTGAATAGCAAAATGTCCAGGGTAGTTACAGTCAGAAATACAACTGACAAAGAAGTTTGGTAATCAACATGGTTTACAATAACTTAACCTTAATTATGATTTATAGCATAAACTTAGACATTAAAATTTTAGAAAGCCCACATAATTTTGAGACATGTATTATTATTAGTCACAGAAATATAACCTAAAGAAGATTGAGCATCATTTTGGCAATCCCACCGTATCTAAACTTGTCAAATAATCCTGCTTACCTCTTTTTCTGGACACTTCAGAAACCCTCTGAAGTATTTGTAAAGTCAGATGCCAGGGAAGACAATTTTGAAACTGAAGTCTGATTTTGGGAATGCTGTTAAATGTTCAAGGTTTAAAACACTTGATAGTATGAAATAGAATTCCAGATTACTATGTTACTTATTTTACAAAAATAATGACTCAGAAATTTTAAAGAAGCAAAAAGCTTTTACAACCCTTTATGAATTTTGCCAAAGGCAAATTAGCACCTTAGGAGAACCTTGTTATGCTTTTATTTCAATGCTTAATTTATGGAAAAAACATAATATTTCTTTTTTAATGTAGTCAATATGTTCAGACAGAGAACCTCTTCTGCGAGATTAATTTCCAAAATTTTTTCACCACTTCTTTGAACCTTCAGCTTTTTCCTAATTTAACTCAAAACAATCCTTTAACCCGAGACCAAAGTTTACATTTCCATGCCTTCTTATAACTTTTTACAAAAATAAATAAATAAAATAAAAACACATTTTACTGTTCTTACACATCTTGCATGTAAATCTGTTTTCAGTAGTCTCAATTACATGTTATAATGGTAACTCCTAGCAATTTTTAACTTTTAATTTTAAAATGTGGTAAGTTGGCTTTAATTGTGTGCTAACTGCAGCCAAGGCTTGCCTCCTTAGTTAAGGGCATGGTTAGTTCCTTATGTCCCCAAGCATTACCAATTGTGAAGCAGGCAAGACAGAGGGTTCTCAAATCCCAAAAAGCAGTTCACAACCTCAAAACACTTAGCAAACCTTGCATCTCACCTGCATTTTACCAATAGTTCTTAGGGCTGTTTTTATTTCTCAAAGATTTAAGTCATGTAACTGGAAGGTACCACAGCTTTTATTTCACCTTAAAATTATTAGATCCAAGCACTTGTCTTTTTTAAGGCCAAATTAATTTTTTTTTTTTTTTTTTTTTGAGATAGAGTCTTGCTTTCTAACCCAGGGAGGAGTACAGTGTCCTGATCTCGGCTCATTGCAACCTCCGCCTACCAGGTTCAAGCAATACTCCTGCCTCAGCCTTCCAAGTAGCTGGGATTACAGGTGTGCACCACCATGCCCAGCTAATTTTTTGTATTTTTAATACATACAGGGTTTCGCCATGGTGGCCAGGGAGCTCTTTTTACAGACATCATACACAGTGTACACACAAACAGGCAGAAAAAAAACCCAGTCACTGGGTGGGGCCCTTTAGGAGACAGGGCTAGGAAAACATGCACATACCAAACCAGAAAGAAACATTTCCTATAGCAGGATTGCTAAACAAAGCCAAAAAACTTTAAAGATTAATCTGTTGATAGGGTAGATAAGGGGAAAGAAAAGAAACAATTTTAAAACGTCTGGGGAAGAATCTCTTTCTTTTTTTTCTTTTTTTTTTTTTTTTTTTTTTTTTTTTTTTTTTGAGACGGAGTCTTGCTCTGTCCCCAGGCTAGAGTGCAGTGTCGTGGTCTCTACTCACTGCTACCTCCGCCTTCCGGGTTCAAGCAATTCTCCTGCCTCAGCCTCCCGAGTAGCTAGCACTACAGGCGGATGCCATTTTGTGTTTTTAGTAGAGACGTGTTTCTACTGTGTTGCCCAGGCTGGTTTCGAACTCCTGAGCTCAGGCAATCCACCTGCCTTGGCCTCCCGAAGTGCTAGGATTACAGGCGTGAGCCACCAACACCGGCCCATCTGAACCTCCTATTCAGTAAGCGGTTCCTCTCCCAGGGAGAAGAGTTTAATTACTGTCCCATGAAATTGAAACCCTTTGGCTGGGGAAGGGGAAAGCTGCACAGCATGGCTGGGAGCCAGCCCGCTGGCTGTGCGGGACCCTTGGGCAATGCGTCCCAGCCCCAGTATGGAGGTAAGAGCTGCCGGGAGCTGCGGTTCCTTGGTCCCTCCTGTGAAAGCAAGCAAAGGGCCATGCAAAGGCCCCCAACCTGCAGGAGTAACAAGGGGTGGGGGTTCAAGCCCCAGGAGCAACAAGGGGTGAGGGCGTGGTTTCTTGTAAACTTGGAAGTCGGAAGTTGAAAAGGCTTAGAAATCACAGTGAGAGGTTTTTTGTTGGCTTTTTTTTTTTTTTTTTTTTTTTGAGAGAGAGTCTCGCTGTGTCGCATGCAGTGGCCCGATCTCAGCTCACTGCAACCTCTGCCTCCCAGGTTCAAGCAATTCTCGCGCCTCGGCCTCCCGAGTAACTGGGACTACAGGCGCACGCTACCACGCCCAGCTAATTTTTGTATTTTTTAGTAGAGACGGGGTTTCACCATTGTCTCGATCTCCTGACCTCGTGATCCCCGCGCCTGGGCCTCCAAAGTGCTGGGATTACAGGCATGAGCCACCGCACCCCGCCGAGAGGTTTTGAGTTCCCATTTCACTCACCGCTTCTGGAGCCCTCGTTGCGCCAAAAATGGTGCATGACTTCTCCTTAGTTCAGGTAAAGATGGGGTTCTTGTCTGTCCCACAGCCATGAAAATTTAGGCTTTCAGACAGTTTAAAGGGTCGGTAAAGCCAGATTTTCATGGGTAAAAGCGGGGAAAGGGGAAACACGGATCGTCCACAAGGCCAGAGTCCCCAGCTAGAGCGTCCCGAGGTAGCTGTTTGAATCTGATTCCGCACAGGAAGAGGACGGGCCAGGCTCCTCCCTGTTACAAAGGGCGCAAACTTCCTGAAGCTCCGCTCCACCCCAGTGGGCGGGCTGGTTGGAGTTTCTCTAGGGGTCCCTTCCTACCTGGCTGTCTCACTTCCAACTCCCCTGTCCCTTATTATGTTGGCTCTGAGTTTGTCATACATGACCTGATTATTCTGAGGTGTGTTCTTCTGATTCCTAGTTTCTTGAGGGTTTTTATTAAGACAGGATGTTGAATTCTACTGAAGAAAGCTTTTTCTGTGTCTGTTGAAATGATCGTATGGTTTTGGTTTCTGATTCTGTTTATGTGGTTAGTAACATTGATTTTTATATGTTGAACCAACCTTCAATCCCAGGATTAAAGCCTACTTGATTGTGCTGAATTAACTCATGATGTACTGCTTGATTTGGTTTGGAAGTATTTTTGTAGAGGATTTTTTGCATGTGTGCTCATCAGGAATATGGCCTTGTAGGTTTATTTTGTTGTTATTGTGTCTTTGCCACCTTTGGTTATCAGTATGATGCTGACTTTGTAGAATGTTAGGGAGGACCCTCCTGAATTTTTTGAAATAAGTTTCAGTAGAATTGGTACCAGCTCTTTGTATAGCTCATAGAATTTGGCTGAAAATCCATCTGATCCAAGGTTTTTTTCTTTCTTTTCTTTTTTTTTCTTGTTTTTGTTGGGAGGTTTTTAAATTATTGATTCATTTTTAGAATTCAAAACTTGTCTGTTTAAATTTCTTCCTGATGCAAACTTGGGAGGTGTGTGTTTCCAGGAATTTATCAATATCCTCTACATGTTCTAGCATCTCTGCATAGAGGTGTTTATGATAGCATCTGAAGATCCTTATTATTTCTGTTGAATCAGTTGTAATATGACCTGTGCCTTTTCTGATTGTGCTTATTTGGATTTTCTTCTTTTTCTTTGTTAATCTTACTAATGTTTTATCAATCTTACCTATCCTTTCAAACAACCAACTTTTGGTTTCATCGATTCTTTATATGAATTGTTGGTCTAAATTCCATTCAGTTCTGCTCTCGTTTTAGTAATTTATTTTCTTCTGCTAATTTTGATTTTCATTTGTTCTTGTTTTTACTAGTTCTACATGTGATGTTAGATTGTTAATGAGATCTTTTTACTTTGTTGAGGTAGACATTTAGCAATATAAAATTCTCTCTTAACACTGCTTTGCTGCATCCCAGATATTTTAGTATGTTATAGCTCTGTTTTTATTTATTTCAAAGAATGTTTTGATTTCTGCCTTAATTTCATTTTTTACCTAAAAGCCATTCAAGATCAAGTTATTTAATTTCTATATCATTGTGTGATTTTCAGAGGTCTTCCTGGTAATGATTTCTATTTTTATTCACTTGTGGTCTCAGAGTATGGTTGATGTAATTTTGAATTTAAAAAAATTTATTGAAACTTTGTTTTATGGCCAAGTATGTGGTTGATCTTTGAGAATGTTTCATGTGCAGATGAGAATAATATATATTCTTCATTTGATGAGTGGAGTGTTCTGTAGATGTTTGTTTGTAGGTCCAACTGGTTAAGTGTGAAATTTGTCACTTTTCTTCCTCAAAAATCCGTCTAATGCTGTTAGTGGTGTGTTGAAGTGCCCAACTATTATGGTGTGGCCTTCTATATCCTTTCATATGTATAAGAATACTTGTTACGTGACTCTGGTGCTCCAATGTTGGGTGCATGTATATTTAAGGTAGTTAAGTCTTCTTGTTGAATTGAATCCTTTATTATACAATGACCTATTTTGTCCTTTTTTACTGTTGTTGGTTTAAAGTATATTTTATCTGATACAAGAATAGTAATCCCTGCTCATTTTTGTTTATTGCTTGAGTGAAACATTTTTCTCTAACCTTTTCTCTGAGCCTATGGGTATTGTTACATGTGATAGGGGTCTCTTGAAGATAGCAGATGCATGGATCTCGTGTTTTTATCCAAATTGCCACTTGGTGCCTTTTAAGTGGAGTGTTTGGACTGTTGTCATTCAAGGTTACTATTGATACATGAGGCTTCGATTCTATCATGAAGTTGTTACCTGATTGCCTTGTAGTTTAGTTTCTATTGTGTATTTGTTTCATACCAATGTATTTAAGTGTGTTTGGAGAGTTGCTGGTATTGTTCTTTTATTTCCATGTTTAGAATTCCCTTAAGAATTTCTTATAAGGTGGGCCTAGTGATAACAAATTCCCTTAGTGCTTTGTTGTCTGGAAAATATTTTATTTCTCCTTCAATTCTGAAGCTTAGCTTAGCAGGATATGAAATTCCTGGCCGGAATTTCTTTTCTTTAGGAATACTAAATACAGTATCAATCTCTCCTGGCTTGTAAGGTTTTTGCTGAAAAGCATGCTGTTAGCCTTACAGGATCTCCCTTTGTACGTGATCTGACCCTTTTCTCTAGCCGTTTTTAAGATTTTTGTCTTAGCATTGACTTTTGACAGTTTAACGATCCTATGCCTTGGTGATGTTCATTTTGTATATTATCTCACAGGTGTTCTCTAGATTTCTTATATCTGAATGTCTACCTCCCTAGCGAGATAAGAGAAATTTTCTTGAATTATTCCCTTAAATACATGCTGCAGATGTTTATTTTTTTCCTCCTTCTCTTTCAGAAATGCCAACAATTCATAGGTTTCGTCACTTTACAAAATCCCATATTTCTCGAAGACTTTGCTCATTTCTCATTCTTTTTTAAAATATTTTTCTGAGTAGGTTAGTTCAAAAGGCTGCTCTTTGAGCTCTGAAATTCCTCCTTTTGCTTGTTCTCATCTATTGATAAACCATTTAGTTTTACTTTGAAATTCCTCAAGTGAGTTCTTCAATTCCAGAACCTCTGATTGATTTCTTTTTTAATATGCTTATTTCTTCTTTCATTTTTGTATTGCTTTAGATGTTCCTTTGTGATGATTTTCAAATTTATCTTGAATCTTGTTGAGCCACATTGCAATCCAGCTTTGATTTTTTTTTTTTTTTTTTTTAACTTTTACACTCAGCAGTTCATGTTCAGGTTTATTGTACAGGTAAATTGCATGTCATGGGGGTGTGATGTACAGATTTTGTCACCAAGGTAATAAGCATAGTATCTGATAGCTTTTTAGTCCTCACACTCCTTCTACCCTTTACTCTCAAGTAGGCCTCAGTGTCTGTTGTTCCCTTCTTTGTGTCCACAGGTACTCAATGTTTAGCTCCCACTTAAAAGTGAAAATGTACAGCATTTGGTGTTGTTTCTGGGATAATGACCCAGAAACAGGATAATGACCTCCACTTCCATCCATGTTGCTGCAAAGGACATAATTTTATTATTTTTTATGGCTGCATAGCAGTCCATAGTGTATATGTTCCACATTTTCTATATCTAGTTTACTGTCGATGGGCATTTAGGTTGATTCCATGTGTTTGCTACTGTAAATAGTACTGTAATGAACATACACATGCATTCTATCTTTATAATAGAATGATTCATATGACTCTGGGCATGTAGTCATTAATGAGATTGCTTAGTTGAATAGTAATTCTGTTTTAAGTTATTTGAGGAATTGCGTCACTGTTTTCCACAATGGCTGAGACTAATTTATATTCCCACCAGTAGGTATAAACATTCCCTTTCTTTACTTTTTTTTCATTTCTGAGTTTTCATTTTGATTGGGGACCACTGCTAGAGAGTTAGAGGGATTCTTTACCATTGTCACTACATTCAAATTTTTTATGGTGCCATAATTCTTGTACTGATTCCTTCACATCTAGAGACACTGGTTTTTTTTTTGTTTGTTTGTTTGTTTGTTTTAGTTGGAGTCTCACCCAAGCTGGAATGCAGTGGTGTGATCTTGGCTCACTGCAACCTCCACCTCCTGAGTTCAAGTGATTCTCCTGCCTCAGCCTCCTTAGTAGGTGGGATTAAAGGTAACCACCACCATGCCCAGTTAATTTTTGTATTTTTAGTAGAGATGGTATTTCACTATGTTGTCCAGGCTGGTCTTGAACTCCTGACCTCAAGCAATCCACCTGTCTTGGGCTCCCAAAGTGCTAGGATTACAGGCACAAGCTACCACACCCGGCCACATGTCTTATTTCTATAATTATTTTCACATGGCTGGAATCAGTCTTCCCTTCTTTTCTTTTTTTCTTTTCTTTCTTTTTCTTTCTGCTTTTTTCCTTCCTTTCTTTTCTTACATTATTGTGGTATTTTGGGGCTTTTTCACTCTTCCATAGGCAGTGTGACTAGAGATTGTTGGGTAGTGTCTTTGGCTTTGCTTCTATATCCCTATTAACTTTTGCTCATAGATTTTATATTGGGCTGTGTGGTTTGACCCACAAGCCAATAGACCATGCTTACAGGTAACAGCTGGCTGCAGACAATGCAACTGGTTATATACTTGACCCTCCTTCACTAGGAGAAGCTCTTTGTTGCTTCAGACAATGAGCTAATAAAAAGAGTACATAATGGTCTGAGTTCCCTACTCAGCTCTAGCGTGGGGCAGGATGGGTGGGGCTGGACAAGGCACGTCATACTACAGGTCCCCGTGTGGCAAGCATCAGCACCAGCACCAAGGACGAATACAAGTGGGCAGCCATCATGTGCCCAGAGGTGTGCCTAGAAATGGAGCTGGAAAACCTTGCTAGCACCAAGTTCTCAGCATGGAGAATGGGGTAACCTAAACTCCTAATCCAGGAGAGTGCATACTCCGGGTACATGGAGATCTGCCTGGGCATGAAGTGGAGAAGGTTACACTGCACCACAGTCTCTTTGCAGGAAGGGTATGGTGGCTCAGGCTACTAATCCAAATAAGCAGGTGTTCCAAATGTCTGAGGATCTGCCTGGTGATTGGGCAGAGAGGGTCCTGCTTCACCATGGTCTCTGCACAGGAGAACTGGGATGACTTAGGCTACTAGTTCAGGAGAGTGTGTGCTCCAGAAAGCTGGAGATCTGCTCACACATGAAGAAGAGAGAGCCTCCCCTGCACCCAGATCTCTGCACAAGAAGGGTGAGGCAACTGAGGTTGCCAATCCAGGTGAGCAGGGGCTCAGAATACCTGGAAATCTGCCTGGACTCTCCATCCTCTCCATGGAGTGGAGAGTTTCAAGAGTTTTAAAAGTTTTAGGAAAAAAAATCTGCATAGAATACAACCAAGAGACACCAAGAAATGTTCAGTTTTTCAGTAACTGTTATTTTTCTATTTTTTTATTATTTATTATTTTTTGTTGTTTACAGCACCTCCTTATTTTTTTAAAAGCTTCAGCTTATAGACAAATGGGGGGCCATTCATGTAATATTGCCATGCCTATATATGACATTTACTACCAAAGATTGAAAGTGGTTTTGGGGGTACAATTTGAATTAAGCAAGCCCTCTGATAAAAATAATATTAAATGTTTATTATTTTAAAGCTGATTTGTTTCATCAGGAAAAAACAAAAGGCCAGACATGGTGGTTCATTCCTATAATTCCAGCACTTTGAGAGGCTAACGCAAGAGGATTACTTGAAGTCAAGAATTTGAGACCACACTAGACAATAAAAAAATTCATTGAGTGTGGTGGTGTGTGCCTGTAGTCCCAGCTATTCAGGGGACTGAGGCAGGAGAACTACTAGAACTCAGGAGTTCAAGCGTTTGGTGATCAATGATAGTGCCACTGCACTCCAGCCTGGGTAACAGTGCAAGACCCTAACTCTTAAAGGGAGACAGAGAGAACATACATTCACTTGTTGAAAGTCATTTTATCAACTGTCTATACAAGTAAGTTGATGTCTTTCAACCAAATTAAACAGGAGAGCAATTGTACTGGACATAAATTGAAGTGCATCAGAATTTCCAACAGAATGCCGTCAGCTATCTGTTCACTTTGATTCTGCCTCTTTGGAGCACTCTGTGTGATAAATAGGCATCTCTGAGGCAGGGATAAGAATATATTCTTTATATGTTCAGAACATGTAGCACAGAGAGTTGCACACAGTAGGCCCTCAGTAAATGTGTATTGAGTGAGTAAAGGGCAGAGTTGACTTTCTAACAGTCAGTTCCTCTACAGTTAGTAGTGGTAGAAGTAGTAACAGCAGTTGCAGTAGCAGCAGCAGCAGCAGCAGTGGAGGTAATAGTAGTAATGGTACTAGTAGTATATTTAAGATCTGGGTGGGAAAGGAGGTGGGGAGGGAGAGGAATCAGCCTACCTACATCACTCAGGGTTTTGTATAATAAAAATACAGAAAATTAGACCTCTTAGTGAGAGCTTTTGTTCAGGATAATGTTATAAATGATAGATACAGATATAGTGACTACAAATAATGACTGATATGTTCACAAAAAACTTTTGTGTGTGTATGTGAGCCCTTGTAAATCTGAGGGATTCCAAAGTCTACAAAATCTATCCTGATGTTTTATTATTGATAAATAATGACATGTAGTAAAACAGAAGATACCATCTATACATGGGCCAGGCTTTCTGTGAGTTTTTTATTGTACTTTGTTTGGTACATATTATAATAAAGAATAGTATATGTGTGTGAAGACAAAGTGATATATATAATTGGATAAATTAAAGCAAGGGAAATACTTTAAAGACAAGGGAGGGAAATGATGCTGGTTTTATAAGTATATAAACATAGAAGTCAAACCTTATGCAAATATTTCAAAGTGTATTGGATTGTTAGCCATAGTGTGCCAATAACATATGACATAACAGATGTGCTTCTAGTAGATGCTAAAAAAGTCTGTAACTTTGTACAGCTACATCCTCCATAGTTATTGGTTAATTATATCCATGCCTATTGATGGAAATCAGAGACTCCCACTTCCCCAGAGTTTCAATTATGGTAATTATATAGACAAGTTCAATTTATAGACAAGGTGAGTTCACTGTGTGCGTGCCCTCAACACCCACAGGGATATGTACATACTATTTAATAATTTAAGATCAAATATTTATGTGTTATATTAGAAATTTATCAAATTTGTAGCAAATTTTGAAAATATAAAATTACTTTTGTATTAATTCTTAAAAATTTTTCTGTTTTGCCTTTCCTTTTCTTTTTGTTCTTCTAAAATACTATTGAATTATTTTCAGAATCTTTGTATTATAAGGTTTAGTAAGAAGGATGAGAGTCAGGCAGAGAAACCTAAATAATGCCATTCATATTTGTAAATATACCTACTAAACTCTAACAATAATCCTTCATACAGCACTCAGGCATTTTAAAAAATTAAAAAGAATTATCATCTTATCTTGCTTTTGATTTGATATGCCAATCATATGTACATAATACTCTCACTATTTTAAATAACCACTTATGCTTTATTGTTACATATTGCCTTTTTAAAGGTCTGAAGTTAACAATGCTGGTACATTTTACAGCATGGGCACACAAAAATCTTCTTGATCTGAAATTGAAGTAAGTTGAGATGGAAATGATTGAACAGGCTGCTAGTGATTAGAGAATGTGCTCACTGCTTGAAGTGTTTCATAACTGTCTCTTTTTGACATCTGCACCAAAGGCAATGTCATTTGAAACAGCTTTATAGAACTGCCAGTTCCCTTCACAAACCTTTACTATTCAGCTTCATGTCATTATATATTCAAAAAAAGATGTTATTAAAAGCAGTCTGAGGCCAACTTTACCTAAAATCTAGCTGCAAATTTGGGATAACAGTATCATTATCTGCAACAAAAGACATGTTGTCTTTTATAAGAAGCAAATTATATACTCACCACAATATTTTATATCATTTAATTATGGAAAGTTTATGAATAACTTCATAATCTTTATGTGCATCTATTATACATATAGATACATGAGAAAGAGAGAGAGGTTAAAAATGTTATGTCGGCATATTGATACCCTTTGGACTGCTGCATAGTCAAACTTTTAATGTGAAGACTTGAATATATTAACTGTTTGTAGAAGTGTTCAATACCAGAGGGTCTCACAGGATGTACAAAGGTGAGGGATCCAGAAGATAAATGTGGCCTCAATGAACTAGAATAACCATTATAAGCACTGATAACTATAGGAAATAATTCCAAAGGTAGGAAGAGTATATGGTGCCTAATATATTTTATTTTCAGGGACCCTAATATTCTCACCCCTACAAAAAGCAGCTTTTCTATCATGCTTAAAGTTTCATATTTGATTTACCACTTTAAGTTAAGGTAGTGATATGACGTCAACTCTAATATATAAAACAAATCAAATTGCAGATGATAGTGCGAGAGCCCATCTGTACCTGCACCTATTTGTAGGTGGTTCAACCCAACTCCTACTTTCATCCCAACTGCCCAATGGGTACCTCTGCTAAGCCACAGGGTTCTAAAGAACTGCATGTGACATTGTCTCCAAAAGACTATGATTATATCTATATGTTTGATATCAAGAATTGTGGTCCAAACCAAGCCTAGTCTCCATTATCCTACTAGAGATGTGATCGTTATACTGAGAAATCTTTTGGAAATGAGACACAATGAAGAAAAGTTTGATGAATACTCAGAGAGACGTAAAGAGCGAAAAAAGGCCACAATTTGAAGATCTACACACATAAGGACATCTGTTTAACATGAGGCTTTGACTGAAGACTAGAATGTCTGGGGAGCAGCTTTGTTACATGTGTTTAACTGAGAAGGACAGAAATGCTGCCACTTCCTCCAGGGTCAGTCCTTTCTATAAAGCACAATATGTTCTGCATTTTTATGAAGAAAAAGAAAGAAACAACAATTAACATTTATCAAGTGCTTACTATGTGCCTAAAATTGTACCAAGTGATTTACTTAAATTATCTCATTTAGAGTTTGTGACAATAGGGATACTGCTTCTGTCTCCTTTTTGGAGAAAATAAAATTAAGAATGAAATAAGAGATTCTATTTACAGTTTCCTTAAAAAATTTAGATTCATTCTTCATGACTTGGAGATCCAAGACAATTGTTGCATTCTAATTTTTCTAATATTTCTATTCTGTTCTAATATTTCTTCTCTTACTAGTATTTTCAGCTGTTACAGGGAAATATTTGCTGATATGCTTCTGATTTATTTCTATTTAATCTTAGATAATTTTTTAAAAGGGATTTTTTGTTGTTAATTTTTTTGTTTTATCTCTCTTCATCTTAAGAGAAAACTGGATTTAAACACCAATAGACTGATTTGTGGTTATTGTTAGCAAAATCTCACACCTCTTTTTTCCAAGTCCTTCCCAAACCTAAAGTAACCAAAGATAACCTAACGGCTGTTTTAATGTATCTTTGTAGTTTGGTCAAAAGATACAACTATTTTACCTGGATTCATTTTGAGATAAAATACTGAAGGTTCTAGTCTCAATTTACTTACTTACTTGTGGCCAGGTCATTTAACTCTTTTGAGCCTTAGTTTTATCGGGTGGCTTAATTTCTGATAATAGTCCTTATTTTTCTGAAGAAATGGGGCTTGACTTAAAAATGCCATTTAAAATGTCTTAGGCTGGGGGCAGTGGCTCATGTCTATAATCCCAGCACTTTGGGAGGCCATGGCTGGCAAATCACCTGAGGTCAGCAGTTTGAGACCAGCCTGGTCAACTTTGGTGAAACCCCGTCTCTACTTAAAAATGCAAAAATTAGCCAGGCATGGTGGCAGGCGCCTGTAATCCCAGTTACTCGTGAGGCTGAGGCAGGAAATTCACTTGAACCCAGGATGTGAAGGTTGCAGTGAGCCAGATTGCACCACTGCACTCCAGCCTGGGTGACAGGGGAGACTTCCTCTCAAAATAAATAAATAAATAAATAAAATGTCAAAAAGTTACTTCCAGCATTAAAAGCTGTAATTTCATAATTTCACAGAGTTAACATTTAAAAATAAACTGATTCTAATAAAAGATGATTTGAAAACATGACTCTCACCTTATTACTCTCTGATATTCTCTCGCACTATTCTTTCTGTACTTTTAATCACCTGTGCTGTCAAGGAAAAGATAAGAAGTCTGGAATTCGGATTTGAGCTTTTACACTCATGTCGGGTGAAGCATGAGGACATAGTATCAATGAATGCAGACTTATAAAACATGAATAATAATGCCCACTTCCCAGGAGAGTTTGAAAGTAAAGTGAAATGAGCATGAGATATTACTTTATAAAATGTAAACTGCAATGTAAATGTAAGATTTTATTACCCCACTTGAAATTATAACTCGACCGATCAACATTTAATTTCCACTTCTGCTGTTATGGGTAATATTAAAATGCAGAATCTCTCTAACCAGCAGCAGCTTGGGGTCAGGAGATTAATTTGAGGCGAGCTCACTTATCCAGGAATTGCATAGACATTGTCACTGTGCAGTGGCCATGAGATCACTCAAAGCCATAGAAACATTATTCTTCATGTTTCTTTAAATTCATAAAGTTTAAACTTAGGTCATAGTGAAACTGACATTCTCAAGCTTGCTTGCTCCTTGCATTGAATGCTGGTCTTAGAAAACTAAATGCATAGCCACTCTTCCTTAGGAGGAAGTTATCTTATCTATACAAAATTCTAAAGTGCGGTGATCCAATACTCATCCAGTGATCTTTGCCACTAAGGACCCAGCCAGAGTAGGCTGGCTCTAAAGAGGACAGTACCCAAAATTTCTTATAATTATGTTTTTCATTCTTCACCCAATCTGAATCTCCTATAACTAGAAATAGAAACTACTCAATCCTTCAATTATGAGTAATATGTAAGTAAATTAAAGGAATCAGCATGGAATCTAGAAAAAAGATTCAAACAAAAAGCAGTAAAGAAGGAAAGGAATAAAGAAAAAGTGAAATAACTTGAATACCAGAAATCTACTTTTTCACAGTAGATGAAAATCATGGTCAAATGGCTGGCTATATATTATCCTATATGAAGCAAGAACTAAATAAAACTATGGAAGGCAAACTATGGAATTTGGGATTATATACTTACAGAACTTTGGGTATTATTCAATCTAATTTTAATATTTTAAACTTGAATTTCAATAGGTGGGGCTTGGGGGGTGGGATGAAGAGAAGAAATTAAAACCATCTTTGAAACAAGAAAAGAAGCAGTGCAAGGAGAAAAGACAAGGTTGGGGAAAAGTTAATATGAGAAATGGAGGTAAAAATGAGAAGAGTTAATAAAAAGTCTAAAAAGAGCTATAAAGGTAACAAAATAGAAGATAAGCAAAAAAAATAGAGTCAATATATGAAAAGCCCACATTTTCATGTAAAATTTTAGTTGATTTTAGATTTTAGTTTACTAAAGAAGTAAACTAATGAGATAAATAAATGGCAAATGTTTATACCTCTAGAAAATTTACCCCAAATTAAAGAAGCTTAAGCAACACAAAGACATATCACAAGAAAATTGCAATACTTGAAAGATCAACAAAGTATTTGAGTACCAGCCAGGCCCCAAATCAAATGCCTTATAACAGGAAAAAAAATAGTCTTGCTTCTGATTTCTCCGCAGAAACTTTCAACTCATACAAATGCAGTGGAATGAAATCTACAAAATTTTCAAGGAAAGAATGACCTAAGAATTTTATATTCAGCTTATCTATCATTTTATATATATATATATATATATATATATATATATATATATATATATATGCAACACGTAAGTATTTTTGAACAAGCAGAATTCCAGTATATTTTTCTCATAAGCCCTCTTTAGTGTCCTACTAGAAGAAAAATATCAGCCAACCAAGACAAAACTGAATAAATCATAATAAAATAACTGGTGGTGATTATTGTCCATATTTATCTTGGGACTAATATTTGAAATAACGTAGAAACTAAAGCCTGCAACATAATAAACAATGCTATATGCTCTGGTAGTACAACTAATAAAAATCGTGTAACAGAATGTGGCAGGGAAAAGGTATGGGGAATGGAAGTAAACTAAATTGCTGATTTTTCTCAATTTTAAGAGTGGGAGGATTGATCAGACCTATTATTTAGAAATAAAAATAAATTAGCAGATAGATAAGTATGTTTAAGTACACAAAGATAAGCAAACTCTAAGAAAAATAATGCAGTGACTGAAAGAGGAGGTGGAGGAAAGAGTGAGAAAAGAAAGAAATATGCTAATGCTGTTATTGTTCACAGAAGGAAATTCATAAATACAGAAAGAGGAGATTAACGGTATTCTTAAAAAAAAAAAAAGCACCATAACAAAAACTCAAATCATCTTCTTTATTAGAAATACACCATGAATGTATAGCAGGCATGCGCACCTATGCATGAACTTGTATGTGAAGCCAAGCAAACAGACTACAAAAGGTTTTTATAGACATGAAAAGAGAATTCATAAAATAACATAATAGAACTGACTTCCAACATGTCTACCAGATCGAGTCTAAAGTAGATAGACTAAGCTGTTAATCAAAATAAATACTTTCAAATTTAATCTCAACGTAAAATCCAACTTTATATATTATGCAAGAAAGTCCAAATGAACTGACTCAATGTCCACATACAAAAGAGAGACACAATTTTATCAACAAAAAAGAATAAGATCTGAATTTCCAACAAGGTTGAATTTAGGCAAAAAGGTGTTATGTGAAAAATTCTAATACGGGTACTTTATAATGCTAGAGAATGCAAATCACAGTAGAGAGTTATACACCAAATAACACACAAAAATGTTCAATCACATAGGGAAATAATCAAATCCTGAAAATACCAAATAAAATTTTCATGACGATATCAATGCTGATGGAGGCGTTTAAAATAAAAGCTTTTTACTTCCTGAATAAATTAGAAGCTGTACATATTGCATTCATCAGCACTTTTTTGGTTGCAAGAAACAAAACTTCTATTTAAGCAAACTTAGGCTAAAAGCAGCATTCCTTAGAAAACGCACATAACTGTGGCTGGGCTGCACTGAAAACAAGAACCAAAACTGATATGCTGCAAGCAGAAACTTTGTCTCATTGCTGTTTGTCTTCCTTTTCTGCTGAGCACATTCTTCCACAAAGTGGGTAGCCTTACTGGCAGCTACCTAAGGGCCCCACATTTCCTCTAACAGAGAGGAACTGAATTGCTCGTTTTGAATTCCTAACCAAGAGTACTCAGTAGCCCGGTTTTACTGGAGTGCCCTCCGTCCTAGGCCAGTCAACTATGGCCAGGGGAGACTGTGGCCTCCTCGGTGTAGGTTTCCAAGTGAAAACCATCACTTTGAACAGAAGAGTGAGGAGGATTAAAAGGTGGCTCTTTCAATTTGTCTATTTGATTCCACTAATTAGAGCAGGCAGGCAACTTCCTAAAAAAGGTGAACATAATTCTGGGCAGAATAAACAACAGGTATATTATGAACCTTCAAAATGCTTATAGCTGACAATATTTATCAGAAGTGAACACTGAAAATAATTTAAATGTTTAACACAAGTAGTATGTCCATTCAATGTCAGTGACAAATTGCTTATAAAGAGTCCATCATTACAGGAAAAGTATTTTGTTATAAAGTTGTTGAAAAATAAAAACATAATTTTTTAAATTACTAAATTTGATGCATCAAAAATACTAGAAGATGCATTAAAATCAGTGGTTTACTTTATGTTTTTCTTTTCCTACACTAAATATATAATACTTTTATGACAGAATAAAGAATACTCTTTTTTATAGAAAAAAAGAATGTTTACCTTTGCCAATTCTTCCTTCCCTCGTGTATCTGGGAGAGGCCTAGTTGAGGTCATAATTATACCATAGGAAAAGATTTTCTCATAAGAGTAATCTAAGAATCATATTATCACAGCCATATGAAAGATATGAAGATGAAAGGATATCCTCTCTGTATTCATATTTCTATATTTTTTATGTAGGACCATAATGTTATGATAATAATTGCAAAGTACATTATTGAAGGATCCAAAGGGTCAGAGGGGTAGAGAAGGGCGCACATTACCAGAGTTGTCAGATGGATGCAAATTCCTTAAACCCTAAAAGAAAATGGTCTTCACTATTCTAAGTAGCTTAAATACGTAATAAATAGAAATTGTGATATGATTGGAAAATTGAGATTTAAATGCAGCATGAACAGAGTGCAAGTGCTGTGAATTTAAACACCTTTCTTAGTGTGAAATCTTCTTGTTAAGTGATTCCCTGTTGTGACCTGTACCTTCCGTGCTGCTTATTTAATGAGGAAGTCTTTGAAGAGCGTGTGACATCTTTCTAAGACGAAAGGCTTAATGCGAAAGCATCCTTTCGGGGTATTTAGTGTGTCTCTTTTAGAATGGTTGCTAATTCTTGGACCAGTTTCTGCGATCAGCAGGCATATAATCTTGCAGCTAGCACTCTGCAGTTTATTCCTTTTTGTTGTTGTTTTTTCACCTCTATCACAGCCTTGACTTGGCCCTGGCCAGGAAACAGGCAGGTACACAAGATATCTCAGCCTCCAGGACAGTGATAATTGGAAGAAACACATAAGGCAGGCTTATTGAGAAAAGATGTAAAGCAAGAGTTTTAAAAACGATTCTAATTTATTCTAACTAGAACCCCAGCAATGTAAGCAAAATAATTAAAACAAACAAACAAAAAATCATACTCAAATAGAAGAGAATGATAGAGCAACGTCTGATCCAGAGAGGCAGCTAAGAAATATTCCAGTCACTCTTTTCCATATTTTTCTAGTAGTAAACACATGTACATAAACACAGTATTTACCTATCTATCCATCACACATATTTGCCCACATATAATTATGGCTGCAGGTAGGTTTGTATGTGTATGCATGTTGTGTGTTTATGTATAAAAGTCCTTCAAAATGAGAAAATTGTTTTCCATGTGCAAAGTTTAGTATTTTATATGAAAGGACTTCTTTTTTTTTTTTACTTTTTTCATCCCAAACAAATAGGCAAACACCAAGAACTAGAAGTAAGACTTCTAACTCCTAATTCTCTCTGTTTATATAACAATAAAAATTAGCCTTCTGTCTCTTTGATGAATGTCTTTGACCTTAACCAGCAAGCAAGAATCAAT
The DNA here is from genome assembly GCA_031835075.1 of Saguinus oedipus. Taxonomy (NCBI): domain Eukaryota; kingdom Metazoa; phylum Chordata; class Mammalia; order Primates; family Cebidae; genus Saguinus; species Saguinus oedipus. The sequence continues at coordinate 90,087,402 of CM063184.1, read as the reverse complement.
ACCTATTTCTGTAGATATTTATTTAAAGATTTGATTAGAAGCAATTAAAAAGGCATAGAAGGCACCTTTTTATCCACTTTATTCACCCGCTGTTAACTTCTCCACTGTAAACAAAAATCTATATTCATTTTTCTTAAAAAAATAACCTACATATTATCTCTCTTGAGAATTCAAGCCTACACATTTTTCACTTACCTCATTTTACTAAAGTATATGCAACCACTATAATTAACCTAAATGCTTTACATGATTATGAACTATTGGTACATTCAATTTAAGGAACAGAGGAACTTAAAATAGAGGGTTATCTTTATGCTTAAGGTTACCTAGATTTTTTTTTTTTTTGGTATTACTTATTGTCCCCTGATATTATGCAGGTCACACATACATATGCATACACATGTACCAGATCTTTGCCACCATGAAATATACAAAATTAAAAAAAAATTATAGGCAGTTAGCCATTATAGCTTTACTGGTCTAAGTTGTCCTGAAGAGAATATTCTCATGGCCTCAGGATCTGTAAGTCAGAATACATCCTTGGGATCCTAGGAGTCCTGAGGATTCCAAAGATGAGGGTGGGGATAGATAGCTGAGAGTTTCTGTCTTTACTTGTTTCCCATTTTATTTGTTTTAATATGTATCTCCTAATAAATTTCAGGTAACTAGATGCTATATAACATATAATATTTCATTTAATATTTGCAATAGCCGTAAAGTTTGGCATTATTATTCTCATTTTTTCAGATGTAGCAATCAAGACAAAGTAAAAAGCCTAAAGTCATAGAGTCAACTGTGGCCAGAGCTTACCTGGGTTCTGCAGACTTTCATTTGTGTAGATTTAAATTTAGGTTTAAAAAAAATACAAACAGGTGATAAATTCATGTAACGTTTTTAGGTGATTGCTTGCCTTCCATTTGTGTATTCTTTTCTACATTTTAGGGACCTATTTCAGTTACCTATTAGTCAATTTGGTAATCAAAATCCAATGATGTTGAGTAAAATCAGGTATCATTGATTTCAAAATATTTAGAATTAAGATCTGGAGATAAAACATAATTACTTAAAGTTGAATAATGGTATGAAAATAATTCAAAACATTTTTAAATGTCAGAGACATTGACTTTGTCATTAATTAGCAATTTAATTATATGGGTAATCAAGGTCATAGGAGTTTGACTTTAGAGTCAAGATTTAATATTTTTACTATCTTTATGCAAATTCAATTCATTCATTCATTCAATGTTTTTGCTCACCCACTATGTTTCAGGAACCTAATATGCGGTTTGGAGATGGCCATTAATGTAAGACAGGCCCTGTCTACAAAGAATTTACAATCCATGAATTTGTCTCTGTGATTTTATAATATAATATGAGAAGTTCTATGATTGCTTTATGTCACCAATCTAGACATGGGAAATTCTGACAACAAAATAGCTGTCAATGTTTGTGTACTTATCCAGATGCAATCACCAGCTAAACACCTTCCCATGTAGCATACTGATTGCCTTTAGCTGAATATTCCTGTATTATCATATTCTAATGTCTTGACTTCTGCTACTTACTAAACAGGGAATTTTTCTCCTTCCATCTTTAATAATCAAAATCCTACATTGTCCTAAAACAAACAATGTCAACCATCTCATAGTAATGTAAACTGTTACAATCTTTCTGGAAAGGTGTTAGTCAACATACTATTCAAGGGCCTAGAGAATGTTTATAAACTTTGACCCACTTTCAGAGATTGTAAGGAAATAAAGAAATGTGTGTAAATATGTGAATCATAATAATATACATGACAGTGCAAAACTGAAAAAACTTAAATACAATGTGAAGATAAATCATCTTACCTTCTAGTACCATTGTCGGTGCACTTACTTTTTATTTAAGTTAAATTCTATTTTAAGCCACGGGAGAAAAGGAAGACAGAAAGAGAAATAATTTAAGTAGTGATGTTCATGCAGCTCAACTCATAGCCTTCTACTATAGACTGAACATCTATGTTGCTGCCAAAAGTCATACTTTGAAACCCTAATCCCCAGTTATATCAAGATGGTTCCTTGGGAGGTAATTAGGTCATGAGGGTGGAGCCTTCATGATGGGATTAGCATACTTACACAAAGAAACAAGAGCATGCTTGCTTGCTTCCTTCCTCTCTCTTCCTCTTTCTTTTTGCACTTCTGCCCCATGCCACTCCCCACCACCAGGAGAAAACCAGGAAGAGACCTTACTAGGAAAAAAATCAGCCAGTACCTTGACCTTAGACTTCCCAGCCACCAGAACTGTAAGAAATTACTGTCTTTTGTTTATAAGCCACCCAATCTATGGTATCCTGATGTAGCAGTGCAAACGGAGACACTCTATATCTATATAAATTTATGTGTCAGAGAAAATGTAATTTGGGAAATAATTTTCTCTCATTTGGTAATCTTCCTCTAAGTCATGGGGTAAGATCTTCTTACTCAATGAATGTAATTTTATGGGCATTATTATATATTTAACCACTGAACTCATCTGGTATTCATTCAAAGAAACAGTAATCAGGAATAAATTTTATTTTAGGTGACTTCTGTCTTACTTTTTAAAAATGTATTTATTTAGAGACAGGGTCTCATTCTATCACCCAGGCTGGAATGAAGTGGAGCCATCACAGCTCACTGTAACCTCAAACTCCTGGGCTCAAACAATTCTTTCACTATGACTTCCCAGAGCACTTAAGTTAAGGCATGAGCCACCATGTCCAGACTGTCTTACTTTTTAAGTTGTTGCCTTTACAAATGATACAACACCACAGAACACTAACATGATTAAATAGTATTCAGGCATTAAAATAGTATATATAGAGAAAAAGAATTCATAAAAATATATCAAAATTTATATATTATTGGGTAAGAAAAGAATTTTCCATACATGAGGTTAAGGCAAAAAGCCACAAGAGGAAATATTTGACTGCATAAAAATAAAATGAAATTATTACATCAAATTACAATAAAATTTTAAATTATGCAATTAATTGTGAAAAATATATATATAATTAAATGGTTATTGTTCCCAAAATATAAAGAGCTTTGACAAGTTAATAAGAAAAATCATGTACTCTGTTTAAAAAACACGTAAATAATAGGAATAGCCATCCACAAAAACATCTACACAAATGATTAGGAAACAGGGAGAATGTAATTATTATAACATTACTGATATTTATTTTTAATGAGAAAAGTAAAAATTATCCATTTTTAAATGATATCATACAATGTTAGTGAAGGTATGTTACAAGTATCACATGCAAACTTGCTGAAAGAAATGCAGTTTTTGAGGTCAACTTCTCAAGGACTAGCAAAAGTTTAAAATGTTCATAGGCATTGATTCAATAATTTCATGACTATGACGATTTGTGCTCAGGAAATAGCAAGGACATGCAACAAAGTTTGGCTATTTATCTTCCTAACCTATTGTTGTAATATAAAAAAATTGAGAAGAGGGGAAACTCTAATGTCCAAGAATAGCAGCTTTCTTGTGTAAATGACGTATCCAAAAGATGGATGAATACATGAACTTTAAAATTCAGTTTGAAAATAGTGTTTAATCTTATTAACATATTGTTAAATGAGAAAATATTTTCATAAAATAATTTTTTACTTTAATTATTTAATGAATCTATGGTATGTTCCTGACACTCTCCTAGCTGCTGGGGATATACAAGTTAAAGAAAATGAACAAACAAATTTCCTATATTCACAAAGTTTACATTTCTTATGGGAGAAGACAGACAATAAATAGTTGTTAAATACACGACTACAGACTAGATACACAGACGGATAGATGATAGATAGATAGAGCTAGTAGGGGTAAAAAACAAAAGCAGAGTAAGATTAGAGTAAGTGGAGGATATAGGAATTGGGAAGCCCTCTGTTGTTTGTTTTTGATGGAGAGTGGTGCAAAAGCTGAGTGTGCTTCAGGAACAGCACAAGTAGGCAGTGAACGGTAGGGTGAGAGAGCACATCCAGTTGTGATACAGGATTTTTTGCTACTTAGTTCAGCTAAAATCCAGATTCTTGTCTCACAATCAGGAAAAATTAGGCAAGCAGACACATTGAAAAGTGAGGAAAGCAGAATTCCTTTTTAAAAGCTCTCAGCAAAAAAAAAAAAAAGAGAGGGTCCTGCCAACAGGTTTCCACCTCGCAGGTTCAATACCAAGCCAACACAGGGGAGCTGAAGAGGCCAGGCTCCTCCCCCACTGCATAAGGTGGGAATCTCCTATGGCTCCACCTCATTCTCCCAGTACACAGGTGGGCCCTTAGGATGAGCCACTCCACATTGACTTATTTCCCTTACTGTGCATGTGTTAGAGATGGAATTGTTCACCATTGGCATGCTTAGGCAAGTCCCCTGTTCACAATAACCTAGGTGACATTTGGCTGTCTCCCGTCTCTATCAGTTGGGACTTCTAGACCTTGGTACATCTCCTTTTCCCTTTCATAACTTTCCTACTAGCTATTTTCTAACAGAGTAAGCAGTCTCCTCAATGTATTTCTTTCTCTAGCTATACCAGTGGGTCTTTCTCTCTCTCTTTTTTAAACATTTTTTTCTATTCCTTCTGTTTTGAAAGTACTGTAATGCTAAAGTGTTAATACTTTAGAGTACTTCGTGTGTGTAGGAAACCTAATTTCTCTTGTATTTTCTGAGCCAGCATGATCCCTAGATACGTTTTAATTCTTTAAATTATTTTCTTAATCTTTTTACTTTAAAATTAACTTATTGACTTTTTCTCATCCTCAATCTAAAAGGATTGTATATTTTCTGTATAATTACGCTCATCATTGCTTTGTATCTGCCCATTAAAAAAAAAAAAAACCCTCATCTTTCTGTTATTGAGGCCATTCTCAGTGTTGCTGAAATCTAAATTCGTGGTCAGAATCCATGAAATGAACAGATCCAGAGCCAGCTCAGTAAATCTCTATATGAAGAGGGTTCCTAGGTCTGTGGAGAAGCCACTGGAATCCAAGAGTTTATAATTATTGCAGTTGTCCCTGTGAACCCTGAAAATATAGGTATGGTGTTGGAGGAAGTCAAGCATTTGTAATTAGAAAAAACAGAGAATCAGGAGGTCTCTAAAGGAAGCTGGGTACCCTTCTAAAAGATTAGGTGTAGTCTATTAACTAACTGATAGTTTCCAAGCAGGAGATTGGTTTCAAATCTGAGTCATAGAAAAGTAATTCTGGTGACAGTGTGAAGAATGGCTTGGAAGAGAAATTTTAGGACAGAGACATTCACTGGCATTTCAATGTAGACAATGAGGTATAGATCATATGAGAGGAAATGGGATCTGGGGTGGTAAGAAAATGGAGCACACAGAAGTGGGTGACCTTGATCCATGAGAGTAGATAACAAATGATTGTTCTTCACAATAGAATAAACACAGAACTTCATTTCATTAATTTGCTGCCTTCCCCTTGCTGCATACATTAGCACTGCTACCTATTTATGACAATGTATGCACATGGGCAAACCGATGCCCCATTCCTGTCTCACTTAGAAGTGATCCCTAATCTTGTTTCCCCTGTCAATCAGAAGCTTCTCCCAGAACTTAGTCCTATAGCTTGAAACCCTTCTACACTTAAGCTCTCAATCTCAGGCCTGACAAACATTTCACTTTCCATAGAACTCCTTCAGCTTGAGAGATAGCCTGAGTCTGGAATGAAAGCTAGAAGGATCTCATACCTCCTGGTATAAAAGTAGAAATAGCCTAATCAAAACTGAGTCAAAATCTCAGCTCTGCCATTTACTCACTGACGTTAAGCTACATCTATTAGCTTCAGTCTTTTTCTGCAATATGGTGTTCCTAATGGATAACTGAGAGGCTTATTGAGAAGATTAAATGAGGTAATTTGTAAAACACTCAGAATAATAAATAGCACACAACAACCACTCAATAAGTGTTAGCCGGATATAATAATAGTAAGAACAGTAGTCATATTGTTGTCATAGCACTGTTGTTATCCATTATTACTATGTGTATTCAGAAACGGGGTTTTATCACTACACTGAGAACTCATGCCATGGCAATAGAAAATTTGATTAAAGCAGTAATAATAATTAATTTTGTAATAACTAGAGCTCTCTTTACTGAGAATATGAGTGGCTTAACCCATTAGCAAAATACCACATTCTTATATTTGTAGGGGAGGAAAAGCTTTTCTTGTACCTGCTTAGATCCCATGGTTGGGTCTGATAATTAAACTAAAAAAATTAACAGGAGAAAAGCATACAAGTTTTATTTGATGTTATTATTTTTACATATATACAGAAGCCTATATAAGAAATGAAAATCCAAAGAAGCAGATAGGCCGTAAAGCTTCTACAAGCTTCTAATAGAGAATGACAGTCTGTGGAGATGTGAGAGGACAAAGTGAGAATGCGTTTGGATTAGAGGTGGTAATTGTAGGAAAGTGACTAGCAAATATATGAGGAAAGCTAACAAATCACAAGGGTTATTTTAGTAGGTTTGTTCATATCAACCTACTAAATAAGGTTAAGGTGATTAGATTGTTTTCTTCCTCCTGGTACCTGAGGACGCTTTTCTCATGAGTAATTTTATGCTCTGCCTTTAGGTAGAAATGGAAAGCTCAGAGAGCTGTTTTGCATCTACTGTTTCTCAGTTGCCTTCAGCTCGAAATAATCAACATGCCAAAGTACCGTATTATGGGTGGCATGTTCTGATGCCTTTCATGTTTAACTGGATAAAAATAGAACATGTTTAACTGGATAAAATTAGAAGAAAAATAAGTATAATAAAAGAATGATAAAATATAAGATGCTTAAAATTTACTATTATACTTGAGTAGGATTCTCTACTTTGCTGCTATTTGTTTTTTTATCATTACACTTAACCCTATACTGATAACAGCCTTACTTTGTATTTGTGACTCCTGGAGTAATAAACTAACTCATTAGGTTAGAGACTCAGGTATTGGCAACACTTCAGGCCAAGCCTGGATCAGAAAAAAGCTTTGACAAAGATGATTTAAGATTCTGAAACAAAAAAATCTGAATCCCCTTTCTACCAGTTCCATTCCTCTCCCACTATACTAACATAAAATCAATCACAACTTTTCTTTCTTCTTTTTTTTTTTCAGTTTGAAGTGGCTGATTTATCTGTGATGTTTATGTTTCTTAACTGATCTTTTTTTTCAATTGCATTTTAGGTTTTGGGGTACATGTGAAGACCATGCAGGATTGTTGCATAGGTACACACAAGGCAGTGTGGTTTGCTGCCTTCCTCCCCATCACCTATATCTGGCATTTCTCCCCATGTTATCCCTCCTAACTCCCCATCTCCCGCTGTCCCTCCCCTGGTTCCCCCTACAGACCCCAGTGTGTGATGCTTGCCTCCTGTGTCCATGTGTTCTCATTGTTTCACCTATGAGTGAAAACACACGGTGTTTGATTTTCTGTTCTTGTGTCAGTTTGCTGAGAATGATGGTTTCCAGGATCATCCATGTCCCGACAAAGGACATGAACTCATTGTTTTTGATGGCTGCATAATATTCCATGGTGTATATGTGCCACATTTTCCCAGTCCAGTCTATCATCGATGGGCATTTGGGTTGGTTCCAGGTCTTTGCTATTGTAAACAGTGCTGCAATGAACATTCGTGTGCATGTGTCCTTATAGTAGAACGATTTATACTCCTTTGGATATATACCCAGTAATGGCATTGCTGGGTCAAATGGAATTTCTATTTCCAGGTCCTTGAGGAATCGCCACACTGTCTTCCACAATGGTTGAACTAATACAATTTAAGTTCTTAACTACATGAACTCTGTGGTTCATGTAGCTCATCTTTGTGATCTTTACTATCTAATCTTAAACATGGATTAATTTGTTTCAACATCTCAGCACTCCATTCCGAATCTCAAACCTCCTTAATTTATATATATATATACATACACACACACACATATATTTATTTTACTTTCTATACTTTCTTTACAAAAGATATCCAAATACTGGGTTTGTGTGTGTGTTTCTTTTAAGCAGGCAATTAACTCAACTAACTAGAATAAAGGAGCAAAGGAAATGCAAACGGATGGTCCTTCAAAGCATTCTGTTTTAAGAAGCCCATTCTCAGAGAATGAAAGAAGAAATATACTAAAAATTCCTTCAACTGATAAGCAACATCAGTAAAGTTTCAGGATACAAAATCAATATGCAAAAATCGCTAGCATTCCTATACACCAACAAAATTCCAGCCAAGAGCCAAACCAGGAATGCAATCCCATTCACAACTGGCATGAAAATAATAAAATACCTTGGAATATAGCTAACAAGGGAGGTGAAAGATCTCTACCAGGAGAACTATAAATCACTGCTCAAAAAAATCAGAGATGACACAAACAATGGAACAATATTCCATGCTCATGGATAGGAGGAATCAATATCATTCAAATGGTCATACTGCTCAAAGCAGTTGACAGATTCAAAGCTATTTCTATCAAACTACCAATGATTTTCTTCACAGAACTAGTAAAAACAATCTTAAAAGTCATATAGAATCAACAAAAGAGCCTGAAAAGAGACGTAAGCAAAAACAGCAAACCTGGAAGCATTATACTACTGACTTTAAAATATGCTACAAGGCTACAGTAACCAAAAGAGCATGGTACTGATACAAAAACAGAAACATAGACCAATGGAACAGAACAGAGGGCCCAGAAACAAGGCTACATGCCTACAACTATCTGATCTTTAACAAAGCAGACAAAATCAAGCAATGGGGAAAGGGCTCCTGATTCAATAAATGGTGCTGAGATAACTGGCTAGCCATATGCAGAAGATTAAAATGAGACCCCTTTCTTACACCATATGCAAAAATCAACCCAAGGTGAATTAAAGACAAGTTAAACCCAAAACTATAAAAACCATGAAAGACAACCTAGGCAATACCATTCTGAACATAAGAACAGGCGGATTTCGTGATGAAGACACCAAAGCCAATCCCAACACAAACAAAAATCGATAAATGGGATCTAATTAAACTTAAGAGCTTCTGCATAGCAAAAGAGACTATCAACAGAATAAACAGACACCCTACAGAACGGGAGAAAATTTTTGCAAACTATGCATCTCACAAAGGTCAAACATTCAGCATCTATAAGAAAGTTAAACAAATTTACAAAAAGAACACAAATAAACCCATTAAACAGTGGGCTAATGACATGAACAGACACTTTTCAAAATAAGACATATATAAGACCAATAATAAGCATATAAAACAAACTCGTTATTACTGATCATTAGAGAAGTGTGATCAAAACCACAAAAAGATATTATCTCACAACAGATTAGTTATTATTAAAAAGTCAAAAAATAATAAACGCTGGTAACGTAGACAAAAAGGAATGCTTATACACTATTGGTGGGAGTGTAAATTAGTTCAACCATTGTGAAAAGCAGTGTGGTGATTCTTCAAAGGACAATCCCATTATTGGATATATCCACAAAGGAATATAAATCATTCTATCATAAAGACAAATGCACAAACTTTTTTTTAAATTGCATTTTAGGTTTTGGGGTACATGTGAAGAACATGCAAGATAGTTGCATAGGTACACACGTGGCAGTGTGTTTTGCTGCCTTCCTCCCCTTCAGCTATATCTGGCATTTCTCCCCATGCTATCTCTCTCCAGCTCCCCACCCCCTGCTGTCTCTCCCCAATTCCCCCCAACAGACCCCAGTGTGTAGTGCTCCCCTCCCTGTGTCCATGTGTTCTCATTGTTCAACACCCGCCTATGAGTGAGAACATGCAGTATTTCATTTTCTGTTCTTGTGTCAGTTTGCTGAGAATGATGTTCTCCAGGTTCATCCATGTCCCTACAAAGGACACAAACTCATTATTTTTGATTGCTGCATAATATTCCATGGTGTATATGTGCCACATTTTCCCTGTCCAGTCTATCATCGATGGGCATTTGGGTTGATTCCAGGTCTTTGCTATTGTAAACAGTGCTGCAATGAACATTTGCACACACGTTAATTGCAGCATTATTTACAATAGCAAAGACATGAAATCAGCCTAAATGGTAGACTGTATAAGAATCAACCATCCATGGTAGACTGCATAAAGAAAATATGGTACATTTATACCATGGAATACTAGGCAGCCATAAAAATAAGATCATTTCGTTTTCAGGAACATGGATAGAGCTAGAAGCCATTATCCTTAGTAAATTAATGCAGGAACAGAAAACAAAATACCACATGTTCTCATTTATAAATAGAAACTAAATGATAAGAACTCATGTACACAAAGATGGAAACAACAGAAATTGGGGCCTACTTAAGGATGAAGATGGGAGGAGGGAGATAATTGGGAAAAAAATAACTATTGGGTACTAGACTTAGTACCTGGGTGATGAAATAATCTGTTCCATAAACCCCCATGATGTGAATTTACCTATAACAAACCGACAAATGTACCAATGAACCTAAAATAAAAGTTTTAAAAAAGGTTACCTGCCCCTCTGAGTTCACTGCTATTTTAATTACAGAATTCTTTATAGTTATTAAGATTTTAAGTCAACAAACAAGCATTTTCATTTCCAAAAAAAATGTTGAAAATAATTAGTCTGCTTTTAAAGGAAAGTCTAGCTGTTCTACAGAGGTTCAGCTTTTTCATTAGTCTTAACAAGGCCAGATTCAGGTAAATCCCATGCTGTCACTGCCAGCAATATGGTCCAATGAAGAGGGTTACATCTGGAAACAGACTCACTAACCTGGGAGGGGTTGGATTATGAGGAAAAAATAAGTAAGAACAGTTTTTGCTACCTTGAAAACAGTGTACCAGGTCATCTATCTTGTGAGGAAGTTATGAAATAAAAGATCAGCTGTAGTCTCTTCTAAAAGCAATTTGATTTGCTGGTTATCATCATTTTAGGAGAATGCCCCTAATGTGATATATAGTACAGTTCTAATCCCAAAGGGAAAGAATGATGCCAGTCTTTTTGGGATGCGTGGTTAGAATTCTGGAACTTCAGCAAAATTAACCTATGAACATAAATTAAAAAAAAGCACAAATATTCAAAGTAATGAAGACCACAGCACAAGGACAAGATGCTATTAAAAATAGGAATAATTCAGAGAACACAGAAAGAGATTCTAGGAATTAAGCATTTGGTAAATGAATCACAAAGCCCAAGGTTGGAAAATAATAGTGAAAAAAAGTTGCCAGAGAGAAGGCTAAGAGTACAAGAAAAAAAAAAAAACAGGATAGAAAAGGTTTAAAAAAATTAATTCATCACATCTTAACATCCAAATAAGAGTTTCAAAGCAGACAGAATCAAAGAGAAAATTATCAAAAGACATCAGGAAAATTTCCCAGAACTGTTTAGCATGTGCTCTGATTGAAAGCATACAGCAAGTTACCATGCAATGAATGAACACCAATGACAAAGAGAAGATTTAAAAAGCTTTTACACTGAGAACCAAAAGGGAATTTATATAAGAATGTGACAATTCGAACAAAGTTAACATCACAACAGTAGTACTGGAAGTGAGAAGATACTGCTCTGATTACTTCAAAATTTTGAGGAGAAAATGATTTTCAGCTTAGAATTCTAAACTCAGCTAAATCATCGGTTAAGTGTAGATAAAATATTTACTGATACATAAGCTTTTTTAGGAAGATAAATGAAAAAACTTTCCAGATATTTTTTTCTCAGGAAGTTAGTGGCAGATCTGCTATACCAAAACTAGGGCATAAGCAAACTAAAAAGGAACACATTTCTTTCAGGAAATGGGGTGAAGTGATCCACAGAGGATCGCACCAGGCAAACAAAAGTCACTTAGTCCAGGGTAAAGCAGTCACAGGACCTAGCAGATACTTCTTCAAACAGAAGAAACTATTGAAATACCTAATCTATGTAACTATTTTGAGAGAATATTTAAACAAATTGGAGGAGAGTTTCAGGCTGAATTAGTGACTACTACATTAAAAACTAAAGAAGCAGAAACATGGCAAGTATTAAAGAACATACTGTGTTCCGTGGTTTAGTTACAAATAATATTTCATAATCAATATAGAAACACTCATACTGACCTACTCCCAAATTAACATGCAGCTGTCTTCAAAGGATAGGAAGATTAGGGGTGTTTCTATGTGGTGGTGGGAGCAGAGTGGTGGAAGTGGTAATGAAGGGTAAAAGATAGCTATTTCCTAACAGGAAGTAGTTTTCTGTTTCTGTGTATGAAATTACCACACATCTGCCCCTTCTGCATAACTTACCAACTGTCTCAAGAAAAATATCATAACAACCATTTATTATTGATTAGTTTCTGCCAGAAGTCAAACTAAGCTGGGACCTCTGCTCAGAGTCTCACAAACCTGCGATCAAGATATTCACTGTGCTGCATTCCCATCTGAAGAATGAGGATGGAAGGATCCACTTCTAAGATCTCTCAAGTTGTTGACAGAATTTATTATGTTGTTGCAGCTGCAGAATTCAAGACAGCTTTATTTTTTTAATGCACCATGCATGCACATAACACACACACACACACACACACACACACACACACACACACACACACACACACACACACGGAGAGATAGAAGTGTTCCAGTCACTTGCTTTTAGACTTTCTTTTCAGAGTCTTTTCTGATAAGGCCAGGCCCACCTAGGACAATCTTCCTTTTAGATAACAAAGACAACTCAAGAGGGGCTTTAACTACCTCTGCAAAATCCCCTCACTTTGGCTATCTAATGTAACAAGCTCACAGGAGTGATGCTCCATAAACCTTGCCATATTCTGTTGGTTAGAAGTGAGTTCCACATCCCTCCCAACTCAAAAGGAAAGGATCACACAAGGGTACAGATGCTTGGGGGCAGGAATCATGAGTGCTATGTAGGAATTCTTCCTCCTACAGTAAGTAATTGCTAAAACTATAAAATCAAAAGGCAATATAGTTGTGTGGGTGTTTCAATATGGAGGCAATATCTAAAGAATCAGCTACAATGTACGAAAGTAGTTGTCGATATAGAGACGTACATAGAACAAGGTTAATTAATTTTGTAATTATTTGGCTCTTTATACTATGTGCATGCCTATGTTGTTTCATTTTAATTGGATTCTTTTTATCAAATAATTGTAATGTGGTACTTGTATAGAAGATGCTTAAAGTTTTCTCAAATAATATAAAGTAATGAGAGAAAAAAAAAAAAAAAAGAGTGGGAGTGTGGAAAGAAATTCCTTAGAAAAGATGGGAGTTTTTGTTGACTGTGAACTCCAAATAAGTAATGATGTATTGTTGCTATAAAAAAAGTTAGATACAATCTCAGGCTTCCATTCATAAAAATATGAATAAATGGGAAAAATAATTGTCCTACATTATCTTTCACTGAAAATTCCATATTTGAAATTGTATTCATTTCTAGGTCCCTAATTTAATTCTATTTTTCTATTACTGTAACATTGATGGTTTATTTTTCTTAGGGAATCAATATGTGGTCTCCATAAAAATGTTAGAAAATAGTAAAAAGGGTAAAATATGCAAACAATACTTGAAAACAAATGTCACAAACATTTTGGTGCTGATCTTTTAAGCTCTTTTCTCCATGTAGATATATGTATATTGTATACATATACAATATACATAGTTTGGATGCTGCTTTTTTAACTTAGCGTATTTTATAATATTTCTATTTCCAGCCATGGTAAAGAAACATGGAGCAAAGAAACCCTCATTTGTAAAACAACCAAAAACCAGACAATGTATATGAGACAACAGCCATGATTTTGATGGCAGGCAAGAAGAAACAGTGATCCGTGAGAGATAGAAAACAAACAGGAAACAAACGTGCAAGCCCTGTGATTGAGGATTCTACTGAGTAGAGAAAAGTTCAAAGCCACAGAACAAGGAAGAGGAACTCAGGAAGAACCTGGTGATTCTTTGAATGTAACTGAGAGTTCTATGAATCTGAGAAGCACAAGCAGCTGGAACTTTGGGGGCAGGATTTTAGAGAAGTGTTCTTGAGAAAAGAGAACGACATATAAAGAGAACTCTGGTGATTTTCAGAGGTGCCCCTAGAATATTTGGCTGAATACAAAACTGTGAGCCATAGAAAATTCTAGGACTAGGTGGCTTTGTTCATAATGCTGTCAAACATTTAAAGAAAAAAAATAATAATATAAACCCTACTAAAATTTTTCTATTACATAAAAAATAAATATATGCCAACTTATATTATGGGCCAGCATTACCATAAAAAGAAAATAAAACTACAAACAAATTCTCTCTCATAAACACAGATGCAGAATTCACTTTGTGAACTTGGCAAATCACATTCAGAAACATTTTATTTATTTATTATTTTGTTAAATTTCTAACAATTTCAACTTTTATTTTAGATTCAGGGAGTATATATGTAGATTTGTTATACAAATTATCCCATCATTCAGGTAGCGAGCACAGTACCCAATAGGCAGTTTTTTAGCCCTTACCCTCTCCCACCCCTCAATAGTCCTCAGTGCCTATTGTTCTCATCTTTTTGTCCATATGTACCTAAGGTTTAGTTCCCACTTATAAGTGATAACATGATATTTTTCTGTTACTATGTCAATTCACATAGGATGCTGGCCTGCAGCTGCATTCACAATGTGACTGCAAATGACATGATTTTGTTCTTTTTTATGGCTGTGTAGTATTCCATGGTATATAATTACCATATTTTCTTTATCCAATCCACCATTGATGGGCATTTGGGCTGATTTCCTGTCTTTACTATTATGTATAGTGCTGCAATAAATATGTGAATACATGTGTATTTGTAGAAAGATTTATTTTCCTTTGGATATATACCCAGTAATGGAATTACTGGATACTTCTGTTTTTCATTCTTTAAGAAATCTCTAAACTGTTCAGCACAGTGGCTGAACTTTACATTCCAGCCAACAGCACATTCCTACCAACAGTATATAAGCATTTTATTTTCTTCCCAGTCTCACCGGCAACTCTTATTTAGGTTCCCACCAACAGTATATAAGCATTCCCTTTTCTCTATAGCCTTGCCAGCATCTGTTTTTGTCTTTTTAATAAGTCATTCTAACCAGTGTGAAATAGTATTTCACTGTGGTTTTGACCTGCATTTCTGAGGATTAGTGATGTTGAGCATTGTTTTCATGTTTGTTGATTGCTTATATGTCATCTTTTGAGAAGTGCTTATTAATGTCCTGTGTTTACTTTTTAATAGGGTCATTTTTTTAATGTATTGAATTAAGTTTCTTGTAGATTCTGGATACGAGAACTTTGTCAGATGCGTAGTTCGCAAAGATTTTCTCTCATTCTTTCAGTTATCTGTTTACTCTGTTGATAACTTCTTTTGCTGTGCAGAAGTTCTTTAGTTTAATTAGGTCCCACTTACTAATTTTTGTTTTTTTGCTATTTTTTGGAGGACTTAGTCATAATTTTTTGCCAAGTTCAATGTCCAGAAGGGTATTTCCTAGTTTTACTTCTAGAACTTTTACAGTTTGAGATGTTACATTTATTTCTTTAATCCATCTTGAGTTAATTTTTGTACATGGTGAGAAGTAGGGGCCCAGTTTCATTCTTCTACATATGGCTAGCCAGTTATCCCAGTACCATTTATTAAACAGAAAGTCTTTTATTCTTTGCTAATTTTTGTTCACTTTGTTGAAGACTAGATGGTTTCAGTTTTACTTCTGGGTTCTGTATTCTGTTCTACTGGTCTATGTATCTGTTTTTGTACCAGTGCCATGCTGTTTTGGTTATTGTAGTCTTATAGTATAGTTTGAAGTTAGGTAATGTGATGTCTTCAGCTTTATTCTTCTTATTTAAAATTCCTTTAGCTCTTGGACTCTCTTTTGGTTTTATCAAAAATCATTTTGAAAGATAATACATCTTGACCAAGGCAATTAGCCAAGGAATACAGATGGTATTTAACATTCAAAAATAAATCAAAGATAATTCATCCTATTAACAATTTTTTTTTAAAAAAAAGGACTGAGATGATGGGGTCTTCTAAATATACAATCATGTCTTCTGCAAATAGAGACAATTTGACTTCCTCCTTTCCTAATTAAATACCCTTTATTTCTTTTTCTTGCCTGATTGCTCTGGCTAGAACTTCCAATACTATATTGAATAGGAGTGGTGAGAGAGGGAAAATGTGGCACATATACACCATGGAATACTATGCAGCTATAAAAAACGGTAAGTTCATGTCCTTTGTAGGGATATGGATGAACCTGGAAACCATCATTCTCAGCAAACTGACACAAGAACAGAAAGTCAAACACTACAAGTTCTCACTCATAGGTGGGTGTTGAACAATGAGAACACATGGACACAGGGAGGGGAGCATCACACACTGAGGTCTGTGGCGGGGGGACTAGAGGAGGGACAGTGGCGGATAGGGAGTTGGGGAGGGATAACATGGGGAGAAATGCCAGATATATGTGAAGAGGATGGAGGCAGCAAACCACATTGCCATGTATGTAGCTATGCAACAATCCTGCATGTTCTTCACATTACCCCAGAACCTAAAATTCAATTATATATATAAACAAATAAATAAATAAATAAAAATGTTTCTTTATCACTAATAAATAAATAAATAAATAAACAAATAAATAAATAAAGGAAAACCGTATGGTATCTCAAGAGATATAGAAAAAAATTCCATGAATATTATCCAACATTCATTCTTGATAAAAGCACTCAGCAGACTGGGACTCAGAGCTACTTCTTCCTGAACCAAACAAAGTACATCTATAGAAAAACTACAGCTAGAGTCACAATTAATAGTGAAAAATTAAATATTCTCCCCTGGAGATTAGAAAGTAGATAAACATTTCTGCTTTCACTATTTATATTCAACTTGGTACAGGTAGTTCCAGTTAGTGCAAGACAGAAAATAAATAAATAAATAAATGGCATTCAGGTTTGAAAAAGGAGGTAAAACTATTTTTAAAAACTTTTTTCATGACATTATTGTCAGTGTAGAAAGTCCTATTGAATTTACCACAAAAATCCTCAAAAAATCTACTATAATTAATAAATGAATTCATTCTGGTTGTACAATTAAGATTAACACATTAAAAATCAAGATCTATACACTTGTATATCTAAAGTAAGTAGACCTAAATTCATAAATCAGATGATGGACAGTTGTTGAAGTGTCCATTTTTCCCAATTAATCTTTAGAGTCAATACAATCCCATTCAAAATCCTAGCAGGTATTTTGTTGAAAAAATTGACAAGTTTTTTTCTAAAATATTTAGAGAAATGTAAAGGACTCAGAGAAACCAAAACAAATTTGAAAAAGAACAAAGTTGGAGGACTTCAAGGTTTTAGAATCTACAGCAGTCAGCCAGTGCCACGGTTAGGTGAGGCAGGCAAGCTGTCGATGGCAAAAATTTAAAGGAGCATTCATTCACATGCTAGCACCTGCTCAAACCTAAGAGTCAATATCTCCTTACATTTTGTGCCCTGGGAAGCCTGTTGTCTCACCCTAATCTTGGCTCTGATCAAGTCAGTGTTGTATTGACATCAAATCAACAAATCGGTAAAGGCCATGCAGTCATTGCAGTGAAATATACAAATAGATTAATGGAACAGAAGAATTAATTCAGTAATAATCCCGCACACGTGGTCAACTGATTCTCAGCAGAGGTAAACAGCAATTTAATGTAACAGTAGACGTGTCTTCAAAAACAATATAAATATGGTCAAAAAGCACATGAGAAGATACACATCATTATTAACCCTCAGGGAAATGCAAGTGACAATGAGATCCTACTTCACCACTGCTAGGATGACTATAATCAAGGAGATGGACATAACAAGTGTTGGTGAGGATGTGAAAACATTGGAACCATCATACATTGTCATTAGAAATATCAAATGGTGTAGGCACTGCAGAGAACATTTGGGTACTTCTCAAGAATTTCAACATGAACATTTTCAGAATAGACAAATCTATAGAGACAGAAAGTATATGGAAAGTAGTTGTCTATGTCTCAGGGTAAGAGAGTTTGGGAGAAAATCTGGAGTGACTGCTAATGGGGATATAGTATTTTGGGGAGGGGGCATACAAACGTTATAAAATGATTGTAGATGTATGAGTGTGTTGGGGCTGCTGTAAAAACGTACTACATACTGGATGGCTTAAACAACAGAAAATTATTGTTTCATCATTCTGGAGGCCAGAACTCTTAGATCAATGTGTCAGTAGGGCTAGTTCCTTCTGAGGTTCTCCGATGGAAAAATCTGTTCAGGGCCTCCATCCATGGCTTGTCGAGGTCCATCTCTTCCTTTGGTCCCATCACATCCTCTTCCATCTATGAATTTATCTGTGTCCAAATTTTCCCTTTTTGTAAGAACACCACTTATATTGGATTAGGGCCCATCCTAATTACCTCACTTTAAGTTAATTATCTTTGTAAAGACTTTATTTCCAGATAAGGTCACATTTGAGGTACTGGGAATTAAGACATCACCATTTGAATTTTGGAAGAAACAATTCAACCCTAATAGTAGTGATGGTTGCACAGATTTGATTATTTTAAATACCACTGAACCATACATTTTTTTTTTTTAATTTTTAAGTTCCTGGATACATGTGCAGTATGTGCTGGTTTGTTACACATGCAAACATGTGCCATGGTGGTTTGCTATACCTATCAAACTATCACCTAGGTATTAAGCCCAGCATGCATTAGCTATTTATCCTGATGCTCTTCATTCCCCCACGCCACTCCCCTACAGGCCCTAGTGTGTGTTGTTCCCCTCTGTGTGTTCATGTGTTCTCATTAAAACCATATACTTTAAATTGGTAACTTGTATGGTATGTAAATTACATCTTAATACATTTGTTACATAAATAATACAAATATTCTTTTAAAAAAACTATCAGATAACTAATTCTTAATAAGGCAAAACTTTGGGTTGAGGGGGAAGCTTCAGCTGACTTAAATGTTCCTGCCTGTCAGCTGTGAAGAGAGCAGCAAATCTTCCAGCACAGCACTTGAGCTCTTCTAAGAGACAGACTGCACCCTCAAAGGAGTCCATGGCCCCTGTGCCCCCTGACAAGCAGATACCTGCCAGCAGGGGTCAACAGACACCTTACACAGGAGAGCACCAGCTGACCTCTGGCAGGTGCCCTTCTGGGATGAAGCTTCCAGAGGAAGGAATAGGGAGGAATCCTTGCTGTTCTGCAGCCCTGCTGGTGATACCCAGGCAAACAGGGTCTGGAGTGGACCTCCAACAAACTCCAGCAGACCTACAGCTGGAGGAGACTGACTGCTTGAAGGAAAACTAACAAACAGAAAGGAATAGCATCAACATCAACAAAAAAGGATGTCCACACAGAAGCCCCATCCAAAGGTCACTGACATCAAAGACCAAATGTAAATAAATCCATGAGATGAGGAAAAACCAGCACAAAAAGGCTGACCATTCCAAAAACCAGAGTGCCTCTCCTCCTCCAAAGGATCACAACTCCTCGCTAGCAAGGGAACAAAACTGGATGAAGCATTACTTTGACAAATTGACAGAAGTAGGCTTGAGAAGGTGGGTAATAACAAACTCCTCCAAGCTAAAAGGAGCATGTTCTAACCCAATGCAAGGAAGTTAAGCACCTTGAGAAAAGGTTAGAGGAATTACTAATTAGAATAACCAGTTTAGAAAAGAACACCAATGTCCTGATGAAGCTGAAAAACACCATGAAGCATACACAAGTATCAATAGCCGAATCAATCAAGTGGAAGAAAGAACATTAGAGATTAAAGATCAAGTTAATGAAATAAAGCATCAGGACAAGATTAGAGAAAAAAGAATGGAAAGGAACAAAGGCTCCAAGAAACATGGGACTATGTGAAAAGATCAAACCTACGTTTGATTGGTGTACCTGAAAGTGACAGGGAAAATGGAACCAAGCTGGAAAATACACTTCAGGATATTATCCGGGAGAACTTCCCCAACCTAGCAAGAAAGGCCACCATTCAAATTCAGGAAATAGAGAGAACACCACAGAGATACTCCTTGAGAAGGGCAACCCCAAGGCACATAATCGTCAGATTCTTCAAGGCTGAAACGAAGGAGAAAATGTTAAGGACAGCCAGAGAGAAAGGTAGGGTCACCCACAAAGGGAAGCCCATTAAACTAACAGCAGATCTCTCTGCAGAAACCCTAAAGCCAGAAGAGAGTGGGGAATCAATGTTCAACATTCTTAAAGAAAAGAATTTTCAGCCCAGAATTTCATATTCAGCTAAACTAAGCTTCATAAGTGAAGGAGAAATAAAATCCTTTACAGACAAGCAAATGATGAGAGATTTTGTCACCACCAGGCCTGCCTTACAAGAGCTCCTGAAGGAAGCACTAAATATGGAAAGGAAAAACTGGTACCAGCCACTGCAAAAACATACCAAAATGTAATGACCATTGACACTATGAAGAAACCGCATCAACCAAAAGGCAAAATAACCAGCTAGCATCATAATGACAGGATCAAATTCACACAAAACAGTATTAACCTTAAATTTAAATGAGCTAAATGCCCCAATGAAAAGCCACAGACTGGCAAACTGGGTAAAGTTTCAAGACCCGTCAGTGTTCTCTCTGTCACTACTCCTATTCAACACAGTATTGGAAGTTCTGGCCAGGGCAATCAGACAAGAGAAACACACTGAGGCCCTGGGAAGGTAATGCATCCTGGAACGTGGAAGTTCCATGTTGGGACCCTCCGAGAGCTTGCTTGTATGTTTTTTTCCTTTGGTTTGTTCTGATTCATATCCTTTTGCTATAATAAAAGTGAAATTGTGAGTATAGTGATTTCTTGAGTTCTGTTAGTCATTCTATGTAATTATTCAACCTGAGGGGGTGGCAGTAGAAACCCTAAATTTGTAGTCAGTTGGTCAAAAGTGTAGGTGGTTTGGCAATCCTCAAATTTCTTCCTAAAGTGAGTGCTGTCTTGTCAAAGACTGTGCCCTTAATCTGTGAAATTTAACCCGATTCTGGGTACTGTTAAAATTGCATTAGACCTAAGAAAAATAAAAACATATTCACATAAGACATTACCTGGATGTTCATAGCAGCTGTAAATAAAATGACCCAAAACTGTAAATAACCGAAATACCCATATATAATGGAAGAATCTTAAAATAGTGGTACATCTATTCAATGCAAAAATCAATTGATTATTGATATATGGGACAAATAATCAGATTTCAAAGGCATCGTGCCAAAGAAAGCAAGCTAGACAGAAGAAGAATATTGTCTGATATATATGAATTCTAGTGACAGCAGTAGATCATTAGTTATCAGGAGCTAGAAATAGAGAAAGGATATTTATTTGGAAAGAGGATTGAGGGAAACTTGTGGAGTGCTGGGAAAACTTGATATCATAACTGGTGTGGTGGTTGTAAGGCTTCGTATACTACCTTCGTTCCAATGCCACACATGTATAATAATCAACACCAGCCTCATATTGCAGATATAACTCTAAAGAAAACTATTAATTTCTTTGGAGGTTATATAGATGTGTTTATTGTGCAAAAATTCATCAGACTGTATCTTATTTGTCTAAATTTTGGTATACATTTTTGACATACGCTCTATTTCATTAAAGTAGTTCATGTTGAAAATCTTACTGTTTTTCCCTTGAGAGTGCTTTCGAGTTTCCTTTTTGTAGATCTTACACATTTTTTCTTAAGTGTATTTCTAACCATTGTATGGTTTTCCTGATATTTTAATAGAATCTCCTTCACTGTATTTTTCTACTTTATATTTGACAGGTGAAAAACTACTAAAAAATAATAATTTTATAAATTAACAATTTTTCTGAATTGTCTTCTGTTTCTAATCTTTCTAACACGAAATGTTTAGGTTTTCGAAATATGGTACCAAATTAATGGTAAATAATGATAATTTCCTTGGCTTTTTTACAAATGTTTATGGTTCTTGTTTTCCTTTTCTTATTAATTGTACTATTTCAAAGGTTTAGAACTATGAAAATTGGTAGTAGTAATATCATACATTCTTTTCAATCTTCTTATTTGAATGAGAATTCTTCCAGTACTGATATCTGAACTATGAAGTGGGTAAGCTTAAAATGTACATTTGTCAGGTTAAGGAATAATCTTTTCCTCTATTTTACTAACATTTTAAAATCAGAAATATATATTGGGTATCACGAAATGCATTTATTGTAAAATCTTATGATTTTCTTCTTTGGGCAAATTACTATTTTGTATTGTTTTAATTGATATTTTTACTAATCCCTATTTATATTTCTGAATAAATTTCAATTGGTATTAGTATATCAATATTCTGTAAGATTAACATTGAAAGAATTGACTGCGTGTGGTGGCTCACACCTGTAATTCCAGCATTTTGGGAGGCTGAGGCAGGTGTATCATGTGAGGTCAGGAGTTAGAGATCAGCATGGCCACCATGGTGAAACCCTGTCTCTACTAAAATACAAAAAATTACCCAGGTTTGGTGGCATATGCCTGTAATCCCAGCTACTCAGGAGGCTGAGGCAGGAGAATCCCTTCAACCTGAGAGGCAGCAGTTGCAGTGGCCAAGATCATGCCACTGCACACTGCACTCCAGCCTGGGTGACAGAACAAAACTCCATTTCAAAAAAAAAGGAAAGAAGTATTTTGTTTACTATTTAAGCACCTTTAATCTGTAGTTTCTTTTTTCTATGTTTTCTTAATCAAATTCAGGATGTAGGCCAATTTCTTAGTCATTAACAAAATGGTGCTTTTATTTTGTTCTGCATGTTTTATTGACATTGACAATATCTGGTCTTTGTGGGTTTAAAGTAACTTTCCAATGAAAGCTTTGGATCTCAAACTCAAGTGATTAGATGAGAGGTTTAGAAATTGTGTTCTTTTTGGGGAGCCAGCTCTGTTATGTTGGTTCTGGGGTATCAAAAGGCAACAGGTTGAATTTAACTGATGAGCAAATTTTAACTCAACCTATGATACTCCCTTTACAATTAAAATAGTCTTAAAATAGTAAAAGAATTTTACAGAGCAGTGTATAAAAGAAGTTTATGCCTTACAGGACAAAAGAAGTTGAATGATAGAGGTTTTATCTAAACTCATTTTTCTTGTATCTCATTCAGTACCATTCAAATGTCATCATCGTTTACATGTTTGTAGTGATAGGGCTTCAAAGAACACACTCTCTCTTAGAGTCTCATTCTCCAAGGCCACAACAGGCCCTGGGTCATCCTCACTGTGAGTATTATCCACAGACATGTTACCTGAAGAGAAACCGAAGAGCTCAGAATAGCAAATGTTCACCCACAGGAATGCTACAAGCCCTAAACCACAGAATTCAGCTGTAGGTTGCTCGGGCCAAAGGAAGAGTTCACCTGGGTGCCAGCACTGAGGATCTGCTGGCGCAGATGGAAATGGGAGAATCAGAACAGAACTTCAACACAGCTCTGTCAGAGAAAGTAAAATGCAGAGATCAACAAAGCGATGTTAGAAACAGAAAATGCTATTAATTGAATATTGTACATTCGGGTCCTAATAGATCACGTTTTTCATCTTTAATACTGTTGGGCGCATTGCTAGTTTAACAAATTCGAGCATTCAGCAATTCATGAATTGGGCAGCATCAGATTGCAAGTAACTCATCACTCCACCAAGAAGAAAAGAGGGGAAATATTATAAGGTATTTACAAGGCAAGACAAAGAAAGTATTTGATTGGCTAAAGATCAAAGTCCTTAGTTAAAAGTTAGTTAGCAATTTCTGATTGGTTAAGCTTAAGTTTCGTTTTACTGTTTACACTGAATTCAGTTTTTGTTTGCTGAAGTAGGAATCTGAACGACTGGAGCCATCTCAGCCTAATGAGATGGCTTCCAGTTAATTAGTTTAACAATACGGAATGCTTCATATAATCTGTGTCATATAAACATAAAATAATAGTCACACAATGTAGATGCTAAAATGCATTGAAGAGCAGTGATAATTGATCATAACACATTTAGAATTCAGCAACTCATAGAAGAACATGTTACTTTACTTTCTCTTGGGTCGACTTCCTGTCCATTCAGTATCATCTTAGATGGAAAACTGAAAATTATTTCTTATTTGGTCTGTCGCCCTTTCTACTTTCTTCTCTATCTCCTTCTCTTTCGGCTCCCAGGCTTCATCCTGCTTTAGCTCCTGTAGCTTCCTGAGCTGTGGAATTCCTAAACCTCTATGCTTGAGCCCGGCAACAATCTGATTCTCACTCTGTTCTGGGAAGGCTCCATTCTTCAGTGTGGAGCACATATAAGTGTCTATCTTTGACTGAAAGAGATTGCTTCTCATAGCAAAACCTTGTTATGTCATTATGCAAAAAGTCGTCTTCACCAGTGATGAGGTGAACAAATATGAAGGCTGCCTCTTTCTGCAATCATAGCACGTAATATGCCACCCTACTTTGGTTACCCTCTGAATTTGCTACTTTGAATTTTTTCTACACACAGTGCTCATGAGGCATATACTTTAAGTAGAATTATACAGGCAGATTCACAAAAGAAAAAAGAGGACAATGGCACACATAGAACTCACAGCAAAGTTGCTTTGCCACCCACACCTTGAAGTACAATTTTTAAAAAATTTCTCTCACCATTTTCACCTATCTCCGTGAAAGCTACTAAATAAACCAGAGGTATAAGACGAGAGAAAAGGGATAAAAGTCATAGCAATAACTTTTTCTCGGTTTTTAAAAAAGCTAATACAATAATTGGGAGATATCAAGATTAGTTTTCTGCATGTTTCTTTTAAGAATAACATTAATGAATAGCATTGCTTATCTCCAAATGCATTAAAATCCAAAAGCATTTATTAGCCTTTCATTCTACCTCCAGTACCTTCCACAACTAAATTTCTAATTTATAGTTTAGGAATTATTTTCTTTTATGAAATTTGTCCCTTCACTGATCAATAAAAAATAATCAGAAACTAAAGATGTTGTATGTAGAAATAGTTTGAGAGCTCTACCACATGCTACTAAGAGCTCTAGTGGGACTATTACTTCAACAGTGAGAGAAAAATAAAAACAAACCACTGCTATAATTTCTCTTTGAGTCCTCAGCATTATGCATTTTGTATTCGGGGACACTATCCAATTTATTCAGTAGTTATAATTCATTGACTACGAAGATAAAATCCACTAAAAATGAGTAAAAATAAATGTTAAAAACTGGTCAAGAAGTTTGATGGCCTCTCACTTTGGAAATTCTTTTTCTATATGAGTGCTCAGTCTTAATATTATGTATTAACATGAAGGTAGAGAGCAATCAAATACAAATCTATTTCATGGCAGGACTACCAGTACAATAAAATTTAATGGCTATCTTTAAAGGTTTTGGTATGAGTCATTCTGGAAAAAATATTTCAATTTACTTTTCAAGCTTCTGCCTAAAAGACAGAGAGGAAAACTCACTCTGTCCTCAAAAATCAAGGAAAGTAGTTTAGTAGGCAGAGTACTTGTCATTTAACCCAAGAAAACTCATATTTTTTTTACCAGAGTCAAGATAGAAAAAGATCAATTCAGTCTTTTAAAGAAGCAATGACTCAGAAAACCAATCACATCAGGACAGGGCCTGCTGTTCAAACTGCTTAGATTTTACAAGGTGCTATTAGGTATACTTAAAGTTGATTGGCCTATAAATTGACAAAAAAAATCCCTTGTGGTATTTCAACAAAAGAAGATATTTCTGTGAGCTTTAGAAGGTTCTCTCCTGGAGAGAGTGATGAGGAAATTGCACTTCTGCTTTGTTTCTTCATTCTTTTTTCTGTTACTAGTTTTAGCTCTGAGTTTCCTTTTCAACTAGGAAAAAATAATTGGATTTATCATTAATAGCTCTAATTTTTAAAAAGACTTACAAAGCCTTGTGACCACTGTTTAGTAGATCTTTTCTATATACAAGTAAAGTTTTGTTTTTTGCTGAAGTGTATATGACATGTTTCCTCCACTTAGGTTAAATGTTCTGCTCTCTGGGATAAATGGGAAATTTTAAGACTGCAATCAGGTATTAACCCTAAGTGTTTTAGGCGTAATATAATTAAAAAGTATAGGTATCACAAATATTAACAAAAGCTCACATTCTGGGAGATTAAATAATGTGTGTGGATGTGATTTATAGTTTGTTTAATAGAAAAATTCATAGCTTACTTTTAGAGATTTTTAGGCGAATAGTATAATGTAGAGATGTAAAGTTCAGGCTTTGAAACAGAAAGATTGAGATTAGAATTTTAATTTTACCATTATTAGTCTAAGTTTTTTCATTTGCAAATCAGCGATAATACAAACATAATATGTTGAAATTGATGAACAAATGTAAATTGTTAAAAACTGGTGAACTAACAAATGTGAAATGTAAAAATGTGACCATCGATTGTAAAAAATTAATAAACTAACAAATGTAAAATGTTAAAAAAACAAACAAAAAAAAAACACCAACTAGCATAGTGCTTAAATGTGTAGGAGTTTCAGTAAATACTATTATAATCAAAGCAAGCTGTCAAAGACCATCCTTGCTTTGATCTGAACAGAGCAAAATACCAACTGCTAGAGCTCTCAGATTCTTCCAAGATCCATCCTATGCAATTTTCATCAGTTTGCAACACAGTCACAGGCTACCTTTTTCACTGGACCTTAGACTTCATCCAGATCTCAACTTGCACAGGGCCATACCCCCTGCAAAGATGACTGAGCTACATTTCTAATGGCCTCAGCAACCTTACACCAATGCCGTCCTCAAGCATTGAACAGTTCTGTGGACACCTACAGCACGGGTACTTTTCAGCAGTCCCGGCTGAATATCATTTTCACATTTCTATTTTTCAGGATTTTGTTTGGTTTCCTCAGTGCCCCTCCTATCATGGTATTCTTACTTTTCATATCCTTGACTCAGTTACTCCCTTCCAAGTATTTCCATTGCACTGACTGAAAATACATACATTTCCACTTTCCTTTTTACTGCCCTTTATAGATTTCCTGGACTCTTTATTGACAAATGTGAATCATATTTCATAGTTTCTCTCATTTACATGGTATCATGCAACTCGGAGGCAGACACCATAAACTAGTTTCCAAGGACTCCATCATCCTGAGTACTTTCCGTGTTCACCTAGGTGACCTCCTTGATAAAACGGCTTTACTATTTCTTGAAGTCTACTAACTCCATTCAACTTCTGCATACAAACTGGAACCCAGATTTTATTACCTTTTCCTAGCATTCTTTCTACTTCAGTGTTGCCTGTCTCCAAAAGTAGAGATTGATTAAATGAAACCATATATGCTAGGTAATGAGCTTTGTTTCTTGCATGTTAAACAGCAGCTAATAATAAACTGTAGTCAACCTTTCCCTCCAGTCTCAATTTTGGTAGAAAATTGAGCAATATTCAATATTGTTCTTTTTTGTTCCTCCAAACAATCTTAAATTATACATTTAAATGATACTACTCAGAATGTCATATATCACATAGGAAATTGTAAACTTGCCATTAAAAATAATACACTATATGAAAAAGAAATTAACCATTCATGTATATCATGCTTCTTTTTTGAAAATAGCTTCTTTAGTTTTCAAAATATGCGATTATGCAAAAGTTTCAAGCAAAACTTTCATATTCATCTTCAACAAATAGATGCTTGTAGTGAGTCATTCTGAGGGATTAAATAATGTTTGGATGTGATTTGTAGTTGTTTGTATACTTCAAGAGAAAAAAATGATTTGTAACTTTTACTTTTAGAATTGAAGTTAGAAATATCCTTTAAAGTTCATCTAGACCTGCTCAGTGTTCTAAAGCAGTGACAAGATGGTCTTTAAAATGAATATCTGTACCAGTGACAATAGCCTGTTTCCTCCCAAAATCTTTCAGTATACGACTGTAAAGAGCATTAGTAGAAAGAAGAATACCTAATTTCTACTCGCTGATGTAATCTTCATCTTCACGTGAAGAGCACAAAGATGACTTCGTGTTGCCACAAGAGTGTTCCCATCATGTCTCTCAAGGGATGATAAAGGTCAGTTGTACTCACCCCGATTTATATTATTTTTGGCTTCCTTCATAAACCAAAATTGAAACACTATTGATGTGGTATTATAAAAGAAAATACATAAACTCGGGAAAATATTAGCAAATTGGAAATTCCCAAAATATTGCAATATGTTTAAAAGCTTTACCAGAGACTTATCTGGCATTCGTGTTATTATGATTTGCTTTTATGTTCTTGTTTTCTATTCATCTTCTATTGATCAATTGACATTACCCAGTCATTGAAAGGCTTTGTTCCTGCTCCTGCATGAGAAGAAAGCAAACAGCAATTTACCATTCTCCTTGTTTTTCTACCTATTAGAAGGTAATGAGTTTTTTTTTTATAAAATTGGTTTTTGCTTGCTAACTTTCTACCTAAATGCCATGTATATTTTTAATCTCTTCATAGCAAGGCTCGTATAATTGTATATTCAGTAGGATAAAAAAAATGAATGCTTTTGATGGACTTCTAAGGACATAAACTCAGGGATATTATTGATGTTTTCAGCCTTGCCATATCCCTGATTCCTTTGTACCTTGTACTTGCTTTTGTCCATCTTTAATGATGAATAAAACTTCTTCAAATACAGTACATTCATTATTTATATATTCCAATACATTTGGCTTTTTTATGGCCGTTGAAATACTGCATGTTGATGAGGGCAATGAAAGTCAAATGTGCAATTTTGTTCATGGTCTAATAATAGTGAAACAAGAAGTTACCACTACAATTTTAACTGTTTAAAGTTACACGTTGCATGTCTTACATTCCACTTAGACAGTCAACATTTGTAGAAAATATTAAAGTTCTTGTTAAAGTAAATTTTTAACTTTGACTATACATAAGGAGAAATAAACATCCAGTGAAAACACATACAAGGATAACTCTTAGCTGTTTTCCTGCCCTGTTCACATCTTCCTTAGCACCTAAGAAAGTAAAATAATCTGTATGGTCTTTGTGCCCCTGTAGGTAAAGCATGAAGAAAAATTGTCTCTCAGTCTCATAGGGATAAAATGATGTTTGAGAGAAAATATATAAAAGTCTCTCTAATACCTCAAAGTAATAGAATAAATTTTTCTTACTTTTCTTCTCCTTTAGTTCAGATTTTTTTTAAAGAAAAGTTGATCAAACTGGTAATTATATAGTGAAAAACAATTAAGTTTTTCGCTTAAATGATTTTAGCTACTACAAACTCATCATGTTACCTCTAGTATGTAGCTCGTCACTGTGCTGACATTCCCATCAGATGGCAATGTTAAGGCTAATGTTATTGTTTGATCATTTATAGGTATGCATCTACATTGGAGAAATGATTGCTAAATAAACGAGGGATTTGTTAATAAAATTTGTTTCATTCTCCCTTTTCCTTTATTGAATTTATACATGTTTATTATCTTTTTTAAATTAAGTTTGGCATTAACTTCAAAGAACATAATGGTTATTATTCAAAGGAAACCACTTAGTAATATCATTGTTACTGATGGTTAGAAAAGCCTCTTTTGAAGTAAACTGACTCTTGAAAGCCTTAGGAAGCACTTAATATAAAATAAGATTTATGTACAGTCCTGTAACACATAATAAAATCAAAACACAGGATCTAATAGAGATTACTTATTAAGAATATCAGAAACAAGGAAATATGAAAAATTATCTGCAGCACTATGTTCCCAAGGATTGAATACTATTAAGAAAGTAAAAATATTTTTTAAAAAAGATCACTTATATAAAACAAAAGTGACTTAAAAAAAACCCTAAAAGAAAAACGAAGAGAATTTGGTACTCAAGTATTTTCTTCCTTAAGTTTATTTATCTGGCCAGCAGAAGAGTTCCCCCACAAAATGAGTATGATTTGTTTGTTTTGATATTTAGTAAGCAACTGTTCCCAAGATAAGATTATGATTTACACTAGTACTTCTTAAAGTGTGGGTCTGTGGAATGGTGTTGCCCCACAAATTATGTGTTACAAGTCAGAGACAAAGTCAGTTATAAATTTAGAACAAGCAGTCACAGCAATTTGGCAGTGCAACTTTGTCTGACAAATCTGAGAGTAAAAAAAAGTAGGATTTATATTTTGTATTTCTCTGTTTTATTCCAGTTCTCTATTAATTCATTTTTAAAGTATTTTACAAAAACATTAATCCAGAATGGATTGGAAAGAGGCTGGGGAAATTAGCCCTTTACATGGATGACTTTAAAAACACTGGTTTATCCATTACATTGATATCTTTAGAATGATGACAGATTTTTCTTCTTTGCACGGTTATGCTTACGAAGCAAGAGCTCATTCTCTTGGATGCCACGTTTCCTTTCCATTGATCCAATAACAATGGGCAAAAAAGCAGTGAGGTTATATTTTATACTGAAGTCACACAGCTGACAATGAGATTTTTATATGTATTAGCCTATGTCATTTTCATTTCTTGGTCACTGAAAATCAAGCTTCCTTAATGTTAAGAATGGACTGAAGTCACATTGAATTATAGTGTGATGTACCTGAGATGTAACCATCTAGAAACATTTAGTAAGTTTCTACTCGATATTACACAAAGTCTCAATCTTAAAAAAAATTCAAAACTCTGTTCGGAACAAAGATAACTCCACTGGAAGCAATTATTATTATTGTTATTACTTGAGACAGGGTCTCGCTTTGTCACCCAGTCTGGAGTTCAGTGGTGCCATCTCGACTCACTGCAACCTCCATCTCCTGGGCTCAAGTGATCCTCCTACCTCAGCCTCCTGAATAGCTGGAAATAGAGGCATGTACCACCATACCTGGCTAATTTTTGAATTTATTTGTGGAGATGAGATCTTACTATGCTGCCCAGGCTGGTCTGGAACTCTTGAGCTCAAGCAGTCTGCCCACCTCACCTCCCAAAGTGAAGTCACATTGAATTATAGTGTGATATACCTGAGATGTATATCAGAGGTATGGTGAGCCACCACACTCAGCCTCGATAAAGTTAAACAATAGACATGCCACAGTTAAGTGCTAAGGTTTGTCTGCATACTTTAAGTGGGACAGGAGCAGAAAGGGAAAGGAAACCAGGTAATAACCACTAATTTACATGAATGTAACTGAATGGATATGATACCCAGCCCAATGCTTAGGGCATGGCAGATACTTAACACTATTTTTGTTTGTTTTTAAAAAGGGCTTGATCAGGGCACTCTTTGAAAGGATCAGTATCATTCATAAAGAAAAACATGCTGTATAAAAGAGTATTCATTTGTAATGAGAATACTCTTGATGCTACGAGCATTCATACAGGGGACAGAGAGGAACAAACCTGGGAATGAAGACAGAGTTCCATAGATGATATTTTGTATAACCTCTGGTCTCCAAAACAAAAATTCACAATCCCTCTATGATTAAATTATTATGATTATTTCAATAGTCCCCTATCTTTGCAAGAAAACTATTTAGCTTGTGACATAGAATAAGAAACAGCAATGATTCCTATTCTCCTTGAGTGAGAAAGGTTAATGATTTTTTTTTCCAAAATAAAACGACTGATGTAAGTGATGACACACATAACCTAATCATTTGTTTCCTTCCAGTTAGTTTAACCAAAGTGGAAACTATGAAAGAGCACAAATAGTAATCATTATTTCCTGTAATTCAGCCTTCCTCAGCTTCTGGTCTGTACGTTAGCAAAGTTCTAAGGCTTTCTAAACTTTCATCTTTTTCCTCACTTTGTAATTTGAGCTTGATTGCTCCCTCTCTGCTACAGAAGAAAACCATATTCTGTAATCTTTAAAAAATGGTAATCGTATTATTCTATATAAAAACTATTTGAATAACAAAAAAGAGATCTATTTTATTTCCACTTCTTCTTCCGTTTTGTTTCTGCGGTAGAGAGCATGCCTTTGTATCTGACTTATTTTCCACAGGTAAACCGGGCCAGACACTGGCGCCATAGAAGAGAGTCTCCTTTAAAAGCTGTCAGGAGTTTCCCTGACAAATGAACACTTGCAATTGGATCTCTCTGCTTTAGTAATAGTGATTCCAGATGGCTGCTTCTAGAGGAAGCAAGAATTTCCGGCTCCACAGTGGTGTGGTCACGGAGCCCTTCCCCCAGCCGCTCTTAAGTCGAAGAACTGTGTGCTTTGAACTTCCTGATTGATCAGGTATTCTAAGAAGAGTTCTGGTTTTAGACAGGTTCCTTAATGGGAGAACTGTAGCTGAAGCTGTTACTGCTTCAAAGAGGTCCATGAGGAAAACACAAACTGTACTTTTCTCTCAGCACCAGTTAACCAGTGATTGTTAACGGTTGGTCTCTTGTGCATCTATAGCTGAATATAAATAACGTCCATAAAGTCCAAGTCCTGAAGTTCGACGCATGGTTCTCTAAAGGGTGTTAGGTAAAGTTACCAAATGCGCAAGCACCTTAACAGCAAAGGAAGCGTGAGTTGGAATTACAGCTCAAACATAAGCTTGGTATCAGTTGTCATCTCCTAAACTATTGCACAGAAAACACTCTTTCCAAAAGAATATAATTTAAGACTTGCAAAAAGCTTAGAAGGCTGGCAAAGGAAGTATTTTAGACCTATTCTATAGATGATGAAACGGAGGCTGAAAATTCAGGCAATGGAGCCAGGACAAATGTGCATCTGCAAATTCCTATTTCAGGTCTCTGTTCTAAACGTGAGGCTGCGTCATTACATCAGCATCAGGAGAGGGGTGAGCCGTGGGAAAAAAAGTCCTGGTAAAAACAATGATTAAAAAAAATAACACTAATAAAGCCACAAGTAGTTCTTTTTGCATTAAATTTGATGGTCTAAAACATCCAGTTCTCTCTGAAGACCGATTCTTAAAACGAACCATCTTTTATTATTTAAGACTCTTAATTTGGTTCCTGTAAAAACAGGCTCTTAGACAAGATTTTGGGAGCAGGTAGTTTATTTGAGGAAAGTACAATGAAAGAATACAGAAGAGAAGAGGACCAGTAGAGAATGCATTAATAAATGGAGTTACCCATTGTCTCTGAGTAGTTCTGCATGGAGGGACCCTCTGAAACAATGAGAAAAACAAAGCAGAATTTTCTCACTGAGGAGAGAGGAAGATGGAATGTTATACACTAGCTCTTGTTTCTCGTTGCTTGAACGTTATTCATGGAGCTTTAACTCCCTGACATTTCTGGCCCAACTCCTTTGTATCAACCAAGCAGGCCCAAAGGATAGATAAAACTTTCATGCAGAGAGAGACATAGAAAGCCATAGTGGATGGGGGAAGCTTCAAAAAATTAAGGGAATATGAAGAGGGTACCAATAGCATTTACTAAAATTACCTGGAAGGAAGTTGACACTAAAGGGTGCTTTGATGACTATGAAATACAACAGTGAGTCAGAGAAGTTGTCTTTTCTGTTTTCTTAAATATTAGTTATGGGAGAGTGTGTGTGTGTGTGTGTGTGTGTGCATCACATGTATGTGTGTGATGATTTCATGTGCCAACTTGACTGGGCTAAAGGTTGCCCAGATAGCTAGTAAAACACTATTTCTTGTGTCTGTGAGAGTGTTTCCAGAATATATTAACATTTGAATCAGTAGACTGAATAAAGAAGACTGCTCTCACCTATGAAGATGGGTATCACTTAATTCATGCTCCATGTTCTTGGGACTTCAGGTTTGAACTGGGACTTATACCACTGACTCCCCCACTTAGACTGGAATTATATCACCATCTTTCCTGAGCCCCCAGCTTTCAGATAGCAGATCAGTGGCCTTCTTGGCCTCCATGATCAAGTGAGCTAATCTTTCATAATAAATATTTTTCTGTATGTGTGCATATATTCTATTGGCTCTGTTTAGTCTCTAGAGAACCCTGAAGTGTGTGTGTGTGTGTGTGTGTGTGTGTGTGTGTATTACTTCCTTCAGATTTCATCCTACCACATCTTTTCAGTGGACCCAAAAGTTTATTTATGAGAGGTCAAATTTTTATTCTATGATCTAAAACTATAATATCCTAAAAAAATTTGATGATCCCAGTAGAAAATGGGAATTTTATAAACAATTCTCAAAAAATAAATATAAATCAATAACAAAAAATTAGTTTCATAATCAAAAGCTATGAAATTTATCAAAAATTTACACATTATTGAAATATGGTGAGATTAAAAGTAGTTTTTGATAGCAGAAAAATTATGTCACATTGAATTTTT
Source organism: Saguinus oedipus (assembly GCA_031835075.1). Taxonomy (NCBI): domain Eukaryota; kingdom Metazoa; phylum Chordata; class Mammalia; order Primates; family Cebidae; genus Saguinus; species Saguinus oedipus. Next base: position 90,053,173 of record CM063184.1, on the reverse strand, counting down.
AAAACAGGCTCAAAATTATATATGTAATTTCATATATATAACGTATGTGAATGTGCGTGTGTGTGTGTGCGTGCGTGTGCGCACACACATGAGTGCCTGGAAGTAATTTCCCTTGAGAGTGGGTTGTTTTAATTTCACTGTGTTTATTTTCAACATTTCTGTATTTCTTACAATGACAATGTGTTATTTTTATACTCAGAAAAAAGTTTTCAAAAACAAAATCGGAAATTTACTATATGCATATGTGTATGTTTGTGTGTGTGTGTATATATATATATATATATATACAATATATACATATATATACACATATATTTCAAACATCCTTGCATCATAATAATTTTACCTTCCAGAAAATTACCAAAGCCTTTTTCAACTTACATATGTTTCTAATCTGTATCCACCACTGAGTAACATCATTTGAACAAGTTGTATTTCTGGGATTTGGCAAATAATCTATATTCATGTTTGCCCTCTTCCATTTTTTATGAACGTAACTTTTACCTTTTCAGGCAACAAATTGTAATTGTTCAGCATTTCTTCCACAGAAGATTGTTTTATTTGTTATTGGACTTCTCCATAACTTTTAATTCATTTTTACAGATTTGTGATTACCAGTAAATATAGAATTACAGGCTTAGGCTCTCTAAAGCTTTATAAAATAATTGTTTCATTTATATATTCATTTGTTTACTTTTTCTCTCCAAGTTAGAGTGAACTACCACCAATGTAATTTATTATCATTTCCATAAACCTAAATTATCTTAGTTTTACTGAGTATAAACTTAATTTTACTAAGTATAGACTTAGTTAATGCAAATAAATATCTAATTCCTTGCCTGTTATTATGGTCCTATACAATGCACACGAAGCAAATGTTTTCCTAAATGCTTCTAACTTCAAGGACATCTAGGCACGGGTACAGGCATATGAATATCACAGAAATGGAAAAATACCCAATAAGAGGGTAGGTGGATGCTGTGAGACAGTAAAGCCATGATTAAGCAGAAGTTGCAAGATAGAAGGATGGTAGATCCAAACACAGAGTGAAGCAGAGGCAGAAAGAAGCGAAGTGTCAAGAATGGTTCAATTCTATAGTGACTGTTGGGCTACTATAGACGCGTAAGAAGTACAGGTGTATGAGCAGTATCCCTGAGTAATCAATAAGCCAGATCACATCACCAGTGGCACTCTGAGATGACAGCTGGCACCTGCAATCGGAGCCCTACACTAATTTAATCATAGAGTTATACTATTATTATGGATAATAAATGGTTAGAAAGGAAGGCATAACCTTTTCAATATATGGGTAAAGAAAATAAGAATATATGTGATTTCATTTTATTTAAAATGAACACATACTGAAATTCAACAAAAGTCTATTTCACTACTGATGTTTAAATATAGGATTACACTTATTTATAGACTTGGTGAAGAATTTCTAGCCCTGGGTATTAGTCCATTCTAGCATTGCTATAAAGAAATATCTGAGATAGGGTAATATGTAAAGAAAAGAAATTTAATTGGCTCAGTTCTGCAAGCTGCACAGGAAGCTTCTGTTTCTGGGGAAGGCTTGGGAAACTTAAAATCATGGCAGAATGTGAAGGGGAAGCAGGCACATGTTACATGGCTAGAGCAGGAGGAAGAGAGATAGTAGGGAGATGCTACACACTTTTTTTTTTTTTTTTTTTTTTTCCAGACGGAGTTTCGCTCTTGTTACCCAGGCTGGAGTGCAATGGCGCGATCTCGGCTCACCGCAACTTCCACCTCCTGGGTTCAGGCAATTCTCCTGCCTCAGCCTCCCGAGTAGCTGGGATTACACGCACGCGCCACCGTGCCCAGCTAATTTTTTGTATTTTTAGTAGAGACGGGGTTTCACCATGTTGACCAGGATAGTCTCGATCTCTTGACCTCGTGATCCACCCGCCTCGGCCTCCCAAAGTGCTGGGATTACAGGCTCGAGCCACCGCACCCGGCCACTACACACTTTTAAACAACCAGATTTCACGATAACTCACTCACTCATAATCATGAGAACAGCACCAAGGGGATGATGAGCTATTCATGAGAAACTGCTGCCAAAATCCAATCATGACTCTCACCAGGCCCCACCTCCACCACGGGGTTACAGTCGATCATGAGATTTGGGTGGGGCACAGATCCAAACACATCACCTTAAAAGGTGGATTTGGCAGTTGATTAAATGTTTGAGGCTTTGTTTCTATGATTTTCTTATTCTCCTTATAGCTGAATCAAATTCTAACTACACACACACACACACACAGAGAGAGAGAGAGAGAGAGAGAGAGAGAGAGAGAGAGAGAGAGAGAGAGAGAGAGAGAGAGAGAGAGAGCGCGCGAGCGCACTTAACACTTATTCTTTTATTTCTCTGCTTCCTTTTTCTTCATTTTTATGTCTTTGGTAGTTTTTGTTTATTTTTTTAACAAGTAAAACACTGAGCAGCAGAGGGGCACTAAACAGAACGTTACGTTTCAGTATTAAATTTGAGGTGCATACAGCAAAAATTAATAGTGTGGACACTGACATATTGAAAAGTTTAGAGTGCATTTTCACGTGTACAAATGCACATATATGAAGTCAGTTTGAGGTCTTAAAGCAGGGGAAAACAGAAGCTTCGACATAATCATGATTGTTTTGCTTTTGAAATAGGATACACACCAAAGAGGAAGTAATGATGGCCTGTTTTAGAAGCAGGACACCTTTGATACTGTAGAAATAATTTTATTTTTCTTTTCTCTCTTCACAAATATGAAAAACAAAATATCTCTGGCTTAAAATTAAGAAGAGATATCTGGGAGAAAAAACAAGGAATGAACTAGGAAGACAATTACCTAACACCTCATACTTTTGCTCTCTTCCTTCCTTGATGCCTCCTTATATAATGTTTTTCCTGTTCTTCAGGAGAATCAGTGTTTTGCTGCAAGACAAACAAATGCAGACTGAGGGATGACCGCTCTAAGTGCAGCACTTTATTGTGAAAAATAGTTTTAGTGAAAAAGTTTTTTTTTCTTTGCCCGGCAGAAATGAATTGATTACAGTGATAAAGATACTTTGTGTGTTAATTTGGAAAATATTTTTGGTTGACTCCTGTGAAATGTTGCTTTTAATGTTGACTCATAACTATACATAAAATAAGTTCATATTTATTCCACTTTTTCTTTTGAGATGGAGTCTCACTCTGTCACCCAGGCTGGAGCACAATGACACAATCTCAGCTGACTGCAACCTCTGCCTCCTGGGCTCAAGCGATTATCCTGCCTCACTCTCCCAACTAGCTGGAATTACAGGTGCCCACCACCACACCTGGATGAATTTTTTTTTAAAAGTAGAAATGGGGTTTCACCATGTTGGCCAGACTGGTCTCAAACTTCTGAATCTCAAAACTGACATTTCCAGCAAAATCCCGTGTTATACAAAAGAGCAGTAAAACTGCCTGTAAAACACAGAAGAAACATATCTGTGAAACTGCTCTGGTGTGTGTGCGTTCAACTAAGAGAGTTGCATCTATGTTTCGATTCAGCAGGTTAGAAACACTTTTCTTACAGAAGCTAAATTTGTTCATTCCAGACAGAAAGTGGGCATATGCTGTAATGAGAAGTCTCTCACCTTAAAAACTCAAAGGAAGCTATCTGGGAGAAAGGTTGTCAATGTGTGCATTCAACTTACAGAGTTACAATGCTGTGTGCATGCAGCAGTTTGCAAATGCTTTCTGTGGAGAATCTCAAAACTGACATTTCCAGCAAAATCCTGTGTTACATGAAATAATTCTGACCTCAAGTGATCTGCCCACCTTAGCCTCCCAAAGTGCTGAGATTATAGGCGTGAGCCACCTCACCTGGTCCTCCGCATTTTAAAACATAATTTCTCAAGACTAATATTTAAAAGAAAGAAGCTAATATTTATTGAACCCTCAGTACGTGACAGATATTTTTTGACTTATATCTCATTTAATCTGCTCTCTTGATGTGACAAGTGTTCTCTTTTCCCCACATTCTCCAAGTTCACAAGCCAGAGGTTTAGTGGGTCCCACCTGTGTAGCTTGTGTCCACAGGAACATCCACAACAATACAGTATCTTTCCATAAACAGAGAAAACAGAATGTATGGATAACTTTAAATGATGAGTGTTTCAGGCCTACTCTGTAAACTTACAATCACATAAAGAAAATTTAGAACTGAGGCTTCAGTAGTTGCATTGTTTGGAACACACAAGAGACATGAATTGGAATGTTTTTCATGTTTGTGTAAGCCATTTGAAAAACATTTAAAAGTTACCGAATTAGTACATTGGAGTAATGAATCAGACCTCTAGTCGTTTTTGCCACTTTGACTACAATGTGCAAATTTTCTTCAATAATTGACTCAATATTCTAAACTGATCTAACCATCTTTGCGTTAAATTATTCAATTTATGCCAATTCACTTGGCATGCTCTCCATTACCATCCACTCAAGCTGTGACTTGCCAGCATTTGTAAATATAAGAAACACACGCTTGTCATAGACTTTACTCTGAATTAAAGTAGGTACTTTTGTTTATGTCCTCAGACAAAAACAAGTCTCACAGATTTACATGAATATCAGAGTTGAGTTGATTTTTAAATTTTTTAATTTAACCAATTTTGTTTGGACAAACTATGCCTTTAAAGAGTTATTTTTCGGTTTTATTTATTTTTAATTTGCTTGCTTGTTATGCTTTCAAATAACTATTTATAGAACAATGAGGGATAATCTAATCAAAGCCAGACGTTGAGCCTTTGGATGCCTTTAATTCTCCTCTATTTCCCAATTGAAACATGATGTTTTGAGAAAGCAGCCAGAAAAAGGCACATGTTCTCTTAAGTAGCTCATTTGGAAACTGATGTTAAAAATTGGTTGGAAATTAAAGAAAGGAAGACATATATACAGTTGATCCTTGAACAACATAGGGTTTGAACTGCAATGGTCCGCTTACACACAGATTTCTTAAAATAAATATAGTTGGTTCTCCAAATCGTTGAGTGCTGCATTGCCAACGAAGTGCAGATTGAAAATAAAGTATTCTGGGGAGGGCTGACTTTTCCTGTTGACAAGTTCCACAGGGCCAATTGCAGAACATCAGTACAAGCAGATTTTGGTATCCTCTCACAGTCCTGGAACCACTCCCCACTTGGACACTGAGGTATGGCTGCGATGCCAGCAGATGAGATTCTCATTTTCTTGCCTTCTCTATAGCTTTTTTTCCTAGTATCTCATTGAGACGAACAATCCTCTTAACAATTCATGACCTTTACCTTCTCTACAGTCCGGTGTGCACAGTCATTGAATCTTCCACTTTGGAGTACGCAGGGAACAAAGTTTTTAAAATAAGTAGTGTAGCACTCTCAGAGTTTGGTTCTTTCAACAACATTTAGTATTGAGCACGTTCTATAATGAGTTAGGTAGCATCAGAGGCACAGGTTGCAATGGTGGGTAACAACAGAATGTCCCTTTTTCATAAATCTTACAACATAACAGGAGTGACATACATAAAATAATCATACAAATAAATGTAAAATTTCCAATGGGGCAAGTGAAACAAAAAAGTGTATGTGGTACCATCAAAGTCCATACAGGGAATTCGATTTAGTCAAGAAAATCAAGGAAGGCTTCCACGAGAAAAAAAGTACTATGTTGAAATTAAAGAAAAGCAAATATTAACCTGATAAAGAAAGAAGATAGATGCTTGCCACATTAAGAAAAATGTCCTGTGGTGAAAAACAGCAAGATAAAGAAAAGGGACTGAAAGAAGCGCCATGCAGCTTGAGAACAAAGGTAGGGAAAGACTGTGGTGAGAAATAAGACTGGAGAAGTAGGCAGAGCCAACATCATTCAGGGCCTTGTAGGCTGAGTACACATTTTGCCTTTGTCCTAAGAGCAGTGGGAAGGTTTGTTTAATCAGACATATGACATGATTAAATAGGCTTTAAGATGCGACATGACTGAAAACATTTTAAGAAAAGATCACTCTAGTAAAATCATAAGCCTCAAGGAGACTAGAGTAGGAAAAGGTGTACCAGTGAAGAGGCAATTATAGTTGAGCAAGGAATTGATTATGGCAGCTTAGACTGTGGGAGGTGGTGGTGGTGAAGATGAAGAGGATGTATTCAGGAGGTACTATCTCGTGTAACTTGGTGGTGGGTTGGAAAAGAAATCTGAGGACTAGGGGATTATCAGGACTCTCCGGACTGACCCCCGATCTGCTGCTTTCTGTAACAGAATGGATGGTGATACCAGTCACTGTGATAAGGGACACTGGGAGAGAACCAGGAGTTAATGGAGTTCAGTTTGAGATACACTGAGTTTGAGGTGCCATAAAGAGACATTTGGGAGATTTCAATAGGCATCAGGCATATGAATCTAGAGTTTAGAGGAGCAATCTTTAATAGAAATACAAATGTGTACGTTCTCTGAATAGGTATGTTCCTTGAACCTATAGATGTGAAGGAAACTACTTTAGAGTAAGGAGTGAGAAAAGGAGCAAGCATAGGCTCAGAAAGTAAACATACATTCAAATTAACTGCAGGATAAAGGAAATATGGTGCTTTTACATAAGGAGTACTAAGGAGTACTATTCAGCTGTAAGCAAGAATGAGGCCATGTATTTGCAATAAGATGAAGGCAACTGGATTTCATTATATCAAGTGAAATAATCCAGGCACAAAGACAAACATTGTCTGTTTTCACTTAATTGTGGGATCTAAAAATCAAAACAATTGAACCTATGGAGATGGAGAGTAGAAAGATCGTTACCAATGACTGGGAAAGGTAGTGAGCGGGAGTTGGGGAGGGATAATGGGTATAAAAATAGTTAGAATAGGTGAATAAGGCCTAGTGTTTGATAGCACAATGGGGCGACAATAATCAATAATAATATAATTATAAAATAAGAAGGTATAATCGGATTGTTACACAAAGGATTAATGCTTGAAGGGATGGATACACCATGTTCAGTAATGTGATTATTTTACATTGCCTGCCTGTATCAAAACATCTCATGTACCCCATAAATACATACGCCTGCTATGTACCCACAGAAATTAGAAGAAATAAAAAAAAATTACTGCAGAAGCGACAATAGAACTTAGGCAAGTCACCTCTCTTTCCTTCTTATTTTTTTCTAAACTTGATTTTTATCTGAAAATAGGTGTAACAATATCTATCTAAGGTTGTTGCTGGATTAATTCAGTTAAAATGCCAAGTAGCTTCCAGCATGCCTTGCAAATAGATGCTTTAAAAGAGTCATAGAAATTATGATACTGCTGCGGCTGCTGCTTTTACTGGTGTGCTGATGACAAGATAGTTATAAATTAAAGCAACAAGAACTTTGTTTAAATGTCAGCCCTTTGAATTCAAATTTTCCTAAAATCATTTTAAACTTTTCATTGATTTTCTTTTGAAGCAAAGGAAGCTGAAGACAATGTAACCTTTCCTTAATGACATGGGATCATCATTTGAACATCAGTTCTTTTTAATGGGCTCTCAGATTTTCAAGGTCATTTAGGAGTATAAGCCCTAACATTAATTAGAGTCAAATTCCTATGCTAATTGACAGGTTGTATCTGCTGATCATAGTATTCTCTCATAATCATCTTCAAGATTCTGCTTTTAATATGCTTGAAATCATATAACCAAGTTTATTAGAGTTGTGGCTAAAATAAATGTAGGTAAAATGAAACTTAATGGAATCGAAATAAAAATACAAGATTTTATGACATTTATTGGAATAGATGAAAATCATAATCGCCTCTCTCCTGATTGATTGTGACGTTTCAGATGGCTGACACTACTGTCTTTCAGGTCAAGGAGATGGTGTGTATATGAGTGCCTGTGTATTAATTTACATGTATGTATAGAACAATTTCTTAGCCACAAATTATCTTTACATGGAATTATATGTAGACATATATTAATACACTATTTAATTCACTTCATTGATAAATTTTTCATATTCATTAATAGAAATTTAGATCCACTATCTGCATGCATTATCCCAATTACACAATCGTGAAACTATAATAGAGAAATGAACACACACAACTGTATATTATTATGCATGCTTTTCTTAGAAATGCAAAATAAATATGAAAAAGTGTGTAAAAGCGATATTATGATATAATCCCATTTATGAAAATGGGATTAAAATTAAGGCTCCTGGATGTCTTAAAACCTGGAGTTCAAGATCAGCCCTGGCAGTATGTTTTAAGAATGCAGAAAGAGAAGCAAGAAAAAATATTCACCAAAATGCCAATGATAATTATTCCACAGTGGTAGAATTTCAGATATTATATATTAGCGACAATATTTTTATACTTTTCCAAATTATTTAAGGTGAACATACATTATTCGTATCATCAGCGAAATTGAACAACAAAGCAAAAAAAAAAATTTAGAAAGCAGGGGAGAATCCTGAAAACATCAGTGAGCCAGAAAGCCAGAATTGATATTTTAGAATAAATAACAAAATACTCTTTATTTCTAATTTATGATTTAAATCATACCATTCACATTTTATGTATTTATTTTTCATGCAATTTTAAAGTAAAATGTATATAAGGTTTTAAATGACCTAGTTTAGAAGGAAAATGAAAATTAACACCCTATTGCTTCATTCTCTCATGACAGGAGGCAATTGTTTTCAACTCTAGTAGTTGCTTCTATTGCTAGCTACTTTCAAATATCTAATTAGCATGCTTCTACCGTATTGCTTATCATGTAGCAGTCTATTAACTTCTTTCCCTGAGAAATGCTACTTTGGTTCACTCAAAGTATCCCAGCTTCTTTTTTTCATCCCGCTACTATAATAATATTTTTATTTCACCCATTTTTTGGGTGAAATAGGTATAGATCATGTAAATGTACATACTAAATCTACACTTTATTCCTTGGTATATAAAGCTGACCCTCACATTATAAAATGAAAATATAAGCACCATTACATTGCATTTCTTCTCTATTTCCCATATCCACTCCACACCAGAATTTCTTACTCTTACAATGCTGAGCTTGAAAATACTTAAATACTGTTGAATTTTCATAACCATTCTTCTTTGTATTCTGTCTGTAGACCGATTCTCAAAAACATAAATTAATGAAAAGTATTGAAATTAGTGTAGCAACGTATTAGTTATCTATTGCTTATAACAAATTACCACAAACATAGTGGCTCAAAACAGTAGGGTTGTTAGCTCAGTTTCTGTGGATCAGAAGTATGGGCATAGAGTAGCTGAATCCTCTCACCTGGCTGCAATCAAGGCCTATGTCTGAGATATAGTCCTCTCTCAAGGCTCAGCTGGGAAAGAATCTGTTTCTGAGCTCATATGGTTTTTTGGTTGTTGGCAGAATTTGGTTCTTTGCAAGTTGTAGGACTGAGGCTCTCAGTTTCTTCCTAGGTATTGGCCAAAGACTGCTCTAGGTTTCTCACCTCTCCAGAAAGCAGCTGGCATCACAGCAGCTTATTTCATCAAAACCAAGATAGGATAAAGTCAGCTGACAGGAAAGACATTACAACCTTATGTTATATAACCATGGAAATGGCCTCCTGTTACTTTTGCCATTTTTTATTGATTAGAAGCAAATCGGTTCTTGCCTCAAGGGAAGGGGATTAAATAAAACTATGAGTACTATGAGGCAAGAATACTTGTGAGCCATCTTTCAGCCTTTCTACCACAATCTATAGAAGTATTTTTCTTTGCAGTACCTAACAGTATATTTGATTATGCCTCTTTTCTTTTATAATCTTCCCCAAAGTTCCCAATTTTTTTGCTTTTTTTTTGTACTATCGTTATCATACACTCAATTTCTTCCCACCCCAAAACAATTATATTCAATCAGATATTGCACCAAAGTTTTGTTTTCTGAAAACTTTCTTTTGTGGACTTTTACCTCGCCCTCTTATTTGGACTAGTTGATCTGTAGGTTTGCTACACCATACTGGAGTGGTATTCAATATTTTCCCATGTTAGTATCATGTTTAATTTTGCTACAGCATCTTGTCATTCAAACCACATTTAGTAAGTATTTACTGCGTGGCTACCATATGTCAGTCAGTGGCCTAGGCTCTGGGTACCCAATAGTAGAAAAAGAGTCTGTATAGGAAAAAAAAATATTCCTGTAATTGCAGAGCTTATATTCTAATGGAGGGAAATAGACATTATATGAGGGAAATAGACATTATACAAAGTAAATCAGAAGACTATATACTTTATCAGATGTTCACAGAAATTCAGAAGAAAAATAAAGTCGAAGAAGGAAGGAAAGAGTGATTTCCTGGGCACAGGCAAGTGTTAGAAAGGTGGGGAGCTAATTTTAAACAGAGTGGTCAGGGAAGAACTTACTGAAAAGAGTATATTTGAGCAAAGACACGAAGGAAGGAGAGCCGTGTGTAAAGAGCTCTCAAAGCAAAGTGAATCACAGTCCAGAGTTTCCTTACTTTGAGGAAACAATGCTCTGTACCATGTCACACTGCCATTCCAGTCAGAACTGATTAGGTCAGGAATTATTGGCAGAACCAAACTGTTCAATGAGTTTTCTTGGTGAGGAACCGCTGTAGAATAGAGATGTCCTATGGTGGGATGAGACTGGCCCATCCAATCAGATCTTCTCCAGTGGAGTCTGGGCGTGGCACAAAGACACTTGAAGAGAATTAGATACTCCTGTGAGGGACCCAGCAGGGGCCCGCAGCAGCAGTCATGAGAAAGCAGAAGCCAAGCGGCAGAAAGACACAACGTTAAAAATAAACGGAAGAGAAGCAGAGGCATCAGAAACCTGAAACCAGAAACTGCTGAGCTCTCAAGTTGCTGATGGTAGACGGGCTAGGGAAGAATGAACAGTTTCCATATACCCCAACTTCTGACAGATGGATCTACGTTTCCTCAATTCTTGGTGGTTTTGGCCATAAAACCATGTTTCCTGACATAACAGAAATGAGAGTCTATGCCTTATAAACCGAACAAGAAAAAAAATAGCAACAAAGTAACTCTGTCTGCTTTTCTTAGCCTGATGTCTTTATCATTATTACTTTGTCTTTATTTCAACCTGTAAAAACAAAAAACAAAAGATAGTTTTGGAGGATTTGCAGTTTCAGAAGCTCCCTAACATCAACCTAAAACCACCTAGTTGCTTTTTCCATATTGGGAATATCTACAAGTTCCGGTTTTGTTACTGTTGTCATCCCCTCGCCCCCCTACCCCCCAGCTCCCCCACACACTGCCAAGGGATTTCTGAGGTACTTAAGTCAAAGGGAAATTTTAACATCTTTCAGGCTGAATTCTCATGTTGTTATCGACTCCTGTGCCTATCCCTGTAATTGAGATTGTAGATGTACAGGCTCTGTTTCCACTACACTATTAGCAAATATACTTCCCACCCTCTTTTACATAATTACTGCCTTGAGTTTTAGTCCATTAGAGCAACTGCAGGAGGTAATTTTGCACCCTCACCTTGGGCTGTTGTCACCATCACCTCTCTCTCTTTCTCCACTAAAACCTCAACGGGTTTTGATTGTAAATTTTGCATTCTGTGAGACTAATGCATTTATAAATACACTAATGTGTATTTATAATACCTTGCGATATAAGTGAGACTGGTGAGTGCAGGACTGTTGCCTTTTAAAGAGCCCATCACTTAAAGACAGGAACAATTACCAGTAGCAGCCTCTGAAGAGATGCTTTACCTTCGTACCTATAAATGGCTCCCCGTTCCGATGGGACACATGAAATAAAGCATTATTTCTTTTCCTGTTTTGTTTTACTACTAAATTTCTAGCTTTCATGTTACAATAGTTGAGGAATATGTGCCTCTTACAAAATATGCTTAAGAGTGATGATTCAGGAGAAGCTGCACATTAGTCATCGAAGTAGATTTTTAGTAATTCCCATTTTCCCCATGAAAATAACTGAGTAAAATTATGAAAATAGACTGTAATGCATACCACAATTATTTTGCTAAGCTCAGCCTGTGAAGGGCAAAAATGTCTGTGAAATGTTTGATATCAGTGCTTAAGCAATTCTATATTGACTTTAGCATTTGAGCATTAAGTTTTGCTGCTGCTACCTTAGTCTAAGTAGCTTATGAAAAAACAAATGCACGGGATTTTTGGTAATGATAAAATGACTCTGCTATTTATTAATCTAACATCTTGAATTCTTCAGAGCATTTCCTCAAATTGGTATTTTTACATTTGTTGAATTTCAATTGTTTTCGATAATGTCTTTGACATCATATCAACTCATTAGGAGAGCATTGTTGTTTCAAAAGGGAGAAATTCTGTCAAAAGCAAAGCTAAGATCACAAGGGATACCAACTCTATTTTCACGTAAATATATTTAATAAGGAGAATAGGCAGAGGAAAAAGAAAAGGGGAGATAAGTGAGTCAAATGGAAGCTGAGTGCTTCAGATTATTAGAGAGATTAATACATAATATATAAAGATATTTGGGCTAGGTGTATCAATTATTAGATCCTATACTCAAGCACTGATGATTTGCTATTTGCATGGGTCACTAAGTTTAGCACAGTGGGGAGAAGAGTTTAGCAGATACTTGTGGTCAAAAAACCATTCTGAATGCATGAGGTCATGGGGCAAAAAAATGCTGATGGCCCCACACTGCCAGTCCATCCTAACCACTGGACATCAACCCCAGCTGCTGGTCTTATTTACAGTGGTTGGTAGTCTTTTGTGCCTATGAAAACACATAACTAATATTGTTGGAAAATCCAGATTCCGCTGATTACTTCACATGGCAGGCACTCCATAACAATGTGTTGAATGAAGGAATGTCTGATTTTATGGACTCACACGAAGCAGTCATTATGCAATTGCACAGATACTTGTGACAGAGAATCATGAAGGACAGAAACAGAGATGGAGGTGGAGGTAGAAGACGGAGAAAGCTTTCTACAGTTTTCCTGATTTGCCTTTCATTTGCTCCAGCCAAAGCAATCTTGGCTAAGAGGGGAAATGAGCTGAGGACCTTTTGGACAGAAGGGGAAATGTGAACAAAGGTACAGGGTAAAAAGAGCTCTAAGATACATAGTCCTGCAGCAAAAATGAAATAAACTTTTCTCTCTGTTGTACCTTTTATATTGTCTTAATGACTTCAAGTTATTTTCAAGGAACCAGGAAATACACAGAGATCCCTCACTCCCACCACAACCAAGCCTACACCTTCAGTGCATATCTACATTGGTTTTTTATTGCATTTTAGGTTTTGGGGTACATGTGAAGAACATGTAAGATAGTTGCATAGGTACACACATGGCAGTGTGGTTTGCTGCCTTTCTCCCCTTCACCTATACCTGGCATTTCTCCCCATGCTGTCCCTCCCCTATTTCCCCCGACAGACCCCAGTGTATGATGCTCCCTTCCCTGTGTCCATGTGTTCTCATTGTTCAACAGCCACCTATGACTGAGAACATGCGGTGTTTGATTTTCTTTCTTTTTTTTTTTTTTTGAGACGGAGTTTCGCTCTTGTTACTCAGGCTGGAGTGCAATGGCGCGATCTCGGCTCACCACAACCTCCGCTTCCTGGGTTCAGGCAATTCTCCTGCCTCAGCCTCCTGAGTAGCTGGGATTACAGGCACGCGCCACCACGCCCAGCTAATTTTTTGTATCTTTAGTAGAGACGGGGTTTCACCATGTTGACCAGGATGGTCTCGATCTCCTGACCTCGTGATCCACCCGCCTCCGCCTCCCAAAGTGCTGGGATTACAGGCTTGAGCCACCACGCCCAGTTGAGGCAGTGTTTGATTTTCTGTTCTTGTGTCAGTTTGCTGAGAATGATGGTTTCCAGGTTCCTTTAACAGAATAAACTGTCACACATTTGTATACCTACATTTGTTGTGACAGAATAAACTATAGAGTCAATTATCTCCTGAATAGTTTGCCAACCCTTGTTGACGCTATCAGATACTTAGGATGAGGATGTCTTTTTAGATTTAATAGAGCTCATAAAACAATCACTCCATATAAGTGAATTCAAGGATTTAAAGAGAAATATCTCAGTAATTCGGTAAAACCTTATCAGTGCCTAGAAGGAATGGAACTTTGTTTAATTGTTTTATTGTAATAAGAATAGACACCCAACAAAGAAAAAGTAAGAAATGAGAAATGCTGAATTGGAAAGGAGTTTGCCTAGCAATGTAAATATACATATTTTTCAAAGTGGAGAAAATGGTTGAAAGGCGAGAATAAAATTTCATCTTTTATAATGTTGATACTTAGAATTTATATACTATCTCTGATCTTTATCACCATAAATGTAGTCCACAAAATTTCTGAAGATGTTAGGAGGTGGTCAGTGTTATTTTCAATTTACAAAGTAATTATTTGGCAATAAAAATTATGTAAGGCCAGCACCAGCTGTTAAAAAAAATGGAAACTAGAATTGTACATTCAAATTTACTATGGATTTTCCCATATTTACTTCATTCCCACCCCCTTTTAAACCAGGACCCACCTAACAAATTAGAATGGTATTTTATTAAGAATGACCACCTGCATGACTGTTCTCCCTTTTTCACTAATTGCTATGGCTGAATGTCTATGTTCTCTTAAAATTTGTATGTTGAAAACGAATCATCGATGTGATAGTTTTAGCAGGAGGGGCTTTGAGAGGCCATTATATCATAAGGGCAGAGCCCTCATGAATAGAGTCAGTGCCCTTATAAAAAATGCCTTAGAGACACCCCCTTGTTCCCTCTACCAGGTGAGGATATAGTGAGAGGGCATCATCTGTGAACCATAAAGAGGGCCCTCATCAAACACTGAATGTGCCTTTGCCTCCATCTTAAACTTTCAAGTCTCCAGAACTGAGAGAAATACATTTCTGTTATTTATAATCTACCCAGTTTATGGTATTTTATAGCAGCCAAACTGGACTAAGATAGCAATTCTATAATTATTTCATGTAATGGAATCGTAGAGCTAGTGAAAATGTAGGACATGCCCTTTTAATATAAAACTTTATACATGCCACCTGAGATCACCAGTTTTCCTTTTAGGAGGAAAAATCTGGTTGAAGCAGAGGTTCCTCTTACACTTGTAGCATTTGCTGTGTAGTAAATAGGCAAATACATTCTCACAAAATCTTTGGGCAAATGCCTGATACAGTCCTCTGTCAGGACAACTTCATTTTTTTAATATTTGATTTCTGAATGTATCTATTTTTAAATATTATGATTTATATCATGTAATGCATTTTAGAAGTTAAAAGGCAGTCTCATCTTCAAAGTTGCCTTACAAATTTATTATATACATGTGTGTATATATATATACACATACACAAATATACATGTCATTGATTATGCACATTATCTTATTCAGTTTTAATAACCCAAAGAATTAAGACCTTACATCAGATTTTCTTTTCTTTTTCAGATTGGAAGAGGGTTGGAAAATTTGTCCAAAGTCACTCACTCCACGGATTCAGGATGGATCCAGGATTCGCAGCCAGCCTTACTTGGCAATAAGATCCAAGTCCTGTTCACATCACAACACATTTTTACCAAAAGAAAAATAGGATATGTAGATGTTGGGAGGTGTCCTATCTTAATGAGGCTTTTGTTAGAAAGAGTTTTCTTTAAATTATGGCGTTAGGGAAATAAAAAATGTTTGTTGCTCAGATTAACAAAAAAAATAGTATTTAGAAAATAAAGCTAAGAAAAGAAAGTGCAGACACCCAAGAGACTAGAATTTTCAATAAATAGCAAAATTGTGGTGTTCTATGGTTTCCTCTTGAAGATTTGGCCTGAATCTTGTAGCAATTGCTCCTTACCCTCAGTTCTCAAATTATAATAGTGAAAAAGGTTTTTATAAATATTATATTTGAATCTGCTACATTTTGTTTATTACTTTCAAGCACATGTAGAAGAGCAAAAGTTTTCCCACTAATTTCTTAGGTTTAGTAACTGGAGCTTGTGATTTAAACCAGTAAAATATAGATTAACAGGCAAAAGGCATACACACTTTATTTTAAATTTCATATTCAATGTAATTCCAAAGAAAAGAAGTGAAAGCCCAAATATGCAATTAGACTTGAGGAGTTATATATCTTCAACAAAGGGTGATGATTCTAGAGAAGTAAGTGGATTTTTTTTTCAAGATAGTTTTAGGCTTCCAAGGGTGATAAATCGTGGGAAGGTAAATACATGAGGAAAACTAATGGTTTATAGGAGTTACTTAGTAAACTTTGTTTACACAGACCAATCTCAGTGGTAAGAATGCTTTTTATCCTTTTTCTGGTCAGGGGAAGGAGAAGGGACACCATCACAATGGGAATTTATGCTTTGCTTGTAGACAAATAGGAGAAGAGTAGAGAAATGCTTTCCCTCAATTGTCTTCAGCTTAAAATAATCCTCATGCCAAAGAGGCATAATTTGGAGTATTCTCATCCTCTCCACAAACAAGCTTCCACATAAAGTACAAAAAAGGTAATATTTGCATATCATTCACTCTGTCCCCAAATATTAACTCAGATGACGTTCTTTTCCCAGCTTTTTTTCTGCAAAATTCACTTCCAGAAACTTTATCGCATTGTTTAGTTTAGAAGTCTCTTTATCCTGGATTAAAGGAAAATATTTGAATGTGATAAAAGATATATATTCTAAAAATAAAAGAAGTATAATAGAAGGCAAGATTCAGAAATTATAATCTATGACTTAGTGCAATTTAGTCCTTGAATTTCTTCTGTGCAATTATTTATTGAAGCTATCTTATTATATGCTAATTCTGTGTCTTCTTTGCTCTTTTTGTTGAAATTTTCCTTTTCTAAATTTTGTTCCAGAGTTAATCGTTGATCTTCTTGATCACATTTATTTCCCTTGGTGAACTAACTTTGACTCATTGCTTTAATCATTTTTCTCTAGGCTGTTTTTGAAGGGCCTGTGAGCTCAGAATGGTTTTTAATAGATAAATGTTCACAATACTTATGGTGATAAGAAATATTTTTTTGAATCTCAGTTGCAAAAAATCTTATCCTTCATAAAAGAATTCATTTTTTTCTTAATAAAAATGTATTTCACAAAATGTTGTGCTCTTCTTCTATTTTAAATTTTCTCAATAAAAATAATAAAAATTGACTTTCTCTAATTACATAAGTACCTAGATGATTTTTTAAATTGTGTATCTTCACTTACAAAGCCTCAAATATTTATATCTGTCCCTTTATAGAAAAAGTTTGGCAACCTATTGTCTAAAGGTTGGATTCGCTCAACAGGTATCTTCTATTTGAACTTCAAAATGTACTTCAGAATGTGTGAAAACAATAACTACAAAAACTTATATTAATCTCTTTCCTTCCTGAACTCAAAAGCAGCTTGCAACAGCATGCTTTCTAGTGTTGGGAAATTCATGTGTTACATTGTGTGTAGGGGGTTGGAGGGTGTGTGTATGGGTCTGTGTCTACAGAATTGGACCTCATCTCTGCTCTTCAATGAAATTTAGGCTTAGAAAAGGGAGTAATTTCATAAACTTATTTTGTGTCGCATGAATGACATTTTGAAATTAACAAAAACCTTGCTCAGTGAACACCAAACCAATAAATGTTTAAATGAAATGGAGAATTTGAGACTTAACATGGAATCTTAAGCAAAATACACACTTTAAGGATTATGAATATTTTACTTCAGAATGAAAGTTGTCATCATCAGCTCCCTACACACTCAAGAATTCTCAGTGAAGTGAACAGAATGAGAACTACAAGTGAAACGGATTTGAACTGCAGTAAGAAGCCCCTGCTAGAGATATGACTCAATCTCTCAGCTCCTATGTGGCCATGGAAAATTGGTTTATCTGGCTGAGTCTCTTTTTCCAGGTACCTTGAAGTGGCTGACCTCTAAGATTTTTTGAAGTTATGACAATCTATGACTAGTATGGTGAGCAGTCTCACCAGCAAGTGATTTTGTTGGTCCCAGATGTTATTATTTAAAGGGATACAAGTCAGATAACTTCCCTGTATTCTCAATTCTCCACATGAGATAGCTAACATTGCTATCTCCATTTCTTTTCGGACAAAGAATTCAAAGGAGATTGAAGTCATTTGCTCCCCATGGTTATAAAACCTGGAAGTGTCAAAACTGAAATTTAAACACAATCTTATTTCAAAACTTAAATTGTTGATGCCCAAGCTAGATAGTTTCATGGTTTCATGGTCCCCTCTTGAAAAAATCTTTTCATTTTCTAAATTGAGGCAATCTCCTTTGAAAGGCAAAACCCTTAAGCTTGCTTTGCCTGACACTTTATCCCTTTGATGAGAATCAGGGAAGGCAGGAAGGCAAAGGGAGAGTCAGAAGCAAGCAGAAGCTCTGGCAGAAGTAGATGGGAAACCAGCAGAGATGACCTTTACCTTCAGCATTATGTTGCCTAAGACACGTCTGACTTCCAGTTACAATTATACAGGAACACCTTTACCAAGCATTCATTCACTTCATACCTTTTAGGAAAGAACATTCTACCCTAATGAGACAGCAAGCTTAGAGTTGAACTAAAAAATGAGATTGGAAGTCTCATCCAAGTATGTAGCATGCAGTAGTCCCCCTTATCCATGGAGGATAACTTCTGAGAGACTAAACCCAGGGTTGGTACTAAACCCTACATATACATGTGTTTTCCTATCCATGCACGCCTATGATAAAGTTTCATTCATGAGTTAGGCACAATTAGAGATTAATGACAATAATCATAAACTAGAACAATTAATATACTGCAATAAAGGTGACGTGAATGTGGTTTCTCTCACTCTTTCTGAAAATATCAGAAGTACACATCTACTTTTGAACCTGCAACTAACCACGGATAACTGAAACTATAAAAGAGAAACCACAGATAAGAGAGTACTTGTATACTCTCTCTGCCCAGGTCCCATCCTTAAAATTGTCTTGATTACTGCAAAATGGCTTTTTCTTTTTTAACTTTTTAAGTGAAAACAAAACTATTAAGTTTATGTATTTGATGATCTCCTATTTTCTAGCTTCTTTCAAAATAAATCAATTAATATATATGTGTATATATCTATACCTTTAAATTACATTAAAAAAATTTTCCTACCGCATTTGTCTCAGCTAATGAATGAAACTGAATTCACTGTTTCAGTTCCCAATGAAGTGATATTAACAAGCGTTTTTAGTTGGTGGGATAAAGGAGGAGGTTAGTATAGATCTGGGGGTGGTGGGAGATGGGAGGGAGGCTAGACCGGAGGAGATGAACATGATTAGTAGCATCTTGCCATTGAAGTCCATGTACCACAAAAATGCACATACCGATTTATTTTTATATAAATGTAGCTGTCAGCTTACATATTATAATACATGTGGTAAAAAGTAAGTTAATGCAAAAGTTCTCTTCTAAAATGTGTTTGTTAGATTGCCACCAAAACCATGGCTTCTATGACATTTCTTTCTTCTTAGAGCCTTTGAGTTAATGAAACCTAATCAGTTACAGTTTCAGTTACAGTTGTTACTGTTTCTTCTCTCCTGAGCATGGATTACTTGATGTCTCATCGATGGCAGAGTTTGCCAAGAGAATTGAGCAAGTCTAGTGTAGAGAACTTTAATGTAGCTGGAACATATCCAGCATTAACAAGAGTCTGAGTCATATTTTCTTTCTCAGGTGTCTTTTCCTTCTCTCTGGAGTCATTGGGTTTCTGATTCCTTGGGCTATTAGGAACTTTCAGAAGAGATGTGTTTTCTCTTGTTAGGTAACGCGCTTTAGTGCTAATCCTCAAATCTTCTTGAATTCAACTATGTCCTAAGGCAAGAATTTTCACTTGCTTGCCTTTTTCCGCATGTGACATTTGTGAGTTTTCTTGTTCTGAGACAGTTCATAAGCTGGCTGATGATTGGTGAGATCAATTATCTTTGTGAGAAAGGAGCTCTACAAATGTTAAATTGTACTAAATTGTTGAGCAATGTAAAGCTGCTAAGAGTCACAGAAGGCAATCAGAGCTGCCTAATGCATCTATTGCCTATTTTTACAGCCTGAATCAACTCATGGAACCAGAGTTAGATAATTCAAATCATAATAATAACTGAGTACTTATTATTTTTTAGTCATTATGCTAAAATGTTTTATGTGAGTTAATTTATCTACCTCATACCAACCTATGAGGTAGGAAATGCTATTATCTTCAGTTAGCAAAAAAGGTAATTAGCCCAAGGACACCAGATGATAAATGGTGGTAGTAGAAATTGAACCTGAGACTTTCTAGATCAAAACAATTCCATTGTATTGCTTATAATGCAGTCATGCCCTTTGACCTCCAATAATAATGGAATTTCAGGCCAAGACCATTTAGATGTTTAAAGCGGACTCTAAAGTAAAAATGTCTGTGTGGCACTGCCAATTGTTAGCTGCCTACCCTTGTGCAAAGTGATATAACCTCACCTGTAAAATGGAGTCAGGTTTCTGTCCATCGGGCTGTTCTGAAATGATCCATGTGTAGCATGTAGACTAGTGTTCAGTACTTAGTGAGCATTCAAACATTTTAGGTACTGTCAGCACTTATTAGAAATGATAATGACACTATCAGTTCTAATCACATTACCACATTCAGCTGGAAAGCATGCATATGAATAAACACCAATTCACAGGTCCTGTCTCACTATTGATTCTCACTTGCTGATATAATCAAAATAAAAATAGTAATAAGGCAGTAGAGCCTCTTACACAGAGAGCTGTCTGGCTCTGTTATAAGATTTAAACATCAGTTTAAACCAGCTATTTCCATCCAAGCCATTTTGAATGAGCTAATAGTTTGTGTGTGTTTTAAGAGAAATTACAAAGTAGAGTGAAGAAATGCCTTCATTATGCACATTAAGGGTTTGGATTCTGCATGGTCAGTGGGTAGGAAGATTCTGGACTTATTTCAAACCACCCTTGTAATTGTATCTGTCTGCCTTTTGTATAAGCAGATAAGAACTACCAAAACCTCTAATTAACCAAAGAATAGACAGAAAGAAACCATGTATATTCACATTTGTTTCCAAATAGCCTATGGAAGCCACAGGGAGTTATGCAACCTTACAGAGAGAATACTGGAATTTTTTGGTATTGATGTATTTAATGATAACTCCCTTAAATTCAACCCTCCTAGACTGGCTTTGAGTTTCAGTTCCAGCTCTGCTGCTTAACTGGATGTGTAACATTAAATACGCTTTCAAGCTTTCTTGTCCCATTGGGAAGTATACATGATACTAGTACCCACCTCATTCATAGTTGCAGCATTTAAGAGTATTTATGCAATTACTACAGTGACTAGCATACTATGTTATGAATAAGTTTTAGCAATTATGATTTTATGCAACTATCTTGCATGTTCTTCACATGTACCCCAAAACCTAAAACACAATTAAAATAAAAGAAATTTAAAACAAAAAAATCTATTTTTCAATTTCATTTTCAAACATGCTAGCAATTTTCATTCATGAGAACAAAATGTCTGTGTAGCCCTTCTATATCCAGGAATCTTTAGCAATACACTCAATACACATACAAAGTATGTTTGATTTGTCTTACCGATAGTTTAGAGTTAGTCATAACTATCCCTGAAATAAATAATTCTCAAGCTAGACTACACATTAGAATCATCTGGGAAATTGAAAAAAATACTCAGGTTCCATCCTGAGCCTCAGGTCCCATCCTGAGTCTCAGGTCCCCTCCTGAATTAATCACACCATTATTTTTGGAAATGGGACCCTTTGCAGTCATAGGATTTTTAAATCACTTAAGTAACTCCACAGTGCAGCCAGTTTTAAGGTCCTTTCTTAGAAGGTTTATCCATCTTTCGTGTTTCAACTCAATTCTATAGTCTGACCTTACCTTACTGACCATACTATTTTGAGGCTGGACATGCTCCATTTATTTACTGAATTCTTAATGATGTATCTTGTGAATGCTGGGTATATTTGTATACATCATAAAGAATAGATTTGACTACATTTGCAGAGTTCAAGGGAAGTCAAACATGATATCCGACAGGAAGTCTCTCACAGAAGCACAAAGTTGTCTCCCCCACTGCTCAAACTTTCCATAGAAGCCTATTTACTATTTTTTCTAAACTTTTTTTATAAAAAGTGGTTTTATCCAATCCTTCCATTTGCAATCCAAATACGCTCCATCCCTAACCTTACTTTCCTTCTGGAAAGTGAAATAACTTTTAATATCTACGGAAGTGCCTAAATGCAGTTAGATACATCTGCATTAGTCTAACCAAATATGCATTAATTTTGTTTTGCACGGTGGTTTGTGAATACCTGAGATTTCCCAAACGTGTTTTCCCAGGTAAACTATTAGCTCTTATTTCTGGATTTGTCTGCCATGGTTCATAGGTAGAAAACCCAGGCTATTATTATTGTACCCCTGGTTGACAGACGTATCCACAGACACAAAGGATTGCAACAAAAAATAAAAGCTGTGAACCTTCAGTTCAAGAGAAGCAGATGTACACTAGAGTCAAGACTCATAAAATAATATGAAGCTTCTTTTATTCCTTTAGGATAAAAGGATAAAAGAAAAAGAGTTGATTAAGTCTCTTTACATCCACCACACTCCCCGGCAAATGACTTCTTGTTTAATAGAGTTCACAATGACAAAATTTACTTTGCTTTGAATAGTTGCCGTTACTTATTAAAATTAATCAAAACCTACAGGGGTAAAAATGCTGGAGAATTGTGCTGCTGCTCTGTTGTTTTTCACAAAAGGCAATATAGGAGAAATACATAAAGGAAGCAAATATGTGGATTTTAGGTAACTTTCCCTAATTACAATAAAGACAGATCCTAATACAAGGGAAAATGTAGTTTGCTTTCCTATTAACATACACAAGTTTCATGGCTTTGAGACCTCTGATCAGCTTGGATTACATTATAGCTATCATCTGCAATCTGTATCTCTGAATAATAGAATTTGCTCACTTCCTTAAGTTAAATTGTTTTGGGGGAAGCATTTAAGAAGCAATGCCTTCACTTGGGAACCATAATGTTTATGCCACTCAAACTAAGGTAATTCTTTTGCTAAGCTAATTAGGAATGCCTATGTATTTGATAAAATACAAATACAATTACAGGACAAACAGATTACAGCATGAGGCTTAAGGAACATGAACTGTGTCAAAGTGTAAGGGACAGAATTGTTTAGATGTCTGTAAAGTAACTTAATCCCAATATGTACAGAACTGGACCCAGCATCTTCCTTCACCCTCATCCCTGTTTGGTTCATTTTGAAGAAAAAAAAAAAAAAATGAGGAACACAGAGAATAAGAAACCAGAGTCATCCTAAACACATCTTCTTCCCTTCCCATCTTTCTTCATGAAAGTCATCACCAATGTCTGTTCAAAAAAATTTCAGACACATCTTTGCTCTGTTCTCCTGTCTATACCTCTATCCTCACTACCACCTGAATCAGGCTACCAGCACCCCCAGACTGGACTGCTGTAAACGGCTCCTAAGTGGTCTATCTACTGTCATCCATCCTTATCCCTGCTCATGCATTTG
Source organism: Saguinus oedipus (assembly GCA_031835075.1). NCBI lineage: Eukaryota > Metazoa > Chordata > Mammalia > Primates > Cebidae > Saguinus > Saguinus oedipus. The sequence goes on along the minus strand of CM063184.1, from coordinate 90,029,648 downwards.
TGGCACTACATCTGGAGAAATTTTTGCAATCTTTTCCATGCAGATCTGATTTTGTTACTCCTTTCTGATTCCCTAAGCTCCCTCAACTTTGAAATCCTTTAATTTTCCCCCAACCTCTCACAATCTCCTCCCCATTCCCAGCCCTGCCTTGACCTTGTTTACCCATGTTTACCAATCCTCAGTTCAGTGTGCTCCTTGGCTTCTTCCCTCAGCATCGCCACCACCCAGCCAGGATATTCAAAGAACAGAACCCTCTTTCCTCCCTTCTAGTCCCAATTTACTCATATTCATCCTACAGACTTCAGATCACTTCCCCTTCCCAATCTTCCTGCATGCACTAATTTTCCTCTTATGCCACCTCAGAACACCATATACCTTAACACTTACAACGATTGCAATTTTTACAATTATTGCTGATTATTTAACTAGTATCTCCCGAAGTAAACTGCATTTGTTTGCCATTATATCTTTAGTGCCTTCTACAAGTCTGAGTCTCTTAAGTATTTAATAAATAAATATTAATTGAATGAATTAGTGAATTAAATGACTTGATTCCTATAGAATAGACATATTTTGAAAATCCCACAATGTAAATCTTGTATATTTCAGTAAATGCTATTGAAAAAAAATACCATATTGACACGCAACTCCTACATAGATTACGGTAACCTATCACTTGTTGTCCAATAGGAAATTGTGGTTCTCGGGAGGAGAAAAAACACATAATTATAAAACATGACATAATCCCAAATGGGTTACAATCCAAAAGGCTCTGAGCATAATATAACATCTAAATTCCAGTGTCAGCCAAACTAATTTACAAGCATCTATCTTACAGTTGAAACAAAATGCTTAACACTTGACCCTAAGTATGTGTGAAATCTGTGATGCTTAATATTATCAACTTGATTAGATTGAAGGAAGAAAAGTATTGCTCCTGGGTGTGTCTGTGAGGGTGTTGCCAAAGGGGATTAACATTTGAGTCAGAGGACTGGGAGAGGCAGACCCACCCTCAATATGACTGGGCGCCATCTAATCAGCCGTCAGTGCAGCCAGAACAAACCAGACAGGGGAAGATGGAAGAAAAGACTTTCCCTGTCTCCTGGCTTCATCTTCCTCCTGTGCTGGATGCCTCCTGCCCTCAAACATCAGACTCCAAGTTCTGCGGCTTTTGGACCCTTTGACTTACACTAGTTGTTTGCTGGGGGCTCTCAGGCCTTTGACCACAGAACTGAAGGCTGTGCTGTCGGCTTCCCAGTGAAGATTTTGAGATTTGGCTTCTTTTGAAATTTGGGTACTTGAACTGATCCACCACTGGCTTCCTTGCTCCTCAACTTGCAGATGGCCTGTTGTGGGAATTTACCTTGTGACTGTGTGAGTCAATTCTCCTTAACAACCTCCATTTCATATAAACATATATTCTATTAGTTCTGTCCCTCTAGAGAATTCTAACACAAAATCCTTCTAGTTAAAAATGGCTCATAGAATCTCATATATTGTGGATCAATGGCATACTTTCCTAATAAAATCTGCCTTTTATAGATGCCAAACTGTTATTGGAACATAAACTTTGAGACTTTTTTTAAATAAATATTTTTAAATGTCAATTTTCTAGGAATTTGGGGGTTCTCCATTTCATCAGCCATTTTCAGATTCTTTAGCACTCAACGCTGTGCCTAAGTTATTGGAGTAGTAATATAAAAATCATACATCCTGAATTTTTGTTTTTATTCTCTCTACTGGTCCATCTAGTTACATCACATGCATAATTTGGGGGAGGTTATTTTCCTATCTGCACACTTCAGTTGCCTCGTCAATAAGATGGAGATAAAAGGCCTATTTAATCCTTAATAGGAGAATCAAATTAAATGCAGTGTGCAAAATACCTATAATGTTGTCAGATACACACTGGGTTTCCAATTAATGTTAGCTCTTGCCCTCTTATTTTTCTTTCTCATTAGTTTCATCATTTTGACCACTCAAGTTTTTAAAAAATGTGAAGATCTATACATCAATTTGTATATTCAGTTTCAAACTGCTTTTTAACTCATCTCTCCAAAAGATAGATATAAAAGATCTCTCCCTAGAGAAGTGAAATGACTCTTTTCTTCTGATAAGTGCATTTATTTATAGAAAGCTACCGATGAAGGGCACACATGAAAACAGAAAGACAAGAAGACCTTTACGAAGAGAAGAGGAAGGAACACATGTAACTCATGTCATTTTCAGATTGAAGTCCTCTGACGTGGTTTGCCTGAAGGAAATAATAAGTGATACCAAAGAATTTAACGTAACCTCTTCTAAACATCTAAGACCATCTCTCAAGGACCACCTTCGTGTGGAAATCTGAGTCACACACCCTACTTTTCTGGAAAGAGTGATTTTGAAACCAACAGCTAACTTCCTCCAGTCAGTTAAGGGAGGTTCCCCTTTAACCATGCAATGCACAACAGCAAGAACAGTTTTTTTTTCTTTCTAGTAGTATAGACTTTAAGAAAAAAAAAATAGTTAAAATTATTTAAACCTTCTTGCTTAATAACTTTTGCAAATCACAGTGAGAATTGGAGGGTTCAGACCTATAAATAAGGTATATTTCTTTTGGAAGTTTTATCTCAGCCTTTCAAATCATATTTCTATGATCAGTCCTAAAACATTGAAGTATTCTCTACGTTGTTCCCTTCAACCGATCAACCAGTCAACCAACCAAGCAAACAAAAAACGTAGCTTGCAAGTAGAAGTATGGCTTTGAAAACAAATCCAAAATAATGACTGAAGAAAACCTCTTTTGGAATACGAATTGAATCACTGACATTTGGCAGAGGCATCGCATCTAGCTAAGTCTTAGCCTGAGGTGATAAATAATGTCTCTCAAAATGAAATTATCTGGCTTAGGTCCCGTTACAAATAAAGACACAACTTTCTGCTTATAATGACTTCATTCGACGGAAGTGATACTTGCACAAGGAGGTAGTTTTATTATTGCCATGTATTATACTATATCCTCCCAAACCATTGCCTAGGAGTTGAGAATATAGATTCAGGTGGCTCACACTTATAATCCCAGCACTTTGGGAGGCCAAGGAGGGCGGATCACCTGAGGTCAGGAGCTCAAGACCAGCCTGGCCAACATGGCGAAACCTCATCTCTACTAAAAATACAAAAATTAGTTGAGTGTGGTGTCGAACACCTGTGATCTCAGCTACACGGGAGGGTCAAGCAGGAGAATCACTTGAACCCAGGAGGTGGAGTTTGCAGTGAGCTGAAATCATGCCATTGCACTCCAGCCTGGGTAACAGAGCAAGACTCCATTCTCAAAAAAAAAAAAAAAAAGAATATAGATTCAAAATTCAGTTTCCCTCAGTTGAAACTGGCTCCATCACTTAGTAACTGTGAGATCCTGGATAAGTTATATCTCTGCCTTGGTTTCTCTCATTTACAAATGTTGATGACAAGGATATCTTGTAAGATGGTATACATTTAAGTGACAAAGCATACATTTGTATATTAATTATAAATGTTGGCTTTGATTTCATTATAAAGTCTAGAAACATAAATATTTACCATATAAAGCCAATATATTAAGTGGCCAATTTGATGCTTGTACTTGACAAGCTAGAAGGGGGTCATCTGGGAATGCCCACAGGATGGGAACCACCCCGTTATGCTAGAGCGCTAGGGGACTAGTTGGACAATAATTTCCAAAACTGATTGGCTTTAGAGCTGTGTGGAATGGACTACACACTTAACAGATTTCAACGCTTTCTCTCGCTTCTCTTAGGATATGCTGAAGGTACCAGTTGCTTCGGAATAAGTCTGAGACACATTCATGCTAGGCAAGGCATCACAGACGCATGGGCAAGGGACTAGCAGAAACGAAAGCACTGCCGTTGCCGCAATTTTGCACACCTTGTCCATCTATGCATTGTTAATGAGGGACAATCTGTGGAACATACCATGTAGATCACTGAGAAAATTATACTGAAAACCAAAGTGACTATGTAAAGTGCCTGTTTTCAGATCTCTGGATGCCCAGCATTATGTAAGTGGTAGGCACGTTAGTACTAAAGGTGGTTTATTGTGCTCTTGCCCATCACATCAGTGCTCAGGGGATTTTCCCTTGCCTACACGTTTAGAAAAAGGCAGGAGCTGTGAAGGGGGTTCTTCTCCTAGGCTTATTCCAAAAGTATAATAGGTGGAGTAAATAATAAGCTACTAAAAGGTGAGACTGAGAAAGTACTTCATTTCTGTGAGTTTATACGGAGGATCTTAAAGTCTTCAATTATCATGTAAATGTCTTAATTTCCAAGGCAAGAACCAGTTGAAAGCAGAGCAATCTTCATGAAGAGAAAATAGAGCTTCAGATTATGTGATACAGCCGTCAGACTAAGGTCTTTTTAAAATCTTGTACAAAATAAAATTCTGGTAAAAGCAGAATTTGCATCCATATTCATTTGCAAGTCTTTGCTGTTTCTGTTACCCCTTCTGCTTCTGGAGGTATTAGGCGTCTCCTATGATGTGCCAGGGATCATGGCAGGTGAACGGTTGCCAGATTTACCAAATAAAAATATGGGATGCCTAGCTAAATTTGAATTTCTTATAAACAATGAGTCATTGTTAGTATAAGTATGCCCTATGCAATACTGGGAACACATTTATAGGAAATTATTATTATTATTAAATTCATATTTAAATAAATTTATTTAGTTTTTCATCATTAATCTACAATTTAAATAGAGTTGTCAGATGAATTACAGTGCACCCAGTTAAGTTAGAACTTCAAATAAACAATGAGTAATTGCTTAGTGTAAGGATGTTCCATGCAGTAGTTGGGACAAACTTACATGAAATAAATTATTTGTTGGGTTCTTTTTGTCATTATTCAAAATGCAAATTTAATTAGCTCCACCATAGTTCATCTAACAACTCCATGCTAAATTCAAGTTAAGTAGCTACTAAGAAATCACCTTTGAATGCTAATACCAGTTTCTTTCTCGTGTCACATTCTGTGCTAGTAGAATTGCAGGTTTAGACATGGGTACTAAAATGGAAGGACAATGAGTCTCAGGACAAGGTCCACCTACTTCACTATTTTAATTAGAGCTCTGGTCCTGCCCTCCAAGTTTTCTCCTTCTTTAAATTCAATATGACTTTTTGCTTTAATTAATCTGCAAGTTTGCTTAAAGAGTAAATAAAGGGCAAATGCTTCTACTCTTATAAACCCACAAAAATCAAGCCAATTTTTCTCAATCAATATGTAAAGTATGGCTGGGTGTGGTGGCTCACACCTGTAATCCCAGCACTTTGGGAGGCCGAGGTGGGTAGATCATGACTTCAATGGTCTGAGACCAGCCTGGCCAACATGGTGAAATCCTGTCTCTACTAAAAATACAAAAATTAGCTAGGCACAGTGGCATGTGCCTGTAGTCCCAGCTACTAGGGAGGCTGTGGCAGGGGAATTGCTTGAACCTGGAATGCAGAGGTTGCAGTGAGCAGAGGTCACGCTACTGCACTCCAGCCTGGGTGACAGAGTGAGACTGCATATCAAAGAAAAAAAAAAAGAACAAACAAAATAGTTAGAGCCCACACTCTGGAAATAATCAGAAAAATGGACAAAATATTTAAATTATAATGGTAAGGAAAATCAGTGATAAAGGGTCACAGGTCCAATTCCTTTATAAGCACACAATAAAGTATGTTATTTCACATGGCTACATAGTATTATTTTTCTTATGTTAATACCACTCATTGGGATAACATAATTTCTCATTCATGTTTAGTGGTTTGTGTCTTCCACTTATCAGTATCAGAATCCCTAGATTAGATGAAAATATTTTCTATAGAGAAGTTTTACAAACTACCTGAAAATCCTCATAACAACAAAACCTCTTCCATTTTAATTTATTTCAAAGATACTTTAATTAGCTACCATAAATTAATTCAGATAACAGAGCGCGGGAGTTAAGGGAACTCTAAGCCAGAGCCTCGTGTAATGACTCCTCTTTTTACATAATAAACCCAAAGTACGCATTCGGAGGTTTTTAAAAATTTATTTATTTATTTGTTTTTTATTTATTTATTTTTTGAGAAACAGCTATTCAGGTTCTTAACCCTTTTATTTATTTATTTATTTTTTAAATTGCATTTTAGGTTTTGGGGTACATGTGAAGAACATGCAAGATAGTTGCTTAGGTACATATGTGGCAGTGTGATTTGCTGCCTTTTCCTTGTTTGTTTTTCCCTGAATGGAGGTAGTTTTGTGTACATATCCTTCTTTGTTACCTGACATATTTTTAAGCTACTACAACTTCAAATATGCAGCAAAAGGACTCTTGTAACAAATGACCTACGTTGGTCCTCAGAGGATGTTAAATCTGAGCTGCTGAAAGAAATACTATCATACTAACTGACATCCTCTATCTTTAAAAATAAATGTATATCTAATTACATAAATTAAATAGAGCAGATATCAAGATAACAGTGTCTGAAATAGAGACTGAATACATCGTTTTTATAAAAATAGTATTCATTGCTTATACCATTGTTTTTAGCATTAATATATAAAAGGAACTACTAAAAAACTTTAAGGTTTTTGCTATTTTTTTTTACCACAAGTACAGATTGACTTATGAATAGGCTGAGAAAACCATTAAAAATAGAAAATATCAGTATGCATTGCACATACAATGGTTAAATATTATTTTATACTCTTTAAACCTGTGGGTCAGAGTCCCCATATTTGACAGCCATTGTACTAGAGTGCTTGGCAAAAAACCCCAGAGTACTCTTGCATAAATATCCTCTTATAATGCTATTTAAAGGGAAATTAAAGCCCTATGTCTTATTCAGCTTGGGCTGCTATAAGAAAGTACCACAGACTAGGTGACTTACAAGCAACAGAAAGCATCTCAATGTCTTTAAGGAGGGTCTCTAAAAGGTCTTATAATAATGCCCGTCTCAATCTCAAAGACCTTGAGATCCTTTTAAAGATGAAATGCATTCCTGTAATACTAATATCATATCCATTTCTAGAAGTACAGAATTGTTGGACTTTGCTACTATTCACTATCTGCCTCTAGGCTATATTCCAACCCAAGCCTCTCTGTAGTCTTTAATTTCCTATAAGATGCATTTCTTTCTCAATGTCTCTCACTCAGTATCTCCCACACATGCGCTCGCTCTCGCTCTCTCTCTCTCTCTCTCTCCCTTTCCCTCTCCCTCTCTCTGTTTGCCTCTCATATTTATGGTATACGAGTGCTTAAAGTATAGTGGCTTATGTCATTTGATTGTTTCAAAGGATCCCCAAGAATTCACTTCTTCCCATTGAAGGCCTACCAAATGCTAAGCATATTTATAGACGTTATCAAGTATAATCCTCACGGTACATTTGTGAAGAAAGATACAATTGCCTGCCTATCATGAATTATCACACTTAGGTCCAGAGTGGCAAAGTAGGTTGGGGAGACAGTATCCTCACCGCTTCACAGGAAGACCAACTGAAATTTATCAACCTGCACAAATCACAAAGAACAGTGGAAGCAGGACGTGACTTCTGGTTTAGTGCTTGCCGTTTCCCCCGTTCCCTCACTGACCAAACGAGAAGCCTTGTTTATGTACCGTTTGCACTTCTTTGGAGAAATGGCATGAGGGTTAGGCAGACTGAATATATTATGAATATTTTCATCTGATGCAGTGGCTTCCAAGAGTGTTTTTGCTGCATATTTGAAGTTGTAGCAGCTTCAAAAAAATGAGAGTAATATGTATTGCTTTTCTTCTCTAACAACACCAATAGTTAACAATAATGATAGACTTCTTGTTTGTGAGGGGGTGTGCAGTTTTTTCTCATTTTGACTAATGCAGAAAGCTGGCTATAAAGCTCTGAGTATTTAAGCTGCTCCTGTAACAAAAAAAAATTGATTTGTCCTATTTTTATTCCTAAAGTGCTAAGTTTTGAGATGATAAATTATTCCATTCTCAATAATATTCAACTTCTAATCGAGTCTGAAGTGGATGAGACTGCCGTATTCTAAGATTTGAGTAAAGGATGCAACATGCTGCTGTGAGGAGAGTAAAAAGCACTTAAACGATCTGCCTAAGGGATTCACACTTATGATTGATTATTGATCTCTGGAAGGGCTTGCTACAAGTAGGAAATTTTCTGCATTCAATCTTACATTCCAGAACATGATCCAAGCATCCTTACATATAACCTGAACACTGTAACATTAAAGAGACTTTAACTCTTCATTTTATGCGACTCCACTGCTGCAGTTGACACTGTTGACAATCTGTTCTCAAAACTCTCTTTTCCAGGTTTCTGACACTTTATTCTTATAGCACATCTACTTGCCTTTTTGACAAGTTCTCCCTAATTGAATCTTCTTCCTTCAATCTTCTCACTCCGGGTATACTGAAGGCCTCGTCCTTGCCCCTCTGCCCACTTTATTTTCACAGTCTTTCTATGGCAGTTTTCTCACAATTTTTGTCTGAATTACTTCCGGCAGCAATAGTGAATTAATGCAGATTTATCCCATCCTGTGTTTAATCTTAAAAATGTTTGTAGACTTTATATTTCATAATACTTCACTGTATGAGGGCATGACAGTTTTTCTTAATTGCAAAACTTTTTAAACATTTTTTCCATATCTTGGAATATGCTCCCAAAAGCTATATCATTATATCTTGTGGCTTTATGCACTGCCTGGCCTCCTGCCTTGGAGCAGAAGTATAATCTGAGAAGCACTGCCTTAAATTATATTTCTTTCCAACCCAGACATACATCCTAAATCTGGGCAAAATGCAGTCTAGTTAGAGTTTTACTTAGCAGTTCTGACAATCTGAAAATCAACCTGTTTAACATCTGACGTATAACCTTCCTTTCCAGAATGACCATCTCCTCTCTGGAAGTGATATGAAGATAAAATTGGCAAAATGATTAAAATTTTCAGTATCATTTTCAGCTTCTCTTTTACTGGGGTATACAACTGTTACATGTTGTTAATGTGCCCACTTCTCTTCTGTAGTCCTTCATAGTGTAGTATCTTCTGTAATTCACACAGGAACTTTCACCTTTTTGGAAGGCACAGACTCATTCTATAATCAAAAGCTTACGTATCCATCCCCAGAAGAACTTTATTATGCATACGTTGTTTCATGGGGATTCAAACTATCTACCCTATAAAATGATGTATAGCTTCCTTTCCTTCAACACCTCCTGCAAATTGCTGATCAGATTTATCTTCCCAAAACACTGTCTTTATCAAGTTATTAGCCCACCCAAAAGTTTTCGTAGCACTCAACTACATGGAGAACAAAATGGAGGAGTGGTATGATGTTTACCATACGTCAGGGTTTACATGACTCGGCTACTTTATACATATGGTTGTACTTAATATTCATAATAAACCTATATGATAATATTACGTCCTGTTTATAAAGAAGAAACAGAGAATTGGGATTCAAATCCAAGTTTTTCTTACTTCAAAACTTCTGCTTTTTCTTACTCCAACTTGTCTTCACTATACCATTTTGTCCAAACAACTGTCTTAACTTTGCAAAAAGGATTTTCCCCCAAAACTTCTTCCAACTTTGTCTTCGATGCTTCTCTTTTTATAGACCCTATTTCAGCTGGAATTATCTTGTTATTCTCCCCCAAACTGGCCACTCAGACCCATGCCCTTTTGTATGTTGTGTCTTCACCTTAAGGCCTTTGCTTCTCTAATCGAATTCCTTGTTATCTTCTAGGGCCCAATGAAATCATGATTTCCTCTGTCATAACTTTCCCTATGAATATCCAGTTGATACTTTTAATCATATGCTCTCTTGTCATTTTTCAGTATTTTTTTCTACAATCATTTTGTATTATTATATAAAATACCACTTGCTTGTATTCTCCCATTCCATTAAAACGTAGGCAGTTGAGGGAGCTACATAATTTAATTTACAAATAGCAGGGGCTCCGTATTTATTGAATGAGTGACTGTGGATGTATTCATAAGCGACCCATTTTCCAAGCATTAACCACAGCCACAATTATTTAATCTTTATTTTCTCTAAGTTGATCCCTTTGTGAATTCTTTATGAAGTGGTATAGCAAAGATTCTTGATTTTTCCTTTAAAATGGTATTAAAGTACTCACTTTAACCACACTGGAAATATATATTGAACCCTAAAAAGAGCCCTTCATTTAAAAGAGTGGAAAGGGAAATTTCACTCAATTCTGTGGTTCTCAAATAGGCCATTAGGCTTTCCTTCTGTCAATATCAATGTTCCTCAATCAGAATAAGAGACTGTTCAGGCTTGTCTTTAATAAACAATAGAAGTAGGTCCTGTTCACACTTGAAAATCTGTTAAGTCATGTGCTTAGCGTTAACTGGTTAGGACATTGACATGGAATGTTGAGAGGTTTGTCAAACATGCCCACAGGTTCACCATTTGCATAATCCTAAATGGAGTATTCCCATTTGGGGAGCTTTATGTAGCTGTAAGCAGAAAATATGTATAGTACTCCTTCAGAGTAAAGGGGAAGAAATTTTTTTTCCCCAGTAATCATATAATAAATCAAAGGCAGGGCCTAATATGCAAAGAATGCTTCTTTGCTTCTAATTTAAATGCCATAGAATTTGCTCTGTCCTTATATGTAAAAGAATTGGGCCCTCTAAAGAGAAATGAAAAACAGTAAATGTTTGATTCTCTTCTTTTTTATTTATTTATTATTTTTATTTTTCAACTTTATTTTTGATTCAGGAGGTTCATGTGCAGGTTTTCTACAAGGGTACACAAGGGGATATTTTATGATGCTGAGGTTTGGGTATAAATGAACCTGTCACCCAGGTAGTAAGCATAGTACCCAATAGGCATTTTTCCAGTCCTTGCTTTCCCCTCCCTCCCCCTTTTAGTAGTCCCCAGTGTGTATTGCTCCCATCTTTATGTCCATGTATATCCAATATTTAGCTCCCACTTATAAGTGAGAACATGAGGTATTTGGTTTTCTGTTTCTGTATTAATTTGCTTAGGATAAGAGACTTCCAGCTGCAACCATGTTGCTGCGAAGGACACAAATTTGTTTGTTTTTTATAGTTTCATAGTATAAAAAACAACAGTGGATTAGCCAAGCCACTGTTGCTGGGCACCTATGTTGATTCTGTCTTTGCTATTGTGAATAGTACTGTGAAAAACATGAGTGTTTGTGTTTTTTTTGGCAGCTCAATTTATTTTCTTCTGGGGATAGATTACTGGGTTAAAAGGTAGTTCTAGCTTTAGTTTTTAAAGAAATCTTAAGCTGCTTTCCACAGTGACTGAACTAATTTACATTCCCAGCAACAGGGTAAGAGTTCCCTTTACTTCACTGCTTCACCAGCATCTGTTATTTTTTGTTTGTTTTTGTTGTTGCTTTTTGCAAAAGCGCTCGGTCACTTTTATTCTGGAACAAAGTAGAGTGCATGGAAATTAAAGGAATTTCGCCATTCCAGGATAAGCCCATTACATGAGGAGAGCTATGAAACATGTAATTTATTTTCACAGTTTTCCCAGCATTCATTATTTAAAAGGTAACTAGAGCTTATTTCTCCTATTCAACTTAATAGCATATTTTCTAGCATCATTGCCCAGTTAAAACTCATATTCTGCCTGAGAATTTACATAGATGAGTGAGGTTATACAGGTTTTATACGTTATATGTGAAAGGATAAATCCATTCGTTTATAAAAAATGATTTTTATTTCAGTAAGTTTTTGGGAAACAGGCAGTGTTTCGTTATATGAATAAGTTGTTTAGTGGTGATTTCTGAGATTTTTGGCACACCCATAAACCAAGCAGTGTACACTGTATTCAATATGTAGTCTTTTAACCCTCACCACCCCCTACCCTTTCCCCTGAACCCCCAAAGTCCAATGTATTATTCTTATACCATTGCATTCTCATCGCTTGTCTCCCACATATGACTGAGAACATACAATGTTTGTTTTCCATTCCTTAGTTACTTCACTTACATTAACAGTCTCCAATTCCATCCAGATTGCTGTGAATACCGTTATTTCATTCCTTTTTATGGCTGAGTAGTATTCCACATTTTCTTTATCCATTCATTGATTGATGGGCATTTGGCTGATTCCTTATTTTTGCAATTGCAAACTGTGTTGCTATAAATACACACGTGCAAGTGTCTTTTCATATAATGACTTCCTTTCCTCTGGGTAGATACCTAATAATGGGATTGGTGATTCAAATGGTAAATCTACTTTTAGTTCTTTAAGGTATCTCCACACTGTTTTCCATAGTGCTTGTACTAGCTTACATTTTCACCAACAGTATAAAAGTGTTCCCTTTTCACCACATCCCTGCCAACATCTTTTTTTTTTTTCTTATTTTGCTTATGGCCATTTTTGCAGGAGTTGAGGTAGCATCACATTGTGGCTGTGATTTGCATTTGCCTGATCATTAATGATGTTGAGCATTTTTCCATGTGTGTTAGCCATTTGTATATGTTCTTTTGAGAAATGTCTATTTATGGCTTTAGCCCATTTTTTGATGTGTTGCTTGTTTTGTTCTTGCTGTTTGTTTTAGTTCTTTGTAGATTCTGGATATTAGTCCTTTGTCTGATGCATAGATTGTGAAGATTTTCTCCCACTCTGTGTGAGTTATCTGTAACTCTGCTGATTATTACTATTATTATTTTGCTGTACAGAAGCGTTTTAGTTTAATTGAGTCCCATATATTTATCTTTGTTGTTGTTGCATTTGTTTTGGGGTTTTGGTCATGAAGTCTTTGCCTAAGCCAATATCTAGAAGGGATTTTTCCAGCGTTATCTTTCAGAATCTTTATGGTTTCAGGTCTCAGAGTTAAGTCCTTGATCCATCTTGCACTGATTTTTGTATAGGGTGAGAGATGAGGTTTCCAGTTTCATTCTTCTACATGCAACTTGCCAATCATCCCAGCACTATTTGTTCAATAGGATGTCCTTTACCCACTTTTGGTTTTGGATTGCTTTGTTGAAAATCAGTTGTTTGTATATGGCTTTATTTCTGGGTTCTCTGTTCTGTTCTGTTGGTCTATGTGCCTATTTTTATACAAGTATCATGCTGTTTTGGTGACTATGGCCTTACAGTACAGCTTGAAGTTGGGTAATGTGATATCTCTAGATTTGTTCTTTTTGCTTAGTCTTGTTTCAGCTCTGCAGACTCTTTTTTTGGTCCCATATAAATTTTAGGATTTTTTTTTCTAGTTCATTGAAAAATGATGATGGTATTTGTTGGAAATTACATTGAATTTGTAGATTGCTTTTGGCAGCATGGTCATTTTCACCATATTGATTCTACCCATCTAAGCATGGGATGTTTTTCCATTTGTTTGTGTTGTCTATGGTTTCTCTCAGCAGTGTTTCGCAGTTTTCCTTGCAGAGTTTGTTCCTATCCTTGGTTAGGTATATTCCTAAGTATTTTATATATTCTTTTGCTGCTATTGGGATATAGGTTGGCTTCTTGATTTGATTCTCAGCTTGGTCGCTGTTAGTGTGTAGCAGAGTTCCTGATTTGTGTACATTAATTTTGTATCCTGAAACTTTGACAATCATTTACCAGTTCTAAGAGCTTTTCAGATGAGTCTTTACGGTTTTCTAGGTATATAATCATATCATCAGCAAACAGTCACAGTATGACTTCCTCTTTACCAGTTTGGATGTCTTTTATTTCTTTCTCTTTTCTGATTTATCTGGCTAAAACTTGCAATACTGTGTTGAATAGAAGTGGTGAATTTGGAATCCCTGTCTTCTTCCAGTTCTGGGCGGGGGATGCTTTCAACTTTTCCCTATTTAGTATGATGTTGGCTGTGGCTTTGTTGTAGACGGCTTTCATTACCTTAAGGTATATCTTTTCTATGCTGATTTCGCTGAGAGTTTTAATCATAAAGGCATACTGGATTTTGTCGAATGCTTTTTTTGCATCTATTGAGTTGTATTATGTGATTTTTGCTTTTAACTCTGTTTATGCGGTATATCACATTTATTGACTTGTATATGTTAAACTATCCCTGCATCCCTGGTATGAAACCCACTTCATCACGGTCGATAATCTTTTTAATATTTTGTTTCATTTGATTAGCTAGCATTTTGTTGAGGATTTTTACATCTATGTTCATCAGGCATATTGGGCTCTGGTTTTCTTTTTTTGTTATGTCCTTGCCTGGTTTTGGTATTTGGGTGATACTGGATTCACAGAATGCTTTAGGGAGGATTTTCTCTTTCTCTATCTTATGGAATAATATCAATAGGATTGGTACCAATTCTTCTTTGAGTATTTGATAGAATTCAGCTGTCAATCCATATGGTCCTGGGCTTTTCTGTTGGAATTTTTTTAAAATTACCATTTCAATCTCACTGCTTGTTATTGGTCTATTTAGAGATTCTACATCTTCCTGGTGTAATCTGAGAGGGTTGCATATTTTCAGGAATTTATCATCTCCCCTAGGTTTTCTAGTTTATATATGTAAAGATATTCATAGTAGCCTTGAATACTCTTTTGTATTTCTTCAGCATCTGTCATAGTATCTCCCATTTTGTTGCTAATTGAGTTTATTTAAATCTTCTCTCTTCTTTTCTTGCTTACTTTTGCTAATGGTCTATCAATTTTATTCATCTTTTCAGAGAACCAGCTTTTTGTTTCATTTGTCTTTTGTATTGTTTTTGTTTATTTGTTTGTTTCAATTTCATTTAGTTGTGCTCTGATCTTTGTTCTTTCTTTTCTTCTGCTGGGTTTGGGTTTGACTTATTTTTGTTTCTCCAGTTCCATGAAGCATGACCTTAGGTTGTCTTTTGTGCTCTTTCAGACCTTTTGATGTAGGCATATAATGCCATGAACTTTCCTCTTAGCACTGCTTTTGCTGTATCCCAGAAGTTTTCATAGGTTGTGCTACTATTATCTTTCAGTTCAAAGAATTTTTAAGTCTCCATCTTGTTTTCATTGTTGACCCAATGATCATTCATGATCAGGTTATTTAATTTCCATGTATTTGCATAGTTTAAGAGTTCCTTTTGGAGTTGATTTCCAGTTTTATTTCACTGTGGTCTGAGAGAGTACTTGATATAATTTTTTCTAAAATTTACTGAGACTTGTTTTGTGATCTATCATACAGTCTATCTTAGAGAATGTTCCATGTGCTGATGAATAGAATGTATACTCTGCAGTTGTTGGGCAGAATGTTCTGTAAATACCTCTGAAGTCCCTTCCTTCTTGGGTATAGTTTAAGTCCATTGTTTCTTTGCTGACTTTGTCTTGATGACCTTTCTAGTGCTGCAGTGGAGTCTTAAAGTCCTGCACTATTATTGTGTTGCTGTCTACTTCATTTCTTAGGTCTATCAGTAATTGTTTTATAAATCTGGGAGCTCCAATGCTAGGTGCATATATATTTAAAATTGTGAAATTTTCCTATTGGACTAGTCCTTTTACTATTATATCCCTCTTTGACTTTTTTAACTTCTGCTGCTTTAAAGTTTGTTTTGTCTAATATAAGAAGAGCTACTCCTGTTCTCTTTTGGTGTCCATTGGCTTGGAATACTGTTTTCCATGCCTTCATTTAAGTTTGTGAGCCCTTATGTGTTAGGTGAGTCTCCTGAATACAGCAGAAACTTGGTTGGTGAATTTTTATCTATTCTGCCAGTGTATATCTTTTAAGTGGAGCATTTAGGCCATTTACATTCAATGTTAGTATTGAGATGTGAGGTACTATTCTATTCATTGTGCTATTTGCTTCCTAAACACCCTTTTTTTCCTTTGTGTTATTATAATACACAGTCTGTTGGATTTATGCTTTAAGGAGCTTCTATTTTGGTGTTTCTAAGTATGTGTATAGGTACACATACACGTATGCATCCGCTATTTACATAAATGGTATCAGAATATATGTCTTATTCCACGACTTTTTTTTTACATAAGAATAGAGCCCTTTCCCTACAAGTACATATAAATCTGCTCCAAATTTTGGTGGCAACATAATATTTAAAATGCTAATTATTAGTTTATTGAACCATTCCATCACTGATACACATTTAGGCTGTTTCTAGTTTTTTACCATTTGAACAATAATAACATGACTGTATTTATACATATTTTCTTTATGCACATTTGTCAATGCGTATGCGGGATGAACTCATTCTAAGTTGTACTATGGGGTCAAAATAAGTGCATGTTTTAAAGTGATTAATATGGCTAGACAAAAAATTTTGATCATTAATCCTTGCCAAATGCTAAAGGCTTTCTTCTGATGGTTAGGGGAAGTATGGATCTGGTTAGATTTTGGTGAGGGCTCCCTAAATATAATAGGACAATGCCATTTGATAAGAATATTTGTCTCGGTTATGTTCTCCCAACGTGCAAATTTAAACTGTTTAGTGCCAAAAACAAAAAGAATAGCATCCACTGCTAGCTTCTCTCCCCTTCCCCTGCCACACACATTCTGGTATAGCTGTCTCTGAAGGATAGACTAGACGTATTTTACTTACAACGAAGATGACAATAGAGACAGAATTGATCTGCATTGCAACAGATCAGATGCCTAGAAGAGAAGCCAAATGGTAGAGAAGCAGGGCTTTGTGCCAAAAATCCTAAGAGGCAGGAAGTGCCCTGGGATATGCTCCAGCTGCAGCGGAAATGTGAGAAGCCTCAAATGGTTAAAAGGAAATAGCCCGCTGAAGGAGAGACAAGTGTGTGGCAGGACATGCTGCCGCTACAGAGAATGTCTCTAACTCTCGGTTGCTGTCATTTAATACTGTGCATGTCCATCTGCTTTTTACTGAATTTTACTGCATAAGGAAAAGGCTATGAGATATAGACATTTATTTCACCTCTTCTGATGCCACAGCTTTGCATCTTACCTGTAACTTCCCTGTGAAAACGCCACTGAAGAGGCAATGAGTTATCAAATGGCCATTTTTTTCCTCCAAAATCATATTTCACTAATACCTGTGTTTGGAAGTTTATACAGAATTCCAATTACATATTTATTATAAAATGTAATATTTATTCTAGGAGAAGGTATATCCTATTATTCAATAATAGTTTTGTCCAAAGGGCAAATATTAACAGAGATTAATGGATTCACCCTTTTAACATCTAGACAATGTGGGAAAGGGCAAATAACGTTATTCTCATTAAAGATTACTATATTTGATAGAGCAAGTATCAGTATATTTTAAGCTTAACTGAACATAATTGATGAGTGCAGAAATCTGGACTACTCATAACAATAGCTTTTATCTGTGGAGTATCGGCAATTCTCAAAACACTTTCACATACCTAACTGGAACAACATCAGCAACCTTGTGAGTTTTGCAGAATAGGTGCTAAATTTGATCTGTCAATGTCACCTCAGTTCATTTGTAAAAGGTCAGTGTATAAATGAATTCAATAAGCAATTTTGAGATTAGAAACCTGAGAGGGTAAGTGTATTACCCAAGACCATACTTGTTAGTAACAGACCAATGCCAACATTTCCACAGAGTTCAAGGACAGAACTACTTACTTCCTACCTGCTTTTATCTTCTTTCTTCAGAGAGAATAGGGGTTCTATCCTGTGAGGTTTCTCTCTTGCCCTCCCTGTCAGTAATGGGCATTAAGACTTCCAAACCACTCTCCGCAATGAGAAACTTTCCCTTATACTGAAGTAGTTGCTCTGTTTACCTTCACTTGGCATTAGCTGTTACTGTTTTGTTTTGTTTGAGACAGAGTCTGACTTTGTTGCCCAGGCTGCAGTGCAATGGAGCGATCTTGGCTCACTGCAACCTCTGCCTCCTGGGTTCAAGCGATTCTCCTACCTCAGCCTCCCAAGTAACTGGGACTGCCAGCGCGCCACCACCACACCCGGCTAATTTTTGTATTTTCAGTAGAGACGGTGTTTCTCCATTTTTGCCAGGCTGGTCTCAAACTCTTGACCTCAGGTCATCTGCCCGCCTCAACCTCCCAAAGTGCTGGGCTTACTGGTGTGAGCCACTGCACCCAGCCGGTTTTGGATCCATCAAAGAAATAGTATTTCCAAGTTGAAAAGAATAAAATATACATGAAAAGGTGCAATAGAACCAAAACAAAAGTGAAGAGAAAGAATAAAATAGTAGCTATCGGTTTTTAATGAATTCACACAGGAAAACTTGGTGTGGTGAACAGGGTTGTATCCGACTTTGGGTGCAATTCTGAGTTTTGCATTTCTAGCTGTGTGAAATATGAGCAAAATATTTTTTAGCTACTTTGAACCTTGGTATCTTCAATGACAAAATACGAATGTTGATAGCTATGTCAGAAGGTATTTTCTAAAAGTTAATATAATGTGTGTAAAATGGTTGTACCTCATAAGTTCTTAATAAATTGTAGCACTAATTAATAAAGTATAAATTCAGCTTGCTGAATTGACTTACATATCATGTAAATCTAGAATACATTGTTAATTAGTAAGTGATTTGCCAGAACTTAGAGGGGCAGGGAAACAGCGAGTACTAAGACTGAGCAAGTATTCACTGGAATCAAATGAAACTCTATACATGTCACTTTCTTTAGAGTGCGATGTTAGATCAGGGACCAGCAAACCACAGCACACAGGCCAAATCTGGCATGGAGTCTGTTTTCGTATTTCTGAGAACTAAAACTACTTTTTATATTTTTAAACAAGCAAACCAAAAACAGAAGAATATTTCTTCACATGAAAATTATACAAAAATCAAACTTGAGTGTTCATAATCAAGTTTACTGGAACATAGCCACACTGATGCATTAGCTATATAAGGCAGTGTCTGCGTTAAAATGACAGTCCCTGGAACAGAGACCATATGATCTGAGAAGCCTAAAATCTTTACTTTCTGGGCTTTTATGGAAAAAGTGTGCAGATTCTGTACTAGAATATTAGGTCACAGAAATTTCCCAGACACATTATTTCTGTGTTTAAGAAAGAGTTTAACAAAGCCGACGTGCCATCTGTCTAACAAACATAAGCACTTCCTCTCCATATGCTGGGCTAAATTCTGAAAGATGGCAGCCCACCATAGCTTATACTTCCTAGGCCTCTTCTGTCTAGATGGGCCATATGACAAGTTTTGCCAATGGAATGTGAGTGAAGATGATGAGCATCCTTTCTAGAGAGGGGTTTTAAGAAGCAGATGTTCCTTCCAGCTAACTGAAACAGAAGACTCAAAGATCCTAAGCATGACAGAACCATAAAATATAAGGAGCCTGGGTGCCTGGATCACATGTGGAAGAGAGCCAGGCACCTACTGAAAACATCTGGCTTGTACTGTTGAGTGGCAAATGCAGTTCTGCTGTTTAATCGTTGGAACTTGGGAGTTTGTTCATTATAGCAATTAGTATTTTCCTGACTAGTTGACTTCTCTAGATGCCCTCCTCAAAGAAATACAGGAATATGTCTGAATAACAATATTGGAATGAATTCAGAGATGAATAACTGTGCCCAAACATGGTTGAGTAATCAATTAATGCTGACATGGGCACAATAGGTATACCACAGGGTTTTTCTATCCTTGACAGTATTCTGATAACCAATTCTATGAAACTCAATGAGCATTTAGAAATGGTTTGAAGACTGCCTGCCCTTGGAAGGGTTATGTTTTAGTTTTTTAAGTCAGTGGATAGGATCATTGGGACAAATTTTATAAAGACACAGCTCACTATAAAGAATAATTAAAAATAAAAAGAGAGACAGTTGCCTGAAAGGAACTCCCTGGCAATATATTGTGCCTTCCACAAACTGGTCAAGCAGTACATGAAGAGCTTTCATTATTTTGGCAAAAAAAAGCGTTCATAATTATTTAGGAAGTTGAATTAATGATTCCTTCAAGTCCTGTTAACTTTTGATGATTTAATTTTATCACTAAATGTTTTGTTATTTTAATCACAGACTTACTATTTAGTATCAGGAAATAGACAAATCAACGAGATGAAAAGACAGTGCTACACTGATTTTCCATAAATTGACTGCACTCACAGGTCATAAATACATAATCCAGGAACTCTTGATTAAGTTATTCATTCTATCATACAGTAAATTAGGTACAATGGAGAAAAGAAAGATAACTCAAAGGACTGGTATATTTGTTATAATGTATTCATCTGCAAGATAACAGCAATTTTATTATGTAAGTTGCTTAAATGCCAAAGATACTTAGTAATTTCACATCAAAAAGTTCAAACCTAGTTGAGACCACATCATGAGAAGAAGTTGATATCATATGCATAAGTTGGATTAATAATTATGTAACAATTAATAAATGTATAAGACAACTGATATCATTTATACTCTGATATGATACACTGGGAGGAGATCATCATCTCTTTGTTTTTCTGGTCCAAAATGCATAGTCTATCATGAGAAAACATTGAATAAGCTCAAATTATGGGACATTCTAGTAAATAATTAGCTAGCACTCTGTTTCAAAGTGTGAAGATCATAAAAGACAGTAATGATTAACAAATTGTCAGCCGAGGCAGTGTCTCACATCTGTAATCCCAGCACTTTGGGAGGCTGAGATGGGCAGATCGCCTGAGGTCAGGAGTTTGATATCAGCCTGGCCAAAATGGTGAAACCCTTTCTCTACTAAAAAAATGCAAAAAATGGTTGGGCATGGTGGCAGATGCCTGTAATCCCAGCTACTCGGGAGTCAGAGGCAGGACAATCGCTTGAACTCGGGAGGCGGAGGTTGCAGTGAGCCGAGATCGCACCATTGCACTCCAGCCTGGTCACAAAGAGTAAAACTCTATCTCAAAAAAAATAAAAGTCACAGAAATAAGGGACTAAGGAGACACAACAATTAAGTTCTATTTGGGATCCTGCATTGGATCTTGGAACAAGGGGAAAAAAGATATTAGCAGAAAAAATTTGTAGAATCCAAACAGCTATAGTTTGGTTAACATTATTATACCAACATTAATTCTTATTTCTGATAATCATACTATGGTTATACAAGGTCTTAACACTGAAGGAAGCTGGCTGAAGGCTAGCCAGGAACCCTCTACTAATTGCGTAACTTTTCTGTAAGTTTAAAATTATTTCAAAATAAAAAAAAGGAAAAAAAACCACTCATCATTCCAGATACAGTGTAATAAACACAGAAACACAGAAATCATCAGGGACCCAACATTTTTTTCAGCCTCTTCATTCTGCCACCCTTCCGTGTCGCTTTTTGTTTCTAGGCTCATTCGCATACTGAATGCTCTCCACTGTACTCCAGATCCACGTAACTCCATCCTGTTCTGTTCCCAGGTAAACAACCTTCTATGAATCAAATCAACTGGACATCCGTGTCCTGTGGCTTATGTTAAGGCAATGCTAGCAGATGAAATTGTCAAAAGAGTGAGACTTTAGGTAGATTATTCCCCTGGCTCTTTCCATTTTAGGCTAAGGTTAGTAAGAGCCTGAGGTCTTCTACCTAAAGCCCTGATGTCAGCTCTTCTAGGGCACCTCCCCCAGAGCTGCACTCACAGTTCTGGTAATCATTCTCTCCTCTTGCGTCTTCAGCTGTAGGGTGCTGTCTATTCCTAGAGTTCCCTTTACCCTGCTCACTCTTTACAAAACTCATAATTACCGTGTCTGTATGTGCCAGCTCATTCTTGCCTAACCTCTGACTGATACATCTCCTTACAGTAACACAGCAGTCCATGTAGCTCCAAGCATCATGTTGTCTTTCATGTAATTAGAGAGGCAAGAACAGATAATGTCTACGAGGCATGAAAAAAGTGTCTGCTATATATGGGTTCAGTTTAGCGGCGTCACTCACTGGCTTCATAGAATGTCTGGCACACAGTAGGTATTCATACTTGGTATCTTGCTAATAGAAAGTTAATCCTGTTGCTCAGGATAAATACTCCCCAGTCATTCTTTACTGACTTTCTTTCTGATCCCAAAGGCATTATCAGCTTTGCCTCTAAATATGTCTATATCCATCCATCAGTTTTCATTCTCTGCACCATCACAGTCCTAGTTCACCACCTGTCGTTTCGATATTTGCATTTGTCTCCCTACTTTAGCACTCCCTTACACTCCTCCTGCACATGCGCACAGACACACAGACACACACACACACACACACACACACACACACACACATTTTCATAGTAACCAGAGAAATCTTTTAAAATGTAATTCAGATCATGTGACTCCTCTGCTCAGAAGTCTCCCAATTCACTGAGAGGAAAAGCCAGTCAGTGTCTTGACAATGGCCATAGAATCCTGCAAGACCTGCCTCCTTCCACTCCTTACCATCCTTACCATCCTTACCATCCTTCCCCTCCTTACCATCCTTCCCCTCCTTACCATCCTCACCATCCTTCCCCTCCTTCCCCTCCTTCCCATCCTTCCCCTCCTTATCATCCTTACCATCCTTACCATCCTTCCCATCCTTCCCATCCTTCCCCTCCTTACCATCCTTCCCCTCCTTACCATCCTTACCTGTTGGCTATTGCTATCTGCTCTGTATGCTGTTCAGCCACACTGGGTTCCTAGCTGTTGCTGAAAATGCCAAGTGTGCCCCCACCTCAGTTTCTTTCCTATTTCCTCTGCCTGGAACTTTCTTCTACCAGGCACCTTACCAATCTGCTCCCTCGCTTTCCTCTGGTCTTTCCTGATCACCCTAAATAAAACAAAACTCCATCCTTATATACCACCAGCAGCACTTCTTATTTCAATTATTTGCTTTTTTCCATAGAACTGAACCATTATGTGTGTGTGTGTGTGTGTGTGTGTGTGTGTGTGCTATGTGCATGTGTGTGCATATACACATATACATGAATATATACACACACACATTTTGGGTCTCTCTTTAGAATACAGTATTCTTACTGTCAGAGATTTTGTGGCCGGGTATCGTGGCTCACACCTGTAATCCCAGCACTTTGGGAGGCCGAAGTGGGCAGATCACAAGGTCCAGATATCGAGACCATCCAGGCCAACATGGTGAAACCCCATCTCTACTAAAAATACAAACAGTAGCTGGGTGTGGTGGCACATGCCTTTAGTGCCAGCTCCTGGAGAGGCTGAAGCAGGAGGATCCGCTGGGAGGCAGAGGTAGCAGTGAGCCAAGATCATATCATTGCACTTCAGCCTGGTGACAGAGTGAGACTCCGTCTCAAAAAAAAAAAAAAAAAAAAAAAAAGATTTTGTTCAGTGTTATATGCACAGTCCTTAGGATGGTGCTTGGTACATAGAAGATAGTCAATAAATATTTGTGAAATAAAGGAATGTGTAAATATTAACTGAATGCAAATCTGTACAGGCACTTTTTAAAGGTATTTCCCTGCTGGGATTTGGGAATATTTCTGCATGTGAAATAAGCAGAGGAAATTTGAACTAAATAGCTCCACTGCCTACTAAAGAAGCTGCCCAGAAAAAAAAAAGCAGCTTTCCAGAAAAGAGGAAGGTGCTGCCTATCACACATTCTTTCAGTTCCTCTCAGAGCCACCTTGACTGCAGACTTCCTTAGACAACCAGAGAAAAGTTTTATGGCTACGGTAAATAAATTTGTATTGCTAAGTAAGCCACAATGTAAGCAGGAATGCTTACTGCTAGATAGGGAGGGAACTTTCGTCCGACTTTATACATTGCTGACATGTCAGCTACAACACTTCACACTTAACTGAGGTGCTATTAAAACAATTACCAAGTTATTAACAAGAGCTTTGAAGACCAGTTTTGAAATCACACTAACAAGAAAGTGTGCTTTGATAGTCATATTAGGCCACAGTGTGGCCGGGACTTGCACAGTTTTCAACTTCAGGATTCTGTCTCCTGGCTTCTTATCTATTCATTCCTTTGATTCCCGAGAACACCCCCAAAGGCAGGTATGAACTGTATTTCCAATGTTCCTCCATCTAGGCCTGAACTAGTGAAAAACTACTTTGAGAATGTCTTTGGTTTTGAGTATCCACATTCTGATGCTTCAGATAACTAAAAGGGAAATGAAAAAGTGGAAAAATGAAAGGACAGTCCCTCTTTTATACTCTCAGGACTCATGAATAAAATTCAAAAAAAAAAAATTTCTAGCCAGGCACGGTGGCTCACTCCTGTAATCGCAGCACTTTGGGAGGCCGAGGTGGGTGAATCACCTGGGGTCAGGAGTTCGAGACCAGCCTGGCCAACATGGTGAAACCCCATCTCTACACAAAAACAAAAACTAGCCGAGCATGGTGGCTCTTGCCTGTAATCCCAACTACTTAGGAGGCTGAAGCAGGAGAATCACTTAACTCAGGAGGCAGAGGTTGCAGTGAGCACAGAACATGCCACTGCACTCCAGCCTGGGTTACAGAGTGAGACTCTGTCTCAAAAATAAATAAATAAATAATTCTACCCCATCTTCTAAAATCTCTTATAGCAATTACTACCACCTGAACCTCAGACACAGTTTCCAAGTTGGTGGAGTTGACCTTTCCGTACTTGATTAACTTTATTCTGCTTGCTCCTCTCAAACTTGGGGACTTCTCTCATCTCATCTCTAACACCCTAATGTTCGCCATCCTTCGTGCAGACTATGGCTATCCTGAAACTTCCGGGAGACAGGTCACTCATCTTCCTTACCCACAATGCCACACTTAGTCCAAATTACCTTTTAACCCCGTGAGGCAAAAGTTCTATCCCTTCTCTGTTAACTAGGTATGCACATGAAACAACATATACTTGTATCCTATTCAAAGTAATTTAGGCAGATAATAAGTTCCTATTAGGGCTAATCAGTAAAATACATATTTGCATTTTTAAAGAGGAGGCCAATAAAAATGAATGAACTGATGCATAACCTCCTGTCTCGGAGGAAATCAGTACTGTTTTATGTTTTCTTTTACTCTGACAGAAATAGATACATAATGACACAGAGACTAGTTAGGAAGATTTTAATTCTCTCTTTATGAACAAAAAGCTAAGCAATAACCACTATTATCAAATCTGTTTATCTCTGCCTTTCCTCCCCTGCCCACCAAAGGTGAGATTCTTTACAAAACAGCTGCCATCAGAGTTACAGAGATGAATATGCCAAATGGATTGACTGCTATGGCGCCCAACACCTGACATGAAGTGGGAAAGAAAGGACATTCCAGCCCCTTAACGCTTTCCATAGGACATTCCAGCCCCTCTAACGCTTTCCATAGGACATTCCAGCCCCTTAACGCTTTCCATAGGACATTCCAGCCCCTCTAACGCTTTCCATAGGACATTCCAGCCCCTTAACGCTTTCCATAGGACATTCCAGCCCCTCTAACGCTTTCCACGGGACATTCCAGCCCCTCTAACGCTTTCCACGGGACATTCCAGCCCCTCTAACGCTTTCCACGGGACATTCCAGCCCCTCTAACGCTTTCCACGGGACATTCCAGCCCCTCTAACGCTTTCCACGGGATATTCCAGCCCCTCTAACGCTTTCCATAGGACATTCTAACCCCTTAACGCTTTCCATAGGACATTCCAGCCCCTCTAACGCTTTCCATAGGACATTCCAGCCCCTCTAACGCTTTCCATAGGACATTCCAGCCCCTCTAACGCTTTCCACAGGACATTCCAGCCCCTTAACGCTTTCCATAGGACATTCCAGCCCCTCTAACGCTTTCCATAGGACATTCCAGCCCCTTAACGCTTTCCATAGGACATTCCAGCCCCTCTAACGCTTTCCACGGGACATTCCAGCCCCTCTAACGCTTTCCACGGGACATTCCAGCCCCTCTAACGCTTTCCACGGGACATTCCAGCCCCTCTAACGCTTTCCACGGGACATTCCAGCCCCTCTAACGCTTTCCACGGGACATTCCAGCCCCTCTAACGCTTTCCACGGGATATTCCAGCCCCTCTAACGCTTTCCATAGGACATTCTAACCCCTTAACGCTTTCCATAGGACATTCTAACCCCTCTAACGCTTTCCATAGGACATTCCAGCCCCTCTAACGCTTTCCATAGGACATTCCAACCCCTCTAACGCTTTCCATAGGACATTCCAGCCCCTCTAACGCTTTCCATAGGACATTCCAGCCCCTCTAACGCTTTCCATAGGACATTCCAGCCCCTCTAACGCTTTCCATAGGACATTCTAACCCCTTAACGCTTTCCACAGGACATTCCAACCCCTCTAACGCTTTCCATAGGACATTCCAGCCCCTCTAACGCTTTCCACAGGACATTCCAACCCCTCTAACGCTTTCCACAGGACATTCCAGCCCCTCTAATGCTTTCCACAGGACATTCCAACCCCTTAACGCTTTCCACAGGACATTCCAACCCCTTAACGCTTTCCACAGGACATTCCAACCCCTCTAACGCTTTCCACAAGACATTCTAACCCCTTAACGCTTTCCACAGGACATTCTAACCCCTTAACGCTTTCCACAGGACATTCCAACCCCTCTAACGCTTTCCATAGGACATTCCAGCCCCTCTAACGCTTTCCATAGGACATTCTAACCCCTTAACGCTTTCCATAGGACATTCTAGCCCCTCTAACGCTTTCCATAGGACATTCTAACCCCTTAACGCTTTCCACGGGACATTCCAGCCCCTCTAACGCTTTCCACGGGACATTCCAGCCCCTCTAACGCTTTCCACGGGACATTCCAACCCCTTAACGCTTTCCACAGGACATTCCAACCCCTCTAACGCTTTCCACAGGACATTCCAGCCCCTCTAACGCTTTCCACAGGACATTCCAGCCCCTCTAACGCTTTCCACGGGACATTCTAACCCCTTAACGCTTTCCACGGGACATTCCAACCCCTTAACGCTTTCCACGGGACATTCCAGCCCCTCTAACGCTTTCCACGGGACATTCCAGCCCCTCTAACGCTTTCCACGGGACATTCCAGCCCCTCTAACGCTTTCCACGGGACATTCCAGCCCCTCTAACGCTTTCCACGGGACATTCCAGCCCCTCTAACGCTTTCCACGGGACATTCCAGCCCCTCTAACGCTTTCCACGGGACATTCCAGCCCCTCTAACGCTTTCCACGGGACATTCCAGCCCCTCTAACGCTTTCCACGGGACATTCCCGCCCCTCTAACGCTTTCCACGGGACATTCCCGCCCCTCTAACGCTTTCCACGGGACATTCCAGCCCCTCTAACGCTTTCCACGGGACATTCCAGCCCCTCTAACGCTTTCCACGGGACATTCCAGCCCCTCTAACGCTTTCCACGGGACATTCCAACCCCTCTAACGCTTTCCAGAGGACATTCCAGCCCCTCTAACGCTTTCCATAGGACATTCCAGCCCCTCTAACGCTTTCCACGGGACATTCCAGCCCCTCTAACGCTTTCCATGGGACATTCCAGCCCCTCTAACGCTTTCCATAAGACATTCTAACCCCTTAACGCTTTCCATAAGACATTCTAACCCCTTAACGCTTTCCACAGGACATTCCAGCCCCTCTAACGCTTTCCATAGGACATTCCAACCCCTCTAACGCTTTCCACAGGACATTCCAGCCCCTCTAACGCTTTCCACAGGACATTCTAACCCCTCTAACGCTTTCCACAGGACATTCCAGCCCCTCTAACGCTTTCCACAGGACATTCCAGCCCCTCTAACGCTTTCCACAGGACATTCCAGCCCCTCTAACGCTTTCCATAGGACATTCCAGCCCCTCTAACGCTTTCCACAGGACATTCTAACCCCTTAACTCTTTCCACAGGACATTCCAGCCCCTCTAACGCTTTCCACGGGACATTCCAGCCCCTCTAACGCTTTCCATGGGACATTCTAACCCCTTAACGCTTTCCATGGGACATTCTAACCCCTCTAACGCTTTCCATAGGACATTCCAGCCCCTCTAACGCTTTCCATAGGACATTCTAACCCCTCTAACGCTTTCCATAGGACATTCCAGCCCCTCTAACGCTTTCCACAGGACATTCCAGCCCCTCTAACGCTTTCCACAGGACATTCTAACCCCTCTAACGCTTTCCACAGGACATTCTAGCCCCTCTAACGCTTTCCATAGGACATTCTAACCCCTTAACGCTTTCCATAGGACATTCTGTCACAACTTTTTAATTAATTTGGGACACTTGAGGAGGAGTCTCTTCTTAATTATGAAAATGTGAAAAAATAGGCCAATGTTATTTCTAAACAGTTTTTTTAAACAGAAAATATATATACTTTATTCTCCCTTTTTGCAGAGATTCAGCCTATTTCAGTAGGGAGACAATTTTTGCAGAATCTCACTTCATTAATAAGCAACGGTTAAAGTCTATTGTAAATATGAAGACTCGGGCCCCGTTTTGGTATTTTCTATAGACTCTTGTGGAATAAGTAACAAGTACATGCTTGAATAGGAAAGTCTTTTTTTTTCCCACATCAACTTCACTACCAGTACCTTTCTTCCCATAGAAAATAGCTGAGTAGAGCCCAGTGTGGTGGCTTATACCTGTAATCCCAGCACTTTGGGAGGCCGAGGCAGGTGGATCACCTGAGGTTAGGAGGCAGAGACCAGTCTGGCCAGCATGGTGAAACCCTGTCTCTACTAAAAAGTTCCTGCCTGCTGACTCTGAAGAGAGCTAAGGAACAGACTGCCTCTTCAAGTGAGTCCCTGACCCCTGGGTCGCCTGACTGAGTAACATCTCCCAGCAGGAGTTGACAGACACCTCATACAGGGGAGCTTCAGCTGGCATCTGGCGGGTGCCCCTCTGGGACGAAGCTTCCAGAGGAAGGAATGGGAAGCGATCTTTGCTGTTCTGCAGCCTCCGCTGGCGATACCCAGGCAAAGAGGGTCTGGAGTGGACCTCCAGAAAACGCCAGCAAACCTACAGCAGAGGGGCCTGACTGTTAGGGGGAAAGCTAACAAACACAAAGGACAGCACCAACATCAACAAAAGGACATCTGCACAGAAACCCATCTGAAGCTCACCAACATCAAAGACCAAAGACAGATAAATCCACAAAAATGAGGAAAAAGCGCAAAAAGGCTGAGAATTCCAAAAACCAGAACTATTCTTCTCTTTCAATGGATCATAACTCCTCACCAGCAAGGAAACAGAACTGGACAGAGAATGAGTTTCACAAATTGACAGAAGTAGGCTTCAGAAGGTGGGTCGTAATAAACTCCTCTGAGCTAAAGGAGCACATTCTAACTGAATGCTAGGAAGCTAAGAACCTTGAAAAAAGGTTAGAGATATTGCTAACTAGAATAACCACTTTAGAGAATAACATAAATGACCTAATGGAGCTGAAAAACACAGCACAAGAACTTCATGAAGCATACCCAAGTATCAATAGCTGAATCTATCAAGCAGAAGAAAGGATGTCAGAGATTAAAGGTCAATTTAATGAAATAAAGTGTGAAGACAAAATTAGAGAAAAAAGAATTAAAAAGGAACAACAACAACAAAAAACCCTCCAAGAAATATGAGACTATGTGAAAAGACCCAACCTACGTTTGACTGGTGTATCTGAAAGTGATGGGGAAAATGGATGAGGAGAATTGAATCAAGTTGGAAAACACTCTTCAGGAGAACTTCCCAACCTAGCAAGACATGCCAAATACAGAGAATACCACAAAGATAGTCCTGGAGAAGAGCAACGCCAAGACACATAATCATCAGATTCATCAAGGTTGAAATGAAGAAAAAAAGAGCAGCCAGAGAGAAAGGTTGGATTATCCACAAAGCAAAGCCCATCAGACTAACAGTGAATCTCTCTATAGAGAACCTACAGGCCAGAAGAGAGTGGGGGCCAATATTCAACATTCTTAAAGAAAAGAATTTTCAACTCAGAATTTTATATCCAGTTAAGCTAAGCTTCATAAGTGAAGGAAAAATAAAATCCTTTAAGAACAAGCAAATGCTGAGACATTTTGCACCACCAGGCCTGCCCTGTTGGTGGGAGTGTAAATTAGTTCAACCACTGTGGAAGACAGTTTGGTGATTCCTCAAGGATCTACAACAAGAAATACCATTTGACCCTGCAATCCCATTACTGGGAATACACCCAAAGGATTATAAATCATTCTACTATAAAGACACATGTGCTCATATGTTTACTGAAGCACTGTTCACAATAGCAAAGACTTGGGACCAACCCAAATGCCCATCAATGATAGATTGGATAAAGAAAATGTGGCACATATACACCATGGATTATTATGCAGCCATAAAAAAGGATGAGTTCATGTCCTTTGCAGGAACATAGATGAAGCTGGAAACCATCATTCTGAGCAAACTAACACAGGAACAGAAAACCAAACACTGCTCTCACTCATAAGTGGGAGTTGAAGAATGAGAACACATGGACACAAGGCGAGGAACATCACACACTGGGGCCTGTCAGAGTGTGGGGGATAGGGAAGGGATAGCATTAGGAGAAATGCCTATGTAGATGATGGGTTGATGGGTGTAGCAAACCAACATGGCACATGTATGCTTATGTAACAAATCTGCATGTTCTGCACATGTATCCCAGAACTTAAAGTATAATAACAAAAAAATTGTCTAAAATTGTGTTCTATATTATTTTATTACTTTTTCATAGGGGTTACAGTGAAAATATTGTGCATATATTTAGCAATCCTGATTATTTCATTCCAGCATACATGCATCTTCCTAATTTCATCTTTTTAAAAGAGAAATAATAAAAATGAATAGTATCTTTAAAATCTTAACTGTAATCAAACCTTTAAGATCAAAGAAACATCTTCCTCCACTTCACCACTTCCTTCCAAAAAGATCAATGAGTTTTTCTGCTAGAAGAAGAGAAATGATTTTTTTAAAACCAGTTCTCTGCTTCATCTCTTTTTATTCTTCAAAATGGTTGAAAGGTAAAAGTTCTTATTGAAACTCATTGGTCCAAATAAAACTTTGGCTTGAAATCTTTGAAATTTTTCAGAAAAATAAAGTTTTCCAGATACTGAGAGCCAATCTTGTTCCTTCAGGAATCAAGCATGATTACTTTACTTGGAGGGTTCATAATTCAATAGATGCATTTCCAGCGAAACTGTCTTGCTGTTAAACCTAGTTTGTTTTTTCCTTTTTCTTTACATGACACTTACAGGAGTGTTTATTTTGTGAAGCGCTCTGTAAGGAGTGGAAATGCTTTCCTAATTAAACAGTATGTAAAAGTATTCAACGTGGAAATGAAGGCCTTTATATACCGATGTTATATTTAGTTATTTTCCTGTGTCAATGGTGATGGTCAATTTCAGTATGGATATTTACATTTACTATAAATTAGACTCCAAGAAATCACTAATATTGCAAGGGTTTTGTGAGAACACATGCATACATGGATTACTAGTGTTCTACTGCTCTGTCTCATGTTACAGTGGGTAATTTTTTCCTGTTCTTTGTTTGGACAGCATTCTGAGATAGTCATCTAGTAACTAGACTCCGCTCTGCTGTATTGGGTTCTTTTGGCCTCTCCTCATAAATCACTCTCTCCAGAAGACTCTTGTTTTTCTTCTGAACTCATTCCAGATTTGCTTTTTTTTCTTTTAATTTTTTTTTTTAAATTTTAAATAATGAAGTGAGTAGTCTTAAATGTTGTATTTCAGAGCTTCATTGAAAAGGAATCTTGTATGTTGTTGGCTGCTTGCCTGATTTTATACGAGTACATCCATACAAAGAAGTAGTAGTATATAATAGAGTGCAAAGGGCACAGGACTACAAAATTAAAACCCTGGTTCCAGACCTAGCTCTTATACTGGTTTGCTATGTTGAGAAAATCACCTAATCACTCTGGTCTCCCGTCTTCATTTGTTCACTCACTCATTCATTAAAAAAGCACATATGTGCCGGGGGATGCAGTCAAATCTAAGATAGGCTAGGTCTCTGCCCCATTTTAACTTATGTTCTAGGGAGGGTTGACAAATCATAAACTAGTAAGAAAAACATTTAGAATCTTGAGGTTTGATATTTGCTTTTAATGAATGTCTTAGTTCTTTTTGTGTTGCTATCAAGAAATACTTGAGGCTGGGCAATTTATAAAGAAAAATGATTTATTTAGCTCACAGTTCTGCAGCTGTACAAGAAGCACGGCACTGGTATCGCTCAGCTTAATGTGAGGGCCTTTGTGCCTCCACGTAAGGTCGAGAAGGTAAAAGGGGAAGTGAGCACATGTGAAGAGAAACCAAACCCAAGGGGCATCCTGGTTTTATAGTAACCCACTCAGAGGAAGACTATTTCCTTTCCCTCAAGAACTCATCCACTCCCATGAGAAGGGCACCAAGCCATTTAAAAGAGATCTGCCCCTACCTCCCACTAGGCCCCACCTCCCCATACCACCACACTGGAGATCATTATTTCAACACGAGATTTGGCGGGGACGAGCAAACGGTATCCAAACCATAGCAGTGAGTAAGCAGGGTAATTTGTTAAAAGATGACAGGACTAAGAAAGGGGACTGTGTTTAAACAGATCAACACAAAAGCCATCTCTAAGAAAACATTATCTGTCCTGAAATCCAATGAATAAGAAGGATCCAGATATAGGAAGTCAGAGAAAGAGCAGGAAGAACAGCCAATCAATTATACATTTAGTTGCTTTCACGATTCCACAATATAATTTGTATTACAACTACATCTCTGCCAATGCCACAGTTTAGAAAAACTTTGTAAGCAAACTTGATTACACCTTACCTGTACATCTCTGTGGGAAAGGCACATATATTATCAATATACTTAGACTTCAGGAAATGAACTGCAAATGGACTAGCATTCACATTTTAACAAAGGGAACTACTTCACCATCATTGGCTAAGAAATGTTAGATTCTCCAAAGCCATCATTGAGCTTTCTTTGAGATATATATGTGCTTTTACTTTTCAACTATTTTTCCTCTACTTATTATTTCATACCTTTCCAAGTTATGGGAAAACTTCATTAATTTTGATTTGTTGAGGGACAAATGTTTACAGTTGACTAAAAGGGCTGAAGTAATTATTAGAAATTAAAGATCTAGATCTAATTGACCACTAAACAGGATGAGAACTTGGACAAGTTATAATTATCTGTGCCTCAGTTTCTCTATAAAATATATTCAACTAGATCAACTAATTATAAAGCATTTAATTCAATTGTCCAATTAAATTTTTTATGGCATCTCAATACCTTAGTTATATTTTTTGTAAACCATAGAAACTGTAACTTAAGAGAAGGGGATTTATTATAAGGATATGAGGTGGTAGAGTGTTAGAAATATGGCTGGTGCTCATAGAGATGAGAGATAAGTAAAATATGAGTTTCTCTTTCACACACACACACGAATACTATGCTCTCACTCTGAATTTTCTCTCATCTTTGTTTCTCTCTGCTCTTTTCTCATACTTCTCTCAGCAACCAACATTGTTTATTTATTAGCTTGTAAATGTCTAAAATTAGCTAACATAAATCTCTGCTATCTGCCAGCATTTGGAACAGATATGTGTCACTTCCAAGTTCCTGGAATGGAGACCCTAATAACCTAGCTCGGGTACATGTCCACCTATGGACCTGTCCTCTCTGTGGGCAGAGAAATTTCTCAAAGATGTGTTAGGAGTAGAGAGACAATTATGGGCATCTCTAGTGGTCCCAAAATTGAATTCCCCAGTGGAAATCCTCAACTTTTTTATTCCTCAATGGCCCATGAGAAGACTATATGGAACTTGAACGCTCCCAGGAACAAAGTGATATTCACTGCATTAAATAATCTCTAAGGCTTCCTTTTATTTGAACAACTGATTCTGCGAATAGGTGAGAAATTTTGAAACCTAGAATATACAAACAGGAATAGAATTTAATGGGTTCTCAAATGATATCAGATATAATCCAAAATATAATATAAATATTGAATTGCAGCTTAATCATGAACTATATTCATTGTTTTAGACAAATCATTTCATCTGACAACGTTGAACTTTATGTGAACCCTGTGGTCCCAGAAAGCAGAGACAGTTAGGAATTCCCCCTACCCTTTTTGTGTTCTGCAACATGATAAAGGACTACCTCACCCTCGTTATGAGATGAGATCCTCTCCCTCTTTCTTCACAAGGCCCATAACATTGGGACTCATGAATGACTCTCTTTCCTACCTGCCTCTATATAATCCAGGTTCTTTCCTCATTAATAAATGTGATCTTTATTTCAATAACCTGAATAAAATCTTATCTCAAGTTGTCCCATGCATTTTGTCTTTCACAGTTTGATGGCAGGACTTAGAGAAGACTGTGTCTCATCTTCAGACTCCCATTTACTCCACCCAGTCCCTTTGTGTGTCATTCCTCACTGGCAGTCCAGGGACTCCATGGAGCATCCTACATCTTGTCTGATCTTGTGCTCTGTAGCCTCGTCTGTTGGTACTGTGGTAAGGGTTTGATTTTATTTTTATTCAGCACTTGTGCTGGCTTCTTTAAAAAAAAAAAATTGACCATTTATTTGGTGATTTCCAATTAATGGTTTGTAGAGATTTTGTCTCTGCTGGGTGAAAGATGCCAGAAAATCTGGTTTTTAAATCTCAGTATATCTATTATGAGCGCAAATCAATTAAAATTCCGACCCATTAGAAAGAGAACAGTTTTTTGATATAAATTTTGTATTTCTGTGTTTATGATTACTCATAAGTAAAATTTTAGAATTGAACTTATATCTGTGTGTATATAGTATGTTTATATGTCTATAATTTATAAATCCTTTTCCCTCTCACTGTGTGGAATATTTTCCTAATTCCATATCGTATTCATACATTAGATTATAAAATCTCTTATATTAAAATAGTCCTATTCTAATTGGCTTTGAGAGAAATCAGCGTTTACATAAATTAAATAATCCTAAAATTCTCAGAAATTAAGAAAAGTGAGCATCTTATAGTTTCAATGCAAAAAAAGATATTCTTATAGAAAATAATCTTGAAACATTTTAACAATTCAAGTTAATATAAGTTGAGTAAATTTTTGGCAAATGAAATTAGTTTCAAATTTTTGGTTTAGCGAAAAAACTTTCTCTGATTTTTCAGTGTGAATATAGTATACGTGATGATTTTATTCTACTTGAGCACATTCTTCCTAAAGTTACATACATTTACTGAACAAATAAGGTAGCGTTAGTGATCCTCCCACCTCGGCCTCCCAAAGTGCTGGGAATACAGGCTTGAACTACTGACTGCACCTGGCCTAGTTCTCCTGAATGTTTAAAATCATGAAAGGTATAAATTTGTGCTTTACCTAATTAAATCATTATTCTGAGAAATCTTTTTTCACCATAAATTATATTTTGTAATAGAAAAGTTTTAACACAATCTCCAAGATCTTTGGGTAACTTGAAATCTCGACTGGATACAATCTTTCAAACTAATGTTTTCAACTTATCTCCCTTTTCCCGGACATCGCCTCATTTAGAACTAAAATCTGAGTACACAGACTCTCATTGCCTTATATCCTGCTCATTTCCCCATAATCTACAGAAGCCTGGAAATATTTACTTCAAATATTATCTTCACAGTAGACCAGGCATGGACTGGATTTCTCTCTGGACAAATCTCTATCTAGAACACATGAAAAGTCAGGTATGACTTTTCTGGGTTATCTGTGCTCTGCAAGAGATATGGACAACATCACCAAAAATTTTGACAGCTTAACTCAAGACCTACAAGAACCTCAAAGAACACTGCTTTGTAACCAAAGGAACCAGAAGGTTTTGATCCTCTGACTTCTTGGAATCCATGAGATTTGTTACCCTAAGTGGTTCAGTTCCTGGCTCGCTAACACAATCTTTTATATTAATATTTCTATTCATTTTAGATAACTCTTTTTTTAATGGTATAATCCTCAGGTACATAAAACAACTCACTCTTGCCACCATCTCTCAATGGGTTGCTTAACTGGTTTTACAGGCCACTGTCACAAGAACCCCTGAAAGACTGTATCTTAGACCTTGCTTCATTTACCTTACTAAAGTTTATGACTACTTCTCAGTTCTTCAGTAATTAATGATTGAAAAAGGGAGAATGAAAATGTTGAATGCCACCTGACTTTCGCACTCTTTGAAAGTGGTGACGGCTAAGACATTGCCTCGCATTTTCCTGTTCTGGGAAATCATAAAGGACTACTCTACCCTTAAATATAAGACCCATAGCCATGCATTCTCTGGATTCCTATGAGAACCATATTAACCTCCTTTGTTTACTTGCCTCTAGAAAACTCCAGGCCTTCTCCCTTTTCTTTCACGTGTTCCTCATTAATGCACTTTTCCATGCTGCAGTAGCCCAAATAAAATCCTATCTTTAATTGTTCAGTGCATTTTGCCTTTCAAAAACTTCTCTGAATTCCATTTTTTTCACCTGTGCTTCTTAAATACTGGAAGATTCACAAACATATTGCAAATGTTTGTGTTTACTTAAGTTGGTAGTGGAGTTCATTTTTAATACAATTTTTCAATCAAAAAATGATTATTTTCTCCTTTATAATGAACAGATATTTAGGACCTCAGAATGCACTTTGATTACACGCAACAGGGAGTAGGAATCTGATTAACATGCTTCTTCTTCTCTCTCTCATGCTTGCATGCGCGCGCTCTCTCTCTCTCTCTCTCTCTCTCTCTATCACTCAGCTGAACACTGCTAGAACAATGTATGGCCTAATGCACTATAGTTAAAAACCATAATCACAAGGAACACTTAATATTGAACAATAAATTATTATTTTGCAAATCTACCTCAGGGATCTTGATTACACCTATAAATTATATCCTTCAGATAAAGACCATCACATGCCATATTATAATTTCTGTAGTAATTTAAAAATATATCTTAAAAAGATAAAGGATGGTACTGATCATAGCCCACTTAAAAACAAAGACTATCCATAACCACATTACATTTCATTTGGAAAAGTGAAAGTAAATAAAAGGCTGAAATCCCCTCTTTCATGTCATAAGTTATCAAAAGCACAGAATTTTTAAAGTTGAAGTTCTTTTAAGTGTAAACTAAAAGAATTACAAATAGCAGCTCACGATGTCAGCTTTGTTCATTTTTAATGCTGAAAATCTTTATGAAATATAATCTTTATTTTAATGTATATTTGGCCCTAAAGTCAGACTTGATATAATGTCATTTTAAAGTTTATCAGTAAGTCAAGTTTTTTCTCATGTAATTACTTTGAAGTTAAATAGTTTGCTAACTGTTATTAAAGTTTATGCTAAACCTTAAACACTACCTTTAATAATTCTAACCTAATATAAAATGTTTTTTCTAAAAATCATATCTCACTCAGCAATGAGAAAACAGTATAAAAATCCATGACATGAAGCCTTTCAGAGTATGTACTACACTAAAAATGCTTGAGGCAAACACATATAAACAGACTCAGATGATAAACACTGTAGCCATAAGTCTATGAAAATGCCATTATAAACATATATAGCAAGTAATTTATTTAATTGTAACCTTTTAAACAAACATAGAAATGAGTTGTGATAGCACGCATTATTCCATCTAGTTTTGCTGCTGCAATTACATTAAAAAGGAAAAATATGAAAGCTTAATATAGGGTGTTTTCTTAAGCAAACATTCCCTTAGCTTTTACATTCTTATTTTGCTGCCTTAGTACTTTCATTAATGTGCAAGATTAACTTCACCTGAATCATAGCACTTCGACCGCAAATTCCTATTTAGGTAATTGTGAAAGGATGAGGTTTTATGTTTGTTTCTATTTTGAGACCAAGAGATATAGTTCCTTTGCTTGCTTTAATTTTGGGGATGTTAGTATTAAATTTTTGGCACTTGTTCTTTTTTAGCTTTATTTCTAAAAATTCAAACTGCAATCTTATTTCCAAATCCCTCCTGTACCCAAGCTCAGTACTGAAGTCTTAATGTAGACCCTCTTTATTTCTTCTTCCCAATCTCCTTCTCTTTATTAGGTTTATCTTTGGGCATTGCGTAGCTTGCAGTATTTGGCTAGTTTCCTACACCTCCATGGGTTTTATGACTTATTTATGAAAATTGGCCTCTGTAGAGTTTTTCATAGCATTTATTCCAATACCCTCTTTATATAACCTCAGAAATCAGTACTTTGGCGAGTCACCGGGCATAATTAATTCTTTGTGTTTTCTGTAGTTTCTACACACTGATACTAAGGTTTTGTTTCTCCAAAGGTTTAGAGACCACATACACTGATGCTCATTCAGTACTAGAAAGAGGCTCTATGAGAAAGATCTGGAAATACCACACCCCAGTTTCTTGTAAGTCGTCTTGCACTGGAGATAAAGTCCTCAGCCCTGAGGCTTTTTCATATGCTTGTTGTTGGTCTAATGCATGTCTTCTTTTGAAAAGTCTGTTTATGTCTTTAGCCCACTTTTCAATGAGGTTTTTATTGTAAATTTGTTCCTCATAAATGCTAGATATTGGACTGTCAATGTGGAATTTGCAATTTTTTCCCATTCTGTAGGTTATCTGTTCACTCTATTGATAGATTCTTTTGCTGTGCAGAAGTTCTTCAGTTTAATTAGACCCCATTTGTCAATTTTTGCTTTTGCTGCAATTGCTTTTGGAGCCTTCATCATGAAATCTTTGCCCAATTGTAGGTCCAGAATGATATTGTCTAGGTTGTGCTCCAGGGTTTTTATAGTTTTGGGCTTTCCATGTAAGTCTTTAATTCATCTTAATTTTTTGTACACAGTATAAGGATGGGGGTCCAGTTTCAATCTTCTGCATATGGCTAGCAAGTTATCCCAGCACCCTTTATTGAATAGGGAGTTCTTTTTCCATTGCTTGTTTTTGTCAGCATTGTAGAAAATCAGATAGTTCTAGGTGTGTGGCCTTATTTCTGGGTTTTCTGTTCTGTTCCTTTGGTCTATATGTCTGTTTTTGTATCAGTACCATGCTGTTTTGGTTACCGTAGCTCTGTAGTATAGTGTGAAGTTGGTTAATGTGATGTCTCCAGCTTAGATTTTTATTTTATTTTGCTTAGGATTGCCTTGGCTATTTGGGCCCTTTGTTAGTTTCATATGAATTTTTCTCTGGTTCTGTGATAAATATCATTGAGTTTAATAGGAATAACATTGAATCTGTAAATTGTTTTGGGCAGTATTGCCATTTAACAATTCTTCCTATCCATGAGCATGGAATGTTTTTCCTCCAGAGTGACTGGGGGTCCAGAACAAGTTCTGATGCACAGTAACCCCATGTGGAGTTCCCAGATTTCTCCTTCTTCAGCCCAGCTTCTGTGTCTTCCCTCCATTCACTCTCAGTGCCTTTTTCTAAAGATCTGTTAGGAGTGCAAAAGTCATCTTGGATCTTGACCCCTCGGTGGCAGCTGTCCCATCTGGCTACATCTATTCAGCCATCTTGCCCTCCCCACCATCTTTTAAATCGTGTGTGTGTGTGTGTGTGTGTGTGTGTGTGCGTGTCCATCATATATATTATATATATCACATATATAATAGGAACTCAAGATTGAAGATTTTCATTTATTTCAGGCAAAGCTGTAAGTTAGCAGGAGTATAAATTTATACATTATGACTTGAGAAAAACATTTCATAATAAATTGTTTAAGAAATAATATATGTAAAAGCCTGAGGGTTAATTTTCTTCCCAGTCTTTTCCCTTTCTGAATAACAACTAGGTAATTACATTATTGGCCAAGAGCAACGCCTACATGCTCTACCTGTCTAACCCTTATCCAAATCATAAAATGGCGTTGTTCTTCCCTCAGCTACCACTTCACAATAAAGTTAATAAAATATGTCAAGATTTCAATGAATCATCATTTACTGAGTAGCTACTAAGTGCTCAGCAAGGCATATATGTAAAGATTATTTGCAGGGTTGTAGACGATTGAATCCTTGTTGTTAAGGAGACCTATTGAAGACACGAGTATAGTAAACCAATTAAGAAAAGGAGTGATTCCAGCACTTCACTATTCTGATTAGACAGTATTTTCCTAGAACACTCCTAGAAACATAATAAATTTATTTTTCTTCATGGTTAAATATTTTTCAAACTACTTTTATATTTTTAGTCTCCACTGAAATACTTTGTGTTCCATTAGTGAGTCCAGAAGAAATGTTCAAAATGCAATTTTCTCACTGGGGCCACTCACTTCCAAATTTATTGTTACATCTTACAACGACCTCCAAAATAGAACCTGCTTACTACCAGACATCATCAATGAAATTCACCATTGCTTGCCAATAATCATGAAATTCTTTGCACATATGATTCCTACAAAGTATTTTATCTTTTTGGCTGTAGTGTTCAAGTCTCTTTGAAAATGTCTTTTTCAAGTTTTAGCATCTTGATGTTATGTCTAAACAAGGTGACAAAAGTTAATTGATTTGTCAAGGGCCACAGAGTGAGTCTACGTAGGAACTAAGATTAGAAACCTAGTTTCTTAACTTCCAATTTAAGATAGTTGTATACAAAAAAGAAGAAGAAGAAGAAGAAGTCACACATAAACACAGTTTAGGAGTGGTGCACGGCTTGCAGAGCTATCTAAATCACTGACAAAATTCTAGGAAAGCTCACCAACGTAATTGTTTTTCATTTTTCACTTTAGCACCTCAGAGTAGAAATTCTCACAGTTACTTCTTATCTATAAAGTCTCAGACTTTGTTCTTTCCAAGAAAGTAGTTCCATATTGAAAAAAAATCTAAAAGAGAAATGTACCTTTTGTACATACAGAATATTTTGGAATAAAAACCCTTCTGCTATAAACTCGTAATAATGATTTCAATAGTGCCTTTTTAAAGAAAAGTCCAAATGCGGATGGAGTATTTGAATAATAGAACCTCAAGATCATTTGGGGTTTCAGTTGAGTCTGGAGGTCTCACACTTTTCCTCCAAGCAGATCCAGTCAATGCCTCAGGGGAGCAATAAGATTAGTATACTTTCTTTGGGTCTTTCAGGTAAGGATACCCCATGGCATAATCCAGTTTCTCAGATTTATCCATTCTGTTCTCTGCCTCTCCATAATCTTAAATCACAAGCCTGGAGATACATTTGAACAGTGTATGTAGGTAAGGGAATAGCTGACTTCTATCATTTCTTCCTTTTAGAAAAACTCCTGGCAATTTGGGGAATCCATTCTGGTTAATTTGACTGCAATGTCTTTAGAAATACCAGGTTTAGGGATCCGACTTTTAGGAACTTGATAAAATTGGTTCTTAATTTTAATATCTTTAAAATGAGGATACTGAGTTAATAAATTCTAAAGTATTTTTGAACTCTAAATTTCAAATTTTTACATACCTCTGGAATGGCATCAATAAACAGAATGTTTGAGGTGGTAGGGGCTTTGGAGAATATCTGGCCCAGTAGTTTTCAAACTGTGATCTAAAGAAATCCCTCAGAGGGCAGAGTAATTTTTGGAAGAAGTGAAGTGTTAAGTAAACTGACTTCTGTATCTTACAACCTACAGAATCTTCACATTATGGAACTCTTGATTTTATCAGTTTTATAGAATATGCTTCCTTACCTTAAAACATAAAGGCTTGAAAAGAGTAATCTAATCAACATTTTACTTACATATGAGAAACTTAAATCCAAGAAAATCCAGGTAGCTTGCCTAAGATCCCACAGCTACAAGATGGCGGAACATGAATATTAGATCAAAAATGACAACCTTGTTTTTCTTAGAATTTTGTTTAAAGCAATTTTAGTCTCATTGGGTCAGC
Organism: Saguinus oedipus; assembly: GCA_031835075.1. NCBI lineage: Eukaryota > Metazoa > Chordata > Mammalia > Primates > Cebidae > Saguinus > Saguinus oedipus. The sequence continues at coordinate 89,988,069 of CM063184.1, read as the reverse complement.
TTACGGAACTCACAGCTAGCGTTTCTTCCCACTGTGTCATTGTCTAGTGCTGGAAAATCCTGGAAAGCAAAGGACTAGAAAGAAGCCTGTAAATTTATGAGTGTGAGCTCATAACTCAGACAGATGAAATGAAAGATTTATTATTCTAAATTCTTTTTTTATTTTTGAGATGGAGTTTTGTTCTTGTTGCTCAGGCTGGAGTGCAATGGCACAATCTTGACTCACTGCAACCTCTGCCTTCTGGGTTCAAGATTCTCTCGCCTCAGCCTTCTGAGTAGGTGGGATTACCGTTGCCCGCCACCACACCCAGCTATTTTTTGTATTTTTAGTAGAGATGAAATTTCTCCATGTTGGTCAGTCTGGCCTTGAACTTCTGACCTCAGGTGATCTGCCCACCTCGGCCTCCCAAAGTGCTGGAATTACAGGTGTGAGTTACTGTGCATGGCCTCATAGCAAGACTTCATCTCAAAAAAAAAAAAAAAAAAAAAAAATCGAAGACTTTAATTCAACAAAATATCTCAACAACTCATTTCAAATAACAATGATTAACAAGCAATTAAATACCACGAGTGGCTGAGAGCTCATTTATTTCCTATTACAAATGTGTACTCTAAAGGAAAAATATTAAGAAACTGAAAACAAAACAAGCTACATTGAGTTGGTTATTCTTTTCCCTCCATCATAGGAGGTCTTGTGAAGATTGTACCTAACTTTGAGAATGACAAATATTGTACCCAAAACATTTTATCACATGTCTAAGGGTCAAGAAAAAAAGTAAAACTTGTTTGGTGTTTTGTTTGTAAGTGGAAAATACATGTAATGGATTTCCTCACCAAAAAAAAGTCCCCTGTAATTTAACATTTTAAAAAAGACTTAATCATTATTTCTACTTAATTCGGGAAGATTCCTAAATTTTGTTTCTAAATATTCACATATATGTGCACATGGCAGTCTTCAAAATCTCTTGAAGTCTTGGGCAGATGAAACTAATATTTTACACAAATATCAATTGCCTCTACTGCTCTTTATATAATATTTTTACCATTAAAAAAGTTTTAAACAAATAGTAAGACATCTGGAGCACTTGTGTTTTTACTAGCATTCTCACAGTGTACCAGAAAATGTCTGAAGACTCATAAAATGTATTTAGAAAATATGTCAATATTTTAAGAACAGATTCTTTACCATGCTGAAAACGTATTTTTTTACATTGGAAAGTCATTATAAAATCATTTGAATTCACAATAATTGGTTTCTCACAGAAAATATTTTAAAACTTAAAAAAAATGTATGCTTATGATATACAATGTTGCCAAATAGGGTTTTATTTTGGGTCTTAGCTTTGGCAAATTCTCTTGATAGGACTCTTGTTCCCTAGACAACTCGCTAATAAAAAAAAAGAACAGAGAGATTGAGAAAGAAAGAGAGGTTCGTTCGACATAGAAGAGGACAGCTTGGGAAATAAACTTCCTTTTTTCCGTTTGTTCAGCAGTTATTCCTCAGGGATGGAAGCATCTGGCCTAACTGATTAAAGCTGCTTCTACCTGCCCAGAGGCAGTTTATAATCCAATTTCTAATCTAAATTCAAGAATTTCACCACTGTGGATAAGCATACACTATCTCAGTGTGAAGAATCAGTTTCCTTGAGAAAAGAGTTAGCTCTGAAGTTTTATAACATCCCAGTGTTTGCCTTAGGAGTTTAAAGAAGGTCTTTGTGCACTCAGGGGCCTGTGAGCTAGCATGGAATTGTTATGCCTTGCAGTCTCTGCACTGTGCTGAGTCAGTTAAACCAGCAGTCTAAGAAAATATGTTGCTATAAATCCAATGGACGTGTTCCTTAAAAGTCATACACACTATGCAGCTGCACCCTTACATACACTAAATATGTGCAAAGTGATGCCCCTTGGCTTCATATCAAGTGTTGGGCTGAAAGTGGATAAGCTTGTTGAGACAAGCTGCAAACAATATTTTTGTGAGATGGTAACGCACTGCAGCAGGCTCAGCGCAGGAGAAAATGTGCCTGAAGAAGCCAGGTCTGGCTGCAGGAGGCACTTCCTGAGAATTCCTGGCTCTATCTGATTGGAATGGGAGGGGCGGGGAAGCTTTCCAAGAAGCTATGAGTAACTTTCTCAACATTTTCAGCAGATGAATATTTAAAGAAGAAAAAAAAAAATGTCTAACCTGGGTCAGACTGACAAATGAGAAAGACAATGAACTGACATTTCCTGGAAATCTAGTCAATTAAAAAAAAAAGTAGTTATCAGACTCTCACTTATATGAAAATTGCCACCATAATTTAATAGAAATTTTTAAGCAATAAGTTTTATTTCAAGTATTTGTTTAAAAGTACCCTTAAAGAAAGTAATTGCTCTGTTTATATCTGAATGTTAAATATGACCTTTAAATTTTTTACCCCTGTATACAATTCTTCCTGAGACATCAGAATCTAGGAAATAAGTGAAAGACATTTCCCTTTCTGGAATTTTTTTATTCTTTTCTTCTGGTTCTTGTGTAACTTTAAGGGTTCGGATCAAAATTTCAGAATTGGTTTCAATTCTGTTGTTAATGAAGAATGTATCTCTGATTTGGGAGGAAAAAACTATCTGCTTAAAATAAAACAAAAATGTCCTGGGCAATTGAATCACATGTGTTCTTATTATGTCAGTCCTAATCCCTCCCACTGTAAGGGCTCATCATATTCTCAACTTTTCCAGAAGATATCTTGCAAAGTATTGCTATTAAGAAAAAAAGAGAAAGTAAAATAAATATGCTCAAAGTTCCACAGAAAATCTTCCACCAAATTAGCCATTCTTACTTCTTCTAAAAAACATTTCCTGTTTGACTTTTTCCCCCATGTTTCTCATTATTCGGGGGGCACAAACAGTTTTTTGGGTGTTTTTCTTCATTCTTCCTTAGAATGTTTACCATATTCTAAGGCAATCCACTCTGTAGTATCACGGAATTGTTTTAGATGATACACGTTAGAATAAAGAAAAACAGTATAACTTCCCTTTCTGTCATGTGGCTTACAAAATTGCAAGTACTTAAAACCAAAGACAGATAATAGAGACCTGCCAGGTAAAAAGGTAAACAGATTTAAAAATAAATCCGGTCATAGAAATAAAATAATATTACAGTTGGGCAAATAGAGTGAAATAATCTCCCTTAACCTCTTCACCAACTTAACCAATTAACTATAATACTTTGTGTGAATATATTTATGCATTTTTCACATGCACATTTTCTAAAGCTATAATCGTCGTGTGTGCATATTTGAAGTATTTAATTTTAATTTATTCCATTAAAAATGTATTGCAATCTACTTAACCAGTTTTCTATTTTCAGACATCTGGGTTGTTTCCAAATTTTAATTTTCTAGAATAAAATTTCGCTGTGATCTTCAGGCTTATAAGGATACTTACAAGTAAGATTACTGTGCCAGGGTGTATATTTATTTGCACATTTCCTAACATCCATTGCCAAATTACTTTCCAAAGGGTTATGTTTGTCTGTTGCTAAAGATGTAAGGGAGTACAATCTAGTTGGTACCAAAAACCTTGTTTTGACCTTAAAGGTGATCAAACAATACGATGAACGTAATTCTATACTCAAGGCTTTTGTGTTTTGAAAGTCTTAGATCATCTTTTTTTAAGTATCATGATGATAATTTTACTCATTCATTCACTCATCCATCTTTACAATCATTTATTTATTAGAAAGCTATGTATTGAGACCTGCGAAAAGGCACGATGCTAAATGTAGTGAAAATGCAGTATTGTAAATACAGTGGAAATACAGGGTACAGTAGTGAACAAGAAAGATCCAGATGAAACTCTTTGTTCAGATGTTAGTGAGGAACATGAAAATTAAACACATTATTACACAATTATTTCAGTATAATTGTTATATAAATGATGAAGCTAACTATGTATTATATATACCGAAAGATAAAACACAGTAGGCTTAAATTGGTATGGATGGACAGTACAGTTTCTCTAAGGAAGTTACACCCAAAATTAATGCAAAAGAGTGATGAGGAATGCACCAAGTTAAGGGCAGAAGGATGGACGCAAAAGGGCTTGGAACTGAGTCGTTATCCCAATGCAAGAAGAACTCAGCAGTTAAACAACCAGAAGTTATTCCTGAAGAATGAAGTACTCGTGAGAAAGTGGAAGATTTTTAGGATATGCAGCATAAGAGATAAACAAGGAAAAGATCATAAAGGATTTCAGGACCAGGATAAAGGCTGTTAGTTTTATAAAAGTCCAATAGAACTTAATCAAAGAGTCATGGGGAGGTACATAAAAGTTTTAAGTGGCAGAGTGGTAAGATTAGTCTTTTTAAAAAAAGTATTCTAATATCTATCTGGAGAATAGACTGGAACCAGATAAACAAATAGTTGCACATACACCATTTAGGAGACTCTTGAAGGAAATCAGGATAATACATGTTGGGAGCCTGTGTTAGGGAAGATATATATTGGAAGATTCTTAAGACGCTTAGGTGATTTCACAGATATTAAGAAGAAAGAGGTTGCAAAGCTGGTGCCCAGGTTTCTGACATGAAAAAGTGGGCAAATACTGGTGCTGTTTATTGAAAAGAGAATCCAAAGTGAAAATCCTGAGAGTATCTTTATACCATTTAATTGGAGTAGATTTATTAAGTTAATAGTTGCATCTACTTTTTAGAAACTCAAAGAGGAGTCTTGGTTGAAGATGTAAATCTATCATCATGATGAAGCCACGGCTGTGGCTGAGACCACCTGGGAGGGAAACACAGAAAGACATGAGAAAAGTGATAATACAAACTCATGAAGAATTCAAATACTTGCTCATTGGGTTTAAGAGGAAGGTCTTTCAAAAGAGATTGAGAAGAAGAAAGCAGAGGAGGTAGAGGGAAAACAGAGAGTGCTTCCCAGAATCAAAAGGACGAGGCCTTTTAAATCAAAATTGTGGCAAATACTGACAAGTTGACAAGTGAAAACAAGGAATGACAATGTGAAGCCCAGATGACATTCCAGGGGCAGTTTTGATGGCGTGAGACAGCTGAGCAGAGTAGGATGGAGTGTTTAAATGAGGTGAGAAGGTATAGATGGCAACTATGGGGAACTCTGATTGATTATCTGAACAGACATTTTTAATGTCCAAATCATAATGATATTAAAAATGAAAGAGTTCACAGAAAATGTATTTTAGAGACTGTTTCAGGTTATGCCACCATTACAGAAGAGCTTCATGTTTCCTAAAGACTCTACTAAAATATACAACTTTCTCCATGACCTTGAGGGCACTGACCTCCTCCAAACAGTATTTTTAAATGTCTTGTTTATGATATTGCAAGCTCAAGGAAATGTGACACCGGTAAATTTTGATCGAAGGAGAAGGTGGAATGGGTTTGAATATCAGACAATGCTAAGAGTTATAAATCTTATAAATAAGATTTCCTCAGGGACAGGCTACTGTACCCTATTATAAGACAAAGACTTTATATTCTCTCCAAAGCCCCTTTGGAGATTTATATATGCAATATATATTACATGTAATGCAGTTACCCGTTTCTAGATAGGTCTCACTTAGGCAGGTCTACCATACAAGGGTTGAATATTCTTACTTATTTTCCTGGCATTTTATCCTGTATATACCTTTACTTAAAATAACATTTCTAGAGCAACCTCTGAATGTTAAAATCTCAGGTTCAAACTACATTAAAGTATTCCATTGTTTAACATATTAATCATTTATTTAGATTTATTTCCAATTTATCACTTGAGATACGCTTTGACCCAGGTGGAAGAGTCTCATTTAACTTTCTGGGCTCACCACGGAGGCCAAGGCTTGATTATTTTTCCTGTGCACATCCTCCCTTCCTGAGGATGATTTTAAGTAGCAAGCCTATGCTCTCACCTTAGAAACCCTTCTTAACCCTTAGATTTCTTTCCTGGACTCCTTCTCTTCACCTAAACAAATGCCTGTTAGTAGCCCCTTTGCAAGGATTTTCTGACTCAGCTGCTTTTGGGCAGCCAGTGTTTGTCTTTCTAGACACCCCAGCAGCCCTTCCATCTTTATCAATTCCATTTGTTTTCTATTCCACTTCCTCTAAGCTCCCTTTGACTTGTCAACTCTAATTGCTCCCTACTGCTTCCACTCCCTAACCTTAGTTCATCTAGGCTCCCAAGAGAAAACTGCCCCGTAGGTCATTTGGCATGGTAGGTCCCTTCTCTGTGAAATGGCTGTAGTCAGAACAGTATTTCTAAGCCTATTTTACAATGGATGGCGTTTACTTTTCATATAAAGTGATAAAAAGGTGACAACACAATCTAAAATGTGTATCTAAGTAAAGTGCTTTTCGCTACGGAAAGCAATGGAATTTTCCAAGGTTATAGCCAACACGAACCATAGATATTTGTACTTCAGCATTTTACTTTCTAATTCCAGATTATGAGAGTAAATGAGTCATTTTTAAATCTCAACAGTCTCTTCTTAGAGAAAATAACAGACGCAGGGTATATTCAGAATTAAAATGTAAATGTTAAGATATTATGTCACATTTAAAATTATTTATGAGGTAAGTAAAAAATAATATTTTATGTGGTGAACCACTTTACTAGAACTATATAATTCTATATTATTTGCTTTTTCTTTCTTTTTTAAAGGAAGTCAATCTTCTCTAGAAAAAAAAAAAATTTTCTTGTGTCAGTTGGATTTAGAATGCCAACGAAGTTTTGTTTCTTTTCTTTAAAGCATATTTATTTTTAGACCTTTCAATCCACTATTGCAAACAGATGTGCCTTTTTTTTCACTCCATGGAAGCAAATAAATAACCAAGATTGCCATTCCCTTTAAAAACTTTTATAAGAAGAAAGAGAAAAACAATAGGAGTTTTATTTCAGAAAGCTGCTCTGTGCCAAGCATCCAATCTGTAAAACATTTTGGCCTGTTAGGGAAGGTATCTCATGTATGGGACATCAATCTGTTCTTCTGAAATGCAATCCAGTTCACAGAGCTTTGATCTGAGTGAAAAACACAATTTTCTGAAGCTGCTTATTAAAGGCAGCTTTAATTTTGACAGTCTAAATCCTAACACCTTAAGACAAAGTTTTGTGCAAACAAAAAAATAACAACTAATATTTATAGAGCCTCACAATGTGCCAGATTCTGAGTAAACTATCACATGCACATTATCTCAGTTATGTTTTATTTTTGGAGATCAATGCCAATATTACCTGCATTTTACAGATGATAAAATGAAGCAAATGGTTGTCCATTTTGTGCAAATTATTTGGTTAATTAGAGTCACAACTTAATATAGGATTAAGGCTTTGCCACTCAGTGCAGACATCTCTCCTCTAACATGACCTCCCTCCCTCCACTAAAGCACACACTGAGTAAGAGAGATGAGACCTAACTGCAAGTCAAATTAGACTCCAGCCATACATTTTCTTTTAGGATCAGCTGTGGAATCAGATAGAGGCAGAGAAAAATTGGAATCCATCCACTGCATCTGCGGGTGTTCAGGTAGTACATTATATACTTACCTACCGAAGCTTTCCTGTTGAACAGAAACAGACTTCTAGTTGGCATCCATTCAACAGTCATTTATTACATATAAAGAGAAGTCATGTCACCTTGGTTAAACAGCATTAAAGGATCTATATTCCACAACTCCTTTAGGTTGGCTTAAGTCTATGAAAGGTCATTGTTTAATTTTCAGACAATACGTATTACCTCACATTTAAATCAGGCCTTTCTAAGAGCACTGGACACTTTTACACACGTTGTATTTGTCTTCTCAACATCTGTATAGAACAAGGAAATAAACTTCACCTGTACAGGCCTCACTTGATGCTAGTCAATAGGTTTGCATTTTCAAATTTCGACTTGATTTCCCACACACCTTCCTAGAAACTAAAATAAGAATTCCTAGATGCTGGTTCTGGCTTTTTCGCTAACTAGCTTGGTCACCTGGGGGCAGTCCCTTAATTTCCCCGAGCTAGAGTTCCATTCGGTATATCATGTAGGTATCAGGCTAGGAAAGCTCCAATTTCCCTTCCAACTCTGCCACTCTAGGATTCTATGCTAACAGAACATGTGTAGTATTTTGTGGAAAAATTACCTTCAAGTCTGAGGAAACTTGGGGCTGTATGTTTCTTTTGTTGTTGTTGTTGTTGTTTGTCTTTTTTTGAGACGGAGTTTCGCTCTTGTTACCCAGGCTGGAGTGCAATGGTGTGATCTCGGCTCACCGCAACCTCCACCTCCTGGGTTCAGGCAATTCTCCTGCCTCAGCCTCCCGAGTAGCTGGGACTATAGGCACGCGCCACCACGCCCAGCTAATTTTTTTTTGTATTTTTAGTAGAGACGGGATTTCACCATGGTGACCAGGATGGTCTCGATCTCTTGACCTCATGATGCACCCGCCTCGGCCTCCCAAAGTGCTGGGATTACAGGCTTGAGCCACTGTGCCCGGCGTTTCTTGAGTTATTACAATAGTCACTTGCTTAGCTTTAGCAGGCTGACTTTATCACACCTCAGGGTTTCCAGAGGCATTGACAGGACTGCAGCTTAGGCAGTAAAAGCTGGAGAAGAGGGAAGGAAAAATGAATGAAACTAGAAAAAGGGAGAAGTATTAGGGGGAGAAGGAAAGGAAAGGGAGAATGAGAAATAGTAAAAGGCAGAGTAGGAGATGGGAAAGAGGATTAGGGGAAGCAAGGGCAGGAGAAAGAGAAGGAGAAATGGAGGAAGGCAGAAACATCAGGTAATTGTAAGGATGATGCAGGAGACACTATTTGTGTTTTTTGTCTATCATTATCATTATAATAATGCCATTGTTACATTGGAGAGAAGGTGGAATCGGTTTAATAGGCAGCATGGACTTTGGAGTTAGCCTAGACGTAGTTTCAAATTTTGAATCTTATCCTGACGAGCATTATGTCCTGTCTTAGTCCAATGGACCGCTGTAACAAAATACTACAGACTGGGCAACTTATTAACAACAGACATGTATTTCCCACAGTTCTGGAAGCTGGGAAGTCCAAGATCAAGGCACCATTCATTGTCCGGCCAGGGCCATATTTCTTGCTTGTAGGCAGCGCCTTTTTACTGTATCTTCACACCGGGGAATAAGCAAGGAGTATCTCCCCTGCCTCTTTGATAAAGCCACCAATTCCTTTTATGACCTCATCACCTCCCCAAAGTCCCATCTCGTGATACTATCACCTTGGAAGTGAAGATTTCAACATACAAATTTGGGGGCAAAGCATAAACATTCAGATCATAGTCTACCTCTAGGCAAGACACTTAACCTCTTCTTCAAAGTTATATTATTTTCAATTATAAAAAAGGGATAACACCTTCCTCCCAGGTATCTTTAAAAATCATGTAATATAAATGGCCTATCACCAAGTAAGTTTGTATTAGTATTTTTAATGTAAATGCTATGTGTTAATTATCCTTCATCTACAGCATCAATGTTGATTGCACCTAAAAAGAACACTCCAAGTATGCTTTACATATCTTAGAGCACTGCTGCTTTCCTTACCCGCCTCTCATATGCCAGCCATTAACTTCTGCTGCAATATGTGTGAGTGCTAATGGCCATGGCTCTTACATTTTGGGAACATCTCTCCCTGTTCACTGGTAGAATTTCCTACAAGCAGAGAAAGCAAGATATGAAGACAGCACAAGGCCATCATGGAGACCTTGCTTCTTTGTCTTCTCTGTTAGAACGTCCTATGTCTCTGCACACAAAAACATATCGAATGACTGTATAAGACCACAATCCTAAGAAAAACATTTTTTTGCCAATGAATCTGTTAACTTACTTATCTGTGGCACAAGTGATTCTCACTTTAACCCCCATTACTATCCTGTGTGCTCTAAAAGGAGTGACTATGCGTGAGATAAAGAAACATTTCCAGCTTAGATTTCTAAAGAAACAGAAAGATCTACGGGAAGATAAATCGCACCATAAGGCTGCTGTCTGAAATAAAGAACACAAGTGACTGCTAAGAGAAGTAACATAATATGCAGGCATCCTGTTTGGAATTAATCTGGATAACTTCCTCATATTCCAAAACACCACACTTGTAGGTTTTCTTTTTCCTGGAGTTTCTTATTATTCATTCAACTCACAAAAATTATTAAGCTAAGTGAGAGCTAATCTTGTCATTAGGGAAAAGGAAAGGTCATGACAATCTATTAATATAATGACCTTTGCCCTAAAGAAACTGCACTTTATTTGAAAGTCTTCAAGTGATTTAATTCTTTCATTGGTTGTTTAAAGTTGACATGATTTATTTTATAACTATTGGATCAGCCCTAGGATTTTTTTTTTTTTTTTTGAGACGGAGTTTCGCTCTTGTTACCCAGACTGGAATGCAATGGCGCGATCTCAGCTCACCGCAACCTCCGCCTCCTGGGTTCAGGCAATTCTCCTGCCTCAGCCTCCCGAGTAGCTGGAATTACAGGCATGTGCCACCGTGCCCAGCTAATTTTTTGTATTTTCAGTAGAGACAGGGTTTCACCATGTTGACCAGGATGGTCTCGATCTCTTGACCTCGTGATCCACCCGCCTCGGCCTCCCAAAGTGCTGGGATTACAGGCTTGAGCCACCGCACCCGGCCCAGCCCTAGGATTTCTTATAGGCCAACTCCATTTCTATCACTAAGGTAGATGACAAGGAATAGTCCAGCACAGCAACGTCCAATGGAAATAGAATGTTTAAAAATCACATATATAATTTTTAAGTTTTCTAGTAGCCATGAGGAAAAAAAAAAAGGTAAAAAACAAACAAAAAGGCTAGGTGCGGTGGTTCACACCTGTAATCCCAGTACTTTGGGAGGCTGAGGTGGGCGGATCATGAGGTCAGGAGTTCAAGATCAGACTGGCCAACATGGTGAAACCCCGTCTCTACTAAAAATACAAAAATTAGCTGGGCATGGTGGCGCGTGCCTGTAATCCCAGCTACTTGGTAGGCTGAGGCAGGAGAACTGCCTGAACCGGACCCGGGAGGTAGAGGTTGCAGTGAGCTGAGATAGCGCCACTGCACTCCAGCCTGGCCTACACAGCAAGACTCCATCTCAAAAAAAAAAAAGAAACAAACAAAAAATCATTTTAATATTCTATATTATTTAACCCAACATATCTAAAAGATTATCATTTCAAAACAAATCAATATAAAAATATATTAATGAGTATTTACATTTTTGTTTGGTAATCAGTCCTCAAAATTCAGTGTGTTTTTACACTTACTACATATGACAATTTGGAGTAGCCACATTTTGAGTCCTCAACAGCCATACATGACTAGTGGCTAGCATATTGACAGCATAGTTCAAGCCTTTCCTCTAAGTTGGAGAGTAACTTATTCATTTCAATTATATATCTATATCCAACTGTTTCTGTGAATTTATCCTTACATTCAAATCTCCATTATTCCATGAAACAGAGAAGTTCCCCATCTTCTAATACTGGGAAACACAAAGCAGGCCGTGGTGCTCTTGAGTTTAGATTTTAACCTATAAATCAACATTTTTTGATAGATCCTACGAAATGTATTCAGAAAAGCTTTAAGAGCCAGGAGAGCAAGTTAAAATTATAGTTCTGGACAGGAAACGTCAATCGGTCATGGAAGCCACTGAAAGAACACCCAGAGTTTAGAAAAGCGAAGAACAGAACTGTTGTACCCATGGTAGCATTTACATGGCTAATGTCTCTCTCATTCCTTTTCAAGACCAACTGTGTCACTCCCACATTTATCTATCTATGGCTTTGATGAAAATGTAAACTGTAGGACAGTTCTTAAGTTGAAGCATTACTATAGTTGACCAGGAGGTAGAACACCTTCACCATTTTAATCCTGCTTCTTTGTCTAGCTGTGGTCTTATCTGTGGCTCCTTATAGACCCTCTCAGTTTAGATTGCTAAGGTAGGTCTCATGAGTAAGATGTGGAAATGTAGCATTTGAATGTTAATAATATCACCTGTAATCAAGAAGTGTGAAAAGTTGGAGGTTCTACCCTGCTTTCAAGCCAGTATGTTAGTTTCATAGATACTAGCAGATGGCATGAGAGCCTTTGGTCGGAGACAAAGGACATTACTACGTGTTCCCATTAGTTTCCCTTGCCTCCAAGATCCCAGGGGTAATGTAGAATGGCCCAAGGAGATGCGGTATGCATGGTGAATACGAGTTACACCTTAGGAATCTTAGGTTAAGAAAATCTCAATCTTCCAAAAGACCCTGCTAGTCAACCTGCCCAACATTTATCCTGGAGGGAAACATTATCTTTATTATCTTGGAGAGCAAACAGATCTTCCCTCTGCCCTACACAGAGACACATATACACTCACTCTCTCTTCCAAAGCTACGTTTACCATACAAACATCCTTGAAAAGGCAGTAAGGAACAAAGCTGTCAATACCTTTGTTCAGAAAATGGACAGATGCAAGAGTGACATGAGGATAAATGTCCCCCAACAAACTTATATTAAAGCCCCTCACTGGCCCTCTCTTATCTACCAGATAAACTCCTCCTTTCCTCACTTATTCACCAATGTTTGTTTATCGCTTTTTGTGTACTACAAATTTGAAAGATTGTTGGGTATTTGCAAAAACTAAAGTCTAATATATGTAAAAGTTTCAAAAAGTACTCAGGGTAAAAATTAAGAGAATTCTGATCATTTCCACAATAAGGACTTTGAGGAACTAATGGGTCTGCTTAAGAAATCTTAGTTTCCCCAAGTCTCTGACAATCATGAGATCTGGGTCTTTTCGGAGTCCAGGTTGCACACATTATACTTACTTACCAGGAGCTGTGATTTGAGGATTAAGTAAAATATAGTTATAACAAACATTTAATATCTTGATTCCACATGGTATTTTTACATCCTTTTTTTCTAATGGCAAATAATAACACAAACACTTATATAAAGTGGCATTTAATATCAATATATTTCATAAAACATATCTAGATTGTATACACTCAGAAACACATATTGAACCCTTCATATGCATGTAGGTTATCTTTAAATATATAAAAAGCCATTTAATATACAGCTAGTGCTCTGATAACTCTTCATAGCATCTACGACTTTTTAAACAGCTGTTTGGAAGAGTGTCATAATTTTGAATAGCAAAAGAAGATGGAAACTGCATACAATTGTAGGTTTCAGGAGAACATAGGTCAGTCAAGGGTCATTCTCCAAAAGTGAATCAGAGAGGAATTCCAAGCTATTGCCCAACTAGGGCCACTTTGGAAAAGTAAATTTGTGCTGTGCTCCATGATTTGCAGCGACCTCAGAGGGGTCCAGGTTTGGCTCACTTTCCAGCTGACCATAAAGACAACTTGGGAATAGACTGTCACCAGGAAAAGAGTGCTACCCACTAAATGAATCACGGCCCATTTCCTGCAGCTCCTCTGCGTTTCTGAATGCCTTAGTCATCACAATTTTGACTCATGGGAATCAGTTCCCAGCGCTCCCATAGATTCCACTTCTATAGCAGTTTGATCATTTTCTCTCTACTCTAGAATAATCAGCCAGCATTTTAAAAGTCATTATTTGTGACCCTGTGGTGTGTATAAAAGAACAAGGGCTTAACACTAGAGACATAAGTCTCAGTTTTGCCACTCTTTGTCACTGGGCAAGTCACTGAGGCTGCCTGGTCTGCTCACCTGCAGAATGGCAGAATAGGTAAAGAGGTTATGATTCAATGACCACTAAAATCCTTTCCAGTCTTACTTTTGTATTATTCTATCTCATTCAAGACCTAGCCTTGTAAATTGTGTACTAGGAAGAGCGTATTAGTCACTTTGCAGCTTCTCCTGCTATTACTACTCTATCAAGTAAGTTGCTTGGTGCTACATTCAAAAAGCATCATGGACAGAGCTAAAGAAATGTGTGTAGCCATTTGTCAGCATGCGGAACTCCTCAGTGACACTTGGATCTCATGACTTACTTCTTTTTTCTTGGGTGACTCAAACTCTCAGGGTCATCCTCCTGGGAGACATGTCATAGGATAATATAAAGCATGAGGCAGATATCATCAGTTTAACCAAAAGGTAAAGGAAAAATACAACCATCTTCCAGTCCACTCATCCTGAGTCTTCTCACAGCATTAAAGGAAAGCTCAGAGATGGATTTCTTGTAATTTTCCCCCTTGACCGCATGGGCTACCTCAGTCAGATGAATATACATGCAGTTGCAAGGAACACCATTTTAAAAGAATCTGGCATTTACAAAGCAGCTTTACTTCTGGAAAGAGTAAAGCCTTTGAATATTCTGTCAGTTTGAAAAGAGGTTCTGTGTCGCCCTATCAGGTCACACAAACCATCTGATCAACTGCCATTTGATGAAAGCATTTATTAAAGTCAGAGTAAGAAAAATCAGTTTGAGGGATGGAACAAGCCTACAGGATTTACTTTTAAAACTTTGGGAATGAAAAGGAGTGGGGAAATTTCTGTTTCTAAAGTGAATTACAATATAGATTTGGTTTTGACTGAATAGGGGAGCATGAGTCCTAAAACAGTGAAGAATTGCTTCCATTTTTTGTTTGTTTTTATCTTTCAAGTCTTGAGACTGCTTCCAGGAAGGGGAAATAGATGAACTTTTCCCAACTCCTCCCACTAAGTAGTAATAAAAACCTTGGGGCAGACAAATAATATGGACAATTTTTAAGACACCACCTGCTCTATCCTAGTCAAACAACACAGAAAGAAAAAGCTGGCCCTATTCTCCATGTCAGCAAAGACGAAACAGGTTAACACCCAATCCCTTCTCTCCTGCCTGTAAAAAGGTGTGCCCACAGCCCCGAGAATGGTGTCAGAGAAGACCAAGCAGGGAGCTGAGACCTTCAGACCCCCATCAGTGTTAGTGAGCCCAGCCCCCATCCCAGTGTCAATGGCAAACCCATGGTGACCCTGGACTTCCACTCCAGTGCAGCAGAGGTGCTCCTCCCACTCCTCCCTTGGGTGTTAGTAGAGGAGGCCCAGGGAATAGTCAGGACTTTCACCATCACCTGTTAGTAACAAGGAAACCTGTATATGATGCATGGTGTCACTGGAAAATATACACGCTGGGGGTGAAACTCCCTTATCCACCTAGCAGTAAAGACGGTCCCCCACCTCAGGTGGCAGGAACCTGGACTTCCACCTCCACCCGGTGGTGAAGAGGCAGACCCTGGAGCATTGTTGGAGAAATCAGCAGAAAGGTTAAAATGAGATCCTGAGTCTTAACATTTTTAAAGTGCACATTTTAATAAAAACTAACTCATACTAAGAGCCAGAACGAACATGCTCGCCTCAAGACAACAAAAATATTAAGATTATTTGATAAAGATTTTGAAGCAGCCACAATACATTTGTTTTAAAAGCAATGATGAACATGCTTGAAATAAACTGAAAACTAGAAAATATCAGCAAAGAAACTGAAAGCCTCAACAAAGAAAAAATAAAGACAAAATGGAAATTTTAGAACGGAAAAATACAACACGCAAAATAAAATACTTAGTGAATAGGCTCAATGGCAGGATAGAGGGGCAGAAAAAAACAATCTGTGAAATGGAATATAGAAGAATAGAGCGAAAACAGACTGAAAGAAACCAAACCAAACCAACACATAAAAAAATGACTCAATGAGTTATGGGATTTTAATACATAAGTATTAATATAAATTAACATGAGTATCATCTGAAAAATTGAAAAGAGGGGAGAAAAGGTGGGGCTGAAGAAAAGTATTTAATGAAATAATGGGCCAGGCATGGTGGCTTATGCCTGTAATACCAGAGCATTGAGAGGCTAAGGTGAGAAGGCTGCTTGAGCCCAGGAGTCTGAGACCAGCCTGAGAAATATAGTGAGACTCCATCTCTACAAAAGCAGAAACAAAAAGTTAGTTGGACATGGTGGCATGCACCTGCAGTCCCAGCTACTCCGGAGGCTGAGGCCAGAGAATTGCTTGAGCTCAGGGGTTTGAGGTTGCTTGAGTTGTGATTACGCCATGGCACTACAGTCTGGGATACAGAGTAGAACATACCTCAAACACCAAAATAAAACAACAACAACAAAAGATATTGAAAACTTCCCAAATGTGATCAGACACACATCTACAGATTCAAGAAGCAAACACCAATTATGAGAAGCTCACAGATACCAATGCCAAGACACATCATCATCAACCTTCTGAAAACTAAAACACTGTAGAAGCAGGGCTGGGCACGGTGGCTCATGCCTATAAACCCAGTGATAAGGGATGGGGGCAGGGAAGTGTTGAGAAGGGTGTAGTCCCTGGTGAGGGCTCCATCTTAGGCCCTGCGCCCAAAAATCTAGATGAGGATAGACACTCTTGTTTCCATGCCCAAATGTTGCATGTTCCAAGACTACTCTGGCCTGCCACACCTCTCATCCTGTGGCTAGAAAATCCTCGAGACCCTAGAGGCATGCACACAATTGGCTGGACATCAGGAGGAACACACCAGCAGAAGAGCACACAGGCGGCTGACATCGAGAGGAGCAGAGGAGCCAGACTCCAGGGGAAGTCCACTTTTTCCACTCCATCCCCTTCTGGCTACCCATCCATGTGCTGCCAGCGACCTCCACTCAATAAAACCTTGCATGCATTCTCCAAGCCCATGTGTAATCTGATTTTTCTGGTACACCACGGCAAGAACGCAGGATACAGAAAGCCCTCCGCCATGTGGTAAGACAGAGGGTCTAATTGAGCTGATGGACACAAGCCACCTGTGGACCGCTAAGCTGAAAGAGCACACTGTAACACACACACACTAGGGCTTCAGGAACTGTAAACACTTAACAATAAACACTGCTGTAGGGTTAGAGAACAACAATCTGCCCATCTGCAAGCGCCCCCTAGGGATTTGAGCAGTGGGTCACCGAAGAAGTGAGCCACACGGCCATCGCGCCTTGTGAGGGGAATGAGGGAACTTCTCCGGTTTCACCAGCACCTTGGAAGGCCAAAATGGGCTGACGACTTGAGGTCAAGAGTTCAACACCAGACTGACCAACATGTGAAACCCTATCTCTACTAAAAATACACAAATTAATCCCAATACTTCTGGAGGTCGATGGGCAGATCACAAGGTCTGGAGATTGAAACCATCCTGGCCAACATGGTGAAACCCCATCTCTACTAAAAATACAAAAATTAGCTGGGTGTGGTGGCACATGCCTGTAATCCCAGCTACTGGGGAGGCTGAGGCACAAGAATCGCTGCCAGTGAGCCAAGATCGCATCACCGCACTCCAAACTGGGTGACAGAGCAAGACTCTGTCTCAAAAACAAACAAACAAACAAATTAGCTGGGCCTGGTGGCACATGCCTGTAATCTCAGTTACTTGGGAGGGTGAGGCAGGAGAATAACTTGAAGCAGGGAGGCAGAGGTTGCAGTGAGAAGAGATCATGCCAGTGCACTCCAGCCTGGATGACAGAGCAAGACTGTCAAAAGCAAAAACCTATAAAAGCATACAGAAAAAACCATCCCCATATCTAAAAGGGAAAGGGAAAACTAATTTGAGCATCCGATTTCTCATCAGAAACCTTGAAGTCACAGGAAAGTGTCACAATATTTTTCAAGTGTTGAAAGAAAAAAAAAAAGTCATCCCAGAATTCTTTATCCAGTGAAAATATCCTTCATGAATAATGAGGAAATCTCTCATGTGAAGGAAAAGTGAGGAACTTGTGGCCAACAGACATAAAAGAATGGCTGAAGGAAATTTCCTAAACAGAACAGAAACAATAAAGGAAAGAAATTTGGAACATGAGGAAGAAAGGAAGAACATGGTAGACAAAAATAAGAGTAAATACGATATGACGTTTGATAGTTAAGTGCTGTTACTTGGCTTCTGTTAGTCTAGGATTCTATCATTCTCATTGCTAAGAATCTTGATCTGCGATAAAAAGCCCAGCTTACAAAGGAGAGCCACTACTGACCAGAACTGACAATAATGGCCCCCTACACACACAGACACAGGCAGGCGCATGTGCACACACACACACACACTCACACACAATCAGGGGAAATCTGTGAGGAACTAAAGAAATCAGGATCATCCTGGAGAATGAACATAACAAATATGTGATTTTCAATCTTGATCTCATTGGGAGCTCTGGAGCACAAATGGAACCACAAGATTGTTTCATCTTGATGTACAAGATTCTTTACCTGTTATTCGGTTAGCTCTAGCTATAAGCCTCCTCTGGGCAGTGCCATAACTTCCCAGACATTTCAGGGTAAGAGATTTCCCACTGGCCAAGAGAAGAACGCAGCTGATAATCGCTGCAGCACTTACAGCAGCTGCAATATGGCACACCAACCCAGTAAGTAGTTCTAGGCAAGGCACCAAGTGTGTTTACTGTAATTCGGAGAAAGCATAAAAATCCAAGAGGGCTATACTGGTTTTAAGAAAAAGCTATATAGTGAGATTGAACCTAAGAAATGGTTAGAGTTATTTAGCAGGTAGAACAGACAAGTGATATATTCAGCAAAGGGATAGAGGCAGCATTGATTATAAAATCAATTATAGATTGACTATGAAATCAATCTAAAACTATTAGAGAGTGCAGAACTCTGAAATCCAAATATGGTCTGATCAAATGTTATATCTTTTTTTGGTAATTAAAATTTTGTTTTTCTTTTAAATATGTAACAGATTCATATACATTCAAAATTCCAAAGGTACAAAAAGGTACACAATAAAAAAATATACCCTTTCAAACTGGTTATTGGTAATTCACTTCTCTTATGCAGAGTCAAGTTCCTATCTCATTTCAAAGAAAGTCTATGTATAAATACATAAATACTTTATTTGCCTTATTTATATAACTGTAAATACATGTTTGAGATCAATCCACATTAATACATAAAAGCTTCCTTATCCTTTTTTTGCAACTGCAATTCTTTTATATGACTGCATCATATTTTATTTGGCCAGTTCCATACTGATGAGCATTTAGGGTGGTTGTAATAGTTTATTATTACATATAATACAGTAATAGATATCCATGTATATATACCATTTTATATAGTCCTGAGTATATTTATAGGATAAATCTAAAGACACAGAACCACTGAGTTAAAGGCTACAGTTTCCATCAATCAGATTACACTAAACTGTTCCATAATAACAAATGATGTCAAACTCTTGGTAACTTACAACAATAAAGATTTCTCCCTCACTCATGTTACATCTCTATTCCAGGCTACTTTGGCTTGGGTTAAAGGAGCAATCCCTCTCCAGGACATGCTAGGTTTTTGGTAGAAGGAAAAGAGGACATGACTAACCATGTGATGACCTTTAAAGATTCTGCATGGAAAGAATAATACATGTCACTTCTACTCACAAAGAAAGTCATCTGGTCAAGGCTGACATCAATGGGGTATGGATGTAACATTATCTCCCCATAAGGATGGAAGCAAACATTGAAAAGATTTTCCAGCAGTTGACCACAATGAATAGGCATATTTACGAATTTGATAGATGCTACATTTTCCTCCCCCAAACTGTTAGAAATGTAAACAACTATCAAAAATACATATTTCACCCATTTCCTCACTGATACATTATGACATCAGACTCTTAAATATTGGTCATTTCAGGGCCGGGCGCAGTGGCTGACACCTGTAATCCCAGCTCTTTGGGAGGCCGAGGCGGGTGGATCACGAGGTCAAGAGATCGAGACCATCCTGGTCAACATGGTGAAACCCCGTCTCTACTAAAAATACAAAAAAATTAGCTGGGCACGGTGGCGCGTGCCTGTAATCCCAGCTACTCAGGAGGCTGAGGCAGGAGAATTGCCTGAACCCAGGAGGCGGAGGTTGCCGTGAGCCGAGATCGCGCCATTGCACTCCAGCCTGGGTAACAAGAGCGAAACTCCGTCTCAAAAAAAAAAAAAAAAAAAAAAAATTGGTCATTTCTAAAAAGAATGTATTTTGATATAACCCTAATTTTAATTTCTCTTATAATGAGTGAAATTCAGACTATATTCATGTTCATATTTAAATATGCCTTGGCAGAGAAATATATGAGAGTCTTCTTTCATTAACAGTCTTTTAACTTCTGTAATTTGGATACCACAATTCTGCTAATTCAGTCTACGATTATTAACATTCTGTGGTTTTTAAGTCAGCTCATGTCTACAAAATCCAGAGTTTTCCCACATACTGATAGGTGTTAAGCTCTGTCCCTTCCAGCTGACAAGCCATGTCTGCACCATTTTGTATTTTTAGCAAATTTTAAAAAACAAAACACAAATGTGTATTTTTGTATTATTCTTCTGCATAGAATCTTTTGGGATTCAGTCCAGTATTTCAACTTTTACTGATAAAAATTTGCATTTTAAAAAATAAATTTTCTTATTAAAAAATAATGTAAGTAGCTATGTTGCAAAGCCAGGCAAGGAACTGAAATAGCCTGTATATCGTTACTCAAGGATGAATGTTTACTTTGTCACCTTCCTTGTCAGTCAGACAAGGAATTGAGTCATCTGAGAACCTGATCAATATGCTTTCTAAGGCTTTATTCATACTCTCAAATAATTAATCATGTCAAGCAGGTTTCTGGCTTTCCTCTAGCTTCTTCTCAGTTGTCAATTTTCAAGCAAATGTACAGTAACCAAAATCCGACACACCATTCACGTTAACTTCTCTTTCTGTAATCGGGTGCCTCTTTCCCTAGGGTTTTGGAGAGTGACTAAGAATTATAGGACTGGGCACAAAGTGGCAAAGAAAAGTGGAGAAGATTGAGTTATTGGGGCTGGCAAAATTTTTTTTCCAGAGGTAAAGGAAAAAAGTCAAAGAACAATCAACTATATAAAGCCAAGGTCTGTAAATAGAAAGGATCACTTAGGAATACAAATCCTAGAAGGTCCAAAAATGGAATCAAAGTTGGTGGGAGAGAACACTTGAGTTCAGATTCAAGAAAAGGCACGACCAAGCCGATGTTGTATAGGGGCAGAGAAAACTCAAAATGTGGTCAATTGCTCTGAATATTTAACTTGCCCTTATGGGCCAGGGAGGATGTTTGGGGCACAGAGTTTTCTGTCCTGTTCTAAGGGAGCCATCTGACAGCCTCCCGTTTCTCCTCTTTTTTAGATCTAATAGGTGTTTCATAAGAATGTTTACATTTATATCTGCAAATAGAAAACTGAAAAGTATAGTGTAGAGTTCTAGAATGGGATATGAAAGACGTTGCAGGTTGCCCATTAATTCACATCTAATAATACTTTCTAACTTTGATAAAGTTCAAGAAATTTCAGTAGAAGAAACTTCAAAAATAATACCGTTGTTTCAGTTTTAGCTGCTAAAACAAAATACTGGCTGGGCGGGTGGCTCACACCTGTAATCCCAGCACTTTGGGAGGCTCAGGTGGACAGATCACGAGGTCAGGAGATCAAGACCATCCTGGCCAACATGATGAAACTCCGTCTCTACTAAAAATATTAAAAATACCCAGGTGTGGCAAGACATGCCTGTAGTCCCAGCTACTTGGGAGGCTGAGGCAGGAAAATTGCTTGAACCCTGGAAGCGAAGGCTGCAGTGAGTCAAGATTATGCCACTGCACTCCAGCCTGGGCTACCGAGAAAGACTCCATCTCAATAAAAAACAAGAACAAAAATACTATGGGTAACTCAACAATGTTTATTTTTCACAGTTCCAGAAGATGTGAAGTCCAAGATCAAGTTGCTGTCAGATCTGGCCTCTCCTGAGATCACTCCTCTGGTTTTCTCACTTGGGTGGAGAGGTGGGAAAGAAAGGGAAGAAAGGAAGGAAGGAAGGAAGGGAGGGAGGGAGGGAGGGAGGGAGGGAGGGAGGAAGGGAGGGAGGGAGGGAAGGAAGGAAGGAAGGAAGGAAGAACAGGTATCCTGTCTCTTCTGATATGGGCACTAATCTCATTGTGAAGGCTGCATCTTCATGGCCTAAGCACCTCCCAAAAGCTATCTCCAAATTCTATCACATTAGGGATCAGAGTTCCAATACATGAATTTGGAGTGGAGGAGGGGAGGAAGGACAGAAACATTCAGTCCATAGCAATCCTGGTGCTTGAATACCAATGCCAAATTTTCAGAATCCAAACAGAAGATTTTTACATAGAGAAATTCATGCAGTTAAGTCTAAAAGCAGGAAGAGATACCATCAAAGGATTCTTGCTGATCTCTGAAGCCTGATATCTTGATCTTTCTACTTTCAATTTCTTATTTGCAAATTCTGTGAGTAAGTGATCAGGGTTAAATGCAGCCTAGACATGTAATTTGTTTTCTGTCATAACCTATGACATTGAAAACAATCTTCTTTGTATTTATTTCCAAGATAGTTGTCCTGTAATTTTGACAAATACCTTATGCCTGTCCTTGTAAGGAAAGAGGGTACATGGCAGTTTTCCTAATGAGTCCTTCCTTGTATCATTTTCCCACTTCAGAGGATTATAGCGACAGGTGATTGACAGAAGAGAAATAGACTATATAAAATGTTTATTTCACAAAATATAACCACGGATAAGGTCCTGAACTGGGCTGAGTAAGGATAGAAAAGAAGTCATTTAGGACTTGAAGAAACAGAAAACTGACAAAATTCAAAAATTAATTGTCTTTAGGGGTTGGTAGGAGAGATGCAGGGAGAGTGAGTTTCAAAGATGATTAAGGTTTTGAGTAAGTTGAAATAAATAAAACAATAATACTTGGTTTATTTGAATCCAATGAAAACTTCAAAAGACTAACAAAATATTTTGATAAATATCATTGTCATAGCATTGAAATCATAAAACTTGAATAAACTGGATCTCAAATTTACCATGAAAATATTACTGAAAATAGTTCAAAAAGAAATGCTATGTAATTTGTAACAGAAATATCTTATATTTGCTATATGGCTATGCTAGAAACTGGAATAAATTATTCATTGCATTTTCTGTATATGCTTTTAAACAAGGAACCATACCTTAACAAAGCAACTGGCAAACCATAGTATATTTACTAATCTCTCCCACTTTCTGCATCTAAGCAGCCTGTAAGTAAAAACAATGATTTTTGCATTTTTAAATTGCTGAAAAATATCAAAAGAGCAACATTTTGTGACTGGTGATAATTACGTAAACTTTAAACCTTAGTGTTTATAATGAAAGTTTTACTAGAACACGGCCATGTGCATTGGTATACGTAATACCTTTGGCTGCCTTCATGCCACGATGGCAGACTTTACCAGCTGGAAGAGGACGTATGGCCACGATGGTCTACAATTTTACACCCAATGTCTAAAATATTTATTATCTGACCCTTTACAGGAACATTTGCTGACCTCTGCCCTAATATGAGCTGTAGATTTAAAGATAAGTTAGGAAACGTAACACTAGTGGAAAGCCTAACTAGAAAAATCTGTGGTTTAACTTTATCACATTTTCATTCACCTATTCACTCAATAATTATTTATGGTGAGTCTGTCTGTCCATCACTATGTGAGGTGCTAGGACAAATGCAAAACAAATTGAAACAGTAGTCTATTTCCTACTAGGGAAACACTCTCGAAATGAATTCTTTTTGCTATTTCTGGCAAGAGAATATCAAGGAAATAGGCTGCAGTTTGAAAACAGGGCTTCTTCTTAAGGCTCAATGTAACTTGCCAGAATTAGAGTTTGGGCAAAGTAAAAGGGAGAATGTGTAGTGAGTCCAATTCATCCCAAATTCATAGATTGAATTTGTATTCATTTAACAACAGGTAGCCGTTTTGGAGAATCTATTCTAAAAGGTTCTATTATTAAGAATCTACCTTCCTAGTATCGATTTGGTTTTTATTTCTAACCCTTTAAACAATTCAGTGAGGTAGATATCCCACATCATGAGAAAACTGAAACTGGGCATCAATTGCCAAGTTTTTCAAAATAGTGGACTTTTAATACATTTGGTGCATTCTAACCCTGAACATAATATTTCTCATTGCTTTGGCATAAAATTTAACCTGTAAGTATTTATAAATAATGTCAATTTTGTTGGAAGATAAATGAGTCATATAACATGATACACAGTCACAACTTCTTAAATATTCCTTTTCAACAATTCTTTTCCCTAAAAATCTATACAAGTCCTCACTTAAAAAATTATATAGAAAACCACTAATGGGCTTTTTTTTTTTTATGGCAAAGTCTCACCTGTCAACCAGGCTGGAGTGCAGTGACTCCATCTCAGCTCACTGCAACCTCTGCCTCCGGGGTTCAAGTAATTCTTCTGCCTCAGCCTCCAGAGTATCTGGGACTACAGGTGGGCACTACCACAACTGCTTAATTTTAGTAGAGACGGAGTTTTGCCTTGTTGGCCAGGCTGCTCTCAAACTCCTGACTGAGGTGATCTGTCTGCCTCCTCTGCATCCCAAAGTGCTGGGATTACAGACATGAGCTGTAATCCCCCATGATGGGCTTTTTTTTCTTTAAGTCAGTTTCTTATAGAATGACTTGTATCATAATTACATACATGTGCATATATGTATTTCTTGTGTATAAATGCTACAACATTTCTAGCTAGTTAGATTTCAGCTCTGTTATATCCAGGTCACACTACTTTAAAAAAAATGTGGGCAAATTATTTTAGAGACTGAGTTTCTCTATATTTAAAATGGAGGCAACACTTATGCTGCTGAATGATCCTAAGAATTAGAATCAAACAAGCAAGTATCAATTTATTTTACTAATTCTGCTAATTTCTTATTCTAGTTCAGCAAAAAAAAAAAAAAAAAAAAAAAAAAAGGCTCTGACTATTTTGAAGGCAGAAAAAGGTATGAAAGAAATTACAAATGGCTACACAATTAACTCTTATTTTTAAACAGGGCAAGAGTAAAATGCAGGTGGATGAATCCAAAGCCCACTTCCTTTTAATGAGGGCAACAGTTTTCAGATTCTGTTTTATGGAAACTGGGGGTTCAGAAAGATCATTTTGAACCTTGGGGTTCAAAAGGTCATTTAAGTAGGTTTATAAATATTTTACATTTTATACATATATAATATGTATATACACATGTAGTTATTTTATAATAAAATATATTACTCAAACTGTCATTTAAAAAGGACAATATGTCCATATATATTTATTTGTGTTCCCTCACAAAACTTCTAAAAATAAAAGTAAATTGATTTTAAGATGTAACTCACAGAAATAAATAGTATAAACCAAAGCATATTAGGCATAATTTATTGGAATATGTAACATGCAAGAACAAGTGATCATGGACTTAGAAGGCCCAAAGGTGCTGAACCCTTATGCAGCAGTGGGAAAGCCAGAAGCAATCTAGTAGGGCCTCAGAACTAGCTAGAAAGGTAAGAAATGAGTCTGGATGCAGTAATCCCAAAGTGTGAACCCAGCACTTTGGGAGGCTGAGGCAGGAGGATCACTTGAGATTAGGGGTTTGATACCAGCCTGGTCAACATAGTGAGATCTCATTTCTACCAAAAAAAAAATTAATTAATTAGTTGGGTGTGGTGGTGCACCCTTGTAGCCCTGGCTACTAAGGGGCCTGAGGGTGGATTACTTGAGCCCAGGAGTTCAAGGTTGCCATGTGCTAAGAACACACCACTGCACTCCAGCCTGAGTGAAGAGCACCCTGTCTTCAGGGGGAAGAAAAGGTAAGAAATGATAACAGCATAAATATCTAAGGAGAGGGCAAAGATGGTTGTTAACAAAACTTGGAATTTGATGAAAGTCTACTTGAGAAGTTGGTGAAAATCCAGATATCACTCAACATCTCAGCAGAAGACTCTTGGAGGCTTATTTTCTAGCAAGAATGAAATGGAAAGTCCCTGAATGTCTCAAGAGGAAAAGCAGTGGAAAGGCTGCTACACCCAAATAGGAGCAGCCAGTAAGTTCATATCCTGCACAAAACTGTCCACATTTCTCTCACCATTCAGTTTCCAGAAAGCCAAACTTGTAACTTTAGGCAAAACTACTCTTCCCTAGACAAATTACTCTTCGGGCAAAACTATTCTTCTTTTCAAAAGAAAAGATACCATCATTTGAGGTTTTCCAACCAAGATTACAACCAATTTATTCTACAGTGAATTGGTTGTGATCTTTCAACCAAATAAATTCAACAAGCTTGTAGCTTTTGAACAGTTTTTGGTGCCCTACTTCACAGAGCAGATTAAAAGAGGATTAGTGGACACTTCATGAAAGCCTGTAACATAAATGATAGAACCAAAACCTACAAATATACGAATAGAGAAAAGGCACTAGGAGGAAAAGACTATGTAAAGAGAGACTATATAAATTTTTCTGGGATTATTAATACATATGTATTTGAGGTGAAAACCTCAAATACATATGTATTAATAATCCCAGAAAAATTTAAAAAAGAAATTGCATTCATGACACAGAGGTAGAATTAGACGCATATATGTGTGTGCTTTAAGAATAAGAAACCTATTAAAAATATAAAATATGATATCAAAAAAGAAAATCTCAGTGCAACAGTTGAAAGATAAGATGAAAAAATAGGTCAAGGCCAAGATGGCCAACTAGAAGCTGTGGCAATCAGAGGACACCATCGGACTAATACATAGTAAGCATGTGAATCTTGATTCACTACATGATTATCTCAATAGATGCAGAAAAGACCTTATACAATTCAACATCCCTTTATGTTAAAAACCATAGATATTGATGGAATATAGCTCAAAATAATAAGAGCTATTTATGACAAACCCAAAGCCAACATCATATTGCATAGGAAGCTGGAAGCATTCTCTTTGAAAACAAGTACAAAAGGATGCCCTCTCTCATCATTCCTGTTCAACATAGTATTGGAAGGTCTTGCCAAGGCAATCAGGCAAGAGAAAGAAATAAAGCTTACTCATATAAGAATACGGAAAGTCAAGTTGTCTCTGTTTGTAGAAAAGATGAATTTATATTTAGGAAACCCCAACATTTCAGTCTGAAAACTGACAAGCAACTTCAACAAAGTCTCAGGATACAAAATCAATATGCAAAAATCACAAGCATTCCTTTACACCAATAGTCAAGCAGAGAGCCAAATCATGAATGAACTACCATTCACAATTGCTGTAAAGATAATAAAATACCTAGGAATACAGCTTACAAGGGATACAAATGATCTCTTCAAGGAAAACTACACAAACCACTGCTCAAGGAAATAAGAGAGGACACAAACAGAATTCCATCCTAATGGACAGGAAGAATCTGTGTCATCAAAATGACCATACTGCCCTAAGTAATTTATAGATTCAATGCTATCCCCATCAAGCTGCCATTGACATTCTTCACAGAATTTTAAAAACCTACTTTACATTTCATATGAAACCAAAGAAGACCCTGTATAGCCAAGACAATTGTAAGCAAAAAGAACAAAGCTGGAGGCCTCACACTCCCTGACTTCAAACTATACTGCAAGACTACAGTAAGCAAAACAGCATGGTACTGGCACCAAACAGACATACTGACCAAGGGAGCTGAACAGAGGTCTCAGATATAACACCATACATCTACAACCATCTGACTTCAACAAACTTGGCAAAAAACAAGCAATGGGGAAAGGATCTTCTGTTCAGTAAATGGTGCTGGGAAAACTGGCTAGTAATAAGCAGAAAATTGAAACTGGACCCCTTCCTTATACCGTATACAAAAATTAACTCATGATGAATTAAAGACTTAAATGTAATATGCAAAATAGTAAAAACCCCTGAAGAAAACCTAGGCAATACCATTCAGGACATAGGCATGGGCATACTTCATTACTAAATGCCAAAAGCAATTGCAACAAAAACCAAAATTGACAAATGGGATCAAATTAAACGAAAGAGCTTCTGCACAACAAAAGAAACTATCATCAGAATGAACAGGCAACCTACATAATGGGAGAAAATGTTTGCAATCTACCCATCTGACAGCCTTATCTGACAGGTTTAATATCCAGAATACCCCACAAAAAAAGCGGGCAAAGGATAGGAACAGACACTTCTCAAAAGAAGACATTTATGCAGCCAACAAACATATGAAAAAAAGCTCAACATCACTGATCATAAGAGAAATGCATATCAAAACCACAATAAGATACCATCTCACACAACTCAGAATGGTGATTATTTAAAAGTCCAGAAACAATAGATGCTGGCAAGGCTGTGGAGAAACAGGAACACTTTTACACTGTTTATGGAAATGTAGTTTAACCATTGTGGAAGACAGTATGGCGATTCCTCAAGGATCTAGAACCAGAAATACAATTTGACACAGCAATCCCATTACTGGGTATACCCAAAGGAATATAAATCATTCTACTATAAAGACAGACAGACAGACAGACACACACACACACACACACACACACACACACACACACACGTATTTATTGCGGCACTATTTACAAAAGCAAAGACATGGAACCAACCCAAATGCTCATCAATGATAGACCAGTTAAAGAAAATGTGGTACATATACACCATGAAACACTATACAGCCATAAAAGGGAATGTGAGCTTGTCTCTTGCAGGGAAATAGATGAAGCTGCATCCTTAGCAAACTAACACAGAAACAGAAAAACCAAATACCACATGTTCTCACCCAAAAGTAGGAGTTGAACATTGAAAATACATGGACACAGAGAGGGGGAAGAATACACCAGGGCCTGTTCAGGGGTGGATGGGTGAGGGGTGGGAACTTAGAGGATGGATCAATAGGTGCAGCAAACCACCATGGCACATGTATACCTATGTAACAAACCTGCACATTCTGCATGTGTATCCCATTTTTTTTAGAAGAAATTTTTTTAAAAAGATGAAAAAAATCCCAGAAAGAAGAGCAAATTTATTCCCAAAACACCAGGATTTCGGTCTGTGTCCTGCTGCTCACAGCATAGAAAGCCAATCACTGACACAAGAAGTATTGCCAAGGAAGAAGGCTTTAATCGGGTGCTGCAACCTAGGAGATAGGAGGTCGATCTCAAATCCATCTGACTGACCACTAAAACTGGGGTTTATATAGCAGGGAAAAAAATGTAACATGCATAAGAAAACAGAAACTAGGCAGGGACAAGGAAGCAATCAGGATGAATGAGGGGTCCAAAGTCCCACTGTCTTGATGTGGTGATCTCATGAGTTTCAGTTCTTTGATACTTTTTTTTTTCTGAGAGGGCTGAGGATCCTCTCCTGAGGAAGGAACTCGCATAAAACATATGTAAGCTTTAACTTTTAAGACAAGAAAGGTCAATTTCTATGTTTATCCGAAAGAATAGTCTATGGAACTATTGGGTCCCTTTCAATGTGACAAAAACATGAGAGTTATATATATAAGATTTATATGAAAAGCAGTGAGTCTGTCCCAAAGGCATAACATACAAATGACAAAACAGAGAAAACAGAACACAGTAAATCATTAAATCAAGAAAATTTCTGTGAACTAAAAGACAAATTCCAAAGTTGAAAGATTTTATTAATAACCCATTAGTGGAATTAGAGTTTACCCCAGAGCACTTCAGAGTATAAATTCAGAACCATAGATTAAACAGAAGATTCTAATATTTTCAGACAGATAAAATAGACCACATTTAAAGAATGAGAAAGCAGAATAGCTTTGGACCACTTAAGAGCAGAGCTAGCAGCTAAAACACAATGAAGACACGACTTTTTAACTCTGAGGTTAAAAAGATTTGCCTCTTGTTTCTTTTCCTACCCCAACTGACAGATTAATGGTAAGGAGAGATTAAAGACATTATCACACATTAAAGAGCTTCACAAATTTAGCTACCATGCATCCTTCATGGGAAACTTCTAAAGGAGTGCTCTGTGAAAATGATAAAATAACCAAGAAAAAGGGAGATATGGGATCCAGAAGATGAGATTTTCTTTGCCTTAATAAAAAGGCAAAAAAACTCCAGTATGAAGATATAGGACGTACCAGGAATGCAACAAATCACTGGACAGAAAGAGCAAGAATGGAACAGCTCAGAAGGTTCCAGGAAGATATTCTTTAAGAAAATTAGAGGGGCCCAAAGTGGCTCCCGCCGGATGTCGTTGCGCTTGTGAAGGCGAGGCCAAGGGTTCAAGGCCAACCAACCTCAGCAACCTCACAAGCTCTCATTGATTGGCAGAAAAAAAAAAGAAAAAAGAAAAAATTAGAATGGGCCGGGCACGGTGGCTCAAGCCTGTAATCCCAGCACTTTGGGAGGCCGAGGCGGGTGGATCACGAGGTCAAGAAATCGAGACCATCCTGGTCAACATGGTGAAACACCATCTCTACTAAAAAATACAAAAAATTAGCTGGGCATGGTGGTGCACGCCTTTAATCCCAGCTACTCAGGAGGCTGAGGCAGGAGAATTGCCTGAACCCAGGAGGCGGAGGTTGCGGTGAGCCGAGATCGCGCCATTGCACTCCAGCCTGGGTAACAAGAGCGAAACTCCGTCTCAAAAAAAGAAAATTAGAATGATAGAATAACTTATGTAACAGGGAGACTTTGGGCATCTTTCATTGATTAGTACATAGAAAATAAAGCTAACGACAAATAAGATGATTATTAACTACAGAAGAAAAAACTGCTTTACAAAAGGAAAGTAGTCACAGTTTACACAGTTTACCTGTGAACAGTGCTTGCATAAATAATTGGTCCTGAATATTTCTAATCAAAATTATGCAATAATTATAGAGGGAAGATAGATAATTGAGAAGTATGTATGTTTTATCTCTGGGACCTAGTAGTTGAAAAATAGCTCAATTCTTTTCTTCCATTGTAGAAAGTGGAAAAAGATCAAGAAAGGGCAATATTATACTTTTCTTGTTATCAACATTTGTTCTTATTATTTTTACTTACACCAGTGGAGGAAAAATACCAAAAGTGATAGCTAAAGGTTGAAGGTTGCCTCTGAGAAAATGGAAATGGGAGGAAGGGTAGGGGCAGTTGCTACTTTTCTTAATAAGTCTTGTAGAACCACTTAACTTTTTTAAATGTATGCAAATGTAACTTTGACTATCATAATTCAAAGAAAATTTATGATTACACTAAAATGTGTTAAGTTTTAACAATTAGAAGTTGATTCATTGACTTGCATAGCCAGGGTAATGTTTATGGAAATACTATAGTTTCTCTTTACTTAAGAGGTTGTAACTTGGTGCTGTTCTTATCATTATTATTAAATTTCAGATTACATGTGTTCTTTCACCTAAAATTTTGTGATTACCCATTAACCACTTCAGTATGTGAAACAAGATTATTTTTTCTCAAGGAGCTAATATAAAATAGAGAAAAAGTCTAAATAGAGGGAGGAATATAAGGATTCCGTTATCATTCATAATCTTCAACTATGAATATTTTTGTTTACTTAACCATGTTGCTGAAATTACAAAATTAAAGAATTACAGAACCAATAATGAAAAATTTGTTATGGTGACTTAGGTCCTGGCAAGACCTAGTTGCTTTCTTGTCATATCCTAGAACTTAAATGTAACATAGATAAAAATTTCTAGCTTGGATCAAATGTAGTATACCTATGAAGACTTCTAAAGAGAAAACTAGGGCACCTACCCAGTGGTCTATGTGATGACACTCAAGGAATTATTTGTGTATGGCTCTGTGTATATGTGTGTTTAATCCTTAGAGGAACAGAAAGGACCAGAATGGCTTGGAAATTAAGTATATTGACTACATAATAATCAGCTTGGCCTCCTTTAAAATGATGTTATTTACTATTGGGCTCCTAAATTAACTCATCTTTTATAAGTGTTTGATTTGTTGTTTCTCCTTTTATGATAAAACAATGGAAACAGTAAGTCATCTCCTTAATCAGAAAACAATGATTAGTAAAATTTAATTCGTTGCAACACTTAAAAAAAAACCGAGAAGCTATATACCGAGAAGACGAAGAGAACAGTAAGCAGAACAGACCAGGCTTTTTTTTTTTTTTTTTTTTTTTTTTAATCATTTTCTACACCAATAACTTGTACAACATTATCTAATAGTTTTATAATTTTTTCTGTATTCTAAAATACCCTGTTGATTCTTGGTATCAACAAGAATCTGAAATAACAGATTCTGTCTCCTACAAACCAGGTGTCAAACAGTTCAGTGAATTATTTAGAAATAATAAAGCAAGTAAGAAAAAAAATAGAAATGGGCAATGAAGTGAAAAGAAAATATATTTTCAAATGAGCTTTCAAATTAAGAAAGGTCAATATGAACTAGATATGGAAATTAAGAGAAGTGGGAGTCATTTAGAAAACCTGTACATAAAAATTTTGTGTACTTTATAGAAGCGAACAAACTGCCAGTGAATCTCAAGTTCAGTAAATATTATCTGAAGTCAGATTTTCTGTGAAGTAGGAAAATATAATTCCGAAGTCACTTATGGCTCATTTCTCTGTAGTACCAATGAGTATGGTTGACTTCTTCTCTATCGCATGCAACATCAGCACATCTTGAGGCCACTTAAGAAGTTACAGGTGGCCCAAACATCCTAGCAGCTCTTTGGTATGATGAGTTTTATGAGGGAAAGCACTTTAAAAAACGCAATACAATTTTTAGTCTGTCTATACCAGCTAAGCCATAAATAACATTAAAATAATTATATTGATTATATAAAGAATATAAAGCATCCAATTTTAAATAAAATATTCCTAAAACCTAGGTAGCAAATACTGTTATTAATTTACTTTCAGGATTTCCAACAATAAGACAATGTGACTAAGGTGAACGCAAGACAAATGCTGTAATAAAACATAACCACCATTAACTATTCAATTTATAATTTTTTATGTTCCATATATATTTATATAATCATATGCATAAATTCATATGTACATACACATGGTTGAATGTGCCCATAGTTTCCATAAAAATTGTGAAACAGAAATCCATCACTTCTCTCCCTAACAACTGTATTTCCCACACCTCAGAGTTCACTTTCCACATTTGTAAATTTAATATTATCAAATAACTTTGTAATATTGATGCTTTAAAAAAAGTTAAATGTCAATTTGTTTTCCACAATGGGGAATGTGAATTCAGCATTATTTTCACTGTGTAACCCTCTCTACTCCTCAAATTTCTCCATACTTCAAAGAGAGTTTTAACTTTAGTTAGAACGACATTCAAGGTTTAAATTTAAAATTCTGGCTGGGCTATATTTTACACTAGAATTATTTTTCTTTTCTTGAGCAACTTTCTGTATGCTTTGTTGGTATTAATGGTACTGTTTTTCATTGGTTTAGTTTTCTGTGTCCTAACTCTTACTGAGGTGTTCGAAATTTATCAAAATTGTATCAGGTTCCTGCATGCAGCTCTTCAGAGGCCTCTGATCTGCTCCAACTAGATTGGTTGTGTGATCCTTGCCTTAGAAATTCCATGATCCTGAAATTTACCTTCAACTTAAACTTAGAGCCATCTCTTTCTTTTCTGAGTTGGAGTTTCCATTTCCTGCATCCTATGTTTTTCTCTTTGATTTACTGTCTCATTAGGATGAAGCAACTTTTCCACTGGCTTTGTAAAAAAGACAGCACGGGCAATAAATTAGTCACGTAACCCACAGTGATGTTTTGGTTAACAATGAACGACATATAGGCAATAGACTCATAAAATTATTATGGAGCTGGAAAGCAGCAACCTAGAGCAATGCATCACTCATGGTTTGTGCTGATGTTGGTGTAAACAAACCAGTTTACACCAACAGCTGTTTACAAGTATAGCACGTGCAATCAGATAAAATGCATAATACTCAACAATGATAATAAATAACAATGTTACTGGTTTGTATATTTATTATATCATACTTTATTATTATTCTAGAGTGTACTTCTTTTATTTTATGAAAAACAGTTGACTACAAAAAAGCCTCAGGCAGGTCCTTTGGGAGTTATTCCAGAAAAAGGTATTATTATCACAGGAGATGATAGCTCCATGCATGCTTTTGCCCCTGATGAGCTTCCAATGGAAAAAAGGATGTGGAGGTGGAAGACAGTGATTACTGATGATCCTGATCCATAGAAGGCCTAGGCTCATATGTGTGTTTATGTCTTAGTTTTTAACAAAAATGTTTAAAAAGTAAATAAAATGCTTTACAAATAGAATCTTATAAGTATTTAAAAGTATTTTCATAGAGCTATACACTGTGCTTGTGTTTTAAACTAAGTGCCATTAGAAAAGAGTAAAAAAAGTTAAAAAAATTTAAAAGTTTATAAAGTAAAAATGTTAAAGTCATTTTAATTTATTTTTAAAGAAAGAAAAGCGTTTTCATACATTTAGTGTAGCCTACGTGTACAGTGTTTATAACGTCTACAGTAGTGTACGGTAATATCCGAGGCCTTCTCATTCACTCACCACTCTCTCTCTGACTCACCCAGAGCTGCGTCCAGTCCTGCAAGCTCCGTTCATGATCAATGTCCTATACAGCTGTGCTATAATATTTTATACTGCATTTTCTATATTTAGATATGCAAATACTTATTGTTACAATTACCTACAGTATTCAGTACAGTAACATGCTGTACAGGTTTATAGCCTAGAAGCAGTAGGTCATATCATCTACCCTTGGTGGGTAGCAGGCAATACCACCTAGGTTTGTATAAGTACACTCTGGTGTTCAGGCATCAGCAAAATTGCCTAAAGATGCATTTCTCAAAACGTTTCGCTGTCATTAAATGATGTATGACTGTACTTGAAAGATTTCAGGTTTGAAAGTATCTTTAGTCTACCCTTACACTTGACTGATATAGTTTTGATGGCTTTAGTAATTATTGATTTGAAGTTGTTTTTTCTCTACATCTTGAAGGCATTTCTGCATTGTCCTCTAGCTTTAGTGTAACTTTTTAGATCAAAAGCCTTTCTATTTCTTGATCATGTTTATACTCTTTCTGGAAGCTTTTAAAATCCTTTTCCTTTTCCCTCTAGTCCTGAAATTGAATAATTATATACCTTTGAGTTAGCTGATTTTTAGCGATTGTGCTGGGCATAATAAGGAAATTGATATTCTTCATTTGTGACAAATTTTCTTGAATTATTACTTCCTACTTTCTAGGTTTTCTACTGTCTTTTTCCAGATTCTCTGTCAGTTTAATGTTACACTTCCTAAAGTGGTCGTCTATTGTCTTAATGTCTAAAAATTTTGTGTGTCTTAGGTTCTTTTAAAAAATGTGTTATCTTTCAAGTTTTTCTCAAGTGTATATTTCTGCTGTTTTAATTTTTAAGAATAGTTTATTCTTTGCTTGTTCATTTGGCACAGCATCCCATTATTTTTCCATGTATACAATATGTTTTTCTTAACTCTGAATTTAGGAATAACACTTATTTAAAAGTTCCCTTCAATCTTTATAGAATCTGCCTCCTCCAAGAGGCTTCTTCTCTACCTGTTCATGTTGTAAGTGGTAGATTAAAAGCTTTTTTAGAAGCACATACACACAGTTTTTCTGTTGCAGACTCCACAGTAAAATGATCTGGCTAGACTCTTCTATTGAGACATTCTGAATATTATCATTTTTAGATCTTTTCCTGGTCTGGCCAAGTTTCCTAAAAAAGAGTGCTGCAGATATATGTCTGCATGTGAGCATTCTGGGAATTTAGTTGGACAGAAGGGTAAAGTAGTCTCCACTTATATTATATAAACATTGACTCCTAACCCATAACCTATATTCAACTGTTGCTGCCGCGCTGTAATCCAAAGATCCTCCCAAAGGGTATCAACCTGTTTCTTGAGTCCACTGAGACAGAACATTCAGAGAAGTCAGGCAAAGAAGATTTTATTCACAGATAGGTAACAAGGTTTGCGGGTGTTTTTTTTTTTTTTTTATTTTCCATTTAAGAGAGGCTTAAGAGCACAATGGGAAGACATTCAGTTGTATATTGTGAGAAATTTGGCTTTATTTCAGCTTTTAAAGCACTATTCATATATACAAGGGGTCACTCGGAGTCTCATACACCAGGAGCAGCAACAGGCTTTACCACTGGCACAGCTGCATTAATTCTCCTCTCTGACTTCTCATGATTATCAACTTGGGGTTTGATCAGTTGCTTCATTACTGGAATGGTTTTAAGGCCTCTATTTCATCCTTCCTGTCTTTGCTCTTCCGGTTATTTTGCATTTGGCATTGAAAGTCCAAATTTATAAACTTTCAGAATTATATATATGCATTTTTAGTGAGCAAGATCTTAAGTGTAAGGTATTTGCACTATAAAAAAGCTAAAGGAACTCGGGAGACAGTCATAGATTAAATTAAATGAGGAAGGAAAACTTAACCACTGAAGTCGCTTTGTCCAATTTACTGGCATTTAGTGCTTTTTAATAAATAGATGTTAGGACCAGTCTCGGGAAAGTGTAAGAATTTTTC
Organism: Saguinus oedipus; assembly: GCA_031835075.1. Classification (NCBI taxonomy): domain Eukaryota; kingdom Metazoa; phylum Chordata; class Mammalia; order Primates; family Cebidae; genus Saguinus; species Saguinus oedipus. The sequence continues at coordinate 89,951,776 of CM063184.1, read as the reverse complement.
TCTTTCACTTTAATATTCTTCACCTTATAGGCTTCAAAATCGTTTTGCTAAAAGGACTAGTGGGTCAAAGCACAAAATATTGAGACTCTACTGGTAAGATGGTGAATTTAGTGCCAAAAACTTTCAGAGAAGGGTACTTATTAAAAATCAGCGGCCTTTGGTTCTTTCATTGACTCCCAGGGAATCTAAACCAGAGGTTCTCAAAAAGGCTTCTAGAAAGTTGGGGGGAAAGGGAGAGCCCCGTTGTCTTTGGTTTTCACAATGACAGAGCAAAGTTACCAATAATTAATATGGGGCCAAATTATCTGGCAATGAACAAGAAGAGTCTGGTCCACCCCTCCTGTCTCTCATTATCTCCTTTACCTTAAAGCTGCTAGGAAAATTAGAGGAGTAGGTTTACCTTTAAGGCTACACACCCAGACTTTGTGAATGGGAAAAAAAGTCCACAGTAATTTGCTTTCATGAGATTCATTTATTTCTACAATCATGATTCAAACAATGGCGAAAATCACTTGAACTTTAAAGTGAAAGCTAGGAATATAGGTTTTCCCTAACTATCTGGTAATATATGATATAACCTTGGGCTAGTTATTTACTCTGTCCAATGGCAAAAATGAAGATAATGCTGATGTCACTGTAAGAACATCTGAATTCCAGAACAATGGAATTCACCTGAAAATGTAATCTTGTATTTCAATGTGTAATTTTATAGTTAAATAACCATGTGCTGCCCAGCTGCACCAATGTTTAGCACTTGCTAAGGTTCAAACAATGAGGAATCAGCCCAGTTATAATATCAAACATAGTGGGTTTTTTCCCACCTTATGAGGATGCTTCTGATTTATAAGCATGAGATTCATGCCTATGGAGCAAGTCAATAAATGAAGAGTAAATAACGCATTCGCCTAATGTGTCCTACACAGTCCTTGTTTTAGCCCTCAGGAAGGCCTGAGGGAAAAAGGGGCTTTTAAACTTTTCTGTAACAATGGTTCTTTTCAGAGACTTAATGAACTACAGATATATTTTGCAATAAAAACAAGACCAGTTGATTTCAAAACAACTCTGTCCTCAATTAAGAAGATGCTGGCTCCCCTACTGCATTGCCGAGGTCTCCATTTTATTAAAGCATTCCAGGACTACCAAATTTCAGGCAGCAAATCCTCAAATTGAACAAATGTGTATATCTGACAGTGATTTACACAAAAGACCACCCTCCCGTAAGTCGGTGTCTTGAGTTCTTGTCCCAAATCTGTCTTTATTAGTTTTGTCTCTGCAGCAAGTAATTTATTGGGTCTTGGTTTTCAAAAATGTATAACTAAAAGTCAAAAAAGCATTCAATGTTTGGTATAATAATAACTATGGTTAATATACATACCAAGCTCTAAGAATCTACAGGCCCCAGGCTAAACGGTCCTCTTGTAATATTATTTCAGTAGCTCTCTCAACAATTGCATTAGGACAGAATTACTGTTTTTCACATAGTAAATGGCTGAGTAACCCCAGAGCTGGTGCTCTTAGTCACTAATCTAAACCATTCCAGGATGTTACTATTTGTTCTGAACAGGATAAATGTAATCTAATATATAAATATATATCAGGAGTAAAGAGAATTCTACAAATACAAGTTATTATTTGAGGTACTAAGGCAGTGGCCTGATAAACAGAATCTGCCAGTCCAAGATTAATGCATTTGATGTGTCTAAGGGGACTGTAAGGTAAAACCAAATATTAATTGTTAGTTATTTAATAGTAAAGACATGAGACAGGAACAAGTAAAGGGCACAGCTAGAGAAGTGCCGATGAATGAACAGAGGAGCCCTTCCTTCAGTTCTAGGATCACGTCTTTCTGAGACCCACCAAACCACGTGACTTGCCTTTTCCCTTTGGGCACCTACAGGCCTTTCATCTCATTCATAATCTTCATTACTATGAATGTCCTCACCACACCAGTAAACATAGGCTCTTTGGCAGTTCACAGCCCTAGGAAAGGCTCTTAACAAGAAGGCCAAGGATGGGGAAGGTAGACCCGGGAGAGGAGGATGGCACAGTACCACCAGTCACCACCCACAAAACACTGCTGATGACTATCAATTCCTGCACCAGGATATTTTTCTTTAAGTTTAGTTTCAGCTCTAAATTCAAATATGCAAATTCATGACTATAAACTAAATGTTTGTAGATAATTTCTTATACTGAGGCTTTGCTGAGCCTCCAATATTTATAAAATGAACATAGAACTGAAGGACCAAAGTCCACATAATCCTCTAGAATTTTAGAGCCTGTCTTCTCCACATTCTTAAATTTATGACTGAGAAGCTATTATTTGCCATCAGATGTAAAAGATTCCCTGATCTTTCTTCCCTGAGGGGCTAACGAGCCACCTTAGCTCCACCTCCCATCACATTCTGTTGGCCGAGTACTTGTTAAGCCCTGTCAGACGCTGCCACAGGACAAACTCCAGTCTGCAACTCAGCTGAAGCTCCATACGCTGTAGCTTGGACCTGGGCCTCGTGCCAACATCACATCTCCCAGCAGTAATTCTTAATTATTTTTTGAGTCATGGACTCATAGAAATTCTAAACCCTATTCCATAGAAAAATGCACACCTGTATATGTACTCACAATAAAATTGTCCATTTTCAGGGAATTTGAGGACTTGCTGACAGTAATCCATGGATCTAAATTTTAAAAATGAAAAACAAACACATGTCTTAGAAGCTTTTCAGTCTCTACTGTCCTAATGCTCAGCTTGGAGCCAAGAGCCTATTATGGGCATAAATGTTTCCTGGAAAATAATAATTAAATGTCTTTCACATTCCCTACTTCTTTAATACATACAGTTGATATTCATTATTCACAGTATTTACATTCTATAAAGCTGTTGTAAATATTGAACTGTTGCTTCTAGGGAAAATTTAGGGTTAGGTTCCTGAGAGCCTCTGGTCACAATTCTATTAACCAATCAATACATAACCTTGTTTTATATGTGTATCTATTTAGAGACACCTCATTTAATATATATTGATGACTCATTAACATTGAACTCACAGTCAACAGCCCTATAATTCATGCCTGAATGAAGCTTATCTAACATAGGCATTTTCTTCAGAAGATAGATTATAGCCTTCATGCAGTTTGGAAGACTAGACCGCACATCAGCCCTAGGCATAAGGGGGATTTTAAACAGTGAAATTAACAACAAAAAGCCTAAAAATGTGAGAAATGTTGCACAAAACAGACCATAAAAAAGGCACTCGTGTACAGCATGAACAAGTAGGCAGAGTATTGCCTTGTTCAACCTCAACTGGAAACGTCCATTGGACATGTCAAATGTTTTGCCATAGTGTACACGCCCATGATGACTAGGAAAGCACAAATATTGATTCCAGCTTCACTACAGACTGAATGCTCATGCCCCGTCCCTAAATTCATGTTAAAATCCTAACCCCAACTGTGATGGTATTAGGAATGAAGCCTTCGGAAGGTGATTAGGTCATGAGGGTGGAACACTCATGGATGGGATCGGGACCCTTATAAAAGAGATCTTAGAGAGCTCCCTTACCCCCTTCAACAATGGGAGGTCACAATAAGAAGACAGTTGCCTATTGAGAAATAAAAATAAAAGCCTAAGCCCCTAATCAACTCAATAGACCCCCTTCTCGGCCAAGGAAACCCCAGAGACACCCTAAAAACTGAGTTTTCAGTCTTAATGAGCCCAGAGGTCAGACATGCACTTCAATACGCCCCTTCTTTATTGACCAGGTTTTTTTTAGACAGAGTCTTTCTGTGTTGCCCAGACTGGAGTACAGTGGCACTATCTTGGCACATTGCAATGTCTTCCTCCCAGGTTCAAGTGATTCTCCTGCCTCAGCCTCCCAGGTAGCTGGGACAGGCACACACCACCATGTCCAGCTAATTTTTTTTTTTTTTTGTATTTTTAGTAGAGATAGGGTTTCACTATGTTGGCCAGGCCAATCTTGAACCTCTGACCCCGTGATCCGCCCACCTTGGCCTCCCAAAGTGCTGGGATTACAGACGTGAGCCACTGTGCCTGACCTCTTTACTAAACTTTAGTCAGAATTTTCTCCTAAGGAGTAGACAGAAACCAACTCCAGAAAATAAAAGTTGACTCATTCTTTTATCACCTTTAGCCAATTATGTGAGGCCTTAACCAAACTCTCCCATCCTCTTTGCAATTTTGACATGATAGCTCACCCATCGCGCAACACATCCCTTCCTAAAAACTGAGCACCATCTCCAGGCAGACACTGGCCAACTTATAGAGGATGCACAGTGAGGGTGTTTTTTTTTTTTTTTTTTTTTGAGACGGAGTTTCGCTCTTATTACCCAGGCTGGAGTGCAACGGCGAGATCTTGGCTCACCACAACCTCCGCCTCCTGGGCTCAAGCAATTCTCCTGCCTCAGCCTCCCGAGTAGCTGGGACTACAGGTGTGCGCCACCATGCCCAGCTAATTTTGTATTTTTGGTAGAGACGGGGTTTCACCATGTTGACCAGGATGGTCTCGATCTCTTGACCTCATGATCCACCCGCCTCGGCCTCCCAAAGTGCTGGGATTATAGGCATGAGCCACCGTGCTCAGCCCAGTGAGGGTTTCTGTGTCCTCTACTTCACATTTTATATCAAAGAGCCAAAAACTCCACCCTCAGATCACACTAATGCCACCATTTTTTTTTTAACATGTAACCTTTGAAGCAGTATGAGGTGCATTGCATGTACATGTGTATTTTCTTTAATAAATATTCTTGACAACTCCTATAACTTCAGTACGTATATTTGGCCATCTCACTTACCACAAATTCCTATTCCCTTTACCCCTCCCTTGAAATGCTTGCACTCTGAAGGCAACATTTACCAGCCCGTGGGATGGCCAGCCAGCAGGCTGCAACTCATTATGAGATATAAAGCTCTTCTTCATCAACTTCACAGTGATTCAAAAATATTTATGCTATGTCAATGGATACAATGACTGGGATATATTCTATTTTCTTAAATATTCAAGGTGAGAGCCATCTAAATTTATATTAATGTTTTGTTGGACAAATAGACATTTAGAAGATAAGAAAAGATTACTGATTTTAAAGGGCAAAAGACTACAATTAACAAGTTTTGAGCTTTTATTATGAGTTCCTTCTTTACTGGGACTTGGTCGTAGATTAAGTCGTTTCATATATTGAAAGTAATGGCAAAAACCATGATTACTTTGCACCAACCTAATACAAAGGCTCTTCCTTCAGAGTATTTGCAGTCCAGAGCTGTCCTGTCAAATGTAGTAGCTACTGGATACATACGGCTATTGAGATTGAAATTTAATAAGATTAAAAACTTATTTCTCAGCTGGACTCATCGCATTTCAAACACTAAGCCCATGTGAATAGACTTAGTTATCGTGTTTGATCATGTAGAGTTCCATCTTCATGGAAAATGCTACTAAACTGTGATGATCTCGAGCAACGCGTATTCAAAGGCATTAAAATGTAAGTGGTAAACTTAGAGTTCAGTTGAATAGTTTAATTTCTTTTTTTTTTTTTTTTTTTTTTTTAATTTTTATTGCATTATAGGTTTAGTTTAATTTCTAATTTCTTAATTTTTAAAAGTTAGGGTGGGTTATCATGGCTGGTAATCTCTAAGATACCACAGTATTTTTCTCTACAGTGGTAGAAAAACTTACATGATTTCCAGAAAAGTTCCCTTCCCTTCATTCCCTCCCTCTCTCCCTTCCTTTATTTATTCTACCTTTTTCTTTTTTCTTTTCCTTTGTTTTAGTTTCCAAAAAGGATCTGGATCATTCACATTGACGTGGGGAAAGGGAGAGGGACACTGCAGATTCTCTACTGGGAGGAAATGAAACAGAGGAACAGGTTCCAAACACTTTCGGTGACGGATATGAGGTGTCCCTGGATTTGTCTACTTGTATCTGCTGCCTGCGAGTGAGTCCTTTCTATCCTTCTAACCTAATAAAGTTGGCCATTTTTATTTTTACGAATAATACTTTCCAAATAAGGGCTCAAATTTTGTTAGTGGCTGATTATTCCATCTTTCTTTACAGTGGTAAAGCCTCCCTATATTTTCAAAGAAGCTAAAATTCTACCAGCTTCCAGTTTGTACCTCCGACACATTTTAGACCTTACGAAGTAGTCATTAGTTCAGCACCTTATTTATGTTCAGTAAAATGTTTTGCCACAATGCTGGTCACATGACAGGTTATTAGTAAATACTGCAGATTGTTTAGAAACTGGAATGATTATTGGCCCTTCTCAAAGCATGATTAAATTGCTCAACATTATAAGGTCCTTTTAAAATAAAAAATGAAACCCAATTTGCTATTACTAAAATGTAGTCTTTGCAAAATCACTTAACAAATATCATGGCTCTAATTCCTGACAAAATGAAACTGCCTTTAATAAGAAATAATAGACAAGAAGTACTTATTTTCTGCTGTATGATTATTCTACAACTTTCTTCGTATCTACTTTATTTCTACTCTTCCTGAATTTGTATCATTGAAATATTAAGGCTCCTTGTGTGTATTAGTTTCATCGTATTAAACTCAACTCTTTGATTTAGCAAAGATTTCAAAGTTATATCAACTATCTATACTTTTTTTTTTTTTTTTTTTTTAAAGACGGAGTTTCGCTCTTGTTGCCCAGGCTGGAGTGCAATGGCGCGATCTCGGCTCACCACAACCTCCGCCTCCTGGGTTCAGGCAATTCTCCTGCCTCAGCCTCCCGAGTGGCTGGGATTACAGGCACGTGCCACCATGCCCAGCTAATTTTTTGTATTTTTAGTAGAGACGGGGTTTCACCATGTTGACCAGGATGGTTTCTATCTCTTGATCTCGTGATCCACCCGCCTCGGCCTCCCAAAGTGCTGGGTTTTGCTACAGTTTTATTCTTTCTAATGTCTGTGAATTTTTATCAGAGTTAAATTTCTTTCAACCTCTCAGTTGTTAATGGGTATCTTGAAAAATATTAATTTCAGAAACAACTTTTCAAATAATTTTCTCCACAATTCAGACAACAGTCTTAATTCACTGAGTGTAATTGCCCATTTCTTTGGTACAGACATCTTCCGGATTGAGGAATTCAGTTATTCACAGTTGCAGACATTGGCTGTGCCAAGGCGAGCTGTCAGATACAACTTTATCACTTGTTCTTACTCTGACAAATACTACCATCTGTAGTGTACTTTGCCCTCCTAGTTAAAAGTAAATTTATAAAGCACTAAACAAAGGTGTTAAAGTCGAACAGCCACCCAATGGATTTCTCTCATCTCTTTCAGGAGATGAGAGAAAAATTTCAAAATAAAGTCACTTTTGCAAGCTGTTGATGGGAGTGTAACTTACCACCTTTTATTAAAGTGCAGTTTCACAATGCACATTCAGAAGCTTATCTAAAAAAGTGTTTGGGGTTTTCATTTTTTCATTTCTTTTAAGGGTAGCTACTTGAATAGCCACTTAAGAAATGCTGCACAGAATGTGTGAATCAAGGATTTTTCTACTTGATGGGACTTACAGATGTTAATTATGTCACCTCAATCTTACCTTTCTTGTATCCCAAAGATGTTTAATTCTGCTACAGTAGAGGACGTGTCCATATTAAATAACTTATCCTTCTCAAAAACTATTTTGTTTAACTGTTGATTATGGGACAGTAAATGGACAACCACGAGTTTATTTGGCAGAGTGCATGAGTATCTGTTGACTATAATTTAGTTAGCCTTTTTTGCATAATCTGGATCATTGTTTTCCACAGTTTGAACCTGGAGAAAGAAGTTATAGAGATTTCATCTTCTGTACCTGAGGAGATTTGCATCATTATAGGTCAACATTCATGACTTGATTTTGTGGATTTTCAGGCTGTTCCGTTTTAGTTCTGTAAACAGTCCTTCACAACAATCAAAATTAAAGAAAGCATTCAGGAAAGATGTCCTACACATTGATCTGTTCAAGGACGACTTACAATTATGGGCTCTGGTGATTACTCATTTATTCATCTTTGTAATTTTTACCAGGATAGTACTCTGTGCTCAGTATCATAGTTTCAGCCATAACATTCTTTTTCAGAAACACTATTTTTTTTTATATCCCAAATGACAGGTAGATAAGGGTATCAAAATATTTGCCCAGTAAGTACCAAAATGGATTCATCAAATCAATCTTTTACATGTAAATTAAGTAGGCTTTAGGCACATCTATTCCACTATAGATTTCAAACTTGTAGCAAAATCTAAAAGTAACAGATAATTGTTTGAAAGTTCTCAGTCTTGGGATTTTTAACTGGCAGTACTTAGCAAAGCTACCTGAACTTAATAGAGAACACTAATCATCACTGCTCTTGAGAACGTGGACTTTTCATAGCATCTTGCTAACGATTTGATGATTTTCACAAGTCCTGGTTTTAAACCAGCACCTCCTCATCCACTCTTTAATTTTTCCTTAATTGCTGAGTACACTTTTATGATGGGATGAATTTGAATTATCTGACGATAAAGACAAATATTCTTTTATACCCAGATGTTATGTTTTTATCATTTTATTTATTATGACATTAATTTGGTTCTTCAAAAAGAAGGAAGTGGGCCTGGACATGTTATTTAATGAGCTGTGTTTCTAATTATAGTTATAAGCTATTAATATAAAATTAATTTGATTGCTTTTGAAAAACAACCCCCAAAGTAACTGCTTTATGAACAGTAATCCCTCTCTTAGACAAAAATACTGATTTATGTTTTGCCATGAATTTGTCTAATACAGTTGCGTATCTTTTTGGTTTTTTGGTTTTTTAATTGGTCATCGAGACCTTCCAACTACTTTGAAAGTTTTGCATTTTGTGGGAGCTAAATGAGAACATATGGACACACAGAGAGGAACAGATAGACACTGGGAACTGTCAGAGGGTAGAGGGTGGGAGAAGGGGGAGGATCGGGAAAAATAACTAATGGGTACTAGATGTGATACCTGAGTGGCAAAATAATCTCTACAACAAACCCCCGTAACATGAGTTTACCTGTATAACAAACCTGCACATGTGCCCTTGAAGTCGTTAAGTTTTTTTAAAAATACATCTTTTTATATTTTATAATTTGATATAAGTTGCCTTATATTGTTATTTGAATGAAACAAGATATTTTTTAAAACATAAGTTCTTCCTGGCTCAAGCCTGTAATCCCAGCACTTTGGGAGGCCGAGACGAGTGGATCACGAGGTCAAGAGATCGAGACCATCCTGGTCAACATGGTGAAACCCCGTCTCTACTAAAAAGACAAAAAATTAGCTGGGCATGGTGGTGCGTGCCTGTAATCCCAGCTACTCGGGAGGCTGAGGCAGGAGAATTGCCTGAACCCAGGAGGTGGAGGTTGCAGTGAGCCGAGATCGCGCCATTGCACTCCAGCCTGGGTAACAAGAGAGAAACTCCATCTCAAAACAAAACAAAACAAAACAAAACAAAACCAAAAAACATAAGTTCTTCCTTTTCATTATCATATAGTTTTAAGTGATCTCCTCTTGAAGGAGAGAAGGGAAAGATAGCGAAACTCTTTATATCGATGTTATAAGCATGAATATTGTATTCAAACATTTCTATTAAAATTTTACTAGTGTAACTGCAACGTTCCAGTACATAAGCAAGAGCAATTATTTATACATCCTTAAATTTAAGACAGTATGCTAAAAATAATAAAGCAAGAATGTTGCAAGGGCTATTATTTCTAACTTATGTAGGAAATTGTAAATAACATAACCCCAGAAAAAAATATGAGATCTTTTATTATAAATCAATTTCCATGTGCCAACATGTGCAGTAGAAGCTACATGCTGGGAATATAAGGGGTCTAGAGAAGGGAAGATGCATAGTCTTGGACCTGCTGCAGCTACTTAAATAATTACCCTCATGTGAGTGTTTGGGTTATACATTGGCATATAACCAATAATTGAAATACTTCCAACTTTCTTCAATGTAGAGTCATTGACCCAGAGAGCTGTATGCTTACTGATGTCAATATCAGCACAAGCTCGTTGCATATTTAAAGAAGAAAAGAGATTCAGTATATGCATGTGATTATGAGCTTTTATGCACGTGTAATGTCTGGCTTTTGGAGAAACAGATTGCTAACACAGGAAAAGCACAGGACCAGGAATGAATTTTCTTCATTTGTTCTAGTTTTCTGTCCCATTAAGTGGATATGTGACCCTGAGTAAATGATTCAAAAACTCTTTCTGACCCCTGATTTCCCTTCCTATCAAGAAGGATCTGCTTGATAGTACCTGCCTTATCCACTCTAGGGGAAGTTTTGGGAGTATGAATGATGTATGGAAACAATTATTCAAAGGGGAATTTTTTAATAAGTTCTTTTCATTTCAGAATTAAAAATGGAAAAATGTTCAACAAAAGCTTGGAAGTTGCTCATCCATCATTATTTGACAATTAAGAGGAAATACCCAGAGAAGATAAATGAATTGACCAAGGTGATAATATTCAGTTACAAGTCTTAACGGTTTTCTGATCCAGAAGTGTTTGAGATTTGTAATTTTCACATGTATTCCAGTTGTGTGGATCCTTTTCTTTGGCAAAATGCCTAATTATTTTCTCATATTGCTTATAAAGATCTATTATACTAGAAGAAATATAAATAAATTAAATCCCTGCCTATGTAATTTGGCATTTTATTCTTGTATTAAATATTTCATGAAGGCTTCTGAGAAGAAAAAGAAATAAATACCTGATTTGTTTTAGCTAATAATTAAATGATAAAAGGTAGAGAGTACCTCAAAGAAGGAAGGGGCCCAGTTATGGTGACTCACATCTGTAATCCCAGCACTCTGGGAAGCCAAGATGGGAGGATTGCTTGAGCTTAGGGGTTTGAGAGCAGCCTGGCCGACATTGCAAAACCCTGTCTCTACTAAAAATACAAAAATTGGCCAGGTGTGGTGGTATGCATCTTTAGTCCCAGCTATTGGAAAACTAAGATGGGAAGACTGCTTGAGCCCTACAGATGAAGGTTGCAGTGAGCCAAGATGGTGCCACTGCACTGCAGCCTGGGGTGATAGAGTGAGACTATGTCTCAGGGAAGGAAGGAAGGAAGGAAGGAAGGAAGGAAGGAAGGAGGGAGGGAGGGAGGGAAAGAGGAAGGGGCAAAAAGCTTATATAATCTGTGTACTAAACATTGAAATCTGTTAGTGAAGATTTAATTTGTCATGCTCTTTCTTTTCAAATACTTTTATATAAGGGGAGCAGTACACAGAATTTGGTGTTCTTCTGTCCTTCAGAAAAGTTTTATTATCTATGTCAATCTTTCTTGTCAACAATGAGTAAGTATCTTTCTTGTCAACAATGAATAAGCATATTTCTTGTTTAGGATTAAATAGAATTTTTAAGTAATTATCCTATTTAAATGATACTTTAGTCCTTTTATTAAAGAAATCAGAAGAAATCTAGCATACATCTATCTATTCACTAGTTTGGCCAATGTCATTTGAGTATCTACCATGTTATATATTGTTACATGTTTTTATAGAGGCAAATGTGAAAAACAAGAGACACCCTGTCCTCAGGAAACTCATAGTTTATTGTAAGAGAATAAAAAGGAACACAGTAGACATAATGTAAAAAGCATGAAATCGTTTTTTAAGAACGCAATAAACTAGTTCTTTAAGCCTAGATAGAATTTGTGCATGTAATTGGCACCATAACCAAGGTACAGCAATGGCAAAGCAAGTGGGTGTGAGTGGAAAACAGACCTTCTAAAAGCAACTAGTAGAAATAGCTAGTTTGCAATTGCTTCTTTAGACCCTGACCCTTCATACCCCCTAACCCATCCCTGCCCCATGTCATGTTTGAATTACGTTACCCAGTTTCATTTTTTACCGTGAGAGCAGTATAGACAGTTTAATCGGCTGCTTAAGAAATTCTGTTTCCTTTGATTATGTACCCAGTCAAGCATAGAACATTCTCTTCAAGTGTATTCAAACATCCATGTTTAAAACACAGCAGCCAATGTTTGTAGAATATTTTATTGCTTTGCTTTAAACAAAAAAGCAATTTTACCTACTATAACTAAAGCAAGGAAGCCTCCAAGGATAAAGTTAACTTCCTGTACAGTACACAGTTTCAGTATTATCTTCTCTATCAGCAGCTTGAATCTCACAGGATAGGTTAAATCAGAAAAAGAACAGGAGCTACAAAGTGGCTGTACACATTGCTGGAACTGAAGGAAGAAACATCTAAAATGTCACAACCCCACCGTATTTTTAACCTCTTTTCTATCATTATTATTTGAGATCTAGCAAGAGTCTACAACTTCTTCAAACCTAGCTGTAGTATAGTATGCTTCTGGGAAACAAGGTGAGATTTCAGGAAAACCAGGCTGATATTGCTCTCAGATGCATAAAGAAAAGAGAAAATTGTATGCATTGCTGCAGCTCAAACTCTCTTACACTTGATGTTCATGCTGGGAAATTTGGAAGACTAGGTTTGTGTCCAGTTTCATTTACCTTTTGTATTTATAGAGACTATAAATGGAAGAAAACATTTTTCTGCATTTTAAAAATATGAAAATAACTGTGGCAGTTTTTTATTTAAATACAATTTATTGTTTGGATAGATTGCAAAACGGAAAACTCTTAGAGAATGAGCATGAAAATGTGTGACTCTGCACATTCCCTATGGAGACACATATGTACTCGATGGTGTTTCTTGGAGCAATGAATAGCGGTGTTCACATCACAAAGCACAGATCCCACTGTAAATGTGAGACTTCCCTTTAACACATACTACACTCTGATAGGGTTCGGCTTTGTGTCCCCACCCAAATCCCATCTCACATTGTAATCCTCATAATCCCCACATGTCCAGGGAGGGACCTAGTGGGAGATTTGGATTGGATGATGGGGGTGGTTTTCCCCATTCTGTTCTCATGATAGTGAGTGAGTTATCACAAAATGTGATGGTTTTATAAGTTTTGACAATTCCTCCTTCACATACAGTCTCTCCCTCTCTCTCTCTTTCTCACCTGCTGCCATGTAAGACATGCCTGCTTCCCCTTTGGCCATGATTGTAAGTTTCCTGAGGCCTCCCCAGCCATGTGGAACTGTGAGTCAATTAAACTTCTTTGATTTATAAATACCCAGTCATGAGCAGTTCTTCATAACAGTATGAGAGTAGACTAATACATAGTCTGAAACTCTGACCTAATTTGGTACAGGAAGCACCAGAATTTGTCAATAACAACGATGGTAGTGTCTACCATGTTCAGGTATAGCAATAACTAAAGTGCTTCTTTTAACTTCATGTCACATTAAAATGATACAAAGATTAAGAAGGACCTTTAACAAGCTATCAGTGTATGGTGTGTTTTCATATTAGTCAGTGGCTCCTATTACAAAGCTATATACACTCCTTAAGAATAGAGATGCTATTATGTGACAGTGTTATTCTTAATACTGTCTATGTACCTGGAACACAGTTAACCACGCAAATATTTTTTAAATAAATGCATAAAATAATAAATAAAATTAAAATGTGTAATTATCAATAAAGTTATGGGACTAGTTCTTTTCAGTGTCCAGTTCTCTTCCATATGTATCAAGTTTTGGAGTCTGTATCTCATGTCTATTCTTGAAGACACTTTAATGTAACTAAGGCTCTGAGAAATTCTCAGGAAAGGTACTTCTTTAACATTTCTATTATGTCTCAGTTTGTAGAAAGGGATCAACATTCTTTAGTTCTAGCAAGTGCATTTTCTCTTGCAGCCAAAGACAATTGAGAGGATAGGTGGGCTGAAGAGAAACGTGGAAGGCAGAATGCTTTTTAGAGGAAATAATCTCTATTTAGAGTCTTTATTGAAAATAAAGCTACTGGCCGGGCGCGGTGGCTCACGCCTGTAATCCCAGCACTTTGGGAGGCCGAGACGGGTGGATCACGAGGTCAAGAGATTGAGACCATCCTGGTCAATATGGTGAAACTCCATCTCTACTAAAAATAGAAAAAATTAGCTGGGCATGGTGGCACGTGCCTGTAATCTCAGCTGCTCAGGAGGCTGAGGCAGGAGAATTGCCTGAACCCAGGAGGCGGAGGTTGCGGTGAGCTGAGATCGCGCCATTGCACTCCAGCCTGGGTAACAAGAGCGAAACTCCATCTCAAAAAAAGAAAAGAAAAGAAAAGAAAAGAGAGCTACTATTTTCCACACCACAAAACCTTCTATATAATTAAGAAGCCAGATGGCTCACTTGAACAGTTGAGAAGAGTCTAATAAAGAACTATAAGTGAAGGCAGAGTTTTAGGAAACAAGTACCTGAGGGAAAGATGGTACTCAGGGCTAGTGAGTAGCATTGTTATATCTAGAACTGAAGGGGCAATCACACAAGGAAGGTTGTAAGGCAGCATAGCCTGACAGGAGCCGTGAGTTGTGGTAGAGGGACATGGAAAACATACAGTAGCCCAAAAGGTAGGGACCAAGCAAAAATAAACACTCATTCCCTCCTCTACCTGCAGATCTTCCATCAGTATTAATAAGAAGCCAGAAGGCGAGGAAGTCTTTGATAAGTCCATGAGGTCATTCTCCCCAGATCATGGGTCTGAACAAGCAAGAGTCAGCTATCTCACTAGACACCTCTTCCCACCAATCTACCTCCACTCCCAGACTAGGTCCCATAGTACTTAAGGAGGATCTTCAGAGACATGTAGCTTTTTTACTACTTAAGTAATCCTATGATTTAAGAAAATATGATCAACCCAATTCTGACTTCCAGAACATATCAATGAAGAAGTGATTAATCACAATCCAAAAGAATTGACACAGAACTCCTTTAAAAAAAAGCTCCCCTAATGAAACTGTGAAACTGATTTAAACAATTTTAGGGTACTTATCAGTTACAACAGTCTAATAAGTAGAAATCCACTGCTCATACACTTAGCAAACCTTTGTTAATGATAATATTTTCCAGTTTCTGTGACTATCTCAGTTATTTTAGATGACTTACTGCCAAGACAATGTAGCCTTCTTACTTATTTTGCTTTTTTACCTAGTACTAGCTAAATGCCTGATTTATGGAAGTGTGTTTAACAGTCCTTCATTTTTTTTCATTCTTGTTGAATCATAATGGGCTGAAAAAGGAAGCTATCGTGACTTCAGAAATACAAGAGTACAACACTTGTCTTATTTGACTTCTTGATGGTTAAAATATAGGCTAACTCCCCATTTGGTTGTATCTACAATATTACAGAACAGTAACTAATTTGAAAAATGAAGAGAATATGACTGATATAAAAACCACATCTAGTAGTTTTGTGACATTCCTTTAACAAGAAAAGAGTAAGGAATAAAGAACTAAGATGAAAATGAAACACAGGGATTCCCTGGGAATTGTAACCCCAGAGCTTTGTGGATTTTCAGTGGTCAAGTTATTTCTCCTGCCCTTCGTCATGCCTCCCCTTACAGTAATTCGTTTTGCTCTTAATAACGAACATTAGTTTAGACTATTATGTAATTTCTCTTTTATTTCTTTCAGAAAATGGAAGATTTCTCCTTAATAGACAAGGAGAGAGAAATACGCTAAAAATGAGAATAGAGAATAGAAGCTAAAAAGTTAGTATTCAGAAATTCCTGATGATGCCATAATTCCCAGGAGGAAGGATTTATTTATTTAAGTACATTCAGTTAATTATTTATAGAAGTAAAATTCAGGAAAATTCCACTCTTACTGCTTTTATCTACATACACTGTCCCTAGAGGGCTTGCATGTGGGTTTCCAATCTCAAAACCAGAAAGTCCCTGTTTGTTATTTTCCTTGATATCATTTTAAAATAAAACTTGTGACAGTAGTGATAAAACTGATTTTTTTCTCTGTGTTTATAAGGCCCGTTAAAGATTGATCATTCATTTTTTTAAACAATCACATTTTTTCATATATACAGGAAAAAAACAAATTTGGAATGCCTTAATGGAGTTCAGAAGTCAGGATATGTGCTCATTTGACTGACATCATCAACTGAAATGACACTATTTGCATCGAAGACTTAATGGCCTTGCTGTAGATGTTTGATGTATGCCAAGCACAACCTTATTCTCCATAAAAGGCCAAGGAAAGACCCAGGTAATATCAAACTCAGAGAAAGGGAGGCAAGAAAAGGAAAGCGTGAAGATAATCATTTATTTAAAACATATGAAGCCTGGAATTTTCTTTTTGCAATAAAAGAGTAAGGCAGCATTAAAATGTAGCAGGTTTTTGATGGTGAAAGCATTCTAAAAATATCAAGTGTTTTATGACAATATTTCCCAGAAAATTATAGCATTCCCCAGGCAAGAAAGGCACTTCCTGCGTGAGTAGTTTCCATTTTTGTACACTCCATTTCTTTTTTCTGTGATTTAAAAAATTTCCATCTGAAAAGTTATAATTTTTTAATGGCCACTCAAGTGAAAAGTATTAAGAAGGATAATCTAAGGCTAATAAAATAAGAGTCAAGGGTACAGATTTTACCCTCACATTTTAATGCAAGGGCCTTTAGAGATCACTCTGAAAATTTATCATAGAAGAGCATAATGGTAGCCATTACCTACTCAAAAGCAAATGTGAAATCACAATGGTCTAAAATACTTTATTTAAAAAGATTTAGGCTTATAACAGAGACACACAGCTTTATTGTGCCCTTTGTGTAACCAATAATCTCTAGTTCAATTCACTAAAGTAATATTTTACTTAAAAGATTAGGTTTGTATGAACACTCCCTTTATAATGCCCCAATAATAATCCCTAGTTCAATCAGTGGACTTACAGAATTATCACTTTAGGAAAAATAAGAAAACAACTATTATTTTTATTGATATCCAATAGGGAGGCCATTGCCATCCATACTACTTACGTCTTTCTAGTCTGATGTAAATTGCATGCAAAACCCAAACAAGAGCAAGATTGTGATTCAAAATCTTTAAGTGTGTGAACAGGGTCCTATATCGACAATAGTCATTTTCATAATTTCTAGTACAATTCAAAGATTGCTCAATTGTTAGGGAAAATGATAGGGAAAGCAAGCCAGAATTGTGGGCTGAAAATTGCTTTCATTCTTCAAAACATGGCCTTCTACGTGTTGCAATTGAGTGTCTGGAGATGTCAAAAGAGAAAGAGAAAGATGCTTCCCAAACTTATGAAACCACTTCAGAGAGAATGACATACAAATACTCTGTGAAAGTGTTATCCTCATAATAGATGACACCCTTGAAAGAATTATTTATAGCTATATTGTTCAAAACTTTGCAAATCTTAATGTCAGCTATGCTTTATTCTTCTGAAACTCTACCAAAACATAGAGCTAATCTCTAAAATGATATGCAGTTAGATGGATTTGTGACTACACTCTAAAATGGTATGTTGAAGGACTTAAAGTCTCTGCTCTAAATAGAAAAGGATATGAGAACATCAGAAATATGATGGAAATTGTCATTGAAAAGTGTTAAGGCCCACTCTCTGGTGACTTAGAAAGAACATTTTGAACAATAATATCTCAGTTGTAGAATTGGCACAGAAAGTCAGCAGTAATGGGAACCTTTGACAAGGAAAGGGACGACAATCTAAAGAAAACAATGATCTGGGGCCAATGCCAAGAGAGAAGGACTGGGATTCAAATGAGGTGAACCGAAAGAAAATTCCTAGGCTTAGCACATGCATTAAAATTCTAGGAAATGCTAAGAGACTAAAAACAGAAATTAGGGTATCTCAAACCTTGCTATACTGCATGAAAAAATGAATAAGCCATTGGTGAGTTTTTCCAAGAATTTTGAGGCTATATGTAGATGATGCTATCAATTTTTTATTATTTAGATTTTTTTTTTTGAGACAGGGTCTGGCTCTGTCACCCAGGCTAGAGTGCAGTAGTTAGAGCTATAGGTATGCACCACCACACCCAGATAATTCTGTTTAATTATTATTTGTAGACATAAGGTGTATTAGTCCCTTCTTACATTCATATAAAAAAAGCTTGAGGCTGGGTAATTTATAAAGAAAATAGGTTAAATTGGCTCATAGTTCCACAGGCTGTTCAGAAAGCATGGCAGCATCTGTTCAGCTTCTGGGGAGGCCTCAGGAAACTTACAATCATGACAGGAAGGTCAAAGGGAAACCAGTGATTCACACCATGTAGGAGCAAGATGAAGAAGGTGAGAAGAGGTACTACAGACTTTTAAACAACCAGATCTTTTTTTTTTTTTAATTTTTTAAATTTTTATTGCATTATAGGTTTTGGGGTACATGTGCAGAACGTGCAAGATAGTTGCATAGGTACACACATGGCAGTGTGTTTTGCTGCCTTAAACAACCAGATCTTGTGAGAACTCTATCGTGAGAACACTAGTGGGGATGGCACTAAGCCATTAGAAATTGCTCCCATGATCCAGCCACCTTCCACCAGGTCCCACCTCCAACATTCAACATGAGGTTTGGGTGGGGACACATCCAAACTATATCACAGGGTCTCCCTATGTGTCCTTGGGGGTCTTGAACTCCAGGCCTCAAATGATCTTACCTCCTTGGCCTTCCAAAGCACTGGGATTACAGGTGTGAGCCACTGTGTCCAGCCAAATTTTCCTTTAATTAATATTTTAGTTGTGGCTAATAGTAGTTATTTCCAAAGGTACTATGAATGGAAAGATAGAGGAAACATGCTATACAGCAATATTCCATAAAATAAATTATCTGGCTGAATTTAGGGAAAAGTGTGAAGATGGGTACATTATATATTGTAAATATATTTAAATCCAAGATCGATGGTTATTGCTATCAGTGATTTCATATCATCATCTTTACAAACCAAGTCACGAAAAATATGTCATTTAACTGATATTACACTCATTCTAATTCACACTATTATATTCAGATTCAAGCCCCAGATCCCTCATGCAATTTATGATGAATTATATAGTCCAAGGGGTGGGAAGGAATTCACATACATCACTATGGAAAAGCTATTAATGATAGTTTGGCTATGTTTAAAACCTATCATATATATATATATGGAGTACATGAGATGTTTTGATACAGGCATGCAATGTGAAATAATCACATCATGAACAATGGTGTATTCACCCCCTCAAGCATTTATCCTTTCTGTTACAAACAATCCAATTAGACTCTCTTAGTTATTTTTAAATGTACAATGACCATCATCACCCTGTAGTGCTATCAGATAGCAAATATTATTCTATTTTTTTTGCACCCATTAACCGTCCATACCTCCCTACCTGTCTCCCTACTATTCTTTTCATCCTCTGGTAACCGTCCTTCTAGTCTCTATGTTCATCCGTTGTTTTGCTTTTTAGATCCCACAAATGAGTAAAGACATGCAATGTTTATCTTTCTGTTCCTGGCTTACTTCACTTAACATAATAATCTCCAGCTCCATCCATGTTGCTGCAAATGATGATCTCATTCTCTTTTAAGGATATATAACTCTATTGTGTACATGTACCACATTCTCTTTATCCATTCATCCATTGATGGATGCTTAGGTTGCTTCCAATTCTTAGCTATTGTAAACGGTGATGCAATAAACATGGGGGTGCAGATATCTCTTCTACTGACTGATTTTTTTCTTTCTTTTAGGTATGTACCCATCAGTGGGATTGCTGGATCATATGGTAGCTCAATTTTTAGTTTTTTTGAGGAAACTCCAAACTGTTCTGCATAGTGGTTGTAGTAATTTACATTCCCACCAATGGTGTACAAGGCTTCCTTTTACTCCACATCCTTACCAGAATTTTTTATTGCCTGTCTTTTGAATATAATCCATTTTAACTAGGGTGAGATGATACCCCATTGTAGTTTTGATTCAAATTTCTGTGATGATGAATGATTGTTGGACACCTTTTCATATGCCTGTTTGCCCTTTATGTCTTCTTTTGAGAAATGTCTATTTAAATATTTTGCCCATTTTTAATTGGATTACTAGATTTTTTTCCTGTAGAGATGTTTGAGGTTCTTATATATTCTGGTTGTTAAGCCCTTGTCAGATGGGTAGTTCACAAATATTTTCTCCCATTCTGTGTGTTATTTCTTCACTTTGTTGATCATATCCTTCACTGTGCAGAAGTTTATAAACTTGATTTAATCCTAATTATCCATTTTGGACTTTGCCTGTGTTTGTGGGGTGTTGCTTAAGAAATATTTGTCCAGCACAACATCCTGGATATTTTCCTCAATGTTTTCTTGTAGTAGTTTCATGGTTTGAGGTCTTAGATTTCAATCTTTAACACATTTTGATTTGAGACAGGGGTCTAGTTTCATTCTGCATCTGGATATCTAGTCTGGCACTATTTATTGAAAAGACTGTCATGTCTCCAATGTATGTTCTTGGCACCTCTGTCAAAAATGAGTTCACTATAGGTGTGTGGATTTGTTTCTGGGTTTTCTATCCTGTTTCATTGGTTTTTTATGTCCGTTTTCATGCTAGTACCATGCTGTTTGGGTTACAATACCTCTGTAGTATGTTTTGAAGTCAGGTAATATGATTCTTCCTGTTTTGTTATTATTCCTTAAGATAACTTTGGCTATTCTGTTATCCATGGTTCTATAGAAACTTTAAGATTGTTTTCTCTAGTTGTGTGAAAAATGTCATTGGTTTTTCTTTTTTATAGGGATTGCATTGAACCTGTATATTTCTTTGGGTAATATGGACATATTACCAATATTTATTCTTCAATCCAAGAATATGAAATAATTTTCCATTTATTGTGGTCTCTTCACTTTCTTTCATCAGTGTTTTATAGTTTTTATTATAGATATCTTCCAATTCTTTTATTAATTCCTTGGTAAGGAATTATTATTACAATTATCCTATTATAAATGAGATATTTTTAAATTTTTTTCATTGTTCACTGTTGGTATATAGAAATGTTACTGATTTCTGTATGTTGATTTTGTATCCAGAAACACTACTGAATTTGTTTATCAGTTCTAATAGCTTTTTTGTGGAGTCTTTAGGTTTTTTCAAATCCAAGATCATGTCATCTGTAAGCAAGAATAATTTGATTTCATTTTTTACGATTTGGATGCTCTTTGTATCTTACTTTTATCTGAATTCTCTAGTTAGGACTTCTGGTATGATGTTAAAGAACACTGATGAAAGTGAGCATCTTTGTTACATTCCAGATTTTAGAGAAAGGGCTTTCAGTTTTTCCTCATTCAGTATAATACTAACTGTGAGTCTATCATAGATGGCTTTTATTATGTTTAGATATGTTCCCTCTATATCCAGTTAAGTTTTATTTTCATTATGAAGCAATGTTGAATTTTATCAAATTCTCTTTCAGCATCAACTTAAATGATCATATGGTTTTTATCCTTTATTCTGTTGATATGATGTATTGCACTGATTGAGTATCTTGAACTATCCTTGCATTCCAGGTATAAATCCCATTTGGGCATAATGAATGATCTTTATAATGTATTGTTGAATTTGTTTTGCCAATATTTTGTTGATGATTTTTGCATCAATATTTATCAGGTATATTTGCCTGTAGTTTTCTTTTTTTGATCTGTGTTTGTCTGGTGTTGGTATCAGGGTAATACTGGTCTTGTGGAATGAGTCTGGAAGTATTCCTTCTTCCTCTACTTTCCGGAAAAGTTTGAGTGAGATTGTTATTAATTCTTTAAATATTTGGTAGAATTCAGTGGTGAAGCCACTGGGTCTCAGATTTTTCTTTATTGTTATTATCCCTTTGAATAAACTTTATTTTAATCTGTTATCACTTTGAATAAACTTTCTACCTCTCCCTCTTTTTCCACCTCCTCTTTAAGGCCAGTAACTCCTAGATTTGCCCTTTTGAGATTATTTTTTCAGATCTCATAGGTGTGCTTTAGTGTTTTTAGTCTTTTTTCTTTCGTCTCCTTTGACTATGTATTTCAAATAACCTGTTTTTGAGCTCACTAATTCTCTCTTCTGCTTGCTCAATTCTGAAATTAAATGACGTTGATTCTTAAGGGTGCTAATTGCATTTTTCAGCTCCAGAATTTCTGCTTGATTCTTTTTATTTGTATCAATTTCTTTTCCAAATATATCTAATAGAATTCTGAATTCCTCTTCTGTGTTATCTTTAAATTTTTGTTGTTGTTTCTTCAACACACTTATTTTCAATTCTCTCTCTAAAAGGTGACATGTCTCTGTTTCTCCAGGATTGGCTCTGGTGCCTTATTTGATGAGGTCATCTTTTACTGGATGGTGCTGATGCTAGTAGATGTTCTTTAGTGTCCGGTCATTGCAGAGTTAGGCATTTGTTGTAGTTTTCACTGTCTTGGCTTATTTGTATCCATCCTTTTTGTGAAGTCTTTTCAGGTCTGAAAGGCCTTCAGTGTTAAGATATAAGCTCTTTCGAATTTTGGGGGCACCCCAACCCCAGTAACACTGATTCTTGCAGATTTGTAGAGGTACCACCTTGATGATCTTAGACAAAATTCGAGAGAATTATCTGTATTATTAGGCAGAGACTCTAGTTCACTTCTCTTATTTTCTTCCAAACAAACAGCCTCATCTCTCTGTCCTGAGCCACCTAAAGCTTGTATTAGAGTGACACAAGCACCCCTGTAGCCACCACCACTATGACTGCGCTGGGTCAGATGTGAAGCCATCACAGCTCTGGATCTCACCCAAGAGATACTGTAACTACTCCCTGGTTACTGCCTACGTTCGCTCAAGGCCCTGGGCCTCTACATTCAGCAGGTGGCAAAGCCAGCCAGGCTTGTCTCCTGCCATTTAGGACAGCAAGCTCTCCCAGGCCCTGGGTGGGTCCAGAGATGCTATCCAGGAGACAGGAACTAAAGTCAAAAACCTTAAAAGTCTACCTGGTGTTCTACCGTACTGCAACTGAGCTGGCACTCATACCACAACACACAGCTCTTCCCACTCTTCCCCACGGTAGAGGAGTCTCATCCTATACCCACTCCCTGCCACCACATGCTACAAGGAGTACTGCCAGACTACTGCAGATGTGATGTTCCCTTAAAGCCCAAGATGAATTCTGCCTGGCCTGGGACTCACTCTTCAGGGCAGTAGATTCGCCCCTGGCCAACGGCAAGTCCAGAAATGCCATCCATGAGTCAAATCCTGGAATTGTGACCCCAAGAGTCTGCCTGGTACCCTATACCCCCTTGGCCATGCTGGTACATAGGGTGTAAGACAAATTCCCTCCTTTGCCTCTGTGTTTCACAAGCTGAAGGAGTTCCACCTTCAGTGTATGATGTTCTATATCTCACCTGAAGCAGGCAAGATTCAGGAGTCTCATCCAAGGCCCTCAACATAGTACCTGGGTATTGTGGCTTGTTATTCAGGGTTCAAGACCTCTTCCGTAAGCAAATGATGAAAGTTGCCAGAAATGGGTCCTTCCCTTCAAGGTAGTGGGTTCCCTTATCACCCCGGATGTTTCTGGAAGTGTCTTCCAGGAGCTAGCTCTTAGAATGAGGGCCTGACAGCTCTGACCAGTGACCTACCCTGCTGTGGCTGAGCTGGCACCCAAGATGCAAGACAAAGTTCTCCCCATTCCTCCTTTTCTTGTCCCCAAGTAGAAAGAAGGGATCTCTTTTAAAGCTGGCTGGGATTATGGGAGGGGTGATGCCAGCACTCCCTTAACCACCCTAGCTGGTGTCTCAGTATGTCACATGCCCCCCACGCAGTCCACTGTCTCTGGGCTCGTTTGAGAACTAGAACTTACCTAAGAACTGCAGTCCTTATGGCCTAAACTGCCTTTTAAGTTTACTTAGAGACATGGAGCACTGTGGCCCTTGGTGGCAGGGTTTGTGGGAAGTCAAGTTCAGACTTCTGGCATTGGCAATTGCCTTCTGGCTAATGCAGGTTTAAATGCTCCTTCCATAGGTGGGTGTCAGCCAAATTTTGTCTGGTCTTCCATTCTGTTCTAACAGACAGCACTGAATTCAATGCCTCACAATTGCTGTGTTCTCCCTCTCACAGGGCCCAGAGATGCTCTTGGCACCATGCCTCAGTGGCTGAGGTTGGTGGATGGGTGGTATTGGCAATTCAAGGCTGTTCCTTTTTTCTATTATCTTCTGTGCCTATTTCAATGATACAAAGATGAAACTAGGTATAAGGGCGGCTCATCTGATTTCTTGTTCATATAAAGGTTTTTTTTTTCTATGTAGATAGTTGTTAAATTGGTGTCCTTGAGGGAGGAACAGAGCCTTCTATTCCACCATTTTGCTCTACCTCTTCCCTGAACTGTACCATGTATTACATTTGTATCTGGTTACCATGTTTTAAATAAACAGTGATAAAACTGTAGAGAGTTTTGAGAATAGTGGCTATCACACTGAGACCTTGCCATTTTATGTAAGAAATGTTAGAAGAAACTAGGATGTTAATACTGAACTTAGAATACGTACTGAGAATGTGAGAGCAATCCTAAAATGTAGAAGAGAATGCTTGTAAAAGCAAAACCAGAATTACTTCAAAATTGGTAACCTCAAAACAAGGATAGACCAATGTATGGAAGTTTAGAATAAGACTTCGTATCAGTAGCAAAGAACACAATCTTACATTTCATAATTATTAAAAATTAGTTTGTTTTCTTTCAAGTCCATTGGCTCCCTATCACTGGATGATCAAAGCAGTTATTCTACTAGAGAGAAGACGAAAATGTTATCTGTCAGGTTTCTTCCAAAGTTAAAGTTGTGTTTTATATGCATTTTGATTCTGCATTTTTGAATGACCAGCTTGTTCTAGAGAGTCTATTTCTGTATTGTTTCACTCACCACTGCAGGGTTGTGTGCAGCATTCAGCAGGGACAGAGGACACTGATATCAATGCCAGGGAAGTCACTGAAGGAACAATGATCAGAGGAGACCCAATAGTTTTAAGGCAAGTCTTTGAAGGGTCCCTCTGTGAGGAAGCCTCAGATCTTACTTGACTGGTTCGCTGCAACCCTGATGAGTTGAGACTGTTTGAAGTGAAAGATCTGCAACTGAACTCTTCCTGATGACTTTTTCCTCTGCCCAGCTGGCTTTCTTATCTTACTGTTGCAATGAAGACAAATCCAGTTTAGTTTGTTTTAAAGAGCAAGCACACTAACAACTCTCCTTACTTACTCTCCTCGGACACACAGATTTACACGTTCTTTCTAAATGATGCATACCTGGGCAGCTTGAGATAAAGCTTTCCTCTTTCATCTAATCCTTTGTGCTTGTATAATGAATAAATCTTTTTTTTTTTTGAGACAGAGTTTTGCTCTTGTTACCCAGGCTGGAGTGCAATGGCGCAATCTCGGCTCACCGCAACCTCTGCCTCCTGGGTTTAGGAAATTCTCCTGCCTCAGCTTCCTGAGTAGCTGGGGTTACAGGCACGCGCCACCATGCCCAGCTAATTTTTTGAATTTTTAGTAGAGATGTGGTTTCACCATGTTGACCAGGATGGTCTCGATCTCCTGACCTCGTGATCCACCCACCTCGGTCTCCCAATGAGTAAATCTTGTAGGAAGAAACTGAAAGCTTCAAATGTTGATAATCCAGTAACATTCCTCTTTTAGCCACCTCTGAATTTTATTAAATTTAATTTTAATAAACTGGTAGACTATCTTTGCTAGCAACACTTTGTATTTCCATATTTAAAGAGCATCATAATGGAAACTGATTTATTAAAAACAATTTCAAGCATACGGCATCTGACACTATTTATCATAACAATGTTAACTTGGTGAGAAGTGTAAGGTACTTGTAGAGATGTTGTATTTTTTTGCCAATAGTCCTTGGGGTAAAATTTTTTGCTAAAATTTCAGGGTAGAAACTGCACAATTCAAAATTATCAATTCCTGTGCAGGTTAGTGAGAAATTAAGAAAAAGATTCAAGTATTTGTGTCTTTTTCAAAGAATTGTTCAACACGAACCCCAGAAAATGACCACATAGCATTGTGCCTTTGGGTGATTTTATTGTTTTTTATTTTATTGTGTGTTTTCGACATACAAGTGTTTTGGACTTTTTTTTTTTTTTTTAAGTTCTGGGATACATGTGCAGAACGTGCAGGTTTGTTAGATAGGTATATATGTGCCGTGGTGGTTTGCTGCACCTAACAACCCATCATCTAGGTGATTATTATGCAGGAAAATCATTACTGGTTTAACATTGTCATAAAACACTGAAAACTACCCTCCATATCCTCAGTCACTTTATCCTTCAGGTAGGAAGTAAGGATTTCCAAAAATAAGACATACTAATAAGTTTTGGAAGCTTATTAGTATAGAGTGTAGAATGGATAATTCTCTCCTCTTACAGTGTCAGTCTATAACCTGGATCTCTATGAGATGATTTGGGGCAATATCCACTGAGAAGGGGTCACCAGAGGCCAATCAGGTGAAGCTCTGTTAATTCCACTAATCCCTAACAAGCATTAGGCATGTTGATGCATCAAATGTCCACCTCCAAAGGTAAAGGATAAAAGTCTAGGCACTGCACAATAAATCCTTGAATAAACGTGACCCACAGTTAACAAATCAGTATTAACCTTCATAGTTAAAGTTAACAAACCAATACTAATCTTCATTTTAACTACCTATTTTAATTCAAGTCGACAAACATTAGATAATTCTCTAGTACACGCTTTGGTTGACTTGTTTGTTTGTTTGTTGCATAGGCTGTGCTGGCTTCTGAGCCCTCTCCTCAGTATTACGACAGGGCCTCTGCATGCTTCCAGCTCTCCCTTCTTCTCCCCCCACTCTGCACGCTGTCCCCACTTGTATGCTTCCCAAGCTCCCTCTCCAACATGCCTGCTGACGTGCTGTCTTGTTACTCTCAAAACACAGAGACTACCACACCTCACTCCTCATTTCCTGACCTAGAGCTACTGCCACAGAAAGTGGAAACTTGTTTTCCTTCCAACTCTTTTAGATCTTTAGGTTTCTAAATTGCCACCTGAAGTTTCAGTTTGATAGTTTTGCTTATTAAGTAGTAGAAGTTCTATAGAAATAACATCAAAGAGAATTGAAGGTTACAAACGAATGCATATTTTCCTTGTTGATCATAAGCTAGTGTCTCAGGTCAGAAAACAAGCATAAAAATCTCCCACTCCACTCCCATCCTCAGGATGATCTCTTATATAACTTTATCAGAGTCATTTCTTCTTTCTCTGATATTCTAAGGGGACTGATTATTGGGCCCTATATTTCCTTGCTCTCAGGAAGCCAATGAAACACTCATAAAAATAGGCCCCAGAGTAACCTGTTATCTCAGAATTCATAACTGGGGGTATCATACAAGGTCATTCACCTCATTCTCCAGAACTCTTTGGTAGTTACAAATATGAAGACCTACAATTGGAGAACTGAAGAATCAACGGAGCTGCAATCTTCTCAGATTTCATATATGTCAACGTTTGTTTGGACTATAATCCTGATCCTACATACTCATCTAACCAAAGTTATCAACATCTTTTATTCATATGTGATTTCTGCAATACTATTCAATAGTTCTGACTCTCCTTTATATTTTTTCACTGATTTTTCTTATTTCAGATTATGCGAAAACAACAGGGAGATGCTTTTAACCCTAATATAATCTCTTGATTCTCCAGAGCTAAATCCTAACATTAACAATGACCAACAATCTGACAAGATTTTAATAATTTTACATAACATGTAGAAACTCAATTGTTCGTCAAGGTAAAAACCAAGTTAAAGAGTTTTTATTCCAGCAAAGTAGTGCAGCCAGGCTATTAACCAAAACCACCTCCTTCCTTCACACCAAGCTGCTAGAAGAATCTTATTAGACCATTTGTAATGGAGTTAATTTATTATACTCAAAATAAGCAGTTACTGCTGAAAACTGAAATACAAACGTAAACTTTCTGTGAAAATGGGCATTGATATAAATACCATGTCACATCTGTAGGTTGCTTAAATATCTCATAAAACATATTCCAAATGATTGTTAATTTCCAGGATGAAAATAATTTTGAATAATAGATTTGAACAATTAAAGCTGAGAAAAACAAAGATAACCAGGTAGAAGACTTCACTGAAAAAGAAAAGTGTTTATACCATACTTAGCATAGATCTCAGAGCAAGAGAGCTCTGTGCTTTTTAAGTTTTAGAAAGTGGTCACATTTCAGTCTAGAAAATAAGGAAAAGTCAGATATGATTAAAAATGACATGTGCCTTGAGGATAAAGGCTACAACCCGTTAGCTGTTGTATATACTTCTTCTGATGCTTGATGATGCCAGAGATCTTCAGAATCCATAAAGAAAACCTTGGGATGTCAAGATTTTCTAAACTATTGCCCAAGGGAGGCCTACAAACACAATTTAAAGATCATTCAGCTCTTTCTCTATTAATAACTTCTTCTACCAGAACTTTTTACTAATTGGAAGCATCAACTTTTTAAAACTCAGAAATATTTCATAAAAGCTTGTAGTGCTTTCTCTAGACCAACAATATAGCTATTACCAGCACATCATCTCACTTTTTATAATTTTTAATGAAAAGCAGTTGCATTAAGATTCTCTTATGTAATTAAATTTTTCTTTATTTCTAAATTACATGAGTGTTTATTAACTTGTCAATTTTATGATTATCTTTAATCTATAGCAACTTAATTATTTACATTTATATTGCTCTCACATATTCTAATATACATAATCACCTCTTTGGTCAAATAAACATTACTATTTCCATTTATTTTTTAATTGATAAATTAAATTTCTTAGAGCAGTTTTAGTTCTCACAAAACTGTTCAGAAAGTATAGAGGGTTTCTGTATACACTGAACACCATCCACACAAAGCCCCCTTTCTCCACTGTCAATATCCCTTACCAGAGTGATACATTTGTTAAAACGAACCTACATTGACCCATCATTATCAAAGTCCACAGAATATATGTGGATTCACATTTGATGTTGTGCATTCTATGCATTTTGAAAAATAGGTAATGACATGTATACACCATTGCAATATCATACAGGATAGTTTTACTGACCTAAAAATATTCTGTGCTCAGCCTTATTTATCTATTTCTCCTCCCTCACCCCCCAACCCCCGGCAGCCACTAATCTCTTTAACAGTTTCTGTAACTTTGGCTTTTCCAGAATGTCATTTAGTTGGAATCATATACTATGTAGCCTTTTAGATTGGCTTCTTTCACTTAATAATATGCATTTAATTTTCTCCATATCTTTCCATGGCTTTATACATAGCTCATTTTTTTAGTACTGAGTAAAATCCCATTGTCTAAATGTGCTACTGTTTACCCACTCATCTACCAAAGAACGGTTTGAATGCTTTCAAGTTTGGGCAATTATGAACACAGCTGCCAAAAACATCTGTGAGCAGGTCATTGTGTGGACATACTTTTTAACTTATGGTATTGGGTAAACACAAAGAAGTCCAATTGCTATACTATATGGTAAGAATGTATTTTGTTTTATACAAAACTGCTAAACTGCTCTCCAAAGTGGCTATACCATTTTGTATTCCAACTAGCAACGAATGAGAATTCCTGTTGCTCCACATTCTTGTCAGCAATGGATATTGTCAATGTTTTGGGTTTTTGCTATTCTAATAAGTGTAATGGTACATTGTTGTTGATTTATTGCAATTCTCTAATGACATATGATGTTGAACATCTTTTTATATGCTTATCATCTGTATATCTTCTTTGGTATGGTGTCTGTTCAGTTCTTTTGCCCATTATTCAATCAGGTTGTTCATTTACTGTCAGTTTTAAATTTTTTCAAATATTTTATGTAATAGTCATTTATAAGACACGACTTTTGCAAATATTTTCTCCCTGTCTGTGGCTTGTCTTCTCATTCTCTTAACATTGTCCTTCAAAGAGCAGAAGTTTTTAATTTTAATAAAGTCCAGCTTATCAATTATGTCTTTCATAGACTGTGCTTTTGATGTTGTGTCTAACAAATAATTGCCATATTAAAGATCATCTAGGTTTTCTCCCATGTTCTTTTCTAGAAGTTTTATAGTTTTTCATTTTACATTTAGGTTTATAATCTGTTTTGATTTACTTTTAGAAGGATATAAAACCTGTGTCTAGATTCCTTTTTTTTTTTTTTTTTTTGATACGTGGACATTTACTTGTTCCAATGCCACCTGTTAAAAAGACTACCTTTGCTCCATTGTATTGCCTTTGCTCCTTTGTCAAAGATCACTTGACTATACTTTCGCGGGTTTGTTTCTAGGCTCTCTGTTCTGTTCCTTTGATCTATTTTTCTGTTCTTTTGCCAGTCCCACAGTCTTGATTACTGTAGCTTTGTAGGAAGTCTTGAAGTTATTGTTAATTCTCCAACTTTGTTCTTCTCTTTCAATATTGAGTCAGTCATTCTAAGTTAACTGAAAGTCAGTCATTCTGTCTTTTAGTCTCTTTATAAAACCTTTTAACCGGTTTGTCAATTCATGAACAAACTGTCTGGACTTTTGACTGGGATTGCATTGAAGCTATAGGTCAGGTTGGGAAGAGCTAACATACTGAAAACATTGAGTCTTTTTATCCCTGAATATGGAATATCTTTCTACATTTACTTAATTCTTTAATCGGAGTTTTGTAGTTTTTCTCATAGAGATTTTGTACACATTTTGTTAGACTTATCCCTATGTATTTTATTTGGGGTACTAATGTAAATGGTAATGTGTTTTTGCTTTCAAATTCCACTTTTTTATCGTGGGTATAGAAAAAATGATTGACTTTTGCATATTAACCTTACATTCAGCAATCTTACTGTAATAACTTCTCAGTTCCATTACTTTGTCAATTTTTAAATCTTTTTACGTGGAAAGTCTCTGGTCTGAAAACAAAAGCAGTTGTACCTTTTCCTTCTCAATCCGTGTACCTTCTCTTTTTTCTTTTTTCTTAACAGCATTATCTAGGAATTTTAGTACAATATTGCAAAGCAATAGTGAGAGGGACTATCCTTTCTTTGTTCCTGATCTTAGCAAAAAATCTTAAAGTTTATCATTATTAAGTACACTGTTAGCCTCAGATTGTTCATAGATATTTGTCAAACTGAAGAAGTTCCACCTGTGTTCCCAGTCTTCTGAGAGTTTTTATCATCAATGGGTGTTATATTTTCCTATATGCTTTTCCTTTGTTTATTAATACTATCATGTTATTTTGTATCTTGAGTCTGTTGATGTGGTGGATTGTATTCGTTGAATTTTAATATTGAAACTGCCTTGCATACCTGGAATAAATCCTAGTTGGTCATGGTTCATTTTTACATTCTGGATTTAATTTTCTTGTATTGTTGAGAATTTTTTGCATTGTATTAATGAGAGAAATTAATCTGTAATGTTTGTTGCAATGTCTTTGGTTTTGGTATTAGGAAAATGCTGGCCTCATAGAAGAATTCAAAAGTGTTCTTTCTGCTTCTTCTTTCTGGAATTGATTGTAGAGAACTGACATAATTTTTTCTTTAAATATTTGGTAGAATTTGCCAGTAACTCATCTGACCCTGGCACTTTGTTTTGGAAGATTATTAATTATTGATTCAGTTTCTTTAATAGATATATGTCTGTACAGATGATCTATTTCTTCTTGTCTGAATTTTGGCAGATTATGCCTTTTAAGAATTGGTCTACTCCATCTAGGTTATCAAATTCGTGTACAAAGACATGTTCATGTTTTTATTATTCACTTGGTACTCATGCAATCTATAGTGCTGTTCTTTCTCTCATTTCCGATATGAATAATTTGTGTCTTTTCTCGTTTTTCTTAATTAGATCATCTAGGTTTTCTCCTATGTTATTTTCTAGGCATTTCATAGGTTTGCATTTGATATTTATGCTAAAGGCTTATTTATCTTATTGATCTTTTCTAATAACAACACTTTGGGTTTGATAATTTTCTTTTTGATTTCCTATTTTTAATTTCACTGATGTCTGCTCTAATTTTTATTATTTTTTTCTGATGCTTACTTTGGATTTAATTCATTCTTATTTTTCTAGTTTTCTAAAGTTGGAGATTGTATTATTCATTTTAGATCCTTCCACTTTTCTAATATATTCATTCAATCTTATAGATTTCCCTATAACAGCTGCTTTCACTGCAGCCCACAAATATTGATAACTGTATTTTCATTTTATTTAGTTTAAAATATTTGGGGAGGATTTCTCAGTTATCTTTCTGTATTGATTTCTAGTTTCTTTCTGTTGATTGACTTGTGGTATAGTTTCAGAACAGATATCGTATGACTGTATTCTGTTGAACTTGTTAAGGTGTTTTAAGGTGTGTTAAGGCACAGAATATGGTCTATCTTGGCCAGCTTGAGAAGAATATGTAATCTGTTGGTTGAACTGTGAACTTGAGAAGAATGTTACCTTCTGTTAGTTGAAGTAGTCCATATCTATCAGTTATATCCACTCAGATGTGGTTGATGCTGTTTAGGTCACCTACAGGCATACCTCTAATCTAGTGTGCATTTGGTCCCAACCACAAAGCAAATATCATATTAAAATAAATCACACAAATTGTACTGTTTCTCAGTACACATAAAAGTAATGTTTGCATTATACTGTATTTTATTAATACCAGATGCTGGCAGGGACATAGAGAAAAGGGAATTTTCATACATTATTATTGGGAATGTAACTTAGCACAAGTACTATGGAAAAGAGTATGGAGATTTCTCAAAAAAAAAAAAAAACTAAACTAAAAATAGAACTACCACATGATCCAGCAATTCCACTATAGGTTATCTATCCAAAGGAAAGGAAATCAGAATATCAATTGCACATTTATCCCAGTCCTATTCACAATAGCAAAGATATGGAGTCAACCTAAGTGTCCATTTGTGGATAAATGGATGAAGAAAATGTGGCATATAAACACAACAGAATGCTATTTGCTCACAAATAAAGGAATGAAATCACATCATGTGCAGCAACATAGATGAAACTGGAGGTCATTATGTTAAGTGAAATAAGTCAGGCACAGAAAGACAGATACCACATGTTCTCACTCACGTGGAAGCTAAAAGTTTAAACTCACAGACATACAAAATAGAACAACAGCTACAGACTGGGAAGGGTCAGGGATTGGGAAGTAAAGAGAGGTTGGCTATGGGTACAAACATACAATTAGATAGAAGAAATAAGTTCTAATATTTGATAGCAGACTAGGATGACTATAGTTAGCAACAATATTATGTATATTTCAAAGTAACTAGATGAACTTGACATGATACCCACACATACAAATGGTCAAGGTGATGAATATCCCAAATACCTGAGATGCTCATTTGACATTCTTTGCATGTAACCAAAACTCACATGTACTCCATAAATATATAAAATATTTTATGTCAATAAAAAATGCTACAGAGAGCCATAATCCTCTTGCTAATGGAAGGTCTTGCCTTGATGCCAACGGCTAGTTACTCGTCAGAGTAGTGCTTCCTAAAGGCTTGCATGACTGTGGCAATTAATTTCTTAAAGTAACTTAAACAATGGAGTTTCCTGCATCTGTGGACTCTTCCTTTCATGAAAGATTTATCTGGAGCATGCAATGTTTCACAGTATTTTACCTACAATAGAATTTCTTGCAAACTATAAGTCAATATTTTCTTTTCTTCTTTTTCTTTTTTTTTTTTTCTGATGTAATCTCACTCTGTCACCCAGACTGCAGTGCAGTGCCGCAGTCTCGGTTTGCTGCAACCTCTGCCTCCAGGGTTCAAGCGATCCTCCGGCCTCAGCCTCCTGAGTAGCTGGAACTACAGGTATGTGCCAACACACACGGCTAATTTTTTGTATTTTTAGTGGAGGCAGGTTTCACTGTGTTAGCCAGGATGGTCTTGAACTCCTGACTTCATGATCCACCTGCCTCGGCCTCCCAAAGTGCCGGGATTATAGGCGTGAGCCACCACACCCAGCCAAGTCAATATTTTCAAACTCTGCTTTTGCTTTATGAACTAAGTGTATGTAATATTCTAAATTTTCTTTTTAAAAATATTTTAGATTCATGGGGTACATGAGCAGTTTGTTATGTGGATATATTTTGTAATGCTGGAATTTAGGCTTTTTGTTAACCTATCACCCAAATAGTGAACACAGTATCCAATAGATAGTTTTCAACCCTTGCCCTCCCTTTTGGGGTCCCAGTGTCTATTGTTTGCATATGTACAATTCTGTGTACCCACTGTTCAGTGCCTACTTATAAATAAGAACATGTAGTAATTGGTTTTCTCTTCCTGCATTAACTCACTTGGATAATGGCCTCCAGGTATGTGCATGTTCCTGCAAATAACATGATTTCATTCTTTTTTTTGTGGTTATGTCGTATTCCATGATCAGTACGTACCACATTTTCTTTATTCAATCTTCTGTTGATGAGCACTTAGGTTGATTCCATCAAATCACAATAGCAAATCAATCTTTGCTATTGTGACCAGTGCTGCAATAAAATGTGAGGCACGTGTCTTTTTGATAGAATGATTTAATTTCCTCTGGATAGATATCCAGTAGTCAGATTGCTGGGCAGAATGAAGTTCTATTTTCTAAATTCTTTGTTGTCATTTCAATGATGTTCATGGGTGTCTTCACCAGGAGTAGATCCCATCTCAAGAAATCGCCTTCTTTGCTTTTCCATAAAACACAACTTCTCATTTGTTCAGGTTTAATCATAAGGTCGCAGTAATTCTGTCACATCTATAGGCTCCACTTCTAATTCTAGTTATCTTGCTATATCTACCACTCCTGCAGATACTTCTACTGAAGTTTGGAATCCCTTAAAGTCATCCATAAGGTTTTGCATCCACGTTCTTCAAACTTCAAACTTAGTGTTGATATTTTGACCTCCTCTCATGAATCAAAATGTTCTTAGTGACATCTAGAATGGCAAATGTTTTTCAGAAGGTTTCCATTTACGTCAGCCATATCCATCAGAGGAATCACAGCTATAGCTATATATGGCAGCTATAGCCTCAGAAAATACATTTCTGAAATAATAAGACTTGAAATTTTAAAAGACTCTTGGATTCGTGTGCTGAAGAGTGGGTATTTTGTTAGCAGACATGAAAACAACATTAATCTTCTCGTATATCTCCATCAGAACTCTTGGTGACCAGCTGTACTGACAGCGAGCAGCACTATTTTGAAAGGAATCTTTCAAGGCAATTTATCTCCACAGTGGGCTTAAAATACTCAGTAATTCAGGCTTATCATTCCATTTATAGAGTACAGGCAGAGGATATTTAACAAAATTGTCAAGGATTTTTGGAATGGTAAATAAGCCTTGGTTTCAACTTAGTCATCACCTGCATTAGCCCCTAACAAGAGAGTCAGCCTGTCTTTGATGCACTGAAGCCAGGCACTGACTTCTCCTTAGCTATGAAAGTGCTACGTGGCATCTTCTCCCAGTAGAATGCTATTTTCCCTACACTGAAAAATCTGGTGTTTAGCATAGCCACATTCATCAATTTTCTTAGCTTGCTGGAAACTTGCTGCAGCTTCTGCGTGAACACCTGCTGCTTCACCTTGCATTTTGTTATGAAGACGGCTTCTTTTCTTAAACCTCAGGAACTAATTTCTGCTAGCTGAAAATGTTTCTTCAGCAGCTTCCTCACCTCTCTTACCTCTTCATAGAACTGAAACTCTTGAGTTTGGCTTTGGGAATGGTGTGGCAACTCTGATCTGGTCTGGTTAGACCACAAAAATTTTCTTCATTTTGGTAATAAGGCTGTTTTGCTTTCTTATCACTCATGTGTTCACTGAGTAACACTTTTAATTTCCTTCAATAACTTCTTCTTTGCATTCGTAACTTGGCTGTTTGGTGCAAGAGGACTACTTTTGCCCTGCCTCAGCTTTAGACATACTGTCCTCGCTAAACTTAATCATTTCTAGCTTTTCATTTTAAGGCGAAAGACATACAGCACTCCCTTTCACTTGAACATTGAGAGACCATTGAAAGTTATAGAATGGCCTATTTCCACATTTTTGTGCTTCAGGAAATTGGGAAGCCTGAGGAGAGGGAGTAAGAGTTCTAGAGAACCCTGACTAATAAAGATTTATCATCAGAAACACAACAGATGGATTCTAGTGACTCCCATCCGCACCCATTCAACCTGCAACAGATTTTACTAACATCCCAGGTTCAACCACCTTATAAATTGCCCCATTCAGCTTCTTCATTTATCGTAACCCCTGTTTCCTGGTTCGCCTTCTTAAACTGGTGGCCTCCCAATCATCCTTTCTAAACCATTCATAAGAACTCCCTCACATATGTAAAAAGAATTATTGGGACCAGACTAAGGAGGAAGTGCTATTAACAGCTTGTCGTGACATAACTGACCCCTTACTTACTTCTGTGTTTTCTAAAAAAAAAAAAAAAAAACAACTGTGCTCCTATTGGGCATATTTATTTTAGTCAGCGGAGCAACTCAGCATGAGCCTCCAAATATTTAGACACTTGGATACCAGAGGGCCCAAATGGGTTGGGGTGTTTTACTGCTCTCTTGTCAATAGATAATAGATCTGAAAGTTATCACTGGAAATATCACTGGACTCGCCCCCTCTCACTACATCAAAAAGTCAAACGTGAGTTACCAGATGGGTTCAGGTACTAGATTTGAATCCTCTGGCAGAACTTTCGTACCATGGTAAGGTGTTGCCACTAATGAAGAAATGATTTTTTTAAATGTGTCTGCTACCCTAGGATTGACAGCAAAAGCTATCACTGCACAACAGCACTTGGTAGCTTCTCTTGCCAGGGTAGTCTTAGATAACAGAATTGTTCTTGATGATCTATTAGCTGAGCAAGGTGATGTCTCTGTTCTTGCTAATAGTAATACTACACGCTGTATGTAGATAAGCTCCTTGGGGGAAGATGATAAAATAAGAGAGCAGTTATATAAAATCAGAGAACAGCAACCTGGCTACAAGTCTCATGCAGTTCCCCATGGTCATTTGATATTTTCAGCTGGTGCCTTTAAGTCTCAGTTCATGACTTAGAACCATTATGTAGACTGGAATTGTTATAGAGCTGTTACTTTTGCTTCATATTTTTCTTTTTAAACTTTATGCCTGTTATCTGACATATCACTGCAAAAATACAGTTCCTGACAAAAGAAAAAGTTGGCCCAGCACTTTGAAATGACAGCCAACACCTATGGAACAGAAAAATCAAATTTAACAATAACATCTACATAAACTATGCTTAAGAGCCTGTCCCTCTGGCCTTCTTATTGCTCACATGCGGCTAAAAGTGTCTTAACACTAACTTCCAGTCATTCATCACCTCCCCACAAAGTGGAACCATATCAACTAACCAGGACATGTTCATCAGAGATCCAGGAGACAATTAAAACCTGACTACAGGTTAATCAATCAGTAATGCTTTCAGTAAAAGGATCATGGTCTAAAGGAGGAAATGCAAAGGCTGCAGATACCAATAGGAAGTCACTCTTGTTAGACACAGACAAAATAGGGCCAGAGAGACACAAAGGGTTGGGGCTCATGCTTGCATGTCTAAGAACTCTTTCAAGAATTTTCCTAAAACCTTACAAGAAATTTCTTCACATCTTTCACATATCTCCTGCTTTGCATGGCTTATACATTCTGTACCTATGCCTATATTTCTATGACAAGGTTTATTACTAGACATTAGGTAAGACTGCAATATTCAGATAAGATGCTCTAGAATGAACTCTTGTCCCACAATGGCATCTCCACCCATGAACTGGTGCCAATTCTGGCTTTGAGGCTTCAGAATCAGTGATCTCTATTTGTAAGCAGCTTAAGTGAACTCCTTTTTTTACCAGTCAAAGCTTCCCTTTACATTTCCCTCACCAGATGTGCATGTGGCTTGCAATGGCCATGCATCCTGGATTATAATCCCCTTTTCTAATTCTCGAACAAATTCAACATATTAAGAGATCTTTTTCTCTAATGTCTTTGTTTTAGGCTGACAGCTTTATAATTTTTTGTTGAAAGGCGGACATGATACACTGAGTAAGAGGAGCTTTAGTAAACAGGCCCTTAGAAATGAAGTGATGAGGTGTGGGGGTGGGAAACGTTCTACCATGTTATGATAAGGTCTCAGTCTTTGGGGAGCCTGTGCCTCTGGACTTTGAACGTCAGTGCTCTTCAGTGTACCACCCTCCTAGATGGTTCAGGACGTCCTGAGGGAGCCAGAGTTATGTGTTTTCATTTCCTCGCAAGGAAAGCTAGGGGGAACTAGGATTAGGTATTTCCCTTTCCCCAGGTTGAGTAGGCTCTACTAAAACCCCAACGGGTTAGGTTCTGATAAAATAGTTTCTCCAGGAGGCAGACTTTGTTAAGAACATAAAGCTCTGATATTTTAAGAAGTATTTTCCTTTTACCTCCCTCTGCAGACGCTCAAGAGAATTTTTCCCTAGTATTCACTGTGAGGACCTGGCAGAGCTCCAGGAGGTAAAACTCACAAACGTATGTGGGGCCCTGATGACTGGGTCCTCTTTCAGAGTCGTCTACACTAAGTTCCCAGCAGTTGGTCAATTAACCTTCAGGTTTCCCTACCCTGGCAGTGGTTCCACAGAGTTCTGCTCGTGGGTTCCTGCTCTGAGCAGTAGTTCTTTGCATCCACCTGTGTTTCTCTCCAATTTTAGGGGTAGCTGTGTTCCTGATTCCTCAGCTTTTTACTTGTTTTAAAATAAAGTGATGATCTCTAAGCTCCTTGCATGCAGGACCAAAAACTAGAAGTCGCCACTTCCATTCTAAAATGAGATAACTAAGAATCACAGGAAGTACAGCATGGCTTCTGAAAAGTCACACGTGTTGGAGATAGAATTAAGACCTGAGCCTAGTGACACTAAGTCTGAGTTACTAACCTTTTGTAAAGTTGGATAAAAGACTTGGATTTTACTTATCCATTTCAGAAAGTGACTAAGTGGAGATATTGTCAACTTCTAACATTCAGGAAAGGTCATTAAAATAGCATTCTATTCCTAAAAGTTTATCTTACTCAAATTATGTAAACTTATTTGCACAGTTTATTATAGTATAATTTATAACAAAAAATGTGAATAGCTTTAATGGCTTTGAAAATTATGTATATATATGTAGGCACACATACACACATATGCTTACACATATATTATGGGTTATCATAACCTTATTAATATAACCCATTAATAATCTTATAATAATCCATTAATAACCTTATCAATGGGTATCATGGGAGTGGAACTGATGGCTTTATAAAATTATATATATATAAATGCTTACAATAGGATATTAAGAATAGAATGTAAAATCAGAGTTAAATGTATATGATATCATATCAAGTGAAGAAAGCTGACATCAAAACTTTTTCTACTTAAAATAACAATGACAGTAAATAGAAAAATAGCTGTGAAGGTTGAGCTTTTTTAAAAAAGTACTTTTTTTGATAAATGTGTACGCTATGGTTTGAGTGCTCTTCCCAAAACTCACGTTGAATCTTAACCCTCGATGTGGGAGTATGAGAACCAGGGCCTTTAAGAGGTAGTTGGATCATGAGGGCCCTGCCTTATGAATAGATTAATCCATTCGCGGATTAATGGGTTATCATGGGTGTGGAACTGGTGGCTTTATAAAAAGAGAAAGAGAGACTTGAGTTAGCACATTAGCATCTGCAGACCCCTGTCGACATGATACCCCCTGGCCTCTTCAGAGTCCCCACCAGCAAAGGATCTCAACAGATGGTACCCCTTGACCTTGGAATTCTCAGTCTCCATAACTGTAAGAAATAAATTCCTGTTCTTCATAAATTACCAAGTTTCAATTATTCTGTTATAAGCAACAGAAAATGAACTAATTGCATGTACCATAAGCAACTAAAAGAAACGCATTCATGATACTTTACAGGTTGGAGACACTAGAATAGCCTTTGTGAAATAGGAAAGCTTATTTCTTACAAATTTAGTTTAAAATTTAGAATTATAAATGTCAGTATTTAGCGGAATATAAATGTCATTGTTTACATGGAGGAGTATGCTGGCATAGCGGGTGCCAGGTTGCTCCTCTTGCTATGACACGTACTTAAATAAATCACTCCCCTTATAAGATGGCATTGCATGTTCATTTAAACTAGGTGTTTACAGTACAGCAATGTAGAGAATAAAAGGAATGGAACACTGGGCAATTTCTTACTAAAAAAAAAAAGGAAGGATTTTTGTAATGTGGTTGGGGGTGTCAATGCAGGCTTTTGTTCGACCGCATTCATTCAGCACACAGTTAAAGATGCACGTGCCTAAATCCCAGGGAGTAGATAAGCCTGACTTAAAATGTGTTTCTCTCTTTGGTAGAATGCTTTTTTTCAGGTCTTTTTCAGTGATTCCTTGCAGCTTCAGCTCGTACACAATTTGTTGGCTTCTTTACTGAAGGGGAAGGAAAGTGGGAGAAAACACCACTTTTTCAAGCCAATACCACAGAAAATAATTCCTTTTGTGTAAAGGATCAATAATGGTCTCTGTGTTCATTCAATTTCTTGTTTGTATTTTCTATTGATGTGTACCAAATCTAGACATTTGGTTTTAACTGTTGTTTTTAAAAAATCACAGAAAAAAAATAGAGAAGAAAACAGAGTAATTTCAACCATACTTGACCTACTTTTAAAAATTCTATTCTTAATACACATATACAAACAAAAGGAAAATATATTTATATATGTCTGCATGCCAAAGTACATGCTTAATTATTTTCTCTAGGGTAGCAAATGCAATCATAAAAATGATCTAATTGGAATTATTTTAAGATTAGAAATTTTTTATACTGATAATTATTGATCTGTAGCGATGTCTGCTTTTAATTATTATGGGAAGATGATCATCTCACTTTGAACAAGTGACTGAGTATAATGAAAGAAGGGGCATAGTCCCTCCATGCTGAATTTTTTTTTCTTTCACCACACTTGATCCCTAATTGCTTTTGTAGCAAACTGAGAATAGAAATCCCCAAGTCCATCAGAATGTTACTTTCATCATGAGAAGTATATATCAAAAAGCCATTTTCCTGAAAAGACTTATAAACTGAAAAAGCAAATAGAAAACAATAAATTGCTACATACGTAGACAGAAGGATTTAATGACTGAAGAATCAGAGTCAGAAATGTCTACCTGGGTTTAACTTACCTATTGCCAAGAATAGCTAAAATACATAAAGAAGTGGCTCCTATAAAGGAAACTTGATTCTGTTCTGATTGGAAATGCTAAACTTATTCTTTCATTTATTCAACAAATATTCAGTGCATAGTATGTGTCAGGCACCATACTAAAGATGGTAGATAAGGGCTAAGGAAAAAGGCCATGATTTCTGACTTCTCAGAACTTAAAACTAACAGACATATATAATGATGTTCCATATAGAGAGCTAGAGAAGGAGCACAAATTTCTAATTGTAGCTGCCTTGGAAATAGTTGCGTATATTAGTCAGGTTTCTCCAGTGAAAAAGAACCATTGAGATGGAGAGAGAGAAAACTTATTGAAAGGAATTGGCTAAAATGATTGTGGAGGCTAAGAAATCCATCTCAAAATCTGCAACTGGCAAACTGAAGACTCAGGAGAGCCAATGGTGTAGTTTCAGTTCAAGTCCAAAAGTCAGAGAAACAAGAGAGCTGATGGGTAGAAGTTCCACTTGGAGGGTGAGGGAAAACTAGTGTTCCAGCTCCAACAGTGAAGCTAAAGAAGTTTCCTCCTAATCAAAATTTATGTTCTGCTCAGGTCTT
Source organism: Saguinus oedipus (assembly GCA_031835075.1). Taxonomy (NCBI): domain Eukaryota; kingdom Metazoa; phylum Chordata; class Mammalia; order Primates; family Cebidae; genus Saguinus; species Saguinus oedipus. The sequence continues at coordinate 89,910,098 of CM063184.1, read as the reverse complement.
CAACCGATTGGATGAGACCCACACACATTTGGGAAGGCAATCTCCTTTACTCAGTTTATGATTCAAATGTCAATCCCATTAAGAAAGACTTTTACAGACACAAAAATAATGATTGATGAAATGTCTAAAAGCTTCATAGCCCAGTTATGTTGACACAGAAGATTCACTATCACAATCAGGTTATGAAGGATTACTGGAAGAGGAGACACCTACGCTGAACACTGAAGGACAGTATCTCATAAATAAAATATTAATTTACTTTCTCATAAGTAACTTTTATCACTGAGATATGATATTTACATGTCTTCAGAAATGCATTTTTTCTTCCATTTTAACAAAAATGATTGGGATTTTCACTATAAATATTAGTCCATTTTCATACTGCTATAAAGATATACCCAAGACTGAGTAATTTGTAAAAGAAAGAGATTTAATTAACTTACAGTTCTGCATGGCTGAGGAGGCCTCAGGAAACAATTATGGTCAGAGGGGAAGAGGCATGTCTTACATGGTAGCAGGAAAGAGACAGCATGTGCGAGTGCAGGAAAAACTGACACGTATAAAACCATTAGATCTTTTGAGAGTTCACATGCTATCACAGGAACAGGATGGCGGGGAACAGCCCCCATAATCCAATCATGTCTCTCCCTCAACACATGGGGATTAAAATTCAAGATAAAATTTGTGTGGGGACACATGGCAAAATCATATCACTGTATTAGGTTACATCCTAGAGAATATTATAATTGAGCTTATAAAATAAAAGTCTCACATGGCATATTGATACTATGTCAATAAAATATATAATGATTATGGTTCCACAGGACTACACAGTTTATAAAATATTTTCATTCACATTACCTTAATTTAAGCTGCAGGTTTTCAGTGAGATATTTTATTACTGGGACACCTTACATTAAAAAATCATTTGTTAGAAATAAGTGTTTCAACTGGTCTCAAAACTAATGGGAACACAAAACTCTTGATGACTTTGTATTTGTGGATGGTATTTGGATGCTCTTTCTAATAGTTTAGAGATAGAGAAAATTGTAATTGGGATACCCTTAGGAAGTCTGTTTTATTTGAGTGATTACAGCTAAAAAGAGGAAAACTCTGAGGCATTTTTCTTTAAAAAGTTGTCTAGAAATCATTAAAGTGTTTACTGATCGCAATATTTGATATAGAGAAGTAAATCCATACGTTCGAAATTCCCCAGTCGCTGTAAAATACAACATTGAATTTTCTTTCTTCTTTTATTTCTTTACTGCAGATCTCTTGGTGCTAAAAAGTGCACTGCTTCCCGTGGAAACACAATAAATTCTACTGTAATTGAAAAGAAGACAGGGTAGCTATTCTCTCTGCTGACCTATGTGCCATTGCTTTCCTCATTTTTCCCTTTATTACCTTTTGTTAGAAGTAATCTGCGCAGATGTTTTAAATATTTATTGAGACTGTTTTAGAACCTACAACATGGTATATTCTGCTAAAGTTACCACAGCATTTGGAAACAGTATGTATTCTACAGTTGTCTGATGTAGTAATATATTAAGTATTAATTAAATTATGGTGGTTGATAATGCTGAAGTCATATATATATATATATATATATATATATATATATATGTCTTTTGAATAGATACATCAATTGCTGTGAGAGAGGTTTTAAACAAGTGACTGTGCAATTGTCTATTCTTCCTTTTAGTTGTGTAAATTTTTGCTTTGTATAATCTGAAGCTCTGTTTATCACTGTCTATCTTCTTGATGGATTAACCATAAAATTATCTTTATGAAGTATTTCCTTTTACACCTCATAATATTTTTTGTTTTGGAATCCATTTCATCTGACATTAATATAACTACTACTGCCTTTTTAGTCTGGAGGGTTGCATGGTATATATTTTCCATCCATTTACCTTCAACTTAACTGCCTTTTCATAGTTAAGTTTGTCTCTTAGCGGCAGAGTACAGTTCAGTCTTGTTTTGTATTTATTCAGAAATCTTTGCTATTTAATTGGGATGTTTTGGTCATTCATAATGAATGTAATTATTGAAATGGTTAGTGTGGTAGGCAGAAAGAGGGCCCCAAAGATATCCACTCCCTAATCCCAGAACCTGTGAATATGTCACTTAACATGGTAAAAGAGATTCTGAAGAGCTGATTATGATTAAGGACTTTGAAATTAAAAGATCATTCTGGGTTATCTGAGTCAGTCCATTCTAATTTTATAAATCCTTTAAAGCAGAGAATTTTTCTTAGCTATGGTCGGAAAGATCTATAACCACTAAATGGAAGACATTTCAGGAAGATGAGGGATAAGATAAAGTTAACTGGCCACTGCTGGCTTTGAAGGAGGAGGAAGGCAGCCAAAAGCTGGTGACATCTAGAATTTGGGAATCATTCTCAGTTTAAGACCAGCAAGAAAACAAGGATTTCAATCTTACAAACTGAAGGAACTGATTTCTACCACCAACCTAAATAAATGGGAAAGAGATTCTTTCCTGAATCCTTCAAAGAGCACTGAGGACTGCTGGCACCTTGAATTTGGTTTATTGAGATCCATACCATGCTTCTGACATACAGAAATATAATAATTTGTGATGCTCAAGCCACAAAGTTTACAGAAATTTGCTAGGCCTGCAATAAAAAATTAATATAGATTTTGGTAGCTGAAAGTAGAATGCTGTTGTAATAAACAGAAAAATGTGAGAGTAGAATTGACTTTCAAATGGGGCACTCGATGGAAACTGGAAGAATTTTGAGAAGGCAGAGAGAAAAAGCCTAGATTGTCTTGAAAAGACTGGAACTAGCAATACAAATGTGAAAGGTACTGCCAGTGAAGACCTAGAAGAGTCAGCAACAAGTTATTTGAAACTGGGGGAAAGGGAATTTTTATTGCAACAGAAAACTTTGCATAATTGGCCGGGCGCAGTGGCTCAAGCCTGTAATCCCAGCACTTTGGGAGGCCGAGGCGGGTGGATCACGAGGCCAAGAGATCAAGACCATCCTGGTCAACAAGGTGAAACCCCGTCTCTACTAACAATACAAAAATTAGCTGGGCATGGTGGCGCGTGCCTGTAATCCCAGCTACTCGGGAGGCTGAGGCAGGAGAATTGCTTGAACCCAGAAGGCGGAGGTTGTGGTGAGCCGAGATCGCACCATTGCACTCCAGCCTGGGTAACAAGAGCGAAACTCCGTCTCAAAAAAAAAAAAAAGAAGAAAACTTAGCATAATTATGTTATACAGTTATGTGGAAAACAGAATTTGTAAAAAAAAAAAAAAAAAAAAATGAAACTGAAATTTTGTTGAAGAGATTTTTGAGTGAAATATTGAACGTATGGCCTGGTTGCTACTTGCTGCTTAAAGTATGAAAAGAGACAGAAATTGAGGGAAAAGCTGTTAAACAAAATGAGGCTGTGACTTGAAAACTCTAAGTTCTCAGTTATTTACTTTGCAAACAACAACAAAATTAAGAGATTCATTGATTGTTAGGAAAGAATGCTCTAGTGAATAAGCAGAGGTATGGCTATAAAATCTTCTGCTAATTTTTCAGAAAGATTAAAATTATTCAGTCATACAAAAGGTTCTTTAAAGAGATTAAAAGTGTTGCTCACAAATTTTCTTAAACAAGAGAACATTTTAGAAATTAAAGGGTTTTGCCTCTTCCCCCACCCTCTCGGCAAGAATCAAACACACAGATGAGATTATGCAGGAAAATCTAAGCCTTTTTTTTCTAGTGAGTTGAATCCATGTGACATACACAGGAGATCTATAAAATTTTCTGAAAATTTTATAACGTCAGAAACACTGCCAGATTGAACTGAAAGAAAGAGAGAAAGGGCAAAATGAAAGAAGACTGCCTGGCCTTCTTTCTATAGTCATGAAACAGACCGGTAATACTATGCAGCTACAAACATGTTCTCTTTTTGCGAAAAGGAAGAATGACTCTGAGGACACAGCCTCAAATCCAGAGGGTGAAGCCTAGTGCCACGGAGGTTATTCCTAGACATTGAAACCCAATGGAATGTGCCCAGCTGGATTTCTAAGTCTCTTGAAACCTGTGAATTCTGATTTTAGTTTTTATTGCCCTGATAATTAATGAAGTTGGGCATATTTTTATAGATATATTTGAGACTTTTGAAAAGGGCCTACTTACAAGACATAATTTTATTGAGTTTCCTGCCTTTTTATTATTTGTAAAAGTTATTTATATATTTTGCCTATGAGTCCATTGTGAACTACATGTATTTTATATTGCTAAAAGCTTTTCCCACTCTGCCTTTTATTTTTTGATAAATATGTTATTAATATAATTGTAACCTAATTTATCAGTCTTAATAGATACTGATTTTGTACTCTTTCAAAGAAATCTTTTACTACTCCAGGTTCATGAAGATATTTCTCCCTATTATCTTCTATAAGCTTTTTTATTTTGCCTTTCATACTTAATCTTTTTATATACTGAAAGAATAGGAATCAAGATTTTTATATAGCTATCTAATTGACTTAACACCACTTTTTGAAAAGATCTTATTTTCCCCCACTATCATTTTGTGATAATTATGTAGCAACACATATAACATAACAAGCTTCTTTTTACCATCTCTGAGCTCTTTTATCTCTATTCCGGTTTGTCTCACCTCATGCCAGTAACATAATGTTTTAATTATGGTCGCTTTATAATAAATCCTGATATTCAGGTTTTTATTCAAAATTGAAATTGATAATTTTGGAATCAACGATTTCTAAAAATTGTTGGGATTTTTATTGTGATTGTACTGAATCCATAAATCAACCTGGAGAAAACTGACATCTTTCCAATAGCTTCTTCAGACTGTAAACAAACTATATCCCTTCACTTCTTTATTTAATTTCTGTTGATAGTTTATTTTCAGTATAAGAGTCTTATAAATCGCTTACTACATTTTTCTCCGGGACTTTATGTTATTTTACACTATTATAAATAGTATCATAGGCCGGGAGCAGTGGCTTATGCCTGTAATCCCAGCACTTTGGGAGGCTGAGGTGGGCACATCACTTGAAGTCAGAAGTTTAACACCAGCCTGACCAACATGGTGAAACCCAGTCTCTACTAAAAATACAAAAATTAGCCAGGCATGGTGGCGCACACCTGATTCAGGAGAACTGCTTGAACCTGGAAGGTGGGGGTTGCAGTGAGCCGAGATTGCACCTCTTCACTCCCTCCTGGGTGACAGAGTGAGACTTTGTCTCAAAAAAGGTAACTGAATAAACAGTATCATTTTAAAATTTTGTTTTCTAATTGTTTATTGAGAGTATATAGAAATAAAATGGCCAAACACAACATATCTACAACCATATAATCTTTGATAAACCAGACAAAAACAAGCAATGGGGAAAGGATTCCCTGTTTAATAAATGGTGTTGGGAAAACTGGCTAGCCATGTGCAGAAAGCAGAAACTGGACCCCTTCCTGACGCCTTACACTAAAATTAACTCCAGATGGATTAAAGACTTAAACATAAGACCTGACACCATAAAAACCCTAGAAGAAAATCTGGGCAAAACCATTCAGGACATAGGAGTAGGCAAAGACTTCATGACCAAAACACCAAAAGCATTGGCAACAAAAGCCAAAATAGACAAATGGGACCTAATCAAACTCCACAGCTTCTGCATGGCAAAAGAAACAGTCACTAGAGTGAATCGGCAACCATCAGAATGGGAAAAAATCTTTGCAGTTTACGCATCGGACAAAGGGCTGATATCCAGAATTTACAAAGAACTCAAACAGATTTACAGGAAAAAACAAACAAGCCCATTCAAAAATGGGCAAAGGATATGAACAGACACTTTACAAAAGAAGACATACATGAGGCCAACAAACACATGAAAAAATGCTCATCATCATTGGTCATTAGAGAGATGCAAATCAAAACCACATTGAGATACCATCTCACGCGAGTTAGAATGGCGATCATTAAAAAAGCTGGAGACAGCAGATGCTGGAGAGGATGTGGAGAAATAGGAACACTCTTACACTGTTGGTGGGAGTGTAAATTAGTTCAACCATTGTGGAAGACAGTGTGGCGATTCCTCAAGGACCTAGAAATAGAAATTCCATTTGACCCAGCAATCCCATTACTGGGTATATATCCAAAGGACTATAAATCGTTCTACTATAAGGACACATGCACACGAATGTTCGTTGCAGCACTGTTTACAATAGCAAAGACCTGGAACCAACCCAAATGCCCATCGATGATAGACTGGACTGGGAAAATGTGGCACATATACAGCATGGAATATTATGCAGCAATCAAAAATGATGAGTTCGTGTCCTTTGGAGGGACATGGATGAATCTGGAGAACATCATTCTCAGCAAACTGACACAAGAACAGAAAGACAAATACCGCATATTCTCACTCATAGGCGGGTGAGAAAAATGAGAACACATGGACACAGGGAGGGGGTCTATTACACACTGGGGTCTATTGGGGGGAGGGGGGATGGACAGTGGGGGGGGGGCAGGGGAGGGATAGCCTGGGGATAAATGCCAAGTGTGGGTGAAGGGGAGGAAGGCAGCAAAGCACACTGACATGTGTGTACCTATGCAACTATCTTGCACACTCTGCACATGTACCCCAAAACCTATAATGCAATAAAAATTTTAAAAATTAAAAAAAAAAAAGAAATAAATAAAATGGCTCCATACTGAAAACCATTTCTCTACCTCTTTCACCAGCAAACTCTAAAGTCACGGATTTATTGATTTACATGTGCATTTTAAAGCCTTTCCCCATCTTTATGAGTAATACGTTAATTCACATCATAATCTCTCCTAATATATTGCCCTACTATTTTACCCTGACTAGCCTTCTAACTGATATCTTAGCCTCTGGCTTAACATACCTCTAATCCATCTTTGTAAAAGCCCAAACTTACCATGTCACTCTCCTGATTTAGAAACTTCCATAATCTACAGATAACTCTTTAATGTGCAAGGTCCTTGTTGATTTGACCTCCTAACCTATCTTCCACTTATCTATGTAAATCTGTCACCAGCCAACCATTACTAAACTACTTCCAGTTATTAAAATGAACGATACTTTTTAATCTATGTGCTTTATCATATGCTCTTTCCTCTATTGCAATGTCCTTTTTTCTGTCTTTTATCTGATTCTTTTCTATTTATCCCTTCATCCCTCATGTTTGGCATAGTAGGCATTCAGTGATAGCTTATTGAAAAAATGCATTTGAGATAGTTAAGAGGTATGTAGATATAGGTTGCAGCAACATCTATTTCAAGGAACAAATAGCACTCAGCCTTTAAGACTTAATTAATATATGGCTACGCTTCTGAATAGCCACCCCTGACCCCAAACAGATGTGGTCACTGTCTCCTCAACACGACCTTTGTATAGCTAGAACAGAGTATATACCTATATGTTAACATATGTCAGCTAATATTACCTTGATTTACATATATAGGACATCTTAAAACTCATGGGATTGAATTAAAAAAATCGCCTGATTAAAAGCTTATGGTTATGTTGTAGCTTCAAATGTCTGCAGTAAATTAACAAGGCTTCTTTTATTTTTCCATTGTGATTTCCTCCATGTGGCTTCTCTCCTCAAGGCCACCTGTTGGCTCAAGAAGCCAGCTGGAGCTCCAGTTGTTCAGTCTATTTTCCAGGTTGCAGGAAGAGAGATGGTAAGTATAGTAAATGGACATATCTCCCAGCTTTCTTTATGAAGTATTCCAGATAGTCCTGTAATATATTTTTGCATGTGTATCATTGGCCAAAAAAATAATTACATGACCACACTTAGCTACATGTAAGGATGAAGAATACAGTCTTTTGTTTAGGTAATCTATTGTTCAAACAATTGTTCACTTGGTGTTGAATAAACCCAAGATGAGCATTGGTTGGCACTTAGCAGTTTATGCTATATCCCTTACTGTTACAAGCACACAAGGGATGGTTTTCTATTTAACCCTTTATCCCTCATGAACAACAGTGTCTGGCATACCAGGCATTCAGTAATAGTTTATTAAAGGACATATTTGAGACAGCTAAGTGATATGTAGATATAGGGTGCAGTCATGCCTATTTCAAAGAACTAACCACACATCATAATTGAAAAGAAATATTTTAAGTTTGCTAAAGACTGAATGCTCGTGTCCCACCCACCACCCCCACCATTCATTTGTTGAAACGTACTTCCTAATATAATAGTATTTAGAGGTGGAACCTCTGAGAGGCAATTAAGTCATGAGTACTCTGTCCTCATGAAAGGGATGAGTATCCTTACGGAAGATACCCAGAAAACATGACTGCCCCTTCTACCACGTGAGGACACAGTGAGAAGGAGCTGTTCGTGAGCCAAGAAATGATTTCTTCTTCACCAGACACCAAATCTGCCAGCACCTTCTTTATCTCCAACACTTTAGTCCTAGAGGCTGAGCACTCACTTCTCAGCCTCCAGAACTGAGTGAAATAAGTTTCCATTGTTCCTTAGCCACCAGTCTATGGTAGTTTTTATAGCATTCCAAATGGACCTAAGTCAAGATCTTAACATAAGTAGCCCAGTTTCGCTATATTTTTGAAGATTTGTAAAATTATAGCCCTAAAATATTATGTACTCTTCACAAATATTGATTTTGTTGATTTATAGTAGTTTTAGGCATACTCATTCCCTGGAAAGATTAGGGAAAAAAAAAGACAAGAAATGAAAAAAATGAGGCACTTACACTACGAAAGCATATATAGACAGTAACTCACTTCAACAGAATTTAGAAACTTGCTCATTTGGAAAGAACTTGTAATTACAATTTAAAATATTTCAGTGATAAAATACTATGTAATCTGATAAAGTAATAAGATATAAATGGAGAAAGGGATAGTTCACAAAACAATTATTCTTGTCTGTAGTTTCCTTCTGGCATGAGGGTGACAGGGAGAGTATTAAGATCACAGGAATTACATTAGTCTCCTCTTAACCACACGGGACATGTTTCCAGACACCCCTGGGGCTCTGAAATCATAGATAGTACTGATCCATCTGTACTCTGTGTTTTTCCCTATACATATATACTGATTGTAAGACTTAATTTATAAATCATAAATTAATTTCTATTTTATTCATTTATTTATACTTTATGAATTAGGCAAGGTAAGAAATTAACATCATTAATAAAAAAATGGAAAGTTATAATAATATTCTCTGGTGTACTGAGAATGTGGTCTCTGTCTCTTAATATACCTTATTGTACCATACTCATCTATTTTTGGACTACAGTTTACTGAATCCACGGCAGGTAACTGAATGGATAAAAGGGGACTATTGTGTAACACCAAGAAACTATTACTAAACTTCAGAGTTCTGAAGCTAATTATGTGGCTGATTTTTATATAACTACTGCTTGATAGTTATTCAGTTTTACAAAGGCCATTATTCATTTTGAAACCTCTCAATTAAGCTAGATTATGTTTTCTAAGTTTTCCATTAATTATCCCTGGATTGAAAAGAGTTGGTTTACCCTTTCAGATAAAAAGGAAAGGGGGAATAAAGAAATATAGTTAACTGGCAATGCATATTACATGAATTAACCATTGGAAAACATTCAGAAAAACAATTTCAATTGAATTTTTTCTGCAAACACGAATATACTTTTCCCATACATTCAGCACTTATTAATCACCTATTAGATGTCAGACCCTGTGCCAGGTGAATGAGTCATCCTCTTGCTTATAAAGGTCTAAGAATCTAATGAGAGAGAGATTTTAATCAAATAATTATGGTAGTGAATGTATAATTATGAACAGAAAGTTGAATTGAATGAAATGAACATGAGGCTGTGACAGCATGTAAATAGGATCCTGGCTGAAAACGAAGATGGGGAGGTCCAAATAAAATTTTCCTAAGGACATGATTTTAACGCTATTGTTGAGAAGCACAAAGAATAACTATTGCTTGGAGGCTTTGATTAGTCAGTTGTATCTTTTTAAATGTATAGAGCAGAAAGTTTAATAAGCAGGATGCCTGTAAAAGCTGGATTATCAAATCATGTAAATCATTGCAGATACATTAATTTTTCAGCAACGTTTGCTATAGAAACATCCACAAAGTGGCTTTATTTTATTCTGATAATTAATATTATAAAGCTTTGTTACAGTCACTTTTGCCACCTATATTAAAGTTTTTTCTTATCATTCAGTTGTAGTTTAGTTCTTTTGTGTGCTAGAAATAGCAGAAAAGTTATCTTCGGAGCTGGTTTTGAAACAGTTGACTGATTTTAGGCTGTGTTCCTCAGGTTACAAAAAGCATCACTACTGTGGCTTAGAACGATGCTGTTCAATGTTAGCCACTAATTACCTGTAGCTATTTACATTTGAATTACACTTTTTTTTTAAAAGTTAATAATTGTATTCCTTAGTTTCACTAACCACATTTCAACTGCTCAATAGCCACACTTGGCCTGTGGCTTCTATGTTGAATGACACAGAAGAAATCTATTACCAACAAAATTTCCATTAGACAGCACTGGTCTAGAGTTTATAAAGTTAAGTAGCACCAAGAAAATGAAGTTTTCAATCATGAAATGGCTATATCAAAATCTGTGCTGGTTTGACAGCTGGGAGCAGAGGAATGCCAGTGACCAGCCTTACATTGATCCATTTCATGTGAGACGCTTACTCCATTTTTATTAAGAAAAACAACGAACAATAAAATGTAATCCCTGGTGAAAAATCCCAGGTCATCTGCTAGTAAAGGAAGCAGAAAAAAAGATATTGTCTTGTGGTTCATTACACATTGATTATCATTTTTCTCAAACACATGATTAAGAAAGAAGAATCCACTGGGGTAAATTATGATTTCTTTATTTTACTCTGGAAGTTTATTGATTTCCCTCTGGTCTCCACAGAAGATATTCACAGGTACTAATGATTTGTCTTTGCCTCCAGCTTCCAGAAAACAGAGCTCGAGGCAGGGATTAAAGTACTTACACCTTATTTAGTATGTGAAAGTCCAGGGCAGTGAAGATGAAAAGAGACAAGATAAAACACGATGCAAAGTAATATAAAAGCAGTAGTAAGAAGTGCGCTTTGTAGAGAGGTAAGGTAGAACATTCAGCAAGTGTTTTCACTTAAAATGTGAGGTTTCTCTGTAAAGCTTGCAAGGAGAAAACATACGTTGGGAGAAATAAAGAGACGTTGATTTTCCCTGTTCTCTTCCATCTATCTCCCTTTTCCCACTAGTTAGAGTTCACATGCTGGGGAGCTGACACCTCACTTTCAAGTGTTATCCAACAGCGTAGCAATCCATCTAAGTCTGCAAGTGAAGGCAGGAGGATATAGACAATGTATGGAACCTACAGAACATGCAGACCTCAAGATTCACCTTGGCTCCAGTCAGAATTAGGAGCTTGGCAAGGGCACAAGCAAAGCTGCAGGAGTGTAATCCAGGATTAATGTTGAAATGAGAACATTTAAGACGGTGATTTGGCTGATTCTATCTTCAAGGATTGAGCATAACTACAATAAAGGGGAATGATTTTTTTTATAACAATCTTCAAAAGAGCTGGGAATTTTTAGGAAGAATAGAGGGAGAATGTTCTGGAAATGTCATGATGAAGAAAAAATTTAAATGGAGAGAAAAAACAACTGCCACTTGAAAGAATCACAGAGGAAGCAGCGTCCTCAGGGAGGAGTCATTTTTAAGATGATCAAGGGAATGGAAACTTAGCAAGAGGTTATAAAACTTAAGGGTAAGTCAATGAAGAGTGACTCAAATTTCAGAGAAGAGAATAAGGTTTGATGGATTGGGAAGTGTGTACGTCTGGGTTAGAGAGGGAGACGGACTCAGTTTCACGAGAGTGAGTGTTTAGATAACACTTAGAGAGGATTTGGTGGTTGGGGGTGCCTTGCGGTGACTGACAAAAAAAGAGGGATGTGAGTCTTGAAAGGATTGATAATCTCTGTGGCATATTGTGTGGTGGGGTGGTAGGTGTTGGGGGAAGTAGAATGGGAGGATCTTGCAGTGCCATGCACAGCCCTGTGTGTCCATTCGTCAGCCAGGCCCAAAGCCTGGCATTTGTGGGCACTGGCACCAGAAGCACATGGGGCTCAGAAAGCACTGTCCCCCCAACACATAGTTCTTCCAACAGCATAATTGAGACATCAAACAAGCCTGTCTGCAGGCTCTGAGAGGGGCCGTAGTGGCAGGGATGCGGGTGCACTATATGCTAATGTTTATTTTCAACAATATTAACATCTGTGCATATCACAGTTGAGAAATATTTACCACTGAGTTACATGCTGCTATCTTATAGAAAATAGCAATTCTTTCAGCAAAAACAAAGAACCTTCTAAAAGTCCTGCTGTAATCACTTTCAGACTGATCATCTAAATTGTGAGGCAAGGATTCTGGTAGTTTAATCACTCCAGGATGAATGAGGATACTGAAGTTGTCGGCTTCTTTTTGCGGGGAGTGGGAGGACAGTGGAGGGACTAACATAGAAATCCCCAAATGGTATTATACAAGGAACAGAGATTTTAAATAGGAAGAAATATATATTTGTTTTTCTGGAATGAATTCTTGTGCATTTATTATCTCTAAATATCAAATCAGAATTTGGCCTACCAAAATATTTCAGTCAAATATGGTAGTTACCAGAAAATATTTTTCTCATATTTTCTGCTTCTTGGACTTTTTATAAAATTGTTTACAGAGAAAAGCAGATTCTTTAGAGAAAGCCATTACATAATGTGGAGGGTATTATTATTACATAAGTTGTCACTGTCTCCATTTGTGCTAATCAAAATGCATGGGAACATGAGCCACTACGATCCTCAGAAAACTGCTAAAAGCCTGCAACATGGATAGATATTAGTACTCTTTGTAGAAATGGAATAAAATTATGTTTAGCCCAAGTGACTTTATATCCCTTTCTAGGTACACTAAGCCTCTTTTTAAAACTAAATAAAAATTATGTTTAGCCCAAGTACATTCATACCCCTTCCTGGGTATGTGACTATTTTCTTCATTTTAGCTGCAACATTCAGGTTCTGTTTAGGCAAGAGAAATACCTATTGTCCAAGAATTAAAGAAAACATGAAATCAAATTGCCATCATGCGATCAAACCCTTCTGTGGATGTAACATTTCTGAACAATACCTGAAAGGATATGTTCTTATGTGGCAAACAGATTTAAGTTCTCTTTAACAATCTGCAAAACAAAGAACAAATGTCGAGGTGTCACAGGATGCATGTTAACTGCAAGCTTTTGGCTCCCACAAAGAGGGGCCAAATTACAAGCAGTTTATTTTCCATAAACCTTTTTGTTTACAGAAAATTCCTCTCCCTTGAAACCAGAAATATTAAAAAACCATTTTCCTCTAATAAATAACATACATTACTCAAGCAAGTAATGTGACACAATTAAACACTGTGCTGACTAGTTGTAAACATACCATCGCACAAATATGCTAGTGGGTTTGGCTTATTATTTCATTTATTGAAAAAATGTTGAAAGTCAGATAAACGGTAAATAAATACCACACACATACATGCATCTAGTACCCAGGATGATAAATATTAACTTTATCTCATATTGGCTTCTGACATGTTTTCATAAAATAAATTATCATGAATCGACTTCATCCTTTTTGCTCCCCACCATCATTCTACGTACTCCTCGACTATCCAGAGGCAATTACCATCACAACTTTCTGTAGTTACTCTGTTTATGCTCTGACACTTTATCTCATATATATATGCAGTCACTATCAAAACATTACATTTCCATAAATGATATCATGTGATATTACTCGCAATGCATTTTTTTTTAAATTCAACATTGTATTTTTGAGATCCATTGGTGTTGATGTCAATTGTAACAATATGCCACATTTTATTTGTCCATTTCTCTTTTGATATTATTTGTTTTTGACATTTCACTATTACAAATTATTCTACAATATACAACTTCACTTATATCCTCATGAAATGTGCAGGACATTTTCTAGGATGTACGTTTATGAGTAGAATTTCTGAGTCACATGTAGGGGCATCTGCAGTTTCACGCTGGATTGCCAGATTACAAACTTTTCCTTAGTCTGTACTCTTTCCCCAGTAGGAGAATTTTTATTTATCCACATTCTAAATTATATTTGGAGAGGTAAAACCTTAAAATTTTTTTCTATTCTTATTGGTGTAAAATAATGCAGCATTTTAAAGTTTTGTTTTCTTGGTTAGTTATGAGATTGAGCATAATTTTAATTTTCTTTTAAGCATTCAAGTTTGCTCTTCTCTGAATTGCTTTCCTTAGAGATGCTATAGTTGTTTACCAGGTTGGTTATTTATGTTTCTTGTTAACTTTATTCTTTTTCCTGTTATAGCTACCTATTTTTAGTTACATAAGTTAAAAAATTATCTTATGTCTTTAGGTTTTATGTATCTAATTGATCTGTTTCCTTCATGACTTTTTTGTCTTGTTTAAGAAATTATTTGCTTCCACATTGTAAGGAAAATAGTCATATATTCTTCTAAAAGTTTAAAACTTTTACTTTTTATCTTGAGGTCTTGGATCTAGCAGGATTATTTTAGAGGGTACAGTTCCCGGTAATGAATCCCATTGTGTTCTTACCATACGTAAAGCCAGTTGAGCCAGTACCAATTACTGCAGTGGTCACGTTTTCATGATTAATTTGCACTGTTGCCTCTATCACACATTGTGATTCCTTGTGGGTGTAGGTCTTTTTTTATATTTTTTGATTGACTCATGTCCCAATTAAATGTTGTTCAATACTGTGGCTTTAAATATGGTTGGTAATGAGCCAACACTTTCTACTCTGTTTTTCTGCTTCTCAAATTCGACTTAGAATGTAAAGAAATACCTGAGGCTGGATAATTTATAAATATCATAAAAGAGGTTTCTTTGGTTCATGGTTCTGCAGGCTGTACAAAGAACATGGCACCAACATTCGCTTCAGGTGAAGGCCTCAGAGAGCTTCTAATCATGGTGGAAGGAGAATGGGAGCTGGCATGTCACATGGCAGAGGAAGGGAGAGAGAGGGAAGGAAGTACCAGGCTCTTTGAACAGTCAGACCTGAGGGTAACGAATAGAGCAAGAGCTGATTCATTACCTCCAGGAAGGCACCAAGCCTATTATGAGGGATCCACACACCCTTTCCCAACACCTCCCACCAAACCTCACCTCCATCATAGGGGATCAAATCTCAACGTGAGATTTGGAGGAGAGAAATCTCCAAACTGTATCGATTGGTGAATAATTTTCTTCTCTCAGTGTCTTTACCTCATTTTTCTATAATAGTTATATTGGTCTTGAAAAATAATTTGAATAGTTTCCTTTCTCATTTTTTAAAACAGTCTTTAGTAGGTAGTGATTGTGTGTGTATAGACTATTTGATCTTCTAGCCTTGGTATCTTTTATTTTTCTGTGGATAGGACAAGAAGGGAAATAGGAATAAATACATTTTCTAATGGTTATTATTCTCTTCAAGTTTCCTATGTTTTATTCATTTTTATAATGCAAATATTTTCAAAAAGTTATTTTAGGCATTAATTTTATTATATGATTCCATGTAAGTTTTTAATTGCCACTGTAAGTCTAAAAATACTCTACTTTTTGTTTGCTAGTATTCACTGTTTGAGCTTCATCTTTTCTTCAATGTCTTGATTAAAAGTGTTTTTTTCTTTTCTAAAAAGATGGATTTTGATTTTCATATCTTTTATTCTAATGTGTACCACCTTATTATTTATTTATTTATTTTTGCTTATCTTTGTAATTGGTTTCTTTTTTCTTGGCTGCATTGCATGCTTTGTACGTATTTTGAATACATATTCTATTTAACAGATATATTTGACATTTATTGGTTATATTTTGTTTTTCACCTTCACCTAGCTTTTTAAGGTTACACATAGCTTATTTGTTTTTTTCTCTTTTTTTCTAACTTATAAATGTATGCCAATAAATGTTTCCATTATCACTGTAACTATATTCTACACATATGGATAGGTAATTTTTTTGCTACTATTCACTTTTAAACACTTTGGTATTTCCATTGTGATGATTTTCTTTTCAAACTAAAAGTTATTTATAAGCATATACATGTATATTTTAATACACATATGTAGTTTTGTTATTGTTATTGCTCTGTGGTCAAATAATACAAGTATGATTTTTTTGGAATTGAGATTTCCCTGGTGACTTTTACCAATTGATTTTTTAAAATAGGTTTTGCATGTGTTGGAAGGAAGGCAAAATATATATTTCTTTGATGTAGAATTTTATAGGTAGTTAAATAGAGACAAAAAGACAAATAATAATGATGTTGACTACTTTGCTTATATTTTCTATAGCCCTGATATTTTTTAAATTAGTTTCTTGCAAAATGTTTTAAAGACCTCACTATAATTATAAATTTGTTAATTTATTTTTATAATCCTGTTAAATATAACTTTATGCATTTAATTTTATATTGTTAGAATATCACAATTTATAATATTTATACATATATTAGTAAATACTTTTATTATTATGGAGTGTCTTATTCTTAAGTTTTTTACACTAAATATTTTGTAATAATACCACCGTGTGGTATTATTGTACCCATTTTTTAAAAGTAAGTATTTCTCACACATAAGTGGTAGTTGAACAATGAGAACACATGGATAAAGGGAGGGGAACATCACACACTGGGGACTGTCAGAAAGTGGGGTGCTAGGGGAGGGATAGCATTAGGAAAAATACCTAATGTAGATGATGGGGTGATGGATGCAGCAAACCACCACGGTACGTGTATACCTATTTAACAACCCTGCACATTACGCAAATGTACCCCAAAACTTAAAGTACAACAAAAAAAATTCTTTTTGATTCCTTATTTTTTATGTCTTTTATTTCAGATGTTCTGTATTATTTGGTTTTATTTGTGTCTCTTAAGAGCAGCATTTAAAATGGATATTTTAAAATACATTTTTATATGTTCTGTTATAATAAATGAGTGGATTACTGATTTTGACTTATGTCTGGCACATTATGTTTCCCTTTTTTCCCCTATTTTCCTGGGTTCTTTTTTCTCATATCTCTTGCTGTGATAAGGTTTCCTGTTTTGTTATTCATTTTGTATGTTTTGCTTATATGGATTTATCAGTTGTATTTCTATTATTTTCGTGGTAACATTAACATTTTAGATACGGAATTACAATGCAATAAAAAATTATCTCTAATAATGGTTTGAGTTTTCTAAAGAAAGTGGTATTATCAACATTAATTTTTTGGTTTTTATAGGTAACAGGGAAGGTCAGAGAATTTGGACTGACCTATGCCACTTAGTAACAAGTAAAACCTACTTTCAGCCAATGAACTTGCCGAAATTTAATATATAGCCTAAACTTTAAACTTTTCTAACAAATTTAAAGCATGTAATATCGCTTTTCTCCTCTCAAACCATCCTCTACTTACATAATTCTTTTTTTTCTGAGAGTCACTTTGTCCCCAGCGGCTCACTGCAACCTCAGCCTCCTAGGTTCAAGTGATTCTCCTGCCTCAGCCTCCCTAGTAGCTGGGACTACAGGTGCGTGCCACCACGTCCAGCTAATTTTTGTTGTTTTAGTAGACAGTAGGTTTAACCATGTTGGCCAGGATAGTGTCGATCTCTTGACCTCGTCATCCATGTGCCTCGCCCTCCCAAAGTGCTGGGATTACAAGTGTGAGCCACTGCGCCCTGCCTATTTACATAATTTCTACCTAGAATTTTAGTTTTAGGTTTTTACAAAATGAAAGAAAGAAAGTCAACCAAAATTCCTTATTTAAATAAAATGTACAAACATATTTTGTCGTTTTTTTCTCACAATTGCTAACTACAGTTTATGACTTCCATACAAGTATACTCTTCTTTTTGCTAAGTAAATGCTTCTAAATTTCTGTAAGTAAAAATTCCTTTATGTATTAAAAATGTGTTCCTGATGCCCTTACTCTTATAGGTGTATATGATTGTAGTTTGATAATCTTTTTCTCAGCATGTTGAAGCTGTTACTTCACTGCCTTCTGATCTCTACTGCTTCTGAAGAGATACATGTTCTCATTCTAATTATCAGAAAATTTGCTTTTCTCCCAGAGAGGCTTTATGATTTTCTCTTTAGCCATTATGTTCTTCATTTTGCTGTCTGTCAGAGTATTGTTTATTTTGATTTTGCTTAGCTCTTGCTGTGTAGTTTTTAAATAAAGATTGAGACCTTCAGTCTGGAAATAGTTCTAAGTCACTATCTCTTTAAATACTGACATTTTTCTCCTTTGGTAATTTGATGGGGAAAAAATTAAGTCAAATCATTCTTCAAGAGTGTCATAACTTTGCTGTTGTATTTTCCCTTCCTTCACTTTCTTTTCTATTTTGTAGGTTAGTTCCTCAGTACTCTAATTCATTAATCTCTTCTTTAGCTCTTTTAAACTGAAGTTAACCTAATTCACTCAATGTTTTTGTTTTTATTGCTCTTTAATTTTAGTGATTCAATTTTTTATTTCTAAAATTTCTCTTTAGAACTTGTCTATAGCCATGTTTTTGAAATGTAACCATTTTTAGTACTATAATCATTTGTTCTTTTCTTTATATATTTTAAGATCTTAAAGATACATATTCAAATTTTTCTCAGATTGTGCAATCATAATTATACCATCCAGTTAACATCTGCTTAATGGCTCTTGTTCATGATTTTTTTTGTGCTTTCAGGCTTTGAAATTTTAGTCGTGCTGCTACAATGTTCGTTTCTTGGTTGGTTGGTTTGTTTTGGCTCAATCTCTCCTCTCCCACCTCTCCACGTCGACACTTTTACAGTTGTCTCTACCTGCCTTGCTCTTGCATTGGCACCCAGAGCTCTCAGCATGCAGGGATATTACGGGTGTACCACCAAGCCAGTTGGGGCCTGGCCAAGCTTTGGTGAAGCACCCATTTGTGCTTCCTCCCACCCACCTGGCAACAACTTATCAGCCTCAGCTTTGCCTCTGAATGTGGCTGCCCTGGTCTAACCCTCAACAGCGCACACTGAATCTGGCTCCATCCTCCCATCCATTTTGATCCTCAGAAGTTGAAAACATGAACATTTCTGCTACTTCCCTGTCATGGAATGTGGTAGGCCTGTGACTTAAACCACATTTACCGCCATGTGTTCTTATTCTGCTTCTGGTCTTTAGAGATGTTTATCTTCCGTTTGCTGGTAACCATGTCTTTTAAAAACATATGTGACATATCTTCTATCTTCGCTGTGAGTTTTTGAGGAGGAGTAGAAAAACATTCCACAGAGACCGCCAGTGCCAACTTGAACAGCAGTCTCATTGCAAGTGGCTCTATAAGAGCGAAGGCCATCAGTAACAGTTACAGATCTAATTACAAGTTTACATGAAAATCTGAACCCATCACTGTTACAGTTCTGAGTGCCACTTATTTAGCAAGGGAAAAATCACTTATGTAATATGGTTTCAGACTATTGATTAGTGCCTTTGACACATTGCATGCTGATTTCTGAAATTTTAGGAAGAGTTTCATACATTTGACATAAGATTCAAATAGTTTTATTTCTCCTGATAAAATATGTATCTCCTTGTGTTTGATGTGACTTTGAGCCTTATGAGTCATCTGTGTCCTACTGCCTTGGGGTAAAGCCATTTGTCGAATGCTTTCCTGAGATCAAGGTTGATTAGAAAGACAGAAAGAATGTGAGGATACCTTCTGCCTAGCATGTAGATTTAGATGAGAAATTACATTAGTTTTGAAAGAATACTGGTATTGGAGTCAGTAAAGAAGAGGTGTCCTGACTTACCACTGGACTGATCATCTTAGATTTTTAATTTCTGTGAAATCATATTTTCTTAGTTTCTAAAACAGAATCTTTGTGATGATTACATGAGTTAATGCATGTAATAGCACTGAGTATACAGTAGGTACTCAACAAATGTTAGTCAAAAGACAGTAAGAGACAGAAAGGTTAAACCTGTAATACCAAAGAGGGTTCCAAAGCCATCTACTTAGTTTTGCTCTTCTCAGTCACAAATCTCATAGAACGAGTCTCAATAAGTAAGTGACATTTACTGCAAATCAAGCATCTAGTCATTAATCTTAGAGGAGTACTTTAACTCTGAAGATTTTGTAATCATAGCTTCAGAGGAAAACATTCAAATTGAATAGCCTTGGGTAAACCACTGATTTGTCAGTGAAGTCAGAGATTCTGAATAAATTCATTATAAGTGCACATTCATTATTTTTTATGACAATTAGTTTTAGGTGGAGACTCTCAACTAACACTTTTCCAAAGACCAAAACAAATCACTTGGCAGAATGACTAAGGAGGCACAAAAGAGCAACGGAGTTTGTTTCTTGTTAAAGATGTTTGCTTTTCTATGAGTCCGAAGAGAATAGCACGGCCCAGGAGATTGCCATTGATATAAATCTTATATTACACATTTCAGATATATTTAAGCTCACAACATAGCTAAAAATCCCACACTACTCTTATAAAATAATCACGATTAATTGCTATAGTATCAACATTAAGCCTAAAGGATAGTAAAAATTCTCTCTTATATTTTTATAGTTCCTTGCAGTTTTCAAAGCACTTTTATAGACATTATCTGATTTGAGCCTCACAATAAGACTATAAAGCAGGAATTATTATCTGCAGTACACAGATAAGGAAAATGAAGCAAAGAGAAGGGAAACGTTGTTCAGTAATTCAGAGCTCCATCACCTACACTGTAGTTGGCAGGGCTGATCAAAGTGCTTAACACAGTGCCATCTACACTGTAGGCATTTACATTTTTACTTATGCTAGAAGGGTAAGATTTACTGAGCTGAGCATTATACCACATACTCAACATTCCCACAACTGCTTAGAGAATTCACTTTATAGACTACCATTAAAACGCACGTTTTTGGCATTTAATAGAAATCACTCATTTCTAAATCTCTATCTCTTGAGAAATTATCTTCTGCACATTGTATTTCAAGGATATCTAGCACTTCACAACTTGTTTTTTTAACTCCAAATTGGCAATGAAAGCAATTAAGTATTGTACAAAATTTAACTTTGTACAATTCTCTAAAACCAGCAGTCAAGAAAGAAGACTCCTCCTTATTCTTAAGGATAACATGCCCTGATATGTTATGCTTATGTCCAAAAAGATCTTATGAGACATCAGATACTGAGCTCAAATAACTATACCAAAGGATTAAACCCAGAGCTTGCCTCAACAACAAGTTCAGATCTGTTTTGCTAAGACACTGCACATGCATGATGACATGTTTTAAATATTCCAGTGCCTCTTGGGCAAAGGGACTATTGTAATATTTACAATATTCTAATACTGTAAATTTGTAGTGGCAAGTATTACTACAATGAGTTTATACTTTGGCTGGTTTTAACTCCAGCAGGTCTGGAAATTATTTTTATAATTTTAAATGAGGTGCATTTCCTCATATCTTAGAAATCATTTTTACTGTTTATATCTATATTACTCTTTCCCTATTTTCTAAATTACATATTTTGGCCTCATTCATCTATGTTTTCATCCATGAGTCCTTCATATACTGGTGTTAATTTTACTGTGAGGATATAACTCAATGTCATTCTGAGAAAAACGTGCCTGATACACTCTAACAAAGTGAGTGCTACTACTTCACTTAGTTACAACTTCCTATCCCCCAAAAACAAAAGTAACAAGTAAAGCTCTGCTGTCCACATTTTCCCCCGGCTCGGCTCGCTGTGTGACCTGAAGAAGATTCTGTCTCCTGCAGTCTGGCATCACACTTTAAACAAAGCTGCACTATGACTTTCAGAGGCCTTTGGCAATTTTGCCTTTTGGGGCCCCTTTTTTATTTAAAAATATATATATTTAAATGATATTTTATGACTGTATTGGCACCAAGATGAATATATTGATATTGCATATTAAAACTTTTTATCTGAAAGTTCATTTTTTTTTCCTGATTTTAAAAGAAATTAAAATATGTCTGTGGTACCCTAAAGGTAGTCTGGGCTCTAGACACTATGCCTGCTTTACCTAACAGAAAAGTCAGCCCTGATTCTAATCCTCAGGAAAACAGATTTTTTTTATATAAAAATGAATTTAACAACAGTTTCCTTAAAAATTCTATTTATATTGATGCTCCTCTTGATGTTCAAGTCTCTGAAAAGTATTTGAGGCTTCTTCAGCATTTGAGAAATAGTCGTCTCCATACAAATATAATCAATACAAAGATCGTTAATTTATATAATTTCACACAGAAACTTAGTCTAACATTGCCTTACAATGTGCTGTGACTAGAGTAAGAGCCTTATATGCATCATTTCATTCAATCCTACCTACCCCCAAGAAGTAGGTATTATCATTACTTGCATTATACAAATACCAAAACTAAGCTTCAAAAGAATGAAGTGATGTGTTCAGTGTCCCACCTGAAATAGATGGTAGAGGTAGAATCGACATAAATAGTTGTCTGAGCCTTAACCACATGTTTATCTCAGTTGGTGTTCAATATATTACTTTGATGACTGTGATATATTAGAGTTACTTTTACAATGTAATGTTCAAGTTCTTTTTTTAAATATATTGCTAAAACTGAGGAAAAAATAATCTTCTTTCACTGTTTTATATCATAAGGAGGAAGAAAGAGCTCTAATTATACACAGCCTACCTTGACATCCACACACAAACACATAAGTATGTCTTACACACACACACAATTTCACCTATTCTTCCCCAAACATGGGTTCTGAGAGTCTTCATAGGATATTCTATTTTTCTTTCTTTTAATTTTATTTCAGCAAATGTCTTTAGCTCAACTTCTAAACCCTATAGTAGGCATAAATAATGTAAATATGAGAAAGACATCAGGAAAAGGGAATAATTTAAACTTTATTTATTATTTTGACAAAGCGGTCATATCAGGTCCCAATTCTGCTAATACCTACAACTCATTAGCTCTAGGCAAGCTGTCTTAGCTAAAAATAATGTGTATGAACAGGATTGTATATTATCCAACAAATTGAAAAGAAAGGATAATGCAAGTGGGCAGATTGGTAAGCTGCTGGATGAAAAACTGTCACCAACTAATGGCCTGAATTTGCACTGACTGTTTGGACTAGATGTTGCAATGGTCTTATCTAACTGACTCAAAAAGAAGCATGGTGGATAGCCTTGATAACTAACTAATGCTCAGTCAATGCAATGGTAACTTCTGTTCTAATCCAGAATTCTTTTGTTGCTCTAATTTACATGCACGGTTTTACTTAGGGGATGCTAACATGCCATAATGGGTTTTTGGCAATATTCGTAGCTTTGAGAGGGGCAAATAATGAATGGGTGGACCACTCATCAATTTGCAAAGGTTCAAAATATAAATTTTTAGAAACATTTAAGTGGAACAGTGGTCAATTCAGATTATGTTCATTTCATTATTTGAATATGTACTAAGGGGTGGATGGCACTTTAAAATACTCAAACTGATCTGTGAAGCTGTGTTTTACGTCAGGTTCTCCCTGAGCAAACACTAATATACTAACGTTATTTGTATAGGTGGTGTTAAGGTGTCCAAAAAGCAGCACGATGCAGATTGTACTCATTCCCTCTGACCTTTTATGCTCATGGAGGCAGGAGTAACCTGCTTCTGGAGTGAAAGACAATTCTGGAACAAATTCCTCTAATCTAGGGAAGGGAAGTCCTATGTTTAAAAAAAAGAACTACAAAAAGGCAAATAAAGGAGTCTACATAAGAAATAACTAAGTCTATGTAGGTTCTAAAAAATTACTTTTTCTCTTAGCCATATGTAGAATTTCTTTCTGGATCAGGCTTATTTTAAGACATAAGCCTTTCCAAGTAGAAGTTGGAATAAACTCACATATAGAATGGACTAAAAAAATTAGAGCATGATGATACTGCAGAAGTTTTCCAAATCCCTGTGTGCTGAATTACTGAATTGCACTTTGAGGGCTGAGTTAGAAGAATGTGTGGTTTGTATCTTTAGACCAGGCTCATCCATATTGGAGCTACTAACCATCCTCCATTCTCCTTCACAGATAATAATTTGGACTCAATCATCTTGATCATTCTAATTTCTTATCCTTGGCTACTAAAACTTATATTTTATAATATATAAATATTTTTAAAATCAATTACA
Organism: Saguinus oedipus; assembly: GCA_031835075.1. NCBI lineage: Eukaryota > Metazoa > Chordata > Mammalia > Primates > Cebidae > Saguinus > Saguinus oedipus. Next base: position 89,885,923 of record CM063184.1, on the reverse strand, counting down.
ATCTAAGAAAAACCATAATGTAAATGAAATATTATACTATTAGACATGCAGAAGTTTTCAAAGGTAAATGTAATTATCCCAATTATTCAAAATTTAAATATGCATGCATGAGTGTCGGTAAATTATTAGCTATCATGTACTCTCTATATTCTATGAGTGAGGCATATGCTATTAGTTTATCTACAATTTTCAGAGAATTACCTAAGTTCACACAGAAAAATAGTGGCAGATCTACCCATTTGTCATTGCAAAAAAAAAAAAAATGGGTGAGAAGAAAACTGATTTCAAGAAAGTACGAATTATCAGAAACAATAAAAATAAAAACAACCAACAATAAGTAAACAAAACCAGAAGTATTGGGTAAATTAGTATAAAAAAGATAGTGCATTTCAAACCCATTTTTTTTCTTTTTCTTTTGTGACATCACTTTCTCACCCAGGCTGGAATGCAGTGGTGTGGTCTCAGCTTACTGTAGCCTTGACCTCCTGGGCTCAAGCAATCCTCCTACCTCAGCCCCCCAAGTAGCTGGGGCTACAGGCATATGTCATCACGCCTGTCCAATTTTTTTGTAATTCTTGTATATACAGGGTTTTGCCATGTTGTCCAGGCTAGTCTTGAACTCCTGAGCCAAAAGGATCTGCCTGCCTCAGCCTCCCAAAGTTCTAGGATTACACGTGTGAGCCACTTATGCATATCTCAAATGAATTGTTAATCCAGGGAAGCCATCAGACTATTCTGTCTTGTTCCTCCTTTGACTTATGTCCCCAACTTCCTGTGTGTTGCCCACTATTCCAGAGGCTATTCAGAAATCCCATAACTCTCAAAAGGTATTCTAAAACTACCTGAGTCAAAACTCATCTTTCCCGCCTCCATTTCCACATTGCACTTGTGTCTCACTTATGCCACAGTGAGATGTGCATGTTCCTCTATCCCAAAAGATTGACAGCAACAAGGCTCAGTCATCTCTGTGGTCCCTCAGTGCCAAGATCATGGTAAGTACCTAATAAAGTTTTCTTGAGGTGAAATCAACTGACATTAACTGAGTAGAAATACATGTGAAATTGGTAACTGACTATTCAGAAGTCTATGAGAAGAAAAACTACCCTGTGATTAAGAGAGAATTGATGCTAAATGATTTGAGAGAGAGAGAGAGAGAGAGAGAGAGAGAGAGAGAGAGAGAGAGAGACTGAGACTTTATACTAGACCTAGGGACCTCTATCAGGGTTGAGAGTGAAATACTTCTGAACTTAAAAGGGTTATGGCATAAGATGTCAAGAGTTTAATCTATAATTAACATTTACAAAGCCAGACTAAAATCCAGAGTGGCCTGGTCATTATCTATTTGTATATTTTTTGAATTTTTAATGTTCACACATACTGCGTGATAGTTTTATGTAGTAACCAGCAATATAAGGTTATTTTGCCAAGAGGATGGTGCAACTAAGATCCCAAACTCACAGTCATTCAAAGAGAAATCCTTAATGTACTACGAGTAATAAAAAATGTATCATTCAGGAAACTGTATGAATTCATCAGGGGAGCCTTCAGTCTGGGAGCTGTTCTTTTGCCTTGTTGCCTTTGGTTCTGATGCTGATATTTTTTTTTTAACTCTGAAAATGTCTTCTGACCTTTAATAAAAACTCAATTCACTGTAATATGAGCTTTACCCTTTCCTAGACTTCCTGAGTCTGATGCCAGAAGGGCAGAGTTTCTAAAGACCATCAACACTAAACTTAGGTCATATGTGGAACCATCCCCAAAGCTCATAGAAGATACCTAGAGAGATTTCTGCCTTGGCCTACTTCTCTTCCTCTAACAAAATATCTTGGATTGGGCAATTTCAAAACAACACAAATGTATTGCTTGCAGTTCTGGACGCTGGAAAGTCCAAGATCAATGCACCATCAGAGTCAGTGTCTCCTCAGGGCCTGTTCCTCATAAATGGTGCCCTCTGTGTTCTCACATGGTAGAACACAGGCCTCTCTTATCAGGGAACTAATCCCATTTGTGACATAATCACCTCCCAAAGCCCCACCTCTTAATACAATTGCATTGGGGATTAGGTATCAACATATAAATCTGTAGGGGAAAACAGACATTGAGACCATAGCCGCTTCCAGTCTTATTCTACGGAGTGGGAAAGTACAGAACAAAATGAGACTAGACATTGCTCAGATGTGTGCTCCTCACAGGAGATCCTAGCCTCCTCCAAAAGATGTTCCAGTACAAAAGTGATTTGAACTGGTGCTTCTGTACCTTTCATTGCTACAGATGTTCCTCCTGATCATTTAATCAAAGCATCTAGCACTTTTTATGATGAGATGATCAAGAGCACACATAATGGAAGACTAATGCATTTTTTCCCCAATAGAGCAAGAACTAATGGCAAGAAGAGGCATACTGACTCACATGGGAACAGAGTTTGGGACAATTCCACTTGGAAATAATGGACAACCAAATTATCTTAATAATTTAAACAAAATGAGCTCTTGCTTTTTCCTATAAATTCATCTCCCTTGCCTCTGGGTTTGCTCAAGGAGAACTCTATGTTTGAAAGCGTTGCTGAAGAAAGAGAACAAGGTAATTAGAACTAAGTGGAGACTAAACAGGTATCAGAAAACTTTAAAATGAACCCACTGGTTAAGAACAATGAGTGTCTTGCTTAGCTTGTCATAATAGATCAGGGAATAGAACTGCTGATGTATGTGAGAGGAAGAAGGGAATTTTTTTTAACAAAGGAAACCAGAAGGGACACAAACATAATTAAGTTTCTCGGTACTCAGTGGAGTTCTGCCTAACTATTTTAAAGACAGGTGTATTGACATATAATTTACATATAGCAAAAATTCCCCCTTTATTGCATACAGCTCTATGCTTTGTGACAAGCACAAAGAGATGGAACCATCACACAGTCAAGATAGAGAACAGCCAGGCCTGGTGGCTCATGTCTGTAATCTCAACACTTTGGGAAGCCAAGGCATGAGGATTGCTCCAGGAATTTGAGATCAAGATGGAAAACATTTCCATTGCCCCGCAAATTTTCCTCATTCCCCTTTGTCAGTCTCCTTCCTCTACCCTCACTGATCTGCTTTCTGTCACTACTGCTTTTATTTCTCCAGAAGGTGATGTAAACAGAATCTAACCATATCTAAACTTTTAAGCCTGGTTTACTTCACTTAGCATAATGCATTTGAGGATCATCCTCGTTTTCGCATGTATCCGTAGTTCATGTCTTCATTTTATTTTGTAGTGTAGTATTTCATTGTGCCGATACATAAAAGTTTGTCTGTTCACCAGTTGATAGACATGTGGATTATTTTCGTTTTTGGAGACTATTATGATCAAAGCTGCTATAAACATTTGAGCCCAGGATTTTTAGCAGACACATGTTTCCATCTGTCTTGGGTAAATACCTAGCAGTGCAATTGCTGGGTCACAGGATAAGTTTATGTTTCACTTTATAAGAAACTGCCATTCGATTTTCCAAAATTCTGCCTTAGTTTTATTCTCTTAGATTTCTAACATTCAATCTTCAAGGGTGACTGTTGGCAAGGCTAAGGTTTGCAGATGGTATATGACAGTTGTAAGGAAAAAATAGGATGCACAGATTTGATGGGAAGGAAAACACAGATGAGACATGTTTTCTGATCAGAAGGTACTGCGTATCTTCTGATCAGCCTTACACTCTATGCTTTGAAGACACAAGTCAGGATGAAATCCAGGCGGGATAATGGTGCCTGTCAGCTACCATCTGCAAACACCCATTTCCCATTTCCCCACTCCTGGCTCTATACTCAGGCTCAGCACTTCCCTGTTCACACACACACACACACACACACACACACACACACACACCCTACCACCATATACCATCCTGGCTCTGGGTTCCATCAAAGGAACTGTGGCTATAATTCTAAAAATGTAATTTGTGCCAAAAAAAAAATTATGCCTCTGACAGTATTAACAGTGTTCCTAGAGTTTCAGGAAGAAAAGAAAACAAAAAAAGAAAGATAAAGAAATCTAGTTCATATTATGTTATTATGGTTTTTACCTGGTACATTTCCTAAATCTAGCTGGAACTGAAAAAGTATGTGCCAAAATGCAATTTTGAAAAGTGCTCATGTTTGTGGGTGTTTCTGCATTGCCTGGAACCAGGAAGTAACAAAAGTCTTAAAATGTAAATGAGTTCCCCTTTGAGCTTTCCAACACAGTTTTATAGCATTATTTTGCCAAATGTTATTGCTACCCAAAGCTCTAATCCCCAGTCTCCTGAGATATAACTTCAAGCAGGATGGACTTACATGAAATCAAAGATTAATGAAGAATGGGGTGGGGAACAGAGAATGTGTCTCTGCTTGTGATTGCTGATACTGTCAAAACTTTGTATGAAATTTATAAGGCAAATGCCTTCAGGAAGAAGGGAAAAGAATTTAAGGGACAGATGAAGCTTTTCCCTGGAGATCTTGAAGCCCTAAACTGGTTTACCAATCTTCTGTGACTCGAAAGAGTAAAGTATCTCCTATCCATGTGTCATTTTTAAAACTGGCCTAGGTTAAATAGGGTCCACATAACTTGGTGATGATAGAGCACTTTAAACTAACTTTTCACATAATGAAAATACCCCTTTTGACAAGTAACTCTTCAGACACACAGGCTGGGAGTCATACTTTAGTCTCCACCCATGACCTCTCATTTAGGACTGGTAGACAGCTGTTTGTGAGTGATCTCTGATGAGTTGTTTTAACAGGAGAAGTTGAACGAGTAACTTACAGGCTCTTGCTCATTAATTCCTTCCTTACACTATGTCAGAGATACAAAAAGCTGTCCTGAATTTAATAACTGTAGAAAGTACTTGTAGACCTTATGAAAAACGGATAATCACAGAGAAAGAACAGAGTGAATTTCAAAAACAACCCGATGTTTGATTAAAAATTTATTTATTCAAGTTTAATGTACTTTGCAATGAATTTGCATTCTTAAGGAACGGAATGTGTTTTTATCTTCATCAAGGACATACCACCCCAGAAAGGTCACATATGTACTGTGGCAATGTCAAGTGGGTTCTATCTGAAATTTGGCATGCTATGAAATTCTTGTTCCATAAAATGCTCAGGATAGCATTTTACCTTTATAATGTAACATGGTTTTTGATCAAAGACTTTTAAAATACATCTTGCACATCAAGCTCATTTATTCTGAATATACCCATTCTTAACTCTTATCAAATAAATACATGCAATACATTTCCTGAAAGTGCACAGAGTGAGAGAGATAAGAAATTAATTTCTTTGCTTGTGAAATGATCTTAAATCCTCAATCTGTCATGTAAACAGTTGGGCTTACAAACTTGTAATTCCAGCTTTTTTGACAAGGAACTTATACCTTTTGTTTAAACCACATGGTATTATTTTAGAATATTTTCTGTTTTGTTGCTGTAGAGTATATGTTAGACTCTTGAGAAAATTTAAATATTATTTAATTCAGTGTTCTACAAACTTTGGCCTGTGGGCCAGTCACCTGTTTTTGTAAATAAAGTTTATTGGAACCCAGATCCTCTCTCATTTATTTAAACAGTGTCTATGGTTGTGCTTATGCTGTGGTGACTGACTAGAGACGTTGCAAAGGAAACCTCATGCCCTAACAGGCTTAAAACACTTACTTTTTGGCTCTTTAATAAAAAGTTTGCCAGTTGATCAATTAGTGTATCTCCTACATTTCACAAAAAGGAAGAAACACAAAATATTTAACATTTTCCATTACTATTTAAGATAATACCAGGACAATAGATTACCATATTATAAAATCTTATTATGCCTAAATAAATGCTGGTTTGCTTTACATTAATATATGTGTGGAAAAAAATTACTTTGTACCCCTTTACATTAATGTGGGGCTAAAGTAGGGTACCCTCTAAGAAAAGAGAATGGTCTGTGTCACAGGCTGGATGTAAAAGCCTCAAGGAAACTACAGCTGTATAGCAGTTAATGAATGTAAACATTATTTGTAAATCAAGCTATTGATCAGAAAAGAGTTAAGGACTTTAAAACGAGCTAGTCACATGTAATGAAAAATTATGTCTCCCTCCTTATTGGAAAAATTCCATTAAAGCAGAACAAAATAAGTCAACCGCACAACTCTCCTTGTAATGCCTCTGCTTTTTCAGTCTAGTAATGACAAAAAGCAAACCGGACATTTGGAAGAGCAAGTAGAATAAACCTCAGATAAACTGTAAGCTGCCAGCTTTCTCGCAGAGAGATTAGAGCCATCCTTTAAGAAACCCTACAAAAGCATTTGACTTCAAGGTACCCTGAAGCCAAGATGTACAGGCACTGTCTTTAACTAAAAGACACCTGAAAAGGAATTTTAATGCCAGCTTAACTTGTGGTAAAATCATACTGTACTGTCCATGAATGGTGCCCTTTGAGTTATGCAGCACAAAATTCAAGTGAACATATTATTTCTGAAATACTGGCACTCGTACTTTTAACTATAACCAAATATTTTACAATAGGGAATAATAGAGTTTTACAAAATAGAAGTAATTACATACATAAAAGTATAGTTGGCATTACTGAACAATCATCACGTGCCCTTAAACGGGTGTTTCGGTTCACTGAAATTGAGTTGCTATAGAATGACCTCACTACTTTAATCATGGTTACCATAATTCTGCCCGGCACCAGCCTCAATCTTCTTTTGCATAAAATGTATTTCTAACTCCAAGTTATGTTTATACTTTAAACAAAGATAGTATCATTAATCTTTTATAATCTTGAATTTTTTTCCTTTTTAGAATTTTATGGAGGTATAATTTGCATACAATAAAACCTAACGCTTTTCAATATACTGTTCAATGAGTTTTGATAAACACATATACCCCTTGTGATCACCATCACAGTCAAGTTACAAAACATTTCTATCCCTTCAGAACGCTCCCTCTTACTCTTTTGCAATTACTCCTCCCCATGCCCAGAAAATAATTGTTTTGCTCTCAGTCACCACAGATTAGCTCTGCCTGTTCTAGAAATTAACATAAATGAAATAAATCTGTTATGTACTTTTTCACTTAGCATACTTTTCTGAGATCCATCCATGTTGCTATATATATTAGTATATCATTTCTTTTATTACTGAAGTTACTCCATTAATGGACATACCACAATTTCTTTACCCTGTTTACACACTCACCTACTGATGGACATTTGGTTCCTTCTTATTTGGGGCTATTATGAATAATGCACTTATAAACATTCATGTAAAGTCTTTTTGAGAACAAATGTTTTCATTTCTTTTTGGTAAATTACAAAGAGTAGAATTTTCATTTTAAGTATTCATCTGAAGTTTTTGATGTTTATTCTACTTTTTTTCTGCCAGGGAACTCTGCTCCTTATTCTTCATATCCATGTTCCAATTCATATTAATACTTATTGAGATAAAATAGGATGAAATGTGATGCATACACAACTATATGGTTAAAATTTATAAAAAGTGAAAAAGTATTTCTAAAATATCTGTTCTTTGCCGGTACATATCTACCAAATAGCTTCACTAAAAACCTCAGAACAAGATGCAAACCTAGGAGACTCTAATTTACATGAATTCTTTTATCTGAACTCTCTTTTATTTGGAAAGGATTGCAGAACAAAAATGAAACTAGGGGGGTTGTGCAAATTCTGAAAAGGAAAGGTCTGCCCCAAGTGTGAAAGAGGTGAAACCCTGAGTGTTCTGGAATCTTTATGACACATTTTTTTTTTTTTATCTATACAACACGAAACCTTATTTATCACTCTTGGCAGGAAAAAGAAAATATGACCAAGAGATTTGAGGGAAGATAACATTTAAATGTCTACTATCAAGATAACATGAGCTTGAAGATCTAGAGGATGCCCTAGTTGAACATAAGTACTTCTAGAAAACCAAAATTATCCCTAAACTTGGAACACATTGTAAGTCAACAATACAATAACGTACTCAGGAATCAACAGCAGATGAGTTCTCACATGTTAAGAATGTCAAAAATTATAAGGAAAACGAAATTTTTACCTTACTTGCAAGCTAACAATCCTGCCATAGTTTCTGGGTTCTAGCAGAAGACGTAAGACTCCTGGGTAACACCAAAGGTATTATTATTCACAGCAATATCAGTAGCCAGAGTATCAACATTGTGCTAGCTTCGTGAGCTTCAGTTCCCATAGAGAAAGAAATATGAAGAAAACCAGGTGACATCAAGTAGTACCTGCCTGCATTATAAGTTGCCTTATAGGAGTGATTCAGAGCTTAAGGAATCCAAGTATTTCTTAATGATAACAAGCCTCCCTGACATTTGCCTCTAAAGGAAATGGTATCTTTATTACATCAGACAATAAACACATTGATCCTTTACATCAGGGATAGAGCCCCACCCACTAGAGTTTGCCATAATTTCTATGCTGTAGCTTTCCTACCATTAACACTTTTTAACACTGTAAGGTCTGTTGAATTCTATGACCCAAACAGTATGTTGATTGCAGTTGAGACTTACTCTGGGCCCTACTCGAAGCTAATAGCTATCCAAATACTGGATATTTAGGCTGAGGTTGTATTGCCGGGTATAGAATGGGCTGCCTCCAGAATGCAAGGAAGCCTGCCAGACTATTTGGTGGTAGGGGAGACAAGATGCAGCAATCTGTCTTTTCCTTTGGAAAAAATGTTCCAGCACAGTTCTGATCACTAGACCCTTTAAACCTTTACTGAATCTATGTAGGATTTATCTCCCACTGTCTGAAGTGTCTTAGTAAGTTTATCTGCACACAAGCCACCTCTCACTTGCCCTTTTCAGGCACCAATGCAATGCAATAGTTCTTAAAAACAATCTTGTATCCCAGGATGAGGATGGGGTTTGTAACAGAGATCAGTAAAGCCACTAAAAATGAAACGAAGCAGAAACAGTGGTCCTCATCACATCTCCATTTAATTTGCCAGTCTGGCCTTTGCAGAAAGTAAATAGACCCTGGGAAATGACTGTAGACTACCTCATATTTAACCGTGAAGTAGCCATGTTCACAGCTCTACCTTCCACACTATCACAGAATTTACCCCAGGGATCAGGGATCTAATGTTGATGCTAGTCCAACTCCCAGGTACACCAATTCCAACTCACTCACTACCATCAGAACAGCATAGGAGAAGCCACCCCCATGATCCAATCACCTCCCACAGGGTTCTCCCTTAACACCTGGGGATTACATTCAAGATGAGACTTGGGTGAAGACACAAAGCTGAATTACATCACTATTATATGAAATTCCGATTACCATATGATTTTACATTACTATCTGCTTTGCCTTAGTCAGAAGTTTAGATGCTCTAAGTTTTAACCAATTTGGAAATAAAATTCTTACCTGGGCCCTTTTTAAACTTTTGGCCCAGACCCTTATGGCCCTTTTTAAAGTGTGTCTATAAAGTTGAATCTCTTTACCCTGTTCCTGACCCCTTAATTTTCAGCTTGCTCTGTGCTAGCTTTCAGCCCTTTGTCTCTAAGGGACTGGTACCACCTCCCTCACGAGACAACCCGACAGTAGCAATAATGTCCACAAAGCCACCATGAAGCCAGTCTTTGGATTCTGAATTGGCAGCCAAGGCCTCAAAGTGCCAGCTGTGGTCGTACGCATTTTTTAAAAGATGAGAATAGAGAATAGGAAGTTACAGGCAAAACAAGTAAAGACTTGTGTACTTAGCCCTAGAAGGAAAGAGAAATAAGCAAAGAATTCATCTTAGTCAAAGCATGCTCTGAAAAAATGTAGTACAACATGCAATAGAAGTTTCCATAAACTAAGCTGTAATTATACAATCTGTACCTTAGGCTTGTTTGAGAATCACATGGATTTAGAGCATAACTATAGCTAAAATTTAAAGTCTGCATACACAAATAAGCAAACTAAATCAGTATTATTTTATTAATAAAATGGATGTTTATACAGCAGGTATAAAGCACTGACTTCTGCCTCAGCTGGAGGAATTGGAAGTCAGTAATGCATCTTATAAATCAAGTGCATGAACCATCCATCATCTTCCGAGATTCGAAATCAGTCATGTTCACAAAACAGTTGCATGACTTGGAAACAACTCCCTGGATGAATAAATCAGTCACTTCCAGATATGTGAATAAGTGATGTGACCCATAAATCACATGACTGCATACTCATGCTTCATCAATCAGAAACTTTATTTATAATTGAAAATTTGAAAATACTTATTATGAACAATTTACTAAACACTCATCCCAAATTCCCATAGTACTTTAAGATGAAATGCATAAGAAATGAAAACGTTTTCCTGTGCCAAATAGTGGGGTATTTTTGTTTTGTTTTGTTTTGTTTTTGCTAAAAGCCAATGTATATGTTTATTAGGATTTGTTAGTATTTGTGCTTGTAGTAACATTTCATTGCCCCCATATGTTAAAAGAAAAAAGAATAACCTGTTTTTTCTCTTCTCTGCTCTCACACTTCTTGTCACAATAATGTATGAATTTTTCCACACCAAGCAATTCTCTGACGCTAACGGGGTGTCCTACAATTCAATTCAATCTTGACACTTAACTTCAGTTATCACAGACCCCACAAGTTGAGTGGTCAGTTCCATAAGAGTACCCCAACTTCAGGTGTCAGTCATAAGTAGCAGGTTCCTGGTTTTTCATAAAGTCTGTCCAACCTAGTTGACATATTGGGGGTTCCCACAAACCCCTTCTCTGTTTCGTCATTTGCTAACTGCTCTTTCAGATGGAAGAGACAACTCATGAATAGTCAGGTGGAAGAATGTATTGAGCAATATATGTGGGGAAGGGCTGAGAACTTTCACACTCCCTTGGAACAAGCTACCCCCCAGGTATTCGGCAATCAGAACTCTCTCCAACTTCTGTTCTTTCAGGTTATTATGGAGGCATCATTACATAAGCATGACTGATTAAATCATTGGTCATTAGTGTTTGACTCAACTTTCAACCTGTCTTCTGAACCTGAAAGTCCAGGATTGGGACTGAAATTCCCAAACCTCTAACCACAGGATTGGTTCCTCTGGCAACCAACCCTCAGTCTGATCCTATCCAGGAGCCCACAGGCTTCTGTTATCTTATTAGCATACAAAAATTATGTAACAATATCACAATCCCATATGGAAAATAGGCAAACTAACTTATTCACAATCATACCTTTAGACAGTGTCTTTTGAGATATATGGATATAAATGTATCAACTACTGGAAATTATTCCTTTGAGAGAATGTTTTTGAAACTAGGTAAATTATTTCTTTGAGATTATTTATTTGAGAGAATGTTTTTGAAACTAGGTAAAGTAATGTAATTGTAATTCAAAGTAAATGTTAACCTAAATAATTATGTTCACAGAATATACTAATGTTCCAATTAGTATATCTCAATTGTATTAATATAATCATGTTTTATGTTTGCATAGTCTTTTATACATTTATTATTGTCACAGTTTTTTTAGTGGTTATCACCATTTAATAGACAAAGAAAATATATAAGATAATTAAAATCCAAAATCACATTGCAATTCAGCACAACTGGAATTCAGGTTTTCCACATTCTATTTCTATATTCTTTGTTTCACCATGTTGCCTTTCATGCATTTTACTGCTACTAGAAGGGTATGGATAATCTTTCATCTTTTTATAAATGTATAAAATTTACTGATTGGATTTTTGCATTTGGGATGACAAATGGCTCATTTCTGGATAGATTCCTCATAAGTCATTACAAGTTCAATGACTTTTGTCATTGAACAGAAACCACTATTGAGTGATGGAATTTCATGTACCTTTAACTGTCATTCACCTGACTGCATAATCACAATTACTGATAATTTAAAATCTATCCAAATGTGTGCACACATTAGCTGATGATCAGGCCACTTTACAAGGAATGTGAGGCACCCACTGTCCTTATTGCTGTGGCTTAATGTGGGGGAAAGTTCAAATAATTCTAGTTCTCATTATCAAACAGGTAGCTTATATAAAATTAATTCAGTGTTTAGCAAGGAAAACTAATTTCCTGCCCTCATAAAGAGTACAACATTCAGTGTATACCATAAGAAATACTAGTTAAAAGTCATTTTTATTTATTGACATGGGCATTACTTTGCCTTTTACCATTCAATTTTAGTTTCAGATATTTTACATTAGAACTGTTGTTTTAATCAGCTTACAGATTGTGTTTCGGCAACTCTTTCCTTCTCATAGCAGTTATCGTTTGGGGAAGAAAAAGTGAAAATTGTACTACAGAATTCACAGTATTAACTTCAAAGTATGGCCTTTAGAGTTAGATGCTTTTTGAGTAGCTGCTTGGTAATTTGCTAAAAATAATGATGATTCCTCCCTCATATCTCTGAAGGGCTTTATTACACATTCATTAAATTGTGCTTAGGTAGCATAATTATATGGAGTTCAGCATATTTCAGTTATCAACAGAGTGAGTCACTTGGGAACTGTATAGACAATGGGGTATGGGGCAAGATTGCTGGGAAGACAGAATTTGCTTCTATTTCCAGTTTAGGTGGTGTTTTTGTTTTTGTTTTATTTTGGGTATGTCAAGGATTCCTCTGGTCTCGGTTTCTCTGTCTTTGAATTGATAATTCTATTTCTTCCTTCATGGTTCTTAAGAATATTGTGAGCAAGCATTAGTGAAGTGGGTGTGCTCTGAGTTCCTCAGATAAGACTACAACATACGACCAAAAGCTTGTGACTGAGTCACGAGAGGGTTTAGGGCTTCAGGATTCCATTTGGTGTAGATATTTAAAGGAAAGTACTTATTTTAGCAGTTGGAAATCCACTGCTTTTAAGATATCTTGGGTAAGTTATAACATTAACTTCAAACCCACTCCATGTATAGCTTTTCATTTCTCTTTTAAGTTCCTATTGTTCTTTTCTTGGTAGTGAAAGCATGTATCTCCTCTTTATCTTTCACAAACATATTCAGTAAATGCAATTCCCCAGTATAGTCATCACCATTATAGAATTTCTATGAAATTCTTAGATTTGATAAAGTTTACAGAGAACTTTAGCTCAAACTAAAATGTGTATGATCATTGTGCTATGCGCATAGCAAATCCTTGGTAAATACCAGTTAAGTCTAGATCAAGTTGAGGATTTTTTAAAACAACAATTTTATTATAAAGTTATTATTAATGAAGTTATATTTTGGTAAAGTGCACGAGTCCACCTGCTTTATGATATCTAAACATTCTAGCATTTATAACAGGATTTGTTTTTTTTTTGTTTGTTTTTTGAGACAGAATCTTGTTCTGTCACCCAGGCTAGAAGGCAGTGGTACAATCTTGGCTCACTGCAATGTCCACCTCCTGAGTTCAAGTGATTCTTCTGCCTCCACCTCCCAAGTAGCTGGGATTACAGGCACCCGCTACCATGCCCAGTTAGTTTTTTTTATATTTTTAGTAGAGCCGGGGTTTCACCATCTTGTCCAGGCTGATCTCAAACTCTTGACCTTTTGATCCATCCACCTTGGCCTCACAAAGTGCTGGGATTACAGGTGTGAGTCATAGTGCCCAGCCAGGATTTTATTTCTTAAGACTCCAATCCACCCTACAATCCAGGAAGCAGACTAAAATAATCATCATTTGCCACCCCATCCTGTCCATCTGGATGTCAGATGGAAGCAAAGAGATCAGTAATCCTTTGAAAATAACTGAGGTGGCCTGGGTAGCATTTCTTAATGCAACCTACAAAACCAGGTTTTAATATCCACATCTTTGAACTATCACTAGGGGATAATGGAGGCCATATTTTCCTCCACAGTCAATTACCACATCTTCTAATTCATTATTCTTTAAGTACTTCAAGATAGTTAAAATAGAATTAAATTTTATGTCATGCTCTTCATCATCCAACAAAGTACATTGCAGAATCATCTTTAAGCCTTTGACCTTTTCCCAGTGAAAACATTTCCCCTGCCTGTACTTTCACTCTGAATCGTCAGCCTATGTCAACCTATGCTTCACTCTGAACTGTTACTCTTGGAATACCTGCCCAAGATAAAGGGAAAAGAGGAAAATGGAGAAAATGGGAAAAAGAAATGGAACATGAAGCAAAAGCAGCATAGCTCCAAGAAAATCCTTAGAATATAAAACAATTTGTTAGTGCTTAAAATTAAATGCAATCTATCAAATGTCATCCCAGAATATTAATGCCTTGAGAAAAGCTTGACATTATTCCTAGATATTTTGGAGTCAGCAGTATAATATCAGTCCTCCCTGCTCCAGGTTTGTTACAGGATTGCAATTCTTGATTATTTATGGTTTTGGGCCATGTAACTAGTCTGGCAAATGAGGTGTGAGCAAAACTGAAGTGTGTCACTTCTCAGCTATAGTGAGACTCTACAGAGCAGTCTTTTCCCTCTGCTAGAAAAGGCAACACTCATTATGTGGCTGTTCAATTAGCCAGAGTACCTGAGAACCCACGATAAGTACCTGGCAATGTGCAATTGTCAAGGAACATGGGTAAAAAATCAACCTTTATTCTTTTAAGGCACTGAGATTTGAAGCTGTGTTTTATGGCAGCATAACCCACACTATTCTGGCTTTATAGATAGTCATCTTTGTTAAGAATAATGAAAGGAAAGTTCTCAGCAAGTACTTTTTAATGCTTTGAGAAACTTTCAACTTGCATTTGCTCTAGTACTTAGACCTTTATTTGATGTAAAATAAACAGATGGCTTAAACTCATACAATAGTGCTTACACATTGGATTTGTGGGGATAATATGAATTATTCTCATATGGTTATTTATTGAATATTTTATTATATTCAATAGATTTATTCAGTAGCTTCATGTATTTTTAGAATGTTAAATCAGTTCTAGCATAAAAAATTTCTATTTCTTACATAATGAAATGGGTTCACTTGTTCCCAGGTAGCTGATTTGTCTCATATGATATGAAGTTACACAAGGCTGCACCATACTTCCCTGTTAATTCCATATTTGGCACACTACAACGTAAGAAGTCAGGCAAAAACTTCAGTGAGGAGAAATCTTGAGTCTCCGCCATTATCCCCACTTTGTTTATGAGTTCAATGGTCATGAACTGGAAGAGATGAAGGAAGAAACAGACATCCAGAGTGTGGATCATGTGATCTACATGAACAGGAGTCTGCTCAGAAGCAACCATTAGATGACCATTTACAAGAAAAGCAAATAATCTCCATGCTGCGATTATTTCAAGAGATTCATTCATGAGTCTTCTCCCCAAATCTGTCACCAGTATGATAACTTACTCTCTCAATCCCTATCCATGCGGCCTAATAAATTCTACCTGTTTATAAATTACGATAGACCTGTATTTCTGACAACTTCTCCAGTTGCAAAGTCTTCCATTTTGGCCTTTCTAACACAGATAAATTTTTGGCCTTTCTGATCTGATAATACAGATTAAGAAGGGAATTAATGAACTGTTCATTCACTTCAGTTCTAGAAATGGAATGATCAATTAGTTATTGCCAAAAATAACTGTGGATCAAAGCACTTGTATGACCACTTTGGCTCTGCTGCCTGTTAGAGTAACTATTATAATCTTGTCCCTTTTCATTAAGTGCTGCTACTTTGCCTCTGTTACCAAGGGATTCTATAGCCCTATTGAAATCAGACAGTCTGTTTCAGTGTCAACATTTCTGATCTTTTTCCTTGGCTTATAGAGAATAGGCACTACAAGGTTTCAAGCAATGTATTTATCTATACTAATTTATTTCTCAGTTCTGTGGGGAAGGGACTATAAACTAGGATCTCTCCAAAAACAGAACTACAGGGTAACTGAGTCAATTACCTCTCAAAGAAAATTTACTTCAGCTATTCTGTTTCTCCAAGATTTTGTTTCCCAAGTTTCTATGTTATACGAAGGAAATTCTGACATCTCTATTTCTTTTCTTTTTTTAAATAATATCAACTTTTATTTTAGATTCAGGCAGTACATGTACAGGCTTACATTTTAGGTAATGTTGTTCAGCAGTCCTACAGTGAATCTCTGGGGAGTCCAACCTTCACAAGATTAGCATTGGCATCTTTTATATCTACAGGATTTATCTTATCTCTGACTAGTAAGCATTGGTACATTTTCATGGAATATGGAAAGCCAAGAGAATATAAATGGTTAAAAATCTCCATATTTAGGGGTATGTTTACAACAACTGGATATATAAGTTAGAGTTTAGGTATCAAAGTTTTGAGTTAACAGACTTCAGCCTGTTATAAAAAAGTAAACAACATATAGCCAATAGGCAGAGGCCGTCTTGGGCTCCTTTATATAAAACCAAGAAATCAGAAAGCTTCTGAATTTGTACTTCTTCAACTCTGCTGATATAAGAGATAAGGTATCATCTTAAGGCAATCATAGACATGTCTTGGTTCCCTGGTGATATTTTGATGCATTCAAAGTTCTGCAGTATAGTTTGAGGTAGCCATTCCACCCACAGAGTCTTTTTATGCTTGAACTACCATTAATGGACTATCACAGCCGGCAGTCAACCTAGATAGCTGTCTTTTATATAACTTCATTCTAGGATTATCACAAGACATAATTTAAATGTTTTACCACTGGTTGTCATGGAAACAAATCACATCTTTTAATGATAATTAGACCCTGGCCACATAGTCGACCAAATATTAAGATTTCTTTGAATAGTGATTACCGACAACTACTTGATGAAGCAATCACTGTGTAACTCAAATTTCACCTGCATGGAGACAACAGAATTCTGCTAGCCTGAGATGTGTCCCCTAACATTTATAAGTTGAAATCCTCCCCCCAAGGTGATGTTATTAGGAGGTAGGGCTTTTCAGAGGTAATTCAGTCATGAGGGCGGGCGGTGTCCTCATTAACGGGGCTAGTGACCTTACAAAGAGATTTTTAAAATCTCATTTGTCACTTCCACCATGTGAGGATGCAATGAGAAGGCACCTTCTATGAACCAAAAAGTGGGCTCTCACCGCATGGTGAATTAGCTAGCACATTGATCTTGGATTTCCCAGCCTCCATGAATGTAAGAAATAAATTTCTGTTGTATATAAGCTACCCAATCTCTAGAGGTTTCTTTTGTGAGAGCACCAGAAATGGACTCACAAAAATTCATTCTAGTTAGTTCAAGCAGATGAGAGCCAACAGAGGACATTAGATGAATAAAAATTGCAGGAAAGGGCACAGCAAGATGGCCAAATAGAAGACGTGACCTATCTATTATCCCTCCCATAGGACCACCAATTTAACAACTATCTCCACAAAAAAAAACACCTTCGTAAGAACCAAAGACCAAGTGAGCAATCACGGTACTTCGTTTTAACTTCATATCACTGAAAGAGGCACTGAGGAGGGCAGAAAAGACAGTCTTGAATTACAGGTGGCACCCTTCCCCTATGCCGTGGCAGTGACTGCATGGTATAGAGAGAAAAACTCTGTCACTGGGAAAGGGACAGCACAGCAGCTATGGGACTCTGCATTGAACTAAATGCTGCCCTGTCACAGCAGAAAGCAAAACCAGGCTAAAATCAACTGACACCCACCCATGGAGAAAGCATCTAGACCAGCCCTAGCTAGAGGATAATCCCCACCCCAATGGTCAGAACTCAAGTTTTGGCAAGCCTTGCCATCACAGGCTGAAGTGCTCTGTGGTCCTCAATAAATCTGAAAAGCAATCTAGGCCACAATGCCTGCAATTCCTAGCCAAGTCTGAGTGCTGTGCTGAACACAGAGCCAGTGTCCACTGGCTGCTAAGAAAGTACTTGCACCTCCCCTTCCCCAGCCCCAGGCAGCACAACTTGCGGCAACCAATGTGACTCATTCTTTTGGCTTGGGAAGAAGAGAGGGAAGAATAACAAGGACTTTGTCTTGTGTCTTTGATACCATCTCAGCCACAGTAGGACACAGCGCTGGGCAGAGTTGTAAGGCCCTCATTCCAGGCCACAGCTCCCAGACGATATATCTAGACTCACTCTGGGCCAGAAGGGAACCTGAGGCCTTGAAGGAAAAAACCCAGTCCTGGCAGGAATCACCACCTGCTGACTAAAGAGCCCTTGAACCCTGAAGAACCGGAAGTAATAAGCAAGTAGGATGCTATAGGCCTTGGGTGAGACACAGATGTGCTGGCTTCAGCTACTAGCTTGGCCTCAGTGGGGTAAAGCACCAGTTAGGTTCTTGGGGTCCTCTGATTTCAGGTCTTGGCTTTTGGACAGCATTTCTGGACATGCTCTGGGCCACAGAGTACAATATTCACTGTATATAAGAAATAGTAATTAGAAGCCATTTTTATTTATTGGACCTTGGCTCTTGGACAGCATTTCCGGATATGCCCTGGGCAGAGGAGAGCCCACTGCCATGAACAGTGAGTCCCAGGCCTGGCAGCATCCACCACCAGCTGACTGAAGAGCTCATAGGCCTTAAAGGAACATCAGCAGTAGGCTGGCAGTAACCCCAATGAGTCTATGGTGGTGGTGGCCCTGGAGAGAGTCTCCTCTGCCTGTGGAAAGGACTGCATCTTGTGGTTTGAGAGCAAATTCAGCTGCGGTACAATAGAACACCAGGTTGAATTCTAAGGTTTTTATTTTTCCCTAGTCCCTAGATCCTGGATATCACCTCTGGACCTGCCTGGGGCCTGAGGGAGGTCACCGCCCTAAAGGGAAGCAAACGAGCCTGGCTGTCTTTACCACTTGCTGATTGAAGAACTCTGGGGCCTTGAACAAACATAGGTGGTAGCCAGGTAGTTGTTACACCAGACCATGGGCAGCATCCAGTGCTGTGCTTGCTTCAGGTCTGACCCAGTCCCAGTGGTGGTGGACACCACTGGGACTGGGTATCCACCACCACTGGGACTGGGTAGTAGAGTTACTCCACCCCCCAGGTATAGGCAGCTCAGTACAGAAAGAGAGACTTCATTTGCTTGGGAGAAATTATGGATAAAAAACAAGAGTCTCTGTTTGGTAATCCAGAGAAATGTTATGGATGTCATCCAAGACCACCAAGATGCTGTGTTTACAAGTCTGCAAGAACCACAGCATTACTGGACTTGCGGTGCTTACCAATGCAAATATAACTTAGATCACAACAACCAAGTCCCTTTGAATAGCCGAGAAGGGCAAGTACAGACAAGCCCAGAACAAAAAGACTACATTAATTCCCACACACTGACAAATGTCTATAAGCATCAAGACCATTCAAAAAAATCATGACCTCACCACACAGAATAAATAAGACACCAGGGACCAATTCTGGAGAAACAGAGATATATAATCTTTCAGACAGAGAACTCAAAAATAGCTGTTTAGAGGAAACTCAAAAAAATCCAAGATAACGCAGGGAAGGAATTTAGAATTTTGCCAGATAAATTTAACAAAGAGATTAAAATAATTAAAAAGAATCAAGCAAAAATTCTAGAGTTGAAAAATGCAATTGACATGCTGAAGAATCAGAGTTTCTAAATAGCAAAATTGATCAAGCAGAATTAGTGAGCTTGAAGAGAGGATATTTGAAATACATACACCATCAAAGGAGACAAAAGAAAAAAGAATAGCCAGGCACAGTGGCTCACACTGGTAATCCCAGCACTTTGGGAGGCCAACATGGGTGGATCATGAGGTCAAGAGATCGAGACCATTCTGGCCAACATGCTGAAAGCCCGTCTCTACTAAAAATATAAAAAAATTAGCCAGGCATGGTGGTGCACGCTTGTAGTCCCAGCTACTCGGGAAGCTGAGGCAGAAGAATTACTTGAACCTGGAGATGAAGGTTGCAGTGAGGCAAGACTGTGCCACTGCACTCCAGCCTGGTATTAGAGGGAGACTCCATCTCAAAAATAAAAAAGAAAAGAAAAATAAAAAGAATGAAGCATGCCCACGGTATCTCGATTTAGTCTCAAATGGGCAAATCTATGAGTTATTGGCCTTAAAGAAGAGGTATAGAAAGAGACAAGAGTAGAAAGTTTATTCAAAATGATAATAACAGAGACCTTCCAAAATCAATGGAAAGATACCAGTATTCAAGCACAAGAAGATTATAGAATGCCAAGAAGATTTCACCCAAAAAAGATACCTCAAGGCATTTAATAATCAAAACCCAAGAAACAAGGAGAAAGAAAATATTCAAAAGTAGTGAGAGAAAAGAATCAAATAACAAACAATGAGTTTCCAACACATCTGGCAGCAGACTTTTCAGTGGACACCTCACAGGCCAGAGTGGCACGAGATACTTAAAGTGCTGACGAACAAAACTTTTACCCTAGAATTGTATATCCAGGAAAAAAATACCCATCAAACATAATGGAGAAATAAAGATGTTCGCAGATAAACAAAAGCTAAGGAATTTCACCAACATCAGGACTATTCTACAAGAAATGCTAAAGTGGGGTCTTTAATTAGGAAAAAAGGATGCTAATGAGCAATAATAAATCACCAGAAGGTATAAGGAACTAACTGGTAATTCGTAGTACCCAGAATAACACAAACTGTTGCAGTACTGTAACTGTGGTATCTAAATCACTCTTCAGTAGAAAGACTAAATGATAAACTAATCAAAACTAATAACTAGAGCAACTTTCCAATATATCGACATTACAATAAGATGTAAATAGAAACAACAAAATGTTACAAAGCAGCAGGGGACAAAGTTAAAGGGTGAAGTTATTAATAGTTTTATTTTTCCTTGTCTCTTTATGCTATCAGTGTTAAGCTGTCTTCGGTTTAAAATAATGGGTTATAACATAGTATTTGCAAGACTCATGATAAACTCAAACCAAAAATTAGACAAAACAAACACAAAGAATAAAAGTGAGAAATTAAATTGTACCACCAGAAAAAAAATCTATTCCTTCTTTTCTTCCTGTTTAATGAAGGTGAAGACTACAAAACAACCAGAAAACAAAAAACAAAATGTCAAAGTCCTTAGTTATTAATATCATTGAATGCAAATAGACTAAACTCTTCAATCATAGAGTAACTGAATGGATTACAAACAAAGACCCACTAATCAGTTGCCTACAAGAAACAGACTTCACCTATAAAGACACACAAACGAAAATAAAGACATGGCAAAAGACATTCCTTACAGAAACTGAAGAAGAGCAGCATTAGCTATACTTATATCAGACAAAGTAGATTTCAAGACAAAAATGGTAAGAAGAGACTAAAACAATCATTATGTAATGATAAATTGGTCAACTCATCAGTATGACACAACAATTATATAACAAATATATTAGATTTATATGTACCCAATATTAAGCACCAGTTATATCAAACAAATATTATTAGAGCTAGAGAGAGAGATAAAACACAATACAATAATAGCTGGAGACTTCAGCATTCCACTTTCAGCAATGGACAAATCATCCAGACAGAAAATAAACAAAGAAACATTGGACTTAATGTGCACTATACATGAAACGTATCTAATAGATATTTACAGAACATTTCACCCAATGACTACAGAATACATATTCTTCTTCTCAACAAATGGATCACTGTCAAGGCCAAACCATAAGTCATAAAATAAGTCTTAAACACTATTTTTAAAAAATGAAATAATATTAAGTATCTTATCTGAACACAATGGAAAAAAACTAGAAATCAAAAATAAGAATAATTTTGGAAACTATACAAACATATGGCAATGAAGCAATATGCTCCTGAATGACCAGTGGGTCAGTGAAGACATTAAGAATGAAACCGAAAAATTCCTTGAAACAAATGGTAGTAGAAACACAACATACCCGAAGCTGTGGGATACAGTGAAGGTGGCACTAACGGGGAAGTTTATAGCTGTAAGCGCTTACATCAGAAAAGAAAAGTACTTCAAAATTGGCCTAACAATGCATCTTAAGAACTACAATAGTAAGAACAAATCAGACCAAAAATTCGTCGAAAAGAAGAAATAATAAAGATCAGACAGAAATAAATGACAGCGAAGCAAAGACGATCACGCAAAAGAGCAACAAAAAAGCTAGTTTTTTGAAAACAAACAAAATTGACTAATCTTCAGCCAAATGAACTAAGAAAAAAAGAGAGAAGACCCAAATAAATAAAATCAGAGATAAAAAAGATGACATTACAACTATGATGCTCATAGTGGCTACGATGAGCAACCATAGGCCAATAAATTGGTATTTTGATAGGGATTGCATTGAATCTGTAGAATGCTTTGTGTAATATGTACAGTCTCTTCAATAAATGATTCTGGGAAAACTGGATTTCTATATGCAAAAGAATGAAGCTTTACCCTTATTTCTAGACGTATACAAAAAAGCAAATCAAAATGGATTAAAAATTTAAATCTAGGCCCTCAAATTATGAAACTGCTGAAAGAAAACACGGAGGAAACTCTCTAGGACATTGGATTGGCAAAGATTTCTTGAGTAATATGCAAGCACAGGAAATTAAAGCAAAAATGAACAGATGGGGTTACATCAAATTAAAAAGCGTCTGCACAGCAAAGGAAATAACAACATGGAGAGACAACCCTCAGAAGAAAGTATCTGCAAACCACCTATCTGATAAGGAATTAATAACCAGAATATAGAAGGAGTTCAAACAACTCTCTAGGAAAAAATCTAATCATCCAATTTTTAAATGGGAAAAAGATCTGAATAAACATTTCTCAAAAGAAGACATATATAGGGCAAACAGATACAAGAAAAGGTGCTCAATGTAACTGATCATCAGAGAAATGCAAATCAAAACTACAATGAGAAATCGTCTCACCCCAGTTAAAATGACTTTTATCCAAAAGTCTGGCAAGAACAAATGCTGGAGAAGTTGTGGAGCAAAAGGAACCCTTGTACTCTATTACTGGGAATGTAAGTTAGTACAATCACTAAGAAGAAGAGTTTGGACATTTCTCAAAATGCTAAAACTAGAGCTACTATACAATCCAGCAGGCTCATTGCTAGGTATGTCACCAAAAGAAAGGAAATGCATATATCAAAGAGAATCTATACTCCCATGTGTACTGCAGCACTGAGTCACAATAGTGATGTGGAACAACCTAAATGTCAATCAATAGATGTATGGATAAAGAAAATGTGGCATACCATCAATGGATTAAAAAAACTGTGGCACATATACATCATGAAATATTATGCAGCCATAAGAAAGGATAAGTTCATGTCTTTTGCAGGGACATGGATGAAGCTGGAAACCATCATTCTCAGCAAACTAACACAAGAACAGAAAACCAAACACCACATGTTCTCACTCACAAGTGGGAGTCAAACAATGAGAACACATGGACACAGGAATGGGAATATCACACACCAGGGCCTGTCCGGTGTGTGGGGACAGGGATAACATTAGGAGAAATACCTAATGTAGATGACAGGATGATGGATGCAGCAAATGATCATGGCATGTATAAGTATGCAACAACCTGCACGTTCTGCACATGTACCTTAAAATGTAAAGTGTAATTAAAAAAAAAAGAAAAAGAAAATGTAGCATATATAGACAGTGGAGTACTATTCAGCCATAAAAAATAATGTGATCTAGTCATTTACAATGACATGGATAGAACTGGAGGTCATTATGTTAAGTACAAAAAGCCAGGCACAGAAACACAAACATCACATGTTCTCACTGATTTGTGGGATCTAAAAATTGAAACAATTGGATTCATGGAGATGAGAGTAGAAGGTGGTTACCAGAGGCTGGCAAGGGTAGTGAGCCTTGGTGGAGGTGAGAGGTGGGAGCGAGTAGGGATGGTTAATGTATACAAAAACTTATTATAAAGAATAAATAAGAATTAGTATTTGATAGCACAACAGGGTGAGGATAGCGAATAATAATTTACCTGTACGTTTAAAAATAACAAAAATATTGTAACTGGATTGTTGGCAACACAAAGGATAAACACTTGAGGTGATGGATACCCCATTTTTCCTCATGTGATTTCTACACATTTCATGCCTGTATCAAAGTATTTCATGTGCTCACAAAAAATAAAAAATAAATAAAAACTCTAAAGGAGCAAGCTCTACACTAAGTTCTGAAAAACAATTCTCACTTCCCAGAATCCCTCTGCCTCAATCATGGAAGAGCACTAATATGGAAAGCTGAAGACTCTGAATGCAGCTGCTGCTCCTGAGTGTAAAACCACTTGACTTGTGTCATGATCTAGGGCAGAAAATATGAGAATGCTTTGCCACTCTATCTCAACATGACTCAGCTCATCATGTTTTTGAAGACTGTATCTGATTGTTCATTCATTTGTTCCACCTTACAATACCTACCATGTACTTTATTACGACTCAAGGTGTTGGAGATACAGCAGTGAACAAAATAAACAAATTCCTTCTTTGTAGAGGCAGGCTATAAACAAATTTTACAATATAAAAGTCTTTATGTAGTAGGCCATGTGGTAACAAATGATTTTAAGAAAATTAGGGGCCAGGCGTGGTGGCTCAAGCCTGTAATCCCAGCACTTTGGGAGGCCGAGGCGGGTGGATCACGAGGTCAAGAGATGGAGATCATCCTGGTCAACATGGTGAAACCCCGTCTCTACTAAAAATACAAAAAATTGGCTGGGCATGGTGGCGCGTGCCTGTAATCCCAGCTACTCAGGAGGCTGAGGCAGGAGAATTGCCTGAACCCAGGAGGCGGAGGTTGCGGTGAGCCGAGATTGCGCCATTGCACTCCAGCCTGGGTAACAAGAGCGAAACTCCATCTCAAAACAAAACAAAACAATTAGGATAAGGGGGAAAAGTAGTATTAGAAAAGGTAGAATTATTATTCTATATACCTCTATCAAAGAAAACCTCAATGACGTATGGTAATTACGGTAACATTTGAGAAGAAACCTGAAAGAAGCAAGGAAGCAAGCCATAAAGATATCTGGAAGAATAATATTCTAGGAGGGAAAAAGAATGCCTTTAAAGCCTCCAAGGCAGGTATGTGCCTGGTATGTTCAAGAAACAGCAAGTAAGTCCAGTGGAGGAGGGAGAACATCAGCAAAAGAGTGAGTGGAAGATCATGAGGATAGAGTGGCCCTGAAAAGTCGGGATTGGGTGGTGCTTTCTAAATCATCCTAAGAACTTCAGCGGCCTTTCTGCATGAAATACAGAAACGTTGAGAGGCTCCAAGTGAAATAGTGACATGACTTGACTGACATTTTTAATAATTTTATTCTAACTGCTCTTTGGAGAATCAACTAGTTGGGTCAGCAAAGAAACAGAGAAAGCAGTAAAGAGGCTACAGTAACCCAGTCAAGAAGTCATGATTCATTGCACCAGGATAGTGACAGTGCAAGTAGTAAGCTTCAGTTTCTGAATGCCGTTTGAAGGGGGAGTCTACGGGATTTGTTGTCAAATGGAAGAGAAAATCGTAAGTCAAGAATGACATCAACACTTTTAGCCCGACAAACTAAAAAGATAAAATTGTCACTAACTGAGATGATGAAGATGGAAAGTAGAACGTGTTTAGAGTAAGGGAAATATTGAGAGTTCCATTTATAACAGGTTAAATTTAAGAAACATAACAGACATCCAGTAGAAACGTTAAGTTGGTGGTTGGATGTATATTTGGAGTTTATGGGAGATGACAAGTCTGGAGATATCAATTTGGGATTTATCAACATTCGCAAAATATTTAAAGCCATGAACTAGATAATATTACCTAGGAGTGAGTGAAAACAGAGAGGGGAAGAGACCCAGGAACTGAGTCCCTAGGTACTCCACGGTTTAACAGTACGGGAATGGAGGAGAACCTAGCAAGTGAAACTAAGAAAAACACCCAGAGTAATATTCCAAATGCTAAGTAAAGAACAAGTTTCAAGAGAGAGTGATATACTATTGACAAGTTAAATAAAAACAAGAAATTATCGGTGATTTTGACAATTGAATGGAAGGAAGGTTGATTAGAGTAGATAAAAGAGAAAATGAAGTAAAAGAAATGGTAGACAACACAGTCAACTCTTTCAAAGGGCTGTAGCTGAAGGAGGTGTGGGTTAAATGACTTTTAAAATAAACAATATACAATATTTATATTCTGATTTAATGATTAGTATAGAATGAAAATTTGGTGATGCCAGAGAGAAAGAGAAACAAAAGTAAGAGCATATATTTGAGAAGTCAAAAGTTCACAGAAAACAAGTTAAATTCATCTAGTCTAGCAGGAGACAAGTATACGGTGATAGTTTTTTGCAAAACGTTTCTTGATTGCTTATTTTTTTCTCAGTGAATTAAGAGTGAGGATGTGGGGGGATAGAAGAATGTCATTTTTGAGGTTCGAGAAAAGAAAGCATGTTATATCCCATCTAGTTTAGAGTAAATAAAATGGTGAAATGCAGAATTTCGAGGCAGCACAGAGTGCAGTGGAGGTCATGAATTCAAGTAAGAGTAGTCAGCATGGTTGTTTGATTTTCTACAATCATTTTTACTACTCACGTGCTGGCAAAGTTTACAGAGCACTGGATGTAACTGGCATTAGTACTTTTCCAAGTGAGTATGAAAGGGGAAAAGAGAAGCGAGACAGTGGAAGTCATAAGCAGCAGTGTTCTTAGAAAGATGAACTGTGCAATAATCGCAGAAAATCGACAGAATCATTGGATTTTGTCTTAGTCATAGAAGATTCCTGCAGCGGGATAATAGAAGCAGTGTGCTAAAAAGATAAGAAATTCAAAGGTCTCTGGAACTGTGAACTCAAACATGTTGAAAAGAGTATCTACATAGATATTGAAATAATTTGAGTTACAAAATATGTTGTGTTAGAAGGAATGACAAGAAAGCCAGGAAATGAAACCATCCATGTCAGGAGTGACTCCGGGGTCTGAGAGTGGCTGCAATAAGAAGAGATGATGGCTAATATATTTTGAATGAGGTTGTTATAAAACAGGAATCAAAATGCTTCATATGAGTCTGCAAAAACTAATTTTAAGCTTTCTAGCCTTTGTACACCAGAATGGGTTTGGAATGCATGTTAGTAGGTGAGTCCAAGTGTCCACCACAAATCCCATTAAATTATATGCAGAATTCTGTGTATATGTATATTTAGGGTTTTCTAGAGGATGTAGGTTTATAGCTTTATTTATATTTTTCATTATTCCATGATTTGGGAAGTTTTCATAAACATTTATAAATGTTAAATTTAATAAAACATTTATCGGGTGCATATTTGCCACTGTTTTTGAAATAGAGTCCCAAAGTTGTATAAAACAGAATCTTTATCAAAAGACTTCTTAGGTCCTGGTTCTCATGGAGTAGGCACGAGGATAATTGGGAACGGAAAAGTCATGTTACAAGGTTAATTTAGGTAAGTGCTAGTCAGAGCAAAAGGTGCATATTATAGAATTATAATTGAAGAAGTTGTTCATTATAGCTAGATGTTTCAAGAAGCCTTTATGGAAACAGTAACCTTGAATTGGGACTTAAAGGCTTCCATAAATAAAGAGAAGTACAAGTCAAGCTCAACAAATGGTATTTAAAAAGTCATAGAAGCCCAGGATTTCCTTCTATCCTCCACAATGACAATAAACATAAATGACTGAATTTTAGAGTTCCTTGAAAGGATGCAGTAGAAGATGAGTTTCTCATTTTGCCATTTCAGGAATTATTTGGAATACTACATACGGGCATAGAGACTTCTGTAGACAGCAGGAAACCACCGAATATTACTTGAGACCACAAGTGACATGTGATATGATCCAACCCGTGATTTAAGGGAAAAAATTCCAACAGCAACGCATAAGATGAATTAGTGGCTGGGCACAGTGGCTCATGCCTATAATCCCAGCACTGTGGGAAACCAAGGCAGGCAGATCACCTGAGGTCAGAAGTTCAAGATCAGCCTGGCCAACATGGTGAAACACCATCTCTACTAATACACAAAAAATAGCCAGGTGTGGTGGCACACGTCTGTAATCCCAGCTACTCGGGAGGCTAAGGCACAAGAATTGCTTGAACCCAGGAGGCAGAGGTTGCAGTGAACCAAGATTGCACCATGGCACTCCAGCCTGGCCAAGAATGAAACTCCATCTCAAAGAAAACCCAAAAAACAAAAACACAGATGAATTAGAAAATCAGGAGATTAGAAGCAGGCAGATTGTCATATGACTCATGCAATAATATGGATTTTAAATTGTGAGGTTTAAATTAATATGACAGTAGTGAGCTGTTGACAAAAGGACACACACATTTGAAAAAAACATAGGATAAAATCTATAGTACCTGGCTGCCGATAAACTAGCTTGGGTGGAGGGAGGGTAAAAGATTGAAGAAACGAGAAGAAAAAAATGACTGTCATTTCTAGTTTTTTGAGACTTGGTCACTGATAATGCCATTACTAGAGAAGATACTCAATATGAAAGAGAATCTCAGTCGATGGTGAGTTAACGTGTTCCATCTTAGTACATTTTAATATTTAAAAATGTTTAATCTTAATATATTTCTCTATGTTAGCAGGAAAATTAGGTTTGGAGTTCAAGAGTCAGGAATAGAAATACATATTTCATGGTTATGCACAAATTTTAGGATTGTCTTTTCCCATTTCTGTGAAGAATATTATTGGTATTTGAATAGGAATTGCATTGAACCTGTAGATAGCTTTGGATAGTATGACATTTTAACAATATTCGTTCTTCCAATCCATGAATGCAAGATATCTTTCCACTTATTTGTATCCTCTTTTTTTCATCAATAATTTTTGGTTTGCAGTGAGATCTTTTACTCTTCCATTTAAATTTATTCCTTGATATCTTATTTGTTTTTGTTAGCTGTTGTAAATGGAATCATTTTCTTAATTTTTTTCAGATAGTTTACTATTAGTGTACAGAAATGCTATTGAATTTTGTATGTTGATTTTGTATCCTGCAACTATATTGAATTTCTTCATTAGTTCTAACAGTATTTGGTGGAGTCTTTAGAGTTTTCCATATATAAAATCATGTTGTCTGCAAACTGGAACAATTTGAATTTGCATGGAACAACAAAAGATCTCAAATAGGCAGCAATATTGAAGAAAAAAATAGCTGGAGTCCTCACACTACTTGACTTCAAAATATGCTACAAAGCTACAGTAACTAAAACAGCATGGTGCTTGCATAAAAACAGACACATAAACCAGTGGAATGGAATAGAGATTCCCAAAATTCATGCATCTATAGCCAATTGATTTTCAACAAAGATGCTAAAAATTCACATTGAGGAAAGGAAAGTCTCTTTAATAAACAGAGCTGGAAAACTGCATGTCAACATGAAGAGGAATGAAACTGGACCCCATCTCTTACCATATACAAAAATGAACTCAAAATGAATTTAAGACTCAAGTGTAAGACCCAAAACTGTGAAACTTCTAAAAGAAAACAGGGAAAATGCTTCATAACATTGGTCTAGGCAAGGATTTTTTGAGTGAGTCCTCAAAAGCAAAGACAAAAAAGCAAAAATTTACAAATAGGATTATAGCGAACTAAAAACCTCAGCACAGCAAAGGAAGCAATCAACAGAGTAAAGAGGCAACCTGCAGAATGGGAGAAAATATTTACAAACTATACATGTGACAAAGGGTTAACATCCAGTATAAGAAACTCAAACACCTCAATAGCAAATAATAATAATTGTATTCATAGATGAGCAAGAGATCATAATAGACTTCTCACAAAAGAAATACAAATTACCAGTAGATATATTTTTAAATGCTCAACATCACTAATCATCAGGAAAATTAAAATCAAAACCACAATGAGATTTCATCTCATGCCAGTTAGAATGGTTATTATCAAAAAGATAAAAGATAACAAATATTGCCAAGGATGTGAAGAGAAGAGAATTCTTACATGCTGTTGGTGGAATTATAAATTAATACAATCATTATGGAAGACAGTATGGGGGTACCTCAAAAAATTAAAGCTAGAAATACCATATGATCCAGCAATCTCACTACTTGATATTTATTTAAAAGAAATAAAATAAGTATGCCACAAGGATATCTGCACTTTCATA
Source organism: Saguinus oedipus (assembly GCA_031835075.1). Lineage (NCBI taxonomy): Eukaryota > Metazoa > Chordata > Mammalia > Primates > Cebidae > Saguinus > Saguinus oedipus. The sequence goes on along the minus strand of CM063184.1, from coordinate 89,855,960 downwards.
TTTACTGTAGCACAATTCACAATAGCCAAGATAGGGAAGCATCCTAAATTTTCAAAGTGGATGAATGGATCCAGAAAATACGGTATATTTACACAATGGAATACTCTTCAGCCATAAAAAAAACAATGAAACCCTGCCATTTGACAAACTCAAGGACATTATGTTAAATGAAATCAGCCAGACACAGACAGACAAATACTATATGTTCTTACTCATATGTAGAATCTAAAAAGTTGATCTCATGGAAGTAGTGAATTGAACAGAAGACACAAGAGACTAAGAGAGGACGAAAGGAGTCCGGGGGACAGGTTGGTGGATGGCACAAAACTAGTTAGAAAAGAAGAATTAATTCTGGTGTCCTGCTGCATTGTAGGGTGACTGTAGTCAGCGATGAAGTATTGTGTATCTCAAAGGAGCTGGAAGAGATGATTTTGAAAGTCCTCTCCACAAAGACACGATAAATGCTTAAGATGATGGACATGCTAATTACTCTGATTTCATCATTAAACGATGAATACATGTGTTAGAACATCACATTTTACCCCATAAATATGTCTAATTATTACATGTCAGTTAAAAATAATTTTTCAAAGTGGAAAAAAAAGAAATACAGATTTTGAAGTCTTTAGTTTTGAAGTGACAGTAAAGCTATTTAGTTCATTGGATAATTTAGCTCCGGAAGAAAATGTAAAACACAGAGAATTAACAGAGTACCTTGGAGGTTAATAACAATAATAGTATTAATAAAAATAGTTTCCACCCAGGCTGAAGTTCAGCCAGCACTACACAGACAGACCCTTTCCTTTGTTTACAGGCCAGTGGCTGTTTTCACTGGTTGGTCCATCCACCCCGATTTCCAGGGCCTGTTATACATAGTTGGTTAGATATTTATCTTCAGCAACCATGGACTGACAATCATCATATTTGAGAAAGATCCAGTGGAAAAGCCTGAGGATGAACAGTCAGTTAAATGATAGAAGGCGAGCACTTTAAGAAGGCAGCACACATATGTCCTGATTAGGGGATTACTGGTAACAATAAAAGCAGTATCAGTAGACAGGTGAAGGCATCCACATCAGATTGCCTCACCATGTGCATGAGTGTTTGTCGTGGAATGGAGGCAGCAAATTAGAATAATATTTTCACAAGTCAATTGAGGAAAACAAAAAAAGACATGGTCAGAATTTTCTTGGTTATAAGTTTTTTTTAAAGACTATATTCAAGTGATCTTTTATAGTAACAGCAAGAAGAAATGGAGCTAAAAGGGTGTGGAAGAGTGACTGGACATACCCAGCTTTTCACACACTTCTGGCAAGGCTTGATGTGGGGTCTTTTCATGATGTAATCAGGTTCCAGTTTCTCTCTTTTCCTATTGTTCCTAGTGCTATATCCCAAGTGGATTTCATGCAGAAGGAAAGGAACCACTTTCTCAGAATTCCCAGCAACTTTTTAAATCTCAGGTCCTTGAGGTTGAGTCAAGCATACCTTTCAGTTCATGACACATCAGCACTGGCCCTTTCAAGGCCCCTTACTTTAAGTATTCACATATGTATTTATCTATGTGTTTTCTATCATATATACCAATACCATTTGTATACCTTTTTATTGTATTTTCACAAAATACGTACTATTTGTGTAATTGGGTTTTAATTTACATAAACAATTCCTTATGTATCCCGTTTTGCTAAGCACTATATTTTTATGTTCCAATTATGTTACTATTGAACATCTAATCCATTGATTCTATTGTATAACCCCCCACAGTATGCATCCATCATATTTTTCCTATTTCTTTCATTGACAATCAGGCTGCCTCCAATTCCACTTTCCACAAACAACTTATTTTTTATAAATATCACAGGCACTACACTCTGTAGGAACTGTTTAATGTACATGAGACACATCGAAGAAGAAAACAGACATTACTACAGTAAACACCATGACACTCAGCCCCTTGTGGATCTGTGAGAAAATCTCTTTAGTATATATACTTAGGAGCATGATCTAGCAAAATTTTTAATGTTCCTAGTTTAATTTGGTCATATGCCTTGTGCATGTCCAATTACTGTGTTCAGGAAGCATGATGGGTTAATTATCTTGGCTAAAAATGCTTACTGTAGAGGCAGTGGGTAGGGATGTTGTGGATTGTAGCTCACTTAAAGCAAATGAGCATGGAAGCATCCCACAGAAGGAAGCAGAGGGAAGTAGATGGTGAAGAAGGCTGAGTAGCAAACATGATTGATGCCTTCTTTGGAGAGGAAGGCAATTTGGTAGGGAAGCCCCCACCATCTTTATATCCAAAAGGTTTGAATACCTTCTAATGAGAAAAATTATTGCAATATATACAAAACAAAACAAGAGTTTCTGATTCTGTACTCCTGGAGAACACCAAGGTTTTACATTTTTATCAAACTCTCAGATAATACTGATGCTGCTGGTGTGGGAACATTGCAGGGACCACTTTTCTAGTCAAAAGTTCAGAAGATACCAAACATTATAATCTACCAGTGCTGTGAGGATCAAAGGAAATAATATATATTAAAGTGCCTGATAATCCTAAACACACAACTTTAGAAATGTTGGTTATTATTCCCTTTGTCATGTGACTCCTTAGATAAATGATTAATCTTCAATGAGATTTCAAGAAAAAAACGTAATGAAAGCATGAATGGTAAGCCTAATTAGTCAAAGTTTAAATTACAGTCTTTCATGAATTTCCCAGTAAGGTTTTTGGTGGACTTGTGTTTCTTTTTGCTAGAATCCCCAGAAAGACTGTGTAATCATATATTTAATTTACTCACAGGGAGAGGTCAGAAAGCTCACTCTTTGAAATATAACCTAATAAAATCAATATAAAATGGATAGGTTCAGCCATCTATAATATGTGAAAGGGATATTAATGAGACTAAGAAGCCTTTTGCAAAATGATCAAGTCATCTCTTGAGTGTAATAAAAACAGAGTGCCTCAATCAAATTATGGCGGCCAGAATATATTCTCAAAGCTACAATTTAACCATGGGAGAAAGAATCTGTGCTGTTATCTGCTTAATATAATGAGGAGTTCAAGTAGGGAAGTGGTCTGCATGTAGAACACAAAAACAAACAATGGGGCAATAATAATTTATTGATGTCTATCTAGCACTGTCCAGATAAGTGTCTTATCTGGTGGACATAAAACATTACAGAGGAACAGTTTAATAAACAACGAAGAGAATTCATTCAGGTTAACCTTAGTTTATAGCAAATAGCTGGTAAGACAATAAATAAGTGATTCTTGTAAATTCCACTGTATTCTGGTGTAGTGTGACAGATCCCCAACCAGGCTGCCTAAGGGTATCTGTTTACTGCGTAAACCCCGAAGACTGAGTGGTGAGGCAGGGCCATGGTGCCCCGCTGAGGAGCAGGTGTCCCCGAGAACCCACACATCCCAGAGAGTATCTGAGAACCCAACAAGGAGAATAACCTTATCGCTCAAACACGGCAGGCAACGAGCCAGAAAATTAGCTTACAAGCAGTTTGGACACAGGAGGTAGTGCTGAACTCCAGAGCTGTCCTGCTGCCCAGGAGTGGCCTGTATGCAAGTCCTATCAACTCATCTACTCAACAACATGGATTTCCCGGAGTTGTTTTTTGGTTTCTCGGTTCCTTCACAGTTTCAGGGGCTGTTACAGTCTCAGCATTTTTTCACAGCATCTGGTTGTTTCTTAGCCTTTCTGATTGCCCCGAGATAGAAAAGGTGCTACCCTGAATCCTAAGTACTGAGGCTCTCTAACTCACATTACAAAAACCCAAATATGACTTCCTCCTTCCCTTTTCTTCCATTCAACTAGAAGCTATAACTCTGTTACATTGACTCAGAAAATTTATGTAGTAAATTCTAACCTTTTAAAAAATACTTTAAAGATTGTGAAGTAAAAAAAAAAAAAAAAAAAAGCAGGGGTAGGATTCTTTAAAATAAAAAATACATCTCAGAGAAACACGACACAGACGGAGGCTTAGCCTACTTCATTGCTCCTAAAAACGAATTATCCCGGGTTAGGGTTTCTGAAGTACACATCCTCTCACATACTGACAATCGGGTTAATGAAAGTGAATTTCCAAGAACTTACTCAATTTGGAGTTGCTAACACGTTTGTGTTTCTGGGACTGTAAAACTGAGTGTCTACACCTCCTGCCCTGATGAGGTTACACCAGGTTTGCTACCACCATGGACACCGTTGACTTAACAACTCCCTGAATTTTTCCTTTAACGTTTATTAGCGCAACAGGTTAGTGTATTTTTTTAATGTTTCCTATATTTGAGCTATATTTCCTACACCGTCCAATTTGGTGAGCAAAATATATGTGGGCTTTCAAAAGCATAAATGTTATAAATATGATTGTGAATCTCTGGTTACAAATAAAGTTCTTCCACCACAAGTGAATATTTTAATGATATTCATTCAAAACATCTGTCATAATGCATTTTATATAATGTACTAATATGCAAAAAAGAATAAACCATATCCAATTTCTTAAACATTAATTACGAGGCTTTACTAGGCATATCTTCATAATAAATGTCTCCATTTGGGGGCCATCTAGTTAAGCACCTAATTCTTGAGAAATATGTTAGTGTCAAACATAGCTCCATAATTAATTATAAGACTTCCACAGTGTCAGAGAAATTAGACGTATTTTGTTTGGCTCCAGAGAGCAGAGTCAGGGCCAGCAAATGAAATTATAGGGAGTATATTTTATTATTATTAGAAAGACATTTCTAAGAAAAAGAACAGTTAAAAAATTGAATGGACTTATGCGAAACTGAGAATCGTCAAGCAATGATTGTATGATTACTTCTTGGTGATATTGAGGGTGTCTGGACATCATGTAGGAAGTAAAGTCAGTGACCACCAAGGTCCTATACCATTCAGAATCTATGTTTACAAAAATGGGGTCCGAATAGTTCTAAAATTCAAAAATCTAAATGAGCCTATTAAAAATGTACTCTGAATATGAATTTATTCTCATATTAAGTTTTCTTCCTTGTATTATCCCACAAGGCTATGAGAAATCCCAAAGCATGGCAAATGCTTTGCTTATCTCTGTATTCACATCACAGTGCCTGGCATATTGTTGACATTCAATTATTGCTGTTAAATGAAGATTGGACAATATATGGAGATACTGACATACAGTTTTTCCTAGATATATTTCCCTTTCTCTCCTTGCCCTTCAAATAGAATGGGTCTTCATTACATTGACTCTGTGGAGGAGAAACACTCCAAGGATTGTTAAGGAAGTAAAGAGGAAACGGGGTATTTTGCAGAATTAAAAAAATGTCTTGGAGAAGTAAGAGGTAGATGGGGCTTAACCAATCCCATGGTCATAGAAACAAATTCTCCTAGGCTGTGGTTCTCTGGAATTCAGAAACAGGGCCTGTCCCCTAGTAGCATAACTAGCAGGCAGAATCAGGAAGAATGCAGTGACATCCCAGGACCAGGTAAACAGGCCCACGGGCAGATCCAACAGTTATTCTCTCTCTCTCCCTTGATTCTCAGAGCTCTCACCACCTTGGCCTTCTTTATGTTTCTCAGCAGGACTGTGATGCTTCTTATCTGAGGGATGTCACACAGGCTGTTCACTTGGACTGAGATCCTCATGTTTTTTTTCTCCTCTCTCCCCTGAAGTACCTTGATGTGAAAGAGTAGACAGACAGGAACACTGTCTCTTGCAGACCAGCACAACTGACATTGAGTAACCCACAGGGGGGACCAGGGACCAAGAGCCAGAGGCAACGCCTAAGGCCTCAGAAACCCTGGTCCAAACCTAAAGAGAAAGAGACCTAGGAGGAACTGAGGGTAACACTTGCCATTGGCCCATTAAATAACAACACCAGAAACTAAATGGTCACAGAAAATAAAGGGATTCCTCTTTTATGCCCAAGTTATATTCTGAGATTTACATCAACCACTATTGGATGAAAAGATCCTATTGAATTAGATAAGATGATATTGAAAATTGCAAGGCTTATATTCATTTAGCATCTAATGTTCCTACTGGACATCTGTGCTAATTTTTTATAACTCTCTGACTGAAGCTCCACAATGGCACAGTCTTTGCTTATGAATTCTGTTTTAATTAGCGATAGTACAAACAAATCCATACTGTGAGAAAGTTTCTAAGAATTTGGTTAATGCTGTATAGGCTCCCTCCCTCTCCACCTTCCCATTGATAATAAAATATGAAGTTTACAAAAAAAAGATGAAAAGGCACCAGTCAGTTCAGGCAGTGGACTACTGCTTAATCTTTCTTAAAGAATGAATGCCAAGTTTCTGCCTTGAATATGTAGTGTAACAATGGTTCCTCTATCCTCCAATGAATACTTGTTTAAATGTTCTTTAAGCTGAAATTTTCTCAGTATTTGACCTAAATACTCCCTACTGTGTAGCACATGACCATTATATCCTATTCCTTTCCCCTTGCCGGGAAGAAATAATGACTCCCTGGCCTCTATTTAATATCCCTTTATGTCATTATATACCGTGGTTTTATCTTCCCTCTCTCATTGTGAGTAGGTCGACAGAGCTCACATCCCTTAACCTTGACTTCTCACTCTCCTTTTCTGCTGTGTAACTGTGAACTCTCCCACTGCCATTCATTTTCACCTCAAGTGTACATCTATCTCAGCAAGCTGAGGCTGCTGGGATCTTGCTGGAGATTAAAACTGAAGGAGAGCTATTAATCCCTAGGTGGCACTTCGGAATTTTAAAATCAATTTGAAATGATCAGCTTTATCAAGTGCTTTCATGAGGTTTCCAGAACTGTATGAATTAAAAGCATCTTCCTTCACAGCATGACAGAAAGTCCCTGTTGAACTTGAAGATTGCTGAGGACTGTGAAATACTTGACTGGTTTGATCATATGCCTCTTTTCACAAAGGTTTTTTTTTTTTTTCCTTACCTAAAAAATAAAGTCAAAAGTCTACAGGTTGGGACAGAAGGTCCTGTATCTTAGTCTGTTCCTGTTGCTATAACAAAATACCTTAAAATGGGTAATTTACAAACAACGAATTTATTTCTCTCAGTTCTGGGAGCTGGGAAGTCCAAGATCAAGGCACCAGCAGATTCACTGTCTGGTGAGGGCCAATTCCTCATAGATGGCTCCTTCTATGTGTCCTCACATGGTAGAAGGGCAGAGTGGGTCCCATAAGCCTCTTTCATAGGATTAAGGGCATTAGGATTGAGCCCTCATGACCTAGTCACCTCCCAAAGTCTCAACCTTTTAATATTATTGCATTGATATTATTAATATATGAATTTTGAGGGGACAGATGAATTCAGGTCTTAGCACCCTGGTTCTAAAATTTTTCTTCAGTTTTACAATATATTGCTTCTTATACAGAAGGCTTTATTCCATTTCACTGCACTAATCAGTATAGGTTCATTCCAGGTTATATTTATACATTCATATTTAGGAAATAATTTGCTCAACACATTAGTTCTATTTTATCTAGTGTCATATACTCAGCCCATGTGCTGAGGTGTTAAATTTATTATTCCTTTAGTAAAATCACACATCTTGAGGATAAGATGTACCATCATTGCTTAGTTATTTTTAAATGATCTTTCTAAAGGTAGTTTTGGTGATTTTTAAATTGGTACAAACAAGGGAAAAATATCTTATTCCAATATGCATATTTTTAGCTCAAATGAATAGTTCTATTTCATGTATTTCTTACTCTTCTGATTAAAGCTATTATAGTCAGTATATGACAGGTGAATATCCTGAGGGTACTCTGTAGACAAGGGAAATCAAAGATGGAAGTGAGGGTCACTATGGAGAGAGAAGAAAGGAGCATAGTTTCCTCATTCTACCAGTCCCTTTATATTTCTATTCTTGTGAGGGTCTTTTTTAAGGATCACTCAAGACCTATGAGTGAGGTTGACTCTACATCAAAATGCCATTAGTAATATTAAATAGCAAGGCCTACTTAATATCAGCTCCCCGGGGCAAAGAAAATGCCTCAAAGGGAACATATTTCAATGAGCCAACAAACTTCACACTAATTCAGGACAATTGTGCTCATTCAGGAGTTAATCCAAATGTACAGGGGCCAGAAAATTCAGCCTTATGTAAAATAACAACATGGGCCATCTGGGACAAGCATTTGATTTGGATTTTTGTACAAGGTAAGAAATGAGAGGAAACATTTTTGCACTTTGGAGATTTCATTATTCTGTTGGATAAAGGTCAAAAACCTCAGTGGAAAATCACTGACAATACCTAGAAAGTTTCTAGCCAATTTACATTATCACAAAATGGGATCAATATATTTCAGTCCTGGTCATAGTTGTCACAGAGTTTCTTTAAATGTTTAAATTTTTATTTTAAATGACTTTGATTTACAAACTGCCTCAGTAGATTTAAAAGTTGTTATTTAAGAAATCATTAAAGGTATGTTTCACATTTTAAACAAATTTTCTTTAACGATTGCTATGACATCACATTTAGAGGTGAATGAACAATAATTGAGGTATAAAAATTATAAAAAAGCATTTTTAGATAATCAGTCAATTGAAATATATCAATCTTAATGATTCTGTGGTTCTTAAAGCAATTAATTGTCTTTTTAAAAATAAATTGTATTGTGTGTATGTGAGGTTTACAATGTGATGTCAGAGGATACATTAAGTAGTAAAATAGTTACTATAGTGAAAGAATAACATAGCTACACTTTCACATAGTTACTGTTTTTGGTAACAAAACTAGATGAACTCTACTTATTTAACAAAAATCCTCAATAAAGTATAATTTTATTAAGTGTGGCCCTCATGCTATACATTAGATGTCTACCTTTTTCATCTTATATATCTGCTACTCTGTATCCTTTCGCCTACATTAAAAGCAATTAATTTTCATGTTGTGCCAAAGAATGTCAAACACATCTAGAGAAGCATCGAAGAACTGGAAATTATATTAACCAATTTTGTTTGCAAGCAGTGAATTCTAGATCTTCTTAGCCATTTTAAATTGTTGCTAAATTAACACATTGTCAGAGGCTAGAACTAAAGATACTATTAGGCTGCCCTTCAAAGTTTTGGAACTCTACAATCATCTTGGCAAATTTAGGGAAGACATTAATTACAATACATATTACAAATATATCACAAAGGAAGAAATAATTCTTCTCAAACATATCTTTTCAATATTGGTTTTCTGCAGATTTCAAATATTCTTGCAAAAAGAATCATATCCTGAAGCTGCAAGTAACTTTTAAAATATTACATATACATAATATATACAATATAGGTTATATATATCATATATATGTCACACATACACCATTGCCATAAGTAAAATGTAAGCAATAAATTTAAAGTTAAAACATCACAACCAAAGTGTATTACTATTTTTTTTTAAATGTAAAGGGATTTTATATCCATATATATATGGATATAAAAAGAATGAGTACTTCTTTTAGGAAAAGTGTATTTTCATTCAGGTAGAATGAGATGTACAAGTGCACTTGAAATGTCTGTCTATCTTTAATATTTCTTTGAGCCTCCTAAAATAGAAAAATTATTAAGGACATAAATCTCTAGATTGCTAGTAGTTCCTTTTTTTTTATTCCTTGACAATTCTCATCCTGTAGAATATTCCCCCATATAGAGATCTGATATGGGGGAATCATTGGCTGTGTCCCCACCCAAATCTCATCTTAAATCGTAGTTCCCATAATCCCTATGTGTTTTGGGAGGCACTCAGTGGGAGATAATTGAAATCATAGGGGCAGTTTCCCCCATGCTATTCTTGTGATAGTAAGTTCTTACAAGATCTGATGGTTTTATAAGGGGCTTCCCTCTTTTTTTGGCTCTCATTATTCTCTCTTCTGCCACCTTGTAAAGAAGGACATGTTTGCTTCCCCTTCTGCCATGTGTAAGTTTCCTGAGGACTCCTCAGCCCTGTGGAACTGTGAGTCAATTAAACCTGTTTCCTTTATAAATTACCCAGTGTCAGGTATGCCCTTACAGCAGTGTGAGAATGAACTACTTCAATAAAGTGGTACCCAGAGTGGGCTGTTGCTGTAAAGATATCCAAAACTATGGAAGAAACTTTGGAACTTGTTAACAGGCAGAGGTTGGAAGAGTTTGGAGGACTCAGAAGACAGAAAAATGTGGGAAAGTTTAGAACTTCCTAGAGACTTGTTGAATGGTTTTGACCAAAATGCTAATAGTGATATGGACAATAAAGTCCAGGCTGAGGTGGTCTCAGGTAGAGATGAGGAATTTGTTGGCAACTGAAATAGAGGTGATTCTTGTTATGCTTTAAGCAAAGACACTGGTGGCATTTTGTCCCTTCCCTAAGCTTCCAAAGATCTGTGAAACTTTGAACTTAAGAGAGATAATTTAGGGCATCTGACAGGGAAAAAAAAGTCTAAGCAGCACAGCATTCAAGAGGAAGCAGAACATAAAAGTTGAGTTGAAGCCCCCACACAGACTCCCCACTGCGGCACTGCCTAGTGGAGCTGTGAGAAGAGGGCCACCATCCTTTAGTTCCCAGAATGGTAGGTCTACCAACAGCCTGCACTGTGCACTTGGAAAAGCTGCAGACACTCAACATCTGCCCGTGAAAGCAGCTGGGGGAAGGGCTGTACCTTCAAAAACACAGAGGCAGAGGTATCCAAGGCCCATGAGGGCCCACCTATTGCATCAGCATGACCTGGATATAAGACATGGAGTCAAAGGAGATTATTGCAGAGCTTTAAGATTTAATTACTGCCTCATTGGATTTTGAACTTGTATGGGGTCTCTAGTCCCTTTGATTTGGCCAATTTCTCCCATTTAGAATGGGTGTATTTACCCATTGCCCGTACCTCCATTGTATCCAGGAATTATCTAACTTGCTTTTTATTTAACAGGCCCATAGGCAGAAGGGACTTGCCTTGTCCCAAACAAGACTTTGGACTTGGACTTTTGAGTTAAGGCTGGAATGAGTTAAGACTTTGGGAGACTGTTGGAAGGGCATGACTGTTTTGAAATGTGAGGACCTGAGATTTGGGAGGGACCAGGCGGAATGATATGGTTTGACTGTGTCCCCATTCAAATCTCATCTCAAATTGAGTTCTCATAATCCCCACATGTCATGGAAGGGCCTCAGTGGCAGATAATGAAATCATGGGGGCAGTTCCTCCATGTTATTCTTGTGATAGTAAGATCTAATCGTTTTAAAAGGGGCTTCCCCCTTCGCTCAGCTCTCGTTCTTCTCTCCCCTGCGGCATTGTGAAGAAGGACATGTTTGCTTCTCCTTCAACCATGAATATAAGTCTCCTGAGGCCTCCCCTCCCTACAGAACTGTGAATCAATTACAGCTCTTTCCTTTATAAATTACCCAGTCTCGGGTAGGTCCTTATAGGAGCATGAGAATGGACTATTACAAGATTTTTATGATGTGTAAGAATAATACAAAGAAGAAAGCTACACAAACTGAGGGATAGAATAGAAAGCTATTCACAGGTATTAAGTGGAGTAAATGAATAATGAATTAGCTATTTAATATTAACTTAGTGTCTCTTATTTAGAACTCAGTAGATGTTAAAGATGTCAAATAGATTATTCCAGCCATCAGGGAGTTTATCTATTCAATAATTATTTATTATTATGCTTATGAATTGGCCATTGTCTAGATCTCACACACCATATGTACCCTCTCAAGATGGAAGTCTAAAAGTCTATTCTCTGGAAGCTTAAGGCTCAGCAGAGAAACAAAAGAGTGAAAGTGGCTGGAGCAGAAGTGAGCATTATGGAACCACAACAGCAGAGTTCCTTCAGAATGTTAGTGCAGTGGAGTTAGGGAAGAGCAAATCTCAGTTGGTAGACAGTAAAAAATACCTCCCTGAAGCAGGTGACACCTGGGCTGAGTTTGAAAGATGGTGTCAGCCAGCCAGTGAAGGTAATGGGAGCACTCGGGCACAGAAGATAATACGTGCAAAGGAGTCAAAGTCAGAAAAAAAGGAGATAGGATTCAGAACTGGAAAATTGATACGTATGGCTGGGCTTGAACATGAGAGGTCGGGAATGGCAAAAGATGAGATTTATGCATCTGTATATTTATTCCTTCATTCAAAAAAATGTTTATTCAGAAGTGACCATAGGTCAGCACTCTTGATAATGCTGGGGATACAGTGGTTAATTAGACAATCTCTGACTTAATGAAATTTAAAATACATCAGGTCAAAGAAAGTTTTAATTACTCTGTGTATTGTGGTTAACAGTTTTTAAAGTGCCTTCATATCTATTACCTTATTTCATCCTTTTATCAACCTCAAGGTTAAAAAAGGCACAGTGAGTGCCTAAGATTATAAACTACCTAATACGTGACCAACTTGAACTGAGTTCTAACTTCTATTACCAAACATTTTCATAATGCATCTGTGCTGTGGCTATGTAGTTCTTTTTGTAGTTTGCCCCATAAAACTTTTCTTGCTTTTTTTTCCTTTATTTTTCTCAAACTAAAGTCTTCAATTACTCTAAAAGAAAGACATGTATTTTCAAAGACAAGTCATTAACAACTTTTCCAAAGAAATCAGTAACAATGAAGGACATAAAACACAACTTACGTCAAATGCTTTTCAGCTCTATGAACATGTAGAAATCCATGTGTCACTACAGATAATAGCCTGGGCTCAGATGTACCTGTTGTTTTGAGTTTCCACAGAAAAAGAAACACTTACCATTTAAAAAAATATTAATATACATGGGTATTTGGAAATCAAACAAGGAGAAGATTCTTAATATGTGTTTTCCCCTTGGTGTGGGGGCAGTTGTGTTCTTGTGTCTGAATGGCAACCATTGTAATTACCCATAAAATATAAATTCTCATCTGTCAGATAAAAGTTACACCCAAATTTAAGACATATGTATAATGTTTACATAATAAATTTTATTTTCTGCAGATATTTTTGCACTCAGTGTGTGTATTTGATAATCAATTTAACCAATTTCTAACATAGTTTTCTTCTTCAGAACATTTTTTGAATGATTAATAAAATTTTTAGTTAAATTCAGTGCAGCCTCTAACTCCTGGGCTCAAGTGATCCTCCTGCCTCAGTCCCTCAGGTAGCTGGGACTATATGTTTGTGCCACCACACCCAGCTAATTTTTAAATTATTTTTATTTTAATTTTTGCAGTTTCACTATTTTTCCCAGTCTAATTGGACCCTTAAGAGAGCCACAAAATGACATTATTTTCTAGCAATTTTTCACTTATTTACTAATCACACCCAACATTTGGTCAGAACTGATCTTAAACAGAGGACAGAGAAAGAGAATAGTTTATGGTGACATATAAATTTATATAGAGGGCAGTAATAAACTCCAAGAGACAGTATTTTGGGAAATAAAAATCACAGAAAGGTGGCATGAGGCTGAGGGACATTGAAATGGGGTTTCTAGGATCGTTTGCTCTGATCATGATTATCAGTGTAAGGTAGGAGAGACTCGTCTTCCAGCTCCACTTTGTCACTTAAAATCTATATAACGAACAAACAGAAGCAGCTCCCGGTCAAGAGAGAATAACAGGGACTAGATCTAGTCTCCTCCCTGAAATGATCATGGAAACATGTGAAATAAAGGTTCTTCACGAAACTTGACATCAGGCAACAAAAGACAGAAGTTGAACAAGGTAGGCCCTACTTTTGCCCTGCTATAGGCAGTAAGACAAGGAAAATAAAGTTGAATCAAAATAAAATTCGAGGGTGTGCCTGGCAACGTATAGTGACAGAGCACAGGTCAGTGATTGCCAGGGGGGTTGTGTGTTGAGGGAGAGGAGCGCAGGAAGGAGGGGTTAGACACAAGACGAACTTTGGAGGGTGATGCGGAAGTTCAATACTTTGTGCTGGTGGTTTACAGATGGACACACATGTTAAAACATATCAGATTACACATTTTAAATATGTGCACTTTGTTGTCTGTCACTTTCCTAAAGCTGTTTTTAAACTCTAGATGACTCTGGGCAAGTTACTAAACCTTGACTTTACGAATCTGTAAAGTGGTGATAACAGCTCTATCAACTTTAGAATTTTATTGCATAGATTAAATGGGGTTTTTGTGTAAGAGGCTTAACACATTACCTAGCACATTAGAAGGGCTCAGTGAATCTCCAGACTTCTTTGCAGAGGACCAAACGGTATCTATTCTCTTTCCTTCTACCCCCCACTGACAGTAGATAGCACAGTGTACATAACCATGAACTTTTATCATGCCTCATAAGACAAGTCATCACTATGGCACCTCTGTGAGTTTGTTGGCAGTAAATTAATCTGCCAGCATTCCTGGGCTGTCTAACGCATGGCTGCAGTAAATTAAGTCTTAGGCGCTGTTCCTGCCCTGTTGCCTGTCTGTGGGAGCTAAACTGCTATTATGCCAAGGTTTCTGTTGGACAAAGTGACAGGAGCAGGAAAACTGCAACTGGAATAACTCTGGCAGGAATTTTGATATTCTAAAGCTGCAGGGATAGAATTCACAATTCACAAAAGACCTGAGTTTCAAGGCTACGTTTACCTAGCCAGCGCATATTTTGGTAATATTAGAAGGCACACCTTTGTGACAGACTGTTGGGGGCTGAATTATGTCCCCCCCAAAATTTTTATGTTGAAGTCCTACCACTAGCACCTCAGAACGTTACCATATTTGGAAATAGGGTCTTTAAAGGAATAATTAAATTAAAACGAGACCATTAGTGTGAACAGTAATCCACTATGACTTGTATCCTTAGAAAAAGAGGAAAATTGAACACAGACAAGTACGGAGGACAGACACTGTGAAGACAGTCTGCAAGACACAGAAGACAGTCGTCTGCAAGCTGAGAGGAGAGGCCTCAGAGGAACACACACACACACATACACACACACACACACGCATGCACACACACACACACACAAAAACCCTGCCGTCACCTTTCCCTGAGACTTCTAGCCCCGCAAACCATGGAAAAAATCAACTTCTGTGGGTTAAGTCACCAGTCTGTTGCACCTTGTTCCAGAAGCCCTAAACAAACTAATACACAGACTGTTTCTATTATTCTTAAAAACCAACATTGTCTCTCTCCTATGAGTGCCGACCATCTCCTCTTAAGCCCAGTGAATTAATTATTTTGCTTTGGGGTCCTCATTATATCTAAATATATTCTCACATAGGCATAAACTGTCCTGAAAACTTCTCAACCTACTGTCCGTGTCTTTGTGTTTGCGATTTTTCCACTGCTAATGCTTTTCTGGCTTTGCCTGCCGCTAATTGTTATTCTTGGAAGTGTTATTCATTCTTTGGCCTGGTACCATGCTCACATTAGGAGCACAGAGTTTTCAGGAATCTTCTTCCTCTTTTCCTACAAGTAATCACTCTGGCTAACGCACTGAAATGTGCTTCTCACATGCATTAAACTTAAGAATGTCGGATTTGTGGAGAAATATACAAATCTTCCTTGAATAGCATCAAGTAGGTTGAAAAAAGTATATGAATTGTATTTTTTTGAAAATTGAATATTTTATCTGTTGTTTTCATTAAAATTCAAAGTTACATTTTGGTGTCAGTTTTGGTACCAAACTGAATAAAAGTAATAACTGCAAAGAATTGAGGTGGTGGAGTCCTTTTTGCTGAGTATTTTAAGTCTTCTCAAACAGCTATAATTTTGAGGAGGCTGTGAAAGAGGAAAGGAAAAGAGAAGCAGAAGGGTCTCAGAGGAGTTGGCAGAAACAGAGTCAAGTTAGAGGTTAAAACCAGTTGCTGGCCGGGCGCGGTGGCTCAAGCCTGTAATCCCAGCACTTTGGGAGGCCAAGGCGGGTGGATCACGAGGTCAAGAGATCGAGACCATTCTGCTCAACACGGTGAAACCCCATCTCTACTAAAAATACAAAAAATTAGCTGGGCACAGTGGCACATGCCTGTAATCCCAGCAACTCAGGAGGCTGAGGCAGGAGAATTGTCTGAACCCAGGAGGCAGAGGTTGCATTGAGCCGAGATCGCACCATTGCACTCCAGCCTGGGTAACAAGAGCGAAACTCTGTCTCAAAAAAAAAAAAAAAACAAAACAAAACTGTTGCTTTCTCCTTTGTAGTTGTGTTCTCTACCTACAGTATGTTTATATGTTTTGTCTGCTGCATATTGTTAGTATATTAGTATATTAGGAACAGGGACTAGTGCTTACATTATTGATTCTCAAGCCATGGTTCTTAAATCCTCTGCAACCGAATTACTTAGCATGTTGGGTGAAAAGACAAATCCTAGGCCCATTCCAGATTTCTTGAGTCAGAATCTTGAAGGTATGACCCAGGAATATGTATTTTTATCATTCTTTCAAAATCTTTTTTTTTTCTGTCTGGGGACAGCTTTTTAAAATTCTGTTACAGCAGGGAAAAGTGATTTATTATAACATTCCCCAACTGAAGATAAAAATGGCAAAGTAGGTGGAGAAAAAGGAAAGTGGTAACAGACAGAATATGTTAGTATGTGTTGGTATTCTACTGAACACCAATAAAGAAAGAAAGTGTGAAGCTGGAAATAATTTCTTATTACAAATAAGATAACTACTTCAGAAATATATTGTTAATGGTTCAATGTAGTCAGGAGATCACTGTTGTTGTTAATTAAGCTCAATATGTCTAATTACAATTAAAACTATAATATAAAACTAATTATAATTGAGTTTTATGATATTTAACAGTGATCTTTGATAATATTTCAGGCTGTGATACAGAGATGGATCTTTTCTCTCATAAGTCAAAAATGAAAATACATTAATTGTAGAAAATGCTTTCAACCAATAAAAATGTTAGTTTTCTGTTTTCCCACAAAGAGGAGACCTTTATCAGTTGGGATTTTACAAATTACAAGGACATTCTCAGGAAAAACAACAAGTTAGCAGCTAATTATCATCTCCTCTGAAAAGTAATAGGTTAGGGCTCTCACTGATAAATCACCACATACTAAACAGGCATGTGTGAACAGCTACTCTGATTTTCTGACTCCAGTATTGACTCTGCAAAAGTCACTATTAGTATTACTGCTTACCAGTTCTTGTAACAATTATGACATATCCACTATATGTAATAAAAACTTTCTTTACTCGTTATCTAACTACTGCTTTAGGAATCTAAGCCTCAACCCATCATGTGTTTTCTGATTCAAGTTACTATCCTGGCAAGTCTTTAGGATCATACCTCATTTGCCAGTTGCTTTATCCGTAAAAGAGGGGTGGAGGCATTTCTACCTGCTGAAAGACTACTCTGATGTCAATTAACTGCCTGAATTTCTAAATGCCGCCTCTTTCTGAAATCTCTATGGCTATGTCCCACCAAGATTGTCAATAAAAGCTTATTCCTCTGTATTGGACCCTTTGATGCTTTCTGCCAGTATCAACTACCAACTTTCCACAGATTTCTGTACTAGTCAGCATTCTTCATAGAAACAACCAATAGGATATGTACATGTATATATAGAAATACAGATTTATTACAAGGAATTGGCTCCCATGATTTTGGAGGCTGGCAATTCCAAAATTTGCAGTGTGGGCCAGCAGGCTGCAGGCACAAGAGAGCCAAAGGCACAGTTCCAGGCAGTGGACGGAAGAAGTTCCTCCTGCTTTGGAGAAGCCAGTCTTTTTGTTCTACTTAGGCCTTCAGTTGATTGAATGAGGCCCACCCACATTATGGAGGGCAATCTTCTGTTCAATGTTAATCTTAATGCAAAAACACCCTCAATGTTGACACATAAAGTTAACCATCCCAATCTCCCATGCCCTGTGCCCCAGCCACTTTATTCTGCCCACTGAATTGGATTTTATCCCCCAGTCATCTAATGGGTTAATTCCCACTCCTAATATCTATCTCATATTCAAAGAAGTTTGAAGAGCTCCTGACTACTCTCAGTCTAACCTTTCTGCTCTAGGAACCCAATTATGCCAAATTATGTGACACCTGAGGGATAGTAAATGATTAGTTGTCTGCATGAATGCATAAATGACACAACTGGCATTACAAAAGATGAAGTTCCATGTATATGTGTGACTGTGTGTGTGTGGGGGTAAACCTTTAAATTTCTTTAAAACATACAACTCTCTGGATCTGATTTAGCGAAAGAATAAAGCCCAATATCTCTAGAAGCACAGAGAACGGAGAAATTTGGTCTGGCTTTGGGATATGGAGTAAATGATAAAAGGACTGGGTAAACTGCTGGTTTGCAACCAAGGAAGATTTTTTTTCTCTGAGTTGACATTTAGTAATGTCTGTGTACATTTTTGAGAGTCGCAACGGGGGTTACTACTTAAGAATGCATAACTAGCTGCCCACAGTGACAGATTATCTCAATTAGCCAGGCGTGGTGGTGCCCACTTATAGTCCCAGTTAACTCAGGAGGCTGAGGCAGGAAGATCACTTGAGCTCAGAAGTTCAAGGCTGCAGTGAGCTACAATCATGTCACTGTATTCCAGCATGGATGACAGAATAAGATCCTGTCTCTAAAAATAAATAAGCAAACAAAGAAAAATCAAATCATTTCCAGCTCCAAATGTCAATATGCAAAGATTTTAAAAAACAACACCTGGAGGGGAAATGATAATATTTGAGCTAGGCCTTTAAGAATATCCAGTCAAAAGTGTCAACGAAAAGAGTCAAAGTTTGTAAAATATTTGAAAAGATTTATTCTGAGCCAAACAGCCCTCAGGAGGAGGTCCTGAGAATATGTGCCCAAGGTGATCAGGGCACAACTTGGTTTTGTACGTTTTAGGGAGGCATGAGACGTCAATCAAATACATTTAAGAAATACATTGGTTTGGTCCAGAATGGTAGGTGGGGCTTACAGGCCATAGGTAAATGTCAACATTTCTGGTTGACAATTGGTTGAGTTTATCTAAAGACCTGGAATGACAGAAGCAGTGAGAAATATTCAAGTTAAGATAAAAGATTGTGGAGACCAAGGTTCTTTTCAAGTCTTATAGTAGCTGCCCTCAGAGACAACAGATGAGGGATGATTCCTATTCAGGTCTTTAAAAGATGTTAGGCTTCTAGTTAATCTCTTTAGGCGTGGTAGGGCCTGGAAGAAAAAGATCGTTAGAGATGCAAATTTTCTCCCACAGGGACAGCTTTGCAGGGCCATTTCCAGATATTGCAAATAAACATGTTTTGGGGTAAAATATTTTTATTTTCTTCGTCTTATATGTCATGCCAGACTCAGGTTGGAAAGTAAGTCATGCTACATGGGGTTACATAAAACCCATCTGATGATAATTTATGATTTGTAGGTCGGGACTCCACAAACCTCTTAGATAGAAATTTGGGCAAGATTAAAACATAAATCTGAATTTAGTCCTCAAAAGAAATGCCATGAACAGATGAAAAGATAACAAAATATGGAAATAATTTAGGAAACTATGGTCAAATTTATAAGCGGAGTGGAAGTGGAATACGTAAGTTCAGAAATGTGGGTTGTTAGGGTTTAGAGCAGTGCTTCTGAAACTTCAGCACGTATGAGTCACCTGAAGATGTGTTAAAACACAGATCAATGGCCTCCACTCCCTGACATTTTTATTTGGTGGGCCTGTAATGAGGTATAAGAATGTGCATTTCTAACAATTCCCCAGTGCCGCTGATACCACTGGTCTGTGAAATACATCTTTAGAGTCAGAGATGCCCGGAGCGATGTTAGGAGTTCCATTTCTAGGCAAGATGAAGGCCATTCATCAAAAGAATTACTTAAGAAGATTACTCAAATGCCAACTTATTGGACACATCGTCTTAGGGAGAAAATTAGTGCAGAGAAACAAACAGAATGAAGGTCATGTGCTGAATGACAGAACCACCTCAATCCCCTGCAGTGACAATTTGGGAAGTTTCAAAGACCTGGGGCAACGTGCCCATATACGTAATTCTCTCTTGACCCCAGCTGTGTAATTATGGTTTGCCTGGAGTTTAGTCTTAGCTAGTTATGCATGATCTTTGATTCTTTGTAATGAATCTCCTGGGATAAACCCTAAGCTGACAGCCTTCAGACAGGCTGCCTGGGCTACACTTAATGAGTGGGATTGAGGTCAGGAGAGCTAGGTGACAGGGCAAAGAGAAGCTCCCTCAGATGGCCACATCACTTGAAATTGTATTTCTTTCTGGGTCAACAAAAAAGCAGAAGATACTGCCTCTGCTCCTGTTTCATCCCATTTCCAAATTATGCTTAAGGGGCTTGGATAAATTCATATATCAGAAAGCCTTTGTGCAAAATGCAATTTTGCAGTAACATAAGATTGGAAGGACCTGTCAAACTGGAAAGCTATTTTTAAATCACACATGATATCTAGTAATTCTAGTAATCAGAGGGACTCAGTTTGAACTGATTAGACTACTTTTCTAAACTGAAATTTATCTTCCTGGCTGAAGAGTAGTACTTGTTTATCTATGACGCTTGATACTACCAGCCCTAGAGGAAAGGGGAAAAAAATGTTCCTTCTTAGCAACTCATCTGACCCTCCTGAGGATAAGGTGCCCCTATCAACAAGCTGAAGTCTTGCAAAGGTACAAGCTGGAGGCTGCCTCCTCCACTGAAGAACTCTTCTGCCTCAGGGCTTCTAAACACAAAAAGGAACTGGAAATAAAAGAGAGAGAGAGAAATGGAACCTACATTGTACATTTTTGTTTCATTTTTCCTTTCCAAGCTTCTCATCCTCTTTTCAATAAAGACACTGCATCGATTTTTTTTCTTTTTCTTTTTTGAGACAGAGTCTGACTCTGTCACCCACGCTGGAGTGCAATAGCACTATCTCAGCTCACCGCAACCTCCACCTCCTGGGTTCAAGCGAATCTCCTGCTTCAGCCTCCCGAGTAGCTGGGACTACAGGCACATGCCACGACACCCGGCTAATTATTGTAGTTTTAGTAGAGATGGGGTTTTGCCATATTAGCCCAACTGGTCTCAAATTCCTGACCTTGTGATCCGCTCACCTCAGCCTCCCAAAGTGCTGGGATTACAGGCGTAAGCCACTGTGCCTGGCCGGAACTGCATAGGCTTAACTGATGGTGAGACCAGCATCTTCGGACCAGAATGCTGCCTCATTTAATCGTGTTTTGCTTTGTTTTTTATTTCAGAAATCCTCTGATCTGTAATCGTTCTCTGACTTGTGCTTTTCACATCACTCCAGGCTGTTACAGTGGATTCACTTCCTTATACGCTGATAGCTACTGTAGATACGTTAATAAATAGAATACTAACTTGATGTTTCTGTAAAATACACATATTATTTTAAAGACCTTACTTAGGACTTCAAATGGGGAAATAATGAAAGAACAAAGAGAAGAAGGAAGGAAGGAAAAAGAGAAGGAAGAAAGCATGGCAGGCAGGGAGGCAGGAAGACAACTATAATTAAAACCATGCGACGTGGCAAGATAGTTATTTGTCTAAAACTCTTCGGTGGTTCTGGAACTTTTCTGTTTGTAATAACAACTGAGATATTTGATTTGGCTTCTAATTTTAGGGCCCCAACTATAGGAATTCTGATTCGATAAGTCTGAAATAGGTTTCCAAGGTCTACATTTAAAACATCCCCCCAGGTATTTCTGTGTTGCTATCTGGGGGAAACTACGCCTTGAGATTGTCCTTAAAGAATGCTGTCAGGGTAAACAGCCTGTGCCTTTTGTCAAGTTTTTTGCCAGATGGCAAGAGGGAGGAATGATAAACAGCAGCTGCTAAGATCTGAAAGTCTGGGGAAATAAGCACAAGTGGGAGGAGGTTTACCAACCTTCTCCTGAGTTTCCTAGCACAAAGGTGCCCATCCTCACTACCTTATGCAAAAGTCTTTTGTTATATGGACTGAACTGTGTTCCCTCAAAACTCATATGTTGAAGCCCTAACCCCCAATGTGACTGGACTTGAGATACAGTCACGGAGGAATAAAGGTTAAGTGAGTTCATAAAAGTGGGGGGTTAATCCCATAGGACTGATACCTTTATAAATAGAGATAATTTTTGTATTTTTAGTAGAAATAGGGTTTCACCTTATTAGAAAGGCTGGTCTCAAACTCCTGGCCTTGTGATCCACCTGCCTCTGCCTCCCAAAGTGCTGTGAGGATGCACAGCAAGATGGTGGCCTTCTGCAATCCAAGAGAAGGCCCCACTAGAAACCAGCCCTGCTGGCACCCTGATCTTGGACTTCCAGCCTCCAGCACTCTGAGAAGATAAATTCTTGTTATTTAAGCCACTCAGTCTGTGGTATTTTGTTATGGCAGCCCAAGTAGATTAATACACCTTTCTTCAATGCTTATTTAGGTATTCCTCAGGCAAGAAACCCTCCTTCTAGGCACAAAAACCTTAACAGCGACTTCATTCTCAAGTTTCAAAGGAGTTCAGGTCCCAGAAAAGCTGAGGGATTCAGTTGAAAAACCCTAAGGAACTTTGGGCTGGGGATAGGGAGGTGCTCAGAGGTATTATACATTTTCTTTCAGCCACAGCATGTACCATACACAGGAATTTTGTGTTCTGCTTTCTAATTTCATTGCCATTACTCCGTTGTCTCCACAATGGATCTGAGGTTATGAAATGGCTAAGAATTAATCACGTAATTCTTCTAGGCCATTGTAATGAGTCACATGAAAAGTTATTGGAGGGAAGAAAGCAGAAGAGCCACGTAACTACTTATGTTTTAAAATACTCACTGGATGATTATGTGAAGAATGGTCTGTAGCCGTCAAGAATGGAAGCAGAGAGTCCAGCTAGAAGGCTCCTGCATTACTGATAGATGACAGTGATTTAGACTAGGATGATGGATTGGTGTAGGGAATTGGTTAGGTACTAGATATACAGCAGTTCCTTTATGTTCAGGGGATACATTCGAAAATCCCAAGTGGATGCCTGAAACCACAAAGAGTACCGAACCCTACACTATGGTTTTTCCGATACATATATACCTACAAACTAGGCACGGTAAGACACTAACAATGAGTAATGATGAAATAGAATAATTATAACAGGATACTATAATAAAAGTTATATGAATTTGATCGCTCTCGCGCTTGCTCACTTTCTCTCTCTCTCTCTCTCTCTCTCTCAATATCTTACCGTATGCAATATTTTCAAACTGGGTCAACCACAGGTAACTGAAGTCACAGAAAGCAAAACTACAGACAAGAGTAGACTACTGCATTTAAAAGGTAGAAACAACAATCTTTGCTAAATATTGGATGCGTTATGCCAGATCAATAGGAGGAATTTGGTGAATTTAGTAAGCCTATTTATTAGCTACTTTAATAAATGACTAGAAGCATCTATCTGTCTATAACAGTTTACAAACCAAAACATGAACAGTGGTCATCTCTAATGACATAACACAGGAAATATTTATTTGTTGTACTTTGCTTATTTCTAATAAATATGTATCACAAATAATTTTTAAATGTTGTAAATACATCAAAAATATTGTCTGGTCATTTGAATTTTATGGGATTCAAGATAACATCTCTATTGCAAGGAAACCTTTCTGATTTATGAGACTAAAGGAACAACCTAAAGAAACTGATTCTACACTTTCATTTAATTTGAGGATAAAAGACAATAAAATAGTGCTATATGTTCAAATGTTTTAGTGGTATTAGTTTATAAATTCTACAGAATTTTGGCTGGCGAATAAAATAACACCATGAAAAAAGAAAAACAGGAATACAGTCTATAAATCTTTTTCCAAGCTTTTCTTTTCTCATGTAGTATTGCCTGCAGCAGTTCTCTGGATCCTAGAGATAAGATCAAAAGCCTGACTCACTCTTACTAGCAAAGGGAATGCAGCTCACTTTGAAGTAAACTTTGAATCTTGTCTTTCTGTTTTTATAAGTAATATATATTCACACACATCAATAATACTTGTATTAATGCACACCTTGTTTGCCGTGGCTTTATTAACACTAATGCAGAAGATAAGATGCATGGCTAGCATGCATAAAAGACAGGAGTCTCTTATATATGATAGTCATATAACAGGTTTATCTTAGATCTATATAAAGGCTTTATTTTGAATACCACACAATATTTGCAGGCTTTTCTCTCAAATCCCTATGCATATAATTTCACAAGAAAAAAAAAAAAAGTCTTGAATGACAGCGGTATTCTTGTTTTAACAACTCCTCAGTAAGTTATGCTATTAGTATTAATAAAGAATTCAGATTTAAAAAAAAAATACCAACTATAAAAATATCTTGCTTGCAATAGTCCTACTATGAAACAAGAAAACCACAAGACACCTAAAATTCCCCTTGAATATTTCCCTTGAAGAAATATCAACCTTGGATAGGTTATAGATCAGCAAAGCAATAAATACATGACACGAAAATTTTAAAACTCATGATTGGGAAGTAAGGTTAGGTTAAAATTTCCAAAGCAAGTTGTTTGCTATAGAGCTGAAGGGATTATTATCCAAACAAATGCCACACTTAAATTCTATTTCTGAAAAGATCATGTAGTACTACAGTCGATGCCAACATAAAATGATAGAAAAACCACATGTGGCAACAGCCTCCAAAAAAAGAAAGCAAACAGCCACATTTCAAAGGAGATAAGATATGTTAACTCAAAAATATTAGCAGATATCATAAGGATAATATAATCTAAGGTAAGCTTTTTATTTCTTATTAATAATTCTCCAGATCCTGATCAAAGTAAGCTTTTAGAAAGAAAGAAAAATTGTGTCACAAAAAAGTACTTTCTTAATATATAAATTAAATAAATGAAAAGATTTGTCTAAATCTTCTAAGTGTTTCCCTTGTTTCTTTTTTTTTTCTTAATAGTGGGAACAGAGGATGAGGAAAACAGGAAGAAAACACCGCTTCCAATAATTCATAATACAGTACTTTTGAAACTGATTTACCAAAATGACCACAGGTTGGGCTATAAAACAAATTTCAATTAACTTAAAAGAACTCAAGACATGCAAAACATATTTTCTAAACACAATGGAATTAAATTAGAAACTGACAACAAAGATATCTGGAAGATCCTCCAAATATTTAAAAATGAAATAACACACTTCTAAACAACCAGTGAGCAAAGAATAAACTTAAAGGGAAATTAGAAAGCATGTGTTAACTAAATAAAAATGTAAACACGACATGTAAAAGCTGTGAAAGAAAGCCAAAAAAAATAATAATTAGAGAAAAATTTATATGTCAAACTCCTCATGTTAGAAAACAGAAAGGTCATAAATCAATGGCCTTAGCTTCAATCTTAAAAAACTGGAAAAGAAAAGCAAATGAAACCCAAAGTATGCAGAAAAAAAGGAAATTATCAAGATAAAATTGGAGTTCAATAAAATAGACCAATAAGAAAATGAGATCAATAAAATTTATAAATCTCTAGCCAGACTGTTCAATAAAGAGAAAATAAATTACCAATATCAGAAATAAAGCAGTGGTATCACTACAGATTTTACAGATATTAGAATATGTCTACAGATATTAGAATTTCATTTTAGAAGAAAGAATAAAGAAATTTTACAAGCTACATCAGGGCAATAAATTTTAAAATTGGATTAAAGGGACAAATTATTGGAAAGCTACAGGTTACCAAAGCTCAATGAAGAAGAGAGAGAGAAAAACTAAATGGCCCTATATCTATTTAAAACATTTAATTTGTACTTTGAAACATTCTCACAAGGAAACGTACCAGATTGCTTCACTGATAAATTCTATCAAATGTTTAAGAAAGAAACAATACAAATCCTATACAAGTGTTTCCAGATACTTGAAGATGCAATAATGCTCTAATACTTACCAAGTTATGCATTGGTTTCATGATTATTCCAAAAACAAATCCAAACCAAGACATTTAAACAAAAAGAAAACTGAAAATCTATATTTCTAATAAACATAGATGTAAGATTTTTTAACAAAATGTTAACTGATCTAATTAAACAATATATGAAAAGGATAATAAATAATGGCCAGTTTTTGGTTGTTTGTTTTTGTTTTTCAGAAAGAGTCTTGCTCTGTCACCCAGTCTGGAATGCAATGATGTGATCTCAGGTCACTGCAACCTCAGCCTCCTAGGTTCAAGAGATTATCCTGCCTCAGCCTCCCAAGTAGCTGGGACTACAGGCACATGCCACCACTCCCAGCTAATTTTGGTATTTTCAGTAGAGATTGGGTTTCACCATGTTGGCCAGGCTGGACTCGAACTCCTGACCTCATAATCTGCCTGCCTCTGTCTCCCAAAGTGCTGGGGTTACAGGTGTGAGCCATTGCTCCCGGACAATCATAGCCAGTTTTATCCCAGTCATTCAAGGTTAGCTTAACTCTCAAAAATCAATCAACATGTATCTCAATATAAGCAAACAAAAACAAAAGAGAAAAAACATATGGTGACCTTAACACATGTAGAAAAAGCATTTGTCAGAATACTATGTTCTTTCAATTATCAAAAAATAATTCTCAACAAACTAGATAGAGAAGTAAATTTTCTTGATTTCATAAAGGGCAGCTACAAAAAACTTCTAGCTAACATAAATATCAAACTACTGGTGAAAGATTGAATCATTACTCCCCTATGGTCAGGAATAAGATAATAATGACCACTCTGGGCACTTACAGTGAACATTGTACTTAAGGAATTAGTTGTTTCGATATCTTAAAAAAAAGAAAGCAGGGGGGGATGGTATTTAGATTGGAGAGGAGGAAATAAAACTGTTGCACAAAAGCTTGTTTGTGTAGAATTTAATACTGACCATATTTTTAAAAGTTACTATAATTTATAAGTAAGTTTAGCAATTGCAGGATACAAAAGCAATATCCAAAAGTCAATCATATGTTTATACAATAGCAAAGAATAGTTAGGAATATTTTTTAACTACCTTTTACAGAAGCATTTAAAAACATGAAATAGTTGGAAAAAAAAATATGCAAGCCATGTACAGTACAACAAAACATTGCTGAAAGATATTTTAAAAGATCTAAAAAAATGATGAGACACATTCAGTCCATGATCAGAAGACTTAATATTGTTAAGATACTAGTTCTCTTCCAAATGATCTATAATTATAAGGAAATCCCAATCCAAACGACAACATGCTTTTTTAAATATAGAAATGGGCAGCAAATTTTAATATCCACAATGGAACTGTAAAGAACCTAGACTAGCCAGAACAACTTTGAAATAGAAAAGCAACATGAGGCTGAGCACAATGACTCATGTCTGTAATCCCAGCACTTTGGGAGGCTGAGACAGGTGGATCACTTGAGGTCAGCAGTTCAAGACCAGCCTGGTCAACATGGCAAAAACCCATCTCTAGTAAAAATACAAAAATTAGCCAGGCATGGTGGCACACACCTGTAGTTCTAGCTACTCAGGAGGCTGAAGCACAAAAATCACTTGAACCTGAGAGGCAGAGGTTGCAGTGAGCCAAGATTCCGCCATTGCATTCCAACTGGGGTGACAGAGTGAGACTCTGTCTCCGGAAAAAAAAAAAAAAAAAAAAAACAAACAAACAACATGAAAGGAATTACAGTAATTACTTCAAAGACTTTAATACTTACCAAAAAGCTACAATAATCAAGACATGCTGGCACTGGCTCAAAGATACACAGACAGATTCATGCAAGAGAATAAAGATTCCAGGAGTATTTCTGATATGGTCTGGCTCTGTGTCCCCGCCCAAACCTCATTTTGAATTGTAATCTCCATAATCCCTACTTGTTGAGGGAGAGACATGGTGGGAGGTGACTGAATCACAGGGAAGGTTCCCCCATGCTGTTCTCCTGATAGTGAGTTCTCATGAGATCTAATGGTTTTATAAGCGTTTGACCGTTCCTCCTTCACACACTCTCTTTACTGCCTCCATGTGAAGAAGGTCTTCACTTTCCCTTTGCCTTCTGCCATGATTGTAAGTTTTCTGAGGCCTCCCTAGCCATATAGAACTGTGACTCAATTAAACCTCTTTCCTTTATAAACTACCTATTCTCAGGTATGTCTTTATAGCACTGTGGAAGAATGTAATACAATATCCAAACATACATAGACTACTGATTTTTGGAAAAGGTACAAAGGCAATTCTGTGAAGAATGGATGGTCTTTTCATCAAATGATGCAGGACCAACTTGATATCCACATACCAAAAAATGATCATCAATCCTTAACTCCCCAAGTATCCAAAACAAAACAAAGGTTTATTAGATATGTCACTGAAAGCATAATTCATAACAAAAATAGCTAGACTTCAACAATTAGAACTCCTTTATAAATATACTGCAGAGAATAAAAGCCGAGCCACAGAGTAGGAGAAAATATTGGTAACTAACATATCTGATAAAGGACTTGTATACAGAACTTAACAATAAAAACAGCAAACACTGTCTCCACCCCTCCTCCCCCAAAAAATTAGGGAACTATTTGAATAGAACCTTTACCAAACAATATACATGATAGCAAAAAAATCACATGAAAAGATGTTCAACATAATTAGACACTATGGAAATAAGAATTAAATCCAAAATAAGGCAGCACTTATTGCACTATCATTGAAAAGATTGTCTATTTCAAGTGTTAGGAAGTAGACCAAATGGAATTATATGCATTACCAGTTGGAATGTAAAATGGAACAACTATTTTGCAACTATTTTGGCACTTTTTTGAAAGTTAAACAGACGTTCAGTTTCAGCTTCAATATGTATTGAGCTTAGAAATCAACGATGTCATCTTTACAACAAAAGTTATGCTGCTACCTTAAAAATCTAAGAAGACAGACAAGTAGTTGGAGTCACAGCTGAGATCTGCTTACCTGCAGGAAGAGCAGCTAAACCACAGACTGGTAGGGACATACAACTTGCAGTTTTGAGGACTTGCTGGAGGCTGAATGTCATCTACAAAGAGAGAGAACATTCTGGTGGTTAGAATTTTTTGTTACAGAAAACAAAAGACAAATAGGAAAGAATCTTAAAGAAGTCCCCACACTTTTATGGATTTTTTTTCGTCCAGGGAACCCACTAGATTTTCATAGTGAGGATAGGAGAAAGATCACTTCTTGGCCCCATTCATGGGAAGGGAAGAACAGCCAGGTGAAGTGCATCCAGAGCCTTCTCTGTAATAAAGGCCTGTTCTCCAAGGAAAATCATGCTGCTTCACCACAGCACAACTCTGCACGTTTGTCTGGCTAGGGGAAAAGAATTCCTATAAACTTCAGCCTATATCAGCTTTGTGAGACAGGATTTCAAAGTAGATTGGGAATACTGCAGCCAGGGAAGTTGGTAGGGAATACTGCAGCCAGTTTAGTTGGTAGGGAATACTGCAGCCAGTTTGTTTCCCCTGGGGGGAAACAAAACTATACTGTTGGAGTAAGGAGAAAAATACTCGTGAAGACCACATTCCTAAGACTCAAGCCCAATAAAAGACGGAGACATAATAAGAAAATTAGAGAATGTTCTCTCTCCCCGACATCCATAGTCTGCGTGATATGCCAGTGATGTACAGCCTCAAAGTTAAAAGAAACAAACTTTCTCTGAGGAGTAGTACAAAAAGAAGGCCCAAATCCAAAAGGGGAGCTAAAAATGAGAGCCCTAGAAATAGCTGAAGTCTGCACTAGCTAGCCACAATAAGCATTAAATACAGCTCAACTCCTAACCAGATTAACGTAAATCCTCACTGAAAAGGCCTATTTACCTCACTTCCTATAACCTGATGCAAGTCTAGCTTTCAATAAAAAATTAGAAGTCATGTCAAGAGACAAAAACATTAAAAAGCATAGTCTGAAGAAACAAAAGCAATCAACATAACCAGATTTAGATATGATACAGATGTTGGAATTATCAGAGAGGCAATTTAACGTAACATAATAAATATGTTAGTGACTCTTGGGAAAAGTAGTCAACATGCAAGGGCAGATGGGTAATGCCAGGAGAGAGGGGAACATGATAAGAAAAGAGACAAAGAAAATGCTAGAATTCCAAAACAGTAAAAGAAAATTTAAAAATATCTTTGATGGGTTCATCAGTCATCTCAACATGGGCAAGGAAAGAATCAGTGAACTCAAAGATAGGTGGGCTGAAATTTCACGGAATGAAATGCAAAATGAGAAAAGGATTAAGAAAAAGTAATTAAAAAGGATAGACCAAAGATCCGAGGGACAATATCAATTAATGTAACACATGCATAATTAGAATACCAGAAAAAAAAAAAAAAAAAAACAGAAGAGTGTAGAATATTTAAAATAATAACGGCCAAATATTTTCCAAAATTAATGAAAGTCAATAAACCACAAACCCAAGAATCTCAGAGAACACTAGAAAACAACAAAACCATCCAAGTGTTTCATATTCAAACTACAGGAAACTAAAGACAAATAGGAAATCTTGAAGTATGGCGGAGAAAACAAGTCACCTTAACTTTACAAAAAATAAAATAATAATTATAGCTAAGTTCTCATCAGAATCCACAAAACAAGAAGAGTGAACTTTTTAGAAGTGTTGGAAAAAAATTCTTAGAATTTGATATTCAAAAAATTACCTTTCAAATGTAACAGAGAAAAAAAAACCCTCAGATAAATAAAATCTGAGGGAATTTATTCTCAGCTGAACTTCCCCATAAGAAATATTAAAAGAAGTTCTTTAGAAAGATGAAAAACGTAGTTCTGAAACTTGGATCTACATAAAGAAAAGTCTTAGAGAAACAGAAAGGTAAAATAAAATATTTTATTTTTCTTCTTAAATGATCAAAAATAACTTTGTTTAAAGCTATAAGAGGAACAGTGTATTGGGTGATTATAACATGGATAAGAGAAATAAATGGCAGTAATATCACAGGATTATCACAATATCAAGGGAAGAATTGAAATACCCTGGTATAAGTTACCTGCATTATATGTGGAAAAATAGAGTGATATTTGAAGATGGACTTAAATGTTCTGGAAATGTATATTGTAAACTCTAGGACAGTTACAAAAAGTTTTTTCAATAAAATACAAATAATTTGTTGAGATGAGATATAAAGGAATCACATAAAATGTTAATTTGGCCAGGCACAGTGGCTCACACCTGTAATCATAACACTTTGGGAGGCTGAGGCGAGCAGGATCACGAGGTCAGGGGATTGAGACCAGCCTGGCCAACATGGTGAAACCCCGTCTCCACTAAAAATACAAAAATTAGCTGGGCCTGGTGGTGTGCACTTGTAGTGCCAGCTACTTAGGAGGCTGAGGCAGGAGAATTGCTTGAACCTGGGAGATGGAGGTTGCAGTGAGCCGAGATCGTGTCACTGCACTCCAGCCTGGGTGACAGAGTGAGACTCCATCTCGAAAAAGAAAAAAAGAAAAAAATGTTAATTTAAAACCAGGAAAGGCAGAAAAAAGACTAGGGGAAAGATACAAGGAAAAATGAAAAAAAAAAAAAAAGACAGTTCTAATGATATGTTAATCCAATCATATCAATAATCACTTTAAATGTGAATGATCTATATAAACCAAAAGAAATGGTCAATGTGGATAAAAAGTCAAGGCCAAACTATATGTATACCAGAAACCAATTTTAAATATATAGATTCAGATAGTTTAAAAGAAGCGGTGACAAAAATACCATGTTTATACACTAGTTAAAAGCAAGCTGAAGAAGCTATATTAATTTTAGACAAAGCTGACTTTAGAACAAGGATATTTTTCAGGAATAAAGAAGGGCATTACATGATGATCAAGGTGTCAATTACATGAGGCAAAAACTTGACAAATCCCAGTTAATGGACAGTCTACAAAATACCAGATCATTATACCTCAAAACCGTCAGGGTCATGAAGAACAATGAAAGTGTGAGAAACCGTCATAGCCAAGAGGAGCCTAAGGAGAGATCATGACTAAATGTATTCGTGAATGGGATCCTGGGCGAGAAAAAAACGCCCTAAGAAAAAATTAGGAAAATCTGAAGACAGCTTACTTAATATTATATAAATATTGGTTCATGAGTTGTGTATTCTATTAATGTAAGATGTTAATGATAAGGAAAGCCAGATGTGGACTATACATGAGTTTTCTGTAACGTCTTTGTTATTTTTCTGTAAATTTCAAACTCTTCTAAAACAAAATGTTTATCTAAGAGAATGTGAAGAATGCACCTACTACATGATCCAGCCATTCCACTCCCAGTTAGTTTCCAAAAGTGAAAGATGTGTCTACACAAAGAGGTGTATGCAAATGTCATTCCAGGTCTGTTTATAATAGCTCCAAAGTGGGGACAATGCAGGTGCTCTTCAGCAAGCAAATGGATAAACAAATCATGATATACTTATATACATACAATGAAATACTTCTCAGGGATAAAAGGAGTGAATGAACTATTGCTTCAGGCAGCATGTGTAAATCTTAAAATAATTCTGCTGACTGAAAAACCAGGCAAAGAGAATCATGCAGCATGATTCCATTTACTAAGAATTTTAGGAAATACAATTCAACTGTAGTGTCAAAGCACACCTAAGGTTGCCTGAGGACAGGGACAGAGCAGTGAAACTGAGGGATTATGAAGCAACTTGAGGAAACCTTTGGGGTGATGGATATGATTGTTGCTACAGTTGTGCTGGTTTCACAAGTGTATGCATAGGTCGAATGTTATCCAATTCTATACTTTAAATATGGAAAGCTTATTATTTAAACATTTCAATAAAGCTGTTAGTTACCTAATTATTTGATACTAATTTTAATAATGAGTTGAAATGGAAATTGAAATTTATAATGAAGAATAATAATGTGTCACAGTAAAGAAATAATGTGGCCGGGGGCGGTGGCTCAAGCCTGTAATCCCAGCACTTTGGGAGGCCGAGGCGGGTGGATCACTAGGTCAAGAGATCGAGACCATCCTGGTCAACATGGTGAAACCCCGTCTCTACTAAAAATACAAAAATTAGCTGGGCATGGTGGCGCGTGCCTGTAATCCCAGCTAC
The DNA here is from genome assembly GCA_031835075.1 of Saguinus oedipus. NCBI lineage: Eukaryota > Metazoa > Chordata > Mammalia > Primates > Cebidae > Saguinus > Saguinus oedipus. The sequence continues at coordinate 89,823,061 of CM063184.1, read as the reverse complement.
TCAGGAGGCTGAGGCAGGAGAATTGCTTGAACCCAGATGGCGGAGGTTGCGGTGAGCCATGATCGCGCTATCGCACTCCAGCCTGGGTAACAAGAGCGAAAACTCCATCTTGGGGGAAAAAAAAATCAGTCTCCTTACATAAAAAAGGTGAAAGAAATGCTAAACTCATACAATAGAAACTATTACTATGGAGGACTTAAGACAAAAAGATAAAAGTAAACCATTTTATACAAGGAAACAGAAAGAGAGAAAAGATAATTACAAAGAAACTTCATGGTTCTGGAAACCCGAACGCTGAAGCAGAAAAAAAGGAAATAATAAGCATATAGAAATCCAGATTCTAATTCTGAGACACAATGTATCCAAACGCTAAACTCCCTAGAACTTGAAGGGATAACACTCATTCCTAGAACCGTAATCAAAGTGTTCTTTGTTAAAAAGGAATAGAGTTGCTGCTGACCAAGGGAAGGGATCTTGCCTTCTGGAAAAAGACAGTTATAATTCGGCTAAAATTCACATCTGATCAATTCTCAAAGCACCTTGTGGGCAATTTTGTTCTTCACAAGATAGATGTTTTGAGTGACAAAAGGAAGTCTAGGCCTAATTCAGACCAATCATGAGGAACTGTTTCGTCTCCGACAGAAATAGAAACCACGGGCAAATGCAAAGTTGTTCACTTAAAAATAAGAGGAACACTGGGCACAGAATGGGTGCCTACTTTAGGAAAGGACATTTCCAAAAGTTAGGGGCTGATGCCCATGCCTGATTCAAGGAGAAAAGTGAATGCTGACCAATGAAATTATGACTATTAACTGCAAACATCTCTTTATGAGAGAAGGAAGGAGAGAAAGAGAAAAAAGACAGCCTGATGAACTGCAACATCTGGACCCACACAGAAGATGGAACCAGGACGCACCAGAATGAGCAGGACGAAGCCTCTAAGAAGAATGTGTAAGTGCCAAGAATAAGCTGCAACTAGTGAGAAGTATCAAGGATGACAAAACGACTTTTCTCAAATACTTGTTTGGTGCAAGAGTAAGAAAACACAGATCTGTCACTGAAAGCACAATGTTAGTTACGACAACTGGAATGTAAAACCCTTTATTTCCTTTTTTTTTTTTTGCCAATCATTGAGAGCTTGTAAGGTTGCTGAGGTTGGTTGGCTTTGAACTCTTGGCCTCGCCTTCGCAAGCGCCACGACATCCGGCCGGAGCCACTTTGGGCCCCAAAACCCTTTATTTCTAACTTTATCTTCGCTGAATAAACTGCACTTAACTGAGTTGATCTCCAAGTGTCACATAAACAGACTAAGTACTTTTAGGCAGATTATCTCATTTAATCTCAAAAAAAATCACCATGATATGGATATGGTTATTATTCCTTTTCTCACAAATGGGGAAATTGAAATTAAAGGAGGTTACATATTGTGTCCACAGTCAAACAGAAAGTGTCAGAGCCAGGGTTTGAACTCAAGTAGCCTGACTATAGAACCAGTATTTTAAATCACTATATAGTAATTTACTATCTGTTCCATCAAAAGAAATCATTTTTCAGAGCAAAAATGATAGAACACACATGAAAATAAGAGTATTAAAGTCCAAAATACCCGCAAAGCATATAGACACTTTAAATTTAGAGTTTTACCTCCTTGGCCAAAATTAATTACCTTTCAGGAAACTAAAACTACATACCAATGAGATCACTAGACCTCTTGCAATGATCTATGAAAAATATGGAACAGCCATCTGGTATCTAAAGGCTAGAGTCAGATAAATGGTTTCTCAATATATTTCCAGAATATGTGAAAATTTGACTTTGCATTAACAATAGGCTATTTATATTACATCCATTCCAGGAAAAATTATAGATGGTCGATCAAAAAAGGTTAAGAAAGTAGTTGTCAATAAAGATCAAAACATGTTCGTTAATACTGAGAAATGGCAAATGAAAATACTTCTATTTTAAAACTAAAAAGGTAGTAAAAATAAACTATAATGAAAGAACAAAACAAACCAAAACCTCTTTTTGATCAAAAGAAAACAATCCCAGTATTTGTAGAAGGTAGAACAGACCAGGCAAGGCGCAGTGGCTCATGCCTGTAATCCCAGCACTTTGGGAGGCCAAGGCAGGCAGATCACCTGAGGTCAGGTATTCAAGATCAGCCTGACCAACATGGAGAAACCCTGTTTCTAATAAAAATACAAAATAAGCCAGGTGTGGTGGCATATGCCTGTAATCCCTTCTACTCGGGAGGCTGAGGCAGAAGAATTGCTTGAACCCGGGAGGCAGAGATTGCAGTGAGCCAAGATGGCGCCATTTCACTCCAGCCTGAGCAACAAGAGCGAAATTCTGTCTCAAACAAACAAAAAAGGATAGACCATGGGTCAAATAGTATACTCCAGGTCATTTTTAAGTGGTTGTGCAAGTTTATGAAAAGAGTTTACTGGTTGATCAATCTCAATCAGAAGAGTTTTTTAATGACTTGATTCAGAGATTTCATTTCAGTCCTTTCTGGATCCAAATTTTTATCTACAAAGATATAAAACACCTATTTAGCATAATTAAGGGTGATTAAAAAGAAAGAGAAAACAAATGCATAGTTTTCCAAGAAGAATTTCCATATTATTTCAACTGGATAAATGATGGACTAAATCTTACAGGATAAAATATAAAGAGAATTTTTAAAATATACACTTTAGCTAAACCAACCAATAACTGGTTCCACTATTACAGAATGAAGGACATGTAGTATCTCTGGGGAGTGCACAAAAATGTCATGGGATTTGTGTCACTGTGAATTCAACATGAGTCTGTAGAATGCTCTGTACTGTACATGCCATAGGAAGTGCTGCTTTCAACCCTGGCCTTCAACATGTTCAAAAGCATCAGAGGAGATTGACTGGGACAAGCTAGGTCAGGAAGAAAAGCACATGAGGAAATCCGAAAAGGAAAAACACTGAGGCTACTTTGCCTTGATACAAGTGTATCCTCATCAGTTACAAAGTTCTTGGGTACAAGTAACAGGAACTCCAACTCAGATTGGTGTGAACTATAAGAAATTGTATTTTTTAAAAATAGGTATTTCTGAATTAAGTAGCCTTCAGATAATAATGACGGATAAAAGAATTAAACCCAGAGAAGACATCCAATAATGATACCTCTTCCCATGGCTTTTTAATGACAGAGTGATAAAACTTTTTCCAAAATATTTCTATTGTGACTGCAAAGGTCAGAATGGTGTCTCAACACCATTCCTTGCTTTATCACTTACAAGGGAATGGGGCAAGCCCTGCACTAGCCAGAACACCACAGAAATGATACTCAGTTAAGAATAACTATATACAAGAGGGGTGATGATCCTTTGAGGTATAACCATATATGAGAATATGCATATTTAAGCAAAATTGAGATTTCTCTTAGAAATTTTAAAAAGGGGTGGGGATACCAATCAAGTCCATCAAAGGACTCCTAGTAAAACCTGATTGTAGATTTCAATTTAGGAGTTGCCGTATAGAAATATAACCTGTGATTTGAGAGGAGAGGATGCAAGACTAATGTTTGGAAATTAAAGCTGAATATACAGCAAGCCAATGACAACATTTTCTGCATAATAAATGAGTCCCTCATTTTATTCATGTTCTCTGTAGGGGGAAAAATAACCCTCCACTGTATGCCCTCCAAAAAGCCTTCCAAGCAAAGCCCAGCCCCCAATTCAGATTTTGTCCTGCACAAAGGCATAGCCAATGAAGTGAATGGATCCTGAAATTTCAACCATTGTTAACCTGCAAAATAATTCCAGGCTCTCTGGTCATGAGGACCTAGATCAGACAAAGATGCTCTGCATTTGCCAACCTCCTCCCCACAGTATTAAGATCTACTGAGAGGGGCACCTTTCCGGAATATGCACAAAGATGTCAGTTGTACTAGTTAGCCTGACAATAATTCCAATGCTAGATTTCAACGTTTGAAATTAATAACTTACTAAAATAAGTTAGAAGGAACAGAACTTCAGTTGCAAAATAATTACAACAAAATAACTATTTTAACACTTAATAGATGAGGATGCTGAGATCCAAGTTTAAATTTAACCAATTAGAAAATGTGGATTTGGGTTTTCCAACTCATGTGTACCTGATTCCAAAAGTATAATAACAGGAATTCTTATTGTCCCTCTTCCTTCTCCTTTCTTTTAAATTCTACTGAGTTTACAGGTTCTTTTTTCCTTTTGGTAGCAATACTAAATTTATACCCAGTATAAATTAGTAAATTAGTAGTAATACTTTTTTTTCCTTTTTCATTTTTTTTTGAGATGGAGTTTCACTCTTGTTGCCTAGACTGGAGTTCAGTGGCATGGTCTTGGCTTCCTGCAACCTACACCTCCCAGGTTCAAGTGGTTCTCCCATCTCACCCTTCTGAGTAGCTGGGATTACAGGCACCTGTCATGTCCCCAGACCCCTGGGCTAATTTTTGGCTAGTTTTTGTATTTTTCGTAGAGATAGTGTTTCCCCATATTGGCCAGGCTGGTTTTGAACTTTTAATATCAGGTGATCCACCCACTTTTGCCTCCCAAAGTGCTGGGATTACAGGGATGAGCCACCACGTCCAGCCGGTAATACTTATTTCTTAAACCCATAAGATCTTTAAAAGCAAAACTCTGTCCCTCCCATAGTTTACTGCTGAGGATGTTTATGCTTTTCCTTGCACCCAGAAAGTATTCAAATATCACAATAATGATCTCTTTCCAGCATGATTTATATGTATGTTCTGATTATGGATCTGTTTCCAGGAAAATAATGGACTGGACATCAGCTCCTGGTTGACAGCAACTCTGTTTTTACATTTATATAGTCCCTTACATGATGACTCAATATTGAAAAAACTTACATTAAGAATAACTTTATAAAGTTCATGTCAAGGATTCACTACATTCTGGATTTATTACTAATATATCTGCTGTCACACAATGAATTTCTTCAATTTCCTTTTCTTTATTAAAATATTACATATATCTAAGTAAATCTTAGTACCACTTTACTAAACGTAAAGTTGAAGGACAAAAAGTCAAGTCTCTTAGTAAAGTCTACAGGTCGATTTAATATTAAGAAATAAAAGAGAAATAATAAAAATGGCAGCAGGACAGCCAAGGCTAAGAAAAAATTGGATTGGGAAACAGTAGTGTAAGGGAGGCTTTTATTAATAATTGCATTCCTTTATATATTTTTAAATTTATTTAAACCATCTTATATACATTTAAGTGAATAAGTTTTGATAAAAATTGATCCAAATAATATAAAGATAAATAAGAAAAACAAAAGAAGGAAAGAATAAAAAGAAGAATAGAGGGAAGGAAGAAAGGAAAGAGTTTGTTGAGAATACCATTTTGCTTAGGTATCAAGTGATCGCAGTTATCCAGAAACGTTAAAAAGCTATCAACAATTTTAGGACAATTTTTCAAATGTAGTTTCAGATTATCCAGATTGTACTGATTTAAGAGGAGAGTCCAGATAGGAAGTCAATTCTAGAAAGAAGAGGCGAAATAATGCTCGGATCTTTAAGGATTTCTGATCATTTTTTAGTGCCCTGGGCAGAAGACCTCACAACTGTACTTTTTTTTTTTTTTTTGAGATGGAGTTTCACTGTTGTTGTCCAGGCTGGAGTGCAATGGTACGATATTGGCTCACCACAACCTCTGCCTCCTAGGTTCAAGCACTTCTCCTGCCTCAGCCTCCTAAGTAGTTGGGATTACAGGTGTGCATCACCATGCCCAGCTAATCTTTGTATTATTAGTAGAAACAAGGTTTCACCATGTTGGCCAGGCTGATCTTGAACTCCTGACTTCAGGTGATCCACCTGCCTTGGCCTCCCAAAGTACTGGGATTATAGGCGTGAGCCACTGTGCCTGGCCACAATTGTACTTTTTAGGACTAAGAAAAGAAAATGAACAAAGAATTAGCTAAATGTAAATCAGTTGAGATGCTTTGAAGAGAGTGAATCCCTTAATCTAAAAATTGAAAGATGTGTAAGAGACTCTCTGGGACTCAATGGAAAGTGATTCACACTGAAAAAGAAGCGTAATTCTGGATTGAGTGTAGACTACACCACCACAAAGTGATTCCATCTAAAAATGGGACACTGAAAGACCGTTTATATGACCATTATGAGATATACACTAAAAGTGCTTTGTCAATATCCCCTATGTATTCACCTCTAAAATCAGGATACCACAACAGGATTGTCAGTTCCTTCCAGGCTAGAAATTGCAATAACATTCATTATAAAGGGGAATTTCCATAAAATCTCTTCTATGATAAAATCAGAATGAGACTTTCCATTTAATATCAAAATTAAATATATAAGATATTAAGTTGGACAATGCAAGGCCAGTTCTATGTCACTTTTAATATTTTGCATCTCTTTGCTGTTATTCTAGATCCTGAGACATCCTCTCTTGGTTATTTTTCTTCCATTTGGAAATTCTATTTTCTTCCCCTCACCCATTTCTAGAATTTCATTTGTGTGTTTGTGTTTACTTGGGATATTTAAGTTACTTAACAGAGCAGGATAATAATACCATATTCTCCCTGTACATGTGGTAACATAATAAAATCTGGAAGTTTTTTAACATCAAGGATCGAAATTCTGCAAATAATTCTATGAACAATTCTTCAAGCTGAAAATTCTGTCATATTTTGTAAAAATAAGGAAATTGTATGAACAAGAACCTGTTTTATTTCTGCCAAAGGCCACATGACGTGTTTAAGACATACCTGCAGAAGAGGTTCAATTTAGTTTACAAAGCCCTATTGTTTCATTTCTCAAGATGCCAGACCCCTAAGAGAGCAAAGATGAATGAGATATACTTCCGGTTCTCGGGACACTCTCAGTCCAGTGGAGGACACAGATACATAAACATCTAATGTTGATGCAGAGAGCAGTGGCAGTGTCTACACACATACCTGTCTAAAACCAAAGACAGACGGAGTCTGAATTCCAGTAAGCCTCCTTCAGTGATGATTCCAGACTGCTTAAATATCTGTCCCTAAGAAATTGCCTTAGACTTGGGCCACTGAATTAGAAGTACCTAAGCAGAACACAATCATTTCATAACATGTGGTCTGAAACTGTGTTCTTCACCTGTTCACTGCAGACTATGGTCTGTTCCTTATTTCAGCTGTCTGTTGACCGAGGTCCTAACTCCTTAAAAACATTCCATGTACAATCCTCTAACTCTTTCACCTTCTGTAGACTGATGCAAAATAAAGAAAAATAAATAAAATAAAAAAAATCATAGGAGGAAAAGTAGAATACCTTGTTTTGAATCTAATGGACTTTATGTCACTAGACAAAAGAACAATCCTATCTAAGTTGTAGCCATGAATGTTAGCAGGTAGAGAAACTGTTTATTGTTTATCTAAAGGGCTCTGCAAAAATTTACATTTACATCAAGTAGTTGCCTTCAGGTTTAAAGCCTGAATTGTCAACTCTTAAAAGTTACTGGTGAATGGTCAGAATAGTTAAGGAATTTAAAAGCAATTTTTCTCATTTCCTTTCGTAAGTCCATGAGGAATGGAAAAATACAAATTTAACTGCCTTCAGAATCACCTTATAATTTAATTTGAGTTTTTGTGGCCACAAGGCATTCTTTGCAATAAACTAAAATGATGTGAAGGAGAACAGTTTTTGGTAATTGATGATTTTGTCAGGAATTTTAGGTTGTATTTCTAATTCTGCCACAGGGTTATCAGATTCCATTATGCTGGGCAAGTTACAGTTTGTCAGGCAGTTTTGTGGGGTGGCATACTAATACGCTTTTAAAATACATTTTTACTATGACAGGAGAACTTCTGTGGACACTTACAGGACCCAGAATGTGTTTATGTACCCTGCATTTTATCTTTATAGTTTCTCTCTTTCACCTTTTCTGATTCTTCTAGCTGACTCTTGGTCCCAGATGCTACCCAGCTGGCTATTGTGTGCAAAGAATGGAAGAGGTTTAGAAAAATTCCTTGGCATAGTGGCACTTAGTTTGTGTCATCTAGGACAGAAATATAATAATTACTATGTTAACATAAATATATTCCTTCTAAAATGTCAAAATGTTTTACCAATTATTTTAGGTATTACAAATGACGGTGGTTCTCCTCTCAAGGGAGTTACCATTTCCCACCTTCTGTAAAAGATGGATACAGTCTATCTCAGGGCTTACATATTTCAAATAATATGTATAAACAGCTTTAGGAGTTTTAAACATAAATCTGCAGTACTTAACAAAACATAAGCTTGCAAAGTAACAGTAGCAGACCCTGCCTTTGTCAAGGACAGGGCTACATATCTTCCTTTCCTTAACTGTTCATTAGGCAGTCAAGACCACAACTTTCATTGACTTGTTAATTAGTTGAGGCTTAAATATTTAATTTTAATGATTTACTGCTTTTATTGCAGTAACATTTTACTTTATCATTACTCGCATACAACAGCACAATTTCCTCTGAAAAGATCTGTAAAAGTAATTAAAGACAAGCACATATTTTTCATAACTTTACTAAGTGGTGGGAGATCACATAAGTAGAGGAAATTGATGAATTGAAGAAGGAAAACAGATGGTAGAACTGCATACATGTGCCAACACACTCCAGCCTGCAGTCTGTTCCAGATTTTGCTAAGGCCAGAAACATAGTGAAAGTAACGCCAGGAGCTGGATCCAGCAGAAAAGGCTCATAGTCCCCTTGGGTCCTTAAAAGCAAGCTTCCTGGCTCGGACACAAGTAGCCCTATGTGAAGCAGTATTCCACGGAAGTGTGTTTTCTGACCTTCTGGAAGTTTGTATGTTAAAGCATATGGTCCTTTTCAAGGGGAGAAAATAAAAGTCCTCTGTAAATAACTACAATGGCAAAAAATGGATATACAGAGACAAAATGGTTCTTTTTTCATATTTGTAGCTATCAATTTTTCCCTATTTGTAATTAAGAAGTGATTTCTCCTTTTTAAAAAATTAATAGATAGTAGATGCTCTGCTAATTAATCTCTCAGAGTCACAGATGATTAAACAGAGTTCTGCTGGTAGATTCTTCACCACTTCGGTCAGCTAAGGAAAGCTTTGAAAGAACACTATTAGGACAATAAGAATGATGGTAAAACATCTTGAAAAAACAAAGTAAATCAAGGAAATTTTCTTTTGGCTTCTGGCCGTTCTTTCAGTTGCCACACTGGTGGCAAATTAATAATTAAACAACAGGGGTATCCCCAGCTCCAACCAAGGTCATTTTTTATTAGTGTCCCAATTAGTGCCTTGTGAGTAAAGGACACTTAAGTCATCAATAAAACAAATGTGGAACAAAAGTCAGGTGATAGTGGATTTTAATATTTAAACTTTTGCTGGATATTAGTTGTAATAGCAAACATTCAGAAAGCAGCTAAATATTCAAGACTGAGACTGGGAAAATAAAGCATGTTATTTTACACTATGCACTATTTTTAGACAGTCAAGGGAGTTACTTTATAGCAATAGTAAATAAAATGGCTGTCTTTGTGTATTTTGTGCTGCTATAACAGAATACTTGGGACTGGGTAATGTATAAAGAACAGAAATTCATTTTCTCACAGTTCAAGATATTGGGAAGCCCTAGATTGAGGTAATGGCATCTGATGAGAGCCTTCTTGTTGGGTCCTGAAGAGGGGAGGAATACCATGTCCTCACATGGCAGAAAGTGGAAGAACAAAAAGCGAGAGAGAGAGAAAAGAGAGGGAGAGTGAAATGCCCCCATCAAGCCCTTTATAGTGGTATTACTCCATTCATGAGAGCAGAGCACTCCTGTTCTAAACATCACCCATTAGACCTCATCTTCCAACACTGTAGCATCAGGGATGGATTTTCTTTTCTCTTTTTTTTTTTTTTTTTTTTGGCGGGGGAGACAGAATCTCGCTCTGTTGCCAGGCACCAGGCTGGAGTGCAGCGGTGGGATCTCAGCTCACTGCAACCTCTGCCTCCTGGGGAGTGAATTAAGGGAAAAAAATCTACATTTTATTTGGCCGGGCGAGGTGGCTAAATCCTGTAATCCCAGCACTTTGGGAGGCCGAGGCGGGTGGATCACGAGGTCAAGAGATTGAGACCATCCTGGTCAACATGGTGAAACTCCATCTCTACTAAAAATACAAAAAATTAGCTGGGCACGGTGGTGCGTGCCTGTAATCCCAGCTACTCAGGAGGCTGAGGCAGGAGAATTGCCCTAACCCAGGAGGTGGAGGTTGCGGTGAGCCGAGATCGCGCCATTGCACTCCAGCCTGGGTAACAAGAGCAAAACTCAGTCTCAAAAAAAAGAAAAAGAAAAAAAGAAAAAAAAGAGTTTACATGAGTGACTGGAGCACAGAGAACATCATCCTGACTAGTGAAGGGGGCTTTGAGTCACCACTGCTTTCGTCAAATGGTGTTTCAGTCAACCAAATCTTCATGAGTTCATGGACCAAATCAAGTAATTGGGGATCCAGCTGAAGTAAAGCATGACAATCTAAAAGGATAATGGATCCAGTGCCCATCACTGACTATACAGTGTAGAAAACCAGTCCATGGGTGCATCCCTGCATTGGAACCCAAGACCAAGATTTGAATATAGATCATGTGTGCTTATATAAATATTTTTACTTGTCTACATTGCCTTAACAAATTAGTCTTTTTTTTTTTCCTACATGACTTGTGGAAAGTATATTTCACTTCATCAAAATAAATAAGTAGTCTAGGGAGATTTTGGATAAATTAGTCTTTAAAATCATCAATTTAATGCAGAAAACACTTTATAACCTGATATGGTTTGGCGGTGTCCCCACCCAAATCTCATCTTGAATTGTAGCTCCTAGAATTCCCATGTGTCATGGGACAGGCCGGTAGGAGATAACTGAATCATGGGGGTGGGTCTTTCCTGTGCTGTTCTTGTGATGCTGAATAAGTCTCACAAGATCCGATGATTTTATAAAGGGGAGCTCCCCTGCACACGCTCTTGCTTGAGACCATGTAAAATGTAACTTTGCCCCTCCTACGTCTACCGCTGTGATTGTGAGGCCTCGCCAGTCATGTGGAACTGTGAGTCCTTTAAATCTTTTTCCCTTATAAATTACCCAGTCTCAGGTATGTCTTTATTAGCAGCATGAGAATAAAATTCTACTCTCATATATTTTATTTTTCTATTTAACATCCTTATTAGAAAAATTTAAAAAACTTATGATATACAAAAATATAAAAAATGTAAGAGAGCATATACATAGTACCAAAGATAGACTTATCATCCATTTTTAATTAGTCATCTCTGGCTATCTCATTCCACCAAATTCCAGAGAGTATTTTCTTCCTCTTTAGAAAAGTGGACCTAAGTGAGATAAAGAGTCTCATCCAATGAATTCACTGCCTTGCCCTGATACCCATAATAGTTAAGTTGATGGGTTTGTGCTTTGTAGTTCAGGATCAAACTGAGCAAGAGTCTCCCTAAAAGCTCACACTTTCTCTTAATTAGAAAGTCTTATTAATACTCCATAAGGTATCAATAATTTATTATAATACAAATTAGTGTGTAATATCAATTACTTTCTTCATATAATCAGATCAATACCAAGCATAAACATTCACAAAAGGGAGTCTTCACTGGGGACAGGTTAGCGCAAGAAAAAAATGAGATTTAAAAAATAGAGACATGAGACTTTTCTGGGGAAGGGCAGATCTAGTCTACGTGAATCATGTGAGGATTCTGAATCTCAACAGGCAACCAGAAGACTCTGAGAACCTGACGGTTCGAAGATAGGCATAAACTGGGAAAAAGAAAGGAAACAAATCATATTTTCCTTTTTGTTTTTCTGAGAGCCCAAGGCCAGTTTTCTGCTGATCATAATCTTTAATCTTCGACAAGATATTAATAACAGGTGTCAAGTAACCACATTTATTAAAAATCTGATCACAATGAGAAGTCCCATAAAGCACAGCCTAGACTTTATAATTTTTAGTCTGGCACATAGTACTTAGATAAAGTTGAAGATAAATAAAAGATGAATAAGATGGTGACTTCCTTCAAGAAACTTACTACCAAAAAGAAGTCAATTCAATGAAGTAGTGAAAGTTTATAATAGACATCTGTGCAGAATACCAAAGAAATATACAAAAAAAGTGTGGGAGTGAGTAATCGATCTGCTTGGGGGAGGCAAAGTAAAGAGAAACTCAATAGAGAAGTTAATATTTGATGTTCATGTTGAGTAAAGAAAGAGCATAGAGTATCCCAGACTAAAGAAGAAACAGCGTAAACCAGAGTCTTGGGTCTTACTGGGCTTCAACTGTTCTTCCAATTCTTTATCATTTGATTTCAGCTCTTAACTAATATAGTAATTTATAAAACTATCTTCACCAAAAATAATTATTAGACAGCTGTTTGCATATCCATAATGGTTACTCATGTCTATATTCATAAAGTATCTGTCAGATCAGGGCCTATAACATCAATTCACAAATATTCTGAATGTTTCTGAGACTGAGACATGTATCTGGTATTATTGTCTCTCTGTCAGAATAAAAGAATAATTAGAAATCAAATTTCCTTCTCCTAGATTATACAATGAGTCTGTGACATCTTGTGGTTCTCAGTTCAAGTCATGTTACAACTTAGAAAATTTCTTTATACTAAATTATAGGTGGCTGTGGTAATAGATTTACTATCAGATTTGACTTTGTGAATCTTAGTTGATGGCTATTATTTCCTGGCTATGAATTGAACTTTATCAAGAGTAGTTGTATAATCACGCCAAACGACATGGCAGATACTCTACAACACTGATCCTTTGAGAAACAGTGGTGCCGTCCATAGGCAGAATGGTATTTTTAAAGTCAAAAGACTTACTGTAGCAGTAAAAAGCACATTTGTAAGTATGGTGACATTTATTTGAGATTTTACCCACATTCCCAATGTGTCCTTTGGTAACTTACAGTATGTGAATACAGATGAAAACTTTTGTTTTAAAAAAGTCCAACACGTTCTTTAAAATGAATTTACAGAATATTTGCTTTCTTAAGACAGTGACATATGAGGAGAGAGCAACTGTGTGTCTGACTTTCTGAAACAGCATCTCGTAGAAATCCCTTATTTGGTATGCACACATGATAGTGAAGGCAGCTGTTGTGAGGAGTTCTGTATTTCTGTGCCAAACCTAGATGCTGAAGTGATAAGAGTATTTGGAAAGTTAAATGCTTGTCATTTTTACTACATGCCCATGCATATTTCTAGTCTCTGCATGGAAAATCAGACATGTTTTTAGGTGAAGGGAATGAGTGAAAAGTAAGTAAACAGACCCAAGTCCTTAACCTTCCACCAGTATACCAGCAGCTAGATAAGCAAAGGTTGCTCAGAATTAAAATTCCTAATGCTTCATGGAAATAACTTTTTCCTAAGATTTCTACATGAAAATATAATTTTACAAAAATTTTAATATAGAAATCAAAAAGACTATCCAACTCAACCATTCATTTAATGCTTTGGGAAACTAAGTCTCAAGGACATAAAGTGACTAGAGCAAAGGACCAGGATTGGACACATTTGGATGTCAAAGGTACCAGGAACAGTCACAGTCATCTAGCCCTGTGTTTGTCACCAAGGGCTGAATCTGCTATTCTGAACTTTAGAGCCAAGTCAAAAATAATCTCTTGACTGCAACATCCTATATGCATTATATTGTAATTAATTTATAATATTCAAGGTTATACATAATTGTCCTTTACCCTTTTAACAAACATTTGCCTAGTACTTATAAATCAAGCATTTTATTGTAAATAAAAGCAACATGATTCCTGTCCTGATGGAGCTTAGAACACTCTAGATACAATGGAAGATAATTGCATCATATAGTATCATATTATTTCCAATGTATAATAAGTGCCATGAGGAAAAAGAACAGTGGGAAATGAGATAACGTAATGAGAAACTAGTAATTCATTTTAGACTTGACAGAAGAGGCTTCCTTAGCAAGGCACATTTGAACTCAAATTGCAAAGATGAATAGGAGCTAGTGAGATGGAGAATGATTGACATGGGAGTGGGAATTCCTGGCAAAGGGAAAGCACATACAGTGGTCTTTGCATGTTGGAGGCACTGAAGGGAGGGTAGTTAAAGTAAAGGATGGAGAGTCAGGGGCAGAGTGACGAGATAATATTGAAGAGGTAGCAGGGACTGGATCACAGAAGGCTTTATAGATTGTACTAAGGAGTTTGAATTTTATTCTAAGTGCAAAGGAAAGTTTTTGAAGCATTTTTTAACAGGAATGTTAACATAATCCAATTCACAATGTTAAACTGCTCAGCATTTCTGATCAGCACTTGATAATTGCTTGGGTTTACACATTAAGACATAGCAGCTAGAATCACAGAAACTTTAGCTTGGACCCTTTTCATGCAGGATATTGTATAATTTCCACAAGTATGGAGATCCAGCAACCACAGCAGCCAACCAGACAGATACTGAGTTTTCATGGAGGAAACTCATGGTCATTTCACCTGTGGATTGCTTGCCTTCCAACTTTTTTACCCCCTTTGCTGAATTACTTCCTTCACTGTATCTAAACACTGGCTCTTTCTCCTGTAACAAAACATTGTGTTTCTTGTCTTGCTTTCAATCTCATCTCTCCCATCTTCTGGCATTCTTACAACCCCGGTGATTTATTTAATTATTTATTTATTTTGAGATGGAGTCTCACTCTGTAGCTCAGGCTGGAGTACAATGGTGTGATCTTGGCTCACTGCCCGAGAATCACACCACTGCAACATACCAGGTTCAAGCGATTCTCCTGTCTCAGCCTCCCAAGTAGCTAGGATTACAGGTGCCCACCACCATGCCTGGCTAATTTTTGTATCTTTAGTAGAGACTGGGTTTCATCATGTTGGCCTTCCAAAGTGCTGGGATTGCAGGCATAAACCACCACACCTGACCCCAACCCTAGTGATTTTGATAGTCCTCAGCATATAGTAGAACAAATATTTTTATGCTTATCAAAGGAATAAGTAGATGAATGGATATTATTGGAAACTAGGATTTTGCTATCAGCAAAGAATACCAATCATTGTATTGCCTGGTGATGAGGAAATAAAAATTAAAACTTAATTATTATTCTGTCTCTGATTAACTAGATGTGTTGAGCAAAGTCTTTACAGTTTTGTCATTCTTTTTTTGAAATCTTTCTAGTTCTCCTTCAATTGAAATTATTGTTGCTCAATTACTGGTTGTATAACACTTTAGAATCAAACATGAGACACTGTAACATGTTTTTACATTGGATACTCTGTCCCTCTCTTTGAAAAGTACTTCTGGGGTTTGATTTCTCCTTTGAAATTTTGATTTGACTTATGACTCCCCGACTCTTTGTTGAACATTTTTTTCCTGAAATGAAAGAGCTGTCAAATAGTCATATCATTAAAATTGTCATACAATCTCATGAAAATAGTCTCCTGCTGTCTTAGAATGCTTACAAATGATGAATATTCATGTTTCTGTTTTCCAGGGGTCATTTATAATGCTGTGTGTTTGTGATATCCCTGCTGGGATTCATTTGACCTTGAGATAACACAAGTTACCAGAAGAGAACACATCTGACACATCTGAACTAGGTTTTGCTTTGTTGTTGTTGTTTTGCAAAAAAAAAAGTTTACCCCAAAACCTAAAATGCAATAAAAAAAGAAATATTTCATAATAAAACAAATTAGAACAACAACAAAAAAAAAGCTTAAGACTTCGTAGGTACTCTTTACTTTTCTAAGTAATATCTATGGCAAATTCACTGTCTCATAAACTAACATTTTTCTCCAAAGGTCACAATTGATGCCTGTCTATGCACTATGCAGATAAAATTTGATAAAAATGTAAGTAAATGCAATTTATTTTCTGCTTCATATCGCTTGTTTGGCTGTCTCAGCACTACCCACTGCCTGCCTTCCCAAGGGAAAACCTCCACCGCATCCTTTGTCTCACTCCTTTGGAATTGTGCTCTCAGTGACCTGTCACCATTGGAAATGATTTGGATCAACACATTTCCTAAAGTGTTACTGATATTGACTCAAAGCATAATACTCTGACAATATTAATATTTTACTAAGGGATTTGTATAGAACTGGATATAACTAAAAGAAAAAAACCCTAAGAAATACCGCTTAAATTGGGGCCTTTCGAATGTGGATTTAAACTGGAGTCAGTCTGGGTCTGAATAAGCCTTCCTTCCTAGTGCCCCTCAAATCAAACTGGGTAAACCCATCTAGCAGTCCAACCCTGGGGAAGAGAATCAAAGCAAGTTGTCTCTTTCTTGTAACACAATCACTAAAGTGGGGAAATTGTAAGATCTAGAACCAGATAGGTTCATTGCCAAGTTCAAAACAGCTGGCTTAGTCTCCAAAGTGTCTGGATGTGTGTGCAGGCTTTATATAATATCATTATTTAATTATAGTTCTACCACCTACTATCTATATAATCTTCTTCAGGTTACTTATTGTCTGTGAGACTCATTATTCTCTAAAATATAAAAGATAACACCAACCTTAATTTGAATGTTTAAATATATATAGCAACATGTACACTGCCTCACACAAAGTAGGTAGTCAATAGATATTGAATGAAAAACAACTTCATTTATCTACCTTGTCTCTTTGAAACCAGCATAAACCAAATTTTATATTTATAAATAACATACATAAACATAATTCTATTATAAACTGAAAACAAGTTGGTAAAAATATGTGCTATTGTTAAATTGATTTATTGCCTTTCTTACACTGAACTATACTAACAAGAAGTTAACTTTAAAATATCAGAAATGCATATATGTATGTTACCAAAAAAAAAAGTCATTAAAACTGTAGTGGTAACAAAATAGATCGTCAAAATTCAGCCCAATATTGGTATATAAAAATTTTCCGTATGAAATTTTTCTGTTGGTCTATGTAAATTTTCATCTTGAATGTTGTTTTGGACTTTTATATACTAGATCTTCAGACAGATGAGAAAAATACATTATTTCATGACAAACATCTATAAAAGGGAACTACTCTGCTTCCTGTGACCCATGACTAATGTTGGAAATTGCTTTTCCAGATGTACAAAACAAATCGTCATGCCTTCATCTCTCATACTCACTTGAGGAAGAGATCTACAATATAATGTGCTCCTCTGCAACCTCTCTATCACTGACCTTCTATTTTCAACTCAAACTGGAAAAAACTGAAGGCTCTGGCGGTTAGAGATGCCTTGCAGACTGGTCAGTTACCACAGCCAGGCCTGCTGCGAGTCCAGTGGCATACTGGACATAGGACATAGAGATAGGTAACTGTGTCACAGCAAGGAATTTCCTGCTCTAACCTGATGTTTTGAAGTATAGCAGAACCAGGGTCTTGAATTCTTTGACCTCATGGATTCCTAGATTCTTAACAGCTGTAATAACTTACAAACTTAAGATCTGGCTCCACACGGACATAGGCATATGATGGAAGTTTTTATACTTATCCTTACCCTGAATATGTTTTTTCCACCTCTTTTTGCTGACATAGCAATAAGCTAGAGAGTAATTAATCTGAAAATAAATTTAAGCCATCAACCTGTGATTCTTCAAACTGATTATGGATTCTAATACATGTTGAGACTTCACTGTATTTTCAAGCTACATTTAACCCTTAAAATTATGAAGATCAATAAATGCATTTAAGCTTTTTAAATATCAGTTGTTAAAATCATGTGAATGTATGGAAGAGTGTGATAGATCATGACAGAAGATTTTAATTTCATTTGGGTTTTTTATCATTTCTTTATTCTCAGAATCTAGAGCAGTGTTTCTAGCATCTAATAGGAGCTCAATTAATATTTGTTGACTAAATGATTGAAGGAAGGAATGAGTAAAACAGAACGTTTATAGTACTTCAGAATGAGATGTGTGGGGGTGCAAGGAATTCTGGTTTAGAAGCAGTGGCAGAATAGGGATTACTATATGAAGGTACAGAGAAGTAAGAAAAGGCAGGGCTCTAATGGAAATACGGGAAATTCTATCTGGAGAGGGAAGTCTCATCTCACAAATGAGGACAAAGTGCATTCAGTAGTGCCTTCGTATCTGCAGGGAATAAGTTTGGATATCCCCCAGTAGATGCCTGAAACCACAGATAGTACCAAACCCAGCTGCCGTCAATTAAAACATGTGTCTGTTCATATCTTCTACTCACAAATGTAATGCTTTTTCAGTCTAAACTAAGCACTTATCATGCACTGGAGCAGTAACTTGCAGTTTGAGGTGCCACGGCAAAAACGAACACAATTTTTTCCCTTCTTCACAACTTCATGAACAGATGTTTTTTTTTTTTTTTTTTTTGAGACGGAATTTTGTTCATTACCCAGGCTGGAGTGCAATGGCGCAATCTCGGCTCACTGCAACCTCCGCCTCCTGGGTTCAGGCAATTCTCCCGCCTCAGCCTCCT
The DNA here is from genome assembly GCA_031835075.1 of Saguinus oedipus. Lineage (NCBI taxonomy): Eukaryota > Metazoa > Chordata > Mammalia > Primates > Cebidae > Saguinus > Saguinus oedipus. The sequence goes on along the minus strand of CM063184.1, from coordinate 89,804,599 downwards.
GAGTAGCTGGGATTACAGGCGTGAGCCACCGCACCTGGTTCCAGATCTGTTCTTACCATAGATTTCAACAAATCTCAGCATATGACTTTTTTCTTTCCTCAAGTTGAAAACTGTCACCTTTTCTCTCAAAGGAAGCACTTTAAAGCTCCACTTTGGCATATCCAAATTACCAGCATCACCACTCCCATGCTTTGGGGCCATCATTAAGTAAAATAAGGGTTAGTGGAACACAAACACTGCAATAATGTGGCAGTAGACCTAGTAACTGAGATGCCTACTAAGAGACTAAGAGGTCCATAGCATAGACAGTGTGGAGATGCTGGACAAAGGGATGATCAACATCTTGGACAGGATGGAATACAACAGCCCAAGATTTCATCATGCTACTCAGAATGGCATGCAACTGAAGATATACGTTCTTCATTTCTGCAAATTTTCATTTAATATTTTCAAATTACCATTGATTACAGACATCTGAAACCATGCAAAGCAAAACTGCAGATAAGACAGAGCAACTGTGGAGTACATTTGAGTTTAAGTGAAGGCAAATGAAAAGGCGTTCAAATAGGACACGTTGGAAGGGCGTAATGGAAATGAAGGACTGAACTTATATAAATGTGAATATGGAGAAGAACGGTAGACTCTCTGTCATTGGAGAAAAACTTGTTAATAACCAAGGAAAAGATTGGTAGCTATAAGTTAACTTGAAGACTTAGAGCTAGGGATAAAAAAAGAGGGTAAGGGGAGGAAAGTATAAAAGTTTAACAGGCCACTATGTCCCATGAACCACGTTCATGTTTCATAGCTTCTTGGGGCTGCAAATTAAAATGCTTACAGGAGACAGTTAATGAGTGACTAGGGCCTAATGACAAAACAGAATGCATATTCCTTCTTAAGGTAGTAGTCAATAGTACTTCTGTAATTGTTTGCCATACAGGAGTGCAGACTCAAATAGAAGCCAACAATTTAGGTTTGTTGAAAAATATTTTTACTTGTAAATTTTGGAAACTGATTCCACTTTTATAAAAATTGTTTATGGTGCATAGCAACATGGATTTATAAAACATATAGAGAAAAACGAAATGGATGAGATTTGTCATATAATATCATTTATATAAATTTAAAACACATTCACATAAAAACAATCCAAATATTCTATAAAATTCCATATACACTGAATGGCATAAATCAAACACATTAGATCCTGCCTTGGTTATAGGAGACACAACTGAATACGAGAAATAAGAGAATTTGTTTTTAATTAAGAAGAGTCCCTACGGGGACAAATGATAACATGGTATGGACTAGAGATATGAGTACCCAACTTTCTGCACGTAAGATCTAAATATTACTAAAATAACACATACAGTAATGGTGTCTGCTTTAATGTAATAATATAAATAAATAATAATGGCATTGATGGTTGGTCCAAAAAATATAAAGACCCATTGTGTTTAATAGACTAAAAAAAAAGTTATAAAAGAAGGAGCCTCTTCTTTTATAAAACTAAGTCTTGAACCAGAAGTTTACCAGGGGTTTGTGAAAAGCATGGGCTTTCCATGAAACACATTGTACACACCAGGAACTACTTGCTGGAGTTTATTATTCCTGCAATGGGGAAATGGCTCTGGATAAGACAAGTCAGGTATATAGGTAAGGCCCATGTCCCAGAGGCTTCATGCATACTAAGAAGTTAGGGGTTTATCCTGTAGATACTAAGGAAACATTTCTTCATTAAAATCTAATACTTGTAAAATTCCTTCTTCTCTTTTTTATTCTCTACCTTCAGAATTATTTCTCGAGGCAAGCAGTCTCTTTATCATTTGCAAACTTGGAGGTCTAAAGATAAATATAAGCATGCTTCTGTGTATATATATGAAAATATTATCAATAATATGTATTCACAGATCCTATTTCGTATGGAAGAATTTGTCCATGCAGTATAATTTTCCAAACCCTGCTTTATAAATTCAACACACTATTCATCAGTTCTCTTCTGTAAATTTAAACCCTCTAAAATATTATGGCAAAAAAAAAATAGTTTTATTTTTTATATATTAAATTAAGCTAATATATTTCTATAAATGGAATTGTTCACAGGATCCAGATGAACCCAATATCTCAAAACTTAATCAAATTAATAATAATGAAAATGGTCATTTTATTTTTCCCTTAAAATCTACATTAACTTATTAATTTGACTATAGCGTGATTACTGCCTAAGGCTAGTACTGTTTAGAACAATACATTTTTCTAAATTACACTTTACTTTTTGCAAAGTTATCTGTTAATGAGCATTCTCTCTAGAAGTGCTTCTGAAAATTAGCTTTTATTGAATAATAAATGTAAATGATGAAATCCTTTATTGCAAATATAATGATATGAAGTACACAGAACACCAACTATAATGTTTTTCTAAGTTTTTGAGTTGAACTATTAAATGTTTATTCTACTCCTTGTTAAAATAGGCTTAATTAACATATTATTTAAAAATCTACATAATAGACTGTGTTTAGCAGTTTTGAGAGATAAAATAGAGTTGATTGGGTTTCACTGCACCACTTACTATTTATGTGACTTTTACTTAACACTGCCTCAGTTTCTTATAAAAGGATGAGAAATATATGGCCTACCTCTCCAGGTTATTGTGAGTATGGAATTAACTACTGTATGTATAGATCTTAGAACACTGCCATAAAACAAATGTCAGCTACAATTATTGGCCACATCTAAAAATCAAATTATCATTTAAAAGGGTACATTACACTTCTTACAAGTACTTCAAAGATATTTATTACATGCATTTGCCATTATGGTCATCATCTGCTAGCAAGTATTAATCATTTATCTCATCATTTAAATTTATGACTAACAACTTTCCAATGGAGAGGTATGATCATCACAACTGTCATTAAATCTGTTATATTATGAATGCTATAGTATACTGTGTCATCAAATAAAATGAAATGTCTCTCTTTGATGACCAATGCTCCCTTCCACAGAAATATGCACGTATTTCATAAATGCTTCTGATGGTCAACATTAGAAGAGAATATCAAGAAATACTACTTTCAATAATGTGCATTATAGAAAATATAATAATGACTATTTACTGTGGCCCAGGTCCAAGCACCAAGAAAATCACCGTATTTACAACCTAGAGACTGAAGAGGTCTTTCCAAACCAAGAAAAAGAAACGTTATAAAAAATGTTTTGTATGCAGAAATATATGAAGGTTGAGAGGCAAACATCAGCTTTGAAAACACTGAAATATAGATGACAGATAAAAACATCTGTAATGAATAAATAAATGTTGCAAATGATTTTTTAAAAGCTTAACAACCTAAAAGATACAAAGGAAAAGGATATGAACAGCTAATTCACAGAAAAGCAAATCCAAGTGGTTGATAAGCATAAAACTACGCATCTTTTGTGATGAAAGTTGGCAGCCAAATATATGACTATGTGTGTCTGTGTGTGTGCATCCTCTCCATCAGTCCAGAGTGGGGAATATGGGCAGCCATGATGACCCTCCTACGTGTCTCTGGGCACACTCTCCACTAGTCCTGAGCAACTTACATATGAAGGTATTCCCTAAGAAATCTCTGCAAGTGGTCTTCACCATGAAACCCCCTCCCAACAGAAGTTAAAGGGTGGAAAGTACTAAGCAGTAGGAAGAGTATAGAAATAAAAGGCCTTTCTACTCCCTAAAATGAGGTAAGCATGGTGCTTCATGAACTGGGACCACAGAAACTGAAAAAGGAAGTTACCTTTAGGCTGTTCCAACCTAGGACATAGGAGTAGTTAGGATCTTTGAATTGCACTTCCTCTTGGGCAACTTCTTCCAAAGGAAACAGGTGGCAGTTTCTTGGTGGATTTTATGACCTTCCCTGTGACTATAATATTAATTCCATTATGATGTATCTAGGTTTGCCTTTTACATTCAGTATGCATTTTTAAATATTGCCTCTTTCTGGTTCTCTTCTTCTGGAATGCGTATCAGACATGTACTGAAACATCTCATTCTACCTTCTTCCTTTCAATATTTCTCATTTTCTTACATCTTTGCAATTTGATCTGAATTATCAATTGTATATTCTAGTTCAGTAATTCTCTGTTCACTGTTCTAGACTATTCCTTAATCAGTTAAATAATAATAATTCTAATAATACTAATTTCTTTTTTTTTTTTTTAAGACAGAGTCTTGCTTTGTTGCCAGGTGCCAGGCTGGAGTGCAGTGGCACAATCTCGATTCACTGCAACCTCTACCTTCTGGCTTCAAGCAGTTCTCCTGCCTCAGCCTCCTGAGTAACTGGGACTATAGGTGTGTGCCACCATGCCCAGCTAATTTTTTTATTTTTTACTAGAGACGGGGTTTCACCATGTTGGCCAGGATGGTCTTGATCTCTTGACCTCATGATCCACCCACCTTGGCCTCCCAAAGTGCTGGGATTTCAGGCGTGAGCCACCGTGCCCGGCCAATGATACTAATTTCAATATTTTTTTTTGAAATGGAGTCTCATTCTGTCACCCAGGCTGTAGTGCAGTAGTGTGATCTCAACTCACTGCAATGTCTGCATCCCAGGTTCAAGCAATTCTCCTGCCTCAGTTTCCCAAGTAGCTGGGATTGTAAGTGTGCATCACTACACCCAGCTAATTTTTTGTATTTTAGTAGAAATGGGGTGTTACCATGTTGTCCAGGCTGGTCTCGAACTCCTGACCACAAGTAATCCACCCACCTCGGCTTCCCAAAGTGCTGGGATTGTAGATGTGAGCCACCATACACAGCCTTCAATAGATATTTTATTTCTAAGTTTTCCAGGATATTTTTTATTTCCATTCTTATTTTGTGGGTTCTATTCCTTCCTATGTATCTTTGAAGAATTTAAGCATACTTATTTTAAAATTCTTTCCAGATTTTTCTCTGTCTCATATATGGACTCGTAGAATTATACTTTTTTTCTTTTCTGTCTTTCCTCCTTCCCTCCCTCCCTCCCTTCCTTTCGGGGCAGAAACCTACACTGTCACCCAGGCTGCAGTGCAGTGGCATGAACATGCCTTACTACAGCCTCAAGCTTCTGGGCTCAAGTGAATCTCCTTCCTCAGCCTCCTGGGAGCTGGGACTATAGACACATACCTCTCTTGCACTCAACTATTTCTCTAATTTTATTTTTTGTAGAGATGGGGTTTCACTAGTTTGCTCAGGCTAGTCTTGAACTCCTGGCCTCAAGTGATCCTCCCACTTCAGTTCCCAAAGTATTGGGATTACAGGCACAAGCCACCGTGGCTGGTCTCATATGTCTTCTAATTATCATATGTACTTTCCATGTTCACAGACTTATTTTTTTTTTTACCAGATACTTGAGCATGGGTCTTAAGGGCTACCCTACGGAATTACTTCAACGTTTCCTGTCAGGAGTTAACAGAGATTACCAGTACCTAAAAAATTACCAGTCTAACATTTTACATTATGTTAGACTTTTCACCAGTATGCAACATAGGTTCTGAGTCACAATTTCTCTGGAATGACTCTTTCCATGCTTTAGGGCAAAGAGCTTCAGGCCAGAAAACAATTCTCCTGTCTTCCTGCACAATTAGGGCAGCTCATTCACTTGCATTTTTCTATGCAGAGAATGCATTCCTGCGTTATGTCATACCCCAGGCCCGGAACTAAAACTTGAGTTCCGGGCCTGGGGTATGACATACTAGAGATGTTATTTGTAATGTGACTTGTGAGAAGAGGGAAACAGAATATCTCACTTTGGGTGCTTCTTCCCAATTACATGCTTCCTCCCCAAATCCTAAGATCTAGCAGGACATAAGCTGTGGGTGTTCTGGCTTCAAGGACTAATGAGAACAAGGCAAGATCCCTGAGTTAGAGAAGCTGGGGCTGGTTATCAAAGCAGGAACTCAGACACAGAGAAATGCAAAACAGGGCCTGTGGGCCTCTGATTGGAAGGAAGGGTCAGTACACTAGCTTGCTGAAATTCTGAACTAAAATTACCCCCTAAATATATACTAAAGCTTGGGAAAAACTCACCAACAAGTGTCGAGTGTGTGTAATAGTGGGGGAAGACTGGCTTAAGAGGCAAGGATCCATGTAGGTCATTTATCGTGCAATCTAACTGCCTTCGGATTCATACCATTTTAAACTTAATGAATGGAATGAAGTACTGTGAGCACTTATGTAAATTTTTTGCACATATTTCTGTGGTAGTATTTTGTGAAATGTAACTTTATAATTGATTGTAATGTGAGGAGATTCAAACCTGTAATTTCAGACTTCTGAAATGAGAGACTGTGGTCATTATGAAAAAGACCTTCAGAAAGAGAGAATTCTGTTTTCATGTGTTATGAATCTTATAGGATATTTGAAAATAAAAATAAAGGCTTATTCTCTAATTATTTCTGGGAGGGTAGTATCAAATCATAAACACTACAGTATTAAAAGTTAAGTCAGGAGTGGAGCAATGTTAGTAAGATGGTGGAATAGGAGTCCTTTGGCTTCATTCTATCCGCCCCCTACAACCTCCACACACACAACCACAAAATCTAACCAGCAACTATTCAGACAAGAATAACATCCTGAGTATTCCATAACATGGGAGTGAAACTGAAACACCCCCACTGGACTGCAGAACCAAGGAAAACTGTAATCAAATGGTAAAAAGGATGGTTCTCTCTGAGTGCACCAGCTCTCCCCAAAGCCAACCCAGCACCACACATGGAGAGTTTCTCTGGAACATGGTTTTCACAGTAGGAAAAGTAAGGTAGAGATGGACCTTCAGCTTATCCACCATTCTAAGGCCCACTCTTTGATCCCACAAGAAAGACTGGGAACACAAGCAGAGTCAGACCACCTGAGATCAGCTAGAAACAAAGAATATAGGTAGAGCTCACAGTGGGCAGAACTTGGTGGCTACTCTGCATTCCAGACAAGGGAGGCACACACCAGAGAAACTAGCCAAGAGCATCACACTGCAGAATACACAGTTCATAAGTATTTCAGGCTCGAATCCTTAGCTAATGTCCCCACACCGCCTGCAAGCTCTTCCCAGGACTTCTACATGCCCTATTTAGGAGAAGAAAAGGTACTGGTCAGGCTTGACCTAGAAAGGCAAGCAGAGGCTCCCTTCAACCAATAGGCACTCCCAGTGACCTCACCCAGGTAGAAAGACTTCCATCTTCATACATATCAGAACAGCATACAGGCTAGAACAGCTTGAACCAAAAAGTCAGACTGCATCTTCAATCAGACAAAATGTCTGCCAAATGATCCCACCCGGGCAGGGAGACTCCCACCCCCACGGATTTCAGAGAAGCAAAGAGACTAGTTTGGGTTGACGCAGGAAGTCAAGAAGTGGCTCCACTCAGTCAAAAAGCCCACCCACAACTGTACCAAAACCCGGAGACTTTGCCTTCACAGATTTCAGTCCTCAGTTATGCATTTTTAAGGATTAGAGCCTCTGGCCCTGCCTGTCCCAAGCAGTGACTACTCCTACCCTATGAGCCCAGCTAGTACCTTTACTTGATAGCAGAGTTTATCCAGTGGTCTCACTGGACAGCGGAACCCAGCCAGCAGCCCCAACAAACATCAGAGCAGAAGCAGGGACTCAGCCAACTAGAGAATTCAACAGCTCTGCCTGTCCAGGGTCATAGCAGCAGGCCCTTCCAGGATCACAGGCTAAACAGAGAAGGTTTATCACTGACAAAGAACAACTATAAAGCCTAGAAGAGAGGCTGTTTCCTCAAATGTGTAGACAACAATGCGAGGATACAAGAATTATGAGTAATCAGGAAATATGACACCTCCAAAAGAAACTATCAAGTTCTGAAAATAGACCTCAAAGGAAAGGTCATCTGTGAAATTACTGACAAATAATTCAGCTTAACACTCATAATTTCCGTGACCTACAGTAACATATGAATAGAAAATTTAGTAAAATTCAGAAACCAACACACAAAAAAGTGGGAAGTTTGACAAAGAAATAGAAACAATAAAAATAATCTGGACATGGATAGAGCTGGAAGCCATTGTCCTCTGCAAACTAACGCAGGAACAGAAAACCAAATACCACATGTGCTTGCTTTCAAGTAGGAGCTGAATGGTGAGACCACATGAACACAGGGAGGGAAACAACACACATTGGGGCCTTTTGGGGACTGTGGGGAACGCTATGGGGTGAAAGAGCATTTGAAAAAGCCAATGCATGCTGGTCGTAATACCTAGGTGGTGGGTTGATAGGTGCAGCAAACCATCATGGCACATGTACACATATGTAACAAACCTGCACATCCTAGACATGTACCCCAGAACATAAAATTTATAAGAATGTCTTTTGGGGGTTAATTTCATGATAAAAATATAAAGATAGAAATCCTTCAGATGAAGACTATACTAACTGAACTGAAGACTTCAATAGAAAGTTTCAACAGCAGACTCAAGAAGAATAAATTAGTGAGCTGGGAGAGAATAGTCAGGAGAACAAAAAGACAAAAGAATGAGAAAGAATTAAGAAATCCTACCAGAATTATATGGGACAGTGCCAAGAGACCAAACCTTCACATAATAGAAGTTGCAGAAGAAGCAAAAAGGGAAAAATGGCCAGAAAGCATATTAAAAGAGTATTTAACTGAAAACTTCCCTAATATGGTGGTAGACATCAGCACCCAGATAAAGGAAGTGCAGAGGCCCCCAATTAAATTCAACCCCAAAAGGAGTAAACCAAGTTACATAATAATCCAACTAACAGAAATCAAAGAAAAAGATAAGATACACATCACATATAAAAGACTGCCAATACACTATCGGCAAATTTCTCAGCAGAAACCCTGAAGACCAGGAGAGAGTGAAGTGGTATCTTCAAAGTGCTGAAGAAAAAGAGTCTGCCAACTGAAAATACTCTATGCAGTCAAGTTGTTTTCAGAAATGAGGGAGAAATAAAAACTTTTCCAGATAAACAAAAGCTAAGGAAATTTATCACCACTATACCTGCCTTACAGTAATTGCTAAGGGAGGGTTCTTTAAACTGAAACAAAAAGCTGCTAAGTAATAACATGAAACATATGAAAGCCTAAAACTCAATGCTATAAATAGAACCACATTCAGAATACTCTAGGACTGTTATAGTGGTGTCTAAGGCAATTTTATTCCCAGTAGAATGGTTAAAATACAAAACTGTTAGTGACAACGATAGCTAAAATAAATTTTCAAGGGATATAAATTGCAAAATAATAAAAATTCCCATGTAAAAACTTAAGAGTGGGGAGTGGTAAAAGTTTGTAGATTTGTTAGACACAATCCAAATAGACCATTATATATACATGTTATTCTATATAACCCTCATGGTAACCACAAAGCAAAAGTATTTAGTAAAAGCACTCAATGAAATAGAAAGTATTCAAAGCATATAACAAGCCAGAACACCCCAGCAAACCACAAAGGAAGACAGTAAGAGACAGGAAAGCAAACTATCTATAAAACAGCTGGAAAACAACTAACAACATGGCAGCCCTAAGTCCTTACCTATCAATAATTACCTTGAATGTAAATGGATTACATTTCCCAATAAAAACACACAGAATGACTAAATGGACAGAAACAAAACAAAGCTCAACCCAAATATATGGTGCCTAGAAGAGACACCTTTAAAGGCACACATGGTCTGAAAGTGAAGGAGTGGAAAAATAAATTCCACACTAAGGTGAACCAAAAGAACAAAAGCAGCTATACTTACATGAAGCAAAATTGACTTTAAGAAAAAAAAATTTTTTAAGAGTCAAAAAAAGAGGCTGGGCGCGGTGGCTCAAGCCTGTAATCCCAGCACTTTGGGAGGCCGAGGCGGGTGGATCACGAGGTCAACAGATCGAGACCATCCTGGTCAACATGGTGAAACCCCGTCTCTACTAAAAATACAAAAAATTAGCTGGGCATGATGGTGCGGGCCTGTAATCCCAGCTACTCAGGAGGCTGAGGCAGGAGAATTGCCTGAACCCAGGAGGCGGAGGTTGCGGTGAGCCGAGATCACGCCATTGCACTCCAGCCTGGGTAACAAGAGCAAAACTCCGTCTCAAAAAAAAAAAAGAAAAAAGAGTCAAAAAAAGAATATTATACAATGATAAAGGAGTTATTTCATCAAAAGAATTTAAAAATTGTAAACATATATGCACACAACATTGGAATACCTAACTATAGATAACAAACATTAAAGAATCTTTCTAAAGAAAGTGATAGAGTGAAACACAACAATAGTGGGGACTTCAATAACATAATCTTAACAATATACAGATCATCCTGAAAAAGTTAGTAAGGAAACTTGGATTTTAATAACGCATTAGATCAAATTGACCTAAAAGGCATATATAGAAACAGCCCATCCAAGAGCAACAAATACCTGTGTTTCTCAAATACACACAGAACATTCTCCAGGATGGATCACATGTTAGGCCACAAAGTAAGCTTCAGCGATTTTAAGACTGAAATTATGTCAAGTTTTTTCTAGCCACACTGATATGACGCTAGAAATCAATATTAGGAAGAATTTCAGAAAATTTACAAATGCATGAAAATAAACAGCATGCTCCTAAAAACAGTCTATCTGAATAAACCAGCAATGAGTAAGAAGATTAAATCAGTGATTAAAAAATCCCTAATGAAAGAAAATTCCAGGACCCAATGGCTTTGTGGCCGAATTCTATCAAACATTTTTAAAGTAATTGACACCAATCCTTCTCAAACTCTTCCAAAAAGTTGAAGAGGAGGGAATACTCCTAAATTCCTTTTACAAAGCCAGTATTACACTGATATTAAAACCAGACAAAAACATTGAAGGAAAAGAAAATTACAGGCCAGTATCTTTGAAGAACACAAATGCAAAAATCCTCAACAAAATACTAGCAAACCTAATTCAACTATAAATTAAAACAATCATCTACCATGATCAAATAGAATTTATGCCTGGCATGCAATGATGGGTCAACATATACAAATCAATATATGTGATAACATCCTATTAACAGAATGAAAGACAATCTTCTCATTAGGTGCAAAAAAGCATTTTACAAAATTCAATATCCTTTCATAGTAATAAAAAGAAAACAACTCGCCAGTCACGATGTCTCACACCTGTAATCCTAGCAATTTGGGAGAGTGAGGAGGGTGGATCACAGGGTCAGGAGTTTGAGATCAGCCTGGCCAACATGCTGAAAACCCATCTCTACTAAAAATACAAAAATTAGCCCGGCATGGTGGCACACATCTGTAATCCTAGCTACTCAAGAGGCTGAGGCAGGATAATTGCTTGAACCCAGGAAGTGAAAGTTGCAGTGAGCCTAGATTAAACCATTGCACTCCAGCCTGGGTGACAAGAGCAAGACTCCATCTCAAAAACAAACAAACAAACAAACAAAAAACTCTCTCCAAATTAGATATACAAGAAATATACCTCAGTACAATAAAGGCCAATTATGAAATCCCCATTATGCTTACCTGTGAAAACTTGAAAGCCTTTCCTCTGAGGTCTGACCTAAAGAACGCCCACTCTCAACGCTTTAACAAACTATTAGAAATTCTTGCTAGAACAATTACTCAAGAGAAAGAAATAAAAGATTGAAATAAGAAAGGAAGAAGTGAAATTGTCCCTGTTTGCTGATGACCTGATCTTATATAAGAAAATCCCAGATTCCATTGGAAAACTGTAAAAACCAAAAATCAACTGAGGTTGCAGGATACAAAAATCAACACACAAAAATCAGTAGCATTTGTATGCACTAATAACAAATGATTTAAAAAATAAAGGGAACAATCCCATTCACAATAGCTACAAAAATAAAATATTTAGAAATAAATTTAACAAGAGGGTAAAAGACCTATATACCAAAAATTATAAAACATTGATAAAATAAATTGGAGAAGATATAAATAAAAATATAGTCAGTGTTCATGGATTTAAAAAATAATATTGTTAAAAAAAGTGCATACTACCCAACATGATCAACAGTTTGAATGCAATATCTATCAAAATTCCAGCATCATTTTTCATAGAAATAGAAGAAACAATCCTAAAATTCATGTAGCTCCCCAAAAAAATTCCCAAATAGCTAAGGCAGTCATGTGTAAAACCACAAAGTTGGAAGTATTATCCTACCTAATTCTAAACTATACTACAAAATTATTATAATTAAAACAGCATGGAATTGGCAAAAAATAGACACATTGACCAATGGAACAGAATAGAGAATGGAACGGCAATGAACGCATACATACAGTGTCAAGTGATTTATAACAAAAGTGCCAAGTATATGCAATGGAAAAATGAAAGTCTCTTCAATAGTGTTCAGAAAAATAAATTTCCACATGCAGAAGAATGAAATTGTACTGTTATATCATAAAGAAAAATAACTCAAAATGGATTGAACACTTAAATGTAAGACCATAAACTGTAAAACCACTAGAAGAAAACAGGGGAAAACTACAAGACTTGGGTCTGGGCAATGAATTTTTTGATTTGGCCCCAAAAGCACAGGTAACAAAAGCAGAATTATACAAATAGGATTACATCGAACTAAAAAGCATCTGTACAGCAAAGGAAACAGTTAACAGTGTGCAAAGAAACCTTATGGATTGAGAAAAGATACTTGCTAGCCATACATTCAAGAAGATGTTAATATCCAGAACACATAAGGACAAACAAGTCAATAGGAAGAAAAAAAACTTCAATTTAAAAATTGGAAGTCCACTTCCACAGACAGTATACAAGCATACAAATAAAAGTTGTATGTAAAATGTTTTTGATCATCTGCTTTTTTAATGATTCAACCCTGACTGTTGTGTAAAATGGTATTGTATTAGTCCATTCTAATGCTACTATAAATAACTACTTGAGACAGTAATTTATATAGAGATTTAATTGACTCACACTTTGGCATAACTGGGGAGTCCTCAGGAAACCTACAATCATGGTGGAAGGGGAAGCAAACATGCCCTTCTTCACCTGGTGGCAGGAGAGGGAAGTGCTGGGTGAAGGGGGAAGCCCCTCATAAAACCATCAGATCTTGTGAGAACTCACTCATTATCCTGAGACCAGCACAGAGAAAAAAATGCACCCATAATTCAATTATCTCCAGCTGGTCCCACCCTTGACACATGGGGATTATTACAATTCAAGGTGAGATTTGGGGTGAGGACACAGAGCCAAACCATATCAGTCATGTTAGGTCACATCTAGGTGTCAAATGATGTTGCTCTCAAGGAACTTATGACTTGAGAAATGAACCCATAAAGCAGAAAAGTTTAATTAATTATACAAGGCAATAAGTGGTAGGTAGTAAATTTTCTGGAATCTCAATGGATTAATTCAGAAAAGTAGAGATTACTAATTGTTTGCTTGTTGTAGAATGCCATTTCGTAGCTTTAAGCTACAGATTAAAATTTCAAGAATTTTATTTACTGCTTTGAAATATAGAATTGCTAGACTATCAACAGGTGATAGCAGGAATACCAGTCACCTAATCTGAAATGTAAAGCATGGAGGAGATGGGACATTCACTATAGTAGCACATATTTTTCACCACCATTTTTAAATGTGAAAACTAACCCTATCAAACTAAACATATTAACATTTCATGGAATCAGTTATTTTTTATAAAACACTGATAATGTAATGATTGGTAAGGTTCCTGTTAATATCTTTCTCAATAACTTTTTCTTATTGCTTCAAGAAACAATATTAGTTTCTATCAGTGTCAGTTTCTGTCATATTTGTATAACTATTAAGAGCCATCTACTAGTTAGAAATTATCATTATCTTTCTAATTTGTTTCACCCTGAATTCAACTATAAACACTAAATGGCCATGTCATTTCCAGCAAATCCACAGTCAAAAACCCTTAAAGGTTTTCTGATTTGCTAGCTTTGAGTACTTCAGTGTACTCAGAAGTAAAAATTCTGATAACTATTTTGCAGACTGTTTCAGAAATAAACTAACACGTTTAAATTCTTTTCTCTTTGACTTCCCTTTTTCTTTTCTCTATTAGTAGGCAAAATAATAATGGTTAACATTATTGGATACTTCCTATATATCATCAATATTATTGCATTTAGTCCTCATAATAACACTGAGTTTGGTGCTGCTATCATGTCTCCCATGTTACAGAAAAGGAAATGCAAATATCGAGAGACTAAATAACCTGCTTAGGGGCATACAGCTCATAAGGTAAAGATCCAGGATTTATAACCTAGCCAGCCTAACTCCAGAGCCCAACTTTTTGTTATAGGATTTTCTTCTTAGTTCAGCTAAAAAAAAAAAAGGGGGTCCTTGTCACATGACCCTGAAATATTAGGCTCACACACACTCTGATGAGTGAGGAAAAAATGAAATTTATTGGGCAAAAAGGAAGAAAGGGGGAAACAGGGACTCTCAGCAGAGCAAGACTCTTGCTACTATATGCTTCCTGCCTTGCAGATTGAATCCCAGGTACCACCCAGGAAGAAGGGGCAGGTTCCACCCCCTACAAACAGGGCTAACTTCCCGAGGCTCCACCCCGCCACTGTGCCCTCCTGCCAGTGCACATGCCGGTCAGAGGTTCTCCTGGGTCCCATTTATATTTGGCTGTCTCACTTTCACCACTATATGATATCAGACTGGACTGAAATTACTAACTTGAAAAAGGCTGTTCTCCAAAAATAAAGTATTTTGCTTTTTTTTTTTTTTTTAAGGCTAACTACACTTCTCTTCTATTTTATTCCATAGACTAATCTACAAACAGGATAACAGCATTTAGGTATCATAGTGCCATTCCTAGTCATATCTTAGCATCCGTTTGGCTAACAGAAAAGATGAATACTAATTTGTTAGATCGTGAACCCTCCTATTTTCCCCCTCGCTTCTCTACCATCCAATATTATTAATGTTAACGAAGGGGAAGGCTGAGAGTTGTCCATAGAGAAAAGAATGAAAGGTTAGTTGGGAAGGAAGAGAAAGGTAAGTAGCCATTGGAGTGTGTATTTGGGACAGAGTTTACTTGTGGATTTATTTTTAAGTTTGGAGAGAGGAAGAACAGAGACACAGAAGGATGTCTGTAAGAGCAGAGATTCTAGAATCTTTCAGTCTGCGATACCTTACAGGATATGAGGAATCCTGCAGCTCTCCTCAACTCTCCATTTTGTTAAATTTTGACAGACTTCATTAGACATTTAACTTGCACTGTTGCACACTCACGCGCACACACACACACACACAATGAACTAGTGCTGGTATATCTTCTGAAGGTTTCATCAAGCAGAACGTGGCTATCTTCATCTCCACTTCTGTTACGTTTCTTTTTTTTCACACCTAATTTCTGTGGTTAAGCATGGAGTTAGTTCTACAGCAATGCACTTCTTACCTAACAACGTATTTCTTAAACAAGTAAGAAAAATGTAGTGAAACTTTATTCAAGCTTTTGAGTGGCCCCTTCAATGTAATTTCCCAACAAGCACTGTAACTTAGATTTTTTTCTTCCTCACAAACTGTCCGTAATCTTTGGTAACTCTCTTAAGAGCACACACTACCTGTCTAAAAGTAGTCACTTTTTTGTTTTCACTAGAACAGAAATTAAGCAAAAAGTGACTGAGAGAAGATCGCCTTAGACACACAAAGATTACTATAAATGTTAGATAATATTATGCTTTTGTTCAAATGACTCCGTAGACAGCCATGTTGTGTTCAATACTTTTTCTTTAGCTTCAATCCCGGACTCAAGTATTCTTTTTAAGCCCCTTGTATATTTATTTTCATCGGTCCTTGACAACTTTGATTCTGTAGTTTTGTTTTCTCTCTCCATATTCTCTCGGACTATCCGGCCTCTCCTACAGTCTTTGCTGTCTTTATTTATCCCCAAATCTGTATGTGATTGTCTAAATGACTTTCAGATCAACCTCAATTTCCTTACATTCGTCTTCCTCTTCTGCCCGATGCATTCATGCTAAAATATGCCTTCTATATTCATATACCTTGGACTGTGAGCACAAGTAGACAAAACCACCAAACAAAGCAAACTATGATAATTTTTAGTACAGTTTCAAATCTCAGATGGGTCTTCTGTACCAATAGTTAATTTTTTTATTTGTCCTTGGTCAATTACCTCTTCCATTTCTATCAGTGATTATTCCAGATCCCAATCACTCTTAAGTTCTCTGATCAATTCCCACAATCTTCTTTCTCAGCAGAAAACCTTGATTCCCATTGCATTGATATTATTGGAGGCTTCAGATATGATCCATCTCAACTTCCTGGCTCCAAATATACAAATTCGTCTATGTATAAACCCAAGCTTTTTTACTTCTTTCTAGTAGCTAAAAACTCAATCCCTCATGCTTTAAACAATCCCCAAAACGTTGCTTTCCTGATTCCTCCCGATTCCAAGATTTCTTGCTCTCAAATGTCTTACCTTACCCTACCTCTTACCTCTATTTTCAACTTCTCTCTGCTCCAACCTGAGTCCATTAATATGCTTGTCTTCCCCATTATAAACGAACTTCCCTTTAATTCAATATCTCCTTCTAAGAACCATCTCATCTTTCTCCTTCCTTTCTCAACAAACTTCTCAAAAGATTAGTTTATATTTCTAGTTCTGTTTTTTTCATCCATGTAATCATTTATCACATATAGGCATAAGGATTCCTCCCCATTACAACTTTGGAAAAATCACTTACTAAGGTACCAGTGACCTCCTTATCACCAATCAATAAGCAGATATTCTTTTTCTTTCTGGACTTTTCTGTTGCAATTAAAATTGATAATTGTTCCATATTTCTAGAAACAGAAACACATAAAACTTTAATACCTAGTGGGCTTCATTGACACTTCATTTTCCAGCTTAAATTTTCTTACACTTTCTAACCAATCGCATTCTGTCTTCTTACTGGGCTTTCCTCCTCTGACCACCTAAAACTATTTCCAAAGACCATGTTGTTGGGATACTGATATCATTCTATTCACTTTTACTGGGAGATCTCGGCTCACTCATTTTAAATACTGACTATATATAAACAATTTCTGAATTGATATTTCTGGTTAGAAATCTCCTTTGAGTTTTGACCTTGTATATACCAGTGGCTGCCAGATAACTTCATTTGGATAACCTAAATAAAGTTAAAATGTCTTAACTTCAGCCTGTCCTCTTCCTCTCTAAACATGCTTTTCTGGAATCTTTTATAGAAGTTAGGGCTCTCCCATCTACTTTGTTACTTATACCACTATATTTATTTTAACTTACTACCTGAATTTTAAGTTTTCCAATTCAATAAATATCTTGCTGATTTGACTACCAAAACACATTTATCAGATCTATCTAGTCTTACTCTTTCCTACTAGAACTTTCCAAATTCTGATAGACGGTATCTTTAAAATGAACTATTATAACAGTATTCTAATTGGTTTCAAGCTAACCCCCTCAAATTCATTCTCCATATGTCTATAGCTGCTTATAATACTTCTGTGTCTCCCCTTCATTTGTAAGAAAAAGACCAACATCCCAAACATGACGTCTCAGGTTCTCTACAGTCTAGCTTCTCCCCATCCATCTAGTAACTCACTGCCATTTTTGATCCTCTACTTTATGCTTTGCAATATTATAAAATGCCCAACATATCATGTGTTTTAAGCTCCTCTATCTTTAAGTCCCTCAGCCTTTATTTCTGGTCTCAAATGCCTACCAACCTGTATCTGACCAATTTCTGCTCATTAAGAAAACTCCCTCAGAAAGATTGCCCTCTTAAATTCCCCATCATCCTGCATCCAGCTTAGAGCCCTATCATAACCACTCACTCACTCACTCTACTTCATTTGCTATGCCTATCTTCTCAGTGGACCATGCCTTTTTTGAGAGCAAGGACCATAACTTTTCATCACTTAGCGTGATGCATAATGGACTCTCAATAAATATATATATATATTTAAATGAATGAGTAAACTAATTCTACCAATAACAATTTTGATGTATCAAAGTTAGCCTAAAAGCTTTTCTATGAGTATCTTCTCTAAACTCAGCTACCAGTATGCATTTTTGAGACAGATATCATTACTCAACTTTCTCCTACTAATGATCATTAAAGTTAATTTTAATAAATTAATGTTGATCTTTTATGAGTTCTTCTAGGAAAGCTCCTTGTCATAACATCTGCCAACATAAAATCAATTCTTTTAAGTGATATAATGTATGACAAGAATACACGAGTAATCTAAACATTTGTTATTAGCCCACTGTAGCTTCTTTTTGCATGCAACTTCTTACCCAAGACAGAATTTCGAATTCTTATTTTTCATTTAGAATTTTCTCTGCCTAGTGGTTTGATGAAATAGAGAATATTTTACAGAGAAGAAAGTGAGGCAAAAAATTAGAAACATTGAAAACAAGTTATAAGTAATTTCTTGGAGGAATTTATATATTAGATGGAAACGAGAGGGATGCCCTGAGAGCTAATATGGGTAAAAACTGAACCATTCATTTCAGTGACAAAACCTTGGATATTTTTCATTCTGTGAAACAAAGGTCCATCAGCCAAGAAAAGTTCTTTATGAAGCAAATAACGGTTGATAAGAACACAATCTAACTTTAAAGACTAATTATGTTTGGAAGTAGCCTAAGAGTCCATAAACAGATGACTGGATAAAGAAAATGTGGTACATATACACAATGGCATACTATTGAGCCATAAAAAAGAATGCAATCCAGTCATTTGCAACAATGTGGTTGGAAATGGAGATTATTATGTTATGTGAAATGAGTCAGGCACAGAAAGAGAAACATCACATGTTCTCACTTATTTTGGGGAGCTAAAAATCAAAACAATTGAACTCATGGTCATAGAGAATAGAATGAT
Organism: Saguinus oedipus; assembly: GCA_031835075.1. Lineage (NCBI taxonomy): Eukaryota > Metazoa > Chordata > Mammalia > Primates > Cebidae > Saguinus > Saguinus oedipus. Next base: position 89,785,737 of record CM063184.1, on the reverse strand, counting down.
GGTTACGAGAAGCTGGAAAGTGTAGTGAGTGGGGTTTGAGGGGGAGGTGAGGATGGTTAACGGGTATGAAAATATAGTTAGAAGAGTAAGATGTACTATTTGATAACACAATAAAAAGACTATAGTCAATAACTGTACATTTCAAAATAATTTAAAGAGTATAATTGGATTGTTTGTAACTCAAAGGATAAATGCTTGAGGGAATAGATACTCCATTTTCTATGATGTGCTTATTTCACATTGCATTCCTGTATCAAAACATGCCATGTACCCCATAAATATGTACACCTATGTACCCACAAAAATTAAAAAGATAGAATATTAAATAAGAAAAAAAGACAAATTGTGTACTTTGCTTGAGTGATGTCATTAACAGACAAAAAAAAAAATCAACAAAAATCTATGACTTACATTTAGTAGCCGAGTGAGTCTATCTAAACTTTTAATTCCAGTTGCACACATTGTAAGACTGTCTCTAGTATCAATGGCAGCAGCACCATGTGTTACCAGCAGACTTATACTATTTTAAACTGTTAAAATGCTGTGTTGCATGAAAAATAGAAATTACCTTTTGTATAACACATCTCTTAAAAATGAGCCTGGTTCCATTTTATTTATTGCTTTAAAATGGGAAATTAATCCATAGGCGTCAAAAGTTATGACATTGTAAAGGTGAATTAAATATTATCAGAACTTTAATAAAAAAAATTCACCTATAATTATGTCAGGATCCCATCAGTTTCTGTGCATTTTATGACATTATTTTTCTGAATGTGTTAGAATCTAAGAAATGAGTCTGATGTAAAGAGTACTTTAAGACTCAGAATAATTGTTGCCAACATACTCAGGTAACATTTAAAACATCCTGGATCCTTATTCCAAGAGTGAAGAGCCGTAAGGCATCAGGGCATTTTAGTACCTTGAACTTTCAGTGGCATTTAGAAACTCTCCGAAGGAAGTAGCGTGGTGACTTTCATGTGTTAATGTTTCCAAAGGCTTTCAGAATGTCATGTGATAAGAACTCAAAAATGTTTGCAGCGGCCAGCTTTCCAGCAGCTTGCTTCTGCTTTTTAGTGTTGAAGTCCGTGAGACCTTAGTCGTTAAAAGCCTCCTAATATTTACCAACCACAAACTTGCTTTTTTTCCTTCTAAGTGAATCCCACATCTTAAGGATGCCATTTAACCTTTTGCTCCACAATGAGTGTCTTCTCTGATAAAGTGTTATTAGTGAGTATGGGCTTTTAATAGGAAAAACAAGGGAAGCAGAATTACCAGGAGAGGTCCTAAGGATACAATCTAATCAGAGTAATGGACAGAGTTTCCTGGTGGAGTTCTAAAGGATTATAAGCAAGAAACAGTTTACTCCACAGACAAATTTAACATTTTCTAAAAGTTTACTCTGAATATTGATTATGTTTAAAAGTTTATACCCTTTTTCCTGCATTTTTGCCAATTAACAACCATGCCTTTGTTTAATCTTAATATAACCAGGATGAAACAATGTTAAATAATTGTTAAAACATGAAGTTAAGAAACAGAAATGCAGGAGTCATTCTTTCATGATAATCATTATAGGCTGGAGCAAATTATTGTACCATGAACCGATTTTAGTAGTTTTTAACATTACAAATTTTATATCCAGTCTTTTACTGAATCATTTTGTAGAATTGAAATCTCTCTGAAAAACACTGTGATGCCTTTAGATTGGACAGCAGAAAATAAAATGTGTCTCAACAAGTACTCCTGACCTTTAAAGGCTCCAGGAAGTATGTGGAGGTAAGCACTTCCCTGAGGTGTCATCGTCTCTGAGGGCAGAAAAGGGACCCAGCTGCTGAGTGACGTTCTAATTCTCATGGTTGGGCTTGTTGTCTGGAAAAAGAGTCATGCTCCATTTAGTAATTCCAGTGTTTCTTCCTCTTCCTGTAAAGAATGGTGTGGGAGCAGGGAATATTCATTCACAGAAAATGGAATAGAAATATGTATCCCGTGGGAAGGAGCCATTTATAGAACTGTCTAAAAATATGTATTTGGGCAGGTCAAATGATATTTTGCAATATTACTGTGATGACCATTAAGTGTGTACACTGGCTTTGAATATGTGTTCATTTCTGAAGCAGGAGTCATTTTAAAGTACTAGGAAAATGGGGTTGCCAAAGAAATAAATTGTTATATGGCTAATTTCTTTGTATCTAGTTCAAACCAGCTCCCCCAAGCAGAAGTCATGGATATCTGAGAAATTTAAAAAGTAATGGTCTACTTAGGATTCCTTACCAATGACATTATCCTCATAATGCAGTATTACAAGTTATAGTCTTTTTAAATTTAGTACATAATTTTGACTTATTAAACAGGTCCTAAAAGAAACTGAGCAAGGGAAAACTAAGATATTGCAGGAGAAATCCAGGTCATAGAGCTCACCCAGCACAACTGACTAGAAAATTGATCAGTCTTGGATTCTGATTGCTGATTTGGGGCATGGAGAAGTTTTCCTCACCATAATAGGGGCTGTCTGAGAATGCGCACCGGTTGGAGTATAAGAAACACAGACTGTACACGAAAGCCTGGGTCTCCACGTCCCTACTACTTGTCACACATCCACCGTGATGTCTTGATTTTAACCCCTTTAAACCTCAATTTCAAATCCAGGAGTGAGAACTAAATTTGTCCATTTTTTTCTGTCTCTATATTCTAATTTCATGTTTTATTATCTTTTGCTCTCCCTCAGTTGTGAAGGAGGACTGCATTTTGCTTGTGTTCTAGATAAAAGCAGATTTTCATGTTCATTCTTGCCAATATTTCAGTTGAAAATTAACTAGTTTTGTTTTCTGAAAGTGATCACTAGACTTTCTGGATTGCATTTATTTTTATCTGGGAGACATATGATGTGTCATGCCCCATCCTTTGGAGAGAAGCAACATCTAGCTTAAGGGTCAAAATGGAGGGGGCTGAGGTTGCACTCTTTATGAGTGCCTCTTTATGAGGGGCAAAGTCAAGTTATCCCAGATGTTTTCCACCTCATTTTTTTAGCCTTCCCAAAACCATATCTCCCTATTTGCAGGTATATCTAGGGTGCTTTTCTTTATTGAAGCAATGGTTTAATTTAAGATGATAACCAAACAAAAAAAGGAAAATTAAGGCTTGATGTTTAGTAGTATATTTACAGTTTCTAAAAGGAAATCACAGTAAGAATTGAGTTTTGGGTTTTTTTTTCTTTTTTTTGAGACAGTCTTGCTCTGTCACCCAGGCTGGAATACAATGGTGCAGTCTTGGCTCACTGTAACCTCCGCCTCCTGGGTCAAGCGATTCTCCTGCCTCAGCCTCCCAAGTAGCCAGTATTACAGGTGCCCACCACCATGCCAGGCTAATTTTTGTATTTTTTAGTATAGACAGAGTTTCACAATGTGGGTCAGGCTGATCTTGAATTCCTGACCTCAGGTGATCCACCCACCTTGGTCTCCCAAAGCGCTGGGATTACAGGTGTGAGCCACTGCACCTAGCCCAAGAATTAAGTTATTTACAAGGAGTCCAATCCTTGGCATCTCCCCAGATACTTTCTCACCATATCTTCCTCCCAGCTCCCCATAATGAAATCAATGGCAGTCTCTTCTAAGTGCTTCCTGTTCTAAAGCTTTTCTTGGCTAAGCTTCACAAATTTTTTTTTTTCAGGAAATTTGAACCCTATTTCTTGATTATATTCTCCTTCCATAGTGCTTTTTCCCAAATATAAGTCTTACTTTCTGGATTTTTGAAGAGGAAAAATTTTATTCATATAATGAATAAATATTAACGAACTTCTGGAATGACCCTTTCTTAGAATGGAGAGGAAAAAGAAAGAACCTCATCTCCAAGTTAATGTCTTTTTTTTTTTTTTGAGACGGAGTTTCCCTCTTGTTTACCCAGGCTGGCGTGCAATGGCCCGATCTCGGCTCACCGCAACCTCCGCCTTCTGGGTTCAGGCAATTCTCCTGCCTCAGCCTCCTGAGTAGCTGGGACTACAGGCACGTGCCACCATGCCCAGCTAATTTTTTGTATTTTTAGGAGAGACAGGGTTTCACCATGTTGACCAGGATGGTCTCGATCTCCTGACCTCGTGATCCACCCATCTAGGCCTCCCAAAGTGCTGGGATTACAGGCCTGAGCCACCGCGCCCGGCCTGTCTTTATCTTTATCCTAAATCAGAAAAGTGAAGATCATGTTGTTACCACTAGCAAACAATCCAAGTCACACAGCACCAAAGTGTGTTAGCAGCGGAAAATTAGTATGAGTCTGCAGCAGCCTCAATTCTTCCCTCCTCAGAAGAAAGAAGTCAACCAAAGGGCATAAGAGCCAGAAAGACTGAGGCAAGTTTTGGAGCAGTTGTTAATGTTTATTTAAAAGCTTTCTAATAGGAAGGAAAGGAAATAAAGTATACTTGGAAGAAAGCCAACTGAGTCACTTGAGAGATCAAGTGTCTGGTTTGACCTTTGACTTGGTGTCTTATATGTTGGCATTCCACATCGCACTGGCCTGCCGGCACTCGGGAGGGGCTGCAGGTGCATTGTGTTTACCGGGGTTGTACGCATGCTCACTTGAGGCATTCTTCCCTCACCAGTCAGCTGTTCCTACAAGGTCATATAGTGGTTAAATGCCACGATTTTGCCTCTTAGTGCACACGCTTGAGCTCATTTGCCTAACTCTTGAGATCTTATCAGGAAGCTGCTGATCACCAGTATCATGTTTCTATCTACTGGGAGACCGCCTTTTGCCAGCACTGGCTGCGCCCAATTACTATTTTAGAGAGACAATTAACAACGACCCGACCATCACCTGATGGTTGCCTGACATTCCTGGTTGGTGTTGGAGGGGGTGGCTCTCCTGCCCTGCTCGTGTCTGACTACCTACTGCAACATTCAACTGAAGATATACTATCCTGTTTTTTCCCACTACCCTGATCATTTGGAGGTTTCTGTCCTATGTGGAAGGAGGGGATGCTACATGAAAGCAGTTCAAAGAAAGAAGTCAGTAAAATCCAGCTTTAGAAATAAAATGCAGGAGTCAACTAAACCATCACATAAGCAGAGCCAAGTCTTTACTGCAGCGTCAACCACAGAGAGTAACTTTGCTGGAATGTCTATGGTTTCCCGTGGTCTGGAAGTGACGGAGACAAGTTATGCCTAAATTTTGCCAGCCCTGATTTGTGTTTTGAATGTGTTTCTTGGGGGTCAATCTAATTATCTCATTTCCATGAACTATCTTCTACCAAATCACTGAAGTAACCTCTAGTTACATTTCGGTTCTAACATTTAATATATCTCGCATCGGGGTAGCCAAAATAATGCCTTGCCATATGTATTAGTCCATTTTCACACTGCTATAAAGAACTGCCTGAGACTGGGTTATTTATAAAAGAAAGAGGTTTAACAGACTCACATATTCAGCACGGCCTTGGAGGCCTCAGCAAACTTACAATCACGGCAGAGGTGAACAGGAAGCAAAACACTTCTTCACAAGATGGCAGACAGAAGCTATGCCAAGCAAAGGAGAAAGAAGCCTCTTATAAAGCCATCAGATCTCGTGAGAACTCATTAACTATCATTGGAACAGCATGGGGGAAACCACGCCCATAATTCAATTACCTCCACCTGGTCTCTCCTTTGATGCCTGGGGATTATGGGGATGACAATTCAAAATGAGATTTGGGTGAGGAAATAAAGCCTAACCATATCACCATATATTAACATGTTCATTTATGAGGTTCTTTAAGTGTTGTTTGGGTTTGAGATTACTCTTCTCTCCAAACACAGACAAATTCTGCACCAATTTAGAAATAAATAGAAGGGGCCAGGTGCGGTTGCTCACGCCTATAATTTCAGCACTTTGGGAGGCCGAGGCGGGTGGATCACTTGAGGCCAGGAATTGGAGACCAGCCTGGCCAACATGATGAAACCCTGTCCTCACTAAAAACACAAAAATCAGCCAGGTATGGAAGTGCACCTGTACTTCTACTATTCGGGAGGTTGAGGTGGGAGAATCGCTTGAACCCGAAAGGTGGAGGTTACAGTGAGCTGGGAGATTGACTGCTGCTGCATTCCAGCCTGAGCAACAGAGTGAAACCCTGTCTCAAAAAAAAAAAAAAAAAAAAAGAAAGAAAGAAAGAAAGAAAGAAAGAAAGAAAGAAAAGAAATAGAAGGGCTAACTATACATAAAATTGTAATATTGATTTCTATGTAACACAGCTAAACTAGAAAATTTCTCTTGTACCTGAGACCACAATGGGTTTCTTCACATGTGCAGGCACTGGAACTTATAAGTAGATAGATAGCTAGGTTTGCAAAGCAGGCAAGTTCCTCATTAACCACCCTACCTCCAGCTACACAGAGAGCTCAAGAGGAAGGGCCACTTATGGTCAACAAGCATGAGCATATTGATGGTGGCCATTAGGAAAAACAGCGTAAATCAATGTAAGTCAGTCTCCCACCACCACACCAATCACCTAAATCACTCTTCCTACTAAGGGAAACAGCAAGTGAGAAGCCAGAAAAAGGGTAAGGGTCTCCTTGCAAAACTATCATTTGAGTGTATGTTCTTGTTTTATGAACTAAGGAGAAGATGGACAGGAGGAAAGGATGGTTTCCCTTACAATGGTAAGAAGGTTAATAACTTTCGGCAGATTAACCTGAATTTAGTTATACCATGAACTGAATATTAATTTTTAAAAATTAATTGTTATAAAATCTGATCCTACCTAATAATTTTAATAGCATGACTCTGTTTCTTTCCTCAGACTTTGTGGTATATTCCTTCTTTTATTTATTAACAGATACTAGGGATACCGTAGTATCTTTGAAGAAAACAAGATATTTCAGGAAAGAAAGAAGTGGGCAAAGAGCTTCAGTATACTGTGGACAGTGTTGCAACTGAGAAGAAGGATGAGATGGCCCCAGAGGTGGTGATACTTAAAAAAAACTTGAGGCTGGGCACGATGGCTCACCCCTGCAATCCTGGCACTTTGGGAGGCTGAGACAGGCAGATAACCTGAGGTCAGGAGCTTGAGACCAGCGTAGCCAACAATATGAAAACTTCACCTCTACTAAAAATACAGAAATCAGCCAGACGTGGTGGCGTGGGCCTGCAATCGCAGCTACTTGGGAGGCTGAGGCACAAATGTCACTTGAACTCAGGAGGCAGAGTCGCAGTGAGCTGAGATGGCTCCATTGCACTCTAGCCTGGGCCCCAGAAAGGAAACTCGGTCCCCACTCCACGACACAAAATCTTGAAAGATGAATAGCCAATCAAGGGGCAGGCAAAGAGAGGGGAAAGGGTTCGACGCAGAGAGAGCAACATGCCTAAAGTGGTGGAAAACTGATACTGTTTCACGATTTAAATTCAAAAGTAGGATTTTAAAAGGCTAGAGACGGAATATAAAACAAAAAATTCTTAACAGAAAGACCATATCAGTCAAATTTCCTTTACTTCCCTCTCATTTGCTTACTCAGTGCCGGGACATATTTTTATTCTGTCAAGTCTCGTGTAATGTTTCAAATGAAACGTTGGTTGCCGACACTTCAACATATATTCTACAATAAGATGAAATTTTCATAGTTCAGATCTATCTCTTTTTTGCAGAATCTAAAATAAGAAGGATTTAAATAATAGAAGACAAATGTATTCTTAAATATATAAATCCAAAAGATGGCCAATCTCTTAAGATTTTATGAATAGTCTACTTTCATGGACTATTAACAAGAATTATCTAAGAATTACTCAAAATTAAATTGTAATTATCTACATGAGTAAAGACAAAGTCTTAAAATGCTAAATTTTTCTTCAGGGCATTAAAAATAAGCATTAAAAATTGTATGTTCTCTGCATCTGTCTTGATTCATGTAGGCCAGATCCTCAATCGCTATAGGGAAGCTATTCACATACAGTAAATACTGCATTTCCAAAAGTAATAAAATTGTATGTCACAGCTTTTTCTTCCAGATTGGGCAGATTTTATTTATCAGATGATACTCCCAGGATATCTCTCTTTTGACAGTGCAAGAGAAGGATGAATTAAAGTTTATTTAAATGCCCAACAGTCTAAGAAATGGAAAATAAATAGATAAAGGCTATTTTTGTTACAATGTAGAATTCTATCAAAGCTATAAATTCCTAAATAACTTTAAAGTTTCCTGAAGAAACTTTTGCCCTGAAAGGATAGACCATCATTCCCAGTATTGTAGTCTCTTATAGGCCTTGTTTTTTTTTTTTTTTTGAGATAGGATCTCACTCCCATTACCCAGGCTGGAGCGCAGTGGCACAATCAAGGTTCACTGCAGCCTCGAACTCCAGGGCTCAGGTGATTCTCCCACCTCAGCCTCCCAAGTAGCTGGGACTGCAGGTGCATGCCACTATGCCTAGCTATTTTTGTTGTTGTTGTTAGCTATGGAGTTTTTATAATTCTGCCCAGGCTGGTCTCAAACTCCTGGACTCAAGCAGTCTGCCAGCATCTGCTTCCCAAAGTGCTAGGATTACAGGTGTGAGCCACTGTTCCTGGCAGAGACCCAATTGTCAGAAATATGTTGTGTGTTGAAAATGAGCAAACAACTGACTATTAAATAGGTTCAATATAAAGCAATGATTTGGATGTCTCAAAACAATCATTTGCTAAAGAAGTTAATTTTGTATTAAAATGTATACGATTTTATTAGGCATATGGAGTGATAAGTTTATTTAACTAGGTTTTAATAAAAATAACAATATGTAATAATACCTTAAAAAATCAAATGGAAGAAAGGAGATTAAATAAGAAAAATAAGAATTGTCTTCCTTCCATCCTGCCACCCAGTCCTCATCTTTTATAGACTCCCCATCTTTCTTTTCCCCAACCCACCAAGAAGAAACCATTGTTACCAGTTACGAGTGTGTTGTATATTCTATTTAAAAATCCTCTAGATTATACAGGTTTATATGTGATTGATCTATCTATCTATCTATCTATCTATCTATCTATCTATCTATCATCTATCTATCTATCTATCTATCTATCTATCTATCTATCTATCTTGTTTTGACACAAATATCTTGTTCTATAGTCTAATTTTGTTTGCACTTAATATCTCTTTGGTATCATTTCATATTAATGAATAAAGAACTACTTTTTTTGCTTTTTATATTGCAAGCTTGGTGCTCCTCCACCGTATGAATGAGCCATAATTTTATTTTATTTCTATAGATCTAAAGGGTACAAGAGCAGTTTGCAAAATGGCTGTTTCCTAAATAATATACATGTTTGGTTAGAAACTACACTGGCTTTTAAAGGCTCAAAATAAAAAATTCCACCTGCTGTCAACTCGATCTCAATTCCATTGTATTTCTCAGAAGAATTTCATAAACAAAGAAACAGCTACCCCCAAAATGTAGGGGTCTCAGTTCCTCTGCTCTGCCTCAGGGAGCTTTAAAATCTTGAGGAAACAAACTCTCAAAATACTTAGATCCTTGACATGCTAAAATGAAAGTCAGTAAAATTATTGATGGATATTTCTTCCATCTTAACACTTAATCAGTACTTTCAAAAAGTTTTATGTTGAACGTGTATTAATTCAATACTTGGTCTTTATAAACTTCATAATAAACAACTTTAAGAAGACAGTAAGGTCAGGGAAAATTCTTGATTAGAGGAAGTTCCCGTATTTGACCACTCACTTGCACGAGTCATAGATATCATCTGTAGGCCTCTGCCTGTTGCTCAATAAAATGGGATTCTTGAGTCAGCAAGTACATTTCTGAGATAGTCTATTGGAATTTCTTGTGTCCTTCTCAGGTTTTTATTTTAAGACCATCAGTGGGAATTATTTCCCACAATGGAACTTAGGGAGAGGACTGATCTCAAAAGTTTATTTAGTTCCAAGCTTGTCATGTCATAAACCCACAAAGTCAACACCTACTACCAGAGCTCACAAAGCAATGTAAATAACAGACTGTAGAGTCCCCACTCTTCTGAGCCACTTAACTCCCAGAAGCTCCACAAGCTGCCACCCGAAGATTCAGGCTTCTCCAAGACATCTTGGTTTAAGACATAGTCCACTCCTTTAACTTAATAAAATTTAAAGTTTTTGTTTAACTTTTTAAATGTTTTGTTTTTAAAGGTTGTTGACGTCTTCACTATCCCCAAATTTAGATTCTTTGTGGGACTTTGTGTTTCTCAGACAATGCTTTTCTATTTGTTTTCCTCTTTACTCATGCACTTTATCATTTAACAGCATTTTACTGAAAATACTAGAACTTGATAGTGTAGAACTATACTCTGAAGGGTTACAAATGGAGGAAAATAATTTAGCGTGTCTGTAAGCATACTTTGTTTTGGTAGGAAAAAACTACCTAATCACATTCAGTGTAGCTAATGTCTGAAGTGTGTCACCTTCTCAATAATACAGCCTTCCTTATTCTTGATGTTGACACTGGATATCACTCCCTCATTAGATGCCACTGCATGCCCTAATGCTTCTCTGTCTTCCAGTAAGGCCCACTGAATTCAAAGCCAAAGGTCAGGACCCTTTCCCAAATCTAGATCCTGCCCCCAGGACTTTCTGTCCACAGATCGGTTGCATATAGAAAGTTCTCGTAATGTCCTGCACTTCTGAATTATCTGCAGTACTGCTTCACCCACTGGGCTAAACCTCCTGATATCAATCCACGTATTACATTCATAGGAGCTTGCTATGCCCATTAGGTACTATGCATTGTGCCACCCATTGGGACAGTCATCTGAGGCAGCATCTGCGGCAAAATGAGTTTGCCTAGGTCCTTTCCCACTTTAAAGACTAGTCTTTGGCTGGAATCTGGTTACCCGTTTCTTAACAGCGTGCATTGTTCCAGTAGTAGCATACTTCATTCCCGAATCTACCAGAGTTACCAAAATAATATTTGAGGAAATTCTTCATAGTGACTAAGTCTCCCTTTTCTGGCCAGGTACTCATATCTTGGGCTGGCAGTATTGCAATTGATAAAGCCGCGTTCTCAAGGAAAATATTGATTCCTCCAAGACAGGACTGATTGCCTGTACTCTTTTTGTCATAATACCTTCTATTTACACCAATAAGCACCTTTCGTATTATATTGAAATTGACTGTCAAAAATTGTGTCCTGTTCACTATTATCATAGTCCAGTGTCTAGCACATTGCCTGGCATGTAAAGGTGCTCTTTAAATATTTGCCAAATAAGTAAATAAATGAAAGTTGGAGCTTAAGGAGAAAGAAAATCAGAGAGAGTGAAATGTGAGGAAGCAGAGAGCAATAGAGATGCAACATAATCACCACAGATAATTTCTCCAAAAGGTTTTTGAGTTAGAAATTAGTCTGGCAGATAACCATGAGGAAACCTTGTATAAACTTGCCCATGTATGGCAATACAATAAGTGGCAATGAGTGAAATGGATTCTGAAATAAAGAACAGGGCAATTTTTGAGAGAAAAAAATGTGTTATAAAGAACAGTTGGGGAAGGAATATAAATGCAAGTTATCACAGATTGTTTCAGAGGCACTAACATGCAAGATGGCAAAATGATATTAAAAGAATAGATAATCCTATGTGCTGTGCTGTGTGTGTTTCTTTTTAAGGGATGGCTTTAATGAAAAAAAAAAAAACTATGATATAATGTTAGCTGGAAACTAATGGTAATGTAAAAATGCATACATGATACAAACAACACCACAACTGCAAAAAAAAAAATATGTGGGGTGAAAAAGAAGGGAAAGTTCTCAAAATAGCAACAGAATAGAAAAAATTGTAGGTGACATTTTCTACTTTTTAGTATTTCTCAAAATCTTAATAAATATATATTTCTGTAATTATTTACAGTTTCTATCCTTTTTTTTACATACATTAATTTATTGAACATAAAAACTATGTAGTTCCCATAGCAACTGGACAGGATGCAAATCTGTTTCCTTGAGTAAATATAACATTAACCATTAACTCTTTCAAAACAATATGGCAATAAACTCATCCTGAAACAGTTTTTAGTGCAAAAACCAATATCACCATGCCTTCAAGATGAGCACTAATTATTTTCGAAGAGAAATATTTCAATACTTTAAGATATTTTAAGACAGAGATTGGTGTTTTTCTCTTCTCTATAACAAGTGTCTTCAGAAAGTATGAGTACTCAAACATGTTGAGTAAGGGTCCTTATCTATCCTTTTCTATCTACAAAGGCACAGGCCCATGTATGCAGATACATAAACACATAACACAGACACACATATGTCAAGGGTCATATATGAGTCCAGAGCTAGCTTTGAAAACAGAAAAGTATATAAATGAGGTCTAATTGGGCAAATAAACTATTTAGAATCTCTATAAGTCAAATTGAAGATTAAAAATATATCTGTGGACATATGTATGTGTATATGTGTGAAGTGTATACATATATGTACCCTTGCATTCAAGGATCTAAGTATATAATAAAATAGATCAGATTATTTCTCTACTTTGATTTTTCAAATGGTAGAGAAACTGAGATACATGGTACTAGCGCAACTTTTACAGTTTACATTGTATCCATTTACTTTTAATAACAGGGTTACAGAAGTTGGTTTTTTTGTTGTTGTTGTTTTGTTTGTTTTTTTTTGTTTGTTTGTTTTTTTTTGAGACAGACTTTCGCTCTTACCCAGGCTGGAGTGCAATGGCGCGATCTCGGCTCATCGCAACCTCCGCCTCCTGGGTTCAGGCAATTCTCCTGCCTCAGCCTCCCGAGTAGCTGGGATTACAGGCACGCACCACCATGCCCAGCTAATTTTTTGTATCTTTAATAGAGACGGGGTTTCACCATGTTGACCGAGATGGTCTCGATCTCTTGACCTCATGATCCACCCGTCTCGGCCTCCCAAAGTGCTGGGATTACAGGCTTGAGCCACCGCGCCAGGCCGGGTTACCGAAGTTTTAAAATCAAATTGTAAGCATTTGTATAAATAAAATAGCTATTGTTTCTGATCATAATATCACAACTAAAATTACAGATAATATGACTTCAGGGAAATGTCAATTGAATGTTCAACTTACATTAACAGAATACTGGCCAGCAGAAAAATTAGGAGAACATCAATTACTAGAACATCCTTTTAATTTGTTTTTAAATTGTAAATATTCATTATGACCATCACATGCAAAAAAATATATCTTGGATTATAATAGCTTCTGTAATGCCTTCTCTGGCTTCAATAATTAAGTTTCAAACCCACAGAAATTAATTGGATTTAATGAGAACTTCATAGAATGCGAAGTTTTCAAATATGGATGAAAGAATGTAATGAGGTTAAAATGGACTTTAAGCCTTAATTAAAAAATACATACACATCAGAATATGATAAGAAACCCATAGAAAAATCAGAATTTTGCTCTTCATGTAGGTGATAAATATGATATGAATTTTATTAAATCACTTATAAAACATTTAGACAGTTGACTAACAAATAACAAGCTAAGGTTTACATTTTAGTCTTTTCACATCATAGAAGTTTGTTTCTTACATGTGTCACACTCTGACTCCTGTGTTAATCATCCCTATGTAAGTGGTTTTCCAATATGTGGTGATTCAAGGATGTATGGTTATTCCCCTTTGTTGCTTCACCTCATGAGGTCTTGGAGCTCCTCCACATATATTTGACAAACTGGGAGAAAATAGCATAGGGAAGGCACATCTACACATTTTGTAAATACATTGGCCCAGTAGTGATACAGTGTATACCACTGCCACTCACATTCCACCAGCAACAACTACTCACACAACCCATTGTGTTGCAAGAGTAGTATACGGTTGCTAGCTAGGAAGCCACTTCCCAGCAAAAACTCAATACTACAGAAGGAAAATATGAATTTTCACAAATATATCATCATATCTACCTTCCCAGCAATGATAATAACAATATTTTATTAAATTTGGTTACTTTGAGACAGATAATATATTCTTTGATATGCTTAATATATATAATTCAACAACCGTATGGGCTAAGAAATATTCTTGTAAGTATATTATATATGAAGAAATAGGCACAAGAGCTGTTCCAGAATATTTTTTATAAAAGGACTTTCTTATGGTAGAAATTGAATCTTATTCTAATTTTCATTAGAAATGATAATTTTTACTTACATACAATATCAAAAGGTAGTGTGTATGTAAATATAGATCACAAAATAAATATTTTATTTAAAAAAATAATGTTGAATGTATCATGAAACAATAATTAATTTTCCTTTTTAGAGTCAATCCCACTTTTTTCATATATAAATTTGTTGATTAGTAAATGTTTTCAAATGCTCTTTGTAACACATACTAAAAATTCAATTGTTGTATGTTTCTATCATGTGAAGGGATGATTACCAAACTGAGTAAGATGTCAATTTTCTTTATACACCAACACTTCTAATTTGAATAATTTAACCCAGGGACTTTGATGATTTCTGTCAGTCTGCTTTGGATTTGAGCAAATTAGGAACAAGTTAACTATTTACCTGACGAATTTTAGAATGACTATAAATTTTCAAAATTGCTGAAGTTATAACTTATACTAGAAGATATTTAAGAGAACACACACATATTATTTTCCTTTTCCATTTTTACATATTGTTATCTTACATTCTATTATTGCTCTTACCAGCCAAATAATTAAATATCAAGGCTCATAATGCTTGTAATTGTACAGAGTTTTGAATTAGTTAGGTTTGTATTTTATTACATTCAACAGAGAACACAACCTATAGGTGCTTAATCAGATAGGTTACCCATTTTTCTCATATAATAAATTAGCTGAGGGTAGTGGTCCAGAATGGTGCAGCATATTCATGATGTAAAATTCCCAGGCTCCTGTTTTTCTGCTCCCACCATCTTAAACATGCAGTCTTTCATCATGGTTGCAAGCTTGATCCTATGCTGCCAGCCATCACATCTGTGTTCTAGACAGAAAGCAGTAGGAAATGCAAATGGCAAAAACGCTTTGTCTTAGCAAGTTTTACATTTTTAGTTAGGAAGGAACACTTTCCCTGGGCCTTCCTCCTGCATCCCACTGTCTAGTACTGGCTCACATAGCCACTTGTAGCTACAAGGGAGTCTGTTTTTAGCTAGATACCTTATTGCCTTACATGAAAATCAGAGATCCCCAAGGACCAAAACATTAAACTAGTAGTGGCCTACTTCAATTCTTGAGAACCACACCAAACATTTTGACTTTTCAATTTTACTTTTAAAGTTAAGACAAAAGCATGCAGCCAAACTTTCCTGAGTGATAATAATTTATTCTTTTGACATCTTTCAGATATTTTCAAACACACTGTGAAAGTTGCCACTTAATACATTATATGCTTTGTAAAAATAGGTTTATTGCCATTTTAAAACTTTTCTGAAAAAGATAATTTAACTCAGATAGGATTTTGATTCATTAAAAGTTCTGGCCCAGTGAAAATTTTATTTTGATTTTTTGAATAATTTATTATGTTCATCTTGAAATGTGTTTTATCACTTTCAATTATATTTTCAAGTCTTATCAAAATGTTTTGCTATGTTATTTATTTAAGACTATATGTTTTGAAGAACTTGTTGTGATTACTGACATAAACTATTTGTCTAAATGCTCACAACATAGTAAATCAGTATTAAAGTAGAAATAATATTATTCTTTAATAATTACATTTTTACTTTTATATCTTTTTAAAACTGCTTTCTTTCTACTTTATTTCAGGAAATGAGAACAAACAAGTTAGTCTTAAATTTTATAGAATCATGGCTGTATTTTCAAAAGATAAAATCATACATCTTACTATGAAAAGCTAGAAAACAATACTGGTTGAAGATGTAGCTGAAGCACATAAACAAGATACAGTTTTGAGATCATCTCTGAGTTTAGAGTATATGCCAAGGCAGACCTTACTATGGTGGTGAATTGAGACCTAACTATACACACAACAAGGCCCATCTAAGAACTCCTTACATGTGGTCAAGAAGTTTGTACTTCACCTGTCTCACCTCTGTTATTTATTTAGTCTTTAAGTAGCTTTCTTTGAACAAATAAAAAATGTGGAAAATAAGAAAGCAGAATTTATTTGATCAATAAAAGTAGTACTTCCTTTTTTGGTCTATACATTGAGAATTATCTTGCTTAAAAATATACAAATTGGTATTAACTCATTCTAGGTAAAACCTCAGGAAATTAATCATTGTTATAATTTCTGATTTATGCTTGAATATTCTTTAAATACTGGAAAAACCATGCTTTCAGGCATTAGCATCCTGTCTTCAGATTCAATTCTTTGTAGATGCTCTCAACCATTTTCACATATAACTAATATTTCATATTCTTTATTACGTTGGATTAGAATCCTATAGAACTAAGAGAACATTTCAGACTTGCTCATTTTAGTCAATTTAAATTCTCCCTGGTTTAGACTCAACATCCATTACTGTACATGGCTCTACATACAGAACGAATTGTAAATTTAGTTAATTCTCCCACATCTATTCACATGGACAACAACAGAAAGATACTAACACCATTTATTGTTTCTAATATGTCAAGCCCTATGTTAAGTACATGGTTATCTCATGTACGCTTCACAGTAGTCCCAGCTGTTACCATTTTCCAGATTAAAAATCAATGATAAGAGAATTAAAACAACTTGGTCAAGGCCACAGCATACCAAAGGCACAGTTAAAATTTAAGAACTAACAGAAAACTAATAAAGTTTACATCTAATAAATCTAATTTAATAATAAAATTCACATGAAGTCAGGACGGGTATGTGATGAGAAATGTGGCCAATGATTTCTATATCATTTCCTTCCTGCTGATATACGAGCTACAATTCGAAAGTTTTACTTAATCTTAAAATGGAGACAGGGAAAGAAAAAAAAACAACAACAAAAACAACGTAAAGGAAATGATTGTGTTAGGAAGAAAAGAGCTTGGTTTTTGAACCATGAAGAAAAACCAGTTAAGACTACTTCCAGTGACTTCAGATTTGAATCAAACTTTACGTTGACATTCCTGGATTCTAAGATAAATCGGGGAAATGGGCATGATAAGAACTGTTCAGCAGGTATGAGTACACATTAGTATAGATCAGTAGCTTTTCTTAATCAGGTGACTGAGCATACTGTCTAGATTCTGAAGGCAGAACAGGGCAAGAAGAGACAGAGTAGCATAAAAAGGAGGATCTGTATGAAGTCTACAAGCTAAAGAGAAGTTGTTTTATTTGACGATTCCCAGAAGACCAGATACTATCCTAGAAAATTCTAAGACTGGCCGGGCGCAGTGGCTCATAATCCCAGCACTTTGGAAGGCCGAGGTGGGTGGATCACGAGGTCAAGAGATCGAGACCATCCTGGTCAACATGGTGAAACCCTGTCTCTACTAAAAATACAAAAATTAGCTGGGCATGGTGGCGTGCACCTGTAGTCCCAGCTACTCAGGAGGCTGAGGCAGGAGAATTGCTTGAACCCAGGAGGCAGAGGTTGCGGTGAGCTGCGATCGCGCCAAAGCACTCCAGCCTGGGTAACGAGAGTGAAACTCCGTCTCAAAAAAAAAAAAGAAAAAAGAAAAGAAAAAAAAGAAAGAAAGAAAGAAAGAAAAAGAAAATTCTAAGACTAATCCTAAAATGTAAATAACATTTAGAAGTAGCCTGAGGTCCTATAATGTGTGTGTGTGTGTGTGTGTGTGTGTGTGTGTGTGTGTGTGTGTGTGTGTGGTGGGTGTGTGGGCAGGGATTGGAGGGGTGCTGGGAGAAGGTAATGAATAAGAGTTTGCCTCAGTCTTCCATCTTAAGAAGCAGTTTAAGTTGTACTGAGGCAGCTTGCCTGCCAATAACTTTTGTTGCAGACCTTAGCCTGGGGAAACATTTAATTTTGTAAGATTTGGGGTTGTTTTCTCATGCTACTGAAAGTGAGAAAGTAAAAGGTTTATGCCTTGGGGTTGTTTGCCCAGACTAGGAACTGTGACATTAAGCTCAACCCCATTTTGACTTAACTGTTTCATTTTTGACTCCTATTCTTCCAAATTGGGATTTACTGATCTGTGAATGTCATAACATAACCGGTAAAATAAAACAGACTTAAAGAGAAAGATGAGAGAAGTGAGTTCACATTTTCTAGATATAGAAAGTGAAAGGGGAGGTTCTCAAGGATGTTTGCAGAAATATTTTCCTAACGTGATTTTAAATGTTTAATAGTTTTAATTTTCATTTTTAGGTAATTTGACAGGAAGTTAAAGGGAAGTAAAGCCACTAGAAAAAAAATTCACCTTATAGCAAGAATTTCAAATAAAAAATGTTTGAGTTCCACATTATAAATCACTGCGTTATTTTGCTGGGAAATTCGGTTTATACTGAATTAAATGATTAATGAGGAATAGTTGCATTTATTTAAAATTGAATTACTTTAATTATTGAGCTTATTTAACAATTTTTCATAAGGTTCTCTTTATATGTTGCTTATAAGGTCAGAACAAGAGAGTTAGGTAACGACTGTGCAATCCAGTTTGGCAGCCATTAGCCACATGTATCATTTAAACTTGTATTTTTTTTTTTTTTTTTTTTTTTTTTTTGAGACGGAGTTTCCCTCTTGTTACCCAGGCTGGAGTGCAATGGCGCGATCTCGGCTCACCGCAACCTCCACCTCCTGGGTTCAGGCAATTCTCCTGCCTCAGCCTCCTGAGTGGCTGGGATTACAGGCACGCGCCACCATGCCCAGCTGATTTTTTGTATTTTTAGTAGAGACGGGGTTTCACCATGTTGACCAGGATGGTCTCGATCTTTTGTCCTCGTGATCCACCCGCCTCGGCCTCCCAAAGTGCTGGGATTAAACTTGTATTGTAATTAAATAAAATTTAGGATGCAGTTCCTCAGTAGCATTAGCCATCTTTCAAGTGTTCAATAGTCACATGTGGCTAGTGATAATCTCATTGGAGAGCCAAGGAGAAAGATCACCTCCATGCTTGCGGAAAGTCCACCTAGACCAGAACAGTGAAACAGCGTGGGCTCTAAATTTAGATAGACCTCAATTTAAAATCATCAGCTGAAGTTAATGACACTTACAAGTTAATTTATCTGTGTCTCAATTTTAATGTTTAATTCACAGGCAACATTTTCTGCATCATGTCATTGTTGTTAGGATTCAATGTTGTGACAGTCTCAGTTCAGAATGTCCCAGTCTAGGAAGTTTGCATTGTGAGAATTAAAAGCATGAATTCTGAAGTCAGAAAGGCCTGTGTCTGAAGCTAAGTCTGCTCCTAAGCAGCTATGTGATTTGGGCAAACTACTCAATTTTCTAAACACCAATTCTTTAGGCTGAGATAACAATAACTACGACATAACAGGCATTGTAAGAATTAAAGAATTATCTGAGAAAATACAAGTAAAATACTTTACATAATGCATGGCACCTATTCAATAGCCACAGGCTAGTAAGTGTTCAAAATGTGAATTACCTGTTATATTTAAAACAAATTTGTATACCACAAAATAACTTCCATAAATTTCACAAACTAAAACATAGAAAGTATAAAATGCTGCCAAATATAGAAATCACAATAATAGTAATAATTGTCTCTGCTATTATTAAAGAATAAGATATGCCAGTAATCAATTCAGTCATTATTAAAATAGGGTTTTCTCATCAACATTTTACTGATTGCCGGTGTTTTAAATAATGCTTTTTACCTCATTATCTTGGTTCCTTCACTTAAGAAAGAATAAATTAAGAAATATATATTTAATTTATGTTAACATAAACTCAGTACAATGGGATTCCTTTATTGTAATTTCTTTTTAAGTGAATAATTGTCCTTTTGCCAATACTAAGGTATCTTAAGAAATAATAGTTTGTCTCCTTACACACCTCAATTTTGAAAGCTGACATTCACTCTAGGGCCTATGGCCACAAGAGTTAAATTTTAAAATGGACCACAGATGGGATTATTTTATTTTTAAGCACTTCCATGTATGCACATATGCACATTAAATTTACTCCACAGAAAGCCCTTAAGTGTTTTTAAACTCTGTTTGGAAAAGCCTTGAAATTCGAAAAGGAAAGATTTCGATGCATTGGTTGGTTTGTGGTTTTACCACCATGATTTTTACATGTGTAGATTTTTTTAGAGATGATATTTAAACTTTATACTTTCACATTCTCATTTTAATCTAT
The DNA here is from genome assembly GCA_031835075.1 of Saguinus oedipus. Lineage (NCBI taxonomy): Eukaryota > Metazoa > Chordata > Mammalia > Primates > Cebidae > Saguinus > Saguinus oedipus. The sequence continues at coordinate 89,765,584 of CM063184.1, read as the reverse complement.
AAATCTTTTACACTGTGTGCACACTGAAATATAGGTGTGTGCATATGGCTTGAAGCAATGAAGTATTTAAAAGACATTTAAGGTTAAAAAAATAAGTATTTGTGTAGTAAAAAAATGTAAGGCTTATATGGTTTGTTTAGAAAGATATTTAAAATGGAAAATAAAAGGTACCTTAAAATACGGAAGAGTCTCACCAAAAAATTTGTGCAAGGCACTTGGTAGAGCATATGTATAATTGTTAAAAATATTATTTTTCATTTAAAATTGGTATGCTTTTCAGAAAAGAGTAAAACATCTGTATTGTTAGCAATTCAAACAGTTTCTAGATTGACTACCATGGAACTGAATACTATATTGAGTTGTTCTGGCTTAAAATGTCAAAAACAGTGATGGTTAATGCTCTTAAGAAACAGCAGAAACATAACTGTTGTAGTAAAAGCCACTTAAGATTTTCCAGGGCTATTACATTCATGTCATCATATGTGCTATTAATTAGGTACATTTTATTTTTTTTCAGTCTTTGACGAGTGTATGAATTTCATGTCATCTTTGAGTATGAAAAAGTACAATTTTTTAACAAGTGTTTATGCTCACTGTTCCCAAATAATAATTTTAAAATCCTACTCTTATGACTTTGTTGATTTTGGGGGTAAAATGAAGTATTCTTCTTTAAAAAAAATTTTTTTTATAGATGGGGTCTCACTCTGTTGGCCAGGGTGGTCTGGAACTCCTGGCCTCAAGCAAACCTCTTCTCTCAGCCTCTAAAGAGCTAAGATTTATAGGCATGAGCCTCAGCACCCAGCCTAAAACATGTAAAAGGCAAAGGAGACATGCTTTATAAAATGTTATTTCTTGGCTTATTTCAAAAAAAACATATGGAAAAACTGAAAGAATATAAAATACATAAGAAAGTATTGATCATTCATAGACTATATGTACATAGGAAAAATAAAGAAATAAATGAAGGAATTTACTAAATGTAACTATCTCTTGAACATCATTTTGTGTTCAAATCCCTGGTGTTAAACACTGTAGTCTACACAATGATAAATAAGAAAGAGTCCTGGATTCAAAAGAAAATAGTCCAGAGAAGGAAATAAGTCATGAATAAGGCAGGAATTTAAGCTACTATATGGTGAAAAGTTTTGTAGTGTTTCATTTGAGGGAGCTATGTCTGGCTGGAAGAATCAGAAAAGACCATGCAGGAAGTAGAATTTGTGCTTGAAGGACAGGAATCCATAGGAAGGAAGTTTTACAGAGGAATTACCAGAATTGGTAAATGTAAGGCATGTACTGAGTACACAAAATATTTCGGTGTGATTGGAATACAATCTGTTAAAAAAAGAATGTTTAGAAATAATTGGGTAAATGTTCATCGAATCAAGATCATAGATAACCTAAATGCTGGATACTGTATTGAATAGACAGACAGTTGGTACCCTAAAATGATGATAGGAGCAACAAGAACATTATTTTTGGAAGACAAAAAGAAAGATTGATATGAGAAGAGATTACATGTGGAATCCAGGTGGGTGATTTTGTCATAGCTCAGGGACAGGATGGGGAGCACCTTCCCGTACCAGGGAAGAGCAGTAATGGCACTGAGAAAGTTTATAGAATGCCATGCTCTAGAGGGAGGAATCCATGGCACCTGGCAAACAATCAGGGGTAGATAATAAGGGACAGAGAGAAGCAACGTAAATCTGAAAATCTGGGACTGCTGTTTAGGAGATGATGCTAATGCTATCAGAACTGTAGAAATTAGAAATGTAAGAATTTTGGGGGTGGACAGATACGTCAAAAAGACGATTAATTTTTACTGATTCTTTTAAGAAATGTTTATTGATATTCTATTCTGTGCCGGAACCTATGTTAAATGCTGGGGATGAAATGCTGAGTGCAAACAGATTACCGTTCATTGAGGAACACAGCTTTGATGCTTGGTAATACAAAGAGATATAAACTTGAAAGTAATAAATGTGACAAGCAGTTGAGACCAGAGAAGAAATGCTTCTAGGGAGATTGTTTCACCTATTAAAAGAGCTCTTAAACTGAAATCTGAAGAATAAGTAGAGGGATCAAATAGACGAAGATGGCAGCAAAAGGCCTTCTGAAACAGGTCGTGTGTATGCAGCTACAACCACTTACACGGCCAGGTGCGGTGACTCAGGCCTGTAATCCTAGCACTTTGGGAGGCCAAAGCAGGCAGATCACTTGAGGCCAGAGGTTCGAGACCAACCTGGCAAACATTGTGAAACTCCATCTCTACTGAAACACAAAATGTTAGCTGGGCATGGTGGTGCACACCTGTAATTCCAGTTACTCAGGAGGCTGAGGCACAAGAATAGTTTGAACCTAAGAGGTGGAGGTTGTGGTGAGCTGAGATTGTGCCATTGCACTCCAGCCTGGGTGACAGAGCCAGACTCTGCCTCAAAAACAAACAAACAAACAACAACAACAACAAAAAACCCTCTACAGAATCTGTCAGACAGGAAGGAAGATGGTTGTATAAGACGTGGAAAGACGGCCAAGTTGCTGGAGCAGAGAGCAAAAGGAGAGGAGGTGCAATCTCAGAAAAGAGGGGAAAGAAAGCGCTACATCACGTACATCCTGAGAGTTTGTGTTAAGCTAGGAGCAACAGGATGACACTGAAAATGTTTAAGCATGAAAGTGTCATAATCAGAGGGCAAAGTGATAATGTAGACGGTGTGGTAGTGAGAAACAGGAGAGGTGAACCTGTTTAAGAATATTTCAGAGGAAAAAGAGTACAGTTTTATGATATGATATGCATTAGAGAGAAGGAAAAGCCAGGGTAATTTCTGTGTTTTTGTATTACCCAATGGGATAAACGAGATGAGCATCAGTGGAAAAGGTTCATATAAGAAGAGGAAACTATCAGCTGAGTTTTGGACATATGCAATTTAAGCCAATAAGATAATTTCCAATTTCTAAGTAGATATACCCATAGCCATTAAAAATGAAGAATAGATATTGCTGAGGTTGGGGAAAAGGTCTAGAGATAAAGACCTGAAAGTCATTGGCACAGAAGTGGTAGTTGAAGCCATTAGAGCAAATGAAATCCTAAAGCAGAATACAGAATGAGATGAGGGAGACAAAAGGCAGAACTTTAAGAAATATCAGCATAAGAAAATAGAAGGAAGACATTCCTAAAAGGTTGGCAGGGAAGAAACAATCAGAGATATTGGGAGTAGGAAGACATTCCTAAAAGGTTGGCAGGGAAGAAACAATCAGAGAGATTGGGAGTAGACTAATTGGAACAATAAAACTCTGTGGAGGTTCATGAAGACCTAATTACCCATATTGTTCATGTATAATCCCTCTTATGTATTTAATGATATGAACAGCATTAAGATGTGCAAACATTAACTTTGGTTGTCTAGACTCCCTCCCTCCACAACTTCAACACACACACACACACACACACACACACACACACACACGCACACTTGTTCCTCTCCTGTGTTAGGTAAATATGAGGTAACTGGTTATGAAAGTTACTCTTTATTGTCCTCAATAATAGGTCTGTATTTAGATAAACAGATTCTTGCTATATTCTATGGAGTTCTATGAAAAATAGAAAGAGAAAAATTATCTCCAGCATTAAGTGTCAAGAAACTACAGCCAATATTTGTCTGCACTTAACTTATAGAGAGATTGTGGCATGGGGCCAAGTTAACTCAACAATAGACAGTATCGGCAACGTAACAACAAAGTCACCGGGCTTACATGAAAACTATAAAAGGATATTTGCTGTATTGTTCTTGCCCTTGGAATGCTCCTTCCTTCCCTTCCTGTTTTGTTGCTGCAAGAGGATGTCAGCTCAGATTTGCTGTCATTATTGTCATTTGGCCAATGAATATTATGAAATGTGGTACGCACTTAACCTTATATGAGTCCATGAACACGCAGTCTGAAGTCTGAATTTTAAAGAGGTTATCAGATTGGCTGAATGTTCTTGGAATATGAATGTAATAACAAGGCTTGTCTCTTTCCCCCAAGTGAAACAAACCCTTCAGAATGGCTTTGTATGTCATATAAAAGTTATGGACTTGAAGAAATACATTTGCTTTCTCAGAAATTTTCCAAATTAGTCTACAGACTAAGGTAGCATCCAGAAATTCCATGAGAATTTCCCTAGAAACAACAAAAATCTACCCTCAGGAGAAACGCGCATAAAACAGAGTTTCTTAACCTCAGCACTTCCGACATTTTAGACAGGGTCATTCCTTGCTGTGGGGGTTTGTCTTGTGTATATTAGGACATTGAACCACATCCCTGGCCCCTATCTCCTAGATTCTAACAGTACCCCTAACTCTGACAAGAAGCGATAATCAAAAATTTCTTCAGACATTGCCGAATGTTTCCTTGGGGGCAAAATCACTGCAGTTGAAGAACCCCTGGCATAAGAGAAGTACCTTAATGGAAAGCAAAAATGAGTCGAATTTGTAAAATATATACAGTATAATCCTAATTTAATTTTCCTTTTTCGCTATCATTATACAGTATAATTGTACCTAAAGATTAAATACAAGCCTTTAAATGGTAAAATCACCTACTCATAGTTACAATTTTCTAATCTTTCTTATCCTAATGAAAAAATAGGTAAGCTCTTTGAGACAGTGTTTGCATTTTTCTGTTTTGGATTTTACATTATAGTTTTGTTCATTCATTTATTCACTCATTCACTCCAGAAGTATTTCCCATTATGCTTCAGGCAATAGGTGTTGGAAACAAAATAATTAGTGAGATAAGCAAAGTTGCTGCTGCTCCAGTGGAGTTTAAATTCTAATAAACAAAATCACAGTGCACAAATAAGATTCAGCTAAGCAGAAGATCGATACAGTTTGCTACGATTGAGCAAGGATTGGCAAACTATGCTGGCTTGTTTTCGCAAATAAAGTTTTATCAGAACATAGCAACACAGTTACTTAAATGTTGTGTATGACTGCTTTTCTGCTGCAACACCAGGTAAATCAGCTGGGATAGAAAACATTATGGCCTGCAAAGCCTAAAAATATTTGCTATCTAATACTTACAGGAAACGTTTCCAGGCTCCTCTAATAGAGTGAGGTTGGGTGGCCAGTTTTGATTAATTGGAGAACAACATTTTGCGAAGATGATAGCTACTAGATAGTTAAACTGATAGCTACTAGAATCAGGCCTGAGCAGATGAGAAAGGGAATATCAGGCAAAGCAGAGGCTGGAAAGAAACCCCTAAGGCAAGAATGAGCTAGGGTGGTTGAGAAATAGCAATGGTCAGAGATGAGATGTGAAAGATAATGTGAGACAGACCATGGAAGGCTTTGTAGGTAATGCTAGAGATGAAGAGATTTACTCCAAGTGAGATAGGAAGCTGAGTGGGATTTGAAAGTTTTGTGTGTTGTGACCTAAGTTATAGTTTAACTGGAATATTCTGGTTGTTCTGCTGAGAATATAGGAAGGCAAGAGAGATCATTTAGAAAATGAATAGTCAAGCCAACAGACAATAATTTCTTGAGCTGGACTATTAATAGGTGAAGATGAAAAGAGGGAATGAGTTTGGGTTAAGTTTTGGAAGTAGAATTTACATGACTTGTCAGTAAGGTAGAAATGAAAGATAAAGAAACAGAATCAAGACTAATCCTTAGATTTTTGAATTAAATATGTGCAGGAGGAAATACGCTTGAGAGTTTATGACATCAGAACTTCAGTTTTTGGGTTTATTAAATATTCACATAGAAATATCAAGTAAATATATAGATACAAGATTCTGGAGTGGCAGGGAGAAGTCAAAGTTGAAATTAAGTATTTGGATGGTATTTAGGGCCATGAGAGAGGATGAGGTAATTTAAAGAGATGTTGCAGATGAAGAACAGCAGACCAGAGGACTACTCAGCTCCACATTTAGAGATTGACTGTGAGAGGAGGATGCAGCAGAGGACAACAAGAAGTGGTGTCTGGTGAGAAAGAAGTAAAACTAGGGAAGTGTGTTGTCCTGGAATTTTCATTTGATGAATAGAATGCTCCACTGTCTTTCTAGACCAACTCTTTATGTTCCTACTTTACAAGAAACTGAGAGTTAATGAGATTGGGTGGCTGGTCAGTGAGGACTAAACTCAGGTCTTACTCATCTTACTTACAGAGCTCCTGTGACTGTGAAATACCTGAGGTGGATGCTTGGTTGTTGTCTAGTTAGCATCTCTTTGAGGAACCATCTCCCCATTCATCCTCATTCCATGTGGGTGGAATGAAGCCCCCTAATCACACCTTCGATCTTATGAACTCATGATACAAGCAAGCCAGGCTAATCAATCTTTCTTAAGAATTTCTTTAGACCGGGCGCGGTGGCTCAAGCCTGTAATCCCAGCACTTTGGGAGGCCGAGGCGGGTGGATCACGAGGTCAAGAGATTGAAACCATCCGAGTCAACATGGTGAAACCCCGTCTCTACTAAAAATACAAAAAATTAGCTGGGCATGGTGGTGCGTGCCTGTAATCCCAGCTACTCAGGAGGCTGAGGCAGGAGAATTGCCTGAACCCAGGAGGCGGAGGTTGCGATGAGCCGAGATCGCGCCATTGCACTCCAGCCTGGGTAACAAGAGCGAAACTCCGTCTCAAAAAAAAAAAAAAAAAATTCTTTAAACTGTGGAGTAGGGGACTAATTTCATAGGGATAATAAGCGGTGAGAATGATGAAAGCCTAGAATTTCCAGTGGCTAACTTGCTACCAAGTGGGAGAGGATACTGCTTAAAAATAGGACCAACGCCGAGGCAACGTGATAGTTGCATGAGCATCTGGAAACTCGGCTGGGCCTGAGGGTAAAAGCACAACTCCCCCCTCACTGTTTTACTTAAATTGGTTTGAATTGAGTTTTTACCATTTGAACTTTTAGAATTTCTAGTACAACACTTTGTCTTGTTTATCTATGTACACCAGCATATTTCCATCTGTACATAAAAGATGCTTAATAAATATTTATTAAATAAAATGGAAAGTGAATATTCAATAACATACTCTGATTTAAAATGAAGTCATCAGTTTAGCCATTTAACATTAAAATGATTTTAAAGGCTTTTCCTTCCATTACTAGACAAAGGCACTCAGTTTTCTGAGAAAAAATAGTTTCAACCAAAATTGTTGGTCTTTTCAAAATGTCAACACTGACAATTAAATAATTTAACTATATATTTTTTAAATTTAAAATCACTCTCTTCTTTTTTTCTCTCCCCTTTATTTTCATAGTTTGGTGAGTGGACAAATAAGAATTTTAGGCAACCTTCATCTACTGGTTTTGGTTGCCTTTCTGTCTCTAGTCTTTAGAGTCTATTATCCCAATGTGACTTTCCCATGTTTGTTTCCTTTTGGGTTCTAACTTGATAAATTGGTCTCAAACCAAGTGTTTATAAAATTCCTTTTATGTTTCTAAGTTGCAAATACACCTTGAAGCTTATGAAAAATAAGGTACTATGACTACTGATATAACCAGTGTTGCCACCTTACTAAAACAATATAACTTTTTTCCTTTTGAAAATTGTGAGTGAAGATAATTAGAAATATTAGTCTTCCATTGCTTAGTGGAGTAAACAGAATTTTCTATTATCTCTCATTTTATTGGAATCAGAATGAAAAATCTGACTTCTCTAACTGTAAATGTAGTGGCCATAATCTTGGTGCTAATTTTTCCTCTGAAATTACTGATGCTGCTACCATTTTTATTACCAGAGGGAACGTAATCCACTATTTTCTGGAACTACCTTAAAGAAAAAGGTAGTGAAATTTTAGCACCCTCTGGAATTTTTACTTTTAAGTGTCCACTTCTAGGGCCTATAAATATTCTGATTCTACCTACCACAGTCTCCACACCCATAAAGTCTTTACATCAGAAACTGTAACAAATCTGGTTTGCAGCTATGAACGGGGTGGGCTCCATGAAATACATGACCACCAACCTCTACAGTTAACTTTAGTCACTGCGTAATTCATTTTTACTACTGCTGAGTCTTTTCTGCTTTATTAAAAGTTATGATTTCAAATTCTATTTGGACCTTTTCTGGCTTAGTCTGAACCAGCTGTTTTTTTTTTAATGTGTCAGGTTATTAATCAAATTTATACTGATGTAAAAGTTTCCTTTACTCTTAGCACCTCTTCCCACCCCCGTAATTTTTCACTATTTGGATCAAAGTAGCATTTACTGAGTACTTATTTTCATACATTGTGCTTTGATGACTACACTTAATTCTTTTTTCTATTTTTCATGTAGATTTTATGATACAAGCATCACTGAGGCCTCTGAGATAAATTCCACCCAGTTCAGTCCATTTCAGACTTCAAGTAAACATTTTTATTTCCACAGTGATAAGCTTCTTTATCTAGTTAAGAATTACATATTAGAATCTGCTATGTATGAAAGAACACACATTTAAGTTAGACAAGCATGTTTTCATCAATTACTGATTCAGCATGTCTCTTCAATTATATGTTGTATATGAGGTTATTATAAAATGACTTCTTTTGAATTTCTATTTCTTATTGAAGCTTAACCTTTGATGACACCCCCAAAAATACTGAGCCATTCTTAATAAGCTCATCCATTTCAGGGATTAGCTAAATGTCATCTGGTGGCTTGTTACATAAATGTTGAATTTAATCAGTAGAGAAATTAACTGAAGTGGATTTGAAGACTCTTCCTTTGATTCTAGTGAAGAGATCCTTTAAGGTAGACTTGACGAACTTTCTCAGATTTGGGTCTGCTATTATGGTAGATGGTCCTTGTAATCACTGGAGTTTGGATGTGTGTGTGTATATGTGTATGTATGTTTTAACTGATGAGTGATGAGAAAGTTACAATTAATAACTTTATTTAGGCAATCAAAAAGATGGGTAAAAAAATTAACTGAGTAGTATGTTGGATGAAATAGATTTGAGCTCAAACAAAACGATGACCTGACAGACCACATTGGTGGTAGAGAAGGCTGCCTTAATAAATTTAGTACGTAAAATGAACAAGTCTAAATATGCTTGGTAATGAAACAGTATCTGCAAGAGTATTCATACATGAACATTAAGCTTTAAGAGAGAAATACCAGAAAGTAAGAAACAGAAAGAAGTAAGTTGATGACCATTTTAAAAAAAAACTAAGATAATTTATCCCAAATAATAGAAGGTAGAGGAAACTTTACTTGTCATATTAGTACACTGGAAAGAGTTTTCTACCAAAAGTAGAATGCATTTTCCTTTACAGCCCCAAGTGGCAGAATTTAGGTTACTGAAGCATGTCTAAATACACAGATTTTGGCTGCTTGTAAGGAACAGCTTTTTTCCCATAAAGAGAAGTATCTAAGTGGGAATGGAATAGTCTCTTTGTGTTTAAGCAAAGGTTGTTATATCACAAATGGGGCTGTATTTGGAATTGAAGCATTGAATCTTACTAACCCAGATATTTCACTCTATCCTAAGCTATTTCCCCATCTATCAAAGCAATAATTATTTAAGCAGATATAGTTAGGTATTATGATATAACCCCAATCCTATTCCCCTTCTTGACTTCTCTATTTTTAACAAAGATAGATATTCATATGTATCTTTGATAAAAGTATATCTCGATATCTACATATATTTATAAATAAATGTTCTTTTTTACTTCTTTTCTAAACCACATTCAATGAAAATCAAAGTCCTGATCCTTTTTCTTTAAAAAAGTATGTCTAATATTCATTATTTTTAACTTATTTTCATTGCTGGAGCTGCCACATTTTCCCAGATCCTAATCTGCTCAAACACAAACCACGTAGACAGCCTACTAACAAGAGCCCTTGCGTCTAGCATCTTCATTTCTGTATTTTCTTACTCAACTATACAAATAATACATCCCTCAAATAATAATTTTATTTTACATTTTACTTCTTTCTCTTTTTAAAATTCCCTTTGACTACAGAATTGGTACAAACTTCCAAATATAAAATTCAAGAATTCTCATAACTTAATTTTTACTGTTTAGGTGATTCTGGTATGGGAGCTGATAACCATTCTTTCCTGGGGACATCATCAAGAGTTGATAGTGTGACTTCATCTCCCAATCTTTAACCCCCATCTCTGAACTTCTGTTTCCTTCACTCAATATCCTGGAAGGTCTAGCTTACTTTCTCCATGGTGTATTTCCTTACCTCTCTTGCCCAAGTGAAACATCCATTTCTTTTCTTTAGAGTAAGCACTGCAGTTACATATTTATGTACCTATGTGTTTAATAAGCTGGTAGCACTCACTTTACAATGCGTTTGAGAGAAGCTCCAGATTTATAATATATCCCTGTTCATTTTTTTTAGCCAATAATATGGTTTAATTGTGCATATGTAATCACAATTCTACAATAATACTTCCTACAACATTAGATCCTGAGAAAACATGTGGCAATTCGCTGTCAATTTGGAAAGGAAGCATTCACCTGTGAAAGAAAATGCTTCCATCAGGTACTTTAAGGTTGAAGAGGCAGAGGACAAGCTATCCACAGGAATTTGGAAGAGAAGCTTGTTTGGAAGCTGGATGAGCCATGGTAGTATCTCAAACAGTTTGTTATTTTTAGCTCTGCCAAGAAATAGCTAATTTCATGCAAGAATTATCTCACATCTGACCCACAGCAAAGACTTCCTGACTATTCTTTGTATATGCTGATGCAACAGGAGAATTGTTTCACAATTTAAAAACCAAGTAAAGAAGAACTTGAGGAAAAGAAAAGAGAATTGTAGGGTACTCAACTGTTTTGCTTTTCTTTTTGGCAGACTTATTGGTAACTGAAAAAGAAAAGACTGTCAAGACATTTGGTAATTGGGAAGAACTGAAGTGGCTATTCTCCCCCCAAATTTTTATAAACCTCTTTTCCTAAGTCAGGTTCCTTTAGGAACCTGACTCACTGCAGGTGGTAGTTAGGTCTTTCTTTCTCTGCTGTTGACATTCAACTTAAACAATCCCCTCACTCATTTATCCATATACATATTTTAAAAATCAGTGTTTGTAATTTTCATTGCCTTCTCCACAATATTCTTGTGAGTTGTAAGAATAAGGTGAAACTTTAAAAATAGGTCATTTAGAGAGCAGGCATAGGGAATGGAGAAGTGTAGGAAATCAACTCTTTCATCACCCCAGTCCCCTTCTGAAAACTGCCTTCTAAAATGCTGCCTTTCATTTTCAAATTCATTTTTCTTCATATTCAGATCACCTTAGCTGGTACGAAGGCCTTTAATCCATTTTTTATCGGTATTCCTCGTATGAACACTCCTTTATATTATATAGAGGGTATAAGCTACATGTACCTCCGGACCTCACCCTGCCTCTTGTCCTTGCCTGCTGGTCATGAAATTATATTTAAAATGTACATCTGTTTTTTCCTGAATACCAAAGATTAAATAGCAACATGAAACCTCCTTGATTTTCTCTTTTCATGTTGGAAATAGAGGTTTTCTTTTAATCAGCAAGCAAAACAAAAACAAAAACAAGCCATGACAGGAAATAAACAGTATATAAGTGACTAAACGACTTCCTATTGGGGAGTTGACAGGGTGGGAGTGCGCATAATCAAAATCATCAATTGTACCCAAGCATGACACTGGCATAAAACACTACCAAATGAAGACATCCTGTTATTCCTGCATAAAAGGTAACTATTTGGGAAAAGATAACATGTTAAGTTCATATAACTGTCAGTGTGAGAAAATTTGTCATAATTTTTTAGCAGTCAGCTGGAGGAAAGGAGACTGAGAGAGAACAGGAATTTGCCTGGAAAAAAAAACACGTAACACAATCTGAGTACAATGTGTACAGTGTGGGTGAGCTCTGATATTAAACAGCATAAAGTGGTAGAAACTTGAAGTTGGTTAAGTAAAGCTGGCCTGGTCATATGGGCTTGGTCAGATTTGTGTATCTCAACATAGAAAAGGTACAGTAAAAATACGGTATGATAATTTCATGGGACCACAGTCATGTATGTAGTATGTCATTGACTGAAATGTTGTTATGGGGTACATGACTGTATATCTATGTATTGCTCTTTTTATAGCAGAGGTCTCCTTTTTTCCATTCTCGTAGGGTGACATGCCCTTTTATCTCTTCCTTTTAAAATTATCTCTCAACATACACACTCTTGTTTAAATTTCCAATTCCAAGATTTTGCTCTCTGCCATCCTCACATGACCTGCATTTATGTATAGGTACCATTTAAATTATCTTTTCCATGTTTCTCTTCTCATCTCCAGTTGTTATAGCCTACAATTGTTTTGCAAAAAGAATTTTTTTTTTTTTTGAGTCAGGGTTTTACTCCAGGCTGGAGCCCACTGGCATCATCCTAGCTCACTGCAGCCTCAAATGCCTACGCTCAAGTGATCCTCCAGTGTCAGCTCCCCGAGTAGCTGGGTCTACAGGTGAGCACCATCATACCCAGATATTTTTGTAGTTCTTGTAAAGGCGAGGTCTTGCTATGTTGCCCAAGCTGGTCTCAAACTTCTAGCTTCAAGGGATCCTCTTGCCCCAGCCTCCCAGAGTGGTGGAACTATAGTCATAAGCCTAGTCTGCAATTTTTAAAATAAATTGGAACTCTTTCCTGTATTGAAACTGTTCCTCATTCCATAGAAACTTGGAAATGTGGAAAACTCAAGTGGGTTTTTTTGTGATTCTCCGTTTTGTCCTTTGTTTGTCTGTAATCTGTTTTTCTTCTGTTTTTCTCTGAATGTTGCTCCTCAGGGTTCAATTCTCATCTCCGTGCTCTTCTTATTTTATATAATCTCCCTTTATGGTTTAATAACTCTCAGGTATTATTCAATTGCCAGTATTGCCAAATCTGTGATCATTTATATTCAATCATCCAATAAACATCTGCTTTTTCCATAGATATCTTAAATTTTCCATTTTCAAAATTAAGTTCTTTCTTTCCCTGAAATAGACTGTTCTATGACATTCTCTGTGCCAGTGGTTGAGGCCTTTACCCAGTATTTAAAGCTAGCACACCGGCAGCTATTCTTGACTCCTCCATCTTTTGCACAGCTCATGTTTCTGTAATCATCAATGACCACCAAATTAATCAATGGTTCTCAGCCTCCATTGCTAACTAGAATCACTTTGAGATCTTTAAAAATATGCTAGATCAATTACAGCAGAATCTCTGGGAGTAAGGCCCTAGAATTTGTTATTCTAATGTGCAGAGAGGATTAGAAACCACTTTTCTCAAACATCACTTGTTTTTTACCTCTGTCCCATTTCAGTTCTTCATCATCACTTAATGTGTATCTCCTATGTGGCCACTCTGCCTTCAGTCTTACCAGCTCCGATCCATTATCACCCTGGCCATTAGGGTAAACATTCTCAAATAGAAATGTTACAATATCATCTCCCTTGCCTCTTCTGTTTCTATTTTATATACTCTCCCTGGCTTAAAATCCTTCAATAGCTTCCCTTGGAAAAAAATATATCAAATCCTAGCTCTTTAATAGGAAGTCATATTTTAACTTATGCATGCATCACTTGCCAGTTTTTGCCTTTTGTTTACTGTTTTCTGCTTCCCCCAAAATGGAATTTTTTCCTTTCCATCTTCTTTTTTTTTTGAGATGGAGTTTCACTATTGTCATCCAGGCTGGAGTGCAATGGCACGATCTTGGCTCATTGCAATCTCCACCTCCCAAGTTCAAGCGATTCTCCTGCCTCATCCTCCCAAGTAGCTGGGACAGGTGCCCGCCACCAAGCCTGGCTAATTTTTGTATTTTTGGTAGAGATGGGGTTTCTCCATGTTGGCCAGGCTGGTCTTGAACTCCTGACCTCAGGTGATCCACCAGCCTCAGCTTCTCAAAGTGCTGGGATTACAGGCATGAGCCACCTCGCCTGGTCTCTTATTCTCTCTTCATACATAGCTTTCTTTCTTTTATGCCCTTGTTCATGAGCTCTCCTCTGACTAGAATGATCCTACTGTGATTAACTATTAATCCTATTTATCGTATATGTCTTGGTTTAGTAATTATTTTCTCCCAGCTGGGTTGGGTGCCTTTCCTTAGTTCTCATAATGACCTCTGCCTATAGAAATTACTGCTTTTACTACTTGAGTTTATAATAATCTCTTTATGCTCCTCCCTTCTCTTTGGAAACAATGACTGGTTCATAATCATCTTTGTATATCCTGATGTCCAGCATAATGCTTGGAATATATTAGATATTTTTAAAAAGCTTATTAAATAGATGAGCAAGAAATCAGAAATTTTATCAGAAATTATAGCTGATAACATAAAGACAGGTGCCTAATAAGTTTTGTCCCCTAAAACAATCAAGATATTTAAGATAGAGAAATAACATTTTCTTTTTCTATCTTTCAAGTTCAATTGAGAATAGGAACTTGAAAACCAATAGGGAAGATTTTCTGTAGATTTGCAATATATTAATCTCTATTGGCATTGCTAGAGTTACTTCTGTAGGTAATTTTCTCCTGATTTCTATATTCATTTTGGATCTTTATGCTCTTACTTTGGCTTCTTCTGTAGAAAAATGAACACATAACTGCTGTATGTTAATTTTATTCTGATTAGCAGTTACGTTTCACATAATTACATGGTTTTTACACTACAAAATAATCGATGAATTTGGGTTTATTATCGATAGTTTGTAGGGTTTGATCACTCTGAAAAAACTGGCCAATTTCCAGATCTGGCAAACTGAGCACTGTGATCACTACCAAGATCCCCTTCAGCCTTAAAATTTCTGAATTTATATTTTTAATTGAAAAGTAAAAATTCAAAGTTGTATTAATTTGGTATTACTCAAAATGCATGGGGACTGTAGAGACACTGTTAGAACAAATTCTAACTCTACATTCTTCACAAAAATCTAGACGGAAAAGAAAATTGTCCATATTTTTTTTGAATCATAGCTTCTTAGGAAAACACAGAAAATGTGACAGAGACATGAAAAAACATATAACTGAGACAAAATAGTAGGTTTACTCCAAGTTTGCAAGTTGCTATATTTAATGCTTTGGTATAAATCTTTATTACAAAGAACAACTATCAAATAAATCATTGTGTGGAAAAGAATTGATCTGGGAATCAATTATCTGGGAAAGAAAACCACAAAGAAGTGATTGTTAAGACATTTGTTCTTCAGATATGTAACTGTTTAATCTGAAATAAACTTTAGGATGGAAATCTATTAGGAAAGTTGCTTGCTTAATTTTGCTATTCTACACTCTGATACTGATTTTTCAGGATTACTGTGCATACATGCTGTAATGAGAATTATATATAATTTACTATGTATACTTACATATAATAGACATTAAAGGATATATGTGTCTAGTAATAGCAGATGCATATTTCTGCCCACTAAAGAAATGGTTACAACTTTTAATAAATATGGGTAAGGGAATGATGTTAAGATTACGTGTGTGTGTGTTGTGTGTGTGTGTGTGTGTGGGGGTGTGTGTATGTGTGTTTGTGTGTGTATGCCCATACCCATACTTGTTCTGGATTTCAACTGAGTATACAGAATTATCATTATCTTATATCACTTGCATTGAGACATTCAGTTTTTCCTTCAAGAAGTGAATTTAACTCTTAGAATATTATTGTGGTAGGACTCTCCAGTTTCTTGATACAACATCTATTCATCCCTTTCTCTTTAGAAACAAACTGGAGTTTTTATATTGCTTCCCATAATAAAAAACATACTGCCTTCCAGATTTTGCAGCTAAATTTGGCTATGGGACTAACTTTTGGCCTTGAGCGGTTTAAGAGAGATATTGTGAGAGTTCTTTTAAGATTGGTCAAAGGAAACTAACTCAGATGGATTGTCCATTTGCTCTCCTGGCTTTCCTCTTCATTTCTAGCCTGAAAATCAGTGGTGACGGCTGGACAGCCAATAGTCATCTTGGAACATGACATGATTCTGAAGGTGGGAAGCAAGGCTGGAATGGTACAGAATAAACATAGGAACTTGGGTCCTTGAGAAAATTGCGGAGTCACCATATCTGCCTGTTAATTCCTACTTTCAGACTTTTTTCTATGTGTGAGAGATCTATCTTATTTAAGTCATTGCTATTTTTGTTGCTAATGCTGTTGTTGTTAAGTGAGCATTCTAGTTGAGCCCAAGCTAGGACTCAGAGTCTGGTTATATTTGATGAGCCCCTGGATCAGCAACCCTCAATGCCAACTATTAAATGTAATAGGCTAATGATGAATGGACATCTAGTTCACGTAACAAAGAACAACTCGTTATGCCCAAATATGATGAGGTTATATTGCTCTTATTTCTCTCTAACCTGAGATTTGGATTGATGTTCTCTATGGGAAATTAGAAACCTGTGTCAGGGTATTCTGTTTTTCTGTTAGGATGGTTGCTGTAAATCTACCTAATAGTAAAAATAAAATCTTGCTTGGAATTGTGAAGTAAGTGAATTCTCCATTGTGCAGAAATAAGAACAGCATTATATTTTCTATGTAATACTCTTAAACAGTCAATTCATTTATTTGATTAATATATTTGAGCTATTATGGGTTATATAAGTTATGGGTGTGCTTTATTAATTAGTCAACTCGTCCAATATCACAGGGGCCACTTGTCAATTTAGAGAAAATAGAAGAAAAGAAAAATAGAAGCAAATGATGAAAGTCTAAATATTTTCCTCAAATAATTGTCTTTCTAAAAAATTTGTGTTTAAAGACCAGAATTTAAGCTGCATTTTTCTAGATGGCACCAGCCTATTGGTACATATATTAATGTCAAAGATGAATGCTCAAATTACAAGGGCTCACAGCTGTCTCTACAAAATTTCTTAAGTATTGTTGCCACAAAGTCTCCTCTTTTCTGGGAGACCTGGGGGAAGGGTCTCATATATCCTTATGGCCAGTTAGCTCACATTATTCACTTACTAGCCACTCTCGTGCTTACAAGATTCTTCATGCAGGAGCGCCACCATTCTGTCTCACATCAGGATCTTCTAGTAGAACTCTGCTGTCCCATAACAAGGCTGTATATATGTTCTTTCTAGGTTACAATTTCCCACACTGCTAAATGATGCTGCATTCACTTTAAACTGCACCCTACTGGGGATTGACTTGTTCTAAGGAAATGAGGTGACTACTTCTCTAGCCAACTCTATCAGCTTGAAGTATTACTGCTTATGTCCTGAGTATCATAAAGTCTCTTATGGAAACATTTCTTTGTGTTCTTATTTACAGTCCTGCAGCAAGCATCTTTCACTGCGTTTTATCTCTTATGTCTCTACTGAGGCACCCAGGGCAGGACGTTTTATCCCAGTAGTTATTTATTCTGTCGCGTGCAGTTTTACTTTTTCTAATAATTGTCAGAAAGGACTTCTACTGCTCCATCAGTTTGTCAGACAAAACCAAACTTTAAATCCCAGTTTGAACTACACTGGGATCCATGCTACACCAGAACTTAACTTGGATTCCAGATTGCTTGATAAAATAGCTAGTTGAGAATGAAGCTATAATTTCTTGACAACAAACACACACATGCACGCACCCATATTCATACATATGTACACACAGCAGTCTCCTCATCCATAGGATATGCCCAAACCCACAGTGCATGCCTGAAATCTCAGAAAATACTGAACGCTATATATACTATGAGTTTTCTAATACATACGTACCTATGGTAAGTTTAATTTATGAATTAGTCATGGTAAGACATTAATAATAATTATTAATAAACTAATAACAATATACCATAACAAAAGTTACATAAATGTGGTATTTTTTCTCTCTCTCAAGATATCTTATTGTACTAGACTCACCTATTATCAAACCCTGGTTGACCACAGGTAACTAGAATCAAGGAAAGTGAGATTGAAAATAAGTGGTGTTGGTGGGGCTACCATATCTCACATACATATAGTTCAAAATATGCAAAACCACACACCTCAAAACTTATAATTTGTATCAACATGATATGCTTGGTGCCATAGGCAATGCCATTTTCTCACTGTCATCTCTTTCCGTTGTAAAACACCATTTAAAAGGAATCACACATGCTAAAACATTTATTTTGGCTATTTTACATTTATCCAGATATGAATATAAGTAAGGTACGTGGTTATAATGTTCCCTTACCCACTGTTTTGTTACGTGCTTCTACACATTGATTCTTTAACAAATCTTTTTTTCTTTTACAGTCTCCCAGAAGTAAATGTAGCTATTATGACTATGAGTGAAAGAGATATGGATGGGTGGAAGAGATATGGAGACACCAGTACTTTTGTAGATAAACGCAAGGTGAAAACAAAGAAGTACTCTTTAATTACTGGTACAGAAATAATGACAAGGAAACAAAATTACTTCCTGAATCACACTTTATCACCTGACTGGTTGCAAAGAGCACAGTTTTTTTTTCTTTTTTCGTCAAATTAAAATCTTAACCATGTAAATTCAAGGCTGTAAAGGACAACTCAGGATCCTTCATAGTAATAATTACAGTATTAAAATGCTTATTTGCTAGAAAAAAATGCAAAATCTCAGAACATCTGAGATGCCCAAGCTGTAAAGTGTAATATAAGCTATCAACTGTAGTGGAAAGAACGTTACAAAGTATGAAGTCCAGAGCGATTGTTGGTAGCATGAGTGGTGGGACTGAAGTAAACACAAAGAAATGGAAGGCATTTGTTTAATATATGATCTTGTTGAAAGACGAGTCCCAGCACAGTAGCTTTTTCCTTTAAAGACTAGCCAGATGTGGGCCTTTTTAAGATCACAAAGAATGGAGCCACGGAAAGAGATTAACAATGCTGGCAGAGAATGGCAGACACAGTAAGGTTGTTTTTAAATGGATAGAAGTCTACGTAAAGGTGACTCGACAAAACACAAAAGCTGTTTCCTCCTCAATCATTTAGGCAGAAACTCACACTAAGTAAAAAGATGCAAGGTATTTAGCAGCAATTCCCATTACCTGGTACTTTTATTGCTCTGGTATGATTAGCAGAGACTATTTGGCCAGCGTTGTCAACTATTTGCTTTGTCGTCAGCCTGATGTTTGGTCTGCAATCCCTCTAAAACTAATAGCAAAGGAGAAACACTCAGAAACTTAGGCAGTTCTAGTTGGCAGTGAGGTGTCACCCTTAGCCTACTCTCTGTGAGGTTTATTCTGCATTTTAGAAGCTCGGTGGCTGTCGCTCTTTTTTGATAGCCAACAAAAAGCAACGTCATAGACCTGTTTGGCTGCTGTCCTGGGTAGAAGGGTTTGGCAGCCCTAGGGAGATGAATTTCTCCAGCGTTGGACCCGCCCAGAGTAGAGAAGCAACACCCTTCCAGCCACTACTCTGTTGCTATGAAACAAAAGACTAGGAAGGTAAGCGAAGCAGGAAGTCCCGCCTTTCAGCCCCAGACGGCTTTGGCTCCCGCTCCCGACGCTCACGCCCACCTGCCACCCCTTATTGGTTAGCTCCCTCGTGCCTTGCATCCCTTCTTCCATTTTCTTTCCCGTTTCCACTTTCGTTCCCGGGCGAGTCCAGGCCCCTCACTTCTCTCCGAGTCCAATTCCTTTCTGACGTGCTGCGCACGGGCCTTCCTCCGGGGCCATTGTGTACTGTGGAGGACGTGGACGGGGCGGCAGCGCGAAGAGGACGGGCGCCTCCTGCCCATTGGCTGCACGCGCTGTCGGGCAGTGCGCGGGTGCGCGGCATTGGCCCAGCGGCTCACGGCCCCGCCCCCGCCCCGCCCCGAGCCTGGGTCTTGTGTATGCCACAGGGGTGGGGTGTCCAGCGAGCGGTCTCCTCCTCTTGCTAGTGCTGCTGCGGCGTCCCGCGGCCTCCCCGAGTCGGGCGGGAGGGGAGAGCGGGTGTGGATTTGTCTTGACGGTAATTGTGTTTCCACGTCTCGGTGGCCTGCGCACTGGATCTCTCCTTCTTCGGGCGCGAGCTGTTTCAGCGATCCCACTGCCCGCCGGGGCTCCCACGCACCCTGGGCTGCGTGCGTGTGGAGTGGGACCCGCGCACACGCGTGTCTCTGGACAGCTACGGCGCCGACAGGCAAGGAGGGAAAGGGTCGCCGGGGAGGCGCCACGCTTCTGGCCGGCGAGGGCAGCTGAGCGCGAGCCACGGTGAAGAGGGGACAGCTCAGGCTCTCAGCTGCCGGGGCGCCGCCGTCCAGTTTGAAGTGGGGCATTTAAAGATCAGACCCCGCAGGCCGGGGAGGAGGGAGGCGGCGGCGCGACTTGCAGCAGGCGGCCGGCCGGGAGGCGCGTCCACCCCGGCGCCGAGCACTCAGCGCCCGAGACGGACGGGGCTGCGGGCGCGGGAGGGACGCTCTGTCCCCTCCCCGTCCACCTTCCTCCCGCAGCTCAGAGCCCAGGGGCCGTGAAGGGGCCTGAGCAGGGAAGGGACACAGGCGTCCTGAGACAAAGCTCTGGGTGAGAGCAGAGGCGAGGAGCGGCAGAAGTGAACTCCTCCTTTGCGTGGCCGCTCTTGTCAGTTTCTCTCTGTCTCTTTTAAATGGGCTATTTGTGTGTTCTTTCATTTGGTTCTTGGGAATAACGACTCACCGCGTTGATTTAAAGAAATGTGTTCGTGTGTCCGTCCTGGGTGATTTTAGCGTGGGAAATCCAAGTCCTGCGCCTTTGTTGACAACAGAGTTGTCCCTTACTTCTGTGTAGAATAATTTTTATATTTATATAACTTGGAGAAATCGAACAGAGTGAAAGTGAAGTTTCTGCGTGAGGCTCCCAAAATGTATGATAGGAACTTCAGTTGTTCTAGTAGTTTGAACTGGAATTAAGGCTGGAGAGGAAGAACATTCTGTTCTTATCTAGGTGGAGGAAACCTGTTTAAGTTTTGTTTGGTGTTTATGAGTTGGGTCTTAGTTCAGCCTTAGCTACTTGAAACGTGAGTAGGATGCATCTTTAACTTTTAGTATTGTAAAAGCAAATCTAGGATCATTGCTCCTAAAACTACTGTGTGTAAAGATTCAGAGTGTGAATTCAGAAGCTTATTGATAAAGTTGAATCTGGAACTTTTGGTTTTGCTCTCACTGATGGAGGAAGATGCAGTGGGTACAAGTTAGTCTCTTTAGTTTTCTGGTGGGTAAATATTTTCAAAGCCAACTAACTTTTCTTTTTTTAAATCTGCCTTTCAAAGAACTAAAATTCCAGATGGCAAACTCAATGAATGGCAGAAACCCTGGTGGTCGAGGAGGAAACCCCCGAAAAGGTCGAATTTTGGGTATTATTGATGCTATTCAGGATGCAGTTGGACCCCCTAAGCAAGCTGCGGCAGATCGGAGGACCGTGGAGAAGACTTGGAAACTCATGGACAAAGTGGTAAGTTCTGTCTGACGTTGCCTGTGCCAAACACTGTTCACTTTGTCTGTGGTTTCTCTAGATTTATTTATACTGTTAATTAATAAAAACCATTATTGTAACAATCTTTGGATTTCTATTCATCGTTTTTTCACTTCAATTCTGTGTTTTTTGAAAATTTGGATTCAAAGACTTTTTTTTTTTTTAACCTTTTGTCCTTTCTACTCTTTAAGGTTCAGAGTTCCTCTATATGACTCAATATGCAAAGTTTTACCATTGGCTGCTTTTTGTTGGTGTATGGCCATAGACTGTTTGGAAGTGTTTGTTCTGCCTTATGTGAGGTTGTGTTGCTCTTAGATAACAAGAGTCCAAGCAAGTTATTTGTCTTTGATGGACCACTCATGACAATCATCTGGTATGATACTGAAAGTGTTTACTGGGGAAAGAAACAGAGTAGTTCTTAAGTAAAGAAGCAGTGTTTCACGGAGTTTCCATTTTCATCTTTGAGAATTCATCTTCATTAAGAAACTTTTTTGTTGTTAATGGGAGAGTTTACAGTTTCTTTCATCTACTATTCCATTTTGAAACAGGAAACCTTTCGATGGCACATTGTTTATTGTGAAAGGAAAATTTATGTTGGGGGTGGTGAGGCTGAGAGTATCAGAAACCTCTGTGGTTTCTGCATGTTGCTTTCAGACAAACTATAATTTTACAGGAAAAAATCAAGATGGGTATCAGTATCCAGAGAGGTCCGGTTAAAAAGACAACCTGAATACTTTACAGAGATCTACTCAGAGCTAGCTGTCAGTATCCTACCTTACTAAGTACGATTATAAAATAAGTTTAAGATGTAGCTTGCTGCTTTGCAAAAATTAATCTTTTTTTGAAGCAGCAGCACTGTCCTGCATTTATTAGTAAATATTTATAACACTTTATGACTTTATTTTGTAGATATCTGGAGCTAATTGTAAGTTTAGTTGAGGCAAGACTCAAGATCTTTATAACTGAAGAAATGGAGGTTTAAAAAAAAATTCCTTTGTAGGGATGTGCAAAGCATCCAGGAAATCATGTGGTAATGCTCATCTTTGCTTTGGTTTGGTGCTGTCTGCAAATATTAGGTACAGAAAGCCACTATCAGTAGTAATAGCAATATACGAATGTGACAAGATTTACTTTATTTTCTTTTATTCTGATAGAAAGGACACATAGATGAATGACTGGCCTGTCATTCTACAGGCGGTGGTGCTAAATGCAGAGTCAGAATGTTATCGCCAGATAAATATCCTTAGTTTTGGGCTTCAGTGTGACCTATTTAAGCTTCTGCCAATTTATTCAAATTGTTATATTAAAGTACTCCAGACAGAATGATATCATAGTATCAGAATATTGCAACTTGCTGCTTGGGGTTAAGTTTTGATTTTAGCATTGGATACTTAAGAATACTGAGGTATACAATTGGAAAAATAACATATATTTGGCAAGCACAATATTACATATCTTTGCTTTGCTAAAGAGTGTGCATTTAAAGGTCACTCCCACTGCCTAAATCATTCGTTGGGGTAAGAGAAGGAATTCAAGGTTTTTTCTGTAACTTGTCTGTTACATAGGTGAACAGCAAATGGTTCAGATTTTATAAAGGGGCTGCTCTTTTTCCCCCACTCTCCATCTTTAAGTGGTCAGAATCTGTACATTTGTGAGTGTTAGAACATCAAATCAGAAAAATTTATGTAAGGAAGTGGTGAGCTGTAGTTACTGTAAAAACATTATTTTGAAACATTAAAAAGTGATGTACACAATTTTGGTCTATAACTGGTTGTTAACATAATAAGTTTTATTCACTTTTAATTTTTTCACCATGAATTATGGTAAAGTAGATGGTTATTTGATGGTTCAACATCTGCTATTGTTTATTTTATTAACCCTTTTGTGGGTTTAGGTTTAATCGCTCCAATTGAGAAACTTGACTTAACAAGGAAATCTATTATCCAAAGTCTCTACTTAGTGGGATGTGGGTGCGGATGTTGGCAAATGTACATTGCTATGGCTTTCCCTGTTTATCTTCATTATTTGTCAAAGTTGAAAATGGTTGTGTTCATTTGTGAATGTACCCAGGGGCTTTGTGGAGAGAAATCACATAAGTTATTATGAAAGAATTCAGTGTGTTTGTTTTTACACTAAGATACAGGAAATAGAAAGACATTGATAATTACTAATTGGCAGTATATTTTATTTCAGTGTGTAGTGCAGAAACATCCCCCTCTTTTGTTTATCATTTCTTATTTGTTAGTGGTGAAGGAAGTGGCTCACAGTATCAACATTGTCCTGATGATTACATCAGGAACTTTATTATTAGTTCTGAAGTTAATCAGTTGACAAGTTACCTTTAAAAAAAAACTGCAATAGCATGAATTTAGTTTGTGAATAACAGAAAAGCAACTTTGAAGTTTAATTGGTAGTAATGTAAAAGTCAGAGTTAAGTGTACAACTAGTATTTTTTTCTTATGAAGCCTCTTCGCAAGGGTAGATCTTGGAAGTGTAAGTATGAACACAAGCTTCAATTTCAGTGTGTTTCAGCTACCAATAAAGTAAAATAACTATTTTTACAGGGAAGCAATCTTGGGTGTAGGGGAAATATCTAGTAAGCATGTAGTTTTTCCATTTCTTGGCCTCTAGAATTTAAAATGGTCAACTGAAATTCCTTCCAATTAATCGTTGTGTTTTCAGAGGGCATGCTTTTTCCTCCAAGGTCACTGAGAATAGGAGAGAGTAATTGCTTAGTTGTGTTCTTTATAAGAGGTAGAGTGTTTTGTAACAGAACAACAGTAGGACAGAGTTAGCATAGTCCATTTTCAGGAAAAGAATAGGAGATAGTAGCATATCCCAAGGCATCCCATTTAGACAGATTTTCTGGTCTTAGCTCTACGTGTCAGTGTAATTTGGTAGCTGACCTAAAAGCCCTCATATCAGTGGATGCCTATTTGATACAGTGATGGAAGTATTACTCATGAATACATACCTAGGTTCAGGTGCAGCCCAGATGAAATGTGGAGTCTGTTCTGAAGCTACTCAAGAGAAAGGTTTCTTAAATATTTAATAAACATTTTTTTGAGGGCCTACTGTGTTTCCAATAAGTGCCATTTACTGGAGATATGAAGCTAGACAAGACATAATCCTACCTTTGAGCTGTTAAGGAACTCAGAGAGCAGCATCAGTGTCAAACATATAAATGGCTCATTGCCATGTAGTATGGAAAGGACTCTGTTAGAAACCCAAAGTACAGTTGGAGCAGAGTAGAGAACACCTTCCTTGCTTTTCTGGCCAGTGTTCAGAGAGTTTTTCTGTTTGGATTCTGCTGGCCATTGCCTTTTAGGAACAGCATTATTGTGCTCTTGTTGGAAATGCTGAGGTGAGAGTAAGGAAATGATTGCTTATCAGTTTGGTTGAAATGATAATTTATTAATGTGAAGTTCCTGAGCATGGTTTCACAAGAATCCTAGCCAGGTGGTAGAAAATAGAAGAAACAATTTCCATCTAATAGATGCTAAATGTACTGGGCATACGTGGATGCTCAGGAAAATAGAAAATAATTATTTGATGCTAAAGAGCAAAGCACGCTGAGTACCTGCCTCAAATTTTTGTCTTACTGTCCTTGTCATTTATTTTAAATTACATTACTGAAAGAATTTAAAAAGCATTTAGGAAGTGATGATGCCCACTAGGCTTTTCCTGCTTTTGCCCTCCGTAAATTTAGTACATTTGTCAAGGTTGAAATAGAATTCATTTTCTTTTTAATTTAATTATGATCATAATATATTTTAAAGTTTGTCAATCAAGGATGCTTAGATTATATACAGATATTTTAAAGAATAGAAGTAAACTTTCTTTTCTAAGCTGAGTTCCTCATACCTCTGAAAGATAGTCCATGTAGAGTAAAACTTAGTTTTTTTTTTTTTTGTTTTTTTTTTTTGAGACAGAGTTTCGCTCTTGTTACCCAGGCTGGAGTGCAATGGCGCGATCTTGGCTCACCGACACCTCTGCCTCCTGGGTTCAGGTAGTTCTCCTGCCTCAGCCTCCTGAGTAGCTGGGATTACAGGCACACACCACCATGCCCAGCTAGTTTTTTGTGTTTTTGGTAGAGATGGGGTTTCACCATGTTGACCAGGATGGTCTCCATCTCTTGACCTCGTGATCCACCCGCCTCGGCCTCCCAAAGTGCTGGGATTACAGCCGTGAGCCACTGTACCTGGCCACAACTTAGGTTTTAGATGCCTATTATTTGTGTTTACTGATTTGGAGACTCTTACCTTTCTAGAGCTTAAAACAGCTGATATCATTCATTTGAATTACACTTCTTTACATATTTCCTTTTCCTCACTGAAGTTGTTCTACCTTAGCAGAATCATGGGTCACAGTAGACTTGGTTAGGGGATAATAACAAATTGTCTGGACAGTTTTGTTTAATACTGAGTTCAGTTTTGAATTTGTGTTGTGATAAATGAAGTGATCCCAAAGTTTGCTACGTGACTTCTAGGAGAAGCTATTAATAAAGTAAAAGATTTAAAGGAATCCTATTAAGAGTTACCTTGGATTATTCTTGTGATATAAGGCATATGTATAATACAGGCCTTAATCAGTAATCTTTTAACTATTACAAAATTTTTAGCATTCGGATTTTCAATCTACTTCTTTCTTCCTTTCAAAAGGTGCTTATGTGCTGTCTGTTGATTTCATCATTCATTTATCAAATCTCAGCAGTGGAAAGACAGATATTTCCAAATAGCTATGCCATAGAGTAAAATGTAATTTGTGCTTTAAGGTGGTATAAATAAAGTGCTGAGATGTAGTGTGTGGTGGAGGTGAAAGTTGCTTGCTAAGGCTGAAAAGTTGGTATAGAATGAAGCGTGGAGTAGGTACTGTCCAGCTCATGGTTTGGATTCCGGTGAGATGGAGGACATGTTAGGTTGAAGGAATGAGAGATTGTTGAGTAACAGAAGGTAAGTTAGGGGAAGATGATAGACGTTTTGATTGCTTTATCAAAGAATTTTGACTTATTTGGTAGAAAACCATTGAAGGCTCTTAATCAGGGAGAGGAAACATCAGGGCTCTGCTCTTTGATAGAGTACTTACTTGACTCTGCAAAGCTTGGATTAAGAGAAAAAACTGAAAGCAAGAATAATGATCAAGAGGAATTAAAACAGTCTGGGCAAGAAAAAATGAAATGCTGGCCTAGATAACTGAAAGTAGGTATAGCGAGTGTTGGTTCAGATGTGGGAGGCATTTTGGAGGTAACATATACAGGTCTTGGTGACCCCCTAGAGTTAGAGGATGAAAGACAAGGTGAAGTGAAAGTGACTCTTGAGGTTTTCAGCCTAGTTGACTCTGAAGGCAGTGATGCACTTAATGAGGCAAGGAACATGAGAAGGAAAAGAGGAAGTGCGGGGGTTAGTTTTTGGCCATCCTAAGTTCACCAGGCCAGAGTAAATTTCATTTAAAGTCAGAAAATTAATTGTACAGTTCAAGAGAGAAGTAGAAACAAGAGACACATATTTGGTAGATATTCTTGTGGGGGTAGCTGAAAGCTATAGAACTGACAGAGATTTCTGAGGCAGAGTAGAAGGAGCGATTCAGAGAAAAAGTCAGATAATCGAATTTTGGGGAGTATGAGGGGTATAATTAAATGCAGAGAAGGAAATCATTATGCTTTAATTCTACCTTTCTCATGACTACATAGACGAGTGACGAGAAAGGTACAATTAAAGCATAATCATTTCCTGGGTAGAAGCAGCTTTAAGAGGAAGATAAAATCTGAAGTTCTGATTAAACTAAGTTCAAATTCAAGTGGAGAAAACCAACCAGGGTGAAAATTTAAGAAGTCATTGAATTGTATGGTTAGAGGCCATTATTGACCTTTATAGAGCAGTTTCTCTTTTGTGATGGCCCTAGATTAAAATGAATGTGTGGATTATTTAAAAATTGTTCTAGAACTGAATAATGAAAAGGAAGGAAGTTCTATTAGCCTGAGGATTTGAACAGCATTGAAATAACTCTGGGTGTGTGTGTGTGTGTGTGTGTGTGTGTGTGTGTGCGTGTGTGTATGTCTATATGTGCACACGTGATAGGAGAGGTTCAAAGATTGATGGGAATAAAAAAGATTGATAGGAAAGGAAGTAGGTAGGTAATGGCCTAAGATTCAAGGGAAAAAGAAATACTTGAAGCAGTAGCAATATAGATTAAAGTGTGAGAGGGAAAGACTAGGAACAAGTAGAAGGGGTAATCTTGGCGGATAAATGTGACTTCCACTTACATAGGAGGAAAGCAAGGGAATATACAAAGAAGTTTTCAGGGCATTTGTAAATTTTGTATTGGGTTGTCAGGAAGTGATTTAGGGTATAATATTTATAATGTTTAAACCATGTTTTAAATTTTCATATTATGAAATAAGCAGTGTATATATATTAAGTAGTCTTCTAGCAAATAAATGGGTAAAGTAAAAAAATTTAAATGGAAATCATTCTCATCTTTAATATTAAGTTCATCTTATTATACACATGCTGTGACTTAAAGGATGCCACAGTGCTATTTTTATCTACTCTGCTTGGGCATATATTAATAATATTATTACATTTTAACTAAGGTTTTTATTTTTAAGTATTTGTAGGTTGCTAATTTTTTATAGTAATGAGAGACATGTTTTGAAAGTATCCAACAGATTTTGTAGCTTTACAACATATTAACATTTAGATACTTGTTGAGCTTATATTATCGTATAGTATTCATAGTTATAATATTCTACCTGTTAAAAGATTAAAAAAAAATTAAAGCCCTATATTTTTTCCTGAGAGCCTCTTGGGTGTGAAGAAACCAGAGGATCCCATATCAGCTGACAGGAGTACTGACCAGGGCTTAGCCTTATTTCCTGCTGTTCTGCACAGAACATTCCAGACTTTTTAAGGGTTTTAGGCAGCATGAATAACTTTATGAGCTAAAAGAACTTTTAAAAGTCATGATCCCCCCACAAACTGCTCAGTGCCCTTGGTCTAATTTTCACACCTTTGTAAAATCTGCAGGGATTTTGCCTTGTGATGGAATGTAAAATGTGGAAGGGAGAAGAAATACTAAGAAGGAGATTGGGCCAACTATGTTCTGGACATTGTGCAGAGCACTTTATATTTCCTTCTAGGATTTTAATACCCTCAGAAGTTTCCAGAAGAAGAACCCTGCCCAAGGTTGTAAAGCTAGTAAGTGTCAGGGCCAGATCCTAGGTTTGCTTGATTGTAATATCTGTGTCACAGTATGAAGAGTCAAGCATACTGCTCCATGGTTTGCTCCCTCTTTCCAAAGGAAGTAAATCAAAAGGGCATTTCCCCAACTCCACTCCCGTATTTAATGTTACCAAATTCTCCAAATTTTGTACTTATTTTTAGGCAGCTTTATTCAATATAGTTATGGATAACCTATTTATAATATATTTTTCCTGAAACATTCTTCCTTACCTTGTTTCCTTCCTCATCTCTGCCATCAAATATTTATTATACATCTACTTATATGCAGTGTGTGATATTAGATGATAGAGATAGACCAATGACAAAGACTTTTCTTCACTTTTAAGGAAGTTCCATTTGCATTTGGAAGAAAGAGAGTGAACGGAATACACAACTGATATTTTACTTACAACTAGTTTGTCCTTTAATCTTCCTGTGTCAGTCTTCTGAAGACATCTTCATGGAAAACCATGAAGGACTTGGTATTTTATCTAAATTCAGCTGCACTGGACTCATGATCAATTTTATATACCAACTTTGTTTTGCCCAATTAATATTCTGTGAAAAATACTGTATTTTTACACTTTTCACACTTTGTATGTTATGTATTTTTATACTTAGTAACATATATTTTTATATTTTACATATTTAGTAATTATTTGCTGCATTAAAATGGAAAGAACCCAAAAGAACTCTTTGGCACCTTTTATTATCATTATATATGTACACACACACACACACACACAAACCACACACACACACACACACACACACACTTTTAGGTATCTGTAATAAGAAACCCCTTCTAACATTTAAAGGAGGAGATCAGGACGTCCCATACTGTCTTTAAAAATGGGGTAGTTCACTTGAGAGTATATCACTTGATTGAGTATAACTGAATGCTCGATGAAGTGAGGTGTGCTTTGTAATGAGTCTTATAGTATAGGCACAATTGCTTACTGTTGAAATTTTCATTTTATTTGGTAAAAGTTCTTTCCTGTGTTTCCCAGGCTGGTTTGAAACTTGTTTGCAAGGTATATATTATCTGATCTAATACATTTTTTTTACCTTTTGGCTGGAAATTTTATTTAAGGCACAGTCACAAAATTCTTTAAATGCAAGATTATTCCAAGAATAAGTAATGACTTTGAAAATTCTTACAGCATTAGTAAATCCTGTTTTTGTATTTGTGCTTTTGCTTTGATATGGTTGAATATATGTATATAAATACATATTTATGTATTTATTGGAATGCATAGCTGATATATTAATAATATATTTTTATTTATGTGAAGCAATGCAGATCACATTATAGAGAGAGTCTCCTTAAACATTTCTAATACATTTAAGCAAATATAAAAATCAGTTGTATATTAGTGTGGAGACAGTTCCTGATTCTAAAGTCCAGCTATCAGGGTTCTGAGCTGTGACCTTAGTTAGGTTCTAGTTCTGTATTTCAGTATTGACATGTCAAAAGGAATTGTCCTGGAGATTTCCAGGTTTTTTGAGTTAATGGCTATAGTGGAATTTTCAGCCTAATTCCAATAATAAATATTTTGCCTTTTTAGTTCGAAAGAAAAGAGCAATATTTCTATTGAACCAGTTCTTTTATGCACCAATTGGTGCCCTAAAAAGTTCATCATTTTATAAAGTGACTACAGATTTGTTCTGTGTCAAAGTTCTTCTGTGTTAGTATCAACTTTCATTCTAGGAAGGAATTTAGGTATTTTCAGAAGAGGTGTAATCATTCGAATCTGAACTTGACCCTTGTGGTGAGCTTGATTTTCTCCTTAATATACCGCTTTTAGGAAAGCAATTTTTCTTTCCTGGCTTTTGCAGCTCCTTGCACATAGCAGGTACTCAATAAATATTTATTGAATGGAATTGAATTTGACCTGCATAGCAGTCATAGCCCTGATGTAGGGTCATTCATTTTTGGCAGAAGCTGTCGTAAATCACAGGGTTTAATAGTAATCCAACTGATGAACTGCATACTCAGTGGCATTCAGTAGTTCAGCACTATATGCTGCATCCTCCCAAGTGCAAATTTAGGAAACAGTTTAGCCTACAGGCCTTGATGAACTGACTCTGGCCTATTTTAGATCTCTCGTACTACTCACGCACAGCCTTCCTTCCTATGCACCGAACTTTTAGAATAACTGCATTTAGTCCTCTCTTAACATGCTTGCTCTCTGGTGCCTCGTAAGCCTTTGCACACTCTTTGGCTAGAATACTCCTTTTGGCAAATTTAAGTATGTATTTCCTGACACTCTTATGTGGAAATGAATGAGCTGCCCCTTTTCTCCTGTAGCAGTTTGTGCTTGCCTCCATCATAGCACTAGATTCTCCTGTAATTCTTTCCTAAGCCACCAGTCCTTCCCACTAGACAGCTGCTTGAGGGCAGGTGTGTGATTTATTCCTTTCTGTGTTCCCTAGAGCCTGAAACAATGCCTGCCACATAAATGTTTGTTGAATTAACAAATGGATCCTGAAGTTTGTGTAAATTTGCAAATGGAATAAAATAAAAATGTAAATGAGTTTAGCAGGGATCATTAATTATATGCCTAATTTTAATTAAATTGTGATATAGTTAGAAAGATCAGCCTGAGATTCGGAAGATGCAAGCTCTTGTATTGGATTGATGATATTTTAATGGTCCCTTAATCTTTGTAGTTCTTATTTTTTTTTGTCTAGAAATGAATGGATTGGGTGGAATCTTTACTAAGATCCCTTAGAGCAAGAATCACACTGCTCTTCAGTTACAGAGAAATAAGTCTCTTCTGCCAGACTCTTAGACTCGGGAAGTATGCTTTAGTCACCTGTAATTTCCTAGCACTAAGCTCAGTACTTGGTATGTAGTAGTTCCAGCATTTCTCACCTGATAAAGCAATAAATTCCCACATGGAATTACAGTTTTAAATAAAGCAAATGCGAAAAAGTTCAGATAAAGAATAGTGAATTAAATGTTTAGAAAATGTAAAAGTATCTGTCAAAGAATATGTGTGGAATGTCTGAAAAAAAAAATCCTGACAGAAATTTTGTATTTACCAGTTAACAAGTTCTCTAGTAGACCAAATGAATTTGAAGCTGTCTGGTCCCCAAACTACAAGAAAATAATGTATCAGTCTGCGACATGTTATACCAAGTTTTATGTTGGTGAAATTAAATTGTGCCTGCTGTAGAATGTTGGTCGCAATATTCTTGGTATTTATGTATGCTTGTGATAGTATTTTTGGTTTAAATAATTTTAAAGCCATATTCTGTTTCAACCAGTGTTTGTTAAATAATTGACATATTTGGGACTTAATCTTTAGGGCAGGATGAACTCTGATCGTACTACTGTATCGCATATTACAAAGCGGGTAACAAAGCTCTGTCAGCCCTTTTCACTACACTTTTGTAAAGATGTGCTATTATTTAATAAAGGGGATGCCATCCTACCTTTGCAAGGACTTTCTTGGTGATAAAAATAATATTATTACATTTTAAGTAAGCCTATGTCTTTGGGTTATTAATTTGAATACTTGATATTTTGGAGTTCAGTTGTAAAAATAAAGGAAATAATGCAATCAAACTTTGTGTAAAAACTATAGCAATCAATCAATCCATTAATTTATTGGTTATACAACAATTCTGCTGTAAGGCATTGTTTACAAAGAGGAAGAATATATAAATCATGCCCTGAGTTAATGTGAAAAACTTTCTCTTAGAGGCTGATGCTTGGAAATTTGAGCCATATTCCACCCCCCAACCCTCCGGCCCAACTACCTCCCTAAAAAAAACCCTAATGATTTATTTAAGAAAGTAAGTATGATAGGGAATATGAGTACATTTTTAATTTGTTGGTTCCTTGATTCATTGTGTTTGTTATGTTTGAAATTATTATAGCTCAATCGTTTATTTGTCCCAGGGACTTTTATAGGTTCCCAGGGCATATCGATGTTTTATGACACCTGAAACTTACATAATTTGAAGAAATCTTAAAAGTACGAACATCAAATTTTGTATGAAAGTGAATTTTCTTTAGAATAAGAAAAATCCACAAAACACTAATTTTTTGAAAGTTAGTATATCTACAAGTGATTAGAGAAATAATCTAGACTAGTTTTTGACTCTCTACATTTTATACCTTGATTATCTTCCATTACCACGTATACTTCCAGTTTTGGGTGTCATGAGACACATTCAGATTGCCAGATTCAAATTGGATTTCACTGTTCCCATGGTAGGATGGTCAGCATCGTGGGCACTTGAAGTATTTCTGAAACTATCATTTATAAATATATTATTACAGATTTAAAAAATATTGTGTTTGTTTAAGGTGTATAACATGATGCTTTGATATATACATGTAGTGAAATGATTACTACATCAAATAAATTAACATATCCTTCACCTTCCCTAATTACCTTTTTGTGACAAGACCACTTAAACTCTGTTCTCTTAGCAGATTTTCAGAATACAGTCTTCTTAGCTATAGGTCTCATGCTGTACATTAGATCACCAGTCTGAATCATCCTACCTAATTGCAAATTTGTACCCTGTGACCTACTTCTTTCCATTTCTTCCCCTCCCCATCCCCGGGGCCCACCCACTGTTCTACTCTATGTTTTTATTGGTTTAATCTTTCCTTTAATATTCTGCATATAAAAGTGAGATCATGTATCAATAGTGTATTCCTTTTGGTGCCTGACTTATTTCGGTTTCATTGGGACTGCTGACAGTAATTAAAGCACTTTACAGGAGTGATTGTATGCCTCACGTATACCTTCCACTAAACCCAAAGTAAATGGATCTCCCACTCAAATTTCCATTAGGCAGATTCCAGAAATACTCACAGCCACTCCAGTGCCACCCAGCAGGAGGCTTTAGCCAATTATGTTTAAGATTATACTCTTCACAATTTTATGAAAAAAAAAAAAAAAATAACAAGGGCCATGTATCTTTATTTGAACATTTAACCTTTTGTAAGATTGCTGTCCCATTACACTACATAATGCTCTTGTGCAATTCTCAATGATTGCATTGGAAAGTTATTTATGTGAAAGTTTATTGTGCCCTCTGTGGAGAGATAAGAATGTGGTGGACTAATTTACTCTGGGCTAAGTCACACGAACATGTAGAAGTGAATACACTGGTCAGATTACTACCTTCTCTGGCTGGCAGAAGGTACTTTCAGTTCTGCAGGCAGGCCCTGAACGCCCCAGTGGTTGGGCGCACCTGTTATGGGATGACTGAACCGTTATGTGCCATATGTTTATAGGCATGGTAGAGGTGGAAGAGACTACTTCTGACCTGACACACATTTACTACTTAATAACTCAATTATTCAAATCGCACCTCTTTGTCTTGTTCTCCTCGGGGTTCAGGAACAGTACACCAAAACATTAATTAACAATCTCTGAGACAGCAGCAGCTGGAAGCTCAGGGTAGTAAAATAACATAGACATGTGAGACCATTTTTTGTCAACAGAAAAGGCCCATTTCCTCATTTTTATTAAAAAAAAACTATCAGTGATACACAGTGATTAGCATACTGGAGTTCTGTTAAGCTATGTGCAATGAAGTATCTTAGAATTAAAACTTCAGAGGTTCAGAGTAAGGGTATGATATAGAAAAGATCTAATGGTAGGAGAACAGAGTCGGATTTATTTATGTTGTGACGAGCATGAATATTTGTCAGTTACTAATAAATTGGAGATAGTAAGTTAAGATCATAATTTATATTATAGAAAATGAAGAAATAGAACATGGTTCTATAACTTTTTCATTTTTCTGTGAAACAAAATATTATGATTTATTTTATTTTTATCTTTGTTTTTAGGTAAGACTGTGCCAAAATCCCAAACTTCAGTTGAAAAATAGCCCACCATATATACTTGATATTTTGCCTGATACATATCAGCATTTACGACTTATATTGAGTAAATATGATGACAACCAGAAACTTGCCCAACTCAGTGAGAATGAGTACTTTAAAATCTACATTGATAGCCTTATGAAAAAGTCAAAACGGGCAATCAGACTCTTTAAAGAAGGCAAAGAGAGAATGTATGAAGAACAGTCACAGGACAGGTAAGAGGAATATTTCAGATGTTTCGGTGTAAAGGTCATTCATGTTGTTTTTTACTTAGTAGTTAACCTAAATGTCACCATGTAATTGTTTTGGGGTAAATGTCAGTCACTTTGTATATGGTCACGTGGTACTTACCGATGGGGATGCTTTACAAGAAATATACATTTAGGCCATTTCATTGTTGTGTGGACATCAGAGAGTGTACTTACACAGGGCTCGATGGTATTACCTACCACACACCTAGGCTGTTGATACAGCCTGTTGCTCCTAGGCTACAAATCTATACAGCATGTTACTATGCTGAATACTGTGGGCAGATGTAACACAGTGGTAAGTATTTGTGTATCTAACTATACCTAAACATAGAAAAGGCACGGTAAAAATACTGTATAAAAGGCCGAGTACCGTGGCTCCCACCTTGTAATCTCTGCAATTTGGGAGACTTAGGCAGCCAGATCACCTGAAGTTGGGAGTTCAAGACCAGCTTGACCAACGTGGAGAAACCCTGTCTCTACTAAAAATACAAAAATTTGCTGGGTGTGGTGGCGTGTATTTGTAATCCCAGCTACTGGGGAGGCTGAGGCAGGAGAATCGCTTGAACCCAGGAGGTGGAGGTTGAAGGGAGCCGAGATCACGTCATTGCACTCCAGCCTGGGCAACTTGAGCAAAACTTTGTCTCAATAAAAAAAAGATATCATATAAAAGATAAAAATGGATAATATGTATACCATGCATGGAACTTGCAGAACTGAAGTTGCTCTTAAAGAGTCAGTGAGTGAGCAGTGAATGAATGTGAAGGCCTAAGACTATTACTGCACACTACTGCAGACTTTTGAAACATTGTACGCTTAGGCTATGCTAAATATTAAAAAAAATTCTTTCTCCAATAATGAACAGCTGTCACTTTTAAGCTTTATAAACTTGTAAATTTTTTTTCACATTTTGAATCACATTTTTCACATTTGAATTAACAATTAGCTTAACAAAAATATTTTCTTTCAATATTATTCTATAAGCTTTAAAAATATTTTTAAAATTGTCTTTTTTTTTTTAATTTTATAAATTTTTTGGTTAAAAACTAAGACACGAACACACAGATTAGCCTAGGCATGGACAGCGTCAGGATCGTCAATGTCACTGTCTTCCACCTTCACATCTTGTCCCACTGGAAGGTCTCCAGGAGCAATAATATGCATGGAGCTCTGATTTATGATCTCTCTCTCATTTATGGAATGTCTCCTGAAGGCCTGCCTCAGGCCATTTTACTGTTACCTTGTTTTTTTTAGTAAGTAGAAGGAATACCCTGTAAAATAATGTTAAAAAGTATATAGTGTAGTAAATACATAAACCTTATTTTAATATTATCAAGAATTACATATTATGCATAATTGTATGTGCAGTGCTTTTATGTGACTGGCAGCACAGTAGATTTGTTTACACCAACATCACCACAAATGTGATACGTTGCACAGTGAACTTGTGATGACTGTGACATCACTAGGTGATAGGAATTTTTTAGTTCCATTATAATCTTATGAGACCACTAACGTAAATGTGGTCTGTCATTAACTGAAACGTCCTTGACCGAAATGTCCTTACAGGGTTCATGAGTATATTTGCTTTTAACATTAATAGCTTTACATACATTTACTTATGATAGTAGCTAGTTCATGAGACAGTATTCTCAGTGTTTTAATAGACTTTGTTTTTAAAGCCATTTTAGCTTTGCAGAAAAATTATTCAGAAATTGCAGTTCCCGTAAATCTCTTCTGCACAAGCAATTTCTCCTATTCACATCTTGTATTGGTGTGATATGTTATAGTTGATAAACTATTGTTGATGTATTATTATTATATAAAGCCTAGCATTTACAGTAACATTCTCCTTTCTGTGTCACACTGTTCTATGCTCCCTAAATGTATAATGTCATGTATCTACCATTCCAGTGTTACACAGAATAGTTTCACTGCCCTAAAAAAGCCCTGTGATCCACTTATTAATTGTCTCACTTCCCGTCCTGAACTTATGGCAACCACTGACCTTTTTACTGGCTGTGCAGTTTTGCCCTCTCCACAGTGTTACATAGTTGGACACAAATAATATGTAACCTTTTCACGTTGACTTCTTTTACCTAACAATATGCATTTTTGGTTCCTCCACGTCTTTTCATAACTTGGCAGCTCATTCCTTTATGCCACTGGACAGTACTCTATTGTGTGGTTGTACCACAGTTTGGTTGTCCACTCCCACATTGAAGAACATCTTGGTTGCTTCCATTTTTTGGGTAATCACGTATATAGTTGCAATAAATATTTGTATGCAGGTATTCATGTGAATTTAGGCTTTCAACTCATTTGGGTAAAATACCTAGCAAGGTTGCTGGATTTTCAGGGTATGCATAAGTTTAGAAAGAACATAAACTTTTAAGAAAGTTTGTAAGAACCTCCTTGACTGGTTCCAAAATGGCTCTACCATTTTTCATTCCCACCAGCAATGAATGACAGTTCTCAGTGTTCCATATCCACACCAGAATTTGGTGTTGGAGACAAGTGTCTTAAAGACATGGTTTGATTGAATCTGCGGATGTGGTAGATTTGGGTGGGAGATGTAACTTCATTATGTATATTTGGACTTAAGTGAGAAACTGAACTGGGCTGGCAAAGATTGAATTGATATCAACCAAATCCTAATTTTATAGCCAGGATTTCTCACTTAGAGATCCTCATTCAAGTTTGTTGTTTGGCCATTTCAATGTTAAATTCCATGATCTATCTTAAAGCAAATGATAGAGTTTTCCATTTCTGGGCTATTTTAAATATATATGGAATATTCACAATAGTGATAGTTTAGATTTTCAGATTGGAGAACCAATATTAATGAAAAATATATTATGTTTTAACATATTAATTAAATTAAATTTTCATGTAAGACAGTAAACCTCTCTGTATTTTAGTTTTCTGACATCGGAAAACCTTTAAAAAACCTCCAATATTTCTTTTTTTTTTTTTTGCTTGAAAACTTTATTAAAATAAGGTTTAAACCTGAAAATAGAACAATCAGAGAGCCAGTCCTTTGCATAAAATCAGCAAGAAAAAGGAAAGAGAGAGAGGGAGAGAGAGAGGGAAGGAAGGAAGGAAGAAATGAAGAAAAGGAGGAAGGAAGGAGAGAGGGAGGGAGAAAAGGAAGGAAAGGGAGGGAGAAAAGGAAGGAAAGGGAGGGAGGGGAAGGAAGGAAGGGGAAGGGAAAGGGAAGGGAGGGAGGGAGGAAGGAAGAAAGGAAACCTTCGATATTTCTTTTAGGTCAGAAAAACTAGCCTCATTCAGTCTAATAACAGCATAGGGTTATAAAATAGAAAATTCAGTTATCAAAGTATGTGGACTTAAATTTTTTATGAATACTAGCCAAATACCCGTAACAAGTAAAACTATCAAATTCAAACATAGAAAAACCCTCTTCCAGATGTAAAATGGCCTAAATGTTTATGTATTTATAATTTTCTCTCTAAATTAGAGATGAACCCAAACCTACTCATAGAAGTCTAACAAATTATGTAACTTTCAGGCTCATCACTTAATATTATTGGGCCACAGTTTATCATCTTGAGGGTGGTGAATCTTCCAGTTGCCTTTTAATATTAATTAGTGCTCTAAGATTCTCCAGGAGTAACAAGGAGAATTTGAGTTGCCACGGTGCAACAGAAGTAAGGTAGAGAAATATTATAATGATTCTTTATTCTTGTAGACTTTTCAAGAACTGGTAACATCTTGGGAAGCCAAATATCTATGTTAAAATTTTATTTTTCACATTGTATTTTTGCCATTGAACTAATAAAACTAAGTTCTTTACAAATGTCTTTATAATTCTTAGTTAAATTTAGTAGTCAGTAGTAGTTTCTTCTTGATTCAGCCAAGTCATCCAGTAAATTTTACTCTTTAGGGAATCAGGACATTTGACAAGGTGTATAACTTCTTTGACTATGAATTTGAGTGGATATAGTGTTTTAATTGGATGGAGTAATGCATGATGTGGTAAACTTGCATCCCACTTTTACATCTTCTGTGTAAACTTGAAACATTTTCTAACTCAGTAGATGTTTTGTAATTTCCATTTGA
This sequence comes from Saguinus oedipus, assembly GCA_031835075.1. Classification (NCBI taxonomy): domain Eukaryota; kingdom Metazoa; phylum Chordata; class Mammalia; order Primates; family Cebidae; genus Saguinus; species Saguinus oedipus. Next base: position 89,726,862 of record CM063184.1, on the reverse strand, counting down.
TAATTTTGATAGTTTTGCTTATGTGGAAGCATTTCATGGGAGACTTTTAAATTTTGATGATAATGTATAAATTTCATTAGATTATGATAGCTGTCATAATGCTGACTATTCACAATGAGGTCACTCATTCTTTGTATTCTTGTCTGCATTTTAAGTGTCCAAGTGAATTTTGTTCACTGTCCTAAACACAACCCTGAGACAAAATTTATTAGTTTCTATGCTGATCTAGCATATCCTTGATTGGATATTACTGTCATTCTTGTTCTATTTGCTGACAGTGTTTTGTGGCCAGCTGTGTTTACGCAGAATTTACATTTGATAAATATTTCATAATAATTTATAACAGTGTACCATTCTTGGTACACTGTAACAGACACATAAACTTTTGATTTGTGTTTCTTTTTCTAGTAATATATTTGGCCACATTCACTTCTAGGTTCCCTTAGGATTCCAAAGGCAAACTGAATCTAAAGTGTAGCATTGCTCACGGAGCTTTACTCTTCAGGGAATCAGGACATTTGACAAGGTGTATAACTTCTTTGACTATGAATTTGAGTGGATATAGTGTTTTAATTGGATGGAGTAATGCATGATGTGGTAAACTTGCATCCCACTTTTACATCTTCTGTGTAAACTTGAAACATTTTCTAACTCAGTAATGTTTTGTAATTTCCATTTGATAATTTTGATAGTTTTGCTTATGTGGAAGCATTTCATGGGAGACTTTTAAGTTTTGATTGATAATGTATAATCAAGCAAAACGGGGCGTTTTGCTCTACAGAACATGGAAGAGTCTTCCTTAGCATGTTTTCATTTACAGAGTGGCCTCCTTGGGAATAGTCAGCATTATGAGATCTATCATAATCTATGAAAATCTATATATTACCTGTCAAAACTTAAAAGCCTCTCATGAAATGTTTCTATATAAGCAAAACTATCAAAAGTAGTTAGGCAGCAAAGTATATGGCTTAGTAGACTGACTCCACCTAATATATATGACAACACTGGTTAGTGGGAATATCATAAATTCACTGAAGAATATTTTCTTTGATTCTGTAAGTAGCTCACTAGGGACATTACTATAACTGAGCTAATAAAAATGTAGGATGGTAATAGTAGAAACAGTGATTTGGTGGTAATTGACTTAATAAGTATTATCTCGTGTGATCCTGCCACTTTATTGAAGAAATTGTCTAAGGATGAGCACACATTAAAATACACATGAATCAAAACGTGTATTTTAATGTTCCTTCATCTCTGTCATGTCAACGATAAATGTGGAATTGTCCTAAATGTAAGGGTAAATGAGAAAAAATTTAGGTCTCAATTCTGAACTGACTGCTTTTTAAAATTTTTAATTGATTGTTAATGATGAACAAGTAGCATAAATTTTAAAGCAATTTTATGTAAATACAATAAATAGAAAAATAAATAAGTAAATGGCATTCAATACATTTCCGAGTTACTTAGGTTCTGTGTAGAAGGAGAGAGGTAGAAATTTTACTTAGATAGTTGCATATGCTACTGAAATAGATATTTAGGGCATAGTGAAAGTCTTTTTCCTTGAGAGTAGATAATGATTTCTAGTAGGGAAAAGGCATGAACAGGCTGCATGCCTCCTCTGACTGATACAGTAAACTTCCATCTTCTGTATTATGTTTCTGAAATTGTTGTTGTTGGTGGTGTTTTTTTGTTTTGTTTTCTTTATTCTTTTTCTCTCTTTCTCTTTTTCTGCAAACAGTTGAATGTCACACTGAGTTGGTGCTCCTCCAGCTGGGTGTCTAAACCATTCTGAGCTGGCATTTCTGGGAAGAGTAATTCAGTGGTTTCTGGCAAGCATAAAGTTTGCGTGTGTGTGTATATGTGTGGACAGAGGGTAGGGAACATAGAGAAGTCTGTAGTTTGAAGCACAGAGAAAAGGATAAACTTTATCTTATATTGCTTAAACTTTCAGTGGCATAAGCAAATATGGGATTTGAAGGTTGTCAGTGCTCACAAATGTTGTATAATTGACAGGAGGCACTTTTCTTCTATAATTTGACTGACAGTTTCCTCAGTTAACTATTTTAATAGTAAAATATATTTCATCTGTAAAGTATGTATTAATCAGCTGCTCTGCAAGGTCTGGTGTTGTGTTGGCCACTGTGTTTTTTAAAACACTCAGAGATGATAGCTGAAGGATACTCAGATTTTCCCTAGTTTTGAACTGCTTGAGTGAGCCAGGGTGCTACAACTCATTTTCTCCTCCCACATGCTGCTAGAAAACCACTGAAAAAAAAAAGTCAACTGAGGTGGAAAAAAAGGGCTCTACCTTTGATAAACTGTGAAGAAAATAAAGATTAATGAAAGCTCTGGCCAGAGAGGAAAACATAGATGTTGCCTTAACATTAATGTCATTTCAGAACCCTTGAATCATGCCTTATATACCATGTTGTATAAAAAACAAATGACAAAATGGAGTGTGTGTGTGTGTGTGTTTGTGTCTGTGTGTGTGTGTGTGTGTGGTGGAGTGTTACATGTTTTGTAGAATAATATTCATATGATTAAGATTTAATAAAAAGAAAGTATTTTAACATAGAAAAATTAGCCCTAGAAGAAGCTAGACTGTATGTAAAAGGCTCCATTGACTATTTGGCTAAACAAAGAATAACTTGTAATCTGCTACATTAATTAAGAACCTTTCCACTTAAAAGACTGCAATTCCCTATGCTTCCTGTTTATAATTGTGTTGGTAATTGCAACTGATATATTAAGAATACATGGTTAAAAGTTGAGTCTAAAACAGCAACAGCCACAACAATAACAAGAGCAACAATGAAACAAACAACAGCAAACAAACCTACTTTCTTTCCTTGTATTACTGTATGACATCATTGCATTGAGTAAAGAATAAAGTAGTATTAATGCAAATGCTTAAATTTATATGTATACAGATGTTGATAGCATGGGCATTGAAATAGTTTTGCAAGTTCTCATGAGTTTTCAGTTCACCATATAGAGACTGATCTGTATGTACAATTTGTGCTTTAAGTGGTAGTTTTAATAATTACTGGACCTCACAGGTTAATGGGCTTTTTATAGTGCTACATCAAGTTCCATATTTTCTCATAGCTCTGTATATTGTGAGAAGAAAATGAAAAAAGTGCTGTTTAATCACAGGAATGTGGAGCCAGGAAATCTCATGCTCTCATGCCATTTCTGCTCTCAGTGTTCTTTGTAAGTTTGGTTGGCTTCCTACTCCAATCTACATTTTTCAGTTATTAAATTATTTTCTGGGTATTTATAACATTTTCACCTTAGGCATTTCAACATCACAAAATGAAAATTAAGTTGTTTCAGACAAAATGTTACTGTCATGACCTCAGTCTGTTAATTTTTCAACTGTAGTAGTAGTTTCTGGTAAAAATATTGTTTTTGTTATAATAATAATAATTTGCAAGAGAATTAATCTTAAAAAGGTTTGTCTCATCACTAAATTGTACTATATTGGATGTCTTTCTATGAAATGTATATTTAATGATACATGAAAGAGAATGGCTTATATTCATCGTTAAAATAATTTTAAATTAAAAAAATTAACCTAGTTTTCCTGCTTCTCCTTTTTTGTTTAACTAATGGTGAAAATTGCAATAGTTTGAACTTCATAAGGAGAAAGGACAAGTTGCAAGTAGAAAAGATTTTTAAATAAATCAGAATAGGCAACTGATTTCTTTTGAACACAAAGTATTTTTATATAAACATATTTACTCATTAATTTTTTCTATATTTGTATTCAAAGCATTTTTTTCCATTTAAATGGAAAACTAGAGGAATGAAAACATGAATTTCTGATACGTCCAAATAATAATTTTTAACTTGGATTCAGAAGACAAATAGTAATCAAACTCTTATATAGGAGTCTGTCTGCCAGATAGGAAGTAGAATTTGCTTTAGAAAGTTTGAAAAATCTTCTGAGATTGATTTATTGTACTTGAATAAAAAGTCTATTTAGGCTTGATGAGAATGTTTTCATGCATATTTCAAGCATCTGAGTGAAGTGAATAGACTTTTCTAAAGTTTGGAAATGAAGGGGCTCATTTCTTTAACACACCATGAAAGTAGAGGACACAAGAAAGTTATTTAGACAAATGTTTTCAAAGTTAAACAAAGGGAGTCTGTTAGGGAAGGCAGGTGAGAGCTTGCAGAATCTTTGACTGGTAAGGACTTTAGGGCCCTATGTATTTGGCTAACTGCACTCCTGCTGCTTAGCTAGCTAGATACAATGTAATTTTCTTGTTGATTTTTCAGTGAAAAGTGAAAGGTTTTTTGTTGGTTTGTTTTTTTAATAGTAGTTTCCTCACTAGGGTATATTTTACAAAATACAAAAGAAAATAATTATTTAGATGTAATTAAAATGAATTCCACCATTAGCTTTTTAAATTTTAATAAAATGCTTACTTACAATACATTTATTTGCTGTTTATTTCATTTATTTACTCTTTTTTTTTTTTGGCCCCATGTTAATACCATTCAGGCCCATCTCCTGGTTTCTTAGTAACTAAAATTTATTGCAAGTATTTTAATTTCTTCGAAATCAGATTATATGTTATACACATGATAGTTGGATATTAAAATTGGAGATTTATTCCCCCACAGATGAGAGTTTGTTAAATGTTTATACATTCCTGAGAATGATATTGATTGTATTATATATAGTAAGCAAACTCACAAGACTCAAGTGAACTTGATTTTGCAGTGGAATACCTTTTATGTTTTTCAGTCTTAGGTAGCTTATTAAAATTGATGTTTTCCTTTCAGTAAATATCTGGTGACATTAAAATTTGGTAATTAAAATCCAGAAGCACTCAAGAAAGAATGCCTGCTTTTAGTTTCATAATAACAATACTCCCACAAAGAAGGTTGATGAATGATGTCTTTCAAGTGGCAGAGTTGTTATTTAGTTAAAGAAAGCTCCTTTGGCAGTTTCTTACAAAACTAAATTAAAGTTTGTTTATAAAACAGACAAGCTACAGTGATAATCTTATACCCTAAAGAGTGCTTGGAAATCTAGCCCAAGAAGAGTTGTGTTTTTCCGTGATTTAACAAAGAAATGGAATTTCCAAGAATCCAAACAGATTCAGTGCTAATTGGGTAGGGTGTAAAATAGTATTCGTGTCTGACTGTTTTGATGTGAAGTTCTTCATAACCATTCAGTTTAATATTAATCTTTCATCTCTTCCAATTTATTGTTTGAGCATCAGTTTTTGTTTGGGTACACATGTATACATCACATGTTCATAGATGTTCTGTAAACAGCAGGATATGCATAAAATCATTACAAAAAGTAAATTTATAGATTAATGACAAAGAAAGATTGAGGCTCTGTTGTTCATGGAAACACTGAAGAACGAATTAAACTGACAGATAATTTAGATGTCCTATTGGAATGGATTAGTTTGAACATCTGATCATGTGACTATGATATAGTACTTTCACATGTAATCACAAACGTGTGACTGTATTAGTATCTTTGGGCTGCCGTAATAAAGTGCCACATACTGGGTGACTTAGAGGAATTTATTCTCTCATGTTTCTGGATGTAAGAAATCCAAAATCAAGGTGTCAGTCAGCAGGGCCATGCCCCCTCAGAACCCTCCAGAATAGGTAACTTCTGTGTCTGTTTCAGTTTCTGGTAGCTCCAGGCATTCCTTAGCCTGTGGCAGTGAAAGTCCCTCCTCAGCTCTGTCATCACACAGTATTCTCTGTGTATGTGTGTCTGTGTTCAAATTTCCCTCTTACAAAGACACCAGTGATTCTGAAGCGGGGCCTGCCCTTATGACCCCATCTTGACTTCGTTACAGCTGCAAAGACACTATTTTGAAACAGGGTCATATTGACAGGTAGGATTGAGGTTAGAATTTAAAACTATCTTTTTAGGGGACACCATTCAGTCCCTTACAGTGACCAAATATGGCAGTGTACATTTACATTAAGGAAGGGAAGAAAGTTGAAACTCATTAGAACATGTCATGAAAGTTTGAAAAACTTGGATTAGTAGAATATAATACCAAACAAAATTACTTGCAATTATTTTTTGTAAAGGTCTGTAGCTCAAATGAGTTTTTTTTCAGGTGTGTAATGAATGGTTAATTTATTTATGGATTACTTTTTATAAATATATTGGAAAACATGATGAATTCTACATTTACCAATAATGCATTTTTATATTTATTGATATAATTGAATTTATAAGTAACTTTTTATAATATTACTGATTTTAATGTGTAAAAAGCCATCTCTCTTTAGAAATTATTAATAATACAAATATGTAGATCTAATTTGCATTTATAATATTAGTAGCCCTGGTTATTTCTTAACAATCCCTGTTTTTTAAAATTTTATTATAATCTCTGGAGGATTAATTAGAATAGTTAATTATAACTTATTAAATCTGTTTATAAAGTTTACTCTATTGCACATAAAAAAGAAATAATTGGGAAGTGTTTTCCACGTTGGTGGCATAGAGAAGGCCACACTACATTCATTGTGTCTTTAGTATTAAAATATGAAGTATTACACATGATTTCAATTCAAATTTTAGGAAATCAATTTGAGAATTTTAGTTTAAACAGGAGTAAATGATTGTTTCCGAAAGTGGCATGTTGAATGGTTTAAACCATGGATCAGAAAATTGTACAGAGCCAGATAGTAAATATTTTAGATTTTGCCAGATGGTCTTGGGCAATTAGTCAGCTTTGCCTCTGTACTAAGAAAGCAGACATAGACAGTCTGTAAATTAATTGGCATGGCTGTATTTTGATAAAACTTTATTTTTAAAAATTTGGGTAGTCCTTTGCTAGCCCTTGGCTTAAAGTACCAATTAATTTTTGGATAGTAAAAATTTAAAACTATTTTATTAACACAGATCCGGCATATAAGTTGTATCACATATAAGTTTCATCAACACAGACTAAGTATTTAAGTTGGCTAAAAATAGCAATACCCATTTAACAATACAATGCTGTCAGAGACCCAGGCTCTTTCTGGCTTCTTGTAATCCCTTTCCTTATCATGTTGGGATTTATCTTCATTCTGTTCCCTTCACAATTGTAGAATTCCTGCTACAGCTTCATATTTTTTATGGCTGCAAGACAGGAAAGGGGAAGGGCAGCTCCACACATGTCTGTCTTCTTATCTTGGATTGAAAAGCTGTCCCAGTACCTTTCCACCCACTTGCTTCCTCTAGTAGATACTCTTCGGTATTATTTAGGCCACTGGGTCACTACTGGTTACAAAGGTAGTGGTATATTGAAACTTTGAAATTTCAGTCTCCATAGTAAAGGAAGGCAAGGGAGAAAGGGTGTTTATGTAGTCAGTCTAAATTGTTGAAAGAGATAGCCAGATATCCACAGGCACTATTTATTTAAACATGGTATAACTTGGCTTTAGGGCATATTTCTTTAAAAATATATTGTCAAGGACTATGAAGAATCTGAAGCTCATTTGCCATACTTGTAGTGCTGGTGGAAGACAAGAAAATATTTAGTCAGGAAAAATGAACTGTTAGTCACAGGGACAGCATTAGGCAAGGTGTCATCCTTTGCACCAGATTGCCAACCCGCATTTTCTACAGGGCAGTATAAAGGGCAGGAGACACCTGCATGTGCAGTGGCTGGCATTACAGATGAACCCCAAGCCTAAGGACTCTGAATCTTTTATAATGGACAGTAAACCTACCTGACCCTTGCCCTGGAAGGAGATATTATCTTTATTGAACTGGACTATAAACTTCTTTTTGTTTGTTTTCCAGAGGAAAACATTATCTGTATTATCTAAGGCTGTTTGCTACACAGATGTTCCTGAAAGGATAATCTGAAAGGCTATCAGTGTCTGGTTGCAAGACATGCAAAAATGTGAGACCTACAGAGACGGTTCCCCAAAATATTTATGTTCTGTTCTTTCTTAAAAACCACAATTGTGTCTCAGGTTCTTAGTTTTGAATGCCACTTAAGAGTAAGGATATTGATACTATTTTGGATTATTAGTAAGCTTAAAATCTTGGGTTCTGCCATTTTAATATATAAGATAAACTATGTACATGATATATCTAACATGTATATTAGAAATCTCACATATATAGGAAATAATGTGATCTCCAGAACAACTGTGGAAACTTTGTGGTGTAAACATGTTTTATTCCTTTTTTTTTTTTTTGAGATAAAGACTTGCTTTGTTGCCCAGGCTGGAGTGCAGTGGTATGATCTTGGCTTACTGCAACCTCCATTTCGCGGGTTCCAGTGATTCTCCTGCCACAGTCTCCCAAGTAGCTGGGACTACAGGTGCATGCCACCATGCTCAGCTAATTTTTTTGTACTTTTAGTAGAGACGAGGTTTTACCATGTTGGCCAGGCTGGTCTCAAACTCCTGACCTCAGGTGATCTGCCCATCTTGGTCTCCCAAAGTGCTGGACTTGCAGTCATGGGCATCTACCCTTGGCCCACATTTTTTATTATTGTTTGCATTCTAGGAAAAAAAAAAACCTTTAGTAATTAAAGAAGGAGTGATTCTATAAAGACTGGTTCATTTCAAGCTCATTATCCTTTGAAAGAGAAGAAAGATGATTCTATTTTCTTCTTTTTTTCTTAAGTAATACTTCATTCGTTTTTTAACTTTGACTACTGTAACCTTAGGCTTAGACAGAAGTAATTGGTTCAGTAAGTAAGGAAGGTTGAAATTATGTGTTATAAAAATGATAAATATATCTTTGTTATCAGTGTCTAAACCTCAGAGATGAGCACCAGGTAGTCCAAATCCATTTTCCTATGTGGAGAAGCTAAATAGATTGGAGGTTACATGACTTGACACTGGAGTGTACATGTAATATTCATGTGTGATATATTTTTAAATGAAGTCTCATTACCAGTTGGCATGTCTGAGCCTGCAGCTGTTGCCATGAAGGGTATCAGAATTGTAATGCCTTTTTCAACTTTGTTTCGGGAGGACTCATTTGAACATTAGCACATTTTTATGGTTGTGAAAATGAACTGTTTTTTCTCTTCATTAAACCAGTATTAATGTTGTATGTCATCTAGTCATTCGATGCAGCTTTTTTCTTTTCCCTAACAAGATGCTTGTATTCATTAGTTAAATTCAGAAAGACTTTTTAAAGGTTTATTTTTCAAGCATAGCTTTTTCGGTAAATCTCTTCCTTTCTCACTTTCTGTTTGAGTATATATGTGTGTGAAATATTGCTTGTGCATTTTTAAGCATTTATAATTTGTCTCGATAAGCATGGATTTTTAAAAAGGAAATAAAGATTACCTAGTTTTTTTCTGAACTATGTTAGTAATAATAATAAATCATCTCAGCTCATTTTACAGATGCTGAAAACACTTCAGGTTTGGTTCTGAAGGTTTATGTAGGGCATATTGATTTTCTATAATTGTAACAATGTGTAGAGCTGTCAATTTTATTCTTTTTTTCAGAGATTTCAGAAAATTTTAATTCCACTAAAGATTTCCATAATGGTCAGCTGGATTTCATTTATCTGATTAAATTAGGTTTGAATGGATACAAGTCTTAAAGAAAATTCTCCTTACCAAATTTTGTGTGAATTTTTTCCTTTTTAATACAAATTTTAGTTTGTTCTCATTGCAGTGGTGTATGTAAAAAATATGTTTCCATAAAGCAACTGAAACTTTAAAGTTGATAATTTATCACAACACTTTTTTTCCTATTGTATCAACACTTGGTAAACTACAGACTGTGAGCCTAATCCAGGTTGTACTTCCTTCTGTAAGTAAATTTTCAACGGCAGAGCCATGCTCATTTATTTACTCACTATCTATGGGATACAGTGGCAGAGGTGAGTAGGTCCACAGAGCTGAGCACTTTTTTTTCTGGGCCTATATTGAAAAATGTTTGCTGACTCCTGCACTGTTGATATCATTTTCATAACAGTCTTAAAAGCTTGGCATTTTTAAAATTTAAATACTTTTTTATTTTTGCTGTTTTCGTCTCTATCCTGTCTCTGCCAGCAGTGCTTTGTGAATTACCACTGTGATCAGCTAACGGTGATAAAATGGTAGGTAGTCAATGACTGATAGCTAAAGCTCTATGAAACTAATGTTTCCTGTCTCAGTGTTCTGATGTATACAATCATTTTAAAACAGATTTAGGCCTTTTTTTTGTTTTTGTTTTTAACACAAGATATGCCACTAATGTCTGACAAGCATTTAATCTAGTGGGTTTCCTGCATATTCTATGGATCAGATGCATTCTAATCCTCTGAAATGGTCATTAATTACATATTCCCAGATTTTATGTAATGCCTGCTAAATTTACCAGTTGGGATCTGCACATACATATTGGTAAATAATGCTCTAGCAGTTTCTGACATTCTGTCTGCTTTCAGAGTCTGCATGAGTCAAATTACATCCTTTTATGTGGTAGATTATCAAGGACCATTGATGTGGCACAGGCGGGGATAGAATCCTGGTTGTGTTCAGACCTCTTTTTATTTTACTAAGCTTTCTTTGCATTACCGGAGGAATCCATTCCCAGTCATAAGTCACTTAAAGAATCACCAAGAAGGTTACATTTCTGTAAGGTGTTTAAAGGAGTTTTGTTGTAAAAGATGGGTTGCAATTCTGTTTTTATGTTATTTTTGAGATTAACCTAATCACTATCCTTACAATTTACCTTTGCTTGCCAGCCTTTTATCCTGCCCCTTTCTTCTCACTTTCCTATTTCCTTTTTATGTAGATGTTCTTTCTTATTTACTGACATTGCTAAAATGCTCCCACTCCATCCCTGTGCCCATCTTGGCTCTTGATTATCTGATCATTTTAGCCAAAATGTGTCTTTTTCTTCCAACCATAGCATTTATCAAGGCCTTTCATGTGGCAGTTAATGACACATTGTCAAGTATTGTCTCTTTAAAATGATGATGGACGCCTGGGTACATAGAGAGACCCCATATTTACAAAAAATAAAAAAAAATAGCCTCGTGTGTTGGCACATGCCTGTGGTCCCAGCTACTCTGGAGGCTGACGTGGGAGGATTGCTTGAGCCAAGGAGGTTGAGGCCATGATGCGCTAAGGTCATGCCACTGCACTCCACCCTAAGCGATAGAAAAAAAAAAAAAAAGTGATAGGCCATGTCCTTTTAAATGTCTCATTATAATTTTTTTAAAAGCAAAACTCACTTCTCTTCTGTATCTCCCATGGTATCCAAGACAGTGCTTTATACTTGGCAAAAAAAACACTCATAATAATATGTGATTATTTCTTTAAATTTCTATTGAATGATTTGAAAATCCTGATTGATTCCTAGGTTACAAACTACTGGGGCCTGGAGCGAGGCAAAAGGGAGATGTTATACTGGAAAGTGAAAAAAAATGTCTGAAGGCTTGTTTTTAGGCTTGTAGGTACCCTCTGAATATCAGCTTCTTCAAATTTGGCAATGAGTGATTTTAGAAGAAAAGAAAATGCTTATGAGGACAGCAATAGTAGTATTATTTATATTTTAATTATAAACATTGTATTTTAAAGCAACTCTTTATGTATTCTCAAAATAGCTTTACTATGGTAGCATTCTTGGACAGAGTTCATGGAGTTACTTACAGCAGTTTACAAGTACTTCTTTAATGGAGTGTCCTTGTAGCCATACTTAGTACCTGTAAATAAATCCCTGAAAATTCACAGCTTCATCATTCTGCCTGCTCTCACAAACTACTCAAAGCAACGAGCATATGTTACAGCTTTCTTATTGACTTATTAGTTCTATATCTGAGCTCTAATGAATGTTTTCACTTCCTCTTACTCTTATATTAACATTTCTTCAAAGACTGTTTTTGTTTCTGTGCTGTGTTGTACTTACGACTCTGAATACACAAGACTTTTTAGCAACTGGGGAATCCTCCAAAAATCTATGCTTTCGACATGAATAGTCCAGTTTCATTTGGTAGGTGTTATTGACAGAAGTGTTTCATCCTCTGTAGAGCTTGCTGTGCAGCAGATGGTTGTTATATTATTCAGGACTCTTGAGGGAATGCATAAATACACGTGCACAGTTTTTTCTTAAGTCTTATTGTGAGAATTGTCTTGTGTCCTTGTTGATGGAGTTCCTTGATACAGATAAAGATTTCCAAACCTGAAAACTAGTCTTTAAATTTTAGCTAAGGCTATTTTGTATTTACATGTTGCTTAACTGCTATCCCTTTTTCTTTACTTCTAAAATAAAGGCTGGAGGGTTGGATCTGGGGTTCTTGCTGTAAATGATTTTTCTTTTTCTTTCTTTTTTTTTTGGCCTTGTTTTATTTTGATATGAACATAGCAGCTCTGAGGGACATCTGAGATATTTTGAATATGTAGGCAGGGCTTTTAAAGAAAGGAATTGCTGTTTTCTTACGTCAACTATGCAGACTTAGACTTGACAGGAAAACAGAGGCATGTGTGTTCTCACTGTGTATTATCATTGCGCCCCCTCACATAGCTGCTGGGGTTTGTCAGCAGTTTGTTTTGACTCACTAGACCAGGGTGGGGGAGGTTTTGTGTGTTTTTGTAAGTTAACTAGTGTGGGATGTCAGTAATCTCAGCTTTACCATTTTAGTTGACCATTATCCCTTCACGTAAGAAACCGTCACATTTGCCCTATTTCTCAGGCCATACTGTGGTACTGAAACTTGCCCTTAAATATTCATGAAATAGCTTTTTTTCCCTTGTAACCCCACCCCTAAGATATACTCCTGTTTCATAATTGCCTCTACAGGGTGCTCATGGTATGTCCCCAAACTAATTTGAGAACCTCCTTGAATTACTTTCTGAAATTTATCTGGATTGTCTTACACAATTAATTTTTATTTATTATAGCAAGATTGGGGGCACTCCCAAATCCACACTTCATTTCCTGGGAGATCATATTAGACACAGATAACTATGCTAAAATATTTTTATCTAGGTGTGTTGGAAAGACAGGATGGGGCTGCTGGAGTTCATTGAGAGGGTCATTTGATTTCAGAAACCATTCGTGAAGCAAAGGTGTACTAGACAGATCTGTCTTGACCTTTTTGTTGTCAAAGAGAGGTACCCCTGAGAGTTGTGTAACATGGTAGTCTTACTGCATCTTTACCAAGACAACTTAATGTCTCAAGGTTGTGAAGTCAAGCTTTATAGATGAGACACAAAAGGCAAACAGTGTTTACCTCTAATCACTCAAGGTAACCTTTATATTGAAGATTAGTGTGGCTGTCTTGTGTCCCAGATAACATTCCATTATGTAACTATTCTTTATTTACTTCCTCTACTGTATATGTGGCATCTTTACCAGCAGCAAGTTTAATTCTCCTTTGTATGCATTTATTGTAGACTGTCATTTATGTGAGATTAAAATAACTGGAAAGCCTAAATAACTGGAATTCTTTTAGCATGTTTGGTACTTGACATTTAAGAGAGAGACAGATGGTAAGTAAACAAGGTGAGAGTAGGACTTTATTTGCTGTACTGCAATCTCAAACTGCTGTAAAGAATTTTAATTAGATGTTATTTTAGGAAGCTTGCAATTCACTGCAGGTCATTGAAGCTTAGAAAGAAGCAGAATGTACACCAAGTATTTTAATATGTTAGCAATCCACTACACTTAGTTAATCTGGAGCTAGTAGGTTTTTTTTTTAAGAGTGTAAACATTTTACTGGGTTTCAGTGTGACTTAGAGTAAAATAATTTTTCTGTTTAATTTTAAATCATACTATTTTACATTTCTAAGTTGGGCTTCAGAATCAAGTTGGTTGAGTTAAAGATTTAAAAATTTCTCCTGATGTCCTCCCCTCTCCTTATAACTAAGCTGGTGTTCATTTTTCTTGATGGTGATCATTTCTAATTTCCCACAGCTTCCCTGGACATTTCCTCACTCTGAGATAGTAGTTTTACACATCATTCAACATCCAGTTCTTCAGTTTTCACGAAAGAATTTCTGTGAAATCTGACTTCAAAGTTACTCTTTTCAAGTTGAAGCTCGTTTTTAGAACTATTCATGGTATAGGAAAATACATTCATAACTGGAAGCTTTTTTGGGTTATTCTTTATAAAATTGCATGCTGCTTTTCATCAGTGGAAAGAATCCTGAAGAACCTGGAAAAAGCAGTTCCTTTTTACAGTTAAAATCAAAGAGCCTTGAAAAATGGCTGATGCTAGTCATTCATGGAGGTTAATAAGTGATATGTGAAAGGCAGACTATCCTGTAGTTGAAATGTTACATACATAGTTTGTACACCTTGTTAGCTGGTAAACAAGAAAAGCCTCCAATAAAGGGTCCCATGGATAATCTTTGAGATTACAGCATTTCTGAAGAATATAGAGTATCTTGTGATACGGCAGCAGTAAAGTTACAATTGAAAACCAACTTTCTTTGGTTGGTATACACTTAGAGAAAATAAGTATATTTGTGCTTCCTTTAGCTCTTGTGTTGGTTTAAGTAGCAGTTAACAATTATTTAATTGGAACAATAGCACCTCCTGTGTACAACTAGAGAAGGAATTTCTTGGGTTCTCAGTGAAAACCCTATGTGTTAGGATTTTTAAGAACTGTTTTTCTAAAAGTCAACCAGTTAGAAGCAGTGCAGGTCTTCCCTATGTAATCTGTGTTTTCATGAAGGACTAGTTGAACCTAGTCCTTCATGTTTTGCTTTTGAATACTTGAGTTCATTTTTATGTACGGTGGGGAAGATTTTGTTTTTGATTTTTGACTTCTGTCATGCTTTATTTCTTTATTTAAAATTGACATGTAACATTCATGGTTGTACAACATAATGTTTCTGTATATGTATACATTGTGGAATGGCTAAATCAAGCTGATTAGCATAGCCATTACTTCCCATACTTACCTTTTTTTAAAAAAACTGATGAGAACACTTAAAATATGTCCTCTTAGCAATTTTCATGATACAGTACATTGTTATTAATCTCTTGAGTTCACGTCTCCTGTCTAACTGGAAGTTTGTAACCTTTGACCAATAGTTCCTCATCCACTGCCTCAACTGCCCACCCCCACCCCAGGAAATTGTGATTGATATATTTTTTAAGGATGTTGAATTAGTGATCTCTTTGCAGTTAAAAATATGTTAATAGTAAAACAGGCTAGGTAGAGGTTAGTTTCCAGGGGGCAGGTTAATTCTGGACTTGACAACCTTAAGATTTGGAAAAATAGTTATCCTCAAATTTTTTTTAAATGAAAGGATTTACTTAAATTATCAGATTCTAATTCCCTTGGGTTACTGGTCTTCAGTGATTGTTTAAGTGTCTCTGAAGAAACTGTTATATGAAGTTTGGAATTTTCATTTTAAAATTTATGTTCCAAGATTTCAAAACAGATCTAATCTAAATTATTATTGATGTTAAGTGATATAAAAGAAATTATAAGGAAAATACCTAAGAATATGGGTTCTTTTCAAACCAGAATTAAACTCATTTGTATTTATAATACCCCTAAGGACTGAAAATAAATATTAACAGCTTTTGTTATTCAGAAAACAAAGCTGGTTGGAAGCAGTAAGAGAAAATATCTTCTGAGTGTCACTTTGAAAGCCAAATGAGTTGTAAAAAAAGTGGCCGGGAGCGGTGGCTCAAGCCTGTAATCCCAGCACTTTGGGAGGCCGAGGCAGGTGGATCACGAGGTCAAGAGATCGAGACCATCCTGGTCAACATGGTGAAACCCCGTCTCTACTAAAAATACAAAAAATTAGCTGGGCATGGTGGCGTGTGCCTGTAATCCCAGCTACTCAGGAGGCTGAGGCAGGAGAATTGCCTGAACCCAGGAGGCGGAGGTTGCGGTGAGCCGAGATCGCGCCATTGCACTCCAGTCTGGGTAACGAGCGAAACTCCATCTTAAAAAAAAAAAGTGAAAGTTCCTAGTTTTTATTCTTATAATAAAGTCTTTAATTTTATCTTTAGTTTTAACTGATTATTGAAATTAATAAGCCTGTCTCAGAGAGAGATATTTGTTCTACCTTCAGCTTATTCTGCCTGAAGCAGGATTCTCAAATGTTCTTCAGAATCATGCAGAATGAGTTATAATTATTTGCTGTTGAATGAGTTGCATTATTTGCTAGTCTTCAAATTCATTCTTGTTATTCAAGATCATATGATCATGGAAACTGTGATGGTTATAACCTAGAAAAGTAATAACACAAAAAAGTGTTATTTACCATATGAAGAGTTTATCATTCATCTTTCTTCATCATCTACCTCGCTAGCTTCATCTCACGACACTCCCTCAGGTCTTCCTTCTTCATCCACTCACATTATTTTTCAGTTTTTCGGGCCTTTAGGACCTCCAGATCTGAGGCTTCATGTGTCTGAATTTTTTCCAGCTACCTAACACATCCTTCGTATCATAACTTCAATGCCATTTCCTCAGAGGCTGTCCCTGACCTATCCTTAAATGTTTTGACACATTATTTTATTTCATGGTACTCTGCTCCGTTCTTTCCAGCACCTGCCATACTTTCTATTTCTTCATTTTCTTCACCACTCTCACCACAGTGCCTGCTTCATTTCCAACATGGTGTAGGTACTTAATACACACTGAAGGAATGAAGGGTAGATACGCACTCATCTTGAGATACCTCCTCTTTAGTGAGCACCATAAAACTTGGCAGGCATTGTTAGACCTATATATGGGTAAGAGATGTTGATAGTTTGTTATTGTCTTGTTCAGTTTTGTTTTCTTCCTGGAGATGGAAGGAGAATTTTAATATTGATAAAGCCAGAAAAACTTAAGCTGGACCTGTCAATCTGGTATGGTCCAGAGGTATTTATTTTAATCAGCTGTGGATTATATTTTCTTTCTTTCTTTCTTTTTTTTTTTGAGATGGAGTTTCGCTCTTGTTACCGAGGCTGGAGTGCAATGGCGCGATCTCGGCTCACCGCAACCTCCGCCTCCTGGGTTCAGGCAATTCTCCTGCCTCAGCCTCCTGAGTAGCTGGGATTACAGGCACGCGCCACCATGCCCAGCTAATTTTTTGTATCTTTAGTAGAGATGGGGTTTCACCATGTTGACCAGGATGGTCTCGATATCTTGACCTCGTGATCCACCTGCCTCGGCCTCCCAAAGTGCTGGGATTACAGGCTTGAGCCACCGTGCCCAGCAGATTATATTTTCATGTGACATTTTAGAAAGGATGAAAAGGGTCTTACAGCCACATGCATCATTCTCTTACCTGCTGATCCATAATTAGAACCAGTGTCTAGAATTTGTTTTTGCATAGAACTAAAGTATCAGAATTACAAGTAAAACCACTTTCCACATAGTTATTTGTTGTACATTAACTGCTAAAGATTCTCAGATGTAAAAGTTTTACTGAGAAGCACGTAAGTGGAACTTCATGTTCGTTGTGTATCCTGACTCATGTTATATTTTCTTCTTAATGCAAATTAAAATTTCAAAATTCCCGTAACAAAGGTGCTATTGGGGTAGTTTCTTGGTTGTATATGGGTTGTATATTATAAATGGGAATATTTTTATGGTACACATCTCTTTTCATGAAACAGGTGAATAGTATTCAGGCTTTACCTCACTTCCTTGAAAACATTTTCATCCATTGCTTTAATAATTATATTATACCAGCTGTATTTTTATAATAATTAAAAATGTTTTTATTGTCTGATGTATCAACCTGAAACTACTTTGACGAGCTTTTTGGCTACAACCTTCTTTTCTTAACTGTTCAGTATTCCTCTGTATAGCTTTATTTTGTTACCTTAATTTGAAATAATTTAAAAAACATAATGTGGGCTAGGTGCAGTGGCTGATGCCTGTAATCCCCTCACTTTGGGAGACCAAGGCAGGTGGATTATGAGGTCAGGAGATCGAGACCAGTCTGACCAAGATGTTGAAACCCTGTCTCTACTAAAAATACAAAAATTAGCTGGGCTTGGTGGCAGGCGCCTGTAATCCCAACTACTCAGGAGGTTGAGGCAGGAGAATCTCTTGAACTAGGAAGCAGAGGTTACAGTGAGCTGAGATTGCAGCACTGCACTCAGTCAGGCCTGGGTGACAGAGGGAGACCGGGTTTCGAAAAAAAAAAAAAATCATAGTGTGTTACTTTCTTGCTTACTCTTGAATAACATTTAAACTTCAACCTCACCTGTCTGATTTCAGTTCCAAGGTATGTTATACCTTGTTGCCTCCCCAAATTGCTTTCCCTTCCTGTAAAGTTTTTCTTTTGACTTTACATATATTTAGGGGAGGGATCAAGATGTAAGTGTAAATATCACCTCCTTATATGGGTCTTCTTTGACCATCCTATCAAATGGGTTGTCACAGTTAGTATTGTGAATGCTTTCTGATGATTTCTTTCTTCCCTCCCCTAATTTTAACTGTCTTTCAGAGTATAATTGACGTTCTCATACCTGAAGCATTTTCTCAATAATCAAGTGCTAGAACTTAAGGATTTTTTAGTTTTACTGTTTGTCAGAACATCGTAGTTGGTGGTGTAGAGACAGTAATATCTTGATGCTTCAGGTGTCCATTTCTACTTGAGGGAAGCTTAGAATTTTCAGGACTCAGGGAGGATGGCATTTGAGCCCATCTGGCGATCTGAGAATGCTTTCAGTGGGTGAATGTATTTGAACTATCGCCGGAGCTAATGCTCAGGTGGGAGATCTAGGCAGGAAAAGATGTCATGGAAGATATTTTAAAGGAATGGGAGTACATGCCTAGCTTAGAAGTATGTGAAAGCATATTGTATTGTGGTTCTTTGTGCTGGATATCTCAGCGGGATAGGAATTGGAGGATTGTGGTTTCCTTTTTGTATGCTTTCTCTACTGCTCTTCTGATTTTTCAACCATGAGCATGGTTAGGTTTATGATCTGGTTTGGGGGAAGTATATATCAGAAAAAAAAAAAAAAAAAAAGGAAGTTACTCTGTGGACCACTGCAATTTTGTATTTAAATTACAAGGTTTTGCATTTTGGATATTTCATGTTAGCTGTGTCTCATCGGTTAAGTTCTTCACTTAGAAGTTTGGTGTTACTGACTTATCATTTTGGTGGTTCCCAGGCTTTAGATTTACACTAGACTACATGCTATATAGTACAATGTGCAATCAATTAATATCTGAATGAATGAATTGACCAACTTTGGAGAACAGAGTTTGACATAAATTTGGTGGCTTTTGTTCATTGTGCTTTAATTGAAAAAATAGACATTGTACTTCACTTTGTGCTACTCTTTAGATAAGCTTTCCATTACATGGGGGTGGGTCTTCTTACTCACTAATAGCTCTGTTTCTGAAATTATATAAACAGAGTTTTACTATTTTGTAACTTTACAACTTAGACTGTAAGTTATTTATTTATTGGAGGCAAACTTTAAGATACAGAAGTTGGTCTTTTAAGACAACAACAAAAATACCTAGTTTTTAATCGGACTTCTATCTTTCATAACTAAGTCTGACTGATCTTTCTTGTTATGATGCTTTATAAAATTGATTCTATATCAGGGTTACCAACACTTCCTGTAACAGAAGAAAAACATTCAGATCCTTATAGTGCTGAGTCAGGGGAAATTATTACATACAACACAGGAAAAGTCTTTGATAGGAAATATTGCTTCCGCTAGGAAATTAAGTACAGGGTACAATGATCTAAATATCTGTCATATAAACAATGGGCAACCTTATTAGGCAATTTTTAGACGCCTATTCCATGGCTTTTTTATTAACAGTAGGCTTTTCGCATCATGGTTCATGGGGATTTATAAGGTAATGATACCATGGACAGCCTTTCAAAATGTTTTGATGTTGGCAGCAATGCATTACTGGGGCAGGGGAAGGGACAGGGGCAGGGGAAGGGGCAGGGGCAGGTCTGTGGGTAGAAAGTGTGATAAGAACTCTACATTATCCTTTCTTCTTTGCTCTGATTTGTTTCTTAACACCTAAGGCATTGGAATTCCCAGAGTAAGAATTCTACTGAAAAGAAAGCAAGTAAAATACATCTGACAGTTGAGATCCTTGGGTTTATATATGTGCTGGCTAATTAAATGTAAAATGAGATATCCCCTTAAAACTATTTGAAGATAACACTTCAAATATATATAATAGATAATTCACACTTTTTATCATGACTTTCAATAGCAGGAATTTCCCTTTCAGTGGGATAATTAACTAGAAATATAAAGAAATGTTTCCAAATTATGATAATATAGAAGAAAAAATAGAAGAATTTGATTTTAGAGATCTTCCTTCATATTATAAAGATAGCTGCTGATTTTTGTTTTTGGAGGCAGACAGGGTCTTGCTCTGTTGTCTGGGGCATAGTGCGGTGACATGAACATAGCTCTTGGCAGGCTACACTTATTGGGCTCAAGCTATCTTCCCGCCTCAGTCTCCAAGTAGGTGGGAATACATATGCATGCCAGTATACCCTGCTAATTTTTTTTGATTTTTTGGAGAGACAGAGTCTCACCATGTTGTCTAGGCCGGTCTTGAACTCTTGGGTTCAGGCTTTTCTCCTGCCTTGGCCTCCCAGAGTGTCAAGAACCCAGGCAGAGTCACCACACCCAGCTGATAGCTGCAGTTTTGTGGGTGAGAGTTGATCTTCCTGCCTTTACTGTGACAAAACATCTTTATGGAAGGACAAAAAGTATTCATTACATTTATTTTACCTGTATATTCAAGCATGTTTATTTTTGTCTTAAGCTGCAAAGCCAGATTAGAAAAGTAACTTACATTTTCTAAAAGCTGGAATATTTTGGGAGCTACATGAACTGATTTAAAAATGTTTTTCCATTACTTTGGGGGATATTTCAGAATCTTATCAGCAGTTATTACATGGGAAGATAGGGCTAAAACACAATTGATTGTTACTGAAATTGTTTTTTGTATTTAGGAAGAAGGAAAGCTGGACCTTAAAAAGAATTGTGACTAATTATATACATTAAATTTTCTGTTCTAGAAATGTGGTATGAAGGTTCCCTAGAAGCTTCTGTTCCATTGTGGTTGAAATGTTTTCTCACCTTCTTAAACTGTCTTTGTAGGTGATGTCATGAAATGTCCCTGGAGAACGTTGTGTAAAACTTCCTTTGACCTTTCTGGACTCAGGGCTGAGCTACCTTAGACCTACAGTTTCTTTTCAAAATCAAGTAGATTGTGTTTGAAAAATAAAGTTTATTTGTAAAATTATTTCAGTTTATATTTTATGTATAATCATCTCTCTCTTACAAATTTATGACTCAAGGAAAAATAGTATTTTGCCCTAGGGTCAAGAGTGAAATTATTTAAACTTATTAGTGTGTATTTATTTTCTATTTTATGCTAAAAAATGTGTGGAAGTAATTTTGGAAAAGATACTTACTTTGTTAGTTTAGAAAATGTTTAGTATTTCATATACTCTTACCTTTCAAGTATTTTGGCATCTATTTTAATACTTTCTCCTTTAAGTAAAGACAAAAATTAAAAATCTTATTTTAACTTAGCTTAATCCACTCAGTGAAACATCATTTAATATTTCATGAAAAATGTTTTGTAGTTTCCTTTGACATCTGTATTAAAGATTGCTAATTGCCTCCAAAATCCATTTTGTCCTTTTTCTATCATTATATATTTCCCCATTGTTATTTGCCCATAGTAAAGATAGCATTTCCCGGCTTCACATATTGCTGGTGTGACCCTGTGAGCAAGTTTTGATGAATTGGATGTGAGTAGAAGTGAGCTGTGCCGCTTCTAGATCATGCCTTTACAGGGAAGCCACACGCCCTCTCCTTCCCCTTTTTCCTGCTCCTTGCTGGCTAGAATTTAAAGAGAGTTATGAGTCATCTTAGGCACGTGAAGGAGGGTGATGGAACCAGGATGGCAGAACTTCAAGGGAGAAGGAGCCTAAGTCCTTGACTTCTCCATATACTAGAGCGGCTTTGCGTAGGTGAGAAGGAAATAAACATCAGCATCACATAGTATTATTCTGTGTCATACTTAGCCAAAACTGTGTGTAAAATACACGTCATGCTGACAGAATTCACCGTTTCTGCTCTGTGTTTCTGAGGTTCAAGTTTCAAATTTGCATGATATGTGAAGGCATTTTTATGTGAAATAAAACTTTATTAACTATATCTTGTTTCAGAGCAACCACTGGATTCATGCTCATCCTGCTTTTATATTACACAGTTATTCAGTGTTAAACCATTTTGTAACTATCTGTAACTGTTAGGTTTTATGTCGCATTGAGGCGTAAGCAGGGTGCTTTCTCTTGGTAATCTAAATTTCCTGTCTTAAACCTTTGTGTCTGCTTTGCCTCCCTTTCTTTGTCTTCCTCCCTCATGTCCTTTCCTCCCCTTTCTGCCTTTGGCTAGTGTCTGGGCCAGGGCTGGTAATGTAATGCCTGGCCAGTTCATGGGAGTTCAGAGACCAGGTGCCTGGCGTTAACTTCTGAGCACTCACACACTGGTGAAATTCAGTTACTTGCTTGAGGAGTATACTGCAATGGATGGAAAAATGCTCTGTGCTTTGTAATCTTTTAGACTAAGTAATAACACTTACAAGAAATTGTGAATGTTATGGGAACCAACTTCTGTGTGGGAGATGAGTACTAGGGGAAAAAAGTTTCGTAATGATGAATGAGAAATTTTCAGAAAGCATTGTTTGGTTTGTCATTTTCAGTCCAGAAGGCTTCTTACATCATTACTCTGGGGATGGAATATAGCTTCCCTGAATGACAGCGTTGGGTCCCAAGTTATTTAGTTATGTTTCATTATGTTGAAATACTCATTGAAATACTCTGCCCTTGCCAGAATCATTGTAAACTATGTGTGAAGCTGTAGGTGGGGAAAAGTTGAAAGAAGGGCTATATTATATGCCAGGAACAATGCATGTCCTACTCTTGGTGTCCTTTCAAAGTTCTGTATTTGTGGCTGTGCCAGACTCTGTCGCATTCTGTATGCGTGGCTGTAAGTGTATATAAATAGCATGGATCTTGCATTTTGAGGAAAACCAGGGAGTGAACAACATAGTCTTTCTTTTATGTTTATGTTTTAAAATTTATTTATATATGAATGGAAACGTTAGGGAACATTTCCTTTCATACCAATACAGAAAATCCTCTAATCCTACAGACCCCATCTCCTGTCCTGGGAGCAGTAATGATGCATTGGCATCATGTGTATCATTGCTCTTCTGTTTATTTTCAGAAGCCTTTTCTACCAAAGCTTCCAGAATCTTCCGACCCTGGTAGGGGACACATCCTTGTAGATGTCAATATAAGTCTTTATATATATTTATTTAAAAATTTTTATTTTTTATTACACTTTAGGTTGTGGGGTACATGTGCAGAATGTGCAGGTTTGTTACATAGGTATATACATACCATGGTGGTTTGCCGCACCCATCAACCCATCATCTACATTAGATATTTCTCCTAATGCTGTCCCTCCCCTAGCCCCCGACCCTCTGCTATCTCTCCCCTAGTGGCCTACCCTCCGACAGACCCCAGTGTGTGATGGTCCCCTCCCTGTTTCCACATGTTCTCATTGTTCAGCAACCACTTATGAGTGAGAATATGCAATGTTTGGTTTTCTGTTCCTCTGTTAGTTTGCTGAGAATGATGGTTTCCAGCTTCATCTGTGTCCCTGCAAAGGACATGAACTCATCCTTTTTCATGGCTGCATAGTATTCCAGGGCATATATGTGCCACATTTTCTTTATCCAGTGTATCCTTGATGGGTATTTGTGTTGGTTCCAAGTCTTTGCTATTGTGAACAGTGCCGCAATAAATATACGTGTGCATGTGTCTTTATAATAGAATGATTTATAATCCTTTCAGTATATATTCAGTAATGGGATTGCTGGGTCAAATGGTATTTCTATTTCAAGATCCTTGAGGAATCACCACACTGTCTTCATAATGGTTGAACTAATTTACACTCCCACCAACAGTGTAAAAGTGTTCCGATTTCTTCACATCCTCTCCAGCATCTGTTGTCTACTGATTTTTTAATGATTGCCATTCTAACTGGTGTGAGATGGTACCTCAGTGTGGTTTTGATTTGCATTTCTCTGATGACCAGTGATGATGAGCTTTTTTTCATTTATTTGTTGGCTGCATAAATGTCTTCTTTTGAGAAGCATCTCTTCATATCCTTTACCCACTTTTTGATGGGATTGTTTTTTTCTTGTAAATTTGAAGTCTTTATATTATGAAGGCTATTTGAGAGAGTGATACAAGAGGATGAAAGGGTGGATGAAGTTGGGGGCAAAATAATGGAGGGCTAAGGAAGATGGATTTGATCTTACAAAAACCGTCAGAAATCATTGTGCATTTTTGAGCACAGTGTGCTTAGTGGGACCATTTAAAATGCACATGAAGGATGAGTCCAATATTTTTTTGTGTGGTGATGGTAAAGACTGGAGAGTGGAGTGAGAAATCTGTTGGATTTTATACTGAAACGCTAAAGCGTTTCTAGGATAGCATGTGATGTTTAATATTTTATCTATTTTTGAGAAATGGAGATCATGTTTTATACTGCCTTGTCATATGGTCTACTACTCTATGAATGACTTAAAAAGCATTTTGCGGCCAGGCGCGGTGGCTCAAGCCTGTAATCCCAGCACGTTGGGAGGCCGAGGCGGGTGGATCACGAGGTCAAGAGATCGAGACCATCCTGGTCAACATGGTGAAACCCCGTCTCTACTAAAAATACAAAAAATTAGCTGGGCATGGTGGCGCGTGCCTGTAATCCCAGCTACTCAGGAGGCTGAGGCAGGAGAATTGCCTGACTGAACCCAGGAGGCGGAGGTTGCGGTGAGCCGAGATTGCGCCATTACACTCCAGCCTGGGTAACAGGAGCAAAACTCCGTCCCCCACCTCAAAAAAAAAAAGATAATGGTATCATGCTATTTTATATGCAAGCCTTTATATATGTTTTCATCAGGAAGAGTCAGGCAAAAGAAAAGAAGAATTTCAACTAATGACAAAGCACTTTGTACCTTTAAGACAATTTAATGAGGAATTATTTTTACTCTAAAAGCTGAGGCAGGGGATATATGGCAGTGAAATCTGCTATTGTTAATTTACTGTGGTCTCCAATTTTTCTTCATTTATTTATTTGTCAGTCCCTCAGTGATTATTTGTTGAGCACCTCCTCTGTCCTGGCACTGCTGTAGTCACACAGGTCAATTTTGAGTTACTGAGCCCGACTCCTCTCCTATATGGATTAGACAGTGAACATAAAATATCAGGAAAACTAAACACTTTTTACATTTTACTTTGAATGTTTTTTACTTTCCTCTCCCCTTCCTTTTCCCCCTTCTCTTCTTTCTCTTTCCATCACACGTCCTCCTTTCTCCCACTATCTGAGAGTCAGAGAGAATACAGAGATGGGAATTTGGAGTTGAAGATAGGTTTAAGGAGACAGTTTTCCTACCCTGGTTATGAATTTTTACACAATATCTGATATGGCATTAGCTGCAGAACTGTGGCTTGAAGAGATGACCATGACTAGATTGATTTTTTTTCATCCCTGTAGTATACGTTACAGCTGTCAGTGTGTCAACGTTGTTTGAGGCACAAAGGATTTAGTGGTGAATAACCTAGATGCAGCCCGATTCCTCACAGAGCAGACACTGATGGAACAAGGAAATCAGCATATACAAACATGCTGTAATTTCAGTTAGTGAAAAGTCCTATAAAGAGGAACGACCTAGGGTAGGAGGAGAGAAAAGGAAAAGACGCCTTTATAGTAACACCTACTTTTCTGATTATACTCTAGGATTGTGTATAGGGCTCTCTCATGTCCTAGCACTTTGGTAAAGAACGGGGATATGTTTCTTTTAGTAGGTCTAAATCTAACTGGAGAAGGTGGAATGGTGAGATCTTCCTCTCAGTGGCTGCAGTGAAGCGGAAAGGTAGGAGAGACACTCCCTTCCCTGAATGCCCTTGCTGTCTCATCAGGGTCACCAGACGAGGCTGACCTGTTAGCTTCTCCCTCCAAATTATCATTTCTGCCACCTCCAACCCCACGGTTGGCATCAAAATCGTATTTTAAGATGTTATTACTATCATTTAGTTGTGAATCGGAATGGGCTATGTGATGGGCATCAGGGAAGGGCACAAAGAATAAAGGAGCCCAGAGTGTGGAGACTGCAGTTCACTAAAGTCCGGCTGACTCGACTTCACGGTCCTCCTGACCTAAGGCTGTGTTTATGATACTCAGTCCTCTTACGTGATAGGAATATGTGGTACTTGGTTGAGGTTCCAGGTGCGTGTTTGTTAACTAAAGTCATCTTGCTTGGATGGCAAAAAACTAGAGTGTAGTCCCTTTTACAGGCATGAGCAGTGAAGGTGTTTGAGATTGGACTTTACATCCATGGTAACAGTCTTCACTGATAGTACACGTTACAGAGCCGCTTAGTTCTACGATTGTACTCTAAAGATACACTGTAGCAACCTGTTTTTCTTATCAGGACCCTACCCTACATAGATCCTTGAAGAGTGAGCAGGACTGCAGAAGGAGCTCTGGTGGATTTGACAGCCTATAAATCTGGAGTTTGAGGAATGCTGAGGCCACAGGAAGAAAACACCAGTAAGCTTAAGTTTAGGATTCCCACTTCACTGCCTGGTTCTCAGGAGGAGTGATGATGGGGACAGAAGTTAGGCAAGCAGAGGAGTTTTGGGGAACCTGTGAGTTCAGAAGATAAAGTGGGAAAGGTGAGAATGAGGGAGAAAGGCCAGAGTTTATTTAGATTCTTTTAAAGAAGAAACTAGAACACAATGGGGAGATTCAGAGTCAGCTTAGTAGGACTGAGTTTGAGGGCATAAGAAGGAAGAGAGTGATGGAGAATTATGAGATGGAAGGTCAAGAGAGCCATGTAGGTGCTTTGTACTCTGGTATGGAGAATTTCTGGGTGCAGAGTTCATGGACCCTGGCGAGTTAGAATTAAGCATAAGAGATTAGTTGCAACTTGAAATAAAGATGGTAATTGTGGTCCAGACAGAAAAGCCTCCTCTTTTTCAGAGGTCAAGATTGCTGAGGTGCGTAACTCAGGCCTTGCTTAGCAGTAGGAAGTATAACCAGCAGCAAAGCAATAAGCTGTTTATCAAAGGGTGCTGGTGACTGAGTGAGGGAAGGGTTTGAAATAGAATGATTGACGTGGAAGTAGGTTAAGCCAACCAAATAACGCGAATCTCCTATGTGTTTCTCAAATGGATTGTTTTGAACTCAAGATTCTCTTCTAGTGTTGTGAAAATAGTTTGTGATATGAAAATGTATATGCTGAACTGCTGTGACCACTAAGGGAGACAGGTATAGCAAGAGAAATATAAATCCTAATGGTTCAGTCTGGAGAGGAAGCCACCTTCCTCGCCCTTCCCTGACATCGTGTGGATGGAAGGTCTCCAAGAGAAGCATCTATGAGATTAGGCCAGGGAGCCTTCTGTTTCAGGGCCGCCCCATTCTGTGTGATTTAGTTTGTCAGTGACACTGATCCTAGCCAGAAACAGCTGTTTCAGTGAAGTTCAAACTTGCCAACTATTTTCAGTAGAAGCAGGAGGAATGTCAGAGACGATGTTTGCATTTTAGGGACTTTTATAGGAGCCTAAGATAAAACTGTTTAAACCTTCTGTCCTCTGTCATTTCACTTATCAAATTCAAGCAGAGCCTTTTAATTTCAACACACTTAACTTCTGGGGATGAATAGGGCTTTGAACAGATTCTATAAACAAGTACTTTTTTGATCCATAAACAGGAACAAAGGCAGCAGAAAGACAGCGTGTTAACAAGGTAGGGTGTATTGTGAGAAGGGCAAGACCTGAGAGCTTTCTCTGCTCCATTCTGGGGAAGCAACTTTGTTAGTTTGCTTGTTTGATTTGAGAAGCAGTGAAATTGTAAATAGCAGAAAATGCTCATGTACCTAAAGGCCATTATTCACTTCTGTAGACAGTGTAGACTGGGTGAGACGTGAATAATATTAGTGATATATGTTAATTAACGAAATATTGCTTTTAAAGGAAAACAAGATGGAAAAGTGAAGCAAAATGGATAGAATGGTTTGGGTACTAAGAGTAGTAGCAGACTGAAGACCATTTTAATGGGAGGCAGATTTTCCCATGCATGTCTAAAAAGGTCCTAGTGTTAGCCCTTCACTCTATTTTAGATTTGTTTGTTTAGTTTGGCCATCAGTGTGCTAGAACAGATAGTAACCTCCCAGCAAATGTAACTGAGTGAGAGCATTATTTTAGTTCAGTTTCAAAGGGAGGAGATCCGGTTCATAATACCAAAATAGAGAGTACCGGTTAGTTCCAGAACTGACCAGCCACGGAAGGACAGAGTCTTTGCCTGTTAGAATGCTCATCCTCATAATGGGACCTGAGCTGTTAGAGGCGTCCGATGACTAGAACGCCTTAGAACCGTTAAACCATTTTATTTCTTTCACATTCAGCCAGCTTTCCTTGAGCAGCTTTTCGGTGCCTCTTGCATTTATAAATATTTCAACATGTTATCCCATTCAAAAATGTAATTTGTTGATAAATGGGTTCAACACTGCTGCTCTGTGCATGGGTGTGCACCATATATGCTCATGTTATATTTGCAGATGAATAACAGATAATTATAAATAATAATATGTTATAATTTTATAAGTGACAGAACTGATTAAATAAATTATACATCCACATAAGGAAACATTTTCATTTTTAAATATAATGAGCCATATCTATATGTGCTGGTATGGAACAGGCAAAAAAAAAGTTAAGATGCAGACAGATGTATTTAGTATTACAACACTGAGGTAAACAGAGATATACACAGACACAGGCTTCTCATCTATGCTCATTTATATTTGAACTATGAGAAGACATGAGAAGGGATAAAATCATGATCTTGAGGATAAGAAGCTGTTTCTTTCTCTGAGATAGGAGGGAAGAAGTAGTTGGGTAAAAATATGGAATGATGAAACATTAGTCGAAGAAGAAAGGAGGAATCAGTGAGCACAAATACTGTTTATGTTTTTATAAACATTTCAGTCTCCGGCCATCTTGAGAAAGCCAGGGTCATAGGTTTGATGATTGCAGTACTTTCTTGTGTGTTCAAAGAGGAGAGTCCAAATGCACACTTGGCACTTGTACATCTCAAAAGCCCTGACCTTTGTAATCAGGTTCTTTTTCTACTTCCGTGCAAAGATTTTCTTTTTGTTGTGTTTTGTTTTGGCAGTAGTGTTTATGTGAACCTGTGCCCTTATTGTGAAATTTTAACTTACTCTATAGACTGGTTTGTGTGATGGGACTACCTGTTTTAGGACTAGAAAGGACTGATTAGATCATTTGCTCTGGCACTTGACCTTTAGGAAGGTGAAATGTGTAAGCCTTTGAACTGTTTGGCATGGAACGATTTATGAATCTCTTAGGCAGGTGCATCACCATTTGAATTGTGTAGGTGATAGAGATAGATGTGTGATATTTGAAGGTCTAGGATTGTAGAATAATATTAGCTAGGTATCTAAATTATTTTGTGTTTGGATTTTTTTTTTATTTTGGATGTAAGGGAAAGAACAAGTACATGGATCAATTTTCTTCATCTATAAACTTAGTAAAAAAGAAAAAAATACAGTGTTTACTTCTTATTTGGTATTTTTCTAAAAAATGTAAGTGTTGGGGAATTATTGTCTCTTATTGGATCTCTCAACCATCACTTTGTATCCTACCTTCAAGGATGCAGGTAAAAGATATATTTTTTAAACCAGATCTTACAAATTTCCATTACAAATGTTGAACTTTTAGTTTTTATAAAACTAAAATTTTGAGTAAAGAGCCGATAGTTCTATTTATTTCCTAGAGGTGATACACAGTCTAGTTTTTCTAATATATTTTCTTCATTTTATGGTATAAAATTAAAAAAATTATTCCGAAGAATTTCTTTCTGTGCTCTTTGAGGTTTTACATGGTTATCTGGTGTGTGTGTAAAATTCATTCAACTTAATTATGGGGAGGGGTTTGTTTCTAAGCTGGGACAGGTTATTTTCCTTAGTCACTATAGTGAAAAAGAGGGAAGTGGGTGGCAGAGTAGAACCGCTTATTGCTGAGCATGAGCTTTGATATCTTGGCTGTACTGTTCATTTACACATTGCAAATATTTTCTTAGATTCTAAGTAAATGTTACCCACTGCCCCCCACTCTTGCTTCTGCTACTTTAAATTCTTTCTGCTAGCTGCTTCTTTCTGAACTCTAACACAGGGGTCCTCAACCCCTGGGCCACAGACTGATACAGGTGTCCGGAACTGAATGTACAGCATGAAGTAAGTGGTGGGCAAATGAGGGCAGCTTCATCTGTATTGACAGCGGCCCCGCACCACTCACATTACCACCTGAGCTCCGTCTCCTGTCAGGTCAGTGGTGGCATTAGATTCTCATAGGAGTGTGAACCCTATTGTGAATTATACATGTGAAGGATCTAGGTTGTGTTCTCCTTAAGAGAATCTAGTGTCTGATCGTGTGTTGCTGCCTCCCATCACCCCCAGATGGGATGATCTAGTTTTAGGAAAACAAGCTCAGGATTCCCACTGATTCTACATTATGGTGAGTTGTATAATTATTTCATTATATATTAAAATGTAATAATAGAGATCAAGTGCACAATAAATGTAATGTGCTTGGATCATCCTGAACCGTCTCCCATGCCACCAGTCCATTTAAAAATTGTCTTCCATGAAACCGGTCTCTGGTACCAAAATAGTTGGGGACTGCTGCCCTAACACATGTAGGGTAAGTGGGATTTCACACACAGGTGTAAAGACAACATTTTCATTTTAGGAATATATTTTTCCATGTAATAAGAGGAAAATTGTGTATCAATGAAGTTTTGGAATGGTTTGATATTCTCTGTGTAGAGCGAGTCCAACCGAAAGGAAGCATGGTGTCCATTTAATGAATTTTGCTTTATATCAATTCCCGTAAAATTCTGATGATACTACATTGCTAGAAATGAGAGCAAATATACAAACAAGTGAAACAAAACAACAAGATACTATTTGTCACTTTTGAGGAGAAATTCAGTTGTTTCTATACATTCTACTTTCCCTTCATTATTATTAATACTGTTTTTTGAGAGGCAGAGTTTCGCTCTGTTGCCCAGGCTGGGGTGCAGTGGCACGATCTCAGCTCTCTGCAACTTCACCTCCTGGGTTCAAGTGATTCTCCTGCCTCAGCCTCCTGAGTGTCTGGGACTTCAGGCATGTGCCACCGCGCCCGGCTAATTTTTGCATTTTTAGTAGAGACAGGGTCTCACCATGTTTGCCATGCTGGTCTTGAACTCCTGGCCTCAGGTGATTCACCTGCCTCGGCCTCCCCAAATGCTGGGATTATAGGCAGGAGCCACCGCGCCTGGCCTCGTTATGTGTTTTGATGAATCTGTTAAATTGACTTTCAGAGTGACTTTATGCTCTAACTTAAATAATCATATTTAATTTTCTCTTTAGGTGTTTTCACAACCATTGACTATATTTAACTGATATATGAAGCTAAATTTAAATTTTATCTAACATTTTGCAAAGTATGCATAAAGCAGAATGGAGTTATTGTATAACTACACCTAAGTAGAAGTTCTAATTGCAGATTCACAGGTGCAGTTATGAAGTTAAGTCAGACACAGTTGAGCTGAAACAGACTTTTTCACTATCGTTTTGCTCACTGATGTAGCCATTTTTTATTATTTTTACAAATTAATCCCTAGACTTCGATTTTTCTATATGCTATATTCATAAACTACTAAAGGTTTTCAACTAATAGAATAGGTATAAATGTCTACATGCTCATACTATAAGTAATAGTACTAGGTTAAAATATCTGCATACGCTTCCTAAAATTTTGCATAAGACTAATCTTCACAGTCATCTGTTTTTCTGAACATCTGTAAGCTTTTCATATTTAATGTATTGTTTGAAGAATTCTTGCAGTTTCTTCACTTGTGTTTAGACTTAGGTAAACCACATTTGCATTAAATCCAGTGGTAATGTACAGTTGCATTATAATATACTTACAATAAAATGTGGTAAAAAATTTTCATTTTTTTTTGCTGCTAAGTTTGAGTTTTTAACTTAAATTAAGTTGCCTTAATTTCATAAATTTCAGTGTAATTTCTCAGCATTTTTATTGAGGTGAAGAAGCTAAGTAGTCATTGTCCCTTATTTTTATTTATTTATTATTATTATTATTATTATTATTTGAGACGGAGTTTCGCTGTTGTTAGCCAGGCTGGAATGCAATGGCGCGATCTCAGCTCACCGCAACCTCCGCCTCCTGGGTTCAGGCAATTCTCCTGCCTCAGCCTCCTGAGTAGCTGGGATTACAGGCACGCACCACCATGCCCAGCTAATTTTTTGTATTTTTAGTAGAGACGGGGTTTCACCATGTTGACCAGGATGGTCTCGATCTCTTGACCTTGTGATCCACTGGCGTTGGCCTCCCAAAGTGCTGGGATTACAGGTGTGAGCCACTGTGCTCGGCAGTGGCTTATTTTTAAATTGCTCTGGTCCTTTCAGTAGGGAATACTATTAACATGAACCCCATTTCATTATGTTTTAAATGTCTTTCTGGTTGCCCTAACTGCATTATAAGTACCCAGAGATTTTATGTCTCAAGCCTTCTTTTATCAGTGTAGATGTATAATCTCCATAAATGGTCAATTGTTAATGATAATGAACCATTAAAATTAATAGCTTATTTGCTAAATTTGATGCTTTTGTTTTTAAGTCTAGGATTAGATTTTACATGATTCAGTCTATAAGTGCATTTTATTTTTACAAATTTATTAGTGTCCATTTTGGAATAATCGTTCTGAGAAGTTTCTTTGGGATAAGTTTTCACTAATTTCAATGAAATTTGTGGTGTTTTTGAAAA
The DNA here is from genome assembly GCA_031835075.1 of Saguinus oedipus. Taxonomy (NCBI): domain Eukaryota; kingdom Metazoa; phylum Chordata; class Mammalia; order Primates; family Cebidae; genus Saguinus; species Saguinus oedipus. Next base: position 89,694,016 of record CM063184.1, on the reverse strand, counting down.
AGCCATATTAGTATTATTGTGACATATTTAAAGGAAAGCACATGGATTTCTGGAAACCAGAATTTTAAACAAGATAATATAATTACATCTTTTGGGAAAAAAATTGTATATTTTCACTAGTGGGTTTTATTCCAGGAAAAAAGTTTCCTCATCAGGATTCAAAATGATAAATTGAAAGACACAAAACTTAATAATGCAAATTAGTTTTTGTTGGTTGTGACAATGTACTTTGCTTCATGTGTATATAATGCCTCAGATACCCAAAATACTTACTCAATACCAGCATCTTTCTCACATTAACTTGACCTTTATTGCCAAATGTGACATATACGACTGTCTTTTCTGACAACTGATGCCTTCAGTTATTTCTTAGGTACGAGCTTTGGTATGTAACAGTTTCAGAAGTTGCTCAAGTAAGGCTTCATTCGGCCTTACTGTTCAATTCAGTGACTTGGGGTCTGTTGCAATATTACAGTAGGTTTTTGGAATATTCACTGCTCTAGTTTTCAGTGACATTGTCTGTCTTGGTTCTTCTAAACTACTTCATCTTCATTCCTCTTGTAGGGTTCTCATCCTCCTAACGCCAGTATTCTCCAAGGCTTTCTTCTGTTAATGTCCCCTAGCTTCAAGTCACCCGGGGCTACCCATCCTTTCCTTCTGTTTACCATCTTCAGTTAGTCCTGAGTCCTAGAATCTCCTCTCCCTTAAAAATAATCCTTGCTGCTCCTTCTTGTCCCCCGTTCTTGCAACTGTGGTATTTCATCTTTCCCTTACTCATGACAAGATTACTGTTAACAAATGACTGGCCCTCTAATATCTTGCTCCCCATTGTGCTAAACTAGAGAAGTTTTTAACACTTTCATTCCCTTCCGGGCATTTGCTTTCCTTACAAAAGATTAATTATCTTCTTTTCAATCTAGCTGTACATATGCCATCTTATTTCTCAGTATTTCAGACTTGTCTTCATCTCATTTTCAAGCCTTCATAATCCTAAAAACATGTCACGCTAATTCTCGTTTCTGCTTTTGGTCATGATTTTCTTTCTTCCACTATCTGGAATTTGCTCATCGTACAAACCCAGTTCCTGTGCCAGCTCTTCCATGAGGCTTCAGGCCTTGCTGATTTCTCCTTCTGATGAACCTGTTTTCACTTTTAAGAGCATGGGTATTGATACATATTGAAGTATACTTTTTAAAAAAAAAACATTACTTAGGATTGTGGTACACTTGTCACTAAGATAAAAAGTAGGTTACATTGATAGAGACCATATACTTTTTGGTATCTACTGCAGCAGTGCTGGGCCCATGTTTTGGTGCTCAGTAAACTTGATGATTGATTTAATTCATTAGATATTTCAACTTGATCAGTAAACTTGATGATTCATTTTAATTGATTTGACTTCCTTCTGTTTGCATTGTCACTTAGGTTGTGTTATAAAGTGAGATATTCTCTGGAGTTGTTTCTTAATCATTGTATTACTCTTCTTTCTTGTAGGGAAATGGCGTGCCATTGTTTCCTTCTTGTGTTTGCTAAGTTTTCTGAATTTTATCTAAGTCATAGTTTAGGTGGGTTAGCTTTAATAGTATTTGAAATACTGCTTATGAATTAATATACTATGTTATTTTTTACTTCATCCATTAAAATGTACTTTACCATTTAAGTCTTTCAGTAGCACTAAGACATAAATAGAACTAGTGACGATTTTATTTACATTTTCAAGATAGAAAATTGATAGACTTATCAGTTTAAGTAAATGCCTAGGATGTTTAAGTTGAAATAAGAAATTAGGACTCTGATATTAAGACACTGATTTTATTTAAAACAACATTCAACAAGAAGGTTAGTAGTTATTCTACATAAAATTAATATAGAAATAGGAATCACAAAGAATAAGCATGTTTTGAGATTCTGATAGATTCCACATCTAAACATCACCTGTTAGATCCTCCTGAGTCTGGCGCTTGTGTCTTCATCTCACAGGGTTTCCCTTGGTTCTTTGCTGTATCCATGCTGACCTTTTTTGCCAGTCCCTTTGAAATTGGTCTGCCTCCTTTTAAAACAGAACTTTTTTCCTTGCTCATTGCTACTTGGAGCTGTCATTTCTTCCTTTAGCATCAAATACTCCATTTTGCTCTTTGGATCTTATCTTTCTCAGGAAAGATGTTCCAGAGTTCACTAAGTCAAATTCCTTTGCATATCTATCGGCAAAGTTGTGGTGTTACTTTTGTCTGCATGAGTTTTATTCTTGCCTTTCTCCCACTGATCTGTAAACTCAGGTATGTTTTATTTAGAACATACCTTTCAATATTGGATTGAAACTCAAAGGCAGATGTGAGTTTACAAATCAGTGGGATGTGACTGGGTCTGTTTTATTCATTCTTTTGCCATAGGTGACTAATAGCATAGCCATTGAGACATAACAGGTGCTCAGTAAATATTTGTTGGAGAGTGGATGGGTTTAAGAAACTATCTTTCTGAACATTTGCAGCATAGTCTTTTAACATTTATAGCCAGGCAGTCATAAATGCCAATTTCTGCATATACTTATTTGTTCTCTTTTACTACGTATGCCACTAGCAGCAAAGCAGGATATGGATACTACTGGCAAGGTTAAGTCATTGACAGGTAATTTAAAATAGCAAACAAATAAGAAGGGAAGGGAGACCAAGTATTTTTAAAAAAGGAAATGGGGCCAGGTGCAGTGGCTCACGCCTGTAATCCCAGCACTTCTGGAGGCCAAGGCAGTGGATCACCTGAGGTCAGGAGTTCAAGACTAGCTTGGTCAGCATGATGAAACCTCAACTCTACTAAAAATACAAAAATTAGCCAGTGGGAGGTGGCTGTAATCCCACCTACTTGGGAGGCTGAGGCAGAAGAATCACTTGAGTCCAGGAGGCAGAGGTTGCAGTGAGCCAGGTTCATTCCATTGCATTCCAGCCTGGGCAACAAGAGTAAAACTCCATCTCCAAAAAAAAAGTTGCAAGGGGAGTCATTTTCATACCATTGTAGAATTACAAAGCTTGATGGAATACTGGTATTTATCTAGGGAAATCTCTCTGTCTTTTTAAAACTTTTTATTTTGAAACTTTACCCAGTCTGCCTTAGTGTTAACGTCTGTAGCATAGTATCAATAGTAGGAAATTGACATTGGTGTCTTCCACAGAGCTCATTCGTATTTCTCTAGTTATGCAGGCTTTGATTTGAGAGTGTATGTCTGTGGTTAGGCCAATCATTTTTAAGGTAATAGAAGTTTATAGACTTGTTTCAGTGACTTACTCAAAGTCACCAGGCCATAAGGTAAAATAATTGGTTTTTAAACTCTGTATTGCTATCTGCCTGCCAGCCATGAATTCTATCATAAAATTCTACAGATATCAGGGCTTGTTCATTAGCATTAGTGCCAGATTTAGACTAATCTTCCAATATTGAAAGATATTAACTATGCCTTTTAGCCAGCTGTGCTTGTAATGACTCAAAAAATATAATTCTGTGAACTTGGATCTATGTCAAAAATTAGAATTAAAATCCTACTTTCGTTTTTTCCCAGCAGGAGTTCTAGACTATTCAGGGAAAGGCCTAATTAAGGGATCCTGAAAAATACTCTTTAATCACTTGGATTAAAATTAAAAAGAAATGTTTTTAATCACATACAGATCTGCTAATGCTTTTCTTCTAGTATCTAATGGCTTTGATAAAAGTAGTAATAAAACTGGAGACCTAATGGATTTTAAGCATGTCTCTACACTATACATATTATAAAATATGTATACTTAGTGCATTAAGTAGTATCTTAAACTTATACCTGTGAAGTACTTACGGTCTAAAATTGATCAGGAGGCAACTTACTTAGTATTTCCTGGAAGTAGCGGGCTTTTACTCCTAACAGGAAGTACAAGGAAATTAATATAGTTTGATTTGGTGTTGGAGTCAGATTTTGAAAAATCAAACCAATTTCTGTGTTGCAAATAATTATATGTAATATTTCCTACTTTTTATAATTATAGAAAAATGACAACTATAAATTATTTTCTGAATCTATGGATTATTGATTGGATTAGTAAGTTATTTATCATTTGACATAAACAGAAGAGTGTATAGGCTTCCTTTGATTTTCTGTTTTGAGATTTAGAAATAGTCTTAATGAGGATTAGCTGTTTCTTCCCTAAATGCTTCAAGTTACACCCGTGTCAAACCTCTGATTTGTTTTTGTAATTTCACTAAGATAGGCGAGTTGGTGGCTGTGAAGTATGTCTTTTTAAGTATGTGATTCTTAGGTATTTAAAATAAAAATAAATATTAAACTGCTTAAGTAAATCTTATTCACAAAAGAAATTCCAAGTATTTTAATTTTTACAAGTAAATTTTTTTTAAAGATTTTGGGCCAAGAAACTTTTAGTAACAGCATGCTATAGTGAAAGCAATTGGAGCTGTAATTACTTTTACTGAATAAAATGAGAGCAAAACATTTCCCAGTAGAAAATCTCTTTGAATTGGCACTATTTCCGGGCCAATTGATTTTAAACAGGCATAAATTCATAGCAGAACCTGTTTAACTTAATTTATAGAGCTCCTAACAAGCAGGTCTCAGGGTGTATGTGTTCTGTCTTTGGTGGAAGTGTTAGCTTATATTTCATCTTGAAGTCAGTGGAGATTTATAGTTCCTTTTTTTCTGCTAATGTTTACAAATATGTTTCTTTAGGATTTTTAGGCTTGCTAATTTTGGTATGCTAGCTTGTATTTTGTTATTAGGGAGTGCAGATTCCCTGATTCTAAGTGTCCCATCTTTTTTTCTCACTGAATTTCTTCACTTCAGAAACATGGTAATGGGAACCACATGTGTAGTGTACCATGGCTTCTTTGTTTTTCTACTATTATTAAACAATGTACATGACCTTCGCTTTATCTAACCCCTCAACTGTTTGAGAAAGTAGATAACCAACCAGGATTTCTAAAGGAAAACAATAAGAACAGTGTTTGGCAGTTTGCTGGGCCAGCTTGGGGTTTATACACATTCCTTTCTCTCAATCTTTGAATTTATGATTCCACCAATCATAAAAACCGAGTGAGCATAAAGCAGATCTTTTAGTAGATATTCTGGGATTAAAAACAAATCCAAGATTGTGTTGAGGTTATGCTTTTGCTCTTGATTCTTGGTAGACTGTATGTATGTTTAAAAAATAAGTTTCAAGGTGCTATTTATAGACTCATGAGTGGCTCTGTGACAGGAGCATCTACTGAGCTGATAGTATGGCCTCCTGCTAATCACCTGCCAGCCTCTAAGCTGCTCAAGGAGATAAGTGACTATTGATACGTTTTTTAAGAAATGAAATTCCATTCTTGTCATTCAGTCTAACTATGTTAATAATCTCCTATGATGAAACTCAAATGTTGGGTATATTTGTTTCCTGAGCTCCTCATAGATGGAATATATGTTTATATACTTAATACTTCTTAAACTACTTCTGATGTTATTATAACAAGGTTGAGCGTAATAAAACCAAAGTTACTTTTTAAACTTTATATGTGTTTCTGTCTGTTTTCATCCATTTCTCCATTTCATTGCTTTATCCAGGTATCTTTCTGTACATTCACTGCTGTGTTTCTTTTGCCCAGATGTGTGCATGGCAGATAGCTGAACTCAATAAATGTAAGCTACATGAATGAATGAATGAATGAATGAGTGACTGATACTAAATGGTGGGTTATTTTGTCATTTAAGCAGTTGACAGTGATTTGATCTTACAATCTAAAAGCTACAATTAAGTTAAATAATACATAGTATTAGGAATTTCTCTTATTTTCAGTACTCCTAGATTTTGAATATACTCTTGCATTTATTTTAAAGTGGTTTTTAAAAATTGTAACAGGAAAACATTTGTATCAGTATCTGTAACTGGTTTCTATAAGTCAACCAAATAAACAAACAATGAATACTTTTTTTGAAGTATTTGCAGTGAATAATACCTATTAATGCTATTCTCTTCTTCAGTGTACTTTAACCTGAATGTATATTACTGTTGGTGGCTCAAGGAGTGAGATTTAAGTCATAGATTTTGTTATCTTCAAGGGACAGTTACTGTTTGTTTACTATTTACAAAGCATAGTGGTGCAAAACCAACGAAATATAAAATATGACTTCTGCCTTCAAGAAACTTAAGAATATAGTTGGATAAATATAGTGTAATGACATAAGACAGCCTATTACACAGCATGAAACTGGCATGAAGTTTATATTAGGAAAACACAGAGGTTGTCCTAATGGAATTTTAGGGGAATGAGTACACTTGGACAACTTAACTGTAAAGTAAAGACTGCAAAACAAATACACAGACAGATCCTTAGAGAAACAGGTATTACTAAAGATGTAGGACAGGAATAGTTTAAAGTTCTTTTATAAGTTTTAATATTAAGCTAAGGATTTTTAAAAATAAATTTTTAAATTTAACGTTTGTAGGTATTTTAACAAAACATTTTGTTTGAAAACTCTAATGGCTTCTTAGAAGGTTGGAAAGTTAATTATTTTCTTTTAAAATTTGTATGGAAGATACTTTTCATCTTGGTATTGTAAGACTCAGTTGAGGACAGGTATTAGTACTGAAGCTTCAACAGTCAAGCCGGCCAAACAGCCGAGGATGAACATTATTTTTTAGGAAAAGTTCTGTAAACATAGGATCCTTGTGGGTGGCTTGCTTTCTAATTTTATTACATAGAGCAGTTACATATTTGTTACCTACCCATTGGTAGTATAATGATTGAACACTGAAGCATCAAGAGATTCTAGTCTTGATTAATTTTCCTTCCAACTAGTATCAGAGAAGTCCTCCAAGTTCCTTTACTTATCTAATTATTCATGGAGACACCACATCTTCTCTATGGTCCTTTCCAACTCTGTGTTGATGTATTAGATTCTACTTAAAAAGAAGTTATTCTGAATAATCTTTGCACAAACTCAGTATAATCTTGAGAAGGATCTCAGTTCTGTTTTATTTTTTTTCTTTAAAGCAAATAGGGCTTTTAAAAATCAATTCTCATGTTTTGTGCCATATATCTAATTATACATATAATTATAAAATATATAAAAATATATAATTATATGTGTTTCTCTGAACATAGGATTTTATATCACAAATAAAACTGTGTACTGAATTGTTGAAAGGGCTTACTGGACACATACCAGATTCTCAGGATTCTTTCAAGATTGTACTGCTAGTTAGTGCAATAATGGAATCACTGTTAGTGGAGAATGTCTTTACCTATGAGGTCTCAACATGTGGCCCAACCTGTTCACTAACTCCTGGACACAGGTGATCCTCCCATGTTGGTCTCCATAAATGCTGGGATTACAGGAGTGAGTCACTGTGTTTGGCCATATCACAGTTTTTTGAGGAAAAGTAGAATCTTTAAAAAAAGTGACTAATTTTTTCCAAGATTTAATCTAGTAAAATGTATTTTGGTGACAGTTGAAAGTATTAGCAGAAATTCACTTGAAGAGTTCAAGTTTCCTTTTGTGTAGTGGTATTCTATTGGATGTATGTATGATGTACTGTTCCAAGTACTAATTGTCTAAAATATTTAGTTTGGTGTTACTCAAAACTAACTCATTGCTAGTTAGATAGCCATGAGTGGGCCTAAAAGACTCTTCTTTGTGTCCTTGAGCAGCTCAATAGCAGTAGTCTAGCAATTCATATGGTTCCATTTATAGTTTTATAATGAAAATGAGTTGCTTAAAAAAAATTTTTTTTTAAGTTTTGGAAGCAACAACGAATGTTTTGCACAAATTGACCTCATTTAAGTTTCTTTAATTCTGGTAAATTAAGATTTAGTTTTCCAAGTATTCCATGTTATTGATCAGTATTTTAACAGCTTTCAGATATTTTTTGGCCATATCTCTCTTTATTTTTTTGAGATGGAGTTTCGCTCTTGTTACCCAGGCTGGAGTGCAATGGCACGATCTTGGCTCACCGCAACCTCCGCCTCCTGGGTTTAGGCAATTCTCCTGCCTCAGCCTCCTGAGTAGCTGGGATTACAGGCACACGCCACCATGCCCATCTAATTTTTTGTATTTTTAGTAGAGACGGGGTTTCACCATGTTGACCAGGATGGTCTCGATCTCTTGACCTCGTGATCCACCTGCCTCAGCCTCCCAAAGTGCTGGGATTACAGGCTTTGAGCCACTGCACCCGGCCTGGCCATAACACTTTTTTTGCACATTTCTATTCATCAATTTGCCACTGAAAATTAAAAGTAACCTGTTGCAGGACAGTATTTCATTGAAAAAATTAATTAAAATAACTTGGTATGACTTGCCTGCTTCCCATGCCTTGTCTGTGTTCTTTGAGTTGGTTTTCAGCCAGCTGTTTGGCAAAGCTTACTGAGGGGTTGTGACTCAGAATATCTTTGTGACCTTTAAAAAGAATATCCACTAGCTGTAACAGATAGGGATCTCCTACTTACAATTTCTGTCTTTTTTTTGAGAAGTTTTCATATCAGGTCATTAAACCATATAAATAGTTACCACTTCTATTTTTGTTTTGAAATGGAGTTTTTTGACTATTTGAGACTATAGACAGCATCTAATTGAGGACTGTGTTCCTAGTCCAGAGATTTCAGTTCAGTGGAAAATATGGTTAAGTTGGTTGAGGATGTTCCGGACCCAAGGTATTTAAGTGAGTATATACAGAATTGTGTTCTTTTATGCATTAATTCAACACAAATTATATGTAATGTCATCTTAAAGTGAGAATTAAAAATCTCTGAATTTCTGAGTTTTTAAACTCAATTTCATTCACTTTGTTCTTTCTTTAGCAAAATGTAATTTTAAAGTGAAAATTTAAAAATATTTCTGAATTTCTGAGTTTTTTAAACCCAGAATTAACTTCATTCACCTTGTTCTTTCTTTAGCAAACTTCTATCCTGTAGAGTTCCTGCCATATGCAGACCAAGGGAATAGGAACTGTGGGAACATAGTGGTTTGTGTGATGGCTTCCTATCATCAAGAATAATTTTTGTTTGTTTGTTTTTTCCCTCTCTTTGTTTCATTCTTTCATTCTTTATTCTTAAGTATCATGCAGTGGAGACAGGTATGTCAGTATAATTGAAGGGAAGAAAAAAATTAATGTCCTGTTACTGATGCTTGCAAAATGATATGGGGCTTCAGAGAATAGAGTGATTAATTCCAATTTCAGGGACTGGAGATAGTTTCACTAGGAGATGAATGGATTTTGATAAACAGCCATGTGAGGGAAGGGTCTTGCAGTCTGAAGCCATAGCACATGTAAAGAGTTTTTAATGTATCTGATTTTTAATGAACCTGGCCATTGAGGGAATATAATATAGTAGTATAAGAACTTGGGTCATCGGCTGGGTGGGGTGCCTCACGCCTGTAATCTGAGCACATTGGGAAGCAAAGGCAGGTAGAATGCTTGAGGCTAACAGTTCAAGACCAGCCTGGGCAACATGGCAAAACCTTGTCTCAACTAAACATACAGAAAATTAGCTGAGTGTGATGGCACATGGGAAGCCAAGGCACAAGAATCACTTGAACCTAGGAGGCAGAAGTTACAGTGAGCTGAGATTGTGCCAGTGCACTCCAGCCTGGGTGACGGAGTGATACTCCATCTCAGAAAACAAGTGGGGCCGTATGTTTTGAGGAGAGATGTAATAATATAATAAGAATTTGGCTGGGATTTTCTAGTTTGGGCTAGAGAGAATGAATGCCATGCTCAGAAATGCAAACTTTATAAAAATTAGGGTACCATTGGCATTTATTTCAGGTGGTAAATGGAGTGATCTGAACTGTACTTTAGAAAGATGATAGTGTCAGAGTATGGAAAATTTGTCAAAGGTGATAGATTGGAAGCAGTGGATCCAATAAGTGGCCATGGGCTTCTGTTTGGATGAGTGATGGTAAGGGCCTGACCTCTTGAACAGCAACTACTGAAGTGGCAGGTGTGGAAGCTACCATGCAGTGAGGAAGAGGAACTGATAAATATAATGTTGCTTATTTTTTTGGATGGTTGGTATGGAGGGTATTAGAGATGGGGTACTCTCCTACTGTGGAGTGAGGATAAAAAAAGGCTGTTCTACTATAGGGGAATATTTAAATGGATTCAAGGATCCTTAAGGAGGAGGTAAAAACTAAAGAGAAATAGAAACAAAGAATGGATATTACAGATGTTGGGAGCTGATGAGCTCCAGGGACAACACTGCCCAGCAGAAGTGTCATGTAAGTACAGGTTATTTTACATTATCTAGTAGCTATATTAATCTTAAAGTCAAAATAAGCAAATATAATGAATTTTAACAATATATTTTATATAACCTAAAATACTTAAAATATTTCAGGATGTATTCATTATAACAAATTCTTCACGAAATATTGTACTTTTTTATACTATTTGAAATTCAGTGTGTATCTGTATTTATAGCCTATTTCATATGTTGAGTGACCATTTGAGATGTAAGAAGTCAGTTTTTTAAGGTCCTCTATGATTTCTATGTATATATTAAAAATGTTGAAGCTAGGCAGTGTAAGTGTGCAGTCAGAGTGCCATGTAAGAACTAACTTCATAAAGTTGAAGCCTAAGAGAAAAGCACACTGTCTCCTGGCTGAATAGAAGACACTTACTCTCAACATGATACTAAAAATCACTCCTGTAATTGAATGTCCTGCTATTTCCACGAACTGTTTCTAGTTTACAAATTACTAAGCCAGCCATTTATTTTTGAGGGAAAATGTAACTTAAAAATTATAGTGAAAGGATAAGTGACCCCTTCAAGGCATATAACAAATTTAAGTTCATTCTACTATCTTTTAAGAATATATACCCAGCTTTATTAACTTTGCTATATTAATCAACTTTCAGATTCTTTTGATTTTCTAGTAAGAAGGGATTGCCTCCTTACCACAACTCCCAGTTAGAATATTGGAACAAACAATTGAAACTATGGCTTCATAGATTTCAAGGATGCAGAGTGGGGCACAAGTGCGCTACAACTCCCTGTGCCTTACCTGACTTTCCACTTGAGAATGGTGCAAGTTATAAGCAGTGCTTTGAGATAGGCTTCCTTTTACTGATTTCTGAATCATAAGGAGGTGTTCCACTCCAGGAAAATGAACTCTGAATGTCTTTATGCTCCTCTTGACACTTTGAAAAGAGCTGTATTTAATAGCAAATAGAAGCTATGGTACAGAATCTGAGACATACAAACAGCCATACAAAGATAAATCAACAGGGGCTTGAAAAATAAATTGCAGGCCTCATAAATTCACAGCCTCTCTTCTCAAATACTAAGCCTAAAGAAATAAATAGAGGTTCCGTAATTATTCCACAAATTGTGTATTCTGAATCTCTTGGGTAATTATCACAACTAAAAATTACATATTACAATAATGACAACCAGCAAATTACCTGCAACTGCTTGCTCAGTGAATATCTTTCAGTAACCAAAATTTGTACATAAAACGACTATGCATGAGCGCTATTTATAATGAAGCACTTGTTAGTATTGGCTGTGTAAAGACTTCTCTGATTTCTCTAATTTAATTTTCACCAACACTGCAAGTTTAAATAGTACCTGTTTCAGTATCTAAGCAAAGGAGTTTTATTCTTAGAATAAAGCAGTTAAATTACACTGGTATAATGGAATACTATATCAAAATATATATGTGTATAAATTCTAAGAAGATACCACTTAATTCATATGTTAATCACTTTGCTAACTTCATGACAATTTTTTCCATTAATAAATGAAAATGAAGTGTCTTCTAAATGTTTTATGGAGTTCAAATTTAGTAGTAGAATCCACTGATGACTATAAAACGTCTGAGCTGCTTCAGTAATTGTTGTATCCTGTAGTACAGGTTGAGGGTGTGTCTAGATGAAGACATCTTCCTCTTCTAAGTTTCTCCCCCAAAACATAGGGGCAAGCAAATGATTTTTATAGGTAGATGCTTTTAGGATTTGAATATTTTTGTCATGTATTGGTGTTAGCTACAGGTTCCTTAGGAATCCTGTGAGACCTTCATTGGTGTGAACATTAGTGTATGGGACTTCCAGTCTGATCTTTGGCACCCGTGCAACTTTCTCTTAGGTTTTTACTTGGCAGCTCTGGAGAATACTGGTTCCTAAGCTCTTTTGGCTCACATATACCTGTAAGAGTCTAATGGTGAACCAGGGATTCTTTTTATCAGAGTGGTGTACATTAGCATGTGAGTGATTTTGCATAAGGCCAGGGAGGAATTAGTGAGAGTGGGAGGCAAACTGGGAACTGTTCCAGCTGGAGAGGACTGAATATGGGAAAGGACAATGGTGCCTGCCTGTTTAGGTAACTGTGCATCTTGTGTGTGAAAACTGCAATAAGGAATGAGGCTAGAGGCAGGGGCCAAGTAATGAAGAACGAGAATCTGACCTCCAAGATGCTGCAGATGTCAGTGAGCATGTGTTACTTCCTGGGGTATTTCAGATTTATTTCATACTAGTTCCTTGCTTATGAGATTTTTCTTGAAGGTTATGCAAGAAAAATTGTTATTCAAGAAAAATCATTGTCATTTCTGGTTTAAATATATATGTTTATATTCATGTATTTGAACAATGCTGTTCTCAGTCCCTTTTAGAATCCAAGGAACTTCCTCATCTTTCCCGACCATCCTGTGGATTTTTCAGAATTTTTCCAAGGTTATAGCTCAGAGTGTCTTGTTGACAGGGTGGAGCTTGTCATCATTTCTGAAGTATGTTTTTGAATAAATTCTAGTATCCTTAATTCTACTCCAAGGAGTTTTAACACACTTTTTGTCATCGTTGTTGTTAGCAGTAGGATAGCTTAGAATTGTAGCTTGTCCATCCCAAAGCAACAATAGATTGCAAAGGAATCTTCAAAATGAGCAGCGGGCAAGGCCCAGCCTGTTTTAGGAAGTCCCCTAGCTGTTCTCTGTGTACCACAGTGAAGAAGAAAGTGAAGAAGACCATTTCGTGTAAATGAATGCAGTGATGTGGGTGAGCACATCAAAGGTCTTTGTAAAATGAAAATTAAAATTGTTCAGAACTGTCTTAATGCTTAATGCTTACTTAAAAGTCTAAATGACTAATTTGATTAGCCATTTGTTAGAGGATTACTCATTTTAACCTTTGAGTTCATTATACTTTAAGTAGCTAAACACATTTTAATCTGTAATACATTAAAATATTAAAAATATGATATGCTTTCTCATTAAAAATGCTATCTTTTACCACTTTTATAAGTAGGGTATTTAATACAGTGATTAAGTATCATTTTAGTTTCCTATACCTAGGTTTTATAAGCTATTAAAGTTATAGACCATTTATCTGTTAATAATGGCTGCTACTTCTTTTTATGCTATTTTTCTGAGTGCTTGAAAGGTTAGTTATATTAATGAGCCAATATTTCAGCCTCAAATAAGGGTAAATCCTCTCTAAAAAAATTGGCTTTCAGCCAGCTCAACTCACAAGTGATTAAGAAAAAAACAATTGTGAGAGTTTATTAGTCAAATATTTAAGAAATATGTTTTAAATCTCTTCCCGAGATTTTTTTTAAAGCATGCTGAGATAGCCTTTTCTCTTTCTCCCTCTTACGTTCACATGACATATAAGCCAAATGAATCAATTTTTTTTGACAAAGTGTGCATTGTACTGTCATAATTTGTTTTCATGTTTATTAACTAAACTCGATTTGTGTAGCAGTTTGGCAAAACCCCAATTATATATATGTCTTTACACTTTGTTTCTTCTTTCTTCCTGTGGTAATTTACTATAATTGTATTTTCCCAGTAAGTCAGATCACATTAGGGACTTCTTTCCATAATTATCAGTAGGTGTCCTTGGAATATTGCTTGGCTCACAGGAAGGAGGTGGGAGGCAGGGTACTATGTCTATTTTGTTTTCCCAGAAATTTTTATGTAATTCTGGATTATTGTCAACAACCTGCTTGTAACCAGACAAAAACTTCCCATTTAAGTAATTCTAAAGCTAGTTTGTTCTGTCAAACACCTGAGTCTCAATCATGGTGATACATCAGAATCATCTGGCGAGCTCTCAAAGCAACACCAGTGCTTTAGTACCTCTAAGGCTGCGATTGAATTGAGTCGGGACGGGCCTTGGTAATGGTAGGCTCTACAAGTTCCTCAGATGATTCTGTTATGCAACCCACCTTGCGATTCATTATGTGTTAGAGGGAACTAGAAAGTATCCTCCTACTCAGTGTTTTCAGCCTTGGCTCACTTTGGAATCATCTGTTGAACTCAACTCTCTAACAGCCTTGTCCTTCCCCAAAGGTTTTATTTTTTATTAATTCTCTGGGATAATGGTCTGCATATGGGGATTTAATAAAATAGCCAGGTGATTGTAACACGCAGGTAAGTTTGAAAACCACTGACCACCACTTCTGTTTTTCAGATGAGGAATTTGAGGCCCAAACCAAAGAGATTAAGTGACTTGTCCAATACCCACAGAACCAGAACCTGAATTCAGATCTTCAGACTTGTTATCAAATGTTTTTACCAGGACATCACATGTTTTTTAGAGTATGCGGGTTTTGGTATTTCAGATTGCACTTTTAAGATGATGTCTCTGGCTGCTTAGTCTAAAAAATAACAAATTTTAATACTGGAAATATGAAAGGACATGGCTAAGAGCCAGCCATTACCTTAGTTATGACCTAAGAAACATTTGAAGCTGAGAATTAGAAACATTCATGTATACTATAACTTGTCCCCATTTTTCTGGAAGCAAATCAGGCAAATAAATAACTCAACTGAAATTTTCTTAGGATAGGTTAACCCATGTCACTGTTTCTGTAGCAGGAATTATGTAAATGCCTGTGTTTATATTCTCTTGGAGAATGTTTAAAAACATTTTTATGGGCCGGGCATGGTGGCTCACGCCTATAATCCCAGCACTTTGGGAGGCCGAGGCAAGTGGATCACGAGGTCAAGGGATTGAGACCATCCTGGTCAACATGGTGAAACCCCGTCTCTACTAAAAATACAAAAAATTAGCTGGGCACGGTGGTGCACGCCTGTAGTCCCAGCTCCTTGGGAGGGTGAAGCAGGAGAACTGCTTGAACCCAGGAGGCGGAGGTTGCTGTGAGTCGAGATAGTGCCACTGCACTCCAGCCTGGGTAACGAGCGAAACTCCGTCTCAAAAAATAATTTTTTTTAAATTCTTTTCTGGGGCATAAGGTAAATATTTCATTTTAGAAATTTTGGAAATATATGAGTATAAACAAAAAAAATCACTTGTATATAATCTTATCATCCAGGGATAACATGGCATAAATGCTATGTTTTGAATCAAATGTTGAAATGTCTTTTTAATGTTTGTTATGAGGGTGTTTTTCAGTTGTGCATAGAATAGTCTTTATATGAAAGGCACTGAAACACACTTCATGATGCAACTGTTGCTTCATCTATTTAACATACGGTACTAATTATGCCCATTTATGTAGCTAATAAAAATGTAAAGATAGCGGAAAGGTAGCTTTTCCATGTTCCGATGTTCTCTTACATAACGTCTACCCAAAATATCCTTGTTTGTTTTTTCCAGCCCTTTGCTTTGCTAATTTGTTTTTTTATTTTGATAATACCCTCTCAACGTTTTTACTTTTTTCTCCATTTTCTTAACTGCAGGGATTTCTTTCTTTTTTGAGTCTTGTTCATTTACCATGTGTTTCTTTCTCTCACTGCTATTCATTATTTTCCCGTTTCCATTTTTATTATTCTGGTCATTTTTATACATTTAATATTTCCATCTAAATACTTTGTTAGGTCTTGATGGATTCGCTGCTAATTATCATCCTTGAGATCTCGTCTTAACTTTTATCAGTGTTGATATTTCTTTTAAAAGAAACAAGACCCTTTGCTGTTCGGGAGTCCAACTTAATCTGTCAGCCTTTGTGTTTCTCTATGATGCCCCTGCATCCCAAACAACATCATGCCTGACCCTCCTGTCTCACACAAGTGTAAGGCAGGCAGTTAGGAGATTTTGACATCTAGGCTGCAGCTTTTCATTGAAACTCTTGCAGAAAATCTTGTGTTTGCACAAATGCGTGTCACTCAAAATAAGCAGCAAAAGGGGAAAAAGAAGAGTAGCTTTTGGGTTTTAAAAGGCAAAGTTTACTTCCCTCACTCCTAATCTCAATCTTTAACATCTGGTTCTGACTACAGATGGGGAGGAAAAACAGACTTAAATCTCCATTCATCCTGTCTCACCACCAAACAGTTTGATCTCTGATAACATTTCTATTTTTATTGTGGTCTATATGGTCAGATGTTTTTGTTAATGATTTGTAAGGGAAGATAATGCCTTATATTTCTCTAAGTGGTTATAATGTAACATGCCAACATTTCAGATCTCTAGATAGGGTTAGATTTAATCATTATTTAATGAAACTTTGAAGGAAATAAGTTATGGCTGAACCTCATGTGTTTCTGTCTTATTTCAGAGAGAAAACAAAAAGCAGAAACCTTTAATTAATCTATTAATGGCATTTAATTTATTTTCAAATTTTAATTTATTTCAACATTTGAATAAGTAATAAATTCTAATAGGCAGAATTAAAACAGTCCTGAGATACCTGTGTTTTTTTAAAACTCTACTTTAAAAAAATAATTAACTAGGACATTACATCTCTGTTCAATATAATTTTAAAGAAGAATTGTTGAAAAGTAGATATGTTTTGCCATTTGCTGAGAATATTCTATATGTTAGTTTGTCTCATACAAAAACTAAATGTGTTCCTACTTCTGATAATGTGTGTCAATTTAAAATTTGGAATGGCCAAGATAAGTTTCTCTGGATCTGTTCCTCATATGGCTCCAAGCGTGGCTCAGTGACTGATCCTTGCAGTGCTTCTACCATGGTAATGGGTAAAACCAGGGGAAACTGCCTTGCTCTTGAGCTTGAATAGATTAATCAGAAGGATAGAGCTTCCACTTTACATTATTCTCCTTTGTACTTTGTTTGACAGAATAAGAGAATGCCCATGGAAAACAAATTTATACCCATGAAAAGCAAATTTCCCTGATGTCTGAATAAAATGACAAATTTGAATTAAATTACAAACTGAAATCAAGTCTAATTTTACTTACATTGTTGTACATGCCATCAGAAATTCAAAAGCATTTTATTGGAAAATTGAATATTTATTGTATAAACTTGGGATTTTATATAAATGTATTATATAAACTTGGAAGTTAGATTTTTCTTTCCCTCTGTCTCTCTCTCTTTTAACTTTAATTTTAGGTTCAGGAGTAAATATGTAGGTTTTTTATACAGGTAAACTGCATGTCATGGGGATTTGGCATCACCCAGGTAATAAGCATAGTTCTCTATAG